>OZ014530.1:63290973-64540973 GCA_963966105.1 Volucella zonaria
ACCAAATATGGGCATCAGATGCAATAACCCGAGAATACCTGTGGGGCAAGAGCTTAAGTCAAATTCATTTACCCAAATCTGGTGAGCTACCTTCGCCGTTGATCGAACAAGTGCAGTGTGACATGATGAAAATAAAAGTGCAGCGATGTTTGAGTTAATAAATATATGTGTGTTGTAGCTTGAAAGTTTCCGGAATCATAAATATGATAACAAATCACCGGAAAGGACATCAGAACAATAATACATAAACTTTTCGATATATAGTAGAGCTACTCGTATTCTGGAAAAATCAACTATTTGTCAGCTCTAGACAATTTTCTTGATATTTGTTGTTATTGTGCTCAAATTAATCACATACTTCACCCGTACAACTTTAGTAAAATAAGTATAATGCCCTGTAGCACAGGACCAGGCTATGTGTTCGATTCTTCAAACGGATAAATTCGTGAGTATGTTGGCGGTGGAGGTGGCCTGCGTGACGATTGATCGGGAAACTGCTGTTGTCCTATAATTTGGATTGGGCCAGAAGCGCAACAATCAGCTTCGTAGCGAGGAGCCTGCCTTACTATACTCATTCAGGTTAAAATGACAAGAGCATAATGTTGGCCTACGCTGTTGTGGATGGCAGTGGCTCAAGTGGTAGTGAACTGGCTTCCAAATCGGAAGCTTCGGTGTTCGAATCCCAGCCTAGAATCAACATCAAGCCAACTTCCACTGGGGAACTCCCCATTTCCCCGTTAAATGTTGGATACCACCCATGAAGCGAAATCACCACTGAGCCCAAACATCTTTCTTTCTCTCTCTATCCCAATTTTCCAAAAAACTTCACACATGCTGAGGCATTATAAGTGTATTCATACCCACTTTAGTGTTAGGTTCTTGACCGGCAGTATGGTTTTCGTAGCAACAGGCCCATGCGCGATCTGATGGCTTGTCACACCGAAAAGTGGAACAAAAGCGTACATCAATCTGGTGAAACCAAGATAGCTGCACTTGATATTTCTAAGACATTTGATAGAGTTTGGGATCGACGATTCTCTTCTTCAATGGATTAGAAATTACCTTTCGGAACGTTCAATTCAAGTTGTCTTGGATGGTTTTAAGTCCGATATTCACAAAATAAATGTTGGTGTGACCCAGGGCTCCGTTCTGTCTCCGACACTCTTTTTAATTTTCATTAACGATCTCTTGTCTGCTACTTCTAATCCAATATATTCCTTTGCTGATTGCAGTACACTCTGTTTTTCATAGTCGTTCCTAGACTCACGTCCCTGCTCTTCGGCTGTAGAACGGGAACGGTAGCGTATGTTAAGCTCATTAAATTCCGATATTGACAGCATAACTAATTGAGAAATACTCAACAGAGTGGAATTTAATGCTTCCAAAATACAATGCTGTCTGCTGTCGTTAGAGCGGAATTTGAACACCCAGCCGTTGTCCATGAATGGCACTTGAATCGTTGAAACCGATAAGCTTTCTATTCTCTATGTCTAGGTTTCCTCAGGCGATGTAAGAAATATTTCACCCCTCTAATCTGTCATCAATATATAAAGCGTTTACCCGCCCGAAATTGGAGTACAATGCTCACATCTGATCAGATGCTCCTAAAACATTTCTGCACCTGTTAGATAGAATCCAAAACCGTGCGATAAAACTCATAGGTAATACTAATATCACTCAAACAATGGACACCCCCGAACACCGACGTAATATCTTGTATCTCACTCTGTTTTATCGCTATCTCACCACCAGTGCTCCATAGAAATCGCCAGTAGCATTTCGCCCCTTCAAACCTTTAACCGTAACACCCGTCTCTCTATGAATGCTCATCTGTATACCCTCAAGCCCACTTTCGGACGTACTCTAAAATATCGTGATTCGTTTCTAAGCCGTATAACTCGCTTATGGAATGCCCTGCCTAGCTCTTTATTTCCTAGTCATTATAACCCTCAAACATTTAAAACCAACGTTCGCCGGTACCTATCTTTCCATCCTCCCTGATTTTCCTTCACCCGCGCTGTGTGCAAACATTTAAAGGATCCAACTTAAATCCCTTGAGAGCGCGCAAATTATAAAAAAAAAAAACTACACCGCGTCTGAAAACGAACTTAGGCTTATGACTTTGTGGCGGGACGAAATATCTCTATAGTAAGCACACGGTTTCCTCATCACTAGCTCATGAAAAGCTAAATCAAACTTGTCATATTGCCACTACCTTGTTGCAGCCAAGGTACGAATGCGGATTAACCAAGCGCCGTAACAAAGAAAAACTGCTGTGAGAAGATGTAACGCAAGAGACGGCCAAAACTCTTCGCAAATCGCGTATCCTGAAATCTCTTAACAACTCCTGTGCCACCAGCATCAAGTGCCGTGCCGACCCTGCCAACGTGAGATGCCAATGACGCCGTAACTGGTGTGTGACCACTACCACTAAACCACTGCTTTTATGAAGAATGCCGGCAAGCACCTTCTCCACAAGAAGACAAAAAGGCACGAGATGCTCGCGTTCGAAGAAATTGAGGAGTGTACTCCAGGAATAACGTACTGAAGTTTTACCAGCAGATAAAAAGAACGGGCCCAGGCAAGAAGACCCGTGCAGAAGCTTGTAGATATGAAAAAGGAAACCTTGTAGTGGAGTCACATTCTGTACTAAGAATGTGGAAAAACTTTTTTGGCAGACTGCATAACGGCGATCAAGCCCAACACCTCGCTTTCAGGCAGAATAAACCAGTCAATTTAAACAATGATAGCCAATACTTCCGTCCTCTTGATCAAAATCAAGTAAGGAAAGCAATATCTAAGCTGAAATTCAACAAGGTAGTTCCACCTGACGGCCGAGATATTCAGAGCTGCTGGAAATGACATTATGGGGAGCATACACCAACTCGTTTCTCAGATAAGGGCAGAAAAGTGTATATAAAAGAATATATAAAAGAATTTCAGCATCGTTTGCCCGATCGACTAAAAAGGAGACCCCTCTGCGGAACCCACAAGTGAACACTGGAGGCACAATCTTTCAAACGCACTCCTAGCGTTCGCCGATGATATCGACATAATTGGTAGAATTCAGCTGGATGTCACTTCGGTCGCTAATATAGAAACGGAAGCTGCCAAAATGCGGTTAGCGGAAAAAGACTGAAAACTTGGTTTACGCTGTCAACAAGAAGGGACACAAAAGATAGAAAAATTTGGCAGAACGTCATAGTCGACAGTAGCAAGGAACTTTGTCTACGTTGGCTTTGCCAACAACACCTCAGCAGAAATCACCCTTGCCAATCGCTGTTTATATGGGCTCAATAGGCAATTGAGTAGTAAGGCTCTATTCCGAAAAACAAAGGAGACTCTATATAAGAGCTTGATTATCCTAGTCCTATTTTATGGCTCTGAAGCATGGACTATCTACAGGGGATGCAGACATTCTCAATCGTTTCGAGAAAAAGATCCCTCAAAAAGATTCAATGATAAAATACACGTACGATCTGTAGCCTGAGGTGGCTAGGATACGTAGCTCGAATTGACACCAATGCTCCGCCCTGCAGAGTCTTCGAATCTTACCCGGGGGGATAACGCAGTAGAGGAAAACCTCACATCAGGTGGTGCACATAAGTAGAAAGCCAGTTTTTTAGTGCGAAATTATCCGAGTTTCGGTATTAAAATGGAATTAACTTCAGTTACATTAGTAAAACGTCTTCGTTGCTGTGGATGAATTCTACTATAGCTGGATGTGAGTATCTCGACGATTTCTGCATTGTTGCTGTCTCACTCAAATTGTAAGATATTCTAGCAAATGTCCCGCCATTTGGGATAGTCCTATCAGACTAACGTCTCATATATTCGAATATCGCTCGTTGACCATTGCCGAAACCATAGACACCTACCATGTCTGCTTATTCTTGTGTCCATCATAGGCGTTACCTACCCTTTTAGGGCTCATAAAATGAACCTTTCTTAGAAAACTTTTTATTGGATTTGCATTGCGCAATAATAGGCTTATTTAAGGCAAAATGTATTCCAAAGAATCTGTTAACTAGTTAATTTCACAGGGCTGTTGTAAAAGAATGCCCTATTGTCAGGAAGATATTCTTCCGAAAAAAATGATGATAAAGTTAAAATTTTAAGTTTTAAAACAAAAAAATCACTTTTGATCCTCAATAGCTATTGACACATTAATTTTATTTCAACATATAGTTCGAAGCATAAATTTGAAAGATGTTATTTTCGATAGGAGTCAAAAGAAGACTTTGCTTAAAACCTCTATATCTCGGTGGGAATGCATTTACAATCCCCTTTCACATTATGGAATCTCCCCTTACATCCTTCGACACATCGTCCGGAGCACCCAGTATACAAATATTTTCACCTCATCTCCTAGACTCCCATTATTCTACCTCCCTCAGGAATTGTGTACTTCCAATGGCAAATCATTAGTAATTCATGTGGCATTCAATGAACGATGACGAGGCATTTGTATTCTCGTAACTCAAACTTCAACTATTGACAATAAAATTTTAATTAAATCTTCAAAACCCTTGCGAAACTTTGTTAATACTTGATTTAAAGCCAAAATGGTGTACCACACCTTCCAAAATCCTGCCAACCATTCGCAAATAATTACCGTCTTTAATGCGGTTTCACTCTCGACTATAATCGTTTTCCACTTAAACATGGCAATTGCATTCATCATCGTTTCTCACATCCTACCACTCGCTGTACTCAACCAGATAGTACATCTCACATGTCTCAAACGCGTTTAGGCAGCAGACTTATTTCATGTTACTCTATCTTCATACTTACTCGTATATCGATGACTCTTAAGTACTCTATCAGGATACGCGCATCCATCGGAAACATTATTCTTCCAGGATTCCACTTAGGTTCATCCTGTGTACCACCCCACCCATCCTGACATAGTTAGCATAGTATGCAACCCTTACCTAACCAAAAGGGTGTCACAGAGCGGCTTTGAAACGGAATAAAGTCACGTTCGTTACAAATCGTTTAGTGGCAGTTGCATGTTACATATACGAGTATAGATGTATATTTTCGCACACATGTTCACATAGATATGGAAAGTGCCTCTTTTCCACTTCTCATTCTATGTTCTGCTTCATTTTGTTGTTGTTATTGTTAGTGCTTGATATGTTAATCGACAATAGTGTAAAGCGGAAACTAGACAACGTTCAAAACAGTTACAAGAAGAAGATTTTTTTTTTATGGTAATCGAACGGAAAGAAACGAAAGTCAATGCACAGATGACAATGCAGCTCAACTCAAGTGTCGTTACAAGAGCAAGGAACTTCCTTTAATGCTAAACAAGTGACATCTCAACAAAGTGTAAAGCAATTGAGTGATATTAAAAATTGTGTTCTTCCTAGCCGATCCGGGATGGGACACCCATCCAGAATAGCGCACGAGAATGCATAAAAGGACATTTTCTATGCATCCTTTGTTCGTCGTCAAGTTTGCTACTACGCGAACAATAAGCGCATTGTGTCAAGTCAACCGATGAAGAGGGTCAAATTTTTTTTTTCATTTTATTTTTAATAAGTTTTCAAAAGTAGATTTGGGGACATGGATAGAAAAAAAGGATATGGAGCACATGGTGTGATGTTATAGGGCAATTTCAGAAGATTTTAAAAGGAACTTGCTCTAAATAACTATGTGAGTGACTTATAACATCTTTCCAGATAGCAATGTTGACACAGTATTGTATCATTTAATTATCTACTCCGATTTAAATCCTGCCAATTTAATCGCGGGAGTCTAGTGAATAACAACCTGGCGAAGAAAATGATATCTAATGAGACGCTAATAGGAACAGATTTTTAGTGATGGATCACATTAACAACACAGCAAGGGTTCTCAAAGCATTCATGACTCTTCTCGAGTGTATATCGTTTATTTATTCTTAACCGATTTTAAATACCTATCATTTTGTTCAAGATTTGATTGATTAACTGCTGTCAAATTTTATCTAGTCCTGTGCCATTCTGCGATTTCATGTGGTTTGAGTTGCTTTACAGTCGGTTTAAATATGTACATAGATAGAAAGTCACGTAAGGACTTAGTAAAAGATCAAGGAAAATAATAGCTCAATTTTCATTGACAAAGTTATCCATTCGATCTTTGTGAACAATTAAAAAACGAACTTTTCCAAGATGAACTATTTCTTCAGAAAACGAGACTGCAATCTGTCCGCTAAGTTCAAGCATATAGGTACGAAATCTTCTTCCTTTTGATCATATTCAACGGTTTCTTTAAATGTGAGTCTTGCTTTTTATAACAATAGTGTAAACACAGCAGGTTAGTTTTTTTACGGTCAACGTTGGTTATGATCCAATAAAGATGGTTGCTGTATCTTCGCCACTACTTTGAATACCTTCGCAGTCAGTGGCCCTTCTCAATTTAACAGAGTTACAAGGGTTAAGCCCGAAAGCCACAGCGCAAAAGCAAATTCAGTCCAGCAATCATAATCCGTCTGTGTCGGATAAAATTAAATTGCTAACGTCCGTCACGTCAACTCTACGTATAAAAAAACAAAAAAAAATCGCTTTGTTTACACAACATTGGGTTGCAATCAGACATGCGAATTTACCTCAGTGAAAGTCTATCTGCATTCAATCATGCGATCTACGGGAAAAGATTTTCAATTGAAACACCAAAAGCATCTGAGTTCTGTGTTTATCCGACGTTGGCGTGAATACCACATGTAAGAGCAAAACCCAAAGAAGAAGCTTTTTTGAGCGATTCTATGCACAATATGGATTGTCTTGCTGCAATCAAAAACAAGTCTTAATATGATGAATCTCAACATTGTTTGTAAACTACGTTTAGAGTCTGTATTTATATCTATTATTCTTTTTTAATTTGGTATCTATTGAAATTAAGTTTTGTAAAATTTTTATCTGTAATTTTTTATAGTCAATTTAGAGAGCTCATTATGCTATTCGCTGCTTAAGCGCCTTAATGAGAGGCAAATTTCTCGTTAGTACCATCAATGTGTGATACAGGTGGATGTATTTCCGGAGGCAATGGCTTGAATGATAACTGCGCCTTCCTTCTTGATATTTTTTGTGAACAGCGAGACGGGATAAGGGTGTGTCATATGAATGCACAAAGTTTATTGGGGAAAATTGATAAATTTAGATATCATGTCTGAGACCTGATTTGACCCGAAGGTTAGGGATGAGTCTTACTTCATGCATGGTTACAACATTTTCAAAGCTGACAGGAAAAATAAAATTGGTGGTTGTGTTGCTATTTATGTTCGTGACAATATAATTGTGAATCCACTACGCAAATTATTCAATTTACAGAGGCCCCAAACTGGACAGCAATTCGACTTTTAATGACTTGGATGGGCTGTCTGACTCCATTCAAAAAATTGTATCCCTGTATCCTCATACTGAAATCGTTATTACGGGCGATTTCAATATGCACAATTCTGGTTGGCTTCGACAGTCTGAACAGAGAGCACCAGTAGGACGGTGTGTTGAGATCTTCGTTGCTGAAAACAACTTAACGCAGCTTCTAAATGAGCCCGAGCGAATACCAGATGTTGATAGTCATACCGCCAACACCCTGGACTTGTTCTCCCCTCTAGGCTCGCCGGATGGTTGTGTTATATCAGCTAATTTCTCGTACACCGACCACAGTTATAGAAAAAATTCCCAAAAGAACCGTATGGCATTACGAGAAAGCAAACTGGAGCGGTCTTAACAGCTTCTTTAGGAATTTTAACTGGTCGTTATGTTTCCTCGATAACGACGTGGATGCCGCTGCTGATATGATCACAGACACCATTTTCTTTGGAATGAGAAACTTTATCCCTCATCGGATGAAAAGTATCAAAAAGAAAAGGCATGGTACGACTCTAGCTGTATAGAGGCTGTCAGGGTTTGAGAAATGTGTTTTCGGTCCTTCAAAATCAACCCAACAGAGGAAAACCGAAAAAGGTTTATATGAGCCAGGAATGACTGCAACATCTTCCTTAAGCATGTACAATTCCAATACGACCAAAAACCGAGGCAGAAAATACAATAATGTCCCAAAGGTAGTAAAAATTGTTGGTCGTTCGTCAATATTAGAAATTCTGCCTCATCCTCCATCCCATCGCCCATTTACAATGACATTCCAGCTGTCAGCTCTTTGGACAAGGCCAATCGGCTTGCTGCACACTTTGTGGCCAGCTCAACAGTCTCAGATTGTACTTTGTCCCCGCTTACACTTGAGAGCGTCGAACCGTCAATGAGACGAATACGCTTTACCACTCGTGTAGTAGCAAGAGTACTTAAAGATCTTAATATGCAGAAATCCGCTGGACCAGATGGAATATTTTCCCTTCTTCTGAAGAGGTGTTCTTCCTCGTTGGCAAAGCCACTGCGTAAGTTTTTCATCAATAGTAATCTTTAGGACTCTTTCCGAACAGATGGAAAACAGCATTTGTACAGTCCGTCATTAAAAACAGCGAATTTTCTCCATACCCCTTCTATAGACCCATTGCACTTTCGTCCCTTCTTTGATAAACCCTCAGCTCATGAAATATCTCGAAACCCGAAAACTTCTTAATGACCGGCAGTACGGTTTTCATAGCAAGAGGTACGCTGGTCATCTGACGGCATGTCTCACCGAAAAGTGGAACCAAAACGTACATCAATCTGCCGAAAGCTAGATAGTTGCACATGATATTTCTATGGCATTTGACAGAGTTTGACATCAGGCTCTTCTTCAATGGATTTGAAATTACCTTTCAGAACGTTCAATTCAAGTTGCCTGATCTTCATAAAATAAATGCTGGTTTGCCCCACGGCTCCGTTCTCTCTCCGATACTCTTTTTAATTTTCATCAACGATCTCTTGTCAGCTACTTCTAATCCGATATATTCCTCTGCTGATGACAGTACTCTCTGCTTTTCATATTTGTTCCCGGATTCATGTCATGTTGCATTGTAGAAACCGAAAAACTGTCCATTCTCGGTATGTGTGTCAAAGACAACTTACGTCGGAATGACCACATATTCGGTGTCGTCAAAAATGCTGCGAAATGTCTAGGTTTCTTGACGCGATGTTAGAAATAATTCACCCCCTCTAATCAGGCTCAATATATAAGGCGTTTGTCTGCCCGAAATTGGAGTATAATGTCCACATCTTATCAGGTGCGCTCAAAACATCTCTGCACCTGCTAGGTAGGATTCAAAAAAGCGATTGAACTCATTTGTGATACTAATATTACTGAAACACTGGACACCCCCGAACACCGACGTAATGTCTCGTGTCTCACTATGTTTTATCACCATTTCCATAAACAGTGCTCCATAAAAACCGCCAGTAGCATTTTGCCCAATCAAACTTTTAACGGTAGCACTCGCCTCGCTATGAATGTGCATCAGTATACCCTGTTTCGGATGTATTCTAAAATGGAATGCCCTGCCTAGCTCTTTATTTCCTAGTCATTATAACCTTCAAACTTTTTAAACCAACATTCGCCGGTAGCTCTCTTTCTATCCTCCCTGATTTTCCTTCCCCTCCGCTGTGTGCAAGTATTTTAAGGGTACTTAAACCCTTGAGCGCGCGCAAATTGTAAAAAAAAAAACATTGCTTGAGTCACCTTCCGATTGGCTTTTTGAGCACAAATTTATGGAAGTTGAAAAAAAGAAATGATTTGACGTCTCTCTTTGATGTATTAGAAATTCATTTATCGTTGTACGAGTATCTACGTACTATTGATTGTGGCGGCTTTAATTGTAATATCCTTGATTGTGCGAGTTCGTCTTTGCTTATTGAGTCCATACGGATGCTGAATCTCGATGTTGTTAACTCTGCAGAACCAACGCACTTTACCTGTTCTACCAGCACTCTTGAAAATCATCACCAATGATAGCCAAGATGTATTTTCTACCCAGGTTTCAGCTCCTGTTTTTTCTACACATGATCTTATCTCTGCCACTTTTAACGTAACTACTACTAGAAAACCCTTGACGTATACGTTTGGAGACTTTAGAAATTTAAGCAAGGATCTACCTGAGCAAGACCTTATACGCGTTAGTTGACAGCCAATATTTCACGAAACATTAGTTGACGTGCAAGTTGAATATTTTCACAGCATAATTATCTAGTACACCTTGATAAACGAAATCTGTAAAACATAACAACTTTAAGTGGTTTACACCAGAAATTGCTGAGCTTAAAAATAAACATGATGCTGCGTACAGAAAATGGAAACGATTTAGAATTCCTGAGTTCTTTGTTAGTTTTCGATTGTGACGGAATAAAGCAAATGCAAAAATAAGAGAAGTCAAGTGTAGATATTACGCTAAACGTTTTGATCACAGCTTCCGACTTAAACCCTATGGACAAATTTGAAAGAGTTACGTTTAGGACCTAACCTAAGATCCAAGGTAGATCAGGTCGATCCTGATGAATTAAATAAAGAACTCGCTAAATTTCAAACGAATTTGGGCAATCCACAATACATCCAAACTTCACTGGCTGGCTCATTTGAATTCCGCAGTGTGGAACAAGCCGATATTGTTGGAGCCATACTGAAAATCAAGTCTAAAGCTGCTGGTATCGACAATATTCATCAACATTTTATTAAAATAATATTGCCATACGTACTTACAGTAATTACATATATCTTCAACAATATTATAACGAAATCAATTTTTCCGAGTGCAGGCAAGGATTATACGAATCCCAAAGAGTAAAAGAGCAGGTACCTCATCAATGGAATACAGACCCATTGCTATTCTTTCATACTTATCGAAAGTCTTCGAAAAAATCATACACCAACAAATTTCTAATTTATACAGCGTGAATGAATTCCTAGTGCTTATCAATCAGGATTCCGAAAGCACTACAGCTGTATATCAGCCCTTCTAAAGGTATCGGACAACATGCGAGTTGCAATTGACAAACAATCAGTAACACTCCTTGCTCTACAAGATTTTTCTAAGGCTTGTGACACCATTGATATGAGTATTCAAGCTAGGGAGCTTATATAAGTCTTCCGCGTCTTAGGTCAGACTTTGTTGAAATTTAGTTTAGGCAGGTGTTCCACAGGGATCAATACTGGGATCCTTGCTTTTTGCAATTTTCATAAACCATCTCCTTTATGCTACTAAGAGCTGCAAACTCCACATTTTTAGTCATGACCGTAAGCGAATTCAATGCTGGGCAGAGGAAAACTACTTGCAACTCAATGCGACAAAAACGAAATGGTAGTATCCCAACTAGTCTCCATATTGTCCAGCTTGGAAATGTACCAATTGAATTTTTAAGCAAAGCTACAAACCTCGGCGTCTGGTTTAGCACATCGTTAAATTGGAACGACTATATCCGTTCAGTCATCAGAAAAATATACGGCTGCCTTAGAAATTTATCTCAATCTCAAAGCATCACACCAGTTAAAACGAAGATATTTACGAGGGGCGTTCAACATATTCTCGATATCGGGGTGAAGCTGTGGTTGTATATATAAATTGACTTATTTATCAACTAATACTATTATTTTAGTGCATTCATGTAAAATTTCATATAAATGTGATTATTAATTCGCGTTTTATCTCTAGTTAAACAGAATCATGATGGCAACTGAGACGATGATGGTGAAAATTGAGCATCGCGCTGTAATTAAATTTCTCACTAAGCAAGGAAAAAGTCAAAAAATTATTCATGAAGAGATGGTGGCTGCTTACCAGGGTTCCGCACCTTCATTATCAACTGTGCAAAAGTGGTCAAGTGAGTTCAAGAGAGGCAGAGAGAGCATTGAAGACGACCCCCGCTCCGGCGCCCCGGCTACTGCTTGTACAAGTCCAAAAACTTGTTCTTGAGGATGCCCGAATAAAGGTGAAAATGATGGCAGAGATCACCAAGCTTTCAATTGGTACCATTCACACCATTCTTCATGACCATCTTAACCTTTAAAAGGTCAGTGCAAGGTGGGTGCCACGAATGCTCACAGCGCCTCAGAAAAAAAGTGAGAATCGCATGCTGTAGAGAGCTTTTGGAGATGTGTAGTGAGAACGCGGACGGTGTTATGGATCGAATTGTTACTGGGGACGAAACATGGGTCCACCACTATGACCCTGAAAGCAAACAAGAGTCCATGAAGTGGCATAAAAAAGGAACAGACCCCCCGAAGAAGTTAAAAGTCACTCCGTCTGCCGGGAAGCTCATGGCCACAGTTTTTTGGGACTCAAAGGGAATCTTGCTCATTGAGTACAAAAAAAAAGATGAAACCATCAACGCCACATCCTACGCTTCCGCTTTGCATAATTTGCGGGAGGAAATTAAAAAGAAAAGACGGAGTAAACTCGCAGCGGGTATGTTGCTTCTTCATGACAACGCTCCTGTTCACACGGCGCGAGTTTCCAAGGCTGCTGCGCGAGATTGTGGTTTCGAAGAAATCCAACACCCACCCTATAGTCCAGACCTTGCCCCTAGTGATTATTTCCTGTTTCCGGATTTGAAAAAATGTCTTCGTGGAAAAAGATTTTCGGATGATGAAGAACTCAAGTCGGTATTTTGCAGAGAAAGAGGAAATTTATTTTTTTGAGGGTTTAAAAAAGCTTATCTCAAGATGTAACAAATGCATTGATGTTAGGGGAGATTCTATTGAAAAATAAAAACAATTTAAATTGAATTCGCATTTTCCTTCATATCGATACCGAGAATATATTGAGCGCCCCTCATATTTTATTTTATTTATTTAAAGAATATGTACACAGTAAGATTACATCTTATAGTTTATGTAGGCTTTACAAAAATTTTGGATTCGAAAGCAAATTTAACATTATAAATATTGTAGGTGACCACATATAATTAATTTAATTTGAAACTATGTACATAAGTGAGTTAATAACAAACCTCTTAAATTTGTATTGTATGGCCAGGTGTTGAAAAAGATAAGTTTTGAACGTGTTTGTGGTTTTCCTTAGTGTAATGGGTAATGTGTTCCATAGGAGAGTGCCATGGAAGAAGAATGAGCACTCAGATTGCAAGCAATGGGATCGGGGCCGAATAAGGCTGGCTCTTCTTTGTGAACTCGCAGAATTTAATTTGTCATACAAATACTCAGGCTGTTGGGTCTGTATAATACCATGCAAGAGGATTAGCGTTCTTAATTTAATGAGCTTGTCGAAGCTGAAGCCCATTATTTGTAGGGAGTAAAAACATATCTTGCTAAGTTGTTGTAGATGACATTTAGTTTACGCCTGGTATTATAGCCAACAAGGCAAAAAACTTTGCAACTATTTAGCAATATACATAGGTAATAAAAGGGACTTAACAAGTAGCATCTTAGTTTTGATCGGCAAAGAGTTTTTCGTTGCCTATAGCAGTCGGAGACCATTAAATACCTTTCCGATTGTAGTTGCAGCACGATCCGTCGAGGTAAAATGGTTTTCACTGTGGGCAGTACAATGTTTAACAAGTTGTGGGAGTCCGTTCACATAAAGTGAAAATAGTATGGGCGCAAGAATCGAACCCTGTGGAACTCCCGCGCGAACACTAAGAAACGAAGACATTTGGCCTCCACACATTGCTGACAGTCCGTGAGATAGGAATGCAAAAGTTTGACTGCCAGAGACGAAAATCCAAATTCATACCGTAGCTTCTTACAGAGGAGAAAGTGTCGAATGCTTTCGAGAAGTCCAACAACATCAAGAACGTAGGACAGTTAGTATCCAGGTCATTGCGGATGTCGTCGACAATAAACAAAAGTGCAGTTTTACAACTCCTTTTTGTCCGAAAACTGTATTGGGCGAGATTTAAGAGGTTGTGGTCGCTTAGGTGCGCTTGCATCACCCCCACCCAATCGACCAATTCGATCACCTCTAAGGAGCTTACAACCATCCATATTACAGACCTTATTCGGGAAGTCGGGAAGATACCAAGTTTCGGATACACAAACTAAGTCAACGCTTGAGTAAATGAACAGCAGCGGAAATTCATCCAATTTTGATTTCAGACTCTGAGCATTTATGTAATATTGATGCCTTTTATCTGGGAACACAGTACACATCCACATCACTCTCGCTAGAACTAAACCCACTATCATGAGCATTTAATTCCATATGCGGGGAAAACGGAATAACCACCAAACACAGGAGAAGCAACAACCCAGGCAAAACGGAGATAAATAAAAAGGGAAGATTCTATTGATGGACAAATGTAAAAGAAAGAATATTTAAAAATACAAAGAGAAAGGTAATTACCATAACTGCCGTAAGATAAAGGTAAACATAAATCAATATTGTTTACGATTAACTGAATTTCTTTGCTGATCATCATGGTTCATCTGGCATCTCTCGGTAACGGCGTTTAAACAGTCAAGGTCGGCAACAGCTACACTCCTTTCCGTCTATGGTAGATTTCACCAGCACAGACCTAAAGTACGTTTATACGGAAAACAGTTTGCCGTTTTTCTTCATTCATACTGCATGCTGGAGAAGAGTCCGATTTCGTGGAGTCAAGCTTTCGTTTACAAACACATGATTGTCTAAGTCAATTCCAGTGTCGCGTAAAGATATCGGTCGCTTTATCTTTTTGCGGTAGCAAGCAAGTGCTTTTAGCATTTTATTCCTTTCTTCAACGCTGGTGAACTGGAAAATGGCAGGTGGTTCGTCACTGATATTGCGGTGTTTTGTTCGGAAAACATTCTTCAGTACTGGTGATGATATCTCGATGGTATCAATTGTAAAGTGCAAGTTTTCAGCAGTGAGTTTTGGGATGCCGAAAATAACAGCGTCAGTTAAGAATTCTTGTTTTTTAAGCATGTCACAACGATTACGCAGTTCACAAATCTCTCTGGCGAGAGATTTATTTAACTTGAGTTCCATTGCGGCTGTGCGTTTGGTCAAAACAGTGAATGCGGATGTAGTGTAGTTGATCTTTTCGGTCAGTTGTATTTCAATGTTATGTACCTTGAGTGAAAATTCGTTGCGAATTTTATCCAACTCTCCTTTGAAAGTTGCAATGATAAAGTCAAAGTGCCGTTTAAACTCTTCATGGAGAACCTCAAGGGAAAGACAAGTGTGTGTTGAGGCTGCCGGTGTGCATGAGGTAAGTTTTTGTTCCTCTTTACCATCGATGGTCTAGTTGGACTTAATGTGCGGCGAATTCGGTTTCGAAACGGTTGTTGTTGTAATCGAGCTAGGTTTCCGCAGGTTTTAGCTGCAGACGACATCGTGTGGTGTTTGATATGTATTTAATGCAAGAAACACAAATTTAAGGTCCAAAAATAAAGTTTTTCTTTCCTTCCTTCCCCCCTTTTTTAAGAATTCTTATTGATTCGAATCCACGCGGAATGTGCAAACTGAATGATTCCCGCACATTTTAATTAGGAATAGTTTATAACACACGAATTTTAATTGTTTTTACCGGAGTCGAGAAAAAATTCCGCCTGTTCACTCTAGAACATACTACCATACTGTTTGTGAAGACCTTAATAATTCCCTTGATAACGTACGGCTGCGTGATTTTTTGTTATACTGGTGCTCTTATTAAACGCAGGCTTAATGTTGCTTTTAATAATATTGTAAGCTACGTATATGGCCTGAAACGGTACGCTCATGTGTCGGCGTACATCAAAAATATCCTTGGATGTACACTTGACAGATATTTGGACTACTACTTAAATACTAAAGATAATAAACAGCAAACAGCCTCAATATCTATACCACAAATTAAGTTTCACGCAATCTAACCGTTCGTTTAGTTTAATTGTACCGCGTACTGCATATCAGGTTGCGAATCGGCAATTTTTTGTTCATGCTATTCGTATCTGGAATTCACTCCCTCTTAACATAAGACGGCTTTATCATACGACTATACGAGTAGTTATAGTGTTAAGAATGCATTATTTACAGTACTAACATTTTCCACTCCTTACTACAACTAAACTTTTTCAACATACGTATAACAATCAATTTGGAATTATTGTACTTGATTATAGCTTTAGTAAGATCATCTGTAAATCCAGTTTATTTTTATAAATTTATCCAATATATTGTAATATACTTAAAACACTGAAATCCATACATTTACTGTACTATATCACATTTATAGCTTATGGATTGAAAACTCTATTACAAATCTTGGTTTTTTTACTTTAATAAATACCAAAAAAAAATAAATAAATGCCAAATACCCCTCTGAGCTAAGTGTTCTAAATTCTGGCTAACGAAGTTCAAACAATGGTTTCCCTATCAAAAAGGATTTGCTATCCAAAGGATTTTTAAGTTTTCAGCATTTTGTCTGCTTCTTAGAATGATGCACACTGAAATATAGAGAGAATAGAATTTCGTCTAAAAGGTAGTACTTCGACTGCCCAACGCTACAAACCGTTTGATTTGAGCATCTCCAGTGTAAAATCTGACTCAGAAAGGCTTTGAAAGGCAGTAACGAGCGGGGGCCTTATCTTCGGGTCAAGAATCTATTTTATGCCAAGTGTTTTCAGTACCAACAGCATGCGAGATGGTACAGATTGTCCCAAAATTTACGAAAGATTTGAATTTTGCACCATTTGTGCGGTAAATTGTTGCCAACAAAAAAAAAAAAATACGGCGTGACAGCTGACAGTTCAAAGTTATTATAAATGGAGCGCTACATGAAAGAACATTGCGTTTTCGTTATTGAGCAATATTTTAAAAATAACGAAGGTTTGGCAGCTACAGGTCACAACTTTTGTACAATATATTGTCGAAAGAGTGATTTAACTTCATCAACTGTCAAAAATTCAGAGAGACTGGATCAGTTAGTGATATTTGACACTTTGGCCGTCCTTAGACCTTCTGTTCGACACGAAACGTTGAAGCAGTGTAATTAGCTCAATAACTGGCGCCTACTGACCACGTACAGCGATTTTCAAACAAATTCGAGTTCAATGATAAGGCTCATTTTCATCTTGAGGGCTTTGTTAAGACTCAGAACTGTCGAATCTGGAGTTCAGAAAATCCACAAGTGATTATTGAGTGGAAAAAATGCATCCGCCACTTGTCAGTGTTTCGTGCGGATTTTGGTCTGGAGGCATCCTCGGCCCATTCTTCTTTGAAAATTCGGATTGCCAGGCAATGATAGTTAATGGTGATTGCTATCGCGACAAGATAATCCGGTTTTATGTGGCTAAATTGCAAGATATGGATGAGGACGACATGTGGTTCAAGAAGACGATGTCACATGCCATAAAGTCCAAGAAACAATTCAATTACTGCATAAATCATTTCCTGGTAGTGTGATTTCCCATTTTAGTGATCAGAATTGGGCGCCCAGATCATGCGATTTAATGTGCCAGCTAAGCTGTGAAGCCCATTTACCCGATATGTCATTCCATATATACTATAATCCTGTACTGTATACTTTATGAATCAATAAAAAATCCACAAAAACCTATGTTTTCTATCAAAATTACTTCTTACATGAGATTGGGACACCCGTTGTGAAACACTTACCTATATGGCAATACCAACATGGCAACACTGATACTTTCAATCTGAACGAAATTTGTTTTTTCTCCAATCACGCAATCCTTCCTTTCTTGAATGAAGCGATGATTACCCTTTTGCTGCCGTAACCAAAATCCTAATTGAATTCACTTCCAGGTAGAGGCAGGAAACACCTGACAAACATCTGTAAGTACGCCATTTTGTGGCAGCATCATTTGCCATCATCATATGCGTACCAACACGGTACCCTGGCTTTTAATCAAATTTACCAGGATCAAATTAAAAAGGCAATATTCAACTCCCGTTCCTTTACACAAATTTTCATTTGTCCTTATGGCAACGTAGCAGAAGTCTGTTTCCTATAAGGTCGCTTGGTCTTGTGTCTATTTTAGTGTGCGTGCAAATGTGTACGTGTGCGTGGGGTTCATTATTTTTTCATGTCCCACAAAAGGATGTTGACCTATGGAGTCCAGTAGCCCTGAGTTCAGTTGCTAGCTGGAGTGGAGTTTTATAGCATTTTCGCACGTTGTCGTAAATCCCTATCCCGATGACAGGTTGCAGGAAATGAAAATCTGTTTTCCCATGAATTGTCCATGAATGGAGACAGGCAGTGATGGCAAGTGAGGTTGAAAGAATTCCAGAAAAGAAAATATTTATGAAAGCACAAAAAGAGAGAAAAAAAAAATGTTTCACTAAATGAAAGGAATGAAATTCTGGTTTCAACCGGAACTCTGTTGTGAATCCACAAATTCCTTTGATGCCACCTTTTTTTTTTTTTGATGGAACAGTGGGAATTATTTTCAGAGTAGCGTGCTCTATAAATAGCTGAACGTGTGGCGACATTATAAAATATGTACTACATGCTTACTCGTACATAGAGAGCGTGTAATTAAATTTTCTTTAAATTCAATCAAACGCGTGTCGCTAATGGATTAAGGGTAGCCACCGTGCAAACTTTGTTACGTCAGGTATAGCTCTTGTGGCAAAAGGTAAGTGGTTTTGAGTGGTTGCTTGCATAATAAGTTCGGTCACGATTAACCAACTTGCCTTTTTACATCTACTCAGTTTAAGGTTACCTGATGGCAGAAATGAGCCTTACATATTATATATATAAACGTAATTACTTGTATTCCGAATTCATACACAGGAAATTACAAACTCTTTTGAGTATTTGCGTGACCTCGCGTTGGACGCCAAAGTACAAAAAAAACACTGAGTTTAGCAGCAAATTGGTTATAAATATTTCTGGGAAAAGCTTGAAAATCCAGCTGGACGGTATTACAGGTAATTAAAAATATGATTATGGCTTTTTTTAGCGGTCTACAACAGACTGATTTATTTTGTTGAATAAAAGTCATTTAAATTTAGTACTGTCTAATCCGACCCAGTGTTACAGATTTCAATCGAAGACCCTCCGGGATACAGTTCTGATCCCTGTTTGCTATGCATAACTTTGCAACCTACCATGTCGTTAAACCTCCTCTTCCAGTACCCAACAAACCATGCAGAACGGACAGATTTTCAAAAAATCCTACCAAACCTTTTACTCAAATCATCTTAAAATTAGAAGCTGCATTTACATGTTTTGATTTTTGATATTCGTATTCAAACTTTGGATTTCAAAAGTAAGTAGCTCTCTCAAAGTCATGCACCAAACCCTGAGTTGGAGGAAGATTAACATAACTACTACATAAAATTCTAAGCTACATAATATATCCAACAAGCTGACTCAGTCTCAAATTGGAAAAGCAAACCACAACTTACTGTTATTGCTTAGTAGAAATTACAAAATTTTTGAAAATTCTTTATATGCAATCGAAAAAAGCTCTCATAATTTCTGTCAACTATGAGCTACAAATACAGGCGCTCAAATGCGTTCGAAAGAAAAGTACCTGAGACTGTCCAAAAGTAACAAAAAGATTTTTTTTTCTGTTGACATGCTCAGCAATATAAGGCACTGACAATATCGTCTTCAAAAACGTCGAAGTGTTTGCTGATTTTAGTTTTGTGGGACCTGCTCAACACTTGCAAGCAATACAAAATACATTGGCTGACCGAATTCTCAAGTAAAGGAAACGAATAGAATCCTTTTCGAATGGTCTTAAGAAAGAAAAGGTAATTAATACGTCAGTTAAGATAACCCAAAAAAAGACCAAATGCTCACATGTTTCGATATCCTCCGCCAAAGCCGGTCCCAAGCCCAAGCCCAAGCCCTTGAAAAATGAATAGGCGAGTCGCTGAGGTTAATCGCCACCAACATTAATTGTAATATATTGAACCTGTCTGCTAATATGTAACAGAAAATTTAGACTTGTTCAAACCCAGTTAGGTTAAGTTCAGTGCATACCTACTCATGGTACAGCAAAGAAGGAAACAGATGTTTCGGTGGAGTAATTCTCAAGATCCGAGACAGACCCAGAGATAATCTCATTTTAACAATTTCAACGTGTGCAGGTCATATTTGGAAATCTAGCCGAGTTATCGAAGTCGATATTTTGACGGATGAGTTTCAAGTGAACCAACAGCAGTGCTCAAGTCCCCATAATTCGCTATGGGCAATACCCTCTGACGGATGTAACCCTCCAGGTTTAGAGGGTTGTGTTATAGACTTAACCACCCAAGCACGTACAACACTGTTTGTTGCGAAGAAAAAACCAGCCAGTCAGAAAGATCGGACCCATATCTATCCATTTCCAGTGAAAGAAAAGGAAATAAATAGCTGCAAAGCGAATATCACTGTAATCCAAGAAGTTCAATTAGACGTGTGATACCTTCCATAGTAATAACGATAGAGAGAAAGACTTAGGCAAGAAGCGTTGAGCGAACGACATACAAGTAATATGATCGCACGCATTTACAGAGGAGAAGGACGACTTCCGCAAGGGTTCTTTTGCGACTTCCCCGACTAGGCTCCTGATTTCTTTAGTCTTTGGTGATTCTAACGGCAAGATAGGAAGGCAAACATTTTCGGCATCACATTTGGAAAAGATGGCATTAACGACAACAGCTTCAAAAATGAACTTAGGCTAATGCGGGGTGAAATGCCATTACATCTGGCATATGCTTTCCACTCCTGAACATCAAAAAACTATCAACGAGATTGATCGCATTGTACTCAATAAAAAATTTCGCAGCAGGATTAGACGGACTTGCTTTCAAGTTATTTAAAGAAACGTGGATTGAGATATGTCCTAACATCTCAACTAGTGATGTTTTTCCATTATCCCTTTTTTATTCTAGAATAAGTGAATACTGCAATCTATTAGTTGAACAGTTAAACTTGCGCAAATTATTTAGGGCGCAACTAAGTTTGATGAAAATGCAACTTTATTGTGAAAAAATTGTTACAAATGAGTCATTCAAACTATTGCCCATCGCTAGCTACAACTTTTCCTAATTTTCTGGCAGGACTCGAATACCTTTTCGGTAAAAGTGTTCATCTTTAGAGGCTATCCACGAATCAAGCCATTTTTTGATGTCTTCATATAAGCGGAACTGCTGATCAGCCAGACCATGTGCCATCGAACTGAACAAATAATAATCGGACGGCGCAATATCTGGGGAATATGGCGGGTGGGGTAGAACTTTCCATTTAAGCATTTCCAGGTAGGTTTTAACGTTTTTGACAGTGTGAGGCCGAGCGTTGTCATGCTGTAGAATCGCTTTTTCGTGCCTCTGTTCGCGCAGTTCTCACCTCAATCGCATCAATTGAAGTCGATTGGGTCATTGGGTTTCAACAGTTTATAATAAATAACACCGACCTAGTCCCACCAAATACACAGCATAACCTTGGCAGCGTGAATATTCGGCCGAGCCTGGGACGTAGACGCATGACCGGGCACTCCCCATGACTTTCTTTTCTTTGAGTTGCTGTAATGAATCCATTTTTCATCACCCGTCACGATGCGATGAAGAAAACTCTTCCTTTTTTGCAGTTATTCTGGAGTAGTTATTCAAAGGCGAAAAAACGACGCTCAACTTTCCTTAGCTTCAAATCATAAGGAACCCAAGTTCTTTGTTTTCGAAACATTCCCAACGCATGCAATCACTTGGAAATGGCTTAGCGGGTAACTCCTAATTCTGAAGCAAGCTCTTTTCGCGTTTGGCACGGATCCTCAACGAGCAATTCAGAATCTTCGAAGGATTTTGGCCTTCCTTCACGCGGACGGTCGTCAACATAGACATCACCATCTTTGAAGCGACGGAACCAATCACGGTACGTTGTTTCACTTAGAGCGGCATCTCCGTAAACTTTTTGGAGGTCTCGATGCACTTCAGCATCGAATGAAAGAAGAAAATCAACACTTCCCGCAAATGACGATTATTTGGCACGAAATTCACACATCCAAAAGTATATGACGCTAAAATAAAATCACTAAATTGTATGTCTAAGCTTGATTCATAACGTTTCGGATATGCCAACATCGACGAGCACTTACTACTGGAGCCATCTATTGACAAATGGCGAGAACCTAGTTGCACACCTAATATTTATTCTATAATGGAATTTCATGAGCAAAGTATGTACAGTACTTTGTTCCCTCATTAGTGAATTGTTGTATCTTATTTTTAATGTCATACCGTTACAAGCTAGTAGAGTTATAAGTTGCCCTTTTTCCTTTTCTGGTAACTTCGTACAGTTTTAATTCATCCCTGTTCCTTACGTAATGATACAATGGTTTTTAAAATACTTATTGGCACTAGGTGCGGTTTTTTCGGAAAACCCAAACTTATCACCCACATTCACCCATTAACGGGTATTGTTGCGTAGGCGTACAGTTTACACGAATAATTTTTTATTTTTAAAAATTTTGAATTTTTGCTAGGTACATCGTATATCTGTTCTTTGTCTTGAAAGCATATTTACGACATTTCGGTGACCGAAAATGGCACTTTAACCGAAAAATCTAGGCAAGTGTTCAATATCTTGATAGATACCGTAAATACTCCAAACAAAGAAAATGTAAACTCCGACTACTTCAAGCAACACATTTTTTATGTTTGTAACCGATTTAGTACTTTATTGAAGAAAATATGTATATTTTCTTAAAATGACATTCCGAGTGATTATGTTATGTAGAAGCAATATCGTATTCGGCGAATCTATGGAATCAGGAAAGAGTGGACGGCCGCGGAAGACTTTTTCAAATTGTAGCGAATAGCTGAGGTCTCTGTGAATGAACACATCCACTTCCAATACGGATTTTACTCCATTCGACGCGAAGGAGGTTTTGTCACTCGTTACGGAGACCAAGCTGACACAGCATCACTGTTTTTTCAGTCATCTGGAGCTGCCTTTCCATCGTGCAGTAACTTTTTGCTGACAAAGAAAGAGTGGTATCCAAAGACATTAAAGTTGCAGGAACTACCGATGAAATTAAACTTCAGAGGAATTTTAGAAGGAAATATTTAACAAAGTACCTAGAACATCCTAGCATAGCTTTAATTGGGAATTGGGGGTTTTTGACGGTATTAGTTATCATAGCCAGTACAAACAATTCTGAGAGTAAATACGGAAGTTTGTCTGTAACTTTGTATGCACCTTTGCGATTAATTAATTCCACAAATCACTAAATTATTTAGAGAAATTCGTATCCCTCCTCAACCAGATACTGCAAGAAAATTAGATTTAAAATAAAAAAAGATATCACAGGCGTCTCTCTCGAGGAAGGGAGATACTATAAAGATGAAATAGCGTCTTTAGTTTCCACTGCGTTCACAATTGCTCTATTTGTTGCTCTTTACAGTTAACAATGTTTGATGGAAAGGTCTGTTCACCTCTCAGTAACGCTAGCTCTTCCGGATCTTACATTTGTGCTGATAACCATCTGAAGTGAACGAAATCGAACAATGCTTAGAAAAGCCTGTGCATACCTACTTAAACATATGAGCTTGGTTTTTCTCTCCCTTATGCATAGATTCGCGTTTTAAAATATTCCATTCAGAAGGACTGAAACGAATAAAATTTGGAAACTTCAAAGTAAAACAAAAAATTATTTTCATATTTCATGTAAATTTTTTTATTTGTTTTAAAACTCTGTTTTTATTAAATTCATTCACAATTACAAAAATAAAAAAAATTATTTGGGTTCCCATTCTTTCCTCAACTTCTTTCGAATGTCCTTCATAAGGTTGGTGACAGTTACCTCCGTGATCTTTTTGGACGCTCTTTTCCATTTAGCACTAAAATCTTTTAAGTCCTTTGCACACTGCTCACTTTTCCTCAATTTAGCTTTGACCAAGGCTCAATACCTTTCAATGGGACGGCACTGTGGAACATTGGGAGGATTCATGTCTTTTGGGACAAAGTCGACATTTTTAGCAACAAGAAAGCTCAACGTCGCATTAGCATAGTGAGCTGAAGCTAAATCTGGCCAAAATAATGTTGAACCCTCGTGTTTGTTTAAGAAAGGCATCAACCGTTTTTTTAGGCACTCGTTAATGTACACTTCTCCTTAATAATAAACGATGAGCTTCTGTGTCCACATTGGCAAATGGCCTGCCAAACGAAATATTTTGACCCGAATTTTTCCATCCTAATCGATGTTGTTGATTGCGGAAGAATCTCAGCTTCAAACGAGTTGTAAAATTGCGCACCTGGAAGAGTAGTTAAGTCGGCTTTGACATAACTTTCGTCATCCAAAACCAAGCACGCTTTCTTGTTGCCGACCAACTCGTATAGCTTTCGGGCTCGTGTTTTTATGACTTTTTTTTGCTTTTCAGTAACTTTTGATATTTTTTGTTTTTTTCGTGTTTTTAGACCGTTACGTTTTTTAGATCTTTGTACCATTGTTTGGTTGGTATTACATTTCCCAGCAACATCTCTGGATGACATAGTCCGGTTTTTTACGATGATACCCACTATATTCCTGTCCAAATTTGTATCATGTGCTCCACTTTTAGCTCCACTTTTCTGTTTTCGCTTAACTGTCAACGTCTCCAAATATCGTTTAATAACAAAATCCACTGTACTGCGTGCTATGTTTAAATTTTTTGCGATGAAATGGTTTGGACGCGAAGTATTTTTGAGCCATTTGTCGATGATCTTTTTACGGCGTTCCTCTTGACTCATATTTTATAAATATTTTAAGCCGCACCGAACTAAAATCAATAACAAACTGAAACTAGAGAATATACAGGCTAATTTGGGTACAAAATTGAATTGCAATTTTTACGCATTGGAAGTATAGCCAGTATTAAAATTTACAAATTTTATTCGTTTCAGTCCTTATTTCATATCGACTTGACATCAAAAAGCTGCAAGTAAAAACTAATTGTTATATTTTATTTTATTTATTTGTTTAACCGTAGAATGACGTTTAGGTAGAATTCTACCCATAGCTGCACTTTCTTACAACGCATCGGAAGAACGGTAAATATCAGCATACTGAAACTTCTTGACTTTGTTGCAAATACTGTTTTGCAATAAAAAAGTAATGTTAGCCTTCTTTTTACGAAATACTTTAAAATTTTTTAATAAACACACATTCAACGTCCTTGTGAGTAGAGTTATACCCATAAGCATTTTTCAGCGCATAAACTATTTTATGTGGCATAACATACTTGGGCTCAACACTAACTTCATAGTATTACAAAAAAGGGAACCACCGTATAATTTACAATTTTCTTTTTACAAAGGGGAATGCCCATGCAAGAAATGTTATTCTTACAGCTTCTATGCAGTTCATAAAGTGAAAGTATTTCTTTGGTTATACCTAATACTGAGAAATAATTGTAATATTGTGAAAAAGTGTGTAAAAGTTATAAAATAAATGTTGTAAAATTAGAAAAATATATCAACCCCAAAATTTTTGACAAACGAAGAGATTGCAATGCTAGTGAACGAAGATAGTGATGCAACAAATTTTTCTTCAGACAGTGAAGGCGAATATGAACCTAAACAAGATGAGGGCATTTCAAATGTTAAGGATTCTTCGGATGCTGACAGCTGCACTGAATTTCCCAATTCGACGTTCACATAAAGTTCGAAAGACGGAACAGTCTGGAAATTATCGCCAGTTCAAGAAAACACTGGCAGAACGCGTAAAGAAAACGTGTTATAAATGCGTCCCACTGTAACTCGCATGGCAACGTCTCGCGTTTTTGAAAAATTACGAGTAGATGCATTTCTGCTATTTTTTACACCAACAATGGAAAACATGATCATTGATAGTTCAAATGTATATGCTCGAGCTAAATTTCCACAAGAGTATGTCGAAATCGATAGTGAGCTTTTACATGCATACAGTTGCGTATTAATTTTAAGTGGAGTGTTCAAGTAAGTGTGTTTTTGTTTCTTTACATTTTCTGATTGCAAGGCTGAATGTAATGCTTAGATCAAAGAAAGAATCGATGGCGGATTTGTTTGTAAGACCGATGTTTCGAGCAATTATGTCAAATTTCAAATAAATAAACAGAGTTCTTCGTTTCGACAACGTGCTGAGCAGAGACAAAACCATAAAACCGTGCAACCGACAAATTTGCCTCGATTCGCGATTTATGGGACAAATGGGCTGAGCTCTAACCATTTATTTCAACCCACATGAATGTGTAACTGTTGATGAGCAGCTTTTGGGATTCCATGGGCGATGCTCATTTCGGCAATATACCATATTCCATCCAAGCCCGAAAAATATGGACTCAAATTTTTGCTGTTAGTATGCTCACAAACTTGTTATGTTTGGAGAGTTTAACCTTACCTTGGAAAAAAGCCAGGCATAACTAGACCGGAGCAAAATCAGGGAAAAAGGGTAGTATTGGATCTCAAGGATGGGTTGAAAGGTCACAACGTTATGAATAACAATTTCTTTTCATCTTACGAACTTGGCAAAGATTTACTCAATAGAGTTTTGACGATGGTTGGTACAAAAAAAGTATTCCACTAGAATTATTAGAGTGCAAGCGGCTGCCTTTCTATAAATCAACTTTTGCCTTTACAAAGACACAGCATCAGTGTCTTATGTTGGCCGAAGGAACAAATGTACTTTTCATTCAAATGCAGAATTAGGCCCGGAGCCGAAGAAGCTGCCGAATATAATAGCGTGTTATAATTCAACAAAAGGAGGTGTTGACACCGTTGATAAGATGCTGTCATGCTACAGTTGCAAACGCAAAACTTGTCGTTGGCCGTTAGCCATTTTTGCGAATATGATAGATACTTCCGCTCTTAACGCCCGTATTATTTATACGAGAAAAAAATCAACAAACAATTCAAACTGGTCCGAAGAGACAGAACTTCCTTCGTGAACTCGGGATGCCGTAAGGCAAACCGTATATGCATAATCGGTTTAGAAATCCGAAAACGGTAATATCAGTTGAGCTTTTGTCAACAGTCCGCGGTGACTCTGATTTGGCATCCTTTACGGAAAAACGCCCATGCTCTTTCACAAAATTAAAACGCGCTCGATCAAATAGTCCACATCAATTACCACAGCAGCAAAAAGGTCGAGGAAGATGCGTTTCTTGTTATGCAGAAGTTGTGAACAAGGACAAAAAAATCGAACTGATTTGCGTAATTTGCAAAAAACCAGCCTGCAAAGTAGTGCATAATAGAAATATTTGTATTAAATGTTGTTCCAAATGAATAAATAATTAAAAAATAAAATTTATTTAAAAAAGTTTAAAACAATTCTTATTTTTTTTAACAAGAGAGCGAAAATACATTTATGGCGTCCAGAACCACTCTACGGTTAATACAAGAGTAAAAACATAATTAAATGGTTAGGAAGAGAGGTGAATTATAAAGGTCATATTGCAGGTTTGATTTGGTGCAATTTATGTCAAAAATATTAGGAAATATGTTTGCATTGCAGAGCATTCTAGTTAAAGGTTTGTGCTGGCTATAGTCAGTCCGGTGATGCCGCAGACGGAATAAGGGCATTGATCTTACTATAAACGATAAGGACTGGTGTTCAAGGAGATCTAATGGAGCAGATGAGGGCCATCTGTGTTAGCAGATAACAACTGATGAACAAAAACTATATCTGCGATATCACGACGAGTAGTAAAGGATTGTAAATTAAGCAGCTTTAAGCGATTCACATAAGGAGGTAGATTGCGTGGGTCATTCCAATCTAGCCCATGTAAGGCAAAACGAATGAATCTGCGCTGGAGAGCTTCGATTCTCTGGATTTGTACTTGATGGTAAGTAGACCACACCTGGCTGGCACATTTATCATATAGAGAGAGTGAGTGACGTAGGGTTTTTTTATACTTTGCGCGCGCTCAAGGTACTTAAGTACCCTTAGGATGCTTGCACACAGCGCTGGCGAAGTAAAATCAGGGAGGATAGAAAGAGAGGTACAGGTGAACGTTGGTTTTAAATGTTTTAGTATAATGACTAGGAAATAAAGAGCTAGGCAGGGCATTCCATAAGCGAGTTGTACGGCTTAGGAACGAATCACGATATTTCAGAGTACGTTCGAAAATAGGCTTGAGGGTAAACTGATGAGCATTCTTAGCGAGACGGGTGTTGCGGTTAAAAGTTTGAATGCGCGGAATGATACTGGCGATTTCTATAGAGCACTGGTGGTGATAATAGCGATAAAACAGAGTGAGACAAGAGACCTTACGTCGGTGTTCGAGGGTGTCCATTGTTTGAGTGATATTAGCATCACCTATGAGTTTTACCGCACGGTTTTGAATCTTATCTAGCAGGCGCAGAGATGTTTTGGGCGCACCCGAACAGATGTGGGTATTATTGTACTCCAATCTCGGGGAGATAAACGCCTTATATATTGAGGCCAGATCAGAGTGGGTGAAGTACAATATTTCTTATATCGCTTGAGTAAACCTAGACATTTCGCAGCATCGCAGTTTCGACGATGCAAGTGTCATTCATGGATGATGGCTGGGTGTTTAAATTTCGCTTTAAAGACAGCAGACAGCACTGTGTTTTGGAAGAATTCAATTCTACTATGTTAGTGGTTATCCACTTAGTCATGCTGCTAATGTCAGAATTTAATGAGCTTGACATACGCTGACATTCTACAGCCGAAGAGCAGGGATGTGAGTCTGGGAACGAATATGAATAGCAGAGAGTACTGTCGCCAGCAAAGGAATATATTGGATTAAAAGCAACAGACAAGAAATCGTTTATGAAAATAAAAAATAGTGTTAGAGACAGAACGGAGCACTGCGGCACATCAGCATTTATTTTGTGAAGATCAGAGTTGAAACCATCCAAGACAACTTGAATTGAACGTTACGAAAGGCAATTTCTATTCCATTGAAGAAGAGAGTCGTCGATCCCAAAAGCACGCATTTTCGACAAAAGAGCCTGATGTCGAACTCTGTCAAATGCCTTAGAAATATCAAGTGCAACTATCTTGCTTTCGCCTGATTGATGTACGTACGCTTTGGTTCCACTTTTCGGTGAGACATGCCATCAGATCACCAGTGGACCTGTTGCTACGAAAACCGTACTGCCGGTCATTAAGAAGTTTCCGTGTTAGGGTTAGAAAACTCCTTCAACCAACGTTTAACAAAGCCGAGTGCTGAGCTAGCTCTGCTAATAGTGCTGTCGATGTAAACACGGAAGTTAAGTTGAGCGTCGCAGATAATGCCCAGGTCACGAATTAAAGAGACAGTAGAGACAAGCTCGTTATTAATGTAATAAGATCTTTGAGGTAGGGGATGACATTTCTGAGAGTAAGCAATAGCTTGTCATTTTTCCACGTTAAGCTCTAAGAGATTATGTTGACTCCAAGTGTAGAAGTGGTTTCGATCAGCTTGTAGTGAGAGGGAGTCAGCAGTGCAGGATATTTGCTTAGAGAATCTCATGTCGTCTGCGTAAATCTTTAGGTTAGAGTGTAAAACGATGAGCACTACATCGTTTGAGGTCAAATTGAAAATCAAAGGTGCTAGGTAAAGGGAAAGCCTAAAAAGGACACTATACTTCCGGTCTTTTAAATTAGACTTAATCCATGAGGTAAATCGTGGTGGAAAACCGATAGCTTTTAGTTTGAGGAGTATGACTTTATGAGAGATTTTGTCAAACGCTTTGCTGAAATCAGTAGCCACAGTATCCACTTTCTTACCATTTTCCAAGGCACATACCTTACACCCCTTTTTGTGGATGGGAATGATGAACTAGTCCTTCCACAGGTTAGGGAAAATACCTTGAGCAATTGAAAGCTGGAAAAAAGCAAAATGGGGCAGCTCTAACGTGCTAATACATTTCTTTAGAATAACGGCAGGGAACCACCGTTGTGGTAGAGACAGAATTAAGGAAACATTCATAGATTTGAGAATAGAGGTTGGAAGTAGAAGTATGTATCAATATTAATTGTTTTGTCATGGATAAAGTCAAAATGAACATTACCGATAAGATCGGAAAGTTTGACGAAGTTAGCTTTACGAGAATTAAATTTGCACTGCGTCAAGCGGTAAATCTTAAAATGTACACTATCATATACTCTCAATAACTACCCAGATATCGGCGTCAGTAGAAAAAATTCAGTTTAGCTGTCTTCCACTTAACTGATAAATACCAGCATCCAACTGCGGATCGGTGGATAAGATTTCCTTCTCAGAGGTAGAATTAATTGAGACCAGGTGAATATTATCATCTAGCTCAGCCCATCGTAGTTGTGGAAGATTGAAGAATTAGGAAAAGTAAGTTTAGCACAAATAAGCTCAATATTCGAAGTGTTGGGGATGGGCAATTCTGATGCGTCGTAACAGGTGCGAAGAGCCAAAAGTACACCGTTATCAGGGGTGTCATCATATAGGGATTAAGAAAAACAAAAAGTTCATTATTCTTAATGTTAGAGGTTAGATTTGTATCAGTTAGTAAAGTGAAGACGTCGTAAGGGAGCTTTTGCGAATTGAGAAAAACCTAAGAGGTTTTTGTACGAAGACTTCTAACGTTATGGTAGTAAAGAGACATGCAATTGAGGTTACGGGTGGGTAGGTTAAGGCCCAACTCAGGGGCATTTATAACTGTGTTGGGAGGATCACATGATAGGTTAGGGGTGAAAATATATTTTAAAATCGCTGCGAGTTTTTTGTAGGTATGAAATGCGTCTGGAGTTTATATGGGATGCATAAGCCGCTAAGTCCTTAGACACTGTTGTAGGGGAAATATTGTAGCTTTCATGATAACAGATATATATCTCGTTCAAAGCTTGTGGATCGGTGGGGAACCTTCCTTTTGAATCAACATTTGTGCGTTGGTTTTGGTCTTACCGTCGATACATACTGATTCAAGCTTATAATGTAAATATGCAAAGAATAACCGAACGTTTTCGAAGAGCCTGTGATCTCTTAGACGTGCTAATGCCTCTCATCGTAGAACAAATTTCAGATTGGTTGCAGATCAACCAAAAACGGGCGGTAGTGACACATCTAACGATGTGAAAACAGTGATATTAACACTCGACAAGGATTCTATTGATAGATGTGCTACTATATTAAAAGCCATTTCTTCGGGGTATATAAATTTAGGGATTTTTCTAAAGAGGGGTTGAAGTTTAGTAGTCAAATATCCTCGATATTACCTTCCGGCATTTGTCCATCGAGTCAGATGTTGTTATCTGAAGAGGTTGTTGAGGTCAAAAACAAAGACATAAAGTCCTCTAGACCAAATCACATACGGGAAACTTCTAGAATAATGTCCAACCAAGACTTGTTGAATCGTTTGCTTTTAAGTTCTGAGCCCCACATACTGGTAACAGACTTAAGGAAACAACACTGCACTTTCAAAGCAATCTTCGCAAGATGTTGTGTCACTTATGATCAGCAAGTATCCCGTCGAGCAGCTACTAACCAGCCTGCAGCAGTTGTTCCTGTTAAGTGGCACTAGAAAACTCGTCGACCAAACCATTCGTTTGGTCCGCTGGTAGTTTGTAGAGTCATCCAATTTTCAGCTATGCTCATATGAACGCCATCTGAGGTCACAGGCTGTCCGAACGCAGGTTCATCTCCTCCGAGCATTGTTTTACAAGTTCATTGTTGATTTCATATCCAATGATTCCACTATGACCTGAGATCTAAAAAAGACACCATGAATTCTTTTAATGAAGTCTTTCGTTCTCGAACTAACTTATAAGTCGTCAGAGGTTTCAACAAGACTTAACGTACAGCATTATTGTTGCTACAGATGCTCCACCTTCAGACGCACATTTTCCTAACGGTCTAACGTACTCTTCCTTCAGAAAGTCACCAGCGCAGCATATTCGTACTTGAACGATTTTGGATTCTTCCGTGAAGAATCGGTTACACTCCCTTCCTGGGTTAGATTTAGTTTAATATTTTCGCAGCAACGTGTTCTGTGTCACTCTAAGAATGTAGAAAATAATGATATGAATATCAAGGGTAGGAGGGTTAATCAGTATGTCTAAAGTGCAACTTCGTTGACTGGAGCTAGTTCTGATAGAGTTAGGTTAATCCAGGCTGGAAAAGCTTGCCTTTGGTTCACTTCCGTCGTTTTCGTCTGATCACGCGAAATCTTTGCACAATTCTTATATAGCGTGACCAGATAAGAACGAAGGGAAACAAATTTTAAGTAAAACAGCAACAGTGTGAGATATAAGATGAGATCCTGACTTTATTTTGAAGCTACGTTCATTCCATAATATATATGGCACATCATTCAAACGGGCGCCTTGTCTTCGCTGGCATTCGGTTCAATTTACGATAATTCGGTCCAACATGCGCGGCGTTATTCCGGCAATAGGGTGTCGAATTTTGGCCTCGAGCTCATCCGAAATGATTGCCTTGTTAGCGTAGACTGAGGACTTAACGAAGCCGCAGAAAAAATAATCGAGTGGTGTCAAATCGCATGATTGCGGCGACCAATTGATGAAAGAATCGATGAAGGCGCGCCGTGAGAAGACCCAGCCGCCAAATTTCTCCTACACAACTTCGAGCGTTGCGTCGCTTGTATGGCATGTAGCGACGTTATGTTGGTACCACAGCTCGGATATATCGATTCTGTTGAGCTCTGACTACAGAAAGTCGGTTAACATCGCTCTGTACCTGATACCATTGACGGTAATAATGTCTCTTTCCTCATTTCGAAAGAAATGCCATAAACCGCACCATATAATAAATCTTTGTGGATGCATTGATGCTCGGCCGAATTCTTGTCGATTGTGTTCGCTCCAATAATGGCAATTTTACTTGTTGACATAGGCGCTGAGCCAAAAATGGACCTAGTCCGGGAAGATAATTTTTTTAGCCAAAATCCGGAACTTCTGCCAACATTTTCAGTGCTCAATTAGCGAACTCACGGGGTTGCCTATGATCGTCTGGTTTCAATTTTTACGTCAGTACAATCTGATGTAGGCACAAATCCAAACGCAAAATAAGCCGGGTTGACTCCCTGGCGATGCCCAATTCAGCTGATCGGCGCGAAATTCACATTTCTGGGTCTTCTTGGATACCGGCCGCTACGGCGGCAATGTTTTCTTCATTTCGCATCTGGTTGGTGGCTTAAGATCCAAAATTGTTTACTCACGCTCAAACTTTTCCACACTACGCCGGATTGTATGCACATTGAAGCCATGATAATGACCGACCTCACGGCGAAATTCACGTTGCGTATTTATAACTGAGCTGGAATTTCCATAATATTTTTTAATATGTAATTTCCGCACGTTCCGCAATTGAAAAAACGATCATTACTATCTGGTCACCCTTTATTTCTCTTCGAGGTTGTTTCATATACGCTTAGTTCTACTTCTTGCGTTATGGTATTTTAGGATCTTAAATTGAGCCACCCTTTTTCCTTACCTAAGATGTGTTTCTGTTTTTCCTCTGATTCTGTCAGTCAGTCAGTGTTGACTTGCTAGTGGTCCGCTCAACATCCCTTTTGGAATCTGTTACTCTCCGTTTTGCGTTATTCCACCATAGATGGCTGGGTTTGGCATCCATTTTTGCTTTATAAAGAGCGCATTCAGTAAAGTAAAACCCTTTGACTCTCCTATAAATGAGTCACGGTTATATAAATCGAAGTTAAAGTTTGGCCACATCTCTTCAAATAAACGACAACTCTGATAGTTAAGATTGGGTTCAGTGACATGTGTCATAAACGATTGGGTAAAGAACTTAGAAAATATCATACGTTGAAATTATTTCAGGATTATCTGAGGATTATCGAAAAGGCTCAGTCTGGATAACTATCTGTTCTTCTCTTAGTATTTAAAATTGTGGAAAAAACGTTTAAGGTTGTCAATCCTGGTAAACTTTATCGCAGAGCTGGGAGCAGAGGTATGAGTGGTAAATAGCTGTACGAGTATGTGCGCCCTTGTTTATTTATGTTCAGGTTTACGCTGCGCTACATACTCGTATATCATATGTCGCTATAAGTAATTTTCTTACTCTTATTCTAGATAACAGTTATCATGACGAAAATTGTTCTTCGATGAATTGAAAGCCACAATCGGTCGAATCCTCTCTGAGCGTCTCCAAGGCATAAGGAAAATCCCTTCAAATAAAAGATGCACGACTAACTTCCGACCGTTTGCCGGCTTGAGTTCAAATGGATGTACTAAATGATCTGCATGATTCTTATTTTTTTATAATCAAAACACAATCCAAGGGTATGAGCATTCTAATTTATTGTGATGAAGTAGACGATTGAGAGCAATGTCATATAATTCACTTGGACCAATGCCAACAAAAACATTTTTAGGTAATGAGTTTGGATTTAATATACACAGTAAGTAGCCTGTCTACGATGGTTTCTCCCCTCATCGGCCCTAATATCAGAATAATGTTTTATACTTTGATTGAATGGCTTCGTGACCCCAATCCACTAAAGGACCAAATACGTCTTAATAGAGTTATAAAAGTCAACAAGTATTATGACTCCTAGCTCTTAACTTCATAAACACCCCTCTCATTTTTTGAATGGCAATATTTGACAGGAAAGTAGCATTTACCCAGACGGCTGGACCCACATCCGATTACACGCCATGTGTCAATATAAAACCACCCAAGGCATCCCAAATACAAGCACGAAATTCAGACACATAAAGCACTTTTGGGACTGTTCTGCCAGCAAGCTAAAAATATCTCAGAGCCTATAATAGCGGTCTACTGATACTTTAGCTACGAGTACACATTCCGTATTCGGAAGATGACCCCCCAGTGATATATTACATTCTCTCGTCCATGAAATAACCCAAGAATGACCAGACATATCAAGTATGTAACCCCGAGACGATTTCGATTAATCCGATTCTTACCTGTAATCCGCTCACAGTACACGATTCTGCTGGTTTCACCTCAATCTCTGTCCCACTATGCACAACACCATCGGATCTCGTGGTGGTGTCCTCCTCTGAAATTGGGGGACACAAACTGTGATCGCTCAAATCTAAAATAAACAAAAATTGAAAGGAAAAAAGTGACACAGAAAAAAGCAATTAATAAAAAAGGAAAATAGTACAAAAATCTAGTGAAACTTTTCAACAAGGACATTGCTTTTTGTTTTTTTTTTTGTTTCTTTTTTAAGGATAACATCAAACAAGGACAAACATTGTACTCACCTCCAGCGCGACCATATTGGGCGAGCTCTATTGATATGCTTGTGCCTCTCGGACAGCTCAGCGCCAATTGTTCGGAATCACAACCGGCTCGCTGATAGGTTCGTAATGTTGCGGCTAACAGCGCTGTTGTGTATTAATTTTCCAAAAAAATAAACACATTTTTGTTTGTTCCAAATTGAGTGTTTTTTTTTTTTGGTTTTTTTCGTTGAGTTATATTTTCACAGGTGGTAAAAGATAGTGATGGAAGAGTGTAAGCGGAGCCCAGCATACGAGGAAACGTCCAGGAAACGCAACACAATGTCAGTCACAAAACAAAGCAACGGAGATTGATATGAAAAGAGAGAGAAATTGAATTAAAAATAACCGTTAAATGAAAAGATAATATTGTTTTTGTTTTTCTTATTGGTTTCTTTCAAGGAGAGCAGAGTTGCTTTATTTGTTCGTGTCATTATCTTAATTTTTTAAAATAAAAAGGAAAACAATTTTCGAAATTTTATTTGGTATCCTTGTGGGTTGAAGATCGTATTGTATAAAACGAATTTCATTTGAGAGATTGTTGTCCAGGTTTCTCCACAGAAAAGAATAAACAACCGGCTTCATAGTATTGACAGTGATTTTGACAAACGTTTCGGGGAAAGCGGGAAAAGGGAAGAGTAGGTCCTTGTTGGTTTTACTATTGTTTGTACTATTGTTCATCTTGGAAAAGAGTGTGAATACTGATTTAAAGGCACATATAATACATCGATGACACTTTTTCTTGACTTGTAAAGAATTGAACTGGGAAAAATGAAAACTTTGCATTTCTGGAAGTAGATTTTCGTGACAGCCAACAAATTATGAGTATGGAAAAACCATACTCAATCACTTTAATACCTACTCGTAGAATGAACATAAGACTCATTACAATCTAGTGCGATTACCTGAGGTCAGTATGCATGATCGGGGTGCCGCGTCTGAAGACTACTAGTGAGTCAATATAAAAATCGGTTCATGCATTCCTCTATGCCAGAATTACGAATCGTAAGCTGGAACGTCGGCAAGTGACAAAAATTTCGAACTAGAAAACTTACTGCCGCTAACCTAAAATCAGAAACAGAGCCCGCTACTTAGACTTGCAAATGAAAGCGTACCAAATATATTACACATAACGTAAGGGAATATATTCAATAGCTGAACTCCACTCCTACATACATAGATAGAATTGTAAGCATAATAAAATTAGCGACCGGCTAATGACCATAGCACTTATAATTGACCATGAAATTCAGAATATTCAATACTAAGTAGACAGTGAGCAATCGGAATCAGAAATAAAGGGTTTTGCATCAGATCTACCCCCCATTTGCCTTCCAGCAACGGCGAAGTCGGTCTGGCCATCGATTGCAGAGCGCATGCGTTGGAAAATTTTCCACTGCTCGGACAAGAGCACTTCTAAGACTCAATACTTGAATATCGAGTAGTGCAAGCCCACTCTCCAGAACGGACCATAGTTTGCAGTCTAATGGATTGAGGTCTGGGCTACCAGATGACCAATCATCCGTGAAAATGGAGGTCGGAACGTTGCCTTTGAGCTGTTTGACATCTTTCTCGCAGGACTGGAACTCAGTGACCCCATCGTAGGAGATTACTCACCTAACCATCACAAAAACTTTGTGGTGGCCACGCTGGACACTCGGAACAGGTCCAAACGAATGTCGTGATGACAGAGCAAACACTCTATCGTTCTGTTGAACGATTCTTCAATGGTAAAAATTTTCTCGCCAGTAAAAATAATTCGTCTGTGACCGTTCTTCGCGTACTGGCGAAGCAAGGTTTTCGATTGTGACTTACGTTTACCGAGTAACAAATCACGTTTAAAAATGCGCGACATTCTGTCTTTTCTGATATCCATCTCTCGACAAATGATTGTCTGCTTGTGCAGCGGATTTCGACTAACTCGATTCTCCACGGCTTTGCTGATTTGTGGCGCTCACATAGTGCGCGAATAGCTGGATCTTGCATGGTCGTCAATTCCAAAAGCATCCTCAAATAACTTCACGGTACGATACACAATGTTTCGTGTGATTTTCAGTAGCCGCAACATCAGACAGATCTCGTCTTATTCGCGATTTTCGAACGAGCCTCATTTTATGATTGCAAACAACTCACGTTAAGAACTTTTTACGCGGGAACTTTGCATAAATATCACTTGCATAAATGTCACTGTTAACTGGAAGCGAATGTGTTCATTGGATCGTGAGAATAAATATGTTCATTTCGTGCAAAACATTTGCTAGTAGGTAGAAATTGGAGGTCTATGCAGCCGTACATTGCGAGCGATAACTTTCCGGCCTTTATAAGCATCCCGCAAAGCGAGGAATTAAACGATATATGAAAAAGTTTTCATGGACTTATTCCCTCTCAGCAAAAAGCACAAGAAAGGCGGCAGACGGTGACTCATATAATAGATCCCTCAAGATTATATAAAAAAAATAACTCAGGAAGGCAAAGCGGCAACGCTAGATGTCATTTTGTGGCAAAATAACAGAAACCACTGAGGCATCGCGGGTAAGGAAAATCGTTTCTGCGATGTCTAGGTGTTTGAAAAAAAAAAAACAATGGTTCTTGAACGACCTCAGGTGATGAATCACCCAACCCGCTACTGGAAACCCACTTTCCAGGTAACTCCATATTCATATTCATAGCCTACTTAGGGCTACTGCTGCCGCTACTAAAATATACGTCCATTACAAGATGCAAGCATAGTTTTAAACTATACAAGACCGCTGGGCGGAACATTAAAATATGTTACCTGCCGAGCGACAATTGTCCTCATATATCATCGTGCCAACGCTGGTAAATATAAGAAAGAAATGCACATTCCCTTGTCATGGAGATAAGTTTCATTTTCATTCCCAAAGCTGGAAAATGTTCTCATGTTGTTCCAACGGACTGATTGATATCCACATACGAACCAGAATTGATCCACGACTTTTGTCTAGGGCTCAACATGCTTAGTGTAACAGAAAATCGCTGAAAATGGCTCCACATTCACTGGCTAGCCACATTGAAGAATGTCTCCATAATACCTGTAGAGAGTATATAACAGCAGCGTTTCTGGACATAGAAAGTGCCTTAAATAACGTCAACACATCCGCAATCATAATTGTGCTGTCAGCTCTGAAGGCAGATGACTCACTTGGGGTGTTGATCAGTCGTAAGCTAAATAACAGGATTACTGACTCCAACCTGAGTGGGACTTCTGCTAAAAGATGTATCAGAACTTAGTAGTCAATGAACTTCAAGGTGGTTGCCTATGCAGATGACGATGCTATAGCCGTCTGAGGAAAGTACCTCAATACCGTTATAGAACTGCTATAGCAAAATATCAACAGATTAATGCATTGGGCGTATTGCCGTGCATTCTGATTAAAGCCCCCTAAAACTGATCATACCCACCCAGAGGGTATACCTCTCGGTTATAAGACCGAAAGCCACTTATGGCAGTGGTTGTCTGGTGACAATGTAGTCAACTGCAGTAAACTAAGCAAAGCCCAAAGGACATCATGTCTGTTCATAAGTCCAGCCATACTTACTACTGCCTCTGCCGTACTGGATATTCTGTTCCATTTGATACTCCGCGATATTTTCAGCAGACTGCTAACGCACTTATCCACCTTAAAGCGACCACACAGTGGATAAATAAGGATAAATAAACTATTTGGCCACAATGCGGTAGAAACGTGCAGAAGTCCCGTTTGGCAAAAAAAAAACGTTCGATAGAAGTGAATGCATTTTTTTACTATCAGAAGAGTTTGACATCCTTTATAATGAAATGAATCGTATGTACATATACCTAAGACTTGCAAAACTCTACTCTCTTTTAAAATGCGCCATTCATTCTTATCGGCTGAATGAGAATATTGGGCAATAGTCGAAAAGGAATTTGGGGTATCAGAAATTGTATTAAAGTTCATATTGGCCGCTGTGAGAATGTAGCCAACTCAATCCTACCACCTTCCTTCCTAAAACTAAAACTCCAAAAACATCCGTTGGGTAGATATTATATATGTCAGCACACTCATTTATTTTTCTCAAAAACAAGCCATTTCCAAGGATTCATCGGCAAAAACAAAAATACTTTCAACAATTGGTGCCAGCATTCTCCCCTGTGGCATTCCACTGATTTTTATATTAGCCACTCATTACAATTGTTTTCTCTTGCTCTATTGAAATAACCAAAAAGATACGAGTAAACATGCCCAAAACTACGATTGTCAGTCCCGCTGTCAAGTGCTTGTCCCCCACCAATCTGACTTAACAATTCCCATTTAATAAAACCACCCCAGTTGGATTCCATTCGAAGTTGTTGATTTCGTTTTTGAGACGGTGCACACCTGGACGAGAGATAACCTGTGTTTTACCACTCACCCTGTGTCCAGAGGACTAAAACGTGGACGACGAGGACGATGCCGACAACGTTGCCAAAAACTATAAGTGCGGCCAGGTTAAGCAGGAACATAAATTAACTTCAAGCACTTTCCAAGTGGAGCTGCTCCCAGAAACACACGACAAAGTAGAAAGGAACGATAGCAAGGAACCTTAGTGGTGACCAAAAATAAAACTTTCCAGAGTTGTCGCTGTTGTTTTTCGTTTGTCTAAATCTTGTTTTTTTTTTTAGTTGTTTTTTGGTTATTCAAGTCGCCCCATTCCACCATCAGTGGAGAAATAACAACTTTTTGCCATAATTAGAACCACCTGGGCTTCTATTCAGAGTAGCACAGGTCCAGTGCAAGACCCATGCACCCTATCCGTAGCCATTAGCATGCCCAATGTTTGCAAGTTGTTTCTGTGTTTGCTGCTACAATAAAGTGTTTTTAAAACAGTGAACATACAGGAGGAGGGGGACTGTTGTTTCTGTTGACATTTTGAAATGACAGCGACCGTTTTTGTTTCTAGAGCGTAAAATACTTCAGTTGTACAGTGAGGTCGTCGTTGTCGCGTACACTGACCTCAACGCCGCCGCCCTATTAGAGGAAAGAGAGAGAGTTTCAATGCAAATCAGCTTTGAAAGAAGTTGTATCCGTAGGTAGAGGTACCGATGTGTAGGTACCCAGTGTGCACCTCTGGAGAAGAACTGTCACTAATTGAATATGCAGGAGTTGAATAAATTAAGTTGGTGAAGTGTTTGAACAAGACAATTAGAGAAGAGTATACATATATGTACGTAGGTACATAAATATTCGTACATCAACTTGGATCGCATACTGTTACGTGTATTTCTGCATAAATTTCAGTGACTGAGTCAACGTTGGATTGTTTATTTTGCATTCATGTTTAACTCAAAATCTGCATGACTTGAAAGTTTGTTTTTTCACCTCCCTTGGGAACATGTCTGCCTGGACAGGTAAATTGGAGCTCAATTATGTTTCGGTGTCAAATTATTCACAAATGACAAAATTGTTTCTCATCAGATAGTTGTCGGTGATGAGAGGTCCTTTGATCGTGCAACCAAAATATTTGTGTCTGATGTCAGGTCGGACGTCACCTTAAGTAGTGTTCATTGAATTTTTCCAGAAAAACAAAACTTTTTCTGTGGAGAAAGTATTTTAATTATATCCTTTTTTCTTACATGCTACATGCAATTTGATTTACATCACTGAAATCGAACAACAGGATAAATATTCTGCATCAACTTTAATATAGAGAAAACTTATTGTAGGAAGAATCAAAAGAATGATTTTGATGGATTGGATATCAGGAATTTGGCGAATTTCTTGAGATGCCATGGATCTAGGATTGGGTCCCCCTTTAAGAGGAAAAGCAATAACTGCATCAATTATCAAATATGGGTCACATGGAATTCCAATTAAATACAATCAGACATCTAGAACCCGATTAATACCGACGCCCTACCTTAGAGCCTGAAGACGTGTTTAAGATTTGTATTAAATCAAATCAAATCAAATACAAGCATCCATTCTTTTCAAATTACAAAGTTTGTTGCGTAAGTAAGATGGGTATGAGCACTCTGATTGCTAGGTTGCTCTCCAAAAACTTAGCAGTTTGCAAATAGTTGGGCTGGAATCGAAGTTGAGCATATTTCAACGCGGTGAAGGCATGTGTCATGCAAACAGCTTCCAGTTCCGATGCAATCAAACGCCTTGGGTAAGGACGGTCGTTGTCGACTCTGCAACATAAGAGAAAAACAACGACATTCGAATCTGCACATGGAAAGTTAACAGCTTGAACAGACCACGTGCAGCCGAATAGCTAGCATAGATCCTCCACGGCTGTAAAGCTGATATCACCGCCGTTCAGAAAGTGTGGTTGGATAGACCCAGCAAATTAAGTAACAAAAACTGTGACATGTACTACGGCGATTGCTACTGAGAAAATAAACAGCGTCTACTTGGGTGCGGATTTGTTGCCAAGAAGTCTTGATCTTTCAAATGTCTTATAACAATACGCATCAATGATAAATTCCCCAGCATCAGCAAGATATGCGAGACATTCGAGCAGCGAAAATAGACCCAGAACTCTATCTCGTTAGATACAAGGCACGTCTATGAACATCTAAAATATTACACCAACGAAGAAATACTGTGATCAGATTTAACGTTGCATGCTACTATCGCAACAAAGCCCAGCGCCTTTCCTGACCGCGTATCCCACAATCTCTCGATATATTCTATACAACCAACATCAAGTGGTGAATACCAGTGCCATCGATGCCAAGAAGCCATCAGAAAAGCCGCAACTGATGTGCTGGGTCTTACGCGACCATCTCCATGAAACCCATAGTTCGATAAAAAACAAAGACAAGCACACATTCGGACAACAACTCACCTACGCGCCATCGAGGAAATAGACAGGTGCTACTCCGGAAACAATGCCCGAAAGTCTTAGCAAAAAGTAAAAAAGACGAGTCAAGACAACAAGATCCGAACAGAGGCCTCTAGAGAGGAAAAAGGAACCATAGTAGTAGAGGTACAATCGGTATTGAGGTAATAGAAATACCACCTCGGTAGACCGTTAAAAGGCGAGGACAACCCAACCTCCGATGTCGGGAAGGAAGAACCATTCAATCACGATGGTGAAAGTCACGAGATCCGTCTACCAAAAAAACATCAAGCGAGAATAGCAATGTTCGAACTTAGGTACAGCAAACTTGTTGGACCGAACGGCCTAATTGCCGATCTATTTAAGTCAGCAGGAGATGGCTTGGAAAACTCAAGTCTCAGACTTGGTCAGATGAAAATATGCCACTAGCACCGTTTGCCCGATCCAAAATACAAAAGAATGGAGATTCCATAACTGCGATAATTATAGACGCATCAATATCCTTAACAACGTATACCACCTTAACTGCTGTTTTGTGTGAACGTCTGAAGCTATTCATCAACGATTTGATAGAACCCCTATTAGTGCGTTTTTAGAACTTGTAAATCTACAACCGACCAAGCAGTCACGGTTCTGAAAAAAAAACCCAATAAGTCCAAATTGCTATGCACTCTTTATGGATTTTAAGGTCGAATATGAAAGCATCTATAGAGACGAGCTATACAGAGCGACATACGACCGTACGTAACGCAAAATTCTCGAGTGAGATTTACTGTCGAACTCTGCAAACTGTACAGTGGCATTGACCTGATCGGAAAAGTACGAATTATCACCCTAAGATGGCTAGAACATGTAAAGAAATGAACACCAATGCTCCAACCCGACACCCGGGAGGACAACGCAGTAGAGGAAGATCTCGACTTAGGTGGCGCGTACAAATGGAAGGACTCCTGAAGTTACTGGGTGTCGGGAACTGAAGGCAGTTAGCCAGAGGCCGCGCTAACAGGAGATGTCTATTGGTTGAGGCCCAGGTGCACTTTGAACTGTAGCTCTATCTAAGTAAGAGCCGTCAATGAAGCTTTCGTCAGTATTGAGGCGAAAGCAGCGGGTTGACGGTAGACTATGGTAAAACGAAGTACATCATGTCACCAGAAGAAGACACAAGCCCCAGACGGATTGGCCAGAACGTTACCATTGACAGATATAGTTTCGAGGTAGTCAAGGATTTCGTTTAACTTGCCTTGGCAATGAGTTCAGCGCAGAAATCAGACAAATTACACTTCGCATTCGCTGTTTTTTTTTGGTGTCAGGAGGCAATTGGGTAACAGAGTAGTCTCTAGTAAGACTTGCTTTATACAATGCCTTTTATCGTCACGAACTTGCTCCATTGGGCAGAAGTTTGGACTTGTCGAAAACAGATAAAGAAGCACTTGGCAGTGCTAATTATTTCTAACTCCGAGGGACGGCGCAGCATGGGACGACTTCATTTAATTTGTAGCAGAAAAATGGATAGGGACCACAACTAACTTAGAATGTTGCACTTGAAGCAGTTGATGAAGGATGGTGCTAGTCAGCGAGGCTCAGATTCATCCCAGATCGTAACGCCACCTAAATACGTAAATAGGTTCACTAGCTCCAAAAAAATAAACTAGCTACTTCAGTTAAAATATACATAATATTGGTCCTGTGGTCCTGCAAAATTCTCAATACACTGCTGTGTGCGCTCTTATGCGCTTATCCTTGTTTGAGAGCTGGCAAAAGATGTACAAATTTTTATCATTTATCAAACTGTTACCAACAGAAACGCTAATATGAAAATCTTTAGCACGGATTTGGAGAATTATACAACTAACATTTGAAGACATCAATTCTAAAGATCTAAAAGGTCCTTTTGGACATCCATAGTAACAAACTTAATTACTTATCATTACACTTCCGTTAAGACTTTATTCTATCGGCCATGAGCTTGTTCGATGGGTACGTCACCGAGTTGAAGAGTGTCCATTTAGAATGGTCTCCAGTGCATAAGTCTGCTAAATTCTGGCGCGAAAATACACGATGTCTTAACGAGAAGAACTATGAATTACTGTGAATTTTTGTTCATTTACTGGAGACATCCAGGTTCTCCCGGTTATCTGCTTTGATATTGGCGATTATGTACTTCACTATCCAATAGGAAAGCAAGTCATTGAACAATTGGTACGCTATGAAACCCTTCTTGCAGTTGAAGAACTGATCGTTCATAATTGGGAATACCTTGGCAAAAAGCTCGAAGAGGATAACGAAAAAATACAACAATCTGGCGGACCCTCACGTTTCATCATATAAGTTACTTACAAAAGTACATTCATATAACTGGTTACCAGATAGCAGTGTTGTTATGTTTCAGTAGCTGTCATAGTTGCCAATGACATCCAGCTGTCACAATATTCAGTTAGGTCTGACATTCCATTATGGATCGTTTTAGGCTTGCCGAACGTACGGAGATTACTAAAAAATGTTATCCAAATTTCAGCTCAGTTGTAAATGCGCAACGTGAATTTCGTCGTGAGGTCGGTCGCCATCATGGCTTCAGTATGCAGGCAATTCGTCGCGCTGTGGAAAAGTTTGAGGGTGAGTACACTCTTTTGGATCTGATACCTACCAGACAGAGACTGGTGCGAAATGAAGAAAACATAGCCGCTCTAGCGGACAATATCCAAAAAGACCCAGAAATGTCGATTCGGCGCCGATCAGCTGAATTGGGCATCGCCAGAGAGTCAACATCCACATAAGATTGTGCTGATGCAAGAAATGAAGCCGAATAACCATAGACAACGCCGTGAGTTCGTGAGATTTTGAACAAGAAATCATCTTCTCGAACGAGGCCTATTTTTGGCTCAGCGGCTATGTCAACAAGCAAAATTGCCATTATTCGAGCGAACACAATACATAAGTGTTCGGCCAAGCATCAATGCATTGACTTGTTGCGGTTTATAGCATGGCGGCATCATTGGACCTTGGTTCCAACAAGACTGCGCTACACGCCATATAAGCAACGCAAGGCTCGAAATTGTTAAGGTGAAATTTGGCGACTGAATTATCTAACTACGATCGTGCGATTTAACACCACTCGATTATTTTCTCTGGGGCTACGTCAAGTTCTTAGTCTACGCTTACATGTCAACCACTTTGGACGGCAATGGGACAATGAAAGATTTAAGACCTTATAAACTCCAAAGCTCGTGTTTTTATTGAAAAAAATATTCTTTTTGTTTGTTCGTTTTATTTTGATTATTATTTGAAAAGATTTTTGTCTTCTATTGCCCTGCATCTAGCTATGTATTTATATGAGAAAGTGTAAATAAAAAGTATTATTTTGTTATAGAGAATTTTAGGTGAATAAATATTCTAATAACTCAACAATATATCAGGATGGGCGTTTAATCGCTTACAAAAAACCATTATCTAAGCTTTCAATACTAATCCTGATAGTTATGAGTTATTGTAAATTAAAACTGGGCGAAATGTATACTTGACATAGACAAGGAGACTATGTAGAAATAAATATAAATTTTGAAGTACAAATATCTTGTTCCTTTTTTAGGTCGGAAGCTTTTTAGTTAACCTTCATACTTTTGGAAAATTTTGTACCTGGCGTTGGCCTGCGAGTTATGCACAATTTTCTCAAGTGTAATGTGACCTTTGCAAGCAGTGAGCACTCCCCAACGCCTCTCTGAACAGTTTGACGTAAACTTAGTCTCTGTACTCATAGATACTCGTATTATCTTATTGGTAAAGTGGTGGCAAGTGTCAATCCGGACTTTATCGGGTTTTTCTAGGATGTGCTAAGTGCAATGTTTTTCTCCAGTTATCGCACTGAATAAAATCTCCCTTCCTAAAGACCACCCCAGACATTCCTTCCATTTTCTGTCCTTCGGAAAAGCACTTGAATTATTAGGTTCTCCCCAACAATGAATTCTGTAAATATTGATGCTCCTATCTTTTGTAAGTCACCGTAAGGGCTGTCAAGTCTATCATCACCTTGCTGACTTTGATGTTTGTAGCTGATATGTAGCATACGTCTAATTGTTGCTTCAATCAGCTCATTTTAATTTGAGTGCATGTCCCATTGTTGAAGTGAAGAGACTTCACTGGATGATGGCTAGGATGCCAGATCTTGGGTGGTCAACAGTTCTGAGATCATATCTCTTTGTTACTTTTATCGCTTTCATGACTCAGCTTATCCTCATTATATACATCGGCATGAGGTAGTTTATTCATGCTGCTGGAGCATTTCAGTTTTGCATCAGACTCAACTGGACAAGGTAAAGACTATGGTGGTCTCAGTCATCAGGCTCGCCACACTGAAAGCATCGGTTCCCACTAGATCACCGTGAAAATTTTCATCCCCATAATACATATATGTAATTCGCAACATCTGTAAAAAATTAAAAAAAAATGTTGGCTTCGACTTTTAATGAGATGCGATTCCGAAAACTACTGATTTTTAATTTTCTGTAAAACTTGATGATATTCCAGTTAAAGTCTTGAGAATCTCGACTAAGCGTTGACAACATTCGATTGTGAGTGCACTCGCACAAAACAGGTGTTCATCTCCTTCGCAAAGACTGAATCCATTCCTCGCTTCCTTTATGCATTGAAAAAACGAGGAACGTTCATTTAGAAACCTAAAGAGTTGTCCTCTTCTGTGCAGGAAGTTCGTAGTGCGGGTCAAAATACAAAAGCTCATACCATCATACAGGCATTGACGGCAATAGGAGTACAATCGTAAAGAAAAGAATCATCTGTCAGCTATTTTATTGTAGAAAGAACGTCACTGCTGTCAATAGTAACTGCATGGTAGAGAAGGTATTTATTCACCTCGACGTTAATGTAACTTCCATGAATGCCGCCTTAATGATGACTTGATGAACGCTTAGCATAAGAAACCACTGCTAACTTAGATTGACAAAACAAATGGATTCAAAGCTCGTACTTACGATTACGAAGTGCATAACTAAGTATGTCAATGCTACTATAATACTATCGAATGCTGAACACCAAGCAAATCTGAAGAGTGGACATTGAATACCTTATTCGTCGTTTATGTGGTCCCGTATGCAAAGAGCTCAAATCGAGGAGAAAACATAACCACAAAATGTGATGTGGATTTACCCATCAAGGCCAAATATGTTGATTTCACTTGCTTGCTCATATCGATAGAGCGCATAACGATGCTCGAGCCAAGAGGATCTTCAAAGCTGATACGGAAGACCGATTCTCTGTTTTAATGGTATGCCACAGCAGTTGCTGTAGACAACTAGAAACAGCGTTTCCAAGACCGGAGAGAGTGAAAGGCTACCGTGTCTGCATGTAAGTAAGCAAAAAAGTGTCGATCATATATTGTTAGGGAACAGAAGTCAAGGAAAAACATAGATGTTAGGAAAATCTCTTTTTATAACTTCACATTTGAAGAGGCAACATCTTTAAACTAACGACAGACGTGACACGAAGTATAAATGTATGCACGTGTCCTTAAGGAGAATTTTCACATCAAGGTAATCGGTTGCAGTCATCCTCAAATGACCCTCTAATGTCAATAAGGCCTATTGTAACAAAAGAAACCTAAGTGCTATAACAAGAATACTCAATATCAGGCATATATGTACATACATACATATGTATACGTATGCTATGTATTGTATAAACTATAAAGGAACAACTTTGCTCTGTTCCATTCCTCTAGAAGTGGCAACGCTGCCACTTTCTCTCTCCTTAGAAGATGAAGGATGACGACGACGACGACGACGATTGCAATGTCTTAGCAGAAGACCTTCAGCTGCTCCTTACAGAGGTGGCGATGACGATGTTGGTGCGTGGATTAGGAAGAGCCAAGGACGGAAGTTCATCGTTTTAATAGGATTTTAGCTCATTTTTACATAGCGAAGTACTCGTACTTGTACTCGCATTCGTGCCTTCCCCTTCACATTTCGCACCAGCACTATCCTACCCGAGAGTGTTTTATTTTTTCCTGCTTTCAGATCTTCTTAAATAATTCACAGAATTAAATTGAAAATAGGACTTTTTTACGATAATGTTCTTTTGCCGGGTGTAAGGACGGCGGCGACAGATAGAATGGGTGGTGTAGATACAATACATTCGTCGTGCATTAGAAAAACCACACAACCACCAATCCAGAAACAAGGAAAAAACAGGCTGAGTTCGTTGGACTCGGGATGAGGGAAAAAATGAGGAAGAGAAAAATAAAAGCAATTCTCATAGATAAATAGTTTTTATGGGTGCACGAGTATGTGAGTGACGATAGAACGACGCAGTACTAATCGAGGAGGAGAAGGTGGTTAGTGGGTGGGAATAAAATAACAGAAAATAGGAACAAATAGAAGCAAATAAGAGATTGTGACCATTCTCCGAAGGAGAACGTAGATAGAAAAAAAAAAAAAAACAACATGGAAGCAATAAAATCTTCCATTTCTTAATATGAGAAGAGGAAGAGCAGGAGGTATACACTTCCAGAGTCAGAACCAGAGCCATAGCTATAGCCACAGCCAGAGTCAGAATCGGAATAAGAATCAGAATCAGAACCAGAACTAGATACCAGAACCAGATATCAATATAGAAACTCGTACAAGGTTGCACCAAAGTGATGAAGTTTCCTTGCTGGCTCCAGAGGACAATACGAGGACGACAATGTGCGAGTATCTACAGCGAAAACGACAATAAGATTGCCACCGACAGAGAGTGTATATTGTGAGGGGATATTTCAGAGCTCCGATGTTTAGAGGCTCGAGTGTCTCGGTGTTTGGTAATACATATATGTATGCAGGATATGCTTTCGTTGTCATCGCTGATAACAAGATGAATTTGTAATTTTTTATGTTTGGTAGCAGCTGCGTGTAAGGACATGGATTCTGGGTGCTTTATTCGAATTAGTTCAAGTGGAGGATCGATTAAAATCACGTCAATATCTTGAATCTCAACGAGCGTAAGACGTGATAGAACATTATGTGCTTGTGTGTTTGCTGTGGGTTGTATGATAATTGTATTGAGAGCCAAGTGATTTGTCAATAATTTTAGATGTGTAAAGGAATGTGTGTTTCAAGTGAGTTGGGGAAGTAGACATGGTGCCGATTGTGAGGTTTGCTTTCCTTTTTGTAAGCATTCTTTGAATTTAAGTAATAAAAAAAGAATTTAAGTCGAACTTTAATAAAATGATATACTGACGTCGGGAGGCTTTACGGGTTATTTAGATTTTTTCACGCTGGAGATAATCAAGTCAAGGGAATATGAACAGCAAAGAGCGTTGTTCAGAGCAAAGTCTTACTCTAACAAAGTCTTACACTAATGAAGGATGAATAGTTAGAGATTAATAGAAGTGAGGAGGCAAATGAAAGTTGCACCTGCAAATCGATTTTTCTGTTACCTGAGAAGAAAACTAATCGTCGGAACTGGTTGTTAACAGTGTTGGCTTTCAGCTAACGTCTCTGGCAAAACGTAGACAGCAAGTAATCGACTTAATCATATCCAACACATACACTTAGGAGATTACAAGCTGAAAATTTGGAGGCTTCCATGTCAGGACCCCATTTTTATTCAGTATGAAATAGAAGGTGGAGGAAGCTCTTTAGAGCCCAAATGTTGCCCTTGTCAAATGTCTTGAACTGACTTATTCACCCAGAAAAAAAACTGCAAGTTGCCCGCTCCAAAGAAACTAGAAAACTTCTAAACAAATCCTTGGAAACTTATTTAAATGAACAAACAGGTAATTATGTACCTTATAAAGATTTTCACGAAAAGGTGGATTGGTGAAAGCAGCAGGCTAATCAAAGTCGTCAAAAGTGGCAAATTAGCCAGATTTGAAACGCACAAAAGATCTGATGGTAACTACACTGAATCGAGAGTAAAGACTCTCTGCCTCATGTACCGACTCGCTACCTGCTGAGCTAAGTAACACAACGCACAATTGCTGGTATTTGTTATTAGTTGTGGTGACGACCACTTGACTCCGCTTTATCCATGTGGGCCTTAAAAACTTATAGACTAACTGCTGATAGCTCTGAAGAAAATCTTCAATGCTTGTTTGTCACAGACACACAAATCGAATGTCTGGCGGGCAGATAGAATAGTGCTTAAAGCGAAAATCGGAAAACATGACAATACGTTTGCTAAGAGCTTCAGGCCCATCAGTCTGATATCCTTCGCACCATCTGTTTAAGATGCAACATGCCAGAGCATAATTGATTTCACACTTGGCAGAAAGGAGTACCACTGGGATTTTCATCGATATTGAGGGCAATACTTTCGACAGCGCAACTTTCGAAAGCAGGTGTAACTGGTTCAGGTAACATGGCATAGTTTTGTAGGTAGAAACAATGCTAGGGAGTAGAACTCTGATTCTGGATTCTGACTGCGCCCAATATTTGATGGCGAGGATAGACAAGGCTTGTGTCTGTTGGGCATGTTGGCTGACTGACCGTTTAGCGCTCCCACTGATACTAATGTATCAGATATATTGGGTCTTAACTTAATTCGTGCGGTTTGCTAAGAGATGGCGTAACTTGTATTACTCCGTTGTTATTATTCCATTGGAACATGCGTTGGAAAGCTACAGTCATTGTACGTCATTTCAGTATATGTCATTCATTTGAAGCTTAAACAACAACAATATTTTTTCATTCAAATATGTCGAACTTTGTGCCTGAAAAAGTGTTTTTGCGGGGAGTTCTTCTTCATTACTCGTACTTTAATAAGAAGAAAACTGCTGCCGAAAGTCATCGTATTTTGGTAGAAGTTTATGGTGAACACGTGCTAGCTGAGCGAACATGCCAAAAGTAGTTTGCACGATTTAAAAGTGGTAATTTTGGCTTGGAAGACGATAAACGTCCTGGGCAGCCAAAAAAGTTTGAAGATGAAGAACTGGAAGCATTACTCTATGAAGATTGTTGCCAAACACAAGAAGAGCTCGCAGAATCTTTGGGTGTCACTCAAGCAGCCATTTTAAAACAATTAAAAGCAGCTGGATATATTCAAAAGCAGGGAAATTGGGTTCCACATGAATTCAAGCCGAGAGACGTCGAAAGGCGGTTTCGCATGTCCGAAATGCTGCTGCTTTGTGGCGACAAAAGGAAGTCATTTTTGCATCGGATTGTTACTGGTGATGAAAAATGGATCCACCCAAATGGAAAACCCGGCCAACCAGCCAACCAGCCAAATCAACGGCAAAGCCGAATACCCATGGCGCGAAGGTAATGCTCTGTATTTGGTGGGATCAGATGGGTGTGCTGTATTATGAGCTACTAAAACCGGATGATACCATCAATGTACAACGCTACCGAACACAATTAATCCGTTTGAAGAGAGCAGTGGCCGAAAAACGCCCGGAATATGCAACCAGACACGAAGCAATAATTTTCAATCATGACAACGCTCGGCCCCACGTTGCTATTCCGGTTGAGAACTATTTGGAAAACAGTGGATGGGAAGTCTTACCCCACCCGCCTTATAGCCCAGACCTTGCGCCTTCTGACTACCATTTGTTCCGGTCGATGCAGAACGCCCTCACTGAAATACGGTTCACATCAGAGCAGAATATCAAAAATTGGCAGTCGTTCATAGACCTCGATAGAGGACGGATGTGTTTCGGCTTCTTTGCAAGTGCAAGTGAAATAAGTTAAAAAAAACAATTAAAAACTTTTTGGCCAAGTGCTTCGGTGGCGCAGTAGCAGTGGTGTCCGACCGACAAAACAGGGGTCGTGGGTTCGATTCCCGAAACAGTTGCATCTTTTTATTTTTAAAAGTAAATAAAACAAAAAAAAAACAATAAAGTTAATTGGTGGTAAAGTGTTGTCTATCACGTGATGGATTGTGAAGAGCGGTCCGCTATGCCCATAGCGGGACCTGCTGAAGTGTCAGGTGAGGCGTCGAGTGGTTCGAGCCAAACGCCGAAAACAAAGAGAAGGAGGAAGCTTCCAACTTCCAATTTGATAAAACGTCCAACCCTATCAACGGTAAACAACTTCGCTTCATTGGCAGCAAGCGAATCTGATGATGAAGAGGACGAAATGAAGGCCATAAGTAGCAGCATCAAAATGCTACAACAAAGAGTGCTGGCCATAAAAGAAAGGCAAATTGTAAGAAGGAAGAGGGAAGAGCAGGAGCAATCCCAACAACAGCAGCTTGCTCAAAAGCAGGCACAACAACAACACCAAACTAATAAAATAGCACAAGTGCTACACCAACAAAAGCCTAAGAAAGACCAGCAACAACAACAACAACAGTCACAACACCGGCAACAGCTCAAACAGCAGCAGCCACAAAAACGGCAACAGCAAAAACAGCAGCAGCAGCAACAACAACAGCAGCATCAGCAACAACAACAACAACAACAACAACAACAACAACAACAACAACAGCAGCAGCAGCAGCAGCAGCAGCAGCAGAAGAAGAAGGAGAAGGTGCCTCCTATCAACACCTATAAACTAGAGGTAAATGCTACCAAGGACCTGTGTAAGTTGGTCATTGGTAATAACTTTAATATTAAGAGATTGGGGAGTGATCGCCATGCCATCCACTGTAATACAGTGGAGGGCTACGCGAAAGTTAAAGAGCTCCTAAAGGAAACGACGACGGAGCATTACTCATTCACACCGAAGTGTGAAAAGCGGCAATCGATGCTGCTGAAGGGGTTGGAACCGTCTTCTGATCCTGAGGAGATCCTGGCACTGCTTAAAGAGAAGGAGTGCGAAGGACTCAAGTTTGTGGGGGTAAAGCCATTTACCACAGCTAGAGCCAGGCGGGAGAAACGGAGTCTGCCGTTCTTCCTGGTGCAGCTCAGTCCCGAAAGCCGTCTGGATAGTCTAAGGAGTATCAAGGTCCTAGACTACCAGGTGGTTCACTGGGAAAAATTAAAAAGGAGCGAAGGCGTTATACAATGCGTTCGCTGCCAGAGGTTCGGACACGCCGCGTCGAACTGCCAAATGCAGCCTCGATGCGTGAAGTGCGCAAAGAACCACAGTTCCGAGGAGTGTGCTCTGGGTAGGGACGGAGTATCCGATAGGGCGCAGCTCTCGTGCGTGTTATGTGGGAACGTGGGACACACCGCAAACTATCGGGGTTGTCCTAAGTTCGCTGACATCAAAAAAGCAAAACTGGCTCTGCAGCAGAGGGTGGAGGTCGAACGTTCACCTGTGAGGTTTCAAACACCAGCCGTCATGCCCCAAATTTCTTACGCCCAAATGGCGGCAGGTAGGGGGGCTACGGTACAGCAAGCGACTGTTGCTTCTCCGGCGAGAATTCCGAGAACAACGGAAGCTGCACCTAACATGCTGGCCATCTTGCTCGCAATCCAAGGGCAGATGGCTCAGCTGCAAAAGCAGGTGCAAGAACAGGCCAAGCGGGTGGACCAGATCTACGCGCTGCTGCCGGGCCTAACGCAACACATGTCGTAATGGGTACGCACATGGTGGAGCAAACTTTGAAGGTCCTTGCGGTGAATGTTAATTCACTGATTAGGATCGAACGAAGAGCCGCGATGTTTAAATTGCTACAAGACCAAACTCCTGATGTGCTTTTCGCTAGTGAAACCAAGCTAACCGATAAGCACAAACTGGTGTACAATAATTATATTGTTAGAAGAAGAAACCGGCCCGGATCCGAACGTGGAGGCGGTGTCGCGATCTTCATTAAACAAGGTATAAAATTTCACAGAGTGTACAAGGGAGTGTTGTGTAGGTTCCGGGTGTTGGAGGCAGTCGTCATTTACATCCCGCTCCGCAGTGGAAAGCGGCTGTACTTGGCCTCTGTTTATGCACCTGAGGCTTCACAATCCACTTTATTCATTACAGAGCTCGACACGCTTTTTCGACTTCTGAGGCTGGAATCGGGAGAGAATTATTTTATAATCGGCGGGGACTTCAACGCTAAACACAGAGATTGGGGAAATTATTTGCCAAATACTAGAGGGAACCTACTACTCGATTGGTGGGGTCAGCACGATGTCATGTACAGACTCGGTCTTCAAGCGACGGATAACCCGTCGTTTCCCAGAGGCGGATCTTATTTGGATCTAATGCTGTACGACGAACGTATACGACTGACAGGTACGAATTTACAAACGTTAAACTGTCTGCTCACATTCGTGTATGACAGTGACCATTGCGGTTTTAGCACCGAAATTACAGTTCCCAACGAAATTGCGGAATTGGAGGAGTTTGTCCAAAGATATGCTTACAACTACAGTAAGACTCGATGGACACGCTTCTCCGCAATCATGACAAGTGCGCTCTCCTCGAATACGCTCCACCCACCGTCCAATAGGAATTTGTCAAACGAGGAGATCGACAACTACCTAAAACAAATGGACGAGACAATTAAACAAACTATGGACGCTACAATACCGCGGTATCGACATACGACTAACGAAGACCTGTTCCGTAATCCTACTATTGACGCACTGCACCGGCAGAAAAGTAGACTTCTGTCAAGACTCAAAAACTTGTACAGACAGTTTACTGACAGACAAGACCCGGAGATTAGGACACTGAAGGCGTCGATTAAAAATATTCAAACGTTAATAAAAGAGAATTACAGAATTTCTGTAAGTTTGTATTGGAACAACAGGGTTCGGGCTGTAAACACCAGCAACCCGAATATGTTCCCGCAAATAAATAAACTATTTCGGAGAAAAAATCAAAACGACCTTCAGTGTCTTAAAATAGCGCGGACAACAGACAACGAACGGTTACTGACAATAGCAGGTATTGATCCAAATGAGGCCGCTGATGATGACGACTTCTTTGTGATCGAGGATCCACAGGAGAAGGTTGAGGCCATAGGGGCGACTTTCCAGGAAATATACAAGGCCACTGATACCATTGGCCCTAATTATGACCTGGACAATCGCGTCTTGGTGCACGACTTCTACATTCGAAATGAAATAGAGAACTGGCGATCCGAGGGCTCTGGTTTCACCCGGTTCAGCGAAGCAAATATGGCAAATAATGTCATTACTAGAGAGGGTGACCTACCCCCGTTCATTTCGAAGGAAGAGCTCCATGAGATCTTCGACACAATCAGGGCTAAGAAATCAGTGGGGACCGATGGCATTCCGAACATCGTGCTTCGACATCTTCCTATAGAAGTGGTGGACATTTACACCACCCTGTTTAATAATGCAATGAATAATGCACATTATCCAGCGCATTGGAAAACGGCGGTGGTGCAACCTATCCCCAAAAAGGGAAAGGATATATCCAATCCGGCGAATCTCCGGTCGATAAGTCTCCTTCCGAATATCAGTAAGGTGTTTGAAAAAGTAATCAATAGAGCTCTGTCTAGGTGGGTTGAGGACAAACATATAGTTCCGGATAATCAATTCGGTTTTAAGGCGGGACATGATATCTCACATGCCGCGTCTAAACTGGTGTCCGATATCCAATGGAATAAAGGCAAAAACCAATGTACTGGTGCCTGCCTTGTTGACTTGGAGAAGGCCTTCGACACCGTATGGTTAGAGGGTCTTTTCTATAAGCTGACTAGGCTGGGGATCAGTAAACCACTCTTGTACATTCTTTATAATATGCTAACCAACAGACAGTTCATCGTAAAAAATGGCGATGTGACTTCTGTTGGAATATTTCAAATTAAAAATGTTCTTCAGCAAGGCGCGGTCAATTCGCCGATCCTATTCAACATTTATACAAGCGACTTGATAGGTTCACTTCCCCATACTATTGCGTACGCAGACGATTTGATAGCGTACAGAACAGGTCCAAAAATCGAGGTCATTAATACTCTCTTGCAGCGTGACTTCGATAAGATAAGACGATTTTGCGATGACTGGAAGTTGAAAATCAACTTTCAGAAGTCGGAAACCATTCTCTTTAGGACGCCGTTGTCTGGAGCCTCTAGGGATACCAGGAAAAATTGGCGTAAGTTCTCGATCATTGGACAACACGGACAGCCTCTTGCCTGTCGGAATGTAGTCAGATACCTTGGGATCTGCCTAGATCAATATCTATATTTTAACAAACATATAGATGTTGCTCTGGCCAGAGCTAAAGGTGCTTTTGCCCTTACAAAGAGACTGTTTTATAGCAGCCAACTCGATGCGGGGGTAAAGGTAATCTGCTACATGACCCTTATCAGGCCCATGCTGGTATTTGGTTGTCCCGTGTGGTTCAATGTGCGAGCAAGCTTAATGGAAAAGATTCGGGTGTTTGAGAGGGCTTGCCTTCGCTTGTACAGAACACCAAAGTCGGAGTACAAAAAATTGTATCGTAATGAGGTCCTTTGCAACAGGGCGAACCTAATACGAGTGGACAACTTCGTAATTAAGCTGACTCGAAGACACATTGGAAGAGCAATGACCTCGACGAATAACCTGATATCTGGGGCTTATTACCCCAACTACCTTTACCACGAGAGTGTGCGCTCTGACGGCTTCGTTCCACCGGAAGCATTCCTCTACCTAGATCAGATAGGGTTGATCCAGGATAGATCAGCGGTCCCGTTAATCTTCCATGTCGCTCGGAAAGCTGGGGACAGGCGACTCAACTACAACAGAGACGTCGCACACGGCAGTGTGGATCGTCTCAGGTTCAGTAGGGCGGTGGGGAATCGCGATAAGAGGGATGTCGTTCGGCAGCACCAGCATTTCTGGTGGTTGAATGATGGAGAAGATGTTTCGTTGTCGTTTCCGTCAATTACGGACCAGCCTCACTAATGAGGCAGAGCTGACCAATCTATTTGCTCGGTGAATAGCGATGGCCAGCTTGCATAGGTTAAGTTAGCATTTAAGATATACATATATATATTAGTATATACATAGGTATATACTAGTATATGTATGTCATTGTGTATAATGTCTATATGTATGTATGTGCGTATTGTGTAGGTAGGTTAGGTAGACTAAGGTTATTTTAAGTTAGATATTAAGTTTTAATAAAAAATAAAAAATTTGTCAATATGCTAAGTTTTTTGTTAAATTCTTTTCTTAGCCTTAAGCATAGAAAATAAGTATTACGAAATAAAATGTAAATAAAGTCGAAAGACATAGATATAAGAATTTAGAGTAGCTTAGAGTGCCTGTGTGGGGCCAGTAAGTTAGTGTAAGATTGTTAAGTAATTTTAAGCTAGCATTTAAGCATTTTTTGTTAGTATGTAAGAGTTAATGATTAAGATAATAAAATGCATTTAAAACTAAACTAAACTAACTATCAAAAATTGGCTTGATTCATTCTTGGCTGCCAAGCCGGCGCAGTTCTTTTGGGATGGGATCCACAAATTGAAAAAGTCATAGCTTCAGATGGGCAATACTTTGAATAATACTATTGTACATGTTTTTCTTAAATAAACGTTCAAATTTTGAAAAAAAAAAACGTATCTGAAGATGGTATAGCATGCCTCTTAGGTCATAAATTATGGCTCACTCCTCTAAGGTGCAAGCAGCCCTTGGTGGACGAGTGGTGCACTAGAAATAGAGTTTTCAGTCAATCTTCTCAAAACTCAGGTTGTTTACTTTACGAAAAGAAGGAAGCTGACTGGTACGACTCACCATTTCCTTAAAGACAAAACTATCCATTTCTCCACTAAAGCTTATTATTTGGGTGTCGTCGTAGATAAAACACTTTATTTGAATTAAACATGTCACGCCGGCAAAACATTTTCAGACAGTGTAAAGTAGTTTGAGTTAAGACAAAGTGCTTTCCACCGAGGAGATTCTTTTGGAAATATGAAAAGACAAATTATACCCTAACCATCGTTGTTTGGCAGGGAATACGAGCTTCCACGAACATAACGTATAATCGTCTATCTCGGCTACATTGGGTATTTTCCTGAATGGCATCTCCTTGATATTCATTATATGTGCTAGACCATCATCTTTGGCTTAAACAAAAGTTCTTTGGCACAACGCGCACTAAAGTCTTGTCTTTTAAGCGTAGATATACGAAATCCTAATGACAATAAAACATATTGGTAGATGTGGCGAAATATCGACCGCCAAGTGCCGATTAGCTCATTGTTGAACGCAGTCATCATTTTCGAGCTTAAACCATATTATGTGTGATTTTGAAAGAATGCAAGGCTTCTCCGGACGCAGTCGGAAGGGTGAAATAACTTAGTCCCGTTTGGGTCCCTGGTCACAATGCTGCAGTGAGATTACCGATCGCTAAACAGAAGTATATATATCAGAGGTTTACGTCATCTATGGGTCTCGTAAGTCGAAAGGGCAGTCCAGCCCAGTTTCGAAAACGAGACAAAAATAACGATTATCGAACCTGTTCGTGGAATGCCAGGGCAACTATTAGGCCTTACGGCATAATAGGCTATTAGTTCAATAATATTTAATACTGTAGAACAAAGGGATGGGCCGAACAAAACAAGGAATAAAAGCATGCTGATTTCTAAAGAGAATCGATGAAAGGCACATTTGAAAGAAGTTTCAAGTTTCTTTCGTGTAAAATTTCCCAAAACAAGGGTTATAGGCGCGTATACTCATAGAGAGGGGATGATTCCACCGAGACCCTGGACAGAGCGACAACTTTTTTAAATGTATGTATTGCCAAGTGGAAAAGGAAAGATACGATACAACTTCCACTAAGTTCTTTTTCTGAGAAATTTTAATTAAAATCGAATCGAGGATTTAACATTTGCTCGGATCACCACCTTGTTGTAGCCTACAATTTGTTGTTATAGCTTTCTCTGATTGAGTCTTTCTAAACTAACGCCACCAGAAAATATGAGCACCAAACAATCAGAGACTTTCAGGTTTGGGGTGAAACCTGAAATTACGAGAAAAGCATACAGCAGAGTAGATGGCGTTCAAACCCTCTCTGCAGATAGTGTCGGGAACAATTTCAAAATTCTATGAGCAAAAAAGACGGGAGAAATATTGGATTGGAAAAAAAGCTGCCACATAATGATCTAAAAACTGAGTGATTGTTACTAAAACAGATCGTATTGCAATGGATGCAAGACGTGCCTTCATTGCCCTCACCGCTTAAAAGCCGAAAACATCGATACGTGTCACTGCTGATTGTGCTAGAGCTTGAATTGTGTCAGCAGCGCAACAATCAAGCTCGAAGTGAAGTGTTTACCTTACTTCCCAATGGAGGTTCCCGGTCACTACAATAGTAAACCCCTACTCATTCAGGCTAAAATGACAAGTGCTTGCTAGACCAGTACTATAAAATTGGCATACACCATCTCACAAGATCTTAAAAGATATGGCGTGGCCTTGGATCAAAATAAATTCAATGCTGATGACCCTTGCAAAAGTATAAGCCACAACGACCTTAGGATCTGCACCCTTAACAGGCTATGTGCAGTCGAGCAATTAGCAGAGGCCCTTGACTACTATCACGCAGGTATGACTTCCATACAGGAAGTGTGATGGGATGTACCGGATATGAGGAGGATGAAAAACGGTGATTTAAATTATGGTGATTGCTATAGAGAAGAGAAACAGTGCTTATTCGGATGCGGATTTGCTATATGCGGCAGGCTTAGGCAAGTAGTCTTGAGCTTCCGAAGCGTGAGCGAGAACTTTATTACAGTCCACATGACGGTTGAATTCGCTAACTCAAACCTAATATGCGCCCATTCCCCCCTCGGAAAACAAGGACGACTACACAAATGAATGTTTTTTTGAGCTCCTTGACAAGAGATATAAGCTAAATATGTCATTCAAATCGTACTCGACGACGCGGATTCCTAAGCGCCACGACAAAGAAGAAATACTATGAGAAAATATATTGTAGAAAAGCTGCAAAAGACGCATAGAATCTTCGCCGAGCGCGTATCTCGAAATCTGTCAACAACTCATATGACGCCAGCATTAAGTACCGAAGACTAATGGCAACGCTGCCAACGTGCCATCAAAGACGCCGAAACTGATGTGCTGGGTTTCATTCGACCACCACCCAGAAATCTCTGGTTTGATGGAGAATGCCGGGAAGCGTATACAGCTGAAGAAGAAGCGTATAAAGCTGCGCTGCAACGAAGGGCAAGAGTCGCTCGTGAGCACTACGAGCAGAAGAGATGTGAAATGCATCTGCAACTCCAGAAGATAGCACGAGAAGTAGGTAAAAATCACTTGTCAAAGCAAGGAAAAATGTACAGAAATTTGTAGGGATGAAGAAGCAAACGTTGCCACATTTGGTGATGGGAATATGGAAAAACTTTTTCTGGAGACGGTGATAACCAAAACTTCCATCCACCTGACCAAAATGGATTAAGGATAACAGTATCTAAGTTGAAATCCAACAAATCAGCTGGACGGCTTACCGGCCGAAGTATTCGAAGCTGCTAGAAATGACTTTGTGCAGAGCGTACATCAACTCATTACTCAGATCTGGTCAGGGTATATGCCTGAAGAATAGAATCTCAGTATCGTTGGATCCACAAAAAAGGAGACGCCCTCAACTGCGCCAACTATAGGGGTACAAACTTCCTCAATATCGCCATATTGTGTGAGCATCTAAAACCCTTCGTCAACAATTCGATTGACCCCTAAAAGTTTTAGACTCTGACAGATGCTGGAAAAAAACTCAAGAAGTCTAAATCGATACCCACCATCTTTTCAGCGATTTTAAGGCCGCATATGACGGCATTTATAGAGATGAGCTATATTGAGCCATGTCTAGTTTTAGCGTCCCTTCCAAGTTCTTCCGTCTGCGCAGAATGACGACCGAGGACGCTCGCTGCTCCATCAAAGATCGGTAACGACTTAACTGTGACCTTTGATGCCAAAAAAGGTATTAGACAAGGTGACGCGTTGTCACGTGACTTCTTTAACATCTTCATAAGTGAAGACTGGAGACACAATCTTTCAAAATTCTGTACATCTACAAGCCTACTACGATTATATCAACTCAGCGAGCGATTGCTATTATTGAAACGGAAGCTGCCAACATGGGTTTAGTTGTAAATGAGGGCAAAGCCATGGTCTTTGTCTAGCTCGGCTAGGGCCATAGATTCTGCCAACAACACCTCAGCAGAAACAAAGCGAACAATCAGTGTTGCCAATCGCAGTTTCTTTAGCATAAGAAGGCAACTGAGTAATAAGGCTCTATTCCAAAAACTGAGGAGACCCTATATATGCATATAGCCCAGACCATCCCAGTCCTACTTTATGGGGCTGAAGTATGGACTCTATCTTAAAAATTCTTCGAAAAATATTCGGTCTTATTTGCGTTGATGGTCTTTGGAGGACAAGATTGAACGACGAAATCTACGAGCTATACAGTGACAACAACCTAGTCAGAAAACTGCACATCAGTCACCTGAGATAGCTAGAACATGTGAAGCGAATGGGCGAACGCTCGCAGAGAAAGCACTAGAAGAGGATCACATTTCAAGGAGCGCGCACAAGTAAAAGAACCCCGCAACCGATTTGGATTGCGCAACTAGAGGCAATTAGCTAAACACCGGTCTAACTGGAGAGGTTTGTTAGTTGAGGCCCACCTCAAACTATTGCGTCACCTAAGTAAGTATGTCAGAAAAATAATTATGTTAACTTACGAGTAGTCTCTGCTAGTAGCTCTTACAATAACTTCAGTACTATAATCTAAAGAATCCTAGGAGGAAATTGAGTACAAGTTCATCCCAGTCTTATTTAATGGTTGCTGCCTAAGTAGGATCATACTTTGCGCAATGCATAATCTCATGTGGAAAATTTGATGATGGAAGAATTTAAGGCCTATACAGCGCCACCGACCCATTGTAATTAAAAAAATACGTCTGCATCATTTGAAAGCCACCTGGAGCACGTAAACAACGGTGCTCCTCTCAAATAGTACTTAAAACGCAGGAGGAGAACGCCGCAATGGAAGACTAAAGCTTAAGCTGTTGGATCCTCAACCAACTCAGCATTGGAAACGCTAGGTTACCACGCATCACCCTGACCTGACGTCACCGTCTTCTGTATGGTTATAAGATCTGGATTGATAGGCGGATATAACAAACCGCAGTAACACAGCGAGAAGTACCTTATGCATTGGGGAATTTTGAAGGAGCAGACCCCAAATTATTCTCGGACTCTATCAACAACCTGGCTAGAGATGGAAAGTATATTGAGAACAAAAAGCAAAATTGTTAAGGAAGCCTCAACAACGAAAAATAACAAAAAACAAACGATTGTAGCATTAGCGTCTCAGATTGCTAAAGAAAGTTTCCTTTCGTGGAGGATCTCCCTATAGGGGAGCATGCATATAATATGAATTTCGCAAAACTAAAGCAAACTAGGGCAAGACAAATAATGGAAAATAACTCTTAAATATGGGGACCTAATATTCACATACTGACTCGTTTATTGGTTAATGCCACTCATTAGAAAATGGCTTTGTAGTTTTCCAAAGTTTTAGTTTCCGAATACCTACATAACATATGTATACTCATATGTCAGATTTAGTTTGCTTTGTGTAATCAAAAATTGGTGCACTCGAAACAATCAATCAAGTTTATGGCGCAATGTCGTACCCTCAATCTGAAATTCACAAGCAAATAAACTGCACTGAACATTTCAAAGCATACCGTATCCCATAATTCATGCCAAAAACAAATTTATCTCATCAAATAGAAAAAACGAAGAAACGAAAAAAGAAGTAAAAACCGCTTAATCCCATTATATGATAGAAAAATGCATCGTACCCTCAAGCATAGATGCTTTGCGGCGAACAAGCAAATTGTATACTCGATGCTCGTACTCTCTGCACTTTTATTGACCAATTTAGTGCATCTGCGTTCGTTCATTTATCTGTCGTTTCTTCCTTCATTTTTTCTCTCCGTTTCTCCCTTTTTCCTATGTCAATGATTATTTTTAAGTCGCCAGGAGAATGAGGGTACAAATACCTACTCTCAGAACCACGAATTTCTATTCTTATAGACGAGGACATACGACAACCGGTGTACGGCAATTCGAATTTCTCCTCCCCATCATCAAATGGTGCAATCAGGCATTTTCGAGGAAATGAACCGCGCCTCTCGCCTCTCATAATTTCTTCAAAATAACTTTTCTACAAAAGAAACTTGCAAGTGGAAGCAAAGTGATTGTTACTGCAACGCGTCGTCGGGTGTAATTATGTTTAGCCTCGTCCCCATAACGTGAATACAGGTCCTTCAAAAAGAAACGCACCACTACAATGAAATGAAAGAGGAATATTCTCCCACATTGGTGGTGCCCTCTTGCGAGGAAACTTCTACTTTCAAACAATGGCACTTCGAGTGTGCACAGACCTCGCTTGTAAAGGCAGCAGGCAGTCATTGTCGTCAGGCACAATCATTATTACCGGAAACCGAAGGCCTTCACTGGCTGCTTTCGTTTTTGTCCACCAGCACTTAGGAGAGCAAAAACCTGCCATGGTTGTTCTATGGACCCCATTCCCTGACTAATTCTGGTATACTACCCCCTTTAAACAATTCAGCCGGACGAAAAGTAGTAATTTTGTCTTCTTCCATGCAATTAATGAATTCAATTTATATCCTTGCGTCGGTCCTCTTCGTCCTCCGTGTCGGAGCCATTTTGACGTTCTAAAAAGGGGTTTCCCCGGTTAAAACTGTGTTCCGCATTAAATGCAATCGTTTCGTTAAATGAGAGAAACTTTGTCTTAGCTGAAGAGGTAACCGTGAAGTTTTGCTTCCAGAACAATCGCACTATTCACACTCCATATAGAAGAGGAATAACCTTCCTCCTTCATCTTTCAATACACCACCAGGATATGAAATACCATATAAATATTTGAGCAATAAAAATCATTGTCGGCAGGATAAATGGGTTTTCCTACTGCCTGGACAGAGCTCATTTCGTGGTTTTCAAGGCGAGTAGAAAATACCCTCAGGTGGATTCTTGTACTACTACGTGCACACACTGGTTTTGAAACCTGTCTGCAACGGTTACTGTGTGTTTTGCTTGAAAATTTGATTCCATTTGATGAATGGTCGCTTGTGGGAAGGTTAACTGGAAAAGAGGTTTTGTTTTATGGCAGATCAGTATGCTATAACAAACTTCGAACTGGCGGACGGTACGTCCTGATAACTTAGAAGGCGATTTGTCCGAATAATTTTCATTTTAATTTGTGAAGGCGAATAAATTAAGATGATTGTCGTTAGTGGCGGGGCCCCCGCCCAATTATCAAGGCTTCGACTATTAATGACGTTGTCTAATAAAAAGCGGGGGTAGATTATTCTATAACTGGTCTTATCGAAAACATCCTCAGATTTATAGCATGAATGGATGCTACGATTTGACCAGTTACAAGTTGCCGGTCATAGGTCTTGTTGGTGGCTTAACCACCGGTAGTCCATACCAGGACTTAAATCACGGTACCATGGGAGTCAGGAGCCCCCCGGATTTCGGTCCGGGCCTGACTTGTTAGAAGTAGGCCCCCTTGTGGGAGCGCCATGGTGGCTGTGGTTTAAACCCAAACCGCGGGTACGGGTTTCCTTTTTGGTTTAGCCCATTGTAGAGTTGCAAATGAAGTACTGGGTGCTGCGACCCTAAGAGCAGCAAGAGGTTTTAGGTCGGCCTCGACTGATACCAAGGGTGGAACTTTTGCCTCCAACACACTTCCGAATTGGTATCAAAATTTTTGTGGCAAGCGATGACAAGGCGTATCCTTGCTCCCTATGGGTGTATGGGCACCTCATAAATATAAAGTCTTACGGCAGGAGGTTTACGTTAAAAATCCAGGTACGTTCTGTCGTTAGTGGCGGCCTTTATAGAGCGGTACCACACCCTGCATTCTAACGAATCATGAAGTTCTAGAAACTAGTGTATTCCACATAAAGGGTTCGCAAGATGGATTTCATATACCGGAAATGACAGTTAAATGGCTTGGGAGGCTAGAGCAATTTGGGAAGTTGCATGGTTTGTCCCTATTTAAATTAATTATCTTGCGTAAATGTCCTAAACATAAAATTTCGTCATCTACCAAACAGGTGAACAATTCCTTCTCACTATGCAAAGTCTTACTAGGAAAAACATAGAACATCAACAGCATGCTTTTATTTATTTGTGGGTTAGGCTGCCGCCTAACAAATGCCTCGTAGAAGCACCAACTCATGATGGATGTTGGTATTCATAATATGAATATAACCGATGATCTTGGAACTATGTTAGTTTGCCCTTATTTCCACCAACTCAGAGTGCCACCCGCAATTTATAAAAAGCAAGGGCAAATTACGAGTTTTTTGTGACATGCATTTTCCAGCTGGCTTGAACTGTCATATCCAGCTACGAAAGAATCGTGTAGATCTGCAGCGACTAAGTAAAGAAACATGAAAGCTTCTAAATAAGTCACTAACCAGCAGGCTCCTCAAAAGGAGCACCTCAGCAGTTCCTGAAAATCTATCGGGCTGGAATAACTCTGAAAATCTGATGGCACATCCCTTAAACGGAAGCAGAGACTCTCTGCTTAATGCTTCAGACTCACTTCCCACGTAAACTCATCAGAACCACCTCCAATCCAACTCCTACTAATAAAGATGCTGTAGTTGGTATCTTTCATCGGTTGTGATGACGAATGAGGCCATCAAACAAACTGTTCCTTCTTTTGACAGCTTCAAGTCACCTGGTTATTGTACACAAAGGTATGAAGTAGCTGCTGATTTCTCTGCTAGTTATTCTGGAACCGCCATACATACATACATATCAAAACCCTGGCGAACAGTGAGAGTATCCTTTATACCGAAAATTGAAAAGGGGGACTACACGCTCGCCAAGAGCTTCAGATTTCAGACATAAGTCTGACTTCTGTCATGTTGAGTGTGCTTAGAAATCTTTCAGGCGAAATTGAAGTCGCACTCGACAAATTGAAATACTCGGCAAGACAACAAGGCCCAGACGAATCACTAGTTTTGTGATGTAGATAGGTAATGGCGGTGGTAAACAGGGTTGCCGAATGGCGGCGTCCTGTCTCCAATGCTATGGTGCACGCAGACTGACTCACAGCTTAATGCTCTCAATACCTCTCATGTGAATGCGCAAGTATATGTAGATGTAGTTGATGTCTACTGGATCGTGTCTAGCAACTGTCCGCTCTAAAGCTCTGGTTGTTATAGAAAAAGTCAACGATTTGTGCACTAGAAAAGATTTTTCAGTTACTCCTCTCAATATCGAGGCTGTTCCCTTACGAAAATGAGCAAGCCGACTAGTCTGATTCATTCAGTGTTAAGCTAAGTATTTGCGCGTGATCCTGGATGACAAACTTTTTGAACTTTTTGCAGTGTAAGGGAGGAGGTCCTTTGGATTCACACGGCTATGATAAGGGCAATTGTAGCCTATGCGTCAATCTTGAGTGCTGGCTGATTTCCGATGTCAGCTCCTTGTTTGTTTCGGGCATCTTGTAAATAATTTCCCAAAAACGTGACTAACCGTCATGGTTTCTGATAAGTTGCTGTTTATCCGAATATAATACGATGGTGATTAGAAGTCAACGTAATCGAGCCACCTCGATCTCAGTCCGAAGATGTACAATTTAAGTCGGAAGCACTCGTTCTCAAGTTGGGCAAACCTGGCGTTTCGAGGACCGCCTTTCTGTGCCTCAATTCAGTCCATACTTTCCCCAAAACCATCCACTGTGGCTAAGACTTAAAATAGTTATCGAAAAGATCAAAAAATATCCTGAACGTGGACGTGGATACTCCTGCATCAATCATATTTACACTGTACGGACTATGATAGAATAATGTTGCGAGGTTTGATCGTCACTATACTTGCTTTTTATCAGCTTTAGATAAGGCCTTCGATCATGTGAAACTTGACTCGACTAGCCTTATACAAGGTAGGAACAGCTTCTGCACGTTAATATAAAGTAGAATCAGACTTAAAAGCTTTGGCTTGTATGCTAAAAATTACTTCTTCCGCTGAATTGAAAAGTACGAGTATCTATCATAAGCCGAAATAAAAAAAGCTAAAAAACATACATTTTTACGTTTAAAATCTATTGTAGAGGACTCGCCTTTAACTGCAAAGGAATTGTTACAGTGAATACCTCAAGAAAGCCATTAAAGGTGAAAGATGTCACACAATCTTGAGAAAGTGTTTTTTTTATCTGTAGTCAAAAGAGAGTATTTTATTTGCAATGCTCGCTCCTAGTAATGCCAAGGAATTACTAAAAAACAACCCTCAGCGTGGAACGTGGAAACATCAACGCCCTATACTTGTATACTCGAAAGCACAATAAAAAAATCTTTTCATCCGGAACGCTGTCAAACCTCCATTTCAAACTAAAATGCACTCCATGCCCTATTGTCATTCCTCGACAGTTTCATGAGCTGATATAAACCGAAACGATTCAAAATAGCTGTGTGCGAAAATATTTTTCAGAGCTTATAATAACGATTAAAACTGTAAAAGCTGGTTGCATTCGTACCTCGGCTTTCTCATACTTAAGTCAGGACAGCGATTATCACAGCTGCATTTCATTTACAAAATACGAACACTATGCAACTGTTACAGTTATAAAACTTCATTCCTTCCGCTTCTTTCCCATTTGCATTCCCAGCAAGACATCTTCTGCCATGATTTGCAGGACAAGGACGAACTGTAAAAAAGAGCTACCGATTCCACGACTATAAGATGGAGCTTAGAAAAATACAATCCTGCATTTCCTCGCGTTTGTAGTATGCGTTCGTATTGTCAAACTCCCACCTCTCTAGTGGCACGCTGACTGACTAAATGTTGCGTAATTTTCGTTATTATGTCCTTCTTACTCTGCTCCTTCAAAGGATGCAAAGTGTAGTTATGCAGCTTTTCGGGATTATTGCAGTTTTCTTTCAGTTTTTTGTTTAATTTTTCTTTCTTTTCTCCTTTTTTTTGTCACACAATCTTCCTTCTTTGTTGAGAGCTTCATTATCCTGGTGCGCATTGTGTGAGAGTTTTTACTTGTTTCTGTTAACCAAAGGGGCAAGTATTGTTTTAGTAAAAAAATGATGAAAAAACAACAAACTTTGAACTTGCAGTTTTCATTAGGGAAGACATTTTTCAAAGGCAATAATTCGGCTTTGTCATGGAATATTACATCAGGCGGATTAAATTTTTGACACGACTTTCTATAAGCTAAGGCAGTACTGCTATGGCGTCAATAAGATTACAAATTTGAGAGAATAAGATGAAGGTAAAAGGGAGCGGAATAGAACCAATCTTTGTTTACGAATCAAACTTGATTCCAACCATCTTACTAGATACTCGTTAGACTTACTGATTGGAAATTTAACCAAAATATTGATATATAAGACTTGAATCCAATCGAAGATGGATGTTGTTCCTACTCGGGTTTGTAAAATCTTTTCATAAGACCTTAAATATATCGCCTTAAGTTATTGCAGCCAAATAGGAAGCATATAAAGGACGAGAGCTGCTCGTGAGGTCGGCGAGCAGACAAGAGGGGAGGACCGCAGACTTCTCGAAATGAAAAATAAAGGGAAAACGAGAAATGCGCGTAGAAAATGCACATGATACTGGAATGACGTTCGAAAGTTTTATCAAAGAATACAACGAACATGGCAAGTATGCAAAGCCAGAATGGAGAAATGGAAAGATGAACATCGAAGACTAATAGTAGAGTTGCAGTCGGTGCTATGAATATTATGGATAAAATATCGTATTCAGGAATAATTAACAATTTATCCTAGACGAAGACGACAGAGAATTCTTTCCACCTAACCTAGACGAAGTCAAGCTAAAATCTAATAAAGCTGTCTGTTATACGTACATACATCATCCAGTTTGTTGGATATGGTCAGAGGAAAGCATCATCAAAGCGTGAAATCTTAGTATCAATCCGCAAGAAAAGAGACTATGTTGACTACACCAACTATAGAGGAATAAGTCGCATAAACATTGCCTACAAAATCTTTTCTGCCGTATTATAGGAGGGTCTGACTCCATTCATGAACAATCGGGTTGGTCTACATATATCAGTGAAGTTTAAGGCCGGGAAGATCAGACCATCAATCAGATACTTACACTATGCCAGATCTTGGAAAAGACTCATGAATTATTGATTGGTATCCACTACATACCATATTTGCCGACCTTAAAGCCATGTACGACAGCGTGCATAGGGACGAGTTATACAACACCATATCTAGTTTTTACATCCCTGCCAAACTCGTCAGGTTGCGCAGGGTTACTATCGAGAATCCTCGCTGGTTCTTCAAGGTCGGTCAAGATCTTCAATATGAAAAAATGAACGGCAACGCGCAGTCATGTGTCTTCTTCAATATCACTGTAGAAAGTACGAGCAAGTACTTGCGTAAGGGGATGACATTGGCGTAATGAAACGAATACAACAAACCGGCAATGAATGCGTTTGACGGCAAATGAGGCCGAACAAGGGTATCACACATGCTTTCATCAGGAAAGAACGCATACTACCAGTGGCTTGGCAAGAACGTCACAATTGACAGTTATAATTTCGAGGTAGTTACGGAAGCAGCATTATTCTTGCCAATCTTGGGGCTCCGAAGACAATTTAATAGCATAGCCTTCTCTCGTAAGCCCAAACTAACTTTATACAAGACCTTTAACATTCAGCCACTGCTTTATGATGCAGAAGCTTGGAACTTCTCGAAACCGGATAAGGAACCATCAATTCAAGATAAAGATACTGCGTGTGATGGGATAGCTGAACCATGTTGGGAGAATAGATTCCACAGCTCCGGTCCAATGAGGCTTTGAATCTAACCCAGAGTGACGGCACAGCAAACGGCGGCAAAATTGAAAGTGCCACACGCAAATGGAAGGCGACCTTGCAGTATGACACTGAAGGTAATAATAATAATAAGCCAATGTCATCATCATCATCGCATAATGATATTCACCCTGATCTAATTGGCTTACAAGGGAACCATCCTCATCGGTAGAGGTTCAGGCCGCACTCTTAAAGGCGGCCAATACATAGCGAATATATTGATGGGTGGTTTAGTTTAACCTTAATGTACACTGCACTGCACAGAATGTTTAAGAGACAAAGTGACGGCATACAGAACACGAAGCAGCATGCTTATGAAAAAACTTTTAATGACGACTAATTGAAGTTTTTAAGCCTTAAAAAGATCAGCGTTTTTAGCTGATCCAATTGATCCAACTCTGCAGGAAACACATTTGAAACACATCAAAGAAAGTGAACTGCCCAAACAAAACTGGGAACCATGACAAAAGCTCGTGCAGATTGAATAAGAGCACAAGAACTGTATACATGTACTTATAGGCCGTGGAGACGATTGTTGTTTTTTTGCTACCAATGAAGGTTGCTTTCCTCCAGTTTAACCATTTTTGAGCTGGCTGGCCTTTGAGGAAGAAAGCAACTGCCAACATCTTGATAATTTCATTATCCTGTTTGGTCAAAACAATAGTAAAAAATTTCTGTCTGCACTTATTCCATAAGAGTAAATATATGAAGTATGGTCGAGAACACAAACGTTTTTGAATATAGACCATACGCGAAATGAGGGCGACAATATGCATTCGTTCATAGAAAAGAACAAAGCAAGTTTCTTAAGATCAGGCCTAATTTTTATGTGTGGCCAGCTTGTCCCTATAAAACAAATCGAATTAACTTTATAAAGTTCATCGACTTCAAACAAATGAAGCTAACTATCTCAAGGATCTGTTTATAAAAACAGAAAAGTATTTCCAAGAAATTGTTAATGGTGAAAGAGTAACATATGTAGTATGGGTTGATATAAAAGAATTTCAGATTAAAAAAAAACCGTTTTTAATGAACACAAACTAATTGAAGTTTAACTCGCTCCTTCCTAAGTATGATATCTCCAAAGATGCCAAGTCCAAAGAAAAAGAATTTGATGGGCTTGTGCAAACAAAATTTAATAACACCTTCTCACCATCAGTTCTATATGCATCTGCAAAGCAAAGTAACATAATTCCTAACATCATTTTTAATTTTGATAACACACAGCTAATCTGTGGTATTCCTTTTTTAAACATCCTCACCAAGAACTTAATTTTTTAATAACTTCATATGCGAGTATAAGTACATACCTAACTGGGTGTCCACATAAGAACGATAGGAAAAAACATTTAAATAAAACAACAACGCTCTGAGATATGAAATTGATTCCAGCTTTATTTTGAAGCTACGTTCATCCCATTTTGTGTGGAATAGTACATCATTCAAATGGCTGCCTCGACTTCGCTGGCAGTCCTTCAAGCAGTCGGTCCAATTTTTAATAACTCGGTCCAATATGTGCGGCGTTATTCCGGCAATAGCGTGTCGAATGTTGGCCTTGAGCTCGTCAAAAGTTGGCTTGGTAGCGTAGACTAAGAACTTGACGTAACCCCAAAGAAAATAATCGAGTGGTGTCGTCAAATGATGATTTTTTTGGCGAAAATTCGGATCGCCGGCCAACGACATTATTTATGGTCGTCTGGCTTCAATTCTTGCGTCAACACAATCTTATACGGAAGTGGGTTTTCTTTGATACTGGCCGGTACGGCAGCTATGTTTTCTTCATTTCGCACCAATCTCTGTTTGGCTGGTGGCTTAAGATCCAAAAGAGTATACTCACGCTCAAACTTTTCCACGGTGCGACGAATTGTTTACACACTAATGCCAGGAGTAAGACCGACCTCACAACGAAATTCACATTGCGTATTTACAACTGTGTCGTAATTTCGATAATAGTTGTAATATTTTCCGCTCGTTCGGCAAGAGTAAAACGATGCATGATGAAATAACAAACCTTACTGAATATTTGAGAGCTGAATGTCATTTGTAGCTTTGAAACACAACAATTGGAAAAACTATCATTGCTTTCTGGTCATCAGTTACTTCGATTTAGCGCGGAATAGAATTTGAGTTCAATTCGTCAATAGTTACTTGGTTTTAGCATTCTTACCACGTTTACCCACTTATTTTTTTTTTTTTTTAATTAAATGCTGGTAATAAAATAAGTATGTTTAATAATAATAAATCTGTTTTTTTCAACACCGTCATTCATAATTTGATGTAAGTTACAATGAAAAGTGTTTTATCCAGATTGTTGCTGCATATTTTTCAAAAAATTATTTTTTTTAACTTATAGCGCTGTTCAGCTGAGGATGCGAATATTTCACCGGCATTTTGTAGATTCTTGATGCTCTGCCTCGAGATTGCTACTTTTTACCTTTTCTGAATCAAAATCAGTAGCTATGACTGCTTTTGGTTCTCCTAGACCTATCTTGATGATGAAAGATTTTACATTTTGCCTAAGATGGGGTCGAGAAAAAGCAAGTGGTCATTGATTTACAACTAGCTAGTTGTAATCAGTCCATTTGATGGCCCAACAAACAAAGCTTTGTCGATTGTGATGACATATATGATTTTCAAAGTTGCATCAAAGGATGTAATGTACTCGTACATATCCCTACAGAATATTGCTTACAGTTCTGCGCTGTTTTTTGCTAACAATTTTCTTAGATTGCAGCTTTACTGCACCTTCATTGAGGCGAAACAACCACGTATGTATGTAGATCATCGCTCGGAGTTCATTCCTTCATGAACGAATCAAGATGTCAATATGACATCCTGGTTGAATAAATTTGGGTGTTGCTCAGGAGAACTTTAAGATTCTGTACAAATTTTTCAGGAAGGTGGTTACAATTGAAACAGACATAATACACGTAATACTCAATTTTAATGCCAAGAAAGCTTTCCATAACAAATTTTAGACTGCAAAAAGGATTTGGGTGTCCATTAGGTTGAGCTGAGAACAGTTGAACGTCATTCTTCTCTACTTTGGCGGTGTCATAATAACAGTGAAATTGTCAACCATTTTTATTATTGAAACTTACAAACCCAGTTGGACTGGCATTTTCTGACCTTTTTTCGGATTTACTTTTTGGTGTGGTTTTTATGCGGGAGTTTCTTTTGGGGCGCACTTCTTCCGAGATGATACCGGCGGTTAAAATCAATGCAGACCACTATCGCGCAGTGTTACGAACGAACTTTTACATTTTTTGGGGTAAATTGTAACTTTGTCCTATGTGGTTTGAACAGGGCGGCGCCACTGGCCACACAGCGGGGGCCAACAATTGATTCACTGAAGACGAAGTGCCCAAAAGCGGCACTGTAAATAGAATAAAATATTGCCTAGAAATGCATTAACTAAACTTCGCAATATTATAAACGCGGCACTTGTATTAGAATACGTTCGTAGTCAATGGAAAGCTACTGGTGTCATAGTGGAACTAAAACTAGGGAAAACCAACGAGTCACAAGCAGTCTTATAGGCGGATTTCTCTTCTTCCAATTTAATCCAAAATTTCTGAGAGGGTACTGCTTAAGCATAAATCTCCGGTTATTGACGGAAAAATTTAATCCCTGATCCCTAGTTTGGGTTAAGAAGGACGAATTCAAATTGGTCATGATAAAGCTGTTGAAAAAAGAAAGCTTTGCTCAAGCGTATTTCTCGATGTCTCGCAAGCCTTTGACTGAGTGTGGCATGAATGGTTAGAATTTAAATTAAAACAGGTCTTGCCTTTCAACCTATATAATATACTGACAAAGTATCTCGAGCATCGAGAAATGAGTTCTCGTAAGTCAAAGAAATTTTAGCCGGTGTACCAAAAACTATGTACGTTTTCTGATCATACTAGTGGCAGATCGAAGAAACTACAGTTTAACTAATTACAAAGCGCTCTTAATAATGTAAATGAATAAATCGCGTGCAAATCAATCTATTCAAGTGAATTTTATTTAGAAAAAACGAGCAGGTGCCCTATCCTCAAAATACCGTCTACATGCGTTCGTTTGCAAACGAGGCTACATACCTCGAAATGACACTTGACACAAAATATAAGTCGCAAGTTAAAAAGAAACGTAAGGAACTAAGTATGTTATTTGGAAAGTATACTAAGATTAAAATCGGCAACAAGCTGCTCTTATACAAGAAACTGCTAACGCCGGTGTGGACCTATAGCACAGTGTTTTCCATTACGAACTACACATTGAATGTGAACCATTAATGTTTTTGTGTGAACTGGCATTACTATTACTAAGTTGCTCGTCAATGGCTACCATTTAGTGATTTAGATGAATGAATAATGTTTACAAGTTATTAAAATTTATTACCACATTTCGGAGTCGACGGCTCTAAATTTAAGAGCGCCAACGATAATTTTCCGTTGTTATAATCTACATATAATCGGCCACCCGACTTACAATTCATAATTTGGAGCAAAAATTTGAGTTTACATTTTCGTTCCTTAATGTTGCGGTACCAGTGAGAGAAAGAAATGCAAGGAGTGCTCAAAATATTCAGGCTGTAAAATGCATCTGTTGACAGAGAGATTCCACTACATGGTTATCATGCAGGCGGCGTCATTGGCCGTATTTTTTCGTTGGTGATGGTGGCAGCCACGTGGTAGTTAATGGAAATCGCTATCGGGACATGTTAGAACGTTAGTCTTGGGCGTAATTGCATGCACTCAACATTGGTGAAATGTGGTTTCAACAAGATGACAACATTTGCCACAAAGCGGGTTAAACAATAGAGCTATTGAAGTAACCTTTTTGACACCTCTGCACTTTTTTCTTTGGGGCTGCGTCTACTTTCTTTGCTGATCTATGTCAACCAGCAAGAGACGTTAGACGTAATCAGAGCTGTTGATCACGAAATTGCCGGAATATAGGTCAAATGTGTTGAAGAGTGGTCGAAAATTGGCACCAACGAATCGATTGCTACCAGCGCGCTCCTGATGGACGCATAAATGAAGTCCAGTACCATTCATAATGGTGTAAGAATACTTTAAAGTTTGTGTTTCATTAAAAATCAAAAACGTATAGTCCATAATGGAAAACCCGATATGTACATCTGAGACTATACCAAGAAGACGAATGACAATACTTTACAGACTTTTGAAAATAAAGTGCTAAGTACAAGAGTTGAAGAGGAAACAAGAAACTTTGTAAAAAAGAACCAAATTCTACTAAATGCATACAATTATAACATAAATTATATAAATTTTGAATCAAAGAAACCTACTGCCCCTTACTAAAAAGTGGAAGATGCAGGAATTGGGTTGGACGTTTATACCGTGATGGAAATATTACTTGATAAGTCGAAACTTAGTTGCAGTAACAAACACATTAATTACGAAGGGAACGGTTTCTAGTGAGTAATAATCTCATAGTATGCGTCTGCGATCCTCATAATATCTATAGAAGAATTTCACCTCCCCTCGGAAAAAAAAGAAATTGTCCATGCGATTTAACTCCTTTAGACACTCTTCGTTAGAGCTGCATTAAGCCTCTTATACATGCTAACAGGCTGGAAACTTTAGGCTGTTTGGAAGGGTTTATTCGACGTGAAATCGCCAGTATATCAGCCGTATTCTGTGAAAAAATTATGAAAATTTGCCCCTTTGCATCCACATTTTAATCCACAATAAAAATTTTAATGACACTTTAATTGAAAGACCACTTGTTTATCGGTTGATGACTATTTATTGACTAACTCTATCTAAGGTATTCATTAACATTAATTCAGTTAGAGAAAGAGAGAAAGAGAGAAAGAGAGAAAGAGAGAGAGAGAGAGAGAGAGAGAGGGAGAGAGTATATTATATGATTTAGATTTTACAAGTTGCGCATACATATACAACAGTACTGTACTGTCAGAACTAAACGTTCTTCAGATCTGTTCTCAACAACAACATCTGAATATGGTTGCCAACGCTAACTGTGATGTACGCTCTTAAAACTCTTAATCGGCAAGGAGACTAAAGCAGTGTTAAGTAACATAGAAATCAGCATCTCCATCGTTGTGCTATGCTGACGACATAAGCGTGCCGCTATAGTGATGCCTACAACAATTGAAGAGGATGCAAGAAAGAGCCGGTCTAAAGTAAATAAGGACAAGATGATAAGCTACTCATCTGTTGAGACAAAATATCACTGCTACTCATCAACTCGGTGGAAATAAATGGTATCATAACCAACAAACGGTTTTTTTTTTGGAAAACAACTGTCGATAAACCCAACTTAAAATACCAAAGTACGGGCAATATTCCACAAAACTCTGATATGATCTAAAGGACTTATTACGACGCCGAATTTCGTAGAATAAGCTAATATTGGAGTCCTTTAGAACGGAGATTGAATTTTATGAATTACAACATATCTAGATTTTCTACCTGAACAACACACAATACATTCAGATACTAAAATTCGGATTTTACGCACACGTTTTTGAACAATGAGCGTTTTGTTTACAAATGTGGGGAAAACAACTTTTGTGGTTTATTCAGAGGTGTATAATTATAGACTATATGACTTGCGGTTGTTGATTCAATACTTGTTTAAGACTTCTCAAATCCCAAAATTTGTCGACTTGAATTGCAAGGGTCTTACATAAAAGCCATGCTTCGAAGCCATAAGAATTGCTTTAAGATTATTCAGTCTTGAGTATGCAACGCGTTAAAAATTGGAAAAGTCCCGAAAAGCACAATCGGGAAATTATTTGCATTCATCACTCTTCTTAAGGAAGGCAAATCGCAGCGGAAGTAGGTTGAAGGTATCTAGGTGCTGCGTTCAACGTAACTTGAGGATAAATCATGCTCAGAACGGCCTAAAGCTATAACTTAACACGAAGATCGGCTAATAGTCACAATAAGCAAACCAAGTAGATGAAAAACAGAAACTGCAATAAATCAAACACGGAATAAACCGCCGTCCTGGACAACGGTCAAATGACGGTTGAGACATCCAGGACTATTTTATGGAATGTTATGGAGCAATGAATCCAAGTTCAAGGTATTTGCCACAAAACGGAGAGTTTTTGTTCGACGCAGCGTTGAACAAAAGATGATATCAAACTATGTGATTCCTACCGTCAAGAATGAGGATGATTCTGTTATGGCCTGGGGATGTTTCTCTTTAAGCGCAATGGGAGATCTGGTTTGAGTGAATGGAAATTTGGACACATAAAACAATAGTTAAAAAACACGCTCTGACTTCTGGACTACGGTTACTTGGCGAAGGACTCGTATTTCAGCTGGACAACGATCCTAAACCCACGTTAAGATTTTGTCAAGACTACCTGAAACAGAAGGAAGCTGAAGAAATTTCATAATATCGCCGTCGCAATCACCAGATTTAAGGGGTTAGGCCCCTCTAGAGGCCGGAAAAATAGGCTTTATTGTGATTTTTTTTTAGAGAAAAATATAAAATAAATCGAGTTTATAAAGGGAGAAGTTTATTATACATATGATTGACTGTAAAACATAATTTTTATGGAATAATTTATGCCGGCTGTGCAGATGACCTCTCTTTTTGAAAGGGTATATGGCCATACCAACAGCTCCTCTAAATTTTAAATTATAATGAGTCACTAAATTTTTTTATTGTACATAACAACAGCTAGAGAAGTACGTAGGACTTTTTTGATGTATTTTTAATTTTGGCCGAATGGCTCACTTCCAAAGTCAAACTTGCAGAATTCGCAGAATAATAGCCAGAAAATTATGAACTACGTCGTATAAAAAAAAAATTTCGTACTTATTTAGACAATACCTTTCTAAAGATCTAGTTAAAATTTGAAGTGAATTGAGTGACCTAACCCCTTAAACCTTATAAAGCTATTTTGGGAAGAGGTGGATAGAAGGCTCCGGGATCAATCCCCATCATCAGAATCCGCGTTGTATGTAGTATATTCTACATATTTGATTGCTGAAGCAATATAGTTCAAAAACTGAAAACGAGATTGCGAAGAATTGCAAAAAATGTAATCGATTGTAAAGGTGGCTTTTCAAATGGTAATTTTTTCTTCTTTTTAATAAACTCTTTTTAAAAGCAGATCGAGAAATTGAGAAATCAAAGTACCATGTTTGCACTGACTCCAAAGTTCCCACTTCCAAGTCAATTCAAGAAAACTATTTTTCTCTGAATGCAGTTCAGAGGCTGAGTTTTGTCTGGAAAGAGGGAAACCAATTAACTTCTTGGGTAAGCGTGCATAGAGAACCTCGGTTAAAGCTTTTCTTTTATCAACTTAACATCCAAGTGGGTATGAATACACTTATAATGCCGCAGCAGTGGTAAGTTTTTCGCAAAATGTGAAAGAGAGAAGGAAAGATGTTTGGGCTCAGTGATTTTTTCGCTCCATGGGTGGCATCCATCATTAAATTCTAAGTGGCAGTTGGATTGTTGTTGATTTCTAGTCAACTACTCATCTTACTTGATATTACTTGAGCCACGGCCACCCCTTTGGGTTTCTTTTGTGCATAACTGAGCCATAAGTCTCCAGGAAGCATCCAGGCCCAACAAATGTTTTGCGATTTCAAAGAGTCAGATGCGTTTTTGCTGTCTCTCAGCAGGAAAGGCATTAGACGGTTTTCTGGTTTCTAGACTCTGTAAGGTGGACTACGTATTGGATACTGGTACTGCAGGCATTACTAAAATGAAGATAAAGTCTTAAACGGGAATACCGACTACGCCATATCGAACGAATTGACTAAAATTTTCCCCGAGCTTCATCAAATCCAAGATGGAATGGAAATGGAGTAGCGAACTGGATGGGCTCGGCATTTTCAGTCGAACTATATTATAGCAGGTTTCACTGTAACATCGGATTCATCTAAGAGTTAGGATGCGTCCAATTGAACGGAAACCTTCCTGTTCAACTACTTTAATAGGAAGCAGGAGCATGTACTTGCACCCCAGTTGTGTCCTTTGCATGTGCAGTGTCTTTAATTAAACAGTTGCAGTTGACTGGTTTTGGTATTTTTTTCTGCTTTCACCCAACTGGAAGACAAAGGAGTAAATGCAGATTTACCTTTTTTTCGGCGAAGGGAAAAGATAGAGACAGAAAATTAAAAGGCATCATCGGCAGTCCAAAGTAACGTTTAAGAAATCCATTAACAGGAACAAAATAGAAAAATAAAAAATAAACTAGGCATCTGTCTGTCAGTTAACGTCGACAAACGAATAGCGGGATTTAGGAGTTTCACTTTGTTGTGTTCTGGTTCAAAGCTCACACAGTCCATGAAGCCCACGTGGAGCTCACTCCAGGACACAACAAAGTACCAGTAACTCTTCTTTGAGTGAGTTATATCTAATCCCCGGGTTGGTTTTTGATCCTTTTGTAAAAATTGGGCGTAGTAGTGTAAAAAGAGTAGTGTAAAAAGGGCCCCCTCCCCCCTATATTCGGAAACTCCTACTCATTCTTCATGTGTGTGCTGCTTGCTAAATATGTTATTTTTTTCTGTTCTAAGAGTGAATATCCACCGCCATTTCACCAACTCTTACTCCAACCATCGTCCTGCTAAGTGGAGCAAATAGAAATGTAGAGAAATCAAGGACACATGAGTCCTTACTTTGTGTTTGGCTACGAATATTTGTGTATGTGTGCTCTGCCGTTTCCGCTAGCCTATTTTATCCAGCATTTCGGTTGAGTCCTTTGTTCGTCTTTATTTTATAAATTTGCTTCTGTTTGCTTGTGTACATTGAGAACAATTTGCCTCGCTTTGGAAGCACTGTATTGGGCGTACCAAAACGGGCGGGGAACAATTTGAGTTACAACAGAAACAAAGATACAAAGCCATAAAGATACAAAGATTCACGTTCAAAAGCAAGGATTACGTATGGTTACACATATTTTTATTCCCAATTTTGCTCATAAAAAAAAAGAAAAACTCACGACGGGATGACAGTGCAAAAAGTGTTGGTGGTAGGAGCAGAAAGAACGGCGAAGATACAAATGAAATCTTGTGTAAGGATAATTTTCCGCAAGGATAATTCTAAGTAAATGTATGTACACAAATCGATTGAGAAGAGCATAAGAACTAAGAGAAGAAAAAAAACTAAATCAAAAAAAAAAAGAGGAAGAACGATAAAAAAATATCTGATGTGGCAATTTCAGATTTTGATGTAGGTCGGAACGAAGAACAATCGTGGATGGTGAGCTCGCATCTGAATCTGAATGTGGATTCTTATCCCAGGACAAAGATAACGAGAACCTTCATATCTATTAGAGTTTCTATAGTTTTTTTTTTTTTCTTTGGAATGTGATGGATCCAACGTCCCAGATACGACATGATGAAGTTGTAAATTTATATAGAGGAAACATTTTCGTTGGCCGGTTTTTGTCTCGTTTAACTTTAGGTATCCGTATTAAGGTTTGAAAGTTAGAGAGATTATTAGTTCATAACATTTGAAGCAATGTTAGACTTTGGTCTTAGTTGGGGCTTCCACGATAAGTTGGGTAATATAAAAGTTAAACCCAAGGATTTTCATGTTTAGATTGAAGAAAGTTTCTGTGGTGTTTTGTTGAATGGAAGACCATTAGTTAGTTAGGGAATGGCACTTGTGATTTTTTTGATACAAGTTTTGTTCCATTGAAATAAAATACTACACTTCAATTGTGTTCGTTTAATATTCAGTCAAAATAGCGCCTATTTTTGATTGGGCTTAAGTAAGTTTTTAACAATCGAGTGATCTATGAACTTGGTAAGAGCAGTAGGGTATACGAGGAATTGGATTATAAATTTTCTTTTTTGAAATAAGGATAGAATTAGTTGGTGATTCCAGTCATTGACCGATTAAAGTTCTTTGATTCGCCAAAAACTTCAGACCTATTACTTTGGCTTTATATGAGCTAAGGAATGGTTGGCTCTTGATCACTGCTTTTGTCGATCTTAGCATTGCTAATATACATATTCAAGCGGTTAGAAGGTGGTCGGGGTTAGAGAACTGTGTTTTTTCAGTCCGCCTTGCCTCAAAAAGGAAAAACGAAAAAAGTTAAACAAGCCAGTAAAATGTTTTGGTCGTTTATTAAAAAATATTAGAAATTCTATGAATCTACTTTCGCACTCGTGTGGTGGCAAGAGTACTTAAAGATATTAACATATACAAATCCACTGGTCCAGTTGTTTAACAGGAAAAATACCCAAAGAGCCCCTTGTACATCATCCCGAAATCTATGATTGTTTCCATCAACGAAGTTTTGTAGAGTTCGGGACAAGAAGATGCTAAATCTGGAGAATCAAGCGGATGCACCATTTTTTCACAACAGAACTCCTGCAACTGTGTGCAGGTGGTCCTAGTTGTATGATGGCGAGAGTTATTCTGATGGAATAGAACAACCTAGTGCAAAGCTGTCGATAGTGGATTTCTGCATCCCACCATGCAGACAGTAACACCTTGATCAGGCGAAGTCCATCTCTAGGATATTGTTCTGGTCTGTCTTCTGGACTAAGCCATTGGCAGTGACATTTGGTGTTAATGTAAAGAATCCGTTTTTCATCTCCGCTAACGATCGGCTCTTGATTATGATGCAACAGAAGCGCAGTGCAAGCTTCGATTCTTTGCTGAAGATTATTTTACGATAGATGCTGTGGTACCCATTTTCCCAACTTTATGATCTTTCCCATATTTGTTAGGTATCGATGGATAGTCATATGGCGTACGTTGAATTCCCTTACAAGTTCCCTTACCGTAACAGTGGGATTTCTTTCGACGGTGCACTTTAATAGCTCATTGTCTAACTCTTCTGTCCTATCCGAACGAGGTTCATCCGTTACGTCGAAATTGCCATTTCTAAACATTGCAACCCAATGCCGAGAACACACTCTCCATACAGGTTCTGGATTTTTCAAGTGACTTCACTTCCATTCTAGTTTTTCCGGAATAAAATAAAATATGCCGAGTATGTTCTTCTGATACATCCATTTCAAAATTCAGTTAAAAATGTTTACAATGATCTCAAGGCAACAGAATTTCCAAACTGAATGAGCAATATATCTCAAATACTAATTTCAATAACGGTTTAGGGATTACATTAGTTTTGAGGATAAAATAATCCCCGAAAAAAAACGGCCAATACTTATGTTACAACCTGATAAGTAACTGTAAGGAATTCATCACTTTTTTGCCGATATCCAGCCCTAATTTTGAAAGTCTCATTATGTTCGACGAAATGTTTTGTTTCTTGACTTTCACATATCATAACAAGGGACGAATTATGGTCAACTAGTGGCTAGAAGTAAATAAAAACTACACTCTTTATAAGCCCAGTTGGTTTGGTCTTTAAGTCAACAGACTTATTGACCTTCCGCTCAAAGGAAACCGAAAGAAGCATTTTAGAAACGTGGATATGCTACCGCTACCTTAAAAAAAACATCCATATGTCATCGCATTGTTCATTTCAACATCTGCAGATTACATGTACCAAAACTTGACCTAATGACCAATTGCTGTTAGCCGTAGATACAGAGTAATGAAGTCTAATATCATACATTGACGGTCAAGCATTTTTTGAAGGGAAACATTTTTGTAACCCTTCACTTTATTTCAGATCCCCGATACTTGCTTTTGTTTACATTAAATATTAAAGAATTTTCATGAAAACACCACTTGTTCCACCGACTATTTGTCTACAGTCTTAGAACCTTCTTCCTGCTTTTGAATGACCTTCACGCAGCTATTTATAGCTACCCACCTTTTATTTCCAATTCCAACACTCTACTTTCTTTTTCGAATTGCTTTCCCAGCTACTTAAGCTATAAGTTGATACTCGTACAGAATACCGTTATTACCCTTTTGGCATATTTATTTTCTTAGATCTTCAACTCCATTCCCATAAATCAACATCCTTCATCAACACCAACCGATCCCACTGAAGCCTTTAACCCCCTTGAACAAATTTAACCATTAGCCAAACCGCAGACAATCGTGTGAACGAGTTCAGCTGTTTGTAACTGTTTGTGGAAGCAATGCACAGCGTATGCGGCTTTACCTCGCAATAAAAGTTAACGCCAACTTGGGACATGGGCCATACCCACCACCTTACACTATTCGTACAACCCTAACCTGACTGGCTGCGACAAGAGTACAACAATGCATAACGCCAGCGAGAGGTTAAAGGGCCCAAGGGTACTACAAACCCAACGGAGGTGGCTCTATTGCCACAACTTAATTATGGGCTTCGTCGAAGTGGGTAAACCAAAGCTGGAGACCCATAGAAGAGAAAAGAGAAAAGTTTTACGCAGGAGTGCATTTGAAGCATCATCGCTCGTGTATGACTACTTTATTACGTGCATTGGACTTGGACGGAACTCCAACTAACCCTCAACCCCATTTATTTTCAGATAATAGAAGAGAGATAAACAAACAGGAACAGCAAGCAAGAGTTTGACATGGTCGGCAGTTGGGCGGTGGATTTAATCGCCGACACGTAGTTTCGTTTAGGGATCGGACGCGCTTCTAATGTGGCCACCATGTTCATATGCATATGCATAGAAACACTCATATATTGAGAATACATTACGGTTCTGTTTGGAGTCATAATTTACATTCAGGGCAGGATGCTCCCGATCGTCTCTTATCGCTGAAGGGATGGACGAACGACCAACAAACTGAGGTTGGTCCGACGGTCGTCTATACAATGATTCAACTTTCTAGATCTACTTTCTGACATTTCTCATTCTACCTATTCTAACTCCAGCTCGTGCTCCAGTTCAAGTGCTAAAACAATGACAATGGCTGCATAAATCATTCCTTACATGAAAGTACCAAGCGTTGCTCAAGTGACTTGGTGTGCACACTCATTTCAACACCAGGCATAATATCTGTGTATACATCTCACAACCATAGCTACAGCCCCATTCACATCCATCCGCCTTTGAGTAGAGGACGGTGGCAGATAGATAAAGTGGAGTCCTACTTCTGCAGTTTAATTAAATTAGATTTTTAATGATACACTGGCACTCTGGCCACCCTGACAGAGAGGACGAAGAAGTTTTCTCCTTTTACGTCCTTCGGTCTTCGGTCTTCTCAATCCGGGAGCAAGTCATTGGTGTGGCTAGGAGTATGTTTGTGCGAAGGGAAAACTTTTCCAATTGGCATGAGTCATGGTGTGAAAGGAATTGTGTATCCATACATATGTAGATAGATATGCATATCTACATACATATGAAGCTGAGAATTAATGTTTGGTTTATTCTTTAATTAGGTGCTGAATACGTCGGAAGAATGGAGAATGTCCATATGCCTGGGCGTCAAAAGTTTTCGGAACAACCGATTATTTGCGAAAAGAAAACATTATAGGGAGACTCTGACCATGTATTGAAGAAGTGTTGTAATGGTTTCGGCCCTAGGGGCAGTATTGCTCTTCATAATTGGGATTAACAAGCAGAAATGTGGTACTGCGGAGTCCGTTTTGTTCCAAGGCGGGGGCTTTTTTTTAACCCCGTGAGTCAACACTCAGTGAGTCCATTGTCAACTACAGATAAATTGGGTCCTGAACCGACGACGTTTCATCGTTTATTACCTACAAGCGAGTGTTCAGTCCAATCTTAATATGGAGCTAAAAACTTTATTCTTTACGAGGAAATCAAGATGAAAATTTGCCCTACATCCCCAACAGTTAAGTAAGTTTCAATTCAACTCCTCCCTAGAACAAGACCTCCGGCTCTAATTGAAAAATGAGAACGCCAAAAAGAGTCAAAATCCATGAGATTCTACAGAAGACCTTGCGTACCGAACGTCTTTTGACTGAAGTCATATGGATAGTCTGTCCGTTGCTGCGAAAATATGGAATCGACTTTCCCCGAAAGAGTTTCGGCCAGAGCCTGAGGAAAGAAAGGAATGTGGTTGTGTCTTCAACCATGATTCGAAAACTGATCAAGTAAACTTTAAATTTTATTAGTCAATAGGAAGTCTTGCATCTGTCTTCAAAGCTGAGATGTTTGATGGGGAGAAATATCTGTGGCTGTATCTGACATCCAAGTTGCGATTACGAACACTTCGTTTAACCCTCTGTCAACTTCTAGACTAGTTCGAGAATGCAACGGGTTCTTTGAATGCAGTCGGCAGGCTGAACCCACTGAGCCTTATTTAGGTCCTAAGTCAAAATGGGATCAAAAAAGTGTGATCGCCGATGAATTTGTCAAGGGAAGAACTAAAGTACTGTTTCTTATGATCCAAACCTGCGTAAGGACTGTGTGCTCTATTAAGGCTTCTTTTATCATTCAAGCACAAACCCATCTATGTAGTGTAGTGAAGACTGAGAAATGTTAGTAAAAGGATCATCCAAGGAATACAATGGACTTGTAAAGGGTGTTTCTTTTAGAGGTTCAGACTTTTTAAATTGAATATAAGAAAATTAACTTGATGCTGATTTGTTCAATAAGTTCGAAAGACTATTTCATGACATTCAATATTTAAAAATAGGTTTGCCCATATGTCCACTCTTGGGCATTCTAGGGGACCAATTTTCGAGCAATTAGGGGCGTATATCGCGTATTACTCGAACAATATTTTGCTCCAAAGCGTCAATCGTTGCTGGTTTATCGGCATAAACTACTGACGTAACGTGGCCCCATGGAAAATAATCCAACGGCGTCAAATCGTATGATCTCGGCGGCCTATTGACAGGTCCATTTCACAAAATGACTCTTTTTCCTAATCGTACTTTCAATACAGCGATGTTTTCGTTGAAAGTATGATGGGGTGAAGCACCATCCTGTTGGAACCACAGTCCTTTTACATTATTATTCGCAAATTTGGTAACAAAATGATGATTGTTGATCATCGCATTGCAGCGGTGTCAATGGACAATAACTTGTGATCCGCCCTCATTTTTGAAGAAACAAGGATGCAATGGCATCTGCTGAACTTCCTGAGGATTTAACTCCCTACAAATGTGGGAATTGTGCTACTTAACGTAGCCATTTGACCAGAAATTAGATCTCATAAACCTTGAAATCAAGATCTTTATGTAGAATTTTCCAGATAGTGGAAGGATAAAGGCCAAGTTGCTGCGAATGACGAGTAATTAATAATCTTCAACACCAGCTCCCACACCTGCAATAGTTTCTCCCGAAACCACTGTTCTCATTCTTGTTGGTGTGTGGGTATCCAATCGCGTGAATTTGGAGCGAAATTTTTCAATAATTCCATAAATAGCACGTTCAGATTGCCAACAATGTCCACTGCAAATTTCACGAAGTGCTCCATAAGTTTTGCGAAGTGAGCTTCGATTTTATAAATACCATATATTTCAACGATTTAAAATCGTTCTTGTTGAGTTAATGTTTCCGTGATGAAATGGTGAGCCGTACTGAAAATAAATGCAGTTTGGCAGCTTAATGTGACAGCTGATTTGACATTTATTTCCTACTAAAAGTCTAACACTGCAAAAAAAAAAACATTTCTCTGTCTACCTGTTCTGGTTCAACAAAAAAAAAAAAAATATCTAGTGACAGGGAATGCATGTGTATGAGGAATTGAAAACCCGAGGAAGGCACGTTCGAGTGAACTTCGTCAGAGAAACTCCATTAATTGAACCAGCGATTAAATCTCTAGTTAGGGCTGACTTACTTACTTTCTAAACCATAATAGGGCTAACATGGCCGTAGTGATAAGGCTACATAGTCCCACCCACCGCTTATTCACTTACTTACCTTGATATGGTGCTACAGTCTGGAGTACCCCTGGGGCTCAATCAACTTACAGAGCCCTAAGCTGTAAACAGGGTCCATTCATCAGTCGTACTTTTATCCGTTCAAATCATGAAAATAAGTTTATGTGTGCTCCCCGCAAAGTTATTCTTTACTGTCCTAAAAAGCTCGAAAGTGGCTTAATCCTGAAGTCAAAACAAAGCTTCTATAAAAGAAGCTTCAGTCCCATTAAGGACTGAAACGAATAAAATCTGTAAATTTTAACACGGGCTATACTTCCAATGCGTAAAAATTGCAATCCCATTTTGTACTCAAATTAGCCTGTATATTCTCGTTGCGGTTTAAAATATTTATAAAATATGAGTCAAGAAGAACGCCGTAAAAATATCATCGACAAATGGCTCGAAAATACTTCGCGTCCAAACCATTTCATCGCAAAAAATTTAAACATAGCACGCAGTACAGTGGATTTTGTTATTAAACGATATTTGGAGACGTTGACAGTTAAGCGAAAACAGAAAAGTAGAGCTAAAAGTGGAGCACATGATACAAATTTTAACAGGAATATAGTGGGTATCATCGTAAAAAACCGGACTATGTCATCCAGAGATGTTGCTCGGAAATGTAATATCAACCAAACAATGATACAAAGATCTAAAAAACGTAACGGTCTAAAAACACGAAAAAAACAAAAAAATATCAAGAGTTACTGAAAAGCAAAAAAAAGTCATAAAAACACGAGCCCGAAAGCTATACGAGTTGATCGGCAACAAGAAAGCGTGCTTGGTTTTGGATGATGAAAGTTATGTCAAAGCCGACTTAACTACTCTTCCAGGTGCGCAGTTTTGCAACTCGTTTGAAGCTGAGATTCTTCCGCAATGAACAACATCGATTGGGATGGAAAAATTCAGATCAAAATATCTCGTTTGGCAGGCCATTTGCCAATGTGGACACAGAAGCCCATTGTTTATTACAACGGGAAAAATTAACGGAGAAGTGTACATTAACGAGTGCCTAAAAAAACGGTTGATTCCTTTCTTAAACAAACACGAGGGTTCAAGATTATTTTGGCTAGATTTAGCTTCAGCCCACTATACTCATGCGACGTTGAGTTTTCTTGTTGCTAAAAATGTCGACTTTGTGACTTTGTCCCAAAAGATATGAATCCACCCAATGTTCCACAGTGCCGTCCCATTGAAAGGTATTGCGCTTTGGGGTCAAAGCTAAATTGAGGAAAAGTGAGCAGTGTGCAAAGGACGTAAAAGATTTTAGTGCTAAATGGAAAAGAGCGTCCAAAAAGATCACGGATGTAACTGTCACCAACCTTATGAAGGACATTCGAAAAAGTTGAGGAAAGAATGCGAACCCAAATAATTTTTTTTTTGTAATTGTGAATGAATTTAAGTTTTAAAGCAAATAAAAAAAATTTACATGAATTATGAAAATATTTTTTTTTTTTTACTTTGAAGTTTCCAAATTTTATTCGTTTCAGTCCTTATTAAGCTGTGCCTTGGAGTAGAGATGGTGAACGAATCCCATTTTCAACGGAAGCAAATACTCACATCCCTTAATGGGGTTACTAATCCAAAGGGCTACCAGATTTATGTTTCTTTGAGGCGAAAAACACTAATGGCCCATGTTTGATTGTGTACGTTGGGTTGGCAAACCCAGTACGAAAAAACTCATTTATTGCCGAAGTTTAGATCATGACCAGGAATGAAATTGAACGAACATTTGAGCCATATATTCTTGGTAGTGTTGTTGATAGTAAAGTTCTGTACACGTCCAATGAAGCGATAAGTTTATGAACCCTTAGACGTGTTGCATATAAACTCCCATATAGATTAATTGCTGTAAATTTGTTGCATAACAGTTACAGATGTTAATGTATATATGTAGCAACACATTAATACAAAACTGCATAAACTAACGTATAAATATGAGAAACGCAGTTGTCCTAATAAACTCATCATTTAACATTGAGTGAAGGTCTTTTATTTAAGTTCCCAACAAAGGCTATTGGCCCAGGCAGCGTTGTTAAATCATAGTTACGGGTAATTAAAGTGTTTTTTTTTTGTGTGGGTGAATTACCTGGCTAAAATGAGCGTAGGACTCTAACAAATCGACAAACTCGACGACAGCAACTACGATACGTGGAAAGTGCACATGAAGTCTGTGCTCATCCACTGTGAGCTGTGGGGATATGTTTCCCAAACTATTGAACGACCAACTGGGGATAATGAATTGGCCACTTGGAAACTGAAAGACGACGAGGCATTAGCGACAATTATTCTCAGCTTAAATTCTTCACAGCTACATCATGTAAAGTACTGTAACGTTGGCCATGGTGCCTGGGTAAGACTGGACGAAGTTCACTGTCCAAGTGGCCCAGCGCGCAAAGTTACAATCTTCAAGCAATTGCTTTGCTTAAAAATGGCTGAAAATTGTTCGATGACGGAACACCTGATCAAATTTTTTGATCTGTTTGAAAAATTAATGGAAATGGAAATAAAATTACAAGATGAACTACTCGCCATCATTACGTTGTCAAGTTCGCCCAAAGACTATGACAATTTTATCATTGCAATCGAATCAGGAGACTCTTTGCCGGCAACGAAAAACTTAAAAGTGAAGTTGGTGACACGTACAAAGTTGGTGTAACGCATGAGTCTGCATTTTTTGCTAAAAACAGGTGTAGTACATAAGGACAACAGAAAATGTTACAAATGTAACATGAAGGGTCACCTTGCAGCTACTTTCCAGTCAACACGTACAGCAAAAAATAAAATTTCGTTTGTGTTTATCATGCAAAATAATGTAGCGGACGCACACGCTGTATCCAATACTCAAATTAGCAAAGACGATTGGTTGAGGAATAGCGGTGCAACTTGTCATATGTGTTGTGACAAGAAACAGTTTGCTAATATAAAGCCGCACATAGAGAAAATCGAAGTAACGGGAAATCAGTTTATCTTCTCTGAAGGTATAGGGACAGTCAGAATTGCAACATAAGAAAGTGAAATTTCGTTGGTAAACGTGTTGTATGTCCCAGTGCTCCAATACAATTTTAATTCGTTAAGAAAAGCAGTTGAAAGTAAATTAATAATTGAACTTGATAGTGATTGTGGAGTAATTAAAAACCAGAGCGGATACGGCGTGCTAAGAAATCAGGAGAGTTTTTCATTTATAGTAAAAGAAAAAATACTTTGTGCACAGTGAAAACAATGGGAAGAGACATATTGGAATGACACCGAGAATACGGTCATCTTAATATCCAGAGTTTGAAATATTTAAATACGAATAAGATGTTTCGTGGAATGTGGCTCAATATTAGTAGTAAAGTTCCGGAGTGCAAAATTTGTTTGAGGGGAAAAATATGCTCGAAACCATTTGCTAAGAACCTTGACAAGCGCAGTAAAGACATCTTGCAAATTATCCACAGTGATGTGGGCCTATGCGTAATGTTTCTCTCGGTGACGCAAAATACTTTGTAGCTTTTATTGACGATTACAGTCGTCGAATATTCGTGTACTTTATTAAAAATAAATCTGATGTAATCGAGTGTTTAAAAGCATCGTGGAACTTGAGACAAATAATAAAATAAAAATAGTACGCGCCGATAATGGCAGTGAGTACACAAACCACGTCTTTGATGATTTTCTAAAACGCGAGGGTATAAAAAGAGAATTTTCAGTTCCATATACACCTCAACAAAACGGTGTGGCCGAGCGTGCTAATCGGACACTGGTCAAAATGTCAAGATGCATGTTAATGGACTCGGGTTTATCAGATTTTCTCTGGGCTGAGGCAATAAATACTGCCGTTTACTTACGTAACCGTGCGCCAACAAGGATTTTGGGAAACACCACACCATATGAAATCTGGTTTGGTTACAAACCAAGGCAAATATTTTGGATAAGCGCACAAGTAAATCGAAATTCGCGCCCAAAGGCATTGAATGCTTTATGGTAGGATACTCAACCCCATCAAAGGCTTATAGATTGTTTGAACCAAAAAACAGAAAAATTCACATAAGTCGAGATGTACGTTTTATTGTTTCCGAATCTGATCCTGGTGGTAATTCTGTCAAGGGAGGAGATGTTGTTGCCGACGAAATCATTCATGCCTCGGACGCCAAAGAGCAAAATATATCAGTGGAAGAAGAGAAAATTGTGAAAGAAGAGGAAAACGTGAAAGAAGGTAATATTGCGGTTGTTGAAGAGGAAATTTTTGCTGAACCCAATAGCGTTAGAGAAGAAGCCGAGAGCGGTTGTACTGGACAAAATGATAATGGTGTTAATAGGGATGTTGCTGTTAATAATGCTGATGACGCTATTGCCGCGGATGTTGCTTTGTGTAGTGGGGAACAATTTCACAAAAGAGGAGTTGGATTAAGAATGAAGTTACGTTCCCGTAAGCCGTCACAATCAAATTCTGCAAATTTTCTTAGTACTAAAATGTTGCAAGACCCGCTAAGTGTAAAGGAAGCACTGGGCAGAGAAGATGGGGATAAATGGAGAAAGGCGATGCAGGAGGAAATGAATTCCTTACAGGAAAAGCGAGCCTGGGAGTTGGTTGAATTACCTAGAAATCGCCAAGCGATTAAATCGAGATGGGTATTCAATATAAAGTACAATAAAAATGGTGGGATAGAGCGATATAAAGCAAGACTAATGGCGAAGGGATGAAGTCAGCGGTATGGTGTGGACTATGGGGAGACTTTTTCTCCCGTGGTCTCTTCGTTTAATTCTTGCCTTAACAGCAGAATTTAATTTGTGTGTGCACCAAATGGACGTATCTTCCGCATACTTGAATGGCGAGCTAAAGGAGGAAGTATTCATGGAGCAGCCACAGTGTTTTACCGATTCCAAGAATCAACAAAAAGTGCGCCGTTTAAAGAAGGCACTATATGGCCTAAAACAATCAGGTCGTGAATGGAACCAGGAACTAGACGCTGCTCTACGATGGATGGGATTCTCGAAATGCAATGGTTGCGCTTGTGTGTATAAACTTAACAATTATGGCAATATAAACTTAATTGCCATATACGTAGACGATATATTGTTGGCATTTCGATCACCTAAACACAATAAAAACCGCAATCAGTTCGCAATTTGAGGTGGTTGACAGAGGTCCTGTCGACTATTTTCTTGGGATGGAAATCACCAAAAATCAAAGTTCAATCCAGATTTCACAAAAGCAATTTATACAAAAATTACTTGTCGAATTCGAGATGGTGCAAAGCAGATCATGTGCGACGCCTTTAGAACCAGGAAGCATGTTTAAAAAGTGTTTTGATTGTTCCAAATCTAAGTGCTCATTGGTGTATGAACAACAGAACCAGTCTCTCATCGGCTCCTTGATATATATATTTGGGAGTTTGCTCTAGACCAGACATCATGCACTCTGTATTCAAACTTGCCCAATTCAGCAAGAACCCACATGCTGAACACCTGAATGCAGCAAATCACATCCTAAGGTATCTTAGTATCACCCTAAATTTTAAAATTAAATATTTTCAGAACGGACAACATCTACTAGGTTATGCTGACGCAGACTGGGCAGGCGGCTTTGATGACAGAAAATCGTTTACTGGCTCTGTATTTTTTGTTGTTGGTGGGGCCATTTCGTGGGAGAGTAAAAAGCAATAAACGGTGGCACTAAGCAGTACCGAGGCCGAATATGTGGCACTTTCTGCAGCATCAAAGGAGGTTGTATATTTAAGGAGTTTCTTGAGAGAATTGGGCTTCAATAGTCTTATCGACGGCCCGACTGATCATTCTGGAGACAACGTAAGCGCTCAACATCTGGTGAAAACCCCTGTGTATCACAACAGAACGAAACATATACGAGTAGATATAAATGTTCACTACATACGAGAAGTGTTTAGTAAAGGATTTATCAATATAAGGTATATTCCAACGTCTTTACCAAGAGTTTAAACACTCGGAATTATTAGGCTTTACAAATTTTTCAAAAGACTAATTATTATTATTTTCTTTATGCTAGAATTACTATCTCTATGAATTTTGAAATAGTTATTAATTTTGGATTCTTACTAAATAAATTATTCACGTTCGGTCTAGAATTAATTATATTTAATGAAATGTAGTTATTGAGGGAAGGATTGTTGCATATAAATTCCCATATAGATTAATTGCTGTAAATTTGTTGCATAACACTTACACATGCTAATGTATATAGTAATACATTCATACAAAACTGCATAAATTAACGTATAAATATGGCAAATCCAGTTAACTAGTAAGTCAGTTGTCCTAATAAACTCATCATTTAACATTGAGTGAAGATCTTTTATTTAAGTTCCCAACAAGACGAAATCTGCCAGAGTCTGATGTCAAAGTCATACTAGGGTACCTCAATATTAAAATCAACAATAACTTCTCTCTAGTTGGATACAGCCTCTATGAAACTACAAGCGATAACGGAAGTCCAAAAAATAGAATCGAAGCTACAAATAAGGGGTTCCTCACAAATTTGTACACTTTACATGATGTCTATTTTCTAACTATCGAACCACTAACCAAATAGATCTCATACTACCGATGCGGGGCATGTTTCGAATATTGAATTCGAATAGCGATTACGACCACTTAATGATCGCCGACTGATGTACAGCCCAATGAAAAGATGCTATCATATGGGCAAAACAAAAAACTAACGCTTATTAGGCCCAGAGAAGAGGCTCTGAGAATAAGGCCATGAAAGTACGAGAACGTAATAGCTATCAGAAGAAGCACAGAAACACCTTTTGTAGGTAGGGAAGTGTACTAAACCAGAATTAGGGTCGAAAAGTAAATCCGGAAGTCAAGGGATTTCAAAGGCTGGTGATAACAGCAACATCCGGACTTTGTTTGTTAAGGCTTGCAGTGTACTGTAAAATACGTTCTTCTTGGATGTAACAGGATCTTTGTTATGGACGTACAGGGAATCTTAGAGGCATTTTCAGCAGCAAATCCAGTCCCCAGCCGTTTGCGTTAGTAAATAAAAGCGATAACTCTCTGTCCATGTCCTATAAAAAATAATCGATAGCCTATTGTATAAATATTTTTAGTGAATGGACCACGCTGTTATTGTCGAGTTTGAGCCCTATAAATTTAGATAGAAGATTACATAGGTAAAGCAAACCTGGTAGGCGAACGAATCTTATGGCAAAGCTTAGTGCTGTTGTAATAAGACGTATCTATCTGAAATTTATAAAAACTTAAAAGTATTTAATTTGATCTCTGAAGCAATCCAATTGTCCTGAATACATCTATATCATGGTTATCGCTCAGTCTGTTAGAGATAACATATAGTCACCTAAATTTATCTTTCTGAAAATGGTAGTGAGTGCACTCACATAAGTGACCTAATATTTATAAGAGGCACCGCGTGCTCAACAAATGGTTATTGTTTCTTGCCGGTAAACTGGCTAAAGCAAGCAGCAGACTTCGTCGTTCGTAAATTAAGCCACTCAGACCACTTTCCAATACCCATCAAAGTAGAGCTGAATAAGTAACAAACCTCAGCACTAGTGAATTGCTTGCTACCAGAACTGCATTCGAGAAACAAAAATGTGGAGACACAAAGCCAATCTAAACCTCGAAATAAATGCAATAAATTATAGTCTGATCCAATCCATTAGAGGCATAAAAATATTTACGATATGTATCTCAAACGCAGCCAGACCTTCGCAACCTAAAACAATAATTAAGGAAAAGTAACTTCGGTATGACAGGGAATGCGAGGCAGCCAGAGAAAAATCATTTGCTTTTCTAAGGCCCCTGAGAAGCATAGGCAACAAAAATTCGAAATGTATATACCACAAATAAGAAGACATTTAAACCTCTCGTCAGCGCTTGGAAGATGGCAAAAACGCTTAAAGGTACGCTCTTCGCGAATGACACTAATATTGAAGCACGTATTTTAGCCGAAGACTCCGAAAAGCTGCTCAATCCACCATAAAATCAGAACCATATGCAATGCGCACTACCTTACAGCGAAGTAAACTGTTTACATCGACCTAAAACTTTCCAAGATGCCATCAGAGTTATACACATATAGATGCTGCTCAAATAAGGCGCTAGGAGAAGATCGTATTCCCTACGAATTCTCTAAAAATGTAACTGTTGCCTTCCTGCAAAAACTCTCTTATTTTTAACTGGATTGCTTCTTTCCCAGCAAATCGAAAGCAGTTGGTAAAAATCAAAGAGTCTTTTAGCTCGTTGAAATTTATAAATATAGGTGTTACACAAGGATCGGTTTTGGGTCCTATTTTGTTTTTGATTTGTGTTAACGCTCTGTTTAGTCAACCTTTCAAAGGAAAAATTTTTGCGTTTCCTGATGATACTGCTATATTCTATTCTCATAGCAATAATTTTAATATTTTTATGGATATAAATTACGTTCTTGAATTACTGGGATTATGGTTCAGTCATCATAAACTTGTAAGTAGCATGAAAACTAAGTTTATGTTTTTTTTAATATCAGAAGCATGGACTATCAAGATATTTCGTCATCTTACTATAGCCCGAATTGTACACGTTTTCCTTTAATCTGTTGTTCGCAGAATTCGATTAGTTTTGATCACATCACTAATTGTTGTGATTCCTGCTTTGATATTGAGAGTGTTCAACAATTTAAATATTTGGGTATTATTTTAGACCATAAACTTAGTTGGAAGGATCATACTAATTATTTGAAACAGTATATGAATAGAGTAGTAAAACAGTTGTACCACTTAAGTCAATATTGTAATACAACTATCTTAAAGCTAGTTTACAATGGTTTACTAAAATCGAAATTCCAGTATGGGTTATCCTGCTGGGGTGGGCTTATTACACGTACATCCAACCCTTGTTAATTAAGCAGAAACATGCAGTCAGAATTATGTGCAAAGTGAGTCGTACAACGTATAGCTTAGAACTTTTTAGGAACCTCGAATTTCTTCCTTTAAGATACTTATACTGCTATAAAGTTTTAAAATTATTCTTTGAGAAATCTGGTTATTATTAGGTTAGAACATATGAAGATTATAACTTGTGTAATAACACCAGGAATTTTGTAACAATACCAGTAGTTAAAAAATCGCACTTTTCTAGGTTTTATTCTGTTGTTGCACCTCATCTTTTTAACTTGCTTCCTGATAACATTATATGCGAAAGAGTAAAAACAGTGTTTTTAATTAATGTTAAAAAATGGCTTTTTTCTTTTAATTACACGGATATTGAACAAACTTTTGAACCGTTAACTTAACCTATTTGTAACATCTGTTTGGAAGTTCTGCTTTATTTCTTTTCTTCTTTGAAAAATATTCACAGTGTTTTTTTCCCCATCAACATTTTGAATTTACTTTTGGAATTTACATTTTGAATTTAATTTTGTACTATTTTATAAGTTTACATTCGTCACTTGTCCATCAGGCAACAGAATGTACTGCATTATTTCATTCCTAAATTGTTTTGTAATTATAATATTGTTATTTATAGTATAAGTGTGCAATGAAATAAACAAATAAATAAATAAAAAAAAAATAGAATAAAACTAACGTATGATTTTATTTTCAGTACTGGTGAGGTGCCATCATATATTGTAATATTCCCGATATTAAGGAAAGGTGACCCAAATGAACCAAGCAACTACAGACGCATATCTTTCTTAAATGCGACCATCAACCTTTTTACAGGAATTACCTTGGAACGCTTAAAAAATTGGATATGTAAAAATAACTTGTTTAGTGTGTTTCAAGCTGGTTTCCGCAAAGATTATTCCATAGTCGACAACATCTTCTCGCATCGCCCGAACGATTTTGGATAAGGGTAAAAACCTGTATGCTTTCATCTTGGATTTTAAGGCGGACTTTGATTGCATCGACAAAAGATTAAACTGAGCAACCTGGGAGTTTCGACAAAAGTAATAAAAGTGCTACAAATATAACACCACAGCGGTCTAGGATGGAAATATTTTGTCTTGCTGGTTTCAGTCTAAGAAGCAAAGATGTCTGCTGAACCTTCTTCTCTTCTCAATCTTCTTGGACGAGCTCGTTGCATATCTCCCAGGGGGAATATTTCTCGATAAATTATGTATAAACCTCTTGATATCGTAATACTCGCGGAAACACCGAACTTGCTACAAATCATGATAAATAAGCCGCAGCAATGCAGACAAATATGGAACTTTCAACTTAACACCAACAAATCAAAATTTGTGATTTTTCGGAACGGATGGAGGTGCTACGCAATGGATGAAAAATGGGTCCGGCAAAATGAAGAACTGAAGAAAGTCAAGGAATACAAATACCTCGGAGTCCTGATCATCCCACAATTATCTTTTAGAAAGCACCTTCAAGAGAAATTAAAAGAATCAAAAGGGGTAACTAATTATAACCGGAAAGGAATCTTGGGAAAAAATAAAACCGCTCCCAGTGTAAAGTACAATACGAGTATAAAAGAATTGAAACAGTCATAAGGTCAATCATATGCTATGTGGGACAAGTGTGAGGGATCTGGCATTTTGAGGAGGTTGAAAAACTCTTGACATACTTCTCAAAGAAAATATTTCGTCGGCCAGACAATACGCCAAACTATATGATGTATCTGGGTTGTCACATCTTCATATGTTTACGTTTAGACTACACTTCTTATATGTACGTCTTGAAAATTTTATCAAAATTCGGAACCTCCATTTCTTTGCCGAATGGACTAGGCTGGCCCGTGAAGATAATGCAGCCCTACATGAAGTACATGTAAACAAAACAAACTTATGAAATGCACTGCAGGAACTTTTAATCAAAATTGATGGATCATAGCGGGAGTTATTTCAAAGGCAAAGCGAACAAAGCCAAGTAAGTTACATTTATAAAGTTACACCCATAACCAGAAATATTTTCATGATCGGAATAGCTTAGAGGTAATCGCTGCAGTATTCAAAGCCAGGGGCGAGTTACAGCAATTAAATTACATACCACCTAATCTGATGGAGGTGATGAATGTACACTGTGCAATAATAGAACAAGAGAAGACGGCATTCATCACATTTGAGCCTACTCAATGCTGAGCTCAATTAGGACATCCTTTTATGAAAACAAATACGCGTTATAAATGGAGAAGACTGGGTTATACTGCGTATATTTATAAAATCTGTTCGAAAATACCAGCTGCACATTATAAGCCAAACTTTTTAGAAAAATATTCATGAATTAATTCTATTGGTAAAGCCTACACGACACCACGTCTGGCAACGGATTAGACTTGAGGCGGGACGAAATACCATTATAGCAAGCACATGGTTTCCTCATCTCAATATATACATGAAAAGCTAAGTCAAATTGATCACATTGCGATAGAAGTAAAGCGAACAGTTAACATTGACTCGGATCATTCATTTGTAGCAGTCAAGGTATGAATACGGATTTCTCAAGCGCCAAAGTAAAAGCTAGAAAAGCTGCAGTCATAAGAGACCGCCAGAATCTCCGCCGAGCGGTTATTCCGAAATCTCTCAATAACTCCTATGCCGCCAAGATCAAGTAGATCCAGTGGCAACGCTGCCAACATGCCATCAGAGAAATCGCAACTGATGTACTGGGCATCACCCGGCCGCTACCAAGAAATCCCAGGTTTGATGAAAAATGTCGGCAGGCACATGCAGTTAAACCAAAAGGGCACAAAAGTTAGATCAAACGCGGAGGTGGAACTATGTGCAATTATCACCGCGGCCAGGTTAAGTCTATTGTGATTTCCTTAAGTTAGAGCTCACCCATGATGTCTGAAATTTTAATGAACTCGGCTATATCTTTGAGTGAGCTGGCAGTGATATCTTCTGCCTCAAGGTATGGCTCACATAGAAGACGAAGACGTGTTCTGATTAAGCAGAAGACCCAGAGTAACATCGGCCTCTCCAAAAGAAGAAAAAAAAGCACGAGGGCCGTAGAGATGAAAAATTGTAGTAGAGCCACAGTCGGTGCTAAGAATATGGAAAAAACTTTTTCTACTTGCTGTATAACGGCAAAGAAGCTCCACATTCTGCCGTCAGGTAGAATAGACCTGTCAAGCTAGATGATAATAACCAAAACTTCCGTCCACCTGACCAAAATGAAGTAAGGAATATCTAAGCTGCAATCCACCAAACCAGCTGGACCTGGGCCAGCATACAACAAATCATTTCTCAGATCTGGTCAGAAGAGTGTATGCCTGATGAATGGAATCCCAGCACCATATGCCCGGTCCACAAAAAAGGAGAGCCCTTCAACTGCGCCAATTATAGAGGCATAAATCTCGGCAACTTTGGATACAAGATCTTATCTGTTATATTGTGTGAACATCTGAAACCCTTTGTCTAAAACCTGCGGTTTCCAAAAGTCCAAAAACCGGCTAAATCTTCACACACTTGCAAATCCTTCAAAAAACATAAGAAGTTCAAATCGATACCCACCATCTTTTCATACATGTCTAGTTTAACATACCTGCCAAGCTCGTCCGTCTGTGCAGAATGACGATTGAGAACGCCCGCTGCTCCGCCAAAGTCGATAATGACTTAACCGAAACGTTAAATATCAAAAAAGGTTTTAGACAAAGTGACGCGCTGTCATATGACTTTTGTAATATCATAGTTGGAAGAATCGTGCGTAACTCACATGGCACAAACTTTCAAAAGTCTGCGCAATTACTAGCATACGCCGATGAGATCGACATTATAGCTATAAATTCTTCCAACAAAACCTCAGAAGAAATAAAACAAACAATCACTCTATCAATTCGCTGTTTCTTTGGACTAAGAAGACAATTGAGTAGTAAGGCCCTAACCCTAAGGAGACTCTTATAAGACCTTGATCATCCCAATCGTACTTTAAGTTGATAAAGAATGGACTCTATCGAAAGCGGACATCCTCAGTCTTTTGAACAGAAAAATCCTTCGAAAAATATTCGGTCCCGTTTACGTTGATGGGCTTTGGAGGAGAAGATTCAACGACGAAATATATGAGCTGCACAGCGACCAGTCAAAAAACTGCGCAAAAGTCGACTGACGTGGCTAGGTCCTACAGACCAAATGGAGACTACTGCTCCGTCCCGCAGATTCTTCGAATACTACCCGGAGGAACAATGCAGTAGAGAAAGACCTCACCTCAACCGACTTGCAGTGCGCAAGTGGAGGCAGTTAGCTAAAGGCCGGGTTAACTGGAGAAATTTGTTAGGTAAGGCCCAGATCCACTCCAAACTGTAGCGACACCTAAGTAGACAGTTACTGAATCCTAAGACAGCCCTGCGGGTGTACAAAATAAGAGTTCATATTTTTCTCCCTTCTGATCTCATAAAGACTATGCAGCGTTTAAAGAAGGGCTTTGTAACTAAACTATGTAATTTCCAAAATCAGTTACAATTGAAATCATCGGTGTCATGAGGTTTTTCCGAAAAACGATTTGTGCTTGATCTGGCTATTGATCCGGCATTGATTGGAATTCACCATCCAAGTTTATTTTCTAACCAGAAGGACTGAGAGTCGTGAAGTTTTGCCGCCTGCTGATTTCTTCCACTGCATTCTTTGCATATAATCTAACTTTTTAACAGGATAAAATAAATAATCCTATGGCCCACAACTAACAAAGAAAACGCTTTTGTCAACAACAAAGGACAACTCGCCTTACAAGATTCCCAATGGTCCAAGAGACATAAAGTTGAATGGAAACCAGCTTGGCTCGATCTATCTTTGAACTTTAAATCTATTTATAGTAAACTATAAAACCAACTCAGTACATTAGAAACGATTTTCGAAAAAGTGTTATCTTAGAAAAGACCTTTACATCTTGATGACTTCCACTTGCCATGTCAGTTACTAATGGCTCATTTTGGTAAATGAAAAGTCCACGCGTAAGCTCTAAGGCTATACGGACATAGGCACAATCATCCATGTCTCTTCAATTCCCAAATCCAGTAATCACTCCCTCATGGGTCGTATCCAAAGTGACTCCTGAAATTACTAATCTCGCCTTAAACCAATTAATACCTCCAGCTGAATGTACGTATATATCTATTCCCTATATACTCGCATCTACTGGATTAATGGACACCTAAAAAAAGAGAAATATTAACATTCTCTTCTATTAAGTCCACCTATCGACCCTGCTTCAAAGGACCCATTATCGCTCGAGGGTAATGATATTTAGCTTGTGACAATTTTTTGCAATTTTTTCCAATTGCCTTGAAAATTCCAACTTCAACTTGAAATAGATGATGTGCCATCGAGAGAAGCTAGAGGACATGCTGAAAATGGAAAAAGAAAATCTTCACCATCTGGCAGAATCACGAGTGGATAGAGGTATTATTTGCGGGTGCTGAATCCTCTTTCGAGGTCATCACACAAATCTTTCCTTCCATCCACCTACATACGAGTATGTCCATGGCATATTCTTGACTCAACAAAAAAAAAAAAAAACATCACACTCCATTCAAGTTGAATATCCGTCCCCGTGGGAGGTGGGCGAGACTATGACTGAATTATTTTGGAAAGATAAGTGCATTTTCCTTCTCCAGAAATACTAAGGAAATCAGAAACACCGCTGGGTTATAAGTGTAGAAGCTCCATCAAGTCAACCGGATGAACGAGCAGTGTACTACTTTTAGAGACAAAAAAAAATTCCTTAGGAAATTGGTTTAAACACTTTGAAGTTAGAAATGTGCAGTGCCAGTGGTTGGTGATTGTCCCATCCGGATTTTCGTCCTATACGAATTTCAGTCTCATTCCCATCCTTCACTTGAATTTGGGTCAAGTTGATTATGTAGCGTGCGGAACATTACATTTATGAGGCAATTACCAAGTTTTGGGTGAACGGTAACTACGATGAAATGCCCTCTCAGCTTTTACAAGACCCCGAGGTTGAGAATGACGACGATAAGGGCTATGACGACGACGACGACGACGACGAGGATGAGATTATTTATGAAACACTTCTCCGGCTTTCGGTTCTAAATGTTTGACGTTCGGAAACTATTTCGCTGTAACAAACTGCAGAACACAAAGTCGGTTGGAGTTGTAATGGGCAAGGAAAACTTGTGTTATATCCTGTGACCGTAGCATGTGTCAGGGGTGATGTCCTTATCGAATTAGGAAGCGCCAGGAGGTGGTACTGGAATGAGAACTACTGGAACATGCTTCATGAAACAAATGACGATGACGATGACGATGACGGTGACGATGGCGATGACGATGACAATGACAATGACGATGACAACCACTACGACGATGTCGGCGGCGGCAAAAAGTCTTGTCAGAGATTAAAGATGAAAGCGACCAGCTAACAAGTAAACGAAAATTTTTCCATTAACCCCCCATCCATGGTCGGTAGGTTCTGACATTTGTTTAGTTATTCTGGTCATATCGGTCGAAGGAAGAATTGTTGTCTGGCACACTGGTGTGGTGCGGACCCATCCGTCGAAGACCATTCTCTGGACGGCTGGATTGTGAGTAGATTGGATGTGGACGTCTAATGATCATCGCCTCTCTGTCATAGTAGTTTCCTTGCTCACTTTGTTGTCGTCGTTGAAGCACTCGTTTTTATTTATTTTTATTTTTCTTTTGTGTTGTTTCTTTTATCTTAGGCATGGGTTAGAAGGACTCATTCTGATATAAATCGCCGAAGATGGAACCATACCAAATGCTGGTGGAGAATGCGTACCCAATTTTCTTGTAAGTTGGGCGTGGGTAAGACTTATTGGGACGTATCCTGCTGTTTGCTGTCTCATGCTCCTTCTGATATAGCCCTGAGTTATCTTAAAACCAATTGAAGCAAAACTGAGGAGTGTAGGCAGAAAGGAGGCCAATGAAAAAGTATAAGCAATTTTGCGGACAAAATAATGAAAATTGGTTCTCTGAAATGGGATTTTGGTGAAGCGTTCTTTTGATTAAGTGGCGTTTGTGGTGATTGGGACCGTCGGCTTTTTTTCTTTATTAGGCGCTCCGGAATCATTGGAAATTGCTGATTGAAAGTTTCCCGAGGGCAAAAAATAAAGATTTTAAGGTTGCTTTCCAGGGTTTAAGAGTATATAAAATTTCGTTTTGCTTTGTTCGTTTAAAGGGTACGATTTTCTAATATCTTCTTGAAGAATAAACCAACATAGACCTTTGAACATCAATTTCAACATTGTTGTCGAGGGTTCGGGGTTAGGTAATTATATTTCAAGTCAGGTCGGTAAAATTGGAAGGTGTGGGAATGTTGCTATATGTAGCATGTGAATGCAATGGGCAGAAGCTTCCTGTACATTTTAAATATAATATTGTATATGCCTGATGTAGAACTTCTGCTGACAAAGACGTTCATAGCATAGCCGTTGGCAGAATCTACGAAAATGCATTGAGATAAGGGTACGAGATCGCAGTAGTGTCGTTTTGCGGTTGAAGTGACAATAGACGTCCTATAGTTAATAAGACCTTAGTTCTTAAATAAATATTCCAGGACCAGTATTTTGATTGGATTGACCTCAAATATATACGTTACTATGGTAATTGACCGGAAGAAGCAAGGAAAATTGTCAAAATCAAACGGCCAATAATGAAGACAACGAGTATCAAGTGGAACACTAACACTTTACCCATCTCATTGTAATTAGACGCTCGTGCTCAGAAGCTAGTATTCGGAGGCTAAGAGATATAGGCTAGTATTCAGCTGGTACTCGGAGAGAAGAAGTCATAGCGTAGAACTACGAGGAGCGAGGACTTGGAGCCTATCGCTTATAAACTAGCACTCGAAGGCTTGTACTTACCAGTTACTACTCAGAGGTTGGTTTGTAATCGGACTTTGTACTTAAAATTAGTACTCAGAGTCAAAAGGTAGTACTAGCTTGCTTTTAACAGGAGGCTAGGAGTCAGAAGCTAATACTCGAGGACTAGTTCTCATAAGCCACTGCTCAGAGGTTCTTACTCAGAGCTTGAATTTAGAAGCTCATATCCAGAGATTAGCTCTCGCCACTTAGAGGGTCGTAACTAAAGCAGGTACTATGCGGCTTGTCCTCAGAGGCAAGTACACGAAGATTAGGTGGTTTTAAAAAGAAAACTAGTACTCAGAGTTCCCTTGGTTGTGGACGCATATGATGGTTATAAAAAGCCAAGCAACCGGTCTCACATACGTACCCAGTAGCTTATATCCTATATTTGTTTCAATGTGCAAAAGGCACTGACAGGAACAGCGAAATAGGCTTGAAAATGTGTAGTCGGCATTTCAAATGAAAAAAAAGTGGTGGGCTGAAATTTACTGCAACCACTTCTCTGCCCTTTTTACGTGAAAACCGTGGTTGGGATACGAAAACATGGGTCATACCTGAATTTATTCTGGATCTGTTCCGAGACTTCTGGCATATATTCGCCATCTCTTTGCACAATTTGAAAATGGAGATGTTTCCATTATTCAATTAAATGGACAAGTCATGTGACCTCGCTTTAGAAAGGTAATATGGCTTAATAAGGCAGCATTGTTCAAGGATTAACTGCGCGGAAATCAATAAAGAAGGCGTACAACTTTTTGTTTCTTTTTTTGGAAATTCCAGCAATGTTGTAAAGCGTAAATATTTGGTCAACAGTTGAGTATCTTTAACGGAAGCCGGCTTGGTACTCATACAAGATTTTTCTGTTTTTAACCCACTCGGTAAGCCTTCTAAAAATAACTTCACAAAACAATTTGGTCACTGTGTTCAAAAACGGAATTCAACGATAGTTTGGTGGATCGTCGTAAGCTCCTTTCTTGTGTAGTGGAAATATAACTGCTTTTTGAAAACTTTCCGGAACCTGTCTCGAATATTCGGTTAAACTCAAACGTAAGCGATAATACATAGAAATTCAGGCGTACAATTTTTATATAATTTGTAGGGTATGCGATCATCACCTGGTGCTTTGTTACATTTGGAATTATCATTGGCCGTTTGGACCTTCTCCACGGTTATCTGTGCATCTAAGTAGTCATCAAAAATCAAAGGGCTAGCATATTGGAACATCACTGAGGTTTGCGCTGCGTTAAGTAGATTTTCGAAGTGATCCTTAAGTTGGTGGACTTATATACACCTGGAGCAGTTGAGTTACCTCTCCAGTTTACTGTCTTTACAGCTTTCCAGAAATCTGCCGAGGACTTCGATCTGTTCAGTAAATTAATATTATTCTGGATAAATGATAGTTTTTTCGCTCGGCAAAGATTTTCGAAATTCCTGCTTGCTAGTGCATAATAATATCTGAAAGCGCTTGTGTTGCAGCTTCATAGTAGTCTCAGAAACCCAAATGAAATATCTCTAGCTTTCATACACTCTTTGTTAAAATGTTTTCCAATTCTGACATTGTTAGTGGCTGACGCGTTTTTAGGAGCTCCATTAAGTCACCGATATTAGGTTGAGTGTCAAGTGTTGTGCATACTTCGAGCTCTTCGTTAAGTTGACGCTGATACATCTCCCTAAATCTATCATTCCATTTCAGCTTTGGCAGAAGCTGAGGATGTGCTGTATTAGGATATTCCAAACCAGTGATCTGAAATGTAACTTCTAGTAGCATGTGGTCGGTGTACGTTTGCAAACCTATTTCAAAATCGCTGTAAGGATAATTCCAATTCCCGGCCAAGAAACAGTAGTCGATGACTGAAGATGATATCCCGCGCACGCAAGTGTATTCGCCCAGAGGGTCTCCATTACAGCTACCGTTGAGAATACAGCAGTTAGTGTCACTAATTTCGTCCTTGGAGCTGCGAGGCAAGAACAAAAAAGATAGATAGGAGCGACTCACAAATTTGTTATTTGCCTGGCCTATCCATGCATTAAAATCCCCGATCAGTAGAATATGTGATGATCCCAAAGCATTTAGGATATCTCTTCCTTTGTTGAGCTCTCGCGCCCAGTGACTGCAGTTTAAATAAGTTGGGACTATGGTGTGCGTAGTGTTACACAATTTTAATTCTAGAACAAAGGCTTCATCAATCCTCCTATAGTCCAGTTCAAATTCTTTACGGAAACCATAAAGCTCACCTCCACTTCCCCTTCCGTACAAGCTTGATTTAACTGCGGGAATGCATTTTAGCTCATAATTCTTAAGGCTGCACTTCAATTGTTCTCAACATTTGAGATTCCTCTTGTGTACAGCGGCTGTCTTGTTGCTTTACTTGACTGACGGGAGTTCGAGCTGTCAACTCCAGATGATATCGTTGACATGTGTTCTTGGCAATTGTTTTGATTTTGCAATTTTTCAAATAAGTTTGTTACAAGTGGTGGAATATCACCAAGTAACGCCTTTTGCATGCTCACACCATTTTGTGTTCCATATTTTAGACCTTCCATTAAATCCCATGAGAATAATTTATCATTTATGAACAATTTGTCATCTCTCAATGATATGCTTAATCGCGGATTTACTTGGTGAAGAAGTTTCATCACAGGAAGCTGGTTCCTTTTTTGTGCGGGTTGTCTTTGGGGATGTGGATGAGTCACGGGATTTTAATTTAATTATGATTGTTGCGGACTTAGAGTCACGCCCGGGTACTCTGTATGCAGATTCGATATCGGTGTTGGTGGTGCTGTCCGCTAGTCCGTCGCAAACGGACTTTGCTTTTTCCAGAGGGTGGACATCGGGTTCGACGGGCAGGTGTACGACTAGATTTGCTTCTGTGCTTCTTTGCATTAAATTATCAAGTTGCGCTTCAAGAGTTTATTTTTCGTTTCCAAATGTTCGACTTTCGCTGTAAGCATGGTTTGCATTGATCTCAAGCCAGACAACTCTGAGTAGAGCAGCTGGAAGTCGGACTTGGACACCAGCTCCTTCGCGAGTTCTCTGTTTTTTTCGTCCAGGATATCTTTTAGCTTTTCAGTGGTGATTCCAGTTATCGCGTCCATTTCCAAATCATTCGAATTTTCGCTGTGGCAGCGCTTCTCGCAGTTATATTGATCCGATGAAGTTTTGTGAAATCCTCTTTTGCTCATAGAGTGAGGTTAGCTTAAGTGGGTTTTGCATTCAAGATATAGACGTCTTAAATGCTAAGATTTACTCAAATTTATTTTCCAGCGGTAAATTGCAGTCTTAGTTAACACTCGTGACCAAGATTGCAGGGATATTTCACAGTTTTCTTATAAAAAAATTACTTTTCTTTTAGATCTCTTACAAACCAGAGGCACTTTCACAGATTTCGAAACGTCAACCTCCAGTCACACCATGTAAATGTTTTACTGACTGCGATAACTAATAGGGTTTAGGGCTAAAAATGCACGCTGCAGTACGAGTGTGCCCTGAAGAAAGTATTGCAAAATCAATTCAGATTGTGATTGTACGGATCCATGGGAGTATCACACCGAGGATAATCAAGGCTTTCTACAAAACATTGCATTCTAGAAAGGGTACTATTTGAAAACGTTGCCATATATTATGCTTGTGGACTTTGCATCGAATAAACCAGGAAAATTTGGGTTTGTATATTGATGCTGCTAAGAGGAAAGGTTACTTCACTGAAATATGTTAAGAAATGGAAGAACCAGAGCTTTTTTGGTCAAATCTTGTTGTACAGAGTTCAGAGTATTAGGATGAAAATGGAAGTCGGACTCAGATGGGTTCATTCATATTCCTTCCAGAGAACGTAATAGTGGAACAATCTGTTCCGCTGTGTTTCAGACAGAAGTTTATCCTACTGTAATACAGCTTATGCTGCAGTTTCTGCTAAGGGAGCTTCATATTGACTAAGTCTTCGTTAATTTTATACTACACTTGGTGTCCCTTATAAGAAGGTGATACCCTTGGAGATGCAGTAGTCACGATGTTGCCATAATTTGCCAGAATTAAAAATTTACCAACAGTCAAAGTGCTAATTAACACAGCTAGAGCGGCAGATCTTGCAAAAACGTAACTGGAAAAGGTAACCCAAAATTACTACATATACCACGATTGTTAGATGTACATAATAATCCTTCACATAGTCTGAAGTACATTTAGAGTGTATGTGTCTATAAGTATATAGCTCATCAACACCTACGATGGTAGTAACTTTAGTGACGTTAACATCGGGGTCAACTTTAGTAGTACCACAGAAACCACATGTATATTGGACATTTTACGGTTTCCTAGGTGAATGCTATAGTTTTTAATATAAACGCACGATAAACTTTCCGTAATTACCTTTGATCCACTCTAGAACTCTGTCTACTTTTATTTTCGCTGCATAATAATATCTTTCACACGATATGCTTTTCAGTAGCTTAACTTTCTATCTGAAATGTCTCCTCTAACTATTGAACTGGTCCCTATCCAAAACCCCACGCTGCCATCTAGTCCTTTCAATGGAAACAGTTTCAGATTCCAACTACCAATGAGTTCATAAGTGATGCTGCAGACATTTCTACGTCGCGCCCATTTACTGCGTTTGCAACAGCAAACCGTCCAGTATGGTTGGATAGAGAAACATTGAAGGACACAATGGAATAAATAATTGGGTGAAATCGGTGCCGTAACCAGCAAAGGTTGCAGATTGGGGCGAGAGAAATTTCAATCCGCCTCCAAGAAAATCCCGCAATGCCAAAGGGATGTGACTGACTTATGTGTACGGACGCCATCTATCTCCTTTCTAACTCTTCGAATTGAGAAAGCTGCCAATGAAAAGAGTCCATACGATGCTGAAGGCAAACACTGTTTTTATCAACTGTAGTGATTAGCCAAGACAATGGGACCTAAGACCGCTGAGGCTTCAGGCAAAGGTTGGATGATGCATCTTTACATCTTGCACTTGAAACTGAAAATCGGGAAATCTATTCTCACAGGGAAAGCAAAATTCGAGAAAACAAGTACGGCTCTTCCCAATATAGGCCTAGACAAAGTTTTTTTCAAAAGCATAGAATCTACATAGGTATCAATCACGTTGCTATCTGTACCTTGAGAAGGTTCATTTTAATAATATTTTCAACCCTACTACTGCATGAATATGTAGGAGGCTTTTCGTGTTGAATACAAAACCTCAAATAATACAAGGTGCATTCCAAATAATTTTTTTTTGTTGGCAAAACCAATTTATTTTATTCAAAATAGTCCCCTTCCGACTCAATACAGGAATTTACACGGTCTAGAAGCATGTCGAATGTGTGTTTTAGATCGTCGGCCGGGATGTCCTTCAGTATGTGGATGGAAGACGGCAAATGCATTTTTCCGAAAAGGTAACAGTCGCAAATCAGATGAATACGGGGAGTGCCCTATAGTTAAAATGCGATTTTAGCCAAAAAATCTGTCATAAGTGTCGATCGATGAGATGGCACACCATCATACAACAAACGCCAACTTCCTTCAGCGCAATATTCTGGACGAATACGCCAAATAGGATGTACCAAACGCAGATAGAATTATGCATTAACTGCTTGGCCCGGTGGAACGGAATCATGTTGGATAATGCCCTTAGAATCTTAAAAGCAAATCAACATTGTCTTCACTTTTGAATTTTCAAACGATATTTTTGGCTTTTGGCTCATTTGGCGCCTTCCACTCGACGCTTTGGCGCTTCTATTAGCCCAAATGTCATGAAATCGGTGAGCGATCTACCTTTCCGACGCATGTAATTGCCAATAGATGGCCTCACTAGAAATACCTATTTTTAAAAAGTCCTGTTTACTTTAGAACGAACTTTGTATCTCTACACGAAAAGACGCACCTGCAGGGCATTTCCTTGATTCGTCAGCTTATTTTACCATCATAGCGACCAATAGAGATTTAATATTATGATTCTAGAAGATAGGAAAATATGCTGCGATAGTAATGCTCAGAATACATTTGGGATAGCAGCAAACGCAATGTGGGAACAATCACCTCTTAGACGTCTTACTATCGACTGATTTAGCTGTCAAAAATATTTGCTAAGCGAACACTTCATACGAAAGTAAGACAGCTCTATTATATTTCTGGAGGACGACAATGGTAGATTTCACTCCTCGTATGCACGCAATCCCGATGGCAACGAGCTGTATTGTGAAGAATCGGTGGAGGTGGCGAAGCATTTGCATCCATAGCGACACCAAACTGCACTTAAATGCTTGCTGAATCCTCTTACGACTTCCATCCTAGCTCTAGAATGCAAAACTTCACTGAACGCAGTCAGAAGCCTGGATTCACTGAGGCTTGGGTGTGTCCCAGGTGACAATGAGATAATTGAAATTGCCTATGGATTTCCTAGGCAAACCTCAGAGGAGAGAGTTTCTATTGATATTTGGGTTTCATATGAGCATAACTGCAGATTATACGACAATCCAACTTGCTGACAGACCAATCCAATGTTTCATGATATCTCTAAGAGGTCAGCGGCTTTTTTGCTGTGCCTCAGTTGGAAAGAAAAGTGCTTACCGGCCTCTTGCTGTGCATAAATGGTACAATATCCTGCAACGCTTGCGGTAAAAGTGATGAAAATACCGCGAGTTATGTATAAAAATACATGCATTGAACTTATCATAACGCTCGCATAAGACTGCAGGTACTTGGCGCTGACCTGGCGGGTGCTGGTACAGCAGGCACTTTATTATAGAACCACATACTCATCTTTCTGCGAAAGACTGATATATTTCAATAAAAGGAATATACATAAAAGAGGTAAAATGGACTAGTTTTAAAAAAAAACAGACGTAATTGACTTCAAAAGGTGCGCTTAGAAGGCTTCGACGCCAAACCATAACTATTTCGAATACAGGGTCGTATGAGAGGGCTCGACCTTGTTGAAGCGGAGGAATCCGAAAAAAAATGCAATTGGATACGTTTAAGGTAAGAGCTGGGTAAGTCCGTCAATGTTGCACCTAGACTGAGTCAAAAGCAAAATCTCTTTGTCCCAAACTTGAGACTCTCCTCGTAGGTAGCCTGATTGAAATCGCCTCCCAACTAATTCCTATCACTGAAGCTGTAAGTGAACTGAGCAGCACAACCTGCCATACCTAGTATATGTTCACAGTTGTGCTGACGGTTAAGACCATTAAAAACACTGCTGCTTAATTAGATGACTTCAAGTCGCCTCGCACCGGATATATATGTATATCCTATAATGCTTTAAAGGGTATATATCAGCTGCTAGTAAGTGGGAAGAGAATCTGGCACTGACAACGAAGACCGGGAAAGATGATTACCCGATTGTTAATAGCTACAGAACGGGCACGATCTCTCCAAGATCTAACATCCGAACCAACGCCAAAGATTCTGCGAAAGAGTGTTTAAAAATCTAGTAACAAGAATTGAAGGCGCATTTGATAGAAAGGAGTATACGCTTAAGCGTGTATGTTAGTAGCATCCAATTTGTGATGCGGCTATACACAGGTATTGCCCGCAAGGTTTACCTATTTCGCCGTTGCTGTGGTTGATGGTGGTCGACTTACTACTTACCGTTCCAACGGCTACGCTTTTTGCATACGCAGATGACGTAGCTTTATTGTCTGTTGGATTAATCCTAAGGACTGTCAATTGCTGCACTAGAAATGGACTTTCAGTCAATCGTTTCAAAATTGAGGTTGTTTTCTTTACGAGTAGGAGGAACCTGATTAGTCTGACTCACCTTGTGCTTAAAGGGATAGCCATCCGTAGTTTCTCAAGAAGCTAACTATTCAGTTATCATCTTGGACCTTAAACTCTTTTAACAAAATGTATTACGATGAAAAACTCCAAATGCAGTCGACTTTCAGTCAGTGTAAATGAGCTTTAGGCAAAACATGCCACTGAGTAGGGTCCCCTGAATCTAAGCTGTTATGATAGGATCAATTAAGATATATAGATACTATGCGTCGGAACAAAATTTTTCAAAAATACTTTAATTGCGTTTATTTTAACAAGGGCGACTTCGGTAGTTGCACTGCTTATTCCTCTTCATCTTGTTATTAACATTATGAGCTGCGATCTCAAAGCCATATTTAAAATATGTGGTCTTGAATATAGCACGCGCTGGAGCTTGGATGACAATTTTCTGACTCTGACCTTATGGACATTCCGTGCGATGCAATGATGGGTCTTAATAGATGCCTTCAAATCCGATCTAAGATGTGGCACTGGTTGACACCAGGAAGATGATTTCACTCCTCCTTGGAAAAACTTGCGTCTATCTTCCAGGGCATTACCGAGTCGACCACCAACCTAGCCAATATGAGCAGTTTGGGAAAAGATTCCTAAAAGATCCGTATCGCAATACGACAAAGCCATTTGAAGCAGGCTTAACAGCTTCTTTAGGAATTTTAGCTGGTCGTTATATTACCTCGATAACGACGTGGATGCCGTTGCATATACGATCACAAACACTATTCTCTTTGGAATGAGATGCTTTATCCCATATCGGATGAAGAGCATCAAGCCAAAAGAAAAGGCGAGATACGACTCCGGCCATAAAGAGGCTGCCAGGGTTAGAGAAATATTTTTTCGGTCCTTCAAGACCAACCCCATAGAGGAAAACCGAGAAAAGTTCAAACGAGCCAGGAATAACTGCGAAACCTTTCTTAAGTATGTGAAATTCCAATACGACCAAGAACAAAAAATACTACAATGTCCCAAAGATAGTAAAAATTTTTCGTTTTTCGTCAAAACATTTGGAATTCTTCTTCGTCCTGATCTTTGCAGAAAGCCAATCTGCTTGCTGCACACTTTGCGGCCAGCTCAAAACTTCCAGACTGTGCTTTGTCCCCGCCTACACTTGAGTGCGTCAAATCTTCAATAGGACGAATCCAGTTTCGTACTCGTGTAGTAGCAAGAGTACTTATAGATCTTAACATTCACAAATTCGCTTGTCCAGATGGTGTACCTCTACCTCTTCTAGAGAGGTGTTCTTCCTCGCTGGTAAAACCAATGCGTAAGCTTTTTCATCAATCCTACTCTCTAGGGCTCTTTCCATGCAGATGGAAAACAGCATTTCTCCAGCACGTCCCCAAAAAAAAAAGCAAATCTTGTTCTCTCTCCTCCTACAGACCCATTGCACTAACATCCCTTCTTTGTATGGTCATGGAAACGCTGATAAACCGTCAGCTCATGCAATATCTCGAAACGCGAAAACTTCTCAATAACCGGCAGTATGGTTTTCGTAGCAATAGTTCCACAGGTGATTTGACGGCATGTCTCACCGAAAAGTGGAATCAAAGCACGCAACAGACTCTTTTGTCGAAAACGCGTGCTTTTGGGATCGACTACTCTCTTGTTCAATGGATTAGAAATTACCTTTCGGAACGTAAAATTCAAGTTGTATGGTTTCAAGTCTAATCTTCGCAAAATAAATGCTGGTGAGATCCAGGGCTCAGTTCTGTCTCCGTCACTCTTTTTAATTTTCAGCAACGATCTCTTGTCTGCTACATCTAACCCAATATGTTGCTTTGCTGATGACAGTACTATCTGGTTTTCATATTTGTTCTCGGACTCACGTCCCTGATCTTCGGCTGTAGAACGGGAAAGGCGGCGTATGTTAAGCTCCGATATACTCTCAGATATGCTGCAAAATTTCTAGGTTTCCCCAAGCGATGTAAGAAATATTTCAGTCCATCTGATCTGGCCTCAATGTATAGGGCATACAATGGTCAGGTACTCCAAAAACAACTCTCCACCTGCAATAAAAGATTCAAAACCGTGCGATAAAACTCATTGGTGATACTAATCACCAACGTCGAACACCGACGTAATGTCTTCTGTGTCACTTCGTTTTATTGCTATTTCCACCACCAGTGCTCCATAGAAATCACCAGTAGCATTCTGCCACTTCAAACCTTCAACTGTAACACCCGTCCCGCTATGAATCAGTATACCCTCAAGTCCACTTTCGGGCATACTCTAAAATATTGTGATTCGTTCCTGCCGAGCTCCCTATTTCCTGATCGTTATAACTTGCAAACATTTAAGAACAATGTACTTCGGTACCTCTCTTTTGTGCCTCCCTAAATTTGCTTCGGCCGAGCGCGCGCTAATTATAAAAAAAATCTTCCAGGCGGATATAAACGTAATGCTGATGGTAATGAACTATATTGTGAAGAATCGGTGGAGAGGGTGACGTATCTGAGTCTTTAGCGACAGCTAAGCTGTGATTGAAGCATTACTCATGAGTTATTTCGAGAATACATGGCTTCTCTAAACGCAGTCATAAAGCCAAATTCACTTAGTTTTCTTTGGGTCCCAGGTCACACTGGTATCGCGAAAAATGAAATCGCAAGATCGAACTAACTAGTCCAGCCTCGGTCGAGAGGTCCTCAGAAGTCGAATTTGCTTCCATAAATATAACAGCGTAAATCTAGCAAATGCTCCCCGGTTTATCTAGGAGGTATGCGCCCTTGATTCTGTGTCTGTCGCTCACCTGGGTGTGCTAGGCATAAATGCAATATCCTGCGACGCTTGCTGTGAAAATGATGACGCAGAACACTTTCTTTGCGAGTGTCCGGCCAACGCATAAGTCTGTAGATACTCGGCGTTTGTACTGAAGACGCTTTTTCTCTGAAGCGTTTTCCAATTCTCTAAGAATAGAAAAATTGAATAATTCTTTGTTCGATTGCTCTAATCTGACAGAAAATAAAATGACCGTCCATGAAACATTCCAAATAAGACTTATACAATAAATATATAAAATAGCACAGCTCGTGGAAAAAAGTTCTAGGAATGACATGAGTTCAGATTGAAAGGATATGCTTACCAACTACGTATGAGGGAAGACGGAATTGCTGCCGGAGTTAACTCAAACCATCAACTCAACTTTGTTGGCAAGAGTGGAAATATAGATTATCCTGTTCTGGTTAGTTCTTCAAATATTCATATCTTTGTCAGTGTGTTATGATCCCCAAAATGCTCCACCACAACATATATAAAACTTACATATAAAAACAGGAAAATAATTGTTATGTCTCAGCAATTTTCGGGTCGGTGCCATTGTTTCTCAATTCGCCTACGTTCAAATGAAAATCTTTCATTACTCAAGAATCTACATAATCTTAATACGAGTATGTGATCTCATTTCAAGAAAACACACCGAAATGCAACTTAGGCCTAATCCACCATCAGAACATTTAAAATCTTTAAGAGAGCATGACTCCAGCCTAAATGTCCTAAAAACCAAATGAGACGAGACTGGATGGAAGTCATTACCTCTGATCTATGGCGGTTGGCATTCAGGCCAAATTAGTGGTACTGTCACACTCCCTTCTTTTCTTACGAATACCTTTCACCCATCACTACTCCAGTCACCTTCACATGATATTTCCCATTTGGAACTCGGCCTTAATGACTGTATGCGTTTTCGGGCCACTGATTAGGTGTACTCTCCTACGAGCACCTTTCGTCCTTCATGTTGGTTATTGTGCTGTGTTGTCTACTTCCACCGGTGTATGTGTTTATTCGCTTGTGTGTACTGTATTCGTACTAATTTTTTGTAAAATGAAACTTTTCCAACTTTATATCCTTTCCCACTGCCTGTACGCCTGGAGTTGGGTTCTTGAGGTGGGAGTTGAAGACAATCTGAACCACATCATTGTATTTACCTAATTTGTTGCCAAATTACGGTAAATAAAGAAGAAACGAAAAACTTTTGAAAGACGAGACTCATCTTGCCGGGTGGATGGGGGTAAAGATAGTCTCCGATGTCAGGAAACTTTATTCCTGAGGAAGGACCTACAGGGACTTGCCAATTCTGCAATAAATATTCAATTTGAGTTCTGTTGTGATTTTTATGTTCCAACTGGGAAAAACAGCCAACTTTGTGCTCTCCGACGGGTAGTCACAGCGTGGGGAGGGTTCCCACTTCTTTTTCGTGTTTTTGTTTTGAAACATTTTTTTGAGAGATTAAGTTTAATGCCTGACACAAACAAAGGTAAATGATCCGTATTTTTGAATTCACTCACGAGAGGGGTGACTATGACATAGAAGGTAAGAATCGATGTTATGCCTTGTCTCGCATGCAGAATACCAAACTCGTTCTGGGTGAATATGATGCGTAGCATCTGACAGTTTGTAGTAGTGATGGCGGCGGTGGCGATGGTGATGGTGGTGGTAGTGATAGTGATATGGGGCCTACCCGGATCTGTGTACAATTGGGGAACCATATTTCCGTGGCTAAGAAGGATACAACATGGCTGGGTTTGAGTAAGAGCCAGAACTGAAGCCAAAACCGAAACCGGCAACGGTGATGGTGACGGTGGTGTATGTGGTATGATGTGGAACGTGTAGAGCTGTGTACTTATGTAAATGACATGACATGGGTTTGTCGTAAAAATATTTCATACGAATGTGATGCTGGTGTGTCATAGGCGCGGTATGGCGCGCGAGTTGACATCTTTCCCGGGCTGTTAATATTTATTGTTCGTAAATTTGTTATTATCAGGCAAAATGTGTGCGAGTGGATGCGGGCCCGCAAGATGACTTTTTAAGGAGGTTATAGATGATGAAGTGTCTTTTTTTTTTTCTTTTTTACTGTGACGCAGAAATGGTATGGAATGTATGCGAGTTTGGTGTGGTTTCGCGCTTCGGGATGTGAACGATGAGCAGCGATTATTGTCTGATGGCACGAGGGATATTTCTTGGTTGTGGAACGAGATATTGAGATTTAAATAAATTTTGCGGAAAAATTGCCTTGAATTCGTTTAGTATGGAGACAGATTGTTTGATATCTTTTTTTTCTGGTATTTTTTGATTTCCCCCAAAAGAAATGCATTGTCATGGTAATTTTTTTGTCGGAGAGATAAAAAAACAAGACACATGGCATGGTTGATTAGGTTTTGAGATCGTTAAGCTCTGCCGCTAGAATGATATAAAAATCTGTCTTGATTGTGACAGTAGGATGTAATAAAAATGGCTTTACTGAGGGATTTCGTTTTTCCAAAAATACACAAACCGAAAGATAAAATATGTATTAACAAAGTCGTGGAAGCTTAAAATGTATTAAATGGGCTTTAAGCTTTCAGCCTTCAACTTGGTTCTCGTAGTTCGTGTCTTTTCTTTGTCAATACTCGTAGAAGGAATTATGCTCGGTCTTGCCGCTATAGATCCATCAAAGTTATTTCCGATTGTACATACTCAAACGAGAATCATTTCGGTTAGAAGAAGGATACCTCAGGGTAGAATTTTTCCCACCTGAATGCTGCTAATGAGATGCTATACGAATTACACCTGAAATATCCTTATGGAGGGTCTTCGTACAGATCATACATTAAAGCAGTAAAAATCGATAAACATGAATTAAAACTAATTTAAGTTTGTCATCAGGAGTCAAATAGGTGAAGAAGACCAAGATCACAGGTAACTCAAAATTCAGGATGAGCTTTGTACATGACCAACAGCGTTTTCTGTATGAAAATCTCAGAATCTAATTCTCGAGGTCCTTAGCCAAGGTTTAGAGCAGGAACAGTTTAAAAGCCAGCAAAGATATTTATGCTCATAAGGCTGTAGACCGCCGGGATCAAAAATGAAAAATAGAAACCCAACTATCCTAAGTCTGAGGATGACAAGGTTCATGGTGCAGAGTAAATCATTAGGTACACTAGTTTCACTCGGAATAAAAGGTTAGCTTTATGAACCTTTTACTCTAGAAGCGGACAGGCTTTACGCTGTGAACCAACGAACATCACTATACCCGTTCATCTTTCTGGTGTAAAACAGTTCAATAACCTAGAAGATGGTAAACAATCTAAGAAACTAGTTGTCAAAACTGAAGATGTTCATCAGTATTGAAAGTACAGAACCTCCTATAGGTACTATATGGTATCATATTAATATTTTTCATTTCCACACAAGAGTATAAAAACATCCATCCGAAATGCACAGTAAAAAACGTAGGATTCGCCAAAATTAACATAGATTCGGTACTCATCACTACTAAAGAAGCATAAATCATGGTGAAATGGAAAACATGGGAACACGCGCAAGATCGCTATTTATCATATCCTGAAACAACTCATAAGCAGGACGTTATTAAAGCAAATTGAAAGTCACCCACTACTTAAGCTACAAATGTAATAATTCAATTTCGTATGAATTTCAGACTCTAATGGACCACTACGGTGCAGGTTGCCACACTGTAGCAGCGAAGCTATTATCTTCAATTCAATAAAGTGATTTGAGTCGTTAGCTCTTGTCGCCGTTTAAGCGACATGGGCGAAATGCAAGATAGAGAGACATAAAAAAAGGTATTTAAAATTAATTTTTCGAAACCGGCATCACGACAGAATTACATAAGAACAATTGAGGGAAAACGATTAATATACAAGTTTGTATAAATCCTTTAATCCCTCGAGGGGTATAGGGCGTCAACAACGCCTGCGCGCCATCTTGTTCGGAGTTCCTCAAAGCGTTTGAGCTCTCTCCAACACATTTCTAAAGAGCTCGATTCATCTTCGACTGTTCTGCGCCATGTATGTTTCGGGCGCCTCGCTGTTCTGCCGTAAACGGATCCCACTGCATGGCGTACTTCGCAATGGAACTGCCTTCGGGTGTGTCCAGTATAGTAAAGTCTATGGGTTCCTGGCCAGTTCTTAGAGAAAGCTGTGCATTGGAGATACGATTGGGCCAAAAAACCCTCAAGATGATTCTTAGGCATCTGTGCATGAAGGTTTGCAGCTTTCGTGTGGTAGTGATGTCCAGCTTCCAAGTACTGCACCCATAAAGCAGTAGTGACTCTACGTTACAGCGGAACAGTCGCAGCTCCATTCTTAAGCTTAAAACTTTGCTTTTCCAGATTTTGGATAGCTTTCCGAAAGTAGGCAAACATTGTCAGCGTATTCAAGCTGTTTAAGGTAAGATGTCATTGTCCATCGAATTCCACAATTGCCTTCCGTCAATGTTTCATGGAATACTTTGCTGATAACACACCAAAAACTATAGTGGTGACAGTATATACCCCTGACGTACTCCACTATGGACTTCAAAATCAGACATCTTACCATTTTGCAAAAGGAGACATTTACCATCCACGTATGTAGTTTTGATAATAGCTATGAGTTTTCCTGGAATGCCTTTCCTGCGTAAGGCTAACCATATAGGATGTCGATTCAAACTGTCGAAAGCCTTCTCGAAGTCAATGTAGCGGAGACCTGTACTCAACGCATAGCTCTTTAATGATCCGTAAGGTGTTTATGTGGTCAATGCAGTAGAATTCGTTTCAGAATTATTCTAGCCAATATTTTGGCTACGGGTCTACGAACGCATATACCTCTTTAGATTCCACACTCCATCAGGTTTCCCTTTTTTGGTAGGTTGATGATTATCCCTCTATTCCACTCCGGCGGAAATACTTCAATATTGCACGCTCTACATATGAGCGGCCGTAGCAGATTAGTCCATGTATTTGGTGCCACTTGGTATAGTTCGGCAGGGATGCCAATAATACCCACCGCCTTGTTTTTGTTGAGGAACCTGATTTCTGCCATTATTTCGGTTTTATTGGGAGGCCCGATGCGAATTTGGGAATTTGTTGCCACGTAGAACTCATTTGAATTCGAGATCATAGCGCCATCGTCTAAGTGGTTTAAGATCGTAACAAAATGTTCTCTCCATCTAGCGACTTGTTCCTCATCTGAAATCAGTAGATTAGCATTTACACTTTCGCTGAATATTGTTCGGAGTTCCGATCACTAGTGAGCTCCTTGGTGATTTTATAGACATCGCTACTGTCGCGCCTGCTTGCTGCTCTTCCGTCCTTGAAGGCAGTGTGTCGATGTACTGACGGTTCCCAAGTTTTAAACTACGCTGCACTTCCTTCTTTTTCGCACGATATTTGACTTCTAGCTCGGTTCTCTCTACTGCTGAGGCGGCAGCTATCCGAGTTTTGAACGCTCATCGATCCGTCAACATGTTTCAGCTGGAAGCCGTGTGTGCTGACTTTTCTACCTTTTACCGACATAGGTGGTTGGCCCAGTTGCAAACACATTTTTCACAGTATTCCAGTGGTCGTCCACGCTATTCTGCATTGTGCTGCTGGTTGGTCCCTAAACTGATGGTGCACTAACGGGTCTTTGAGGCTGTCGGTATTGCACCTGGTTGTTTTGAGCAAGTATGAGCGGTTGCTGTTGACGGATGCAGTACGAAGGCGTATATGAGCTAACATAAAATGGTGGTCGCGTTCTTGTTCAATGTCTGTTTGGTTGGATGTTCGATCGCCTGTCAGTTGAGACCCAGCTGATCTTGTGGCAGATGCTATGCTTAAACAGAGTACCTCCAATGACTACCGTTGTCATTCCGCTCTCCAAAGCCGTAAACTCCCATCGCTAACTGTCTTGGTCTTGAAATTTCACATCACCACTACGATTTCCCCATTAGGCGTGTGATTGCGGGCGGCGTCTAACTGATTGCAAAAATCGTCCTTTTCATCCTCAGGCACGTGTTCTGTTGGAGCATAAAAGTGTATGATGATGACTTTTCTTAGCTACTCGGCTACTAGCCGTCAATATCAGGTTACTGTGAGGTTTCCAGGATATGGGCTTCTACGTTCCAGCTGGCTTGCCAGAGTAGAGCATGACAGTGCTTTTTGTTGGGAAATGGTATTCCACAGCAACGAACCATCTTATCTCACTCAGTCCCAGGATGTCGATATTATATCGTGTGAAGTCGCGTTCTAGTTGTAGGAATCTGCCGTTATGAGGCCTGTCCTGGAGTGAGCCGGGCAGGGTCTTAACGTTCCAGAATTTAATCGTTGACCTTATTCGATAGCCAAAGGTCGTCAACTAGTTATCAGTGCGCAACAGAGGCGTTTTCTGCCTATTCGTAACAGTTATCTTTGGCTCGCTGGGCCATAGACCAACCGACACTTATACTGTTTTGTTGCGCAGGAAACTTGCATTCGCTCTCATCCCGTTCGCAATTTCCGAAGAAATTCCCAGATGGCACCATGAGGAGGTGGGACTAGGGGCTACTAACAGAGCTGCTAGGTTGTCGAGTGTACTGGCTCTTCCTCGCTATTTAGCGGACCAGCATCCATCGGGAGATGCTACTCCTACGAGGCCTTTGTTAGTCATTCGTCAGTCGCGATTAAGTCATGAGGAAATCTCATAGTGCAGATACTGTCTAGAGTGGCTTGAAAATAATTATTTTTAGCATGTTCTGGTCTGGACAGAGCCAAATGCGTTTAGGGCGAACGTAATAAGTATGGATTAAGATGACTTGAGGAAATATTGCAAAGGCGACCTCGACGAGAGCGTGAGTTTTTAAGCTTGGTTCCTCCAGAAGAGCTCCTCTATTTTGATAATGGGGCTGATCTAGGGCAAGCCTGCGGTGCTGTTCATGTTCACTGCTGCCCAAACGGAAAATTGAATAAAGAGCTTTGTATCAGGTTAGACGGTTGCTCTCCCTTAGGACTTGTGACCCTAATATAAAGAGACTACAACTGAGGTGGCGGGCGCAGATGATAGGGACCTGAATCACTTCGGGAAGGAAAACTAAATAGCGATCTAGCTAACTTATTTAAGAAATGCATATGCTGAATGCAGCAAGGGGCTGTCAATCGATTCAAACTTGAGTCAATTTTGCAGTACCTACAAGCTCCATTGCGCGTGCTTCATTACTAAGTGATTCCTGTCAAAACCGCAAAATATCCAAAATTGAGACTTAGACGACACGTTCAATTAAATGGAGAGAGTATGACATTTTTTTTCATTTCCAGAAAATTTTAGTTAAGGAGGCTTGCGATTGCCGGCCAAACGAGCTCTGACGTGGATTATTATTTCTACTTTTTGGAGTTGGCCGAACTTTTAGCCTAGAACATTTTGCGTTCTTGCCGCCGAATATATCCACTGCACCACGCCACAAATAGCTTTAATAGCATCTATAAATTAGTCCATTCCTCACAAATCTGTTTAGATGGCTAGTTGCGCTATCCGCCGCCTTGACACAGATTGGGTCTACTGTAAACCACAAGTTCGTTGGATACACAGTTGACTGTAGATCTAATTTTTGTATATACCTTTTTCACGTCCTTACCTTTTAAAGCAGAGGCATTTTATCGTCAATTTATGGCCTACATCGGTCCATCCAATGTGTAGTTCTAAGGGTACACATTCGTCGCAATTTGTTTCTCTGCAGCACCCAAGACTCAATTTCATCCTTCTCAAAAGAGCTCGGAAAATTTCATTATTGACAAATTTCTCCGGAAAAGGCAATTTGATGAATAATCCATGTTAAGTCATCCTTTTTCTCAAAAAAGGCCCAGTAACCATTAATCTTAATTGCCACTTGAAATCTCAAGACAGATAAATAACCAAGACCGGTTCGAATTGTTGTAAATTCAATTTGACCGCATTTTGAAGGACTCTCGCAATAAATTGCTAAAAAAAAAGCCCAAACATCAGTGGAAGTGTTTTCATCTACGACAACGATGAGAGAAGACTTCAGGAAATTCATTTTCACTTGTCACGCACTCCAGAAAAGGATCCACACCACCGACAATATATGATAACATAGTACTCGTACGAGTACATATGTATACCCGTTTATACCTCTGGAAACGAGTTATCCTAGGACTTTCGCTTTAATATCCTTTCCTTTTCAATTCCGTTTATTTTGGCCTTCTTTTTTTTGTTTCTCTCCTCATGTGCTGCCTTAAAAAGATGTCACTTTGTCGTCGAAGCCACACCATGATAAATTATTTCAGGCTCCTTCAAGCGGCAGGACCTCGACCAATAGCAAGCAACCAACCAAGCGGTAGTTTAACCACCTGGTGAAGTCTTTTCACATCAATCGACTTTGATGTGGGTGGTGGGCAAGAAAAAAATACAGAATACCGAAAAATCAACTCAAAATTGAAGGTCGAAAGCATTTGCTATCCCACTGAAGCATTTATGAACTTTGACTTGTTTGCTTTTTTTTTGCCCCGAACAGGAGTTAAGAGAGTTCTAGATTGATGATTGAACTACACGACGAAGGATGATTTCATTTCACAGAACCACAAACACACACTTATACTCCCTGCTGCATGTTGACATAACATTCTCACTCGAATAGACTAAATGACAGAACGTGCTGTTTACATGCATCATATCGTCGCTATGCCAGCAGCGACAAGATTAATGTAACCATCCCATTAGGGAAGCATCCTGTCACATAAGGACTTGTACTCATCGTATGTCTGTATACACATACATATGTATGTGGTATTCATATGACGGCCGCGGTGTCATCTCACACTGGAAGAAGTATCTTTTCGACACATGTCACTGTTGGTTCATCTGTAGGAATCACTTTCATTTCCGTATACGCGTAGGTATTTTTGTACGTTTATCTGTTTATATTCGCATGTGTTACTGGATGTAGGACGGAAGGGTGCATGAACCTGATCTTTGAAAAAGCTAGATAGACTCAATCCCGGATGACATGCAAACGCTTTTACGATTTGATTAAATTTATCCAGGATTTCCCAGCAACGATGCAAGTTTATCAGAAAAACGAAAAAAAAACTCCCCACAAGCACTGTACCGCTGCATTATCCATACGAGCGGAAAGAGGGAATGAGAGAATTTATAACGACGATGCAACCCATCGCACGTAATCATCCTCAAATGCAAAGTCATTCCCCACACCCCCAAGAGATTTCATTTATATTCGCCAGAGAACAAGGATTAACGTGTTGTTTCGTAGCATTCGCACCCGTAAGCAAAGTAATATTGGAAGCTATATCCTTGCTCGTGAATCCTTTCAGACAAAAATAAACAGACACAGTGACACACAGCCACACATGAAAGAAAAGATTTATGATGCAAGGTGTGCAAGTGCGGATTCAGTTGTACAGTTTCTATCATCAAGTGTTGCCGACTTACATAGTGTTGATTTTATGCAGTGGATTTTCTTAACAAATTCAAATAGTGTAGATAGTGCAGCTTTACCGGGGTAGACAAGGAGCTTATTCTCTACCAATATCTTGACGTTATGTATACTGGCTTATACGTTTAAGAAATTCACCATCAGGCAATGGGGCCAAAATCGATATGGAGACTTGAAGCCAGAAGGAAATGGATGTAAACATGATTTTAGGGTAGCGAAGCCATCCGATGCCTGAGTTCGGCGGCAGAAGCTGTCTAAGTTTGTGTAAGTTTCTCAAACTCAGGTGGTCCTACAATTGAGTATATATTCACTCCTTTTAAATCAGATGGTCATTCTAAGGAACTGCATTCAGAAAAAGAAAACTTATCCTTTTCCTTTTGGCAATTATGTATACGAGTACGTTTTCCACGAAACCAACTTTTATCGATCAACACCAGTCTGTTGCAAACTAAATCATAATATTTAATATTTGTGGAAACCTTGATCCTAGAGAAAAATCAATCAGCTTGCCATCTTTTCATCGATTTCAAGGCCGCATATCACAGAACCTATTTATACAGAAAGACATTCATGGCAAAGTCGTCAGTTTTCGCAGAATTACGTTGGGGAGCATCCTAAATCATAAAGGTCAGAAGGAAATTCGCCGAGGCTTCAGATGTAAAAAAGAGGGCTTAGACAAAATATTGCTCATTGTAAGTATTGCAAAAGAAACGGCAAAAGTGGGCTTAACTAGCAAAAAAAAAAAGCAGCTATGAAGTGGATGGAACGTGACAATAGATATTCCTAGCTATAGTCTAACTCTGAGAACGACGCTTCATCAGGAATCTGATGAAGAGTTACACTTGATAATGACACTCTTTTGGGCCAAAGAAATAAATATATCTTTAGTCGTTTTGAACCCCAGATTCTTAGAGTGATTTTTGGTTCATTTGCGTTGATGTCTTTTTAAGGAGGGGTTATAATAGTAATAATAGTAAGCTCAACGAACTATACTGCGACAACGTTTTGGTTAAAAGAATGCAACTGAATTGCCTGATACGGCTAGAACATGAAGAGAGGGAAAATATTAGTGCTTCGGCTCGAAAAATCTTCGATTCGTATCCGGAGAGTCAAGGCAGTAGAGTAAGACGTCGCCTTAGGTAGGGCGCACAAGTGGATGTCGTCCCAACCACCTTTGAGACCATGCTAACTGGAGATGTTTATTACTTGAGACCCAGACCTAGCCCGTCTGCAGTGCCACCTAAATAAGTTTTTTCTTTATAATAAGCAAGCGCTCAAGGAATTTTGTTTACCGTTAAAATGTGTGTATACAGTGCGGCCGAAGAAAGATTAGAGAGGAAGGAGAAAGAGGTGCCGATGTACGTTGGTTTTGAATGTTTACAGGTTACAATAACTAGGAAAAAAAAAGAGGATATTACATATTAGAGTTGGCCAGCTAAGGAAAGAATAACAATACTTCAGAGTACGCTTGAAACTGGACTAGTGATGAGCATGCATCGCGAGATGGATGTTACGGTTGAAGGTTCAAAGGAGCGCAATTTCAATGGAGCAGTGGTGGAGATAATAGCGATGCAATAAGGTAAGACGGGAGAGATTTCGTCGGTGTTTGAGGGTGTCAGTTGACTGGGTATTATATGCATCACCTTCTTGCTTAATCGCAAGGTCTCGAATTCTATCTAGCAAGAGGGCCCCCGATCAATTATCATGGCTTCTTCCATCAATCGCGTTGTCTAATAAACAGCTGGGGCAGAGATATTACTGGTCTTATCTTAACTGTTTTTAGAACTTAAGGCCGCTACAAGCTGCCGGCCATAGGTGCTGATGCTGACATGACTTAAATCACGATACCATGGGTTGCAATAAGTACTGGTTTATGTGACCCTAAGAGGTTATAGATCGGCCTCGAGTTATACCAAGGACGGAACTTATGCCTCCAACCCAAATTCTGCTTTGGTATCAATGAATTAACAGAGAGGGATGGCAAGGCGTATGCTTGCTCTCATGAATACCTGGGCATTCAGTGGAATTAAATCTTCTATTGTCAACAGTCTACTTTAAAACACGCGAGAAGTTCTATCTAGTAAAGGCCTCTGCCCAATTATCGAAGCATTGCGCATAATGATGTAGTCTAAACAACAAACAGCTGTAAAGTAACACTGGCATTATGGTCAACGCTTTCCTGTTGCGTGGCAGGTTTACCGGTAGTTCCTCCCAGGGCTTACAACTCGTTACTATGGTAGTCAGGGCCCCCGAACTTCGAAGTAGGCTCCTTAGTGAGAGGGTCATGGTAGCTGTGGCTTAAACCTAAAGACGTAGGAGTTGAACTGTTGTGGATATTCAGATAAGTGCTGTGTGCCATGACCCTTAGATCAGAAAAATGTTTTTGGTCGGCCTCGACTCAAACTAATAGAGGAACTTTTGCCCTCAACTTACGTTCCGACATGGTATTACCCGAAAGCTGGTGAGCGCTGGCCAGGCGTCTATATCCAAACCTGCATGGATGTATGGGCATACCGTAAACTTAAGTTTTTCTCGACAGGTGTTCACGTAAAATACAAGAGACGTTCTACCTAACAAGTGCAGAGGGATTTTAGGAGCACTTGACCAGATCGTTGATGAACATTAAAAAGAGTATCGGAAACAGAATGAAGCCCTGTGGCACACAAGAATTTATTTTGTGGATATCAGACTTGAAACCATCCAAAACAACTTCACAGTACTAATGTATTTCGGAAATCAATTGAAGAAGAGATTCGTCGATCTTAAAGGCACGCATTTTCCACAAAAGAGCCTGATATTAAACTCTGTCAAATGACTTAAAAAATATCAAGTGCAACTGCCTTGCTTTCAGCAGATTTGTGTAGACTTTGGTGCAACTTTTCGACAAAACATGCCATCAAGTCACCAGTGGAAAACCGTTCTGCGGGTCATTGAAAAATTTCGTGCTTCGTGATATTCCATCAGCTGGAAGAAGGGAAATACGTGCAATGGGACTGTAAAAGAGAGAGAAAATGTTTCGTCTTTTTTATGAACCGGCTGGACAAATGATGTTAAGAGCAACGCCCAAATCAATATTGCCGGACGACAAGTGGAGAATGTAATCAAATGCCTTTATCTTGGAAGTTGGGATCGATCTGGACATGCACATCGAAATCCATAAAGCAATAGATGTGTTAGGTATGATGACTTAAATCTAGAAAAGCTATCTTTTTGGCATTGTGATCAAGCTGAAACTGTGTCGATCCAACGAAGAATTCGTGCTAAGAAATGCGCATAGTACGCGCAAAGTGACTGTCACAAAGAAGCTGTAGACTTTCATTCATACCATATATGTATATCTACGCAATTTTTGAGCTTTTGGCCAAACCATACATCGTACGACCAACTTCGGGCGAATCCAGATCGGAAACCCCGAGACGCCTAAATACACCTTACGGCACGAAGACAGTTTCATCACGTAATATGCTGGACCTTTTATACCCCACGAGGAGTTCGAAGAACTAGACAAATATTCCAATGTTGCCGATCTACAATACTTCCTTCGCTAAATGGATAATATCCTCGTTTAAGATATGGTTTGGCCAGAAGAGAATACTACGCAGACGTAAATTTATGAAAATTGGCAGCTTTCAAGCGAACACGTACATCACCATAAGAAGCGGTGACACAGTGCTGAAGTAAAACTAACGCATCTTGATTTTAGTAGCTAGATTAAGTCATGGCAATGCTTCGAAGGTTAGGAAATTTGTCAATGTTTTCGATGCCTTGTCTGGCAATGCAGAGGTCCTTGAACGAACTTAAAATGTTGATGCTTAACTCTAGTTTAAGTTATAGATCGCCCCCCAAAAATTTATAGCCCTATTAGTAGCTATCATCGGCAGAGCAGAGAATTTCTTTGCTCCCTGTCGAGTAGCAGCCCAAATGAGATAACTTTTGTCAACGTTTTTTTTCTGGGATTCAGCACTTTGGATTTCAAAAGCCTCTGACTGTATGTAAAACGTTCAGTTTTGTAGGACTTAGCGATCGTCTTCTTAGGAATACCTGCACTAAGCAAGGCTGCCGAAAGCCTTCAGGGTCAGATAAAGCCGAAAGTTATCAACAATATATTGCTCTTCACTGTTCCACAACATTGATAGTTGTAACAAGATACAAGGAGGAAGCCAGCTGGTTTTACATCGAGTATCCAGTTTTGCAGCTAATCAGATTGTCCTTCCTAAACCATTACCCTTTCATGCTACTATTCTCTACTTTGCCCATATGATAGATTATAGTAGCTCTGGTTTTGGTCTTGGGGCGGCTTCGATACCGTGATTACCCCTGCAACTTTCCTATTGAGGTTCTTAATCGCGTATGCAATCACCGTATTGTTTGGGTGGCCGCTCATTCAAAGTCGAAACCATCGAACTGGGGTCCAAATTGTTCAGAACCATTGTTAAGTATTTCTTTTATCTCGTGATCTGAATGTCATGATAACAGACTCTCGCAGCTATATCTGCGTTAGGAATAGACTCATGAACATATTAGCTGCGCAGTTAACTAAAATTGTAGTAAATTGATTCACAAAAATTGCATTGGCAATACTATTGTAGCTCGAATGTTTTGTATCTTCTAGATGAAACTAAAAAATCGGGAACCATTTGTTTCTTTCGATATGAATGGGGTGACGATATACATATGTACATACACACGAGTATATAAAGTGGGTTATCGTGGTGATTGTCACCTTGGGGTGACCCTAAGCCCTTAATGATGGAAATCAATTTGCAAGGATACACATAGTAAATTCAAGTCAATGTGTCTTACTTGCTTTACTTTCGCTTCATTCTTCGTTCGTCTTTTTTTTTTATCCTCCTTCTCTATTGAAAGAATAAATACGGATATTGTGTAGGACGATGAATAAGGTGGGCTATCTAGGTGGTGCTTTGTATATTGTAAACGGGGGGTATGCTCTATCATCGAGATGAATACTATTCCCGGAATGTCATGGTGATCAAGTAAAGTTATTTCCGCTTTTTGTATTGGAGGAAACGCGCTTTCGCTGCGAGTGAAGAGACATTAAGTAATTGAAAAACTTCTAAAGTTGCTTGTATGACGGCTATTGGAGAAACAAGAGAGATGATGCAGGGTGAATGTCGAATGTCAAACAAGTCAGAAGGAGAGATTAATTGTGAGAGTACAGAGGATGCATAGGAAAAGGATGCCTTGGCAATATTATTTGGATAGTCATTACTCAAAGGAATGCGATAGTATGCCTCGAGAATGAGTGATATCGTGGAAGTGCATCTAACTAATTAGACAACACAAGTAGATGTTTTGATTGGAATCTAGAGAAGGACGAGTAAATGCTGGAGTACAAAGAATTTACTTTGACAAGGTTTTGCATTTTTACTTTGGGATGCTTCGAGTTTGATGTTTGCGATAACATTGCGATTAATTATGATTCTACTTTTAAGCAATCCTAACGACAAAAGATTTTACCTGAAGGTTGTTTATTGTATTGGCATAGATGCAAATGGGTGGTAAAATAATTTCAAGGCTCAAAAAGGTAGTTTTTTCTGCCTTTTTCGATTGAGAAGCAGGACGGTCATCTCATTAGGGATGTTTTAATTTGAGGACCTTTTGCTACTATGGTGAGTCCATATTTCTTGATAGCAATCACAATTACCAAGCCCGTTCAAGTATCAAGTATCTTTTGTGCAATAGGTTAGATTAGGACGGTGGGTGTCCTCTGGATAATTAGCCAGTGTTCACTCCGGCTGACGTTTGGGTCCATCGTGCCTACTTTAGTTTTTACACTGGAACCTTCAATATATAGAGACCACTGACTTAGAAGGATTGGAATCTGAGCAGGTTCTAGAGCAGTCACACAGCAGGTGTAATTTAATTTGTTTTTCGTCCCTAGAACTAGTACACGCCATGTTTGATCCCCGGTCGTTGTGTAGGAATACAATTTGTTCGATTGATCATTCCTAACACACAGCGCGTGTGATTCGTTGCGGTGAGTTAGGCGGGCTTCTGACCGATATTGTGTCCTGAAGGTTTTAAGTCGCGTTAGACTGATGTAGAGCTTAGCTTAGCCCAGACGGCTCTTGCTTGTCTGGGTGAAGTTCAATGGGGAAGTGAAAAAGACAAAGACGTTTGGGTATGTACCTGGTAAGTGAGGACTCTTAATAGACCAGGTGCTCCTGAATACCTAGTGAAGGCACTAGAATCCTATATGGGTGTATAACTGCCATTCAAGAAATGCGATAGAACGGAGCAGACAAGAAAACAATCAGAAACTGCGATATCTGCTGGAACTTTTATTTGAAGCACACTTTAGACCTATAAGCGAGCAACTGGCGATAATCCGTATCAGACCTAAAATCACTATCATCAGCCATATGTGCACGCTTGCAACCACCGGAGGGAAAAGACTACCAATGAATGACTTCATGCGCTCCAAATCCAGGTTTCCTATGAGCAGTGTCCCAAGTACGAGCTAAAAATTGTATTCCGTGACTTTAATGCCAAAATGGGAAAGGAGGTCGCGAGCATGCACACTCAGTATGACACCACAACCTGAAAATGGTCTTAAGCTTTGCAAGTGTCTTTGCAAGTGGGCAAAACATCGTGGTAGAAAGCACTCGTTTTCTTCATCCTATAATCCACGATAACTCAGATTGATCACATAGCCGTTGATGTAAGGCTAGTACTGGACGTCCATCCACACATTCAGAGGTGGCACATTGACTCCGATAACTACCATGTAGTAGTCAAAGCACGAATACAGATATGAGCCTTAGTGTCCTCACAACCTATCTCAAAATAACGCTTCAACAATATCAAGTATGGAAGACCAGTGGCAATGCCGTAAGTCGCCACAAAGAAAAAACACATTGTTCGAGGATACGTGCTACATTAGGACGAGAGCCGAAGTGAGAGCAGGAGACATAAAAAATCGAAGACAAACTTCTCCGAAGGGAAAAAAGGGAGTTTGAAAAGAGAGATCAAGAGAATGTTACGCCATTGTCTGATAATAAACGGAGGTAGAGCCAAGCTGGTCTTATGCAAAAGGAAAGCAGGACTGACGTATATATTATTTAACCAGCGACATATTCGAAGGCCAATCGATATATGACCTACGAGTATGGAGGGGTATAAGCCCGATAGATGCTTAATTCTGTAGCATGGGATCCAGGAGTGCTTCGAACCTGGATTTCAGCCTGGGCTGAAAGGGGTAAGCCCTCTTGTGGAAGCGTCATGGTGGGTTATAACCTAAAAGCGCAGGGAGAGTTTTCTGATTTTTGTTGGAAGACTCTAAAAATGGCTGGCCGAGGTTTTAAATGAGTCTCATGCTCGGCCAAAGGAGAAATCTTGCCTGCACGATGACTTTGAATTACTTCTGGCCTGAATGGGAGTCCGCCAGGACCAGGGTTGGTGATAGACGCACTTCAATCCCTATGTGCGTAGGCGCTCCTTGGGCTTAAGTCGTCAAGGCACATTCCCACGTAAAACACTAGAAAGGTTCTCTAAGAATGGGGTTCAGAAATTTCACTAGAAGGTAAAAAGTGCTTCTCAGGGCAACAAAAGCCTTACCTGCTTAAAATTTGGAACAACCATTTCTGCGGATTATTAAACGACGAAGGCATAAAAAATATTTGCAAGATACGTCATTCAATCCGGACGAAGACCGCGAAAACGTCCGACGTAAAGATAGGTACATCTAAACTGACAGATTCTCTGGATCTGAGGGTCTAACCGCCAAGCTTTTTAAAGCTAGAGGAAACGATCTAGTTAGGACTATGCACCAGCTCGGATGTACCATTTGGTCAGAAGGATGCATGTCCACTAAATGGTATCTGAGCATGGTCTCTCCAATTCTGAAGAAAGGAGATCCCCTGAACTGTGCCAACCACAGTTACATAAGTCTATTAAACGTCACACACACGATCATTCTTGCCGTATTGTGTAAATGATTTAAACCGATCTTCAACACACTGATAGGTTCATATTAATGTTTGTTTCCACCTGATAAATCCACCATTAACAAAATTCTCACTCTGCGGCAGATCTTGGAGAAGAGCCGAGAATACCAAATCGATAACCACCATCAAGGTCTTGGTATCCATGCCAAATTCTTTCAAGTATGCAGATGTGGAAGAGAAATCCCGCTGCTCTGTCAAAATCGAAATCGGATTCACAGACACGCCAGCGCATTGGCTACCTGAGGAACAGTATTTCATGAACCTGTCGAACTAGTGAGATACAATGAGGCTTTTGTGAGGATTTAGCTAAAAGCAGCAAAACTGGCTTTGGTAAATCAAAACAAAATATATGTGTCCTCAAAGATGGAAAATCAACACCGATTGTCTTAGGAAAACTGTAACTATCGGCAACTTTAATTTTGATTTCCTAGGCTCTGTAGTGAACTTTAGTAGATCGACATAAATCCGTAGACTAAACGCTGAGTAGCTCTCGCCAACCGCTATTTCTAACGGCTATGGAAACAATTGTATAGAGCCCTATCTTTAGTAACGTAGTCAACATCCTTGTCCCGTTGTATAGCGCAGAGACATAGCCACACCCAAGAGCGGACAAAAGTTCCCTTAGTTGCTCTGAGCGACAAATTTTCCGTTTGAAATTTGGCCCAGTTTGCGCTGGCGGAGTGTAGTGGGGAAGGTATAACGAAGGACTGCATCGACTAAACAACGACGTGGATCTGATCAGAAGGCTTCGGTTACAATGACTAAGATGTCTAGATCATATTGACCGTAAGAATACCAATGCTCCAGCACAAAATATCTTCGATTCCACCCCAATGCAGCAACGCAGGGCGCTGTTGAAAGGATGTTAACGTACGCTAAAAGTCATAGTAAAAATAAAAAAGATGTGGTCTTGTGTTGCAATCTGCACTGGAGCCTCCCCATTAAATGTTGGATGCTACTCATGGAGCGACCATAACCATAACCACTGAACCCACCGTTCTTTCTCTCTCTATGCCATTTCCCGAAAAAACTTAACACATGCTGAGGCATTATAAATGCATTCATACCCACTTGAGTGTTGAGTATTTTCTTTTTGAAAAAGTTTCTATGACTTCACTCGTCAACTATCTTTTGAGTTTTCCTGTAATCACTACCTGCTTCGCTTAAGTCTGTGTAAGAACAGGAATGATGCCGATTAGAAGACATATCAATGCTTTAGACGATTTATTTTTCGTTGGGTGATTACACCAAAGTGAGCTCTTGAGCTGTCTCAACACTACAACTATTTCGAAAGTAGTTCGCGAAAGACTGACTTTACTGAATACAGTAAAAAGACTGAATTTACTTAACCTTGCTTGGAGTATAATACAATCAGGGAAAATGATTTAATCGACCAGTCTGAGAGAATTACTTTCTAAGTACTGTACCTTGCACAGGGGCCTCCTGCTACTTCGTATAGGACTTAAGTCTAAAATAATACAACTTTCTGTGAATTTGCAGTTACTCAGCACTAAAATGGGAAAGAAATTAAGATTACGATTAAGAACCCCAAGAATGTCAAGGACATCAAGATCGTCAAAAATGCCAAGAACTTTCAGGATACCGATATAATTTTTTGTCCAAATAGGGCCTTGAAAGAAGAAATTTTGAAGAAAATGAACCAAAGATCTCTAGATATTACAGAAGCAGTGACCGAAGTGGATTTAAGCTAAACTTGTAAGCTTCCAAAAAAAAAATATTGCATAAGCGTGATTGATTGAGGACTATTGAATTGTAAAACACATTCAATAATCTTGGGACCTCCGAGCGGAATATTAAAACATTCTTAACAATAATAAGCCCAGTATGCAAAATTGCACTATCGGAATGCTTGTCTAACGTTAACAATCCATGGATTGTGATGCAGAATTAACTGAATTGAACATGAACTCCAATTTCAAAACCACTTTTCTTCCGAATCCTATTGTTTAAATTTTCGTTCGTTCTTTATTTAAACAAGATACCAGTACTTGTAAGTTTCATTTTATTTAATTAAATATTTTTCAATTTTAAGGACAACACGTAAGCTACAACAGTCCTCCGGTGATAGGGACAAATGTACTAGTTACTCTGTTCTATGTTCAGAATGAGAAATAAAAAAGAAATCTAAATAATAATCAGATTCATTCTCCAAGTACAGCTGGTGTCCCTGGATACACCTCCTTCTGGACAATGTCCTGAGTTCATTGTGACTTCGACTGTGTTTCTTTCTCCAACTTCAACTTTGCCTAGCTTCCTGCTCTCTCCCTTGCTAATGGTTTTATTTTTTTATTTTTTGGACGACTGCCCAAAATGTGAAATCCCGATAAGGACTCCTTACACAGTACTAATACTTCAAAAAACAAAGAAAGATTTTCTCCTCGTGCTAGAATTTTGTCTTCCCCCTCCGGTCCTGTGGTATTCTTGTGGTTTTTGCCAATAGAGCTCCATAGGGAAACGGCAAAGGATAGAATCATACTACTGTCTCCGCCTAGATCTGCCAAAAAGGAAACTAGAAAAATAATGTATATAAAACAAGATACACAGCATACTGCATACACACTGCTGGAGCACTGGAATTAAGTACAGAAAAATTGTCCTTATTAATTTTAAATTAAATTGTGTATTTAGGTAGCGAAAATACTTTTTTGTCTCTTCAATCAGATAAAAGAGACACCACACTAACGTTCACTGTTCAGTGGAGGTATTGTAGAGAATTTTGAAGCACAACCATTACCCAAACGAACTCGTGTGGTGAGATAGAGGTGGCCAACCGTAAACAACGTAAATTTAGGGCGCCAAGTTGGCTTTGTGTTTACAGAGACCCTCAAAACTTTAGATACTTTCCTTGGTCAAAAGTATCTGTATGCACGTAAATATGTTGTTGGCGGTGGCGGCGGCGTGCTAGTGGTTTATAAAACGTGCTCTGGCAAATCTGCCAAACTGATATGCCTTATATTTTTTTTTTTATATTCTGCTTTTGGTTTGTTAGTCGGTTTTGGATGGCAAAGTTTAGCGTCATTTTTTTTTTTTATCATCAACATTTTTCCAAAGTCGTTAACCATATAGTTACGAGAGAAAATAGTTTCTCAATATGATGATGTGCTTGTACATATCTAGCATATGTGGCAGTGATGTGGTTCTGAGTGTAAATTCCGTAAGACCGTAAGAGCTCATTATTATAGTGCTGAATTTTCGAAGTGTGCGCTGATAAATTTTCCCAATAAACATGCCAGACGATGGGAATTGAGCTTGAGGCGAGAAACTTGATATGAGGATGTTGAATGAATGGCTGGTGGATTGCACCATATCCGAGTCTTATTCAGATTTAATGGGGGAAGTTTTTGAGAATTTTTCGAATGTTGGAGAGTATATTGTAAAGAAAAAATTCACCAGTGAAATTTCGTCGTAAGTATCAAAATAAATAATTGTGGCGTACGAATATATTGTGTTGCACTGATGGAAGTAAGAGTAGCTTCGAAGAATACAAGTTGATATAGCCGAGGGATTATTTATTACTTTAGTTGTTGTTTGTGGCTTTCGGAAGTTTTGCAACGAGTTTTTTGTGGTACTCTGCAAAAAATATTTTCTTCATAAAGTAAGCAGTGTAGCGAAGTATCAAAATGGTGTTATGTTGGTTTCAAAGTTACGAGTATATCATGCCTGCAATACTTTTAGGTTTAATGAACATGAAGACACTTGATTGTCTAGATAGTCTATTCCTTTACGATACCACGAAAGTTTAAAATATAAACCTGTATAAAATGCTAAACTAAGCTACGTAGCATACCTTACATTCCTTACGTATGTTAGTGAAGAAAAACCAAAACCTTTGTGAACATGATGAACATTCGATCTGAAATAGATACCTCCTTAAATATGAACTTAATATGAGGCTGAAGTCAGCTGATCCAGGTCCAATGCAAAACATGAGAAATGTGAATTGATACTCCTGATGTTCGAAGGAAGTCCACCTCAAGTAAGCAGGAAGTATGAAACGCTAAGTAAATGAGTGGACCATGGTACTATAAAATGCTGTAAATATGGTTGGGGTATACTTAAGATTTTAGGGAAAATATTCGATTTCTTTTAACTTGGCAGAACCAACAACGATTTCATTTATGTTCAAGTTCGGTAACCAAAAGACCGTTTAAGCGACGACGACATAGCGCGAATAGGGCGATGAATGAATGAAGTATGGTTTCATACTCGTGCAGTTGCTCAAAAATGTAAGACCATTTATACGTATCATACGAGTACTATACAATATGGACATAACAGCGATCCGAGAAATACATTTGATGGAATCAAAATTTAAAAAAAGGATGAGCCTTGTCTTACAGCTCTGTCAAAGGATAGGAATTGTTTGTAGAAAACCACCATTTTAAGAGAATGTGTCTATGACCTTTTAGATACAGCCGACGCACATAGAAGTATTCGCATCGAAAACCTGACCAAAAGTTGATTTTCTGAAAAGTAAAATTGAGAAGTAAAAACTTTGTGCAGCTGACGGTATTTATAAATGGGTCAATATGATGCAGTTCTTTGTTTTTATTGTTAAGCGTGTGACTTGACAAAATGAGTTCAAAGTTAGCTGTTGCATTACTCGTGTTTGCATTTTTTTTGCAATGCTTGACAATTTGTTGAGTGTTGTTCAGTAAGTGATTGTGAGTGGTTGTGATTGTAAACTAAAATGTTCAAATGGAAAATTCAACTTCCCACAGCTAGTGTGGAAGTTTTCATTAAATTAAGTACACATTTATTCTGAAATCAATGTACAATTTTATTGATTAATAAAGCTCGGAGTATGGCAATAATGTATAGAACACAACATCGTTTATGTGACCACCGCAGCTTCTGTTGCAAGCGGTCATCCGAAGGTCAAAATTATCGTTGAGTTTTTGAAGAATAAGTGGGTCAATGGCCGCAATTTCGGTTTTGATGTTATGTTTCTGATCCCGAATTGTGGCTGGGTTATTGACATACACCCTACTCTTCAAATAACCCCAGAAGAAGAAGCACAAAGGTGTCAAATCGCATGACCTTGGAGGCCAATCAACATCTCCTCCTAACCGAAGTAATGCGATTTTCAAATTTCGTACGCAATAAATTGATTGATTGATGGCTTTTGTGGGCGATAGCATCATCCTTTTGAAACCAGAGATCATCCAGACACAATCCGTTCAGTTTTGGAAAAAAAAGTGCCATAAGTGAGGCCAATTGTTGACTTCGGGGACAAATTGAGGTGCCTGGCTGGTAGTGAACACTTTCGCTCACAGTGGAGATGTTATGGCGTGTACGTGGTGGCCGAGAATGATGGAGTTTGACCCGATACCGAACCAGTTTGTTCAAAATGCTTCATCATTACACGAATTCCAGACTAACTAGGGCATAGACCGAAAAATTAACGAATTTTACGAAATGTTAGTTTTAAAGATCGCCCATTTTCGCGATGAGATTGAATAACAAAAATGCATTGTTCCGTGGGAAACGACTCCATGATTAAGGATTGTATGACATCTGTCAAAAAGATCAACCACGTTGAATTCAGTAAATGACAGTAATTGACAGCCAACGTCCAAACCATCTGTTGGCTCACCTTTTATTAATAATTCCTGTCGAATTTTGGAGGCATTAAGATGTTCTTTTTAGTTTCAAGTAGGATTTAAACATTAACCCTTCTGCTATATTTGGGCCAAATTGACCAAATTTTGTTTTTAATCCATCGAAATTTATGGGTTAATCTGATCGGACAGAAATGACTCTTCTTGCACTTTTAACTGTATCAAATATAACAATTTAACGTAAAAGTAAGAATGAAATATTTTTATCATTTCACTGAAGAATCACGCTTATGTTTTTACAAAACTTATTGTATTTGTGGGTCATTTTGACCCACCAAGTGATTTAGTACAAATGTGCTAAGGTTGACTGCGTATTTCATCGAAGTCTGGTCATATTTTGTAATGTAGCCTGCCAATTAACGGTTATTCCATTTGTATCGCAAAATCTGGGAATTCCCGTTTAATAAACATATGTTGTAAGCAATAAACTCTTTACTTAAATGTTTACTCAGTTACTTCTTATAAGTCATACAGAAACGAGTTCAGTGAGAGTGTAAAGTGTAATTTTATGAAATGGCACAGTACAAAAGAGTAAGAAATATATTCTAACTATGAGTGCTGTTTCTAATATTCTAATATTGTATTTTTTGGAAAGGTACTAAGCAATGAAGAAATTATTCAATTTATGAATGCTGATGTGGAGGGCATTTTTGACGACTGATGATGAAGATTATAACCCATCAATTAAAACAAAAATGAAATTTCAGATATAGCTTCCAGTGAAAGTGTGGCAAGAATTTACATGACAACGCACGTTCTTATTTATTAAAAGATAAATGTATTCTGTGGCAGGATCATAGCCCATCAATTTCCAAAGGCAGAATTCCTGACAATCAGATTATAAGCCATTCACCCGGACCAACTAAACGTGCTATTTCCATGGTAACGGGCATAAAGTCATCACTTGATATGTTTTTACCTTCAAGTGTAAAAAATACCGTAATAGAAATGACGAACAAGAAAGGTAAGGAATTGCTTAGAAACGATTGGAAAATCATAGATTCGATAGAATTGGAAGTATATCATGGACTGGAAATCGTGGCAGGAATGTATAAATCACTTGTGGGATGAAAGTGATGGGAGGCCGATTTTTCGCGCTACAATGAGCCTGGTAAGATTTATGAACACTTCAAGGTGCCGTCGATTTGACTACGCTGACGACAGAGAGCAAAGACGAGAACGTGATAAATTGGCTCCCATAAGGAACGCTTGGGACCTATGGAACCGTCAGCTAAAAACTTTTTATAATCCACACGAAAATGTAACAAATGATGAGTAGCTAGTGCCTTTTCGTGGACGCTGCAGCTTTAGGCAATACATTCCGTCAAAGCCCGCGAAATTCACATCAAATATAAAAACTTTTCTAAGATTTGCATAAATGTACTGTCCTATCATACGTGTTTTTAGGTGAACGTGTTGTTCTCTCTCTATCGGACCAGCTTCAGAAGGAACACACTATTACATGCGATAGTTTCTTTACGACATACAATCTGGCCTTGCAACTAATTCGCCGAAATATAACTTTAGTAAGCACAGACAGAAAGAATAAAATTTTCTACCAAAAAACATCATTGATATGAAGACAAAGAACGTGTTTCATAGCAATTCTTATTCACAAATAATATAACTATTGTGTCGTACGTACCAAAAAAATATAAGCGCGTAGTAGCAATAAGCTCGCTCCATCATTCTGTAATTGTAAGTGATGAAAAAACAAAAAAGCTAGAGATAATATTTCATTACAATAAAACCAAAGCTGGAGTTGGTGCATTTGATCAACTTGTGGCTATACATGCAAACGTTAGACCAAGCGTTGGCCAGTAACATAGTTTTTCGAATATGATAGACATTTCTGCATACAACGCTTACGTTATATGGACAAAAATCAACATGTTCTGCAACTCTAGTAAACTATTCAAGCGCAAACTTTTTCTTGAGGAGCATGGTAAACATATGATCACATCCCATATTATTCGGAGAGAGAGACTTCCATATAGTTCATCGACAAAAAACTTAGTCGAAAGTATTCGAGGTATTCGAGAATCTTCCCAGCCTGCAGTAGAAACCTTGCCCTCAAGTTCCCGTCTCAACATTGAATCTACTAAAAAACGGCAGCGTTGTTACTTTTGCCAGCACACAAAAAACTCAAACAAATTGTCAAAAATTTGATGTGCACAGCTGATTGATATGCATAGATTGCCAATAACAATTTATGTACCAAACATAGTTACATATGCACATTTGATTTTATACGGTTTAACTAATAAAGAAAATCTTTAGAAAATTTATTTAAATACCTATAAGAGCACTAAGTTTATATGGGTGGGTCAATTTGACCCAAACATAAAATGCGTATTTTTTTCAAAACATAGCAGAAGGGTTGGCAAACAATGATTTTTCTATGTTTTCTTTGAAGTTTTTATGGTTTTGACATAGTATACCCTGTCATTATGGATTGGTTTGGAGCTTTTAAGTTACTTTGAATGTTCTTTTAACCAATGCAAAATGGCCGCCAACAATTTCAATATTAAACGCTGTGTGTGAATGAGTTTTTCAATTTCGTTTAAAAGCACTCATACGCCATACAAGATTCTTAAAATATAATTTTTTATATAATGTTTTCTATTTCTGGGTGATTTGGAAAGCGGCATATGTATTCCAGTCATAGTATACCATGAGTGTTTATTTTACGCACAATAAGACTTTAAAAGATGTTAAAAAACTAGGTTAAGTGATTTTTTCTATTATGATCACCAGGTTCAGGAGTTGCGACCTAGAAATATTTAGTTGATATTATGGAAGAAAATGTTGAGGGGGGTATAAATCAAAAATTGATTTACTTAAGAAATTTTTTATTAAATAATTCATGTTCACAAGAACAATTTCAAATATACATATAAGCAAAGAGTTTCGAAACTTTTGTGCGATTTTAAACGAAAATGGTTTGAATCGAAAAGGAGAAGGCGTTTCGCTTTAGAAAAAAATAAATCGTGGCTTGAAGGAGCATTCATAATTCCAATCGCAAGTGTCAGACGTGGACGACCTGAAGGATTAAGATAAGAAAAACTGAAATAATTAGGGAAACACTTCAAACTGAGGAATTAACGTCTGCAACTCAAATGAAGTTAAGAGAATCTGGAAAAAATGTAGCGTCGAATGTTTAAAAACTCCTCAAGGAGCCCTTTGGTATAAAAAAAATTACCGTAATAGGGAAAAACTACCGATTCTTCAGGCTCATTCCATATTTGTAGAACCAGGGCTCTAGAGAAAACAATGTGAAAGTATCGTATCAATAAATAAGGGGTTTTTCGTTTGTTATACTGCCGAGGGATCATACACTGTGACTGAAACTTTAGCCGAAGTCAATGTTCAGGGTTTATTGGATCATACCACACATCGATTACTAATATTAGTCCCTTGCACTAATTATAAACGCAATACATACAAACAAAAATTTGAAAATAGTTCAGAGTCAGATGCTTTTATATTCCAAAGCTCACTTGCTCTCTTGCGGCCGGTTTGTGGTACAAAAATCATTTGGCAAAATCCAACTCCATCTTCACCCCGATTCTGCCGACCAATTAGAATAAATTTCGATATAGAGAGCACAGACATTACTAAAAGTGAAGTCAGTTATTTTGAGAACAAAATCGGCTCTCTAGTCAAAACTGAAATTTCCAATATTGTAGTAAAACATACATTATTTTTTACTATGGTGGATAGAAAAATATGTAATGCAGTGACCGAAGCTTCATCAACATTTTAATAATTTAAGTACGGCAAATACCAAAATTAAGAAAAAGCTATTAAGTTTGGATTGTCAATTTTACATGCACAAATCAGACTTTTTGAGAGTCTTCTACATCCTGCTTAAAAACTCGTTTTAAAAACACGGCGACATAGAAGGGAGGACGACAAATATATATGTAAGATCAGAAAAATTCCACCTCAACAAGATTTTAGAAATTAGCTTGGCCTAATAGTGGATTTTCCACTAAAGTTTCCAGAATTCGAAAAACCATTCCATCTTTACACAGATGCAAGTAACTTCGCCATATAAGCTGTCCTCACACAGAAAAAACAGCCGGTTTGTTATAAAAGGTGTTTTTTTAGAGCTATACAAATTCAATATGAAATAAAAGTCTTTAAGCTAATGTTAAGGTCTACGATGTAGATATTAGTTGAATAGATAATTTTGTGCCATTATGGTATCGGGCATGTACATGCAACGGGTAGCTCGATTGAAGCGCAATCCTGAAGTCCAATTTTCGACATTTTTATCGAGCAACTGGGACCGTATATCAGCAATAACACGCCGAATGTTCACTTTCAAATCGTCCAACGTTTCTGGTTTATTGGCATAAACTTCACATACCCCCAAAGAAAGTAATCTAAAGCTGTGAGATCACAGGATAGAGGAGGCCAGTTCACAGGTCCATTACGCGAAATTATGTGCTCAGCAAATGTTTCCCGCTATATATTGATGGTGTCGCTCACAGTGTGGCATGATGCGCCATCTTGTTGAAACCAAAGCTCTGTCACATCAATGCCATTTAACTGAGGAACGAAGAAGTTAGAAATCATGTTTCTATAGCGCTCTCCATTGACGGTAACATTCTGGCCGGCGTCGTCCTTAAAGAAATATGGGCCGATGATTCCATCAGCCCATAAAGCATACCAAACAGTGAGTTTTAATGTTTGTAATTCCAAATTCGGCAATTTTGCTTGTTTACATATCCATTTAACCTCATCTCATCTGAAAACAAAATTTTTTCGTTGAAAATGAAGATCAAGCTGAATCATGTTTTCGGCTCATTCACAGAACCTACGACGCGTTTACTGATCACGCAGTTTTAACTCTTGCACAAGCTGGATCTTATAAGCTTTTAAACCAAGATCTTTCCGTAAAATGAACGATGGCGAATCGACTCATTCGGATTCAACACTGCGCTCCACAACGGCAATAACTTCTTCTGTTCGCACTATTTGCCATCTTTGGGGATGCGTATTATCCACTAGAGTATACCTGATGTGAAAACGACTAATCGTGTTCCGAATAACTTGCTCAGATGGACGATTATGTCGACCGTAAAATGAACGTAGCGCCACTATAAGTTTGGCGAACACAACCATGGTTTTCAAAATAAATTTGCACAATTTGCGCGTGTTGTTCTGGCGTTAATCTATTCACCGCAAAACGGCAAAAAGTACTAATCACAAATCAACTTTCAACTGTCAAATCGACAATCAGTAGAAACAGTGTTGCCAGTTTAAAAACCACCAAAAACATAAAAAAACACGCTTTATTTCAATGACTCTTGACGAGTATGAAAGAAGCTATTCAGTGACTGAATTTCTAGTTATTATGTGAAGTGTTTCTAAATTAAGATCATACCTGTGGGCGAAGAAGTTCAAGATCACTACCGACCGTCTTCCAATAAAATATCTACATAAAAAATATAATGGTGCCGAATTGTCTGAGCGCAACCAAAGGTGGTTACTTAAATTGCAGGAGTTCCATTATGAGATCGAATAGCTCAAGAAACAAGAGAATAAAGTTGCCAATTTTTTAAGCTGAATTGAAGAAGCTAGCTTGAAAGTTAACCAAATCTAGGACGACGAAACCGTCTATTCAGGAAGGGAGGAACTATTTGATCACATTCCTATGAGTCAACATATACAAATAAAAAATTATTTTGACTTACGATACGGAACCAAAAATCGAAACACACCATGGTAGAAGAATTCTGTATGTCAGAGCCTCAGATCCTATAGAAATAATAACGGACCAACTCAAAGAAATGGCTCAAGGAACAATTGGCATTTAAGCTGAAGGAAGGGAGCCGGATTATAATAAAGTCCACCAAATAATCATAAATCTATATGCAGAAAATAGGAGAGAAGCTAGGAAACAGATATCCATTTGTCACATTAGAGAGAGTCAACGCTCGGAAATTATATAGTATCTTATAACACACCGAGACAATAAATTTATTATCCTAAACTTACTCGAGTAATTACACGGATAATAAGCAATTACGATATCTGCCAGCAAGCTAGGTATGAGAGGAAGCCGATAAAAGAGCAATTCAAGTTAACAGAGACTCCTAACCAAACTAATTAAATAATTCATCTAGATATCTACCATTTCCACAAACACATATTTTTAACGATGATTGATAAATTAACACAGAAAGGGTATGTGTACAGGCTTGACAGTAAGAATCACATTCACAAAACAGCCGCTATCACTGAACATTTAACTAGAGTAGGCTCACCTAAAAAAATAATTCTTACAGATAGCAGGTTTAACAGAGTGTATAATATTAGAGATTACTTTATAGAAAGAAATATATGTAGACGTACATTTTACTAAACCAAATGCACGTACAGGTAACGCTTATATAGGATGCTTACATAGTACAATACAATAGTCGAAATTTTACTTAACATGAAGGAGGAAGAATCAGTAAACACAGAGATGTTCAGAGACTCTCAGGTTTGTAAAAAAAGATATCTTACTACGGTAGGCATGTAACCGGAGCAAGTTCAACATACAAATATAGAAGCAGTAGTGAAGAGACTTGAAAGTTGGAAAACGAATGTTATAAACAAAAGGAATCAAGACAGGGAAGATTATACAGAAACCAGACGAGTTAGACATAGGAATGAGCCTAATTTTAGATAGAAAAAGTTAGAAAGGGTACATACAATAAATATTAAACGACCAAGACAATTTTAAGATTTTTCCACTGATATTAATCCTCCTACTGATGACAACCAACCTAGTACAAGCGGCACTGGTAGTAACGCCAATCGAGAGTAACATTAGGTACACACCCAAACCATCCTTCACATCGTTAAGTTAAATAAGCTGGTAGAAACATTACAGGATATACAAAAATTTGAGATCATTGGGCAAGACCTAGAAATACGAAAAGAATGTTTCACGATTTATAGAAAAATACTTAGTATTATGCCTCCTAAGACATAATTTTGTAGGAACTGCTCAGAAATGGTTATTCGGTACTATGGATGATACAGATAAGGAAGAAATAGACGAGCATTTTAGAACAACAGACAATAACAATAAAAATGCAATTTAGGGACTAAATAATCAAATTAAAATTAACATATAATTAGATGAAAATATGAAGGATTTAGTTTTAAAAGACCGGGAAGAAATAATATAATGATATCAGAACGAAAGTCAACAGCTACAATACTTAAGCGTTTAGGACAGAAGTACTCACTAGATTACAAATGTTAGAGAAACTAATCGGTAATTTCTTAGATATCATAGCTGCAACCATATTAGGAATTACTCACTCTTTGTAGTTTACTTACAAAAGATGAACTAATTACTACGGACATGAATTTAAGCACTTTGAAAAATATTAAATCAGGTGTGATGAAATATACTGATAACTCTATCATTATAGCATTAAAAATACCAAATGAAGTTATAGCACTCCCGATCAAATGCATTGTACCAATAACAAATCATTGAAAACAAGAAATAGATTTAGAGTCGTTTATCGTAATTAGATACAAAGTAAACTAATATAAACAGGAATTTTAAAATCATGAATATAAGTGAAAGGACCTATATTGTTAAAAATAAAACTGTGTAATATAATTGTGATCCCAGAGACTTAACTCTCACAACTAATTGATATTACATATCTATTATTTATATTCTACCTTCAGGCATTTCGCTATCTTTAAGTACGCTGTAAAAACAGCGACCTTTTAATAATTATTAAAACTAAAAACCCAAAAATTAAAGATAAAGGAATAAAATAAAATCTTTATTAAAGAAGTTTTGTCGGTCTTTTAAATAATAGGTAATTTGATAGTGGTAACAAAGATGAAGATGATGCTGATGATATTGCTATGCATGTAACTCGCGCATTGTGCACTCACTCACGACGCCACTTTATCGCTCATGGTTCATTCCGTCCGACTTGATGCCCCAAGTCGTACGTTACCCCCTCTCCTTTTGTTCCCTACTCTGAGTTTGACTCCTTTTCGTTTCTCTCCCATATCTCATTCTTGCCGAGCTGCCTACCCACGCGAGCGACCTCCTCCCGTTTCCTGTCGCTTTTTCGTTTCTTCGAAGTTTTAGCATTCAAAACTAGATGGCTATTAAGGAGAGTTTGAAGTAGTAGAACTTTGTTGTCTACGTGGGAGCACTACTGATGGAAATAGCGACACAACATCGTGAAGCAAGGTTTTTTATGCCATCAAGTGGGTGGAAAAGGGTCTACGGTCTCGTTTCATGAGAGTTCAGAATCACTTCATCCCGCTTTTTCTTTTCATTGGATTTCGTATTCACTTCATTTCGCTTTTTCTGAATCACTTCTAGTAACACATGGTTGACAGATTCAAAGACTTTGCTTAAATCCATATAAACAGCGTTGACCTGATATCCCCTTCGATTACAAAAGATTTAGCACTGACTAGATATATTTCCTGGTGACATTAAAAAAATGTTCATATCAGTGGCCGAAAGACACCTTAAAGGAATGTATAGACAAGGGTCATATTTCCAAGTCATGGGCAGAGGTCAGATCGTTTTTTTTACCTAAAGCACACAGCAATAGAAGATCTTGTGTTTGTACAAACAACATAATCTACTCGTATATTAGTCGTCTTTTCTTTTGAACACCTTGAATAATTTGTAGCGAAAGTAGCATGAATATATTGGGTCTACAAGTAAGTTTCCAGCGTTTGTCAGAGATGGCGCCACCAGTGGATCCCGGGCAGAAATGTCAGACCCCATGTGTTTTATTTGTAGGTTTTGTATCTGTCAACAACTTTGCAGCGTTATATTTGAGCGGTTCTATCGGTGTCGTACATTTTATCGAGCAAAATCATGGCAAGTTTCCAGCCAAATAAACGTCATTTGCGGGAAGGGCTGCTTTTATTCTTTAATATGAAGAAAAGTGCGGCTGAGGCCTATCGTTTGCTTTCGGAAACTTATGGGGCGGAATGTATTGGTGAATCGACGTGCCGCGAGTGGTTCAAACGGTTCAAAAGTGGTGATTTTGGGGTTGAAGACAAACATCGCCCCGGAAAGCCGAAAAGTTTTGAAGACGAGGAATTGGACACTTTACTGTATGAGGATCCGTGTCAGATTCAAGAAGAACTTGCTGCATCATTGGGCGTCACGCAACAAGCCGTTTCCCTGCGCCTAAAAGCACTGGAATTCATTCAAAAGGTTGGAAACTGAGTGCCGTTCGAATTGAAGCCAAGAGACGTCGAACGGCGATTTTGCATGTCCGAAATGTTACTGCAGCGGTATAAAAATAAATCATTTTTGCATCGTATTGTTACTGGTGATGAGAAATGGATTTATTATGATAATCCTAAACGCAGAAAATCGTATACAAATGTCCAGACTTGGCACCATCTGACTACCACTTGTTTCGTTCGATGCAGAACGCTCTTATGGGAATACGCTTCAGCTCAGTAGAGGAAATCAAAAATTGGCTCGATACGTTCTTGGGCTCGAAAGATGAGAAATTTTTTTGGTCCGGAATTCATAAATTGCCAGAAAGATGGGGGAAAGTTGTAGCTTCCGATGGACGATACTTTGAATAAAGCATTGTAACTATGTTTTCATAATAATACTTAAAATTTTGGAAAAAAAACGCTGGAAACTTACTTGTAGACCCAATATAAGAATTTTTTTTTTATAGAATTTGCGCACGCTCAAGGGATTTAAGTCCCTTGTACACAGCGCGGGAAAAAGAAAATCAGGGAGGATAGACAGTAGACCGATAAAGTAGCTAGGCAGGGCACTCCATAAGCGAGTTGTACGGCTTAGGAACGAATCACGATATTTTAAATTACGTCCGAAAGTAAGCTTGAGAGTGTACTGATGATCATAGTTAGACGGGGGTTACGTTTGAAGATTTGAAGGGGCAGAGTGCTACTGGATTTATTATTTGGATTACTGGTGGTGGAAATAGCGATACTTAAAACAGAGTGAGACACGGCATATTACATCGGTGTTCGAGGATATCCATTGTCTGAGTGATATTGATATCACCTATGAGTTTATTCGCATGGCTTTGAATCCTATATAGAAGGTACGAAGATGTTTTAGGCTCACCCGAACAAATGTGGGCATTTTACTCTAATTTAGGGCGAATAAATGCCTTATATATTGAGACCAGATCAGAGGGATGAAATATTTCCTCACTTCCTACAATAGATGTACGGTCATTTAGATATTTTGGTATTACTGGCCTCAGTGTGATGATGCAGGCTACCACTGTAACCGAATCTAACCTAACTCATAGGAGATAGAACCTATAAAAATAACCAGCCATATGTACAATATAACATTTATTGAGTAAGGGCAAAGTAAGTAAAAAGTTGGAATATCTGCACAAAGCTTTATGATTTGTCAGCGGAAACGCATAGATTTCGAAACACACTTTCAAAAAATCATTGAAACTTAAATGTATCCTCAAATATATCGAACGATCATCTGCTATGAAGGTAATACTGTTTTGTTCCGGACTTTTCTTGTTCCGTAAGCTACATCCGATCTCAAATCTGATAAGAAAACATAAACATAAAGTGTTAAGCTTCAGACATGTTCACAATACTCATCAAAGCCTAAGTCGTCAATCTAAGTCTCATATACTGAGGTTGTGTGGCGCCACAATTTCTCTGACTGCGATGTGAAAGGATCTTATATGCGCTCATGCTCCAAAAAGATAACAGCGGTTTTTTAAATATTGACTGTTCGAGCATCCATACTGATCACTTCAGGCCTCTCAAGATGTCGTATATGTGCACTCTCAGAATTAAGCCCATAGTCAAGAAGCGACATGGAGGGAACGTCACATTGGATCTCACGCGCTTAATTTCGCCTGACTGTCCCATCGAAATCGGTGGTGAGACGAGAGCCGCTCGCCTGTTCTATATTTTACGAGCTAAAAGAACGAGTGCAAAGTCGGCTTCTAAGAAAGAAAGAAAACAGATATACTGCAACTCTCCATCTAGACCTTGGAGATCTTTCGCTTTAAAAATTCTATTCGAAAGTTTTACCAAGAGGTGAAAGGAACAGAAACCTACAAGGATTAGAATGAGAACCCTGCAGCAAGATCCTAATAGGTGTTGAAAATTTTGATCAACTACTTCTATAGACTGTTCACCTGACCAACATTACTCTCTCAGACAAAATGAATCAGTTAACATTACTGATGAAAAAGCAATAATATAAAGAAGACCGATAAGAGAGACCAATCTTTTCGACATCATGTAACAGATAAGTTAATATCAATTGTGCAGTAGGAACACACAAAACTATTCTTCGGAAACCGAAAAGGTCCTGATCAATGAATTTTTAATTCTCATAATACTACTTGAAGAAATTCAGGAACTAATCAATTTATTTTCAGATTATGCATACATATAGGGCACGACTTATAGATCAAGCACTGGAATCATGTTGAAAGAGATAGCTTGCATACGTTTATGATACTGACGCCATGGAAATAAATCACCGGAACCAACTATAATAGTTTACGTTCGGTTCGTAGCTTAACGCTGACATGTTTAGCGAATAAATATAAATGCCTAGGTCCGTCTGAGGCATCGCGGCTAACAAAAATCCGCTTTACAAATCCTATGATGCATAACTGTTTGAAAAAAACCGATGGCTCTTGGACAACCACAAGTGGTGGGTCACTCAACCTGATACTGTACACTAACTTTCCAGGTGGGTCCTTATTCACCGCCAATAGCAACTCAAACCGGACTACTGCAACCCTAACCAAAATTCATGGTCTGATTACAAGAGACAAACAATATCATGAGTAGCTGCGTAGAAATGATCTACATACCCTTGTCATAGAGAGAACTAAATGTAGTTTTCTTTCCCAAAACCATTCACATGTGCTCCTAAAGGACATAAGACTCATAAGTCTACCATAATTCCTTCTGAAAACTCTAGAACGACTAATGGATATCCATATACGATCCACGACTCAACATGCTTACTTCAAGGAAACACGGTGGAAACGGCTCTACATACATTGACTAGTCACACTGAACAGTCCCTATATTATAGAGAGTACATAATGGTCGTGTTTCTGGACATAGAAGGTGCCTTCAACAACGTCAACACATGCGCAATCAACTCCGAAGGGAGATAACTCACTTAGGGAGCTAATCACTCTTATGCTAAATAGCAGGATAATCAACTCCAAACTGGGTGGGGCTAAAGGATAAGTCAGCAGAGGTACGGCGCAAGGCGGTGTTCTTTCTCCCTTAGTGGTTAATACCTAGAAGCAGGGTGATTGACTATACGGATAACGTTACTATAGCTATCTCAGGTAAGAAACTTAATATCATCAAAGAACTCCTTCAGCTAAATCTTAACAGATTAATCCTTTCGGCAGATCGTTTAGATTGGGAGTAAAACTTATCTTGTCCTCTTTTCTAGGAAATATAAAATTCTAGTCATAGACCCTACCTGAATAAACGGTACCATGTAAGCTTCCCCTCTAGAACCATCTGGGAGGAATATGCTTTCATGGAGGACAATCAATCTACTTTTACACAGATGGATCTAAAACCGATAGCGGAGTTGGTGGCGCTGTTTTCTCAGATAAGCTAAATCTATACCTCTCTTTCCGTCTTCCAAATCACTGTAGCGTGTTCCAAGCGGAAATTTTGGCGATTAAAGATGCTCTGTCCTGGGTGAAGAAAAACGTGTCAGGCTGCTATCAAGTCCCTAGACTCGGTCTCACTAAATTCTAAAACTGCCCTAGAATGCAGATCAGCTCTAATGGAGATGGCAGAGCAGTTCAACCTTCACCTTTGTTGGGTGTCGGGCCACAGAGACAGTCCAGGGAACTGTAGAGCCATTCGAACCACTCTATCTATTCAACCGGAAAAGGGTAGCATAGGTATACCAATTGCTGTGTGCAAACTAACATTAAAGCTGGATGCAAATAAAAGAACAGACCTTAGGTGGACTGTTGGACCTATATGTCTAGCGACCTAACAAATCTGGCCAAAACTGGATCTGAATCCCTCTAAGTGTCTGATCCTTCTAAATAAGGAACATATCAACACCATCATTGGTCTCATCACTGGATACTGCCATACAGGCAAGCATGCAAAAAGGCTTGGCGCCTGTAGGAGCTGCATGGATGAGGAAAAAGACAATCCTCCATCTACTCTGTATATGTCCAGCTCTCTCCCAAAGAACAAAACTTCACTCAGGAGCTTTTTTCCGGAATGACTTAAGCGATCTAAAGAATATAGACGTTAATAGCCTCCTTCGCTTGGTCAGAAGCTCAAATTGTTTCCAAGAATAGGAGAATCACAGATCCACGTGGCATTACAATGGGCAAATGGGTTGGTCTTTCCAACAGCTACTTTTACCTACATACCTAGGGCCTAAGAGTATTTGAACCTACCTCTGAGGGCAACCCCTGCCCATTCAGTTGGAAAAAGCCTTCATACAACTTTGTGTACGCAGCTGAAGACAGTTGGACCAAGATTTTACTATACACGTACAAATGAGAAAACTATTTGTCATGGCCCTGTCACATGCCGAGCCATAGCGCTATCAAAAGTAAAGTGAACACGTGTCCTTTATTTTGAGCTCTCCAACGTGTCTACAATTTTGCATGACCGTTATTTCTGCTCTATGCGCTGCTTGGGCAACTAGGCTCTTCCTGTATCCTGATACTTTTACCGATGTTTCCACTGACTTTTCAGTGCTTGCTTATCTGCTTATCTCGACCAACCTTTCACTCGTATCTAGATAGAACCAATCTTGTTCCGAATCTATAATGCAACATTTCTATTCAATTAACGGTATTATCAATACAAGCTAAAGGTTGATAACCTCTGCATTGATCCAGCGACGACCGGTTCAACGGTTGGCTCTACTCTAATTTACAATTAAATGAAAAGAAATCGCCCTCGAGGGGTAGGTGGGTGCAGAAAGATCTGAGTGTCCTACATAAACCTACATATTACGGTAATGTTTTACCTGAAGAATGAAATTTATTTCATGTTTTCTTCATTCATCTGCATTACTCTTCATCATCCTTCGTTCGTATTATTTTTTGCCCGTGTGAAGATAATAAATTCAAAGATGGCATTCAGGAAGACAGGCACATTCTCTCACCATCACAACCAGGTACGATGCACTATTTGAAAAGTCATCGCGACGGCTTAACATCACCCTATTCATCCTCATCCACCTTCAGCTGAGAAAGGCTGATTATTGAAATAGGTTTCCACGGAGATAGTGCGAACTTATAGCACTTGGTTGCGCGCAGGAAGGGTGTCTCACAGACATTCGAATACAAGCAAATTCGACTTCTTCGGGCCTGACTATATCAATGGGATGATAGTTCTGGAATAGAGTAGGGAAAATTGATAGAAACTAAGGCAGTGGTATTTTTAAATTCAAGCACCCAGAGCATGTTCAGGTCAACTTAATTAAAATTAATTTCTAGAAGCAGTTTCCTAGTTTTGTTCATTGGTTGGTTTTGTTCAGATGCCGGGAGGACGCTTCAACCGTTCCACAGTCCTCTTCTATAAACAGGATACTCGTTGGATCTCTCTTTTTTTTTGTTATCGTTTGCTTCTACTGTTTCTTCTTTAATTTGTTTTAATTTAGTTTCATTTCTACTACTGCAACGAGTCTGATCATTTTCATCTTCTTTCAGTTAGGACGACGACGACGACCAACGGCGTGGAACAGATACGTTTATAAATCCAGCGAATTGGTTTGGGTTTGTGCTTAGTTCGGTTTTGCCATCTCTCATCAACGATCCATTTGGAAGCCATATCCTGGTAACCTACATAACAGTTCATTATTCGACTGATTCCTTTCGTTTACTTTCGTTTGCTTTCGTTCCTCGTCATAGACAACACCGCATTTTTGCGGTTACACTCATTTGGCAAGTGAACAAGAAGACCACAATGAAATATATAAAGGCAGGGCGATGTTGCAGTAGAAGCAGAACAAAAAAAACATAAACCACCCACCCAAAAGGGAATGCTCTCCCCTTTCGAGAAGGGAATTCCCCCTTTCAGAAAGATACATTCCCTGTATTCAACATCAGTTAAATGGGTTTCATGTTTGTTCGGCTGTAGAATGAAATGCAACTCGAAAGCTTAATAAGATGCTCTCCTTAAAAAAAAAGATACTTTCTATGCTATAGAGGAAAAGAAAATTTATACAGTATCATGAATTATATTGTACCTAATGGATCCACTCGGTAAATGACCTCTGGCAGTACTGGATTTAGCAGGCATGTGACTAGTAACCAAATGATGGACCATTGTGTAATTGAATTACGATTCCTTCGGGGCGTTGTTTCTTCACAGATACTCGTGCTAGGCATCTTACTGAGATGATTTCTCGGTGTTGGAGTGTAGTTATCCTTAGGGATTTAACTTGGCTGAAGTTTGTTGTTGGTTTCTTTAGAGCACCTAATATGGGTGTTTTATTGATTTTAGATCACAGTCGTACATTCTCATTCATAGTCCTTTTTGGGGTGGTTCTTGTTGTTGCTGAAAACACTTTGTGACACTTTTTTTATTTATATGCTCATCATCATATTCTATTTGGTTAGCATTGTTCTCTGCTGGAGGTTTTGTCCTTATTCATCGAATTTGGGACCATTTTCTGTTAGCAGTTGTCTGAAAAGAGAAATGAAAAGTTTGAATTTGTTTATGGAAATGAATATTCGGCACCACTGTTAGCACTGCTGTTAGGGATATCTAAAGGATTCCGGTAGGGGAATTTCTGATGACATTCATTTAAAGCTAAAGTAGTATAAAATATGTATGGAATAAAATCTGTATGTGAGCAATGTCAATACTAGATACGTTACAGCGCTATAGTACATAATATGAAGTTCCTTAACCAGTGGTTTATTGCTTAAAGTGGAGGTAAATAGATCGAAAAATGTGAAAATCAAAACTACTCTCACCAAAGTATTTAATCCTTATTAGCCCACTGATTTGAATTTTTTTTAATAAAGCAAATGACGGTAGGCTACTCGTTAAAATTTCTGTTAGGCCCAAAAAGTTTTTTCACCATCGTTCCCCAGCGACACTCTATCTACGCTATAAGGCAAGTCCTACCATATAAAGGCCTTCTTTAGTGACCCATGAAAAGGCCTTGTTGCTCTTATTGCGACTACCCAGAGGAATTTACTTTTCTATTAGAACAGAATATTAAAAGCTAGAGGATGGTGTTCAGAATTTGAACAGTATCACCAAAAATTGTTTGAAATGGCATGTCCAGCTAGAAAGCAATCCTGCAGATCGGCCGTTCCTTGGTGTAACGAAGATCTACAGCGGGTTCGTATACAAACCAGAAAACTTCTGAACAGGTCACATAAGACTAATTTGAAGAACGACTGGAACTTTACAGATTGAAGCAGATAGAAAATGAGAAGCTTCTTCGGATTTTAAAGAGTGTCTCTTATAAAGACTTTTGCGAAAAGATCGAAACTGTCAGTGAAACCAGTAAGCTGGTTAAAGTCTTCATCAGGAAATACTGCAGATTGCTTACTGCCGTCCTTTTTCTTAGCACCTTAATGTGCTGTGCATAAATGATATAATTTCCAGCGACGCTTGCTGTGAAAGTAATGACGATACCACGGAGCACTGCCTCTGTGAATATCCGGCTTACGCTCACATCAGGCTGCAGGTACTCGGCGTTGACGTGGTGGATTTAGGTACTGTGGGCACTTTATCACTGAAACACGTACTCATCTTTCTTCGAAAGATTGAAAGATTTCATTAAAATTAACTTAGAAGGAGTACAATGGACTAGTACTTTGTCTGAGTGCTCTGTTCCGACACAAAAAAAATAAAAAATCCAGGGAAAGTATGTACCAGCACCCACCACAATAACGCCGAGGACCTGCAGCCTGCTGCGAGCATAGGCCGGTCACTTGCAGAGATTGTGCTCAGCGGTGTCGTCATCATTTTCTCGGAGCCTCGTGGGGTAGTAACCTGTTACAATGCCAGCAAGCAATTTGCAATCTATTCTACCTAGTGACGGAAGGAAAGTCGTTGATCTTTGGAAACGTCGGGAAGAATTCATTTGTATTGCAGAAATCTTAGTAAGTCATGGCATCTGCAGTCCTAACGCGGGGTACTAAGAAACTGTCCTCTGAGTCTTACCTAGCAAATTAATCTGTAATTGCATTTCCCGCCATGAACGTAGAGTGACCTGGGACTCAAAAGATACTCAGTGAACAGAGCTTTTCAACTTGCATTCTCGAACTAACTTGGAAGTGAAACTCGTTGCCATGAAGATTGTATATGTCTTTGCTTGGGCGATAGCAGAAAATCTTTGTAATAAAAACAAAACGACACCACCGCCGTTCCTTACATCGATATTTGAACCATCCGTGAAGACCAAATACATTCCTTTCATGTCTTAGATTCTGAGTGCAACCATTCCCCTTGGCAGAGGAAATCGAGGAAACTCGATTTCGTATTTTTTCAGCAACAGGAGTTGTGGTACCATTGTATCAGATGATAAGACCAGACTCAAAGAAAAGTTGGCGTGGAAGGTCATCAAAATTCCAATCAGTGTTGTGCCAAAGGCTACTGTTATTTGAATACAATATGACTTTGAAAGTGCAACCCATGATATAGTACTTCAAGAACAGAGCTAAGTGTGCTGGAGAAAGCCACCATGCAGTAGTGACAAATTTTCGTGAAAGCTCGTTCCGCCAGACCACTAACGCATAACATTTGATTGGTGTTATTATAACCTTATATCTTCAGAGGATTCCCAATGTCTTGCCGAGAGACCCTTTATGCTATCAGAAATTCGACAGCGCATTTGAGGTTTTTGACACGACATGTTTAGTCCAAAGAGTTTATTTTCGCGGATGACATATACTTGGTGGCACAAAAGTAATCACCCTATCGTAAGATGCTATAATTTTTGCAAACGTCAATTCTACTTTGACATTTGTGAAGTAAACAGATGTAAAAATACGTCAACAAGACATGAATCGCTATACTCCCAAGGAACGCGCAATAATTGTTACGAGGTTTTTTTCGGAATGATTCGTCGGTGGTGTTGGCGCAGCGTGAATTTCGGCGCAGATTTCCCCGTAGTCCAACAACAACTGTGCAAACACTACGACGTTTAGCGGCTCTCGTAGAAGAGATGGGCTAACTCGAGGTGCTGCCAGGTGTGGCCGGCCTCGGAGCAGCCACTCTGCTGAGAATATCGCAGCTGCTGAAGATGACGCAGAGGACCCCAGAGTATCGACCAGACGACGTGCCACGCAATTTGGCATCAATCAGCGGTTTTTACAGAAAATTTTTGTGAAAGACTGTAAATGTGCAGAAAATGCATCAGCTGGGAGCTGTTGACTGTCAAGCGCGTGTAACCTACGCTCTGCCCATCCTGAATCTCGACCACGAGGGAAACAACTTTTAATCGAAAATTATCATGAGCGACGAGGACCGTTTCCATTTGTGCGGATATATGAATAAGAAAAAATTATCGCTTCTGGGGCATCGAAAATCCGCATAGAACCCACGAAGAGCCTTTACACCCGCTTAAAGTAACTAAATGGTGTGCTGTTTACGCTGCAGGTGCTATCGGGCCTTATTTTTTCGAAAACGCCGTAGGGCAAACGACAACTGTGGACGGCGAGCGCAACAGAGTCATACTCAATGACTTTGTCCTTCCTCAATTGGATGAATTGAGACTGGAGAACATGTGGTTCCAACAGGATGTAGCAACGGCGAATACTGCACGAGCCACAACCGAAATTCTGAGGACTGCATTCCCGGGCCGCTTAATCTCTCATTTTGACGATTTACACTGGCCGGGGTCAAGAATATCAGCAATGTGAGGACCTATCGCCAGAAGTTCTGGGAAGAGTGATGGGAAAATGCCACAAATCGGGCCCAATGGTCATCAATTCTTAAGACATCAAATAAAGACAATCCAAAAGTTGGATTAACGCTTTTTATGCGTAAAAAAATTTTCAGCCAAAGAACATCGGGTGATAACTTTTGCGCCACATTGTATAAGGAATGCAGGAGTGACACATCAATGATGTGGATTAGCTATCGTTTTGACATCATTGAAGGCAACTCCGCCACTGGCTAAGCACCACTGGATGTTCTTCACTGTACGTAATTGTTATTTCATTTATTCAAGCAACAATTTTTATTCACCAGTCTATTTTTGTGGCAACTACTTCCCCACAACTGATGACACACTAATCTCTGTCACAAGTGATCTCAGCGACAACTAATCTTCATTACACGAATCATTCCCAATTTATCCGACAACTGATCTTCGCTAATGTACAAATTATCTCAAAACAGTGATTTCTCGATTACAGAGGGGTTCCTATTCCCACCTTTACGAGGGCTGATCCAAAAACTAATCCCCTTGGCACCAGACTTTGCACGACAAATCATTATCTAAGGCAATCCTTGTGTTGTTGGTGGTAAAAGATTTATTCTGGTGGAAATAAATTACATCGCCGCCCAAGAAACCTTGTCGGATAAATCTTTAAAAAATCTCATTTCTAGGAAACCTTTTTTGTTTAGAAGTGATATTAAAAATAGATTTTCGAAGTAGCTGCAATGAGACATGATTGAAATGAGTGGCATTAGAAATGACATTGCTTTTCAGAATCTCTGTAAGCTCTCCGTCATGTTTTTGGAGAGACTTTGAAGGCTAATGAATGCTCATTTGAAGATTTTGAAAATTAAGAACAGCTTGGTCTTATTAAAAAATCGTAAAATGTTAATCAATTACGAGTTCTAAACTACATGTCTTTATTTCATTACAACTTCTACTACTAAAATGTGTCTGAAATTGTACCTCAGCGGCTATAAATAAACTCAACTTCATATTTCAGATCTTAATTCGCGCCATAGAGCTAACAAACCAATGCCTGCGATTCATTGTTGATGGTCTTTGCAAACGATTATAGGACAACGATCTTCAAATCTACAGATGAACAACATCGGAGATCCTTGACTAAAAAGCAGGCATAGCCACAATCTAAAATGTACGATGGATTCACCGCATAAAAGGGGATGGAAAACTGTGGAAGAAAAATTGCAGCATTTATTCGGATACAGATTTGCGTCAAAAGAAAACTTAGAGAGCAAGTCTTGGGCTTCAGCTTCAGCCACGCAAGCAAACGCTTGACGAGGATTAGCATAAAGGCCAAATTCCTGAATATAAATAGGATCTTTGGTAAAGCAGCCACGACATCACCTCTGGAAACGGACACACGCTTATTAAATTTGCGGTGGAGGGTAATATTGTTATAGCCACCAAAGGGTTTCCACACCTTGATATTTACACAGGAACCTGGATGACCCCTGTCCAATAAATCGTAAACCAAATTGATCGTATCCTGATCGTAGCAACGCAGTTTACAGTTTTTGATACCCGAAGGTTTCGAACAGCAAACATCGGCTCGTAGTATTATCTTGTTGTAGCCAAGGTACGGATGCAGATATAGCCCAATGTCAACGAACCATTGTGAGGAACTTCACAGTCGCAAGAAACCTACTGGGGCTCTTCTAATCGAGTTTCCCTTAACCTCGTAGGATATGTACGATAAGGGCAAAAAAAGGACGAATGTAGGCACTCCAATAGAAAGAAAAATAGTATGAGAAGCACTCGATCGGGGACTTAGCTTGGGCTATTAGAAGAATGAAATTCAGAAGTTTTAGAAAACTTACAACATCTCACCGTCAGACAGAATGAACCATTCAACCTGGACAAAGGAAGCCAACATTTCCATGCACCCGAGCAAGATGAAGTCCAGTCAGAAATTTCCAAGCCTAAGTCTAACAAAGCTGGTGGATTCGATGTTAAGCTGAAGAGCTGCTAAGCTACCAGATGATAATTGGAAACGGAGCATACTCGTACATCAGCTCATCTCCAAAATCTGAGTCGACGAATGTAAATGGAACCTCAGGCGGAGAAGAAGGGAGATCCGCTTGCTGGGTAAACTATAGGGGAATAAGTTTCCTCAACAGCGTATATAAAATCATGTCTGCCGTATTATATGAACGACTAAGACCCTATGCAAATAGTCAAACCGACCCCTATCAGAGTGGGTTTAGCACAGGAAGGTCCACCATATGTCTCATTTTCACAAACACCGCATCAGTGGTTATGGTTAGGACATATAGAGCGAATGGACATCAATACTCCGGCCCGCAGAGTCTTCGAATCTAAAACGAAGTAACAACGCTATACAGGAAGACTTAACCTTAGCTAGCGCTAACATGTAGAAGGCACCTCAACCGACTTGGAGTGCGTAACTGGAGGCAGTTAGCTATGGACCGGGCTAACTTGTTAGTTGAGGCCGATGTCCAGCCCGGACTGTAGCGCCACCAAAGTAAGTAAGTAAGTTCGGCATCGACCAGATATTTATCTTACGTCAGACCTTGGAAAACCCAAGAATTCCAAACCCATACCCGCCATCCTCCTCAATTTTAAAGCCCCGTATGACAGCATTTATAGAGACGAACTACATATATAGAACCATGTCTAATTTTAGCATCTCTGCCAAGCCCATTCAACTATGCAGGATGAAGATAGAGAATGAACGGTAATAACAAAACCCAGACCTGCACTGTCAGAAAAGAACTTAAACAAGTCAATGTGCTGTCATTTGTTTTTCCCATTATTGTTCTTCAAAGAATTGCGCGAAACTCGCAAGGCAGTTCCAAGGACACCATCTCTCAAAAGTATGTTCAGTCAGTCGTATACGCCGACGACATTGATATGTTAGGTACCCGTAGAATACATCAAGCTCTTAATGGAGCGTTTGTGGCTATTTAAGCAGCAGCAAGGATAGGTTTAGCGGCCAATGAAAGAAAAACAGAGTATATTCTGTCAACGCAGAAGGACACACAATGTCATGATAGGCAGCTACAACTTTGAGTTAGTAAGGGTATTGAGGTACCAGATGGTGCTTTTATTGAAGTATGGTGAATTGATCGCCATTAAAGTTTTTGTACTTGTCACTTTGGCTTGTCAATTGCAAACGCAAAGTTGTAAAATTCTATTTCATCCCTTTAGGAAATTTTACCAAATACAAGGATTGTAGGAATACAAATACAAACAAATAAAATAGATAATGCTCAAAATTCGGAAGAGGAAGTTTACTCAGTTTTAACAGAACTAAAGGTCAAAAATGTTATCATAGCAAAGTGACGTTGGAGCACCAGTGAAACCTGTTTTAACACAATTGGAAATCAAAGTGAGTACCTTTTGATTCATTCTTTCCCCTGTAACTTTCCCAAAAAATAATCAGTCAATGCATCGTACTCCGCCACAATCAGTCTCTGTTAGCGATTTGATCGTCAAAAATAGTACAACAACAAATGCTTCACAAGCTATTCCTTTTTTCCTTTTCAACCACCATTGCCTCCGCCCTTTCCACCTAAAGAACCACCAAAAGAAGGCGCACCATTAGTTCAGTGTCTACCAGGCTAAATGGATGCGCCCCTTGGACCTCAAAGAGCCTTGTCGATAGCTTCAAAAACATGGTCACGGCGCCGTGGACAATCTCTCTTCAAATGAAACCCTTAGAAGAAGAACAGTTACTGGAAGGGAAGTACTCGGCGAAAAAATATCAAATTCTCGAAAAAATTACATCTGACGACGACAACAGGTTCCATCGACTGTGTATCTATTTTAAACTCCATTTCCTTCAATACCAACCCTCACAATCTACGTTGTCCTCATCTATCTACCGGTCCACCGCCCATCTTATGGCACCAACGAACCAATCTCCCTAATGCTCGGAAAGGTCAACTCAAATCTTTCCCTTTTTGATTTCCACCTGAGCACTCCTCGTCTCAAACAAGATCTCCTCCATCATTTCCTTGGCTCTTAAGTCGGTTTTAGTCCTAGTTTTTAAGTTAGATTAAGCTTGTATTAAGCCAATAAATGGGGGCCTCAGCCCGCACCAAAATTAAAAAATTAAATTTTTTTATGCGCCTCATGTAAAGATGTTGGGTTAAAGTTCATCTAGGTGTGAGATGGAGTTATATTTTTTTTCTGTAGTTCCTGATAATATAGTCTGTCGTGTCAATCAAAGAAAGTTTGCACATATTTCCACTTCTTTGCGTAAACACTGTATACTTGTATATACAGTGTCACGTTAAATATCTTAAAAAATATCGAATATTTTTAATTTCTGTTTTAGGTTCAGGCAGTACTGATATTTTCTTATCAAAGAGATATTTATTTGGCAAAACGGCTGAATCGGGTAAAGGATCTATAAGTGACAAATCTTTGTTTTTAAGGAAATATTTGGAAAATACAATAGAACAAACTGCCCAGAATTAAAGAAACATGAGCTGCTTTATCATGTATCTAATTTTGTTTCGGAGTTAAAGAAAAGGTGGTCAAGCTCATATAGAGTAAAAGAAAGGTTTTTGTCGAGCAATTCTGCTTAAAGTTTCTGCTTGGTTGGAAACCTCAAAAGGTTTTCCAAAATATAAAAAAATGGTTTCAGGGAAGCTCAGATTAAAGTTTTTTGAGAGTTCAGACAGAGCGAAATGCGGTCTAAATATTCCACTGAAGAATTCGATTCTCAGGTAATGTTGATGTTTTTAAATTGGTCAACAACGTTACCGACGCAAAACATAATGATGGAATAAACTATACGATGGATTGTAATCAAACGAAATTTTTTGAACCCATTGAAATGTCACCAGAAGAAGCTTTGTCTATGTTTGTAGATGCTCAGCTTACATCTCATCAATATAATATTATAAGAAGTAAAGACAAAACCAGATTTCCTTCGTACAAATATGTACATTCAAAGAGCCAAACACGATTGCTATCCTAACAGGACGTTTATTGCAATCACTGACACAACTGCAGAGGTTCAGCTCCAGGCACTGCTTGATCACACGACTTTACGTCTTATGCAGTATTTTTTTAATAACTAAATGGGGCTTCGATGGTTCATCTGGCCATTCAGAATATAAACAGAGGTTTTCAAGTGAATCAACTAGTGACTCTAGTATTTTTTTATCTTCGTTGGTACCTTTGAGGCTAATACATGGCGATCCTGAGGGCAGCAACTTATACATTGGAGCAACACAAGAACTTCGTCTACAATATACTATTGTCGTCCATTCAAATTTCAATTTTCTCATAAAACAGATGAATTTGCAGAAGAGAAAGAGACTGTATTAAGAGCCAAATTCGCACATTTGTACGAGTACAAACTTTGTATAAAACTGAAGGACAAAAGATTGAAATTCATCAGAAAATGTTATTTACAATGGTCGATGGAAAAATATGCAATGTATTGACGGAAACATCTTCGACTATGGGATGCTATGTCTGTGGGCTAACATCAAAGCAATTTAATAGTATTAATAAATGCAAAAAGACAAACATTATATCCGAGTTTGGTTAGAATTTGGAATGTCTGTACTTCATGCTTGGATACTGTTTTGTGAATGCCTATTAAATATAAATTGCCCTTACAAAAATGGCAAGCTCGAGGCGAAGAGAATAAGTAGATTCTCGATTCCACAAAAAAAGCCATCAAGGATAAATTTAAATACTAACTTGGTTTAGTTGTGGATAATCCCAAACCTGGCTATAGGAATAGTAATGATGGAAATACTGCCAGACGTTACTTTTAGAATGCAGAACTATCAAGCAGTATTACTGGTATCGATGTTAGCCTTATAAAGAAATTTCGAGTTTTATTAAAAGCCATGGCTAGTGGATGTAAACTCAACGTGGAAGTTTTTGAAACTTACGCCTTAGGAACAACTCATCTGTTTGTCGAAAAGTATTCTTGGTATCCAATGTCTCCTATCATGCACAAGATATTAATTCATGGGGGCATCATTATAAAAAAAGGCTTTACTTCCAATAGGGCAGTTAAGTGACGAAGCGCAGGAGGCTAACAACAAAATGTTCAAAAAATGTATAGAATGTTTTTCTCGGACATGTTCTCGTGAAAAATCTAATGAAGATATACTTCACCGACTTCTTATTCTCTGATCACGAGTATGCATCAACAACACAGACAGAAAAACAATTTAGACGAAGATGTTTTAGAGTTGTTAGATGCTCCTGCTATTAACATTTCACGTGCATCATCGGCAGGCCCAGATTCGGAAAGCGACGACTCGTTAAATTAGTTTTGGGTATCGTTTTTTTTCGCATTTGGTTACTATTATTGAATTCCGAGTCTTTTGTTTAATATTTTGGCTGGAGTATTATGACCATGGCGCCAAAAATTTATTTATGTCTTCTAGTTTTTGAGAAAATTGAAAATTATTATTTTTGTTTTCCTTTTTGGGCATTTACGTGGTCTTCCTTTGAAGTAAGTAAATGAATAATAGATTGAACGTCTGGCAGCCGCCAATATCAATAGTTTTCTTAATTAAAAGGGATTTAAACTCTCTCTTCGCATGCGGTAAGCCCCGCTCACGCAACTTCGTTGCTCCGCTCGGGGTAGGTGCTCTTCGTCAGGCAGGCGCCTACTACATTGATCGAAACGTTCCCGGAATGTATTCAGAAAATTTTAAATACAAGTTTATTCATCTAAATCTATGTATATTATCCCCTTCAGAGTAATCCCCATAGACTACAACACACTTATGCCAGCGCTTAATCCTCGAAACATTTTTTATATTCGGTTTTCGGTATGTCCATCAGTGCTTCCTGCGATTTTTCCATTACTTCCTCTCGGCTGCTGAAACGCGTTCCCCGTAGTGGTTTTTTAACTCGATTGAACAAAAAAAAGTGACAGAGAGCCAAATCAGGTGAATTCGGTGGCTGTTGGATGGTATTTGTTGCATTTTTCGTCAAAAAATTACGAATAATGATGGCACTGTGTGACGGTGCGTTATCATGGTGCAAAATCCACAAGTTTTCTGCCCACAATTCTGGTACTTCATTATAAGTGTTACCGTTGTTTTTTTAATAATTTGTTTTTCGTTTTAAGTAATTTTTTTTCTAAAATTGCCCCTTCCTCCTAAACGGGGCGAGATAGACCCCCTCCTCACATAGTACAAAATGATTGTTTTTGACCCCTCTATCAATTTTTGGCGCTAAAGTTATCGTACTCTCCCCATATTTTGTTAAATATAATCTATGTATAAATACGTGCTGCCCATTTTTGTCGTACGCTTTTACACCGTTCTACTAAACCGAATGGCATGATACTTATACCATTGGAAAGGTAATTTCGCGTAAATGTGCAGAATGTGTTTTTTTTTGCCAAACGGTTGAGTAGAACCTTGGTAAACACATTTAAAAAATTAGGCTATTTTACAACATGACAGAAAAAAAAAGTCTGCTCGCCTTTGAAAGTCAATAGTCAAGAAAAGGAAAGATGCTAGGGATAAGCGTATAGTCAAATCGTTTTTGTGCATGTGGTTCATAAGGAATTTGCTTGACTGCTTTGACTCACAAAATGTATTGTTTTGTTTTTTATGTAAGTTTGTGACTGCGAAAGTCACTACACAAATTGAAAAAAAGAAAAAAACAGTGACGAGTGACGACACTTCTGTTATGTACACGACACTGTTGCTTTTGTGTTGTGGATTTGCAACGCGCATGCACGTTCGGTTCAACAACATTATATATATTAGTAAAAAAGCTGTGTAAAGGAGAAAGAGCGTTCACATAGCAGGGGAATAAATCATGTTGTGTATTTTTTAGTACCTGTTCACATTAACACAAAGCAGGAACGCTTTTTATTGAAGTGGGAAGAAGAAGAGTTATTTCCACCGAAAATCCATTCCAAAATTGCTAAATTGGATAATCGTTGAATTTCAACAACGGGCGCGCCTAGCAATTTTTTTAAATTAAAAACAAAAAAAAATAAATCTTCTTTTGCTAAGCAATTCGAATATTGCAGGTAAACCTCATTTTGTATGTTTATTCATGCTGTATCACCACATTTTAAATTTAAACCATAACATTTTCCCCAATTCTATTGTTAATTGAGTATATTTACTAAATAAAAATATAAAAACGTAGAAAAATATTTTTTGCCAACTTTTCATACCATCGGCCACACTGTGCGACAATCCGATTTTACTACAAGAATAAGTGGAGAAGTTACCCCCCAGACTACGTCTTAACTGGTCCATCTATAAGCGGCGAATGAAGCGTCGTTCGCTAATCCCTTAGTATCAGACAGGAAATCAGAGCATAGATCTCGACAAGAGCGATCATTTCTGAATATTCATAATGACTTACCTTCAAAAAAATGCAAAGTTTGTAGTTAAAACTGTTCTTCCGTCGATAAGTGCAAAATATTTCTCGGCTATATCTACAATATCGCAATTTTGGTTAGTTGCAGAAGCAAACCAACTTTGTCACCACAATAACCGATGCCAGTTTTTTAAAGCACCAGACGTATTTTAAGATAGGTTTAAGTATTTTCTTGTTTAACACATTGTATAAATAATTCATTTTCTTTCCTGCCCTACTGTAATAAAGTATAATCCAATATTCCCAATACTTTTTCCCATACGTCATATTATTCCTGTCAGCATTCCCACACTCTATTCCGTCGAAGCAGCGAATATGACACACGCCAATTCCACACAGAGCATAACTGGAGACCTAATATATGATTCCCATGCTAACTACTATGCCAAATTCCGGTCCCATTCCCACGATTTAAGTATAGAAATTAGTATTGAAGCCAATTAAATTTTTCAATAAAGTCACTTGTGTCAGGAAGTTCTGTCCAAAAAGATCAAAAGAGATCTTTACACCCATCGAATCAAATGTGCGGAAAAAACGACTGCTCGTACTGCTACCATAAACTCCTTCATAACAACAAAAGAAATACTAGATGGAGTGAAAAGTGAGCTCCTTGACCGCCAGAATGCGCAGCTACTGCAAAAAAGGTTATGGTGCGTTGAAGTCCGTTCATATTTAGACAGACGTGTCAAATTTAAATGCGATACTGTCTTTAGTTTTGACAGCTGATTGTTATTGACATGTTTGGCATCATGTTGAGTATGGACGAAAACGATTTTCGTTCTCTCATAAAGCATTATTTTTTGAGAGGCAAAACAGCGAAGGAAACAGAAGAAAAGTTGGATAAATATTATGGGGATAATGCTCCGTCAGGTTACACCGTCAAATATTGGTTTCGAGAGTTTCGTGGTGGCCGCAACTCCACTACCGATCAAGTCCGCAGCGGCAGGCCCTCCGATGCGGTTACAGAGGACAATGTCAAAAAAATACATGAAATGGTGTTGGCTCACCGGAAAGAGAAGGTGCCCCAGCTAGCAGATACCACAAAGATTAGTACTGAGCGCACACGCCATATTTTGGGCAATATTCTGCATATGAAAAAGTTATCCTGCCGCTGGGTGCCGCGCAAGACCAAAAACACGAACGCGAGAGCACTTCGAAAGAGTGTTTGGACTTGTTGATGCGGAATCGGGCGAACTTTTGACACCAATTGGTAGCTGGATTTGGATCCCTCGGACTATTATCTCTTCCCAAACCTCAAAAGATGGCCCATCAATAAAAAATTCAGCTCACGAGAGGAAATCATCGACGCCACGGAGGAGTATTTTGCAGACCTTCCGGAAAATTACTTTTCGGGCGGGATCAAGAAGTTGGAAAATCGCTGGAATAAGTGTATCAAACTAAAAGGGGACTATATTGAATAAAATAAAAATACATTTAAAAAAAAAATTTTTTTAATTTCCAAGGCGGTCACTTTTCACTCCAGTTAGTACAAAGGCACAAGCAAATATTGGAAATACGAACACAATTGAGATGAAGGCAGCTACTTCGACATGCAACACTGCAACCGCTGCGATTAAACCTACATCATCGCCATTATCTTTGTGTCGTACTCAATCTAATGAGAACGCAATTCTTTTCAGAACATTACCAGTTACACTACTTGGCGATGGCACAAAGGTAGAAATATTTTCCTTTGTTGACGACGGATCTTCTACTTCGCTGATGGAAGAACAATTAGCAAATACTTTCCGAATTGAAGGAAGACAGCAACCACTGCAACCGAAGTGGACGTCAAATATAGTCCGCGAGGAATGTTGACGTTTTGTGTTCGGGCGAAAATTTGAATGTTAAATTTGTGGTGTGCGAACAGTGGATAAATTAGCCTTACCGCAACAAATTCTTCAAAATTAGCAGAAAGGTACTAACTTTTGAAGGCAGTTCCGTTAAGCTCATTTTTAAACGCATAACCTCGTCTTTTAATAGGTTTAAAGCACTGCAATTTGGGAATGCCACTACCCACCAGATAAGGGTTTGGTCCGTGCGACTATGCATCAAGGAAGAATTTAAGTGCAAATTATCAACTACATACTTGTGCCTGCAGCCAAGATGATGACATGTTCCTAAATGACCGGGTAAAAGAGTATTTTGCGCTGGAAAATATGGATCACTATTGTTGTAGCGAAATAAATTCTCTATGTTTATGTCCATAGAATTGGAAATAGTTTGGAGCTGCCCTTGCTGTGGAAGATCCAAAATCTTAAATTGCCAAACAGCCATATAAACGCGTGACGTCGTCTGCAATGCTTAATAATTTAATCCACGATTACGTACGCGAGGGTTACGCTCGGAAAATTAATTAAAAAGCTGTAGAGACTGAGAAGACCTGGTATCTATCAATTTTCCCCGCATTCAACCCAAACAAACTGAGCAAAATACGCATCGTATGAGACGCAGCTTCAAAGATAGAATTTGTTTCTCTTAATTCGGTCTTGTTGACTGGTATAGATATAACATCACCTCTCTTGGGAATTCTTTTCCAATTTAGAGAGCGAAAAGTGAGCCTGTGTGGAGACGTAAAAGAAATGTTCCATCAGGTCCGCGAATTTATGCGAATTTATGATCCTTTAGGGCTAGTCGCCAACGTTTTGGTAAACCTAAAAATTTTGCTACAAGCTATTTAGAGATCGCGTATATCGTGGGATGAGCAAATAAATTCCGAACATTTTGCAGTATGGAGTAAGTGGCTTCATTTATTACCTTAAATAAAAAATAAAAAATTCCACGTACCTATTTAACAGTCCTCAACTTTGCCAACGCTGATAGTGTTGAAGTCCACATATTTCACGATGCGAGTGAAGACGCTTTGGCCTCAGTAGCATGTATCAGAGTTTCATGAGGAGAAGAATTGGAGAGCCGTTTAATTGCTGTGAAGACCAAAGTAGCAGATCTGCGCCCCATTTCAATTCCATCGATGCAACTGGTGTCCTTGAAAGCAGACTAGCGTCTACAATAATTGAGAGCCATTCTATCAGGTTTACACGTCAAGTGAATTGGACCGATTGCAAAACTATAATTTATTGGATAAGATCCCCAAGTCGTAATTTTAAGTCATACGTCCCATTAAGAATTGGCGAAATTCTTGAGAAGACTTACGCAACATCATGGAAATGGGGCCCGTCAAAGTTATAAGTGGCAGATGAAGCAACTAAGATACGAATGAACTTTAACTTGTCATCGCAGAGTTATTGGTATACGGGTCCTGACTTCCTGTAGTGCAAAGAACAACACTGTGAACTCGAATTCGATTTTTCAAATGACGAAATAGACGAACAATTTTATCATGTGACAGCTAATCAAAATTGTCTGATTAATTTTCGTAATTTTTCGAGGTGGAGAAAATTACTCAATACGATGGCAAGAGTTTACATGTTCACTGAGCAGTATATAAAAAGAAATTCTAATCTCCGGTATCAACAGTTCTTCGATAAGGCTGAAAGTTCTTGTGGACGCAAGCACAGAAAAATGTATTTGGTGAAGAGATACGCATACTTACTACAGTGACTTCTTTAGAAGGAGTCATCCTGCGAAAGACAATTTCGCTTTATAAGCTGTCACCTTATCCAGAGAGATGGAGGTGCTTAGAATTTTTAGAAGCATAGATGCCTCTTCGGATGTGGGCCTTGACACCCAAAGGCCGGCCGTACTGCCAAAGGAGCACTACATTACGTATCTGATTCTCGATCATTATCATCGAAATTACAAACACCAGTACAACGAAACTGTCGTAAATGAAGTTCGTCAGAGATTTTATATTTATTCTAACCTTACATGTGATGGTTAAGAAGGTACTGTCAAGAGTGTCGCAATAAGAAATCGGAGCCATCAATTCCAATAATGGGTGAGCTGCCACCGGCAAGGCTGAAGACGTTTACGAAGCCATTCTCATACATTGGACCGATGTCGGTAACGGTGGGTCGTCGTGTGGAAAAACGATGTGGTGCAATCTTCACCTGCTTAACGGTTAGAATGGTTCATGTGAAAGTCGCTCATTCTCTGACTACCAGCTCGTGCATTCAGGCTTTGAAATGATTTTTGGCCAGAAAAGGATTGTCTATACGGACAATGATACAAATTTTCGAGGTGCTAGCCGAGAACTGAAAGCGGCGGTTGAACAAATTGACGGTAGGAAACTGATTGAAGGCATGGCTGAGGGTCAAATAGTAATTCATCCCTCATGGGTGGTTGCTGGGAGCGCTTGGTACGTTCTGTGAAGCAAACACTTGCACAAATTATGTTCACCAGAAACCCGAGTGATGAGCTGCTGCTTACGATGACGGCCGACATTGAGAACATAATCAACTCTCGTCCATGGACATATTGTATGTTCCAGTTAGCGCTTATGATGATCAAGCGGGTCTAACCTATTGGGAGAATTTAATGACGAGGGCGTTATCCTTAAGCAAAACTGGATGATGGTTGAGCAATTTATCAATTCTTTCTGGCGAAAATGGGTTCGTGAATATTTGCCAAGTCTCACCAGAAAGACAAAATGGTTCCAGAAAAATCAATTTCTGTAAATGATGTGGTGGTAATGGTGGATGAGAAAAACTCGAAAAACGTGTAGCCCAGGGGTCACATTCTAGAGGTTAACGCTGGTCGAGACCGCAAAATAAGAAGTGCCCTAGTATCTGGAGTATTTGTTCGACCCGTTTCTAAATTGGCGATATTGGATGTAGCCGCTTCTGTTGGTTTCGGTAAACAAGACCAACGTTCTAACTTACCGGGTGGGAGTATTGAGGAGCCTGGCATTATCGGCGCTACTGTCGAGTAGATGGTGCTTTTGTTGAGGTATGGTGAATTGATCGCCAGTAAAGTTCTTGTGCTTGTCACTTTGGCTTGCCAATCTAACCTTTCCTTTTGAATACAACGCTGAAGCGTTCACATGTTAAAACGAGTTCAGAAAAAATTAATTTGAATAAATAAATAAAATTGAATAAAATATTGTAAAATTCTATTTCCTCCCTTTAGGAAATACAAATAGTGCACGAATACAGATACAAAGAAATAAAATAAATAATGATTAAAATTCGGAAGAGGAATTTTACTCAGTTTTAACAAAAGGACTTTATCTTCCTCTGCTTCACTATTAACCCTGACAACGACATCAGTGTGGAAATCATGCTAAGAATCACTCTGAATCTTTGAGCTTAGAAGACAATTGTGTAGTACCGCCTCCTCTCGAAGAATAGAATATTGCGGCTACATGCGAGTTGGTTAGAGGGCAATCAATTGATTTTTCGGCGTTATAAAGGGCTGGGAGTCTCTCAAGTGTTCCTTTGGCATATTCTGCGTAAGGACTTAGCAATACATCCGTTCAAGAAAACACTGACCCAAGAGAAAAAGCCCAATGTCAAATGACCATTGGGCTCTATTGAAGATGGAAAACTATCTAGATTTTTACTAAAAAAAAATGGCTTTATTAATTAGAAAAATTGCCACATTTGGTCAAGCGAACCGAAGGTGTAGAAACAGCATCTACTCTATAGACAAATTGACAGCATGTTAAAATTTTCATTCTGAAAGAATGAAGGTAGCTGTCGCTCCGAATTAATCAATGTTTTTGTGATAGATTGAAACTGAAAGGCTCTGCTTAAGGCCGAGTAAGTGCCACCTATTAAAGACCCGTCTTTTCTCTAGAAATGGGCTAGTTAATTGGCCTCCTCGTTCTATAAGCGTCTGGGAGACGATTTGAAATTGCTGGAATATCTGGCGAATCATGCGAAAAAGCCCTGAATAATTTAGTTCAGAGCATCCGCTCATGCAAGCTCTTTCAATGAGGACGTTTGAATGATATCACACTTCATAAACCACGATATCAATTTTATTTCAAACCAAAACTAAAATCTCATTGACATCTTGAGCACACGTCTTTTTATTGAATGAAAAATAAATGAAAACCCATGATTATAAAATGTATTATTTTACGAGTACGTTTCAAATAATCAGACTACAGGTTTCGTCTGGTAAGTTCAAATGTGGCGCCAGAGAGAACGTTCTCGCATCGCAAACATTCTATTATTAGTCTTCTAGTTAGCAAAGGTAGTAAGGCGTAATAGAGTAATTTTCCCAGAAATTTATATTCCTAACGCACCGCCAAAGGCATAGCGTACGCCTTCCAATTTCATTTATTTTGGCAGAAGTATTCATAGACTCATTTCGAAATTCGCTTTGTCTAGGTAAATACAGACGCAATTACTAGGCTACAAAACTATTTAGTTGTATACCAGAGGTAATCAGTGGAAATTGTTTATCTTTGTAATATTTGTTTCTTTCCCATTCACAGTGAAGAGCCGAAAAACAACTGTATTCTACGCTTGTATCTATTTACCATATGTACGAGAATATGTCAGGGTAGAGCATATTGGCTTTGATGACCTTCAGGTGAAAGAATTTGCATAGATGTCTACAGAGACACAAGATACAAAATTTGTCAAACACACATTCTTTTGCATAAAAAAAAATAGAAAATTAGGACTTTTGCCAGTACGAGTATCTCTTGCTTTCGAACTCATCTTCTAGTCAATATTCTGCAGATATGATACTTTAATGAGTTTCGTGCATGCATATGTACATATATGCATGTATTGAAATGAAAAATGTTAAATACTTTCAAAAATGAACGTTCTTTAGGTTGACTAATTACTTTGTGTCTGTCAGCGCGGGCTTATTACTGTTTTGGCATTCTGACAAACTTTTTCATCATAGCTCTAATTTACGTACATACACTACCCATACCACGTCGAGGCGACAAATATAAAAGTTAAATATTTGCAAAATCTAAAGAAAGACTGTTGTTAGGTGTGACGAGCATCGGGGAGGCTAAAATATGTTTTCCCCCGCCCGGATAAGTGTATATATTCCCATGAAAATAGCAACTTCAAAGCTAAAATTACCTCTGTTTGTTTATTGAAGAAATTTTGTGCGACTTTCCGAAAGTTTAATGCTGTCGGAAGGTGATTAAATTTAATTTCTTTTTGTTTGCTTGTAGACATATATCTTTCAAATACTCGTATCGTTTTTGTATGAATTGGTTGAGATTTTTGAAAAGTTTTCTTTTGCCGTTCTGGTTGGGAGTTTGATGTTGAAACGAGCAGAAACGTTCAAAGGTCATTTGTTTGTTGATACAGTCGGAGTTATGTTAATATTCAGCCCAATAAGTCTTCTTCGAAAGTTCATTCGTGTTGAGTTAAAAGTCGAGGAAGTTTGTTGAAGTAATATGTATTTTCTCAGTCATTGAATCAGACCTACTTTATCTGAGCAAATTTTAAAAATTTGTAAAGTACTTGTGTATGTATATTCATCCTAACTATTCTTTCCTGCATTTAAGGAAGGACTGGTTCTTATTATGACTTCAGAGGAACATATTAAAATCGATTAGATGCTCAAATTTTTTGTGAAGATTAAGCCGCTGCTCACCAACTCCCACACTCACTTTTCAAGGTCGAGTAGAAATGGGGTCCAAGGAAACTCATTAGGCTACCGCGGCTGTAATAGTATCAGCAAGGCTATAGGCAGCGGATTGTTTATGTGGCCCTCCAGGTAGGAGGTAACTTCTCCACAGTGAAAAAAAGGAAAAAGAATTCAGCCTCTGATACGGACGGATATTTATATTGACAGCAGACTCAAACGTTTAAAAGACGAAAATCTTCAGCATTGCATATCATATAATTTTGGGACTCTTAATAGCCGAACAATTCGGGGAGGCCTTGAACTTCTATGTTACGGCGATCCTAGATGTGATTGGATGGGTCGCGCAAGAATCACAACCTACGAAATCTGCTACGGCAATTACTACAAAGAAGGCAGACAACGCTTATTTGGATGTGGATTTACTATTCTAAGAAGGTAGAAGGTAAATAAATGTAAAGCTTTCGACATGTAAGCGAAAATCTCATAACAATTGTGTTCATACCTCTACATGATAATGATAACAGCATAAAAGGCAAATTATATGTTTTGACCTCCTAGACTGTGCCTCCGCTGTGGTACCAAAACAGTGCTAGCACGTCGAAAAGCTACAATCTTTCCCAATTGAGTTTCCCTGAAGCTTTCCTAAAATTCTAGCCCTAATACATAATCCATAGAACACCAATGGGAGCGTTATCAACGAGACATCAGAGAAGCTGCTTCTGAAGTGATTAGTTTCAAGGCCCCATCACAAAGAAACGTCTGATTCGACGAGGGATGACAACAGCTATTGTACATGTACAAAAAGAAGTTAACAGAACAGCCTTCTCGGAAATAAAATGAAAAAGCGCGATGAACGGACGATCGAGGCAATGAAGAGATGTTTCTGCAGGAATGACGCTCGAAAGTTTCGCCAGAGAATAAAACGAACATGCAAGGGCTACCAAGCCAGAATGGAAGCCTGCAAAGGTAAACATGGACAAATAGTAATAGATTCGCTGTCGGTGTTGAGACTATGGACATACTACTTCTGCAGATTATATATCGACGATGATGATTGAACCATTCACGTTATATGAAGACGATGGAGAGTTCCACCCACCTGACCTAGGCGAAGCTAAAGTAGCAATATCGAAGATAAGGCCTAATAAAGCTGGTACAGGTGGACCTCCTACTAAGCTGCATAAGCAGCTGTAAGATATATACGGTCAGATGAAAACATGTCAGAAGCATGGAATCTCAGTATCGTCTATACGATCAACAAGAAAGGAGACTCTTTTGGCTTCGCCAACTATGGAGGAATAACTCTTCCAAACATTCCCTACAATATCTTTTTCGGCGCAATCTGCGAGCATCTGAAACCATTGCTCAACAATCTAGTTGGTCCATACCAACTAGGTATGGCTAGGAAAATCAATCATCGAACAAATATTTACACTACGCCAGATCTTGGGAAATACGTTCACAATCTATTTGTCAAATTCAAAACCACATATGACAGCGTACATATAGACGAGCTATACGATACCATATCTAATTTTAACATCCCTGCCAAACCCATAAATTTGTGAGAGACGTTAAATATCAATAAATGTTTTAGACAAGGCAACCCGATGTCATTTGACTTTTTCAACATCGCCCTAGAACGAATCGTTAAAAACTTACTGGGTAACAAAAGAGAAGCGATCTTTTTTGAGACTCACTACTACTTGCGTACGTGGATAACATTGATGTGATTTGAAGAACACAGCAAGCCGTCAATGATCTTTCGTTAATATTGAGGCAGAAGCGGGAAAGTGTGTGTGGAGGTATTTGGGTGCAAAACGAAGTACATGCTTTCATCAGAAAAGGATGCAGACCACAGACGACTTGGCCAGAACGTCATCATTGGCAGTTACAACTTGAAGGTAGACTTCGATTCTTACCCCGACAACTTTGGCACAACAGCACTGAAGGCAGTGAGATATTGATATCTGAAGAGGCCAGATTTATTCCGGATTGTAGAGACACCTAAGTAAGTAAGTAGATAATATTAGAAAATTAGACACTATCGAAGAGTTAAATATTTTGTAATGCACTCTAATAATATCGTAGCCGTGAGGAAGTTAACTGAAAGAACCACTAAATATTTGCAATGCAAGTCGGTAAAGTCAAAGTAGGCTATAGTTGTCAACTAATAATTAAGCTAGCTTAAACTACGATGACCAGCTGATGTTTTAAAGAGAATTCTTGGATCACTTACCACATTTTCAGGACAGAAAATTTGTGATTCCATATTACTAACTTACTTAAGTGGCACAATAGGTCGGGGTAAAGCTGAGCCTTAACTAATAAGCCTCTCCCGTTAGCCTGCTCTTTAGATAACTGCTTCCGTTGCGCTCTCCAAGTCGGTTGATATCCCCTTCTACTTATACGCGATATCTAAGGTGAGGTCTTTCTCTACACCATTGTCCCTCCTCGTCGTTGAATCTGGCTGAGGCCACGAAATCATCTATGTCCAAAACCGCGTCGCCATTGTTTAAAGGCTACTTGGCCTATGACTCCTTCTTCCTTCAACAAGACCTTGATAGTTTTTCGATCTAGTGCCATAAAAATTGCTTGGAACTTAATATCGCCAAATGCCAAACCATCACCTATTCATATAAACGATACCACTCTCTTCCTCGACCCTCTTCCTTCTCCATAACCAACCTATCTCCACCGTTCAATCTCTTCGCGGCCTCAACATTTTGTATGATGGGGAGCTCAACTTCCATTTACATATGGATGAGATAATCCTTAAACCCAACTTTGTACTATGTTCTGTAAAACGGTCGTAAAAAGAATTCACCAACCCATACGTGACCAGGTTCCTCTATACTACCTTTGTTTGCCCCCTCCTAGAGTACGGGAGTCAAGTGTGGTCCCCATATCATCGCTTTCGTATTTCGAGAATCGAAAGCATCCAGTGCCGTTTTCCTCGATTTGCTCTTTGAGGTATGCCCTGGAACGATCCCCCTATTCTTCCCCCCTATCAAAACCGTCTCAACCTTATAAACATAAACACCCTTGAGGAAGCCGAATTTCTCTTCGTTCACCCACTTCTTTCAGATCACATTGAATGCGCGTCCCATCACAACTCTATTTTCCTCAACTTTCACTTTCACCGCGCCACTCCCTCCCTTAAATCCGTCCACCTTGATCACTCCAACCAACCTTAGTTTTAGGTTTAAGTTTAAGTTTAATTTTAAGTTATAGTTTGTATTAAGCTGAATAAATAGGGCCCTTCGGCTCCACCAAAATTTATAAAATTGTTTAGACCTAGGTACCAATGTAGACGCAAAGCTATGATATTTTCGAGCACATTGCACATGTAACATATGTACTTCAAGAGCGATATTGGGCGACAGCCGTTAATATCGGTGGTACTACGCATGACGTTTTCCATGTTTGAGGGATAACACCTTTATAGAAGATCAGATTGTATATAGACAATAAGCGCGTTTTAAGCATTGCAGTCGAATTCTTAAGCACTGGATACAATATTATGTCGTAACCTGGTGTTTTACCTAAGACTGATCACAAACAGTTATCAAATTCTATGTGGTTTATTGGACTTCAATTTGGCGGGCGGAGGAAGAAAATTATAGTTCGTTACCACGTTTTTAATACGGAGTGCTTAGCTTACTGAGAGAATAGTTTGAATCTGTTGAGTCATCTAGCAGGAGAAAGTTAGAAAGTTACATCGTCTCCAAAATCTTTATAGGAATTAAAACATAATTTCCGACGACGAACTTTATAGCATTCCAAATGACTTTAGACGAGGTTTTTGGGTTGATATTTAAAGTAAATTTTCCAAAGCTTACTTTTTTTTTCGAGTTTAGCATATTTGCGGAAAAAAGCATTGTCATTACGGTAAGTAATTAGATTTGTATTACTAGGTGTTTTCTAAAGTTGTGCCAAGCTTTTTTATATCATTGTTCGCTGTGTACAAATAATTTATGGGTACTCAAATCCCTTGGGCGCTCGCTAAATATCTAATTATAAAAAAAAAAAATCGCTGTATTACGACGGCTTCTATATTGAAGTCAGTTGAAGGATCCCTCTGTGTTAAAAAAAAAACGTTAACCTTAGCACAGAATAAGGACCAATTAGCTCTCTCAACTATGAATTTTGTTGGTGTCTGCTGTCTTAAAGGATTTGGGCAGGGTTTCGGAAATAAAGGTCGTAATTATGAAACTATGATTTGATGAAATTGTCCATGAGGAGTTTGGGAAAAATTGTGGAGAGATTAGCGAAAGGTTAATGTGCGTTAAAGTTTTGTGTGTTGAAACAAACCGTCGCGTCGTTAAGTATTGCAAAATTGGAGTATGTCAGGAAATCTTCATTTACTTTACCCTTTGCCGTGCAAGAACCCCAAAGGGATCTCCACGAGTTCTAGTCTCCGTTTAATAACACTGGTGTATTGAATGTTTTATTAAATTGTGTTATTCAGAAAGTGGTTGGTCAGAGCTAGGAAACAAGAGACGACTGTGAGTACAGGGACTGTCTCGACTTCATAGCCTCGTGCAAATACTAGAGATCTCGCAAGAAGTGTTCGGCCCCGTATTGATCGTTCGATCGAAAATATCACTGCTGTGGCCGATTACGACTGGACGAGGACAAACATCGACGAGACGACGACGACGTTATGTGAATAAACGAAATTTGCATTTCTGGGGTACGGAGAATGAAATGCATCCATTGCGTCCCTTCAAACTGAATGTTTGGTCCGCCATTTGCAGTGAAAAAGTTTTCGGCCCTTATTTTTTAGGAGACGCTGACGACACCTTCGTATCCGTAACTGGTGAACACTATCGACAGATGTTACACGAATTTTTTTTCCCGCTATGTGTTGAATTTAGTTCCGAGCATTGTGGTTCCAGCAAAACAGAGCATGGGGCAACGATGAAGATTTTGAAAAACCAATTTCCAGACCGTGTTATCTCCCGTTTTGGCGATTTGAACTGGCCGGCCAGAAAGCCATATCTGATGGTGCCAAGCCACTTCCATTGGGGTGTTTTGAAATCTCGTGTTTACCACAACAAACCAACAAACCACAAACCCTGGAAGCCAACATTACTTCAATGTTCTCCAGTCACCAATTTGGATCCAGAAAATCAAAATGCCGTAAAACGAGCACAAATATGCATCAACTCAGGAGGTGGATATCATTTTTTAACTTAATGTCAGCAATTCTACCGTCTTAAGTAAACGTTTCATGAAAAAAATGCCAAAGGTTTTTCATTCTAACAAAATATTGTTTATTCACATTATGACATTACTTTTACCGCATCTTGTAGTTAAAAGTTTTTGGATTGAATAAATTTAGGACAACTTTTATCTGAGCATGGTTGCGAATCGTGACAATTCGCACACACTTTGCGTGTAGAATTAATACTGCAGGCTTTGTGCATTTTTTGTTCTATGCGCAAGCTGACAAGAACGGTATCTCATTGGGTTCGGAATGAATTCACTGACCTCTGCAGTATCAGGTGGTTGAAAGTGACCGAATATTGGCACATTGGCGATTTTCAATCAAAAAGTTTTGTAAATTTACACATTCTGAAACCCCTTGGGATCCCACTTCGGAGAATATTTCAGATTTGGTGACAGCAGTTAAGTAATGCGCGTTTACGATTCCTTTGGAAGAGTTCAAATGATCTCGGAGTGAGACTGGGATGGAACAAGAACGAATTTTTAGTGGCTAAAAATCGGACAGCAACACGTTGATTTTTAGTGAGTATGATCAAGTTTTCGTCTCTGAAGTAGGATATACGAGTATGATCATATTCTATATATTTATTGAATCAATCTTATTTGAAATTAAAATGGCTCGTGAGTGTAGAAGTTGATTTTGGGAAGGTTACTGGGTTTTATATTTTGCCTAGGCGCCATTGACAAAAAGGCTCACAAGAATTTAATCAACCCTCTGCGACTAACGTGGTAGTATGATGGACACCACAAAATTGAAAAACTTGTTTTACGTCGTTATTTTCCAAACGTTGACTCACGCGTTATCGCGTTATCAGTATATATCTGCTACATAGCGTGCGTTAGTGCAACGCAAGCAGTTGTGGTGTATGCATGCATTGTTGTGCGAAGGAGGGTGTCTACGAGTCAACCACGATAGTGTTAAGGTATTTGTCTGATAAGCAACCGCCTCAGTGTAATAGTTATAAGTTCATAGTGTCTCCTAAGCAACATGTCAGTAAAACTGTTTTGTTAAATTCAATTTGCTGTTTGTTTCTTAGATAAATAACAGCCAAGGGTCTTATAGATCTAAAAGAACGTCGACTGGAACCTATGTAAGTCGCGACCAGCTAATAGATCAGTGGTTGGACGAAGAAAAATACCACGAGTTCACGGTGATAACCCGTATTTTCAGGCAGAAGAGGAATTTCTGGAAGCCGACGAGGTTTCAGGTGAAGAATAGTATCAAGAACCACGTGAAGAAGAGCCATATGTACCTGCCACTGAAAATATGCATCAAGAAAAGTCAAGGGAATTATCTGAATATTACAAAGCTAAGAAAGGATTTATTTTGAATAGACAAGAGTGACACAGGGCATCACGAACTGCAGCCCACAACATAATAAGATTACCTGGCCATTTGCATGCTCCTAATTTTGAAGTCCGTTTGACCATTCAATGTTGGAATGTTTGGTAGCATTTACGAACCAAAAACTGAATAATTACCGAGCCCAGCTCAAACATAGCACTAAGATAGAACTTACAGATGTTATAGGTCTAATTTACTACTCGTCAGCATTTAAGTGTAATGACGCTGATCTTCGCATAATATTTGCCAGTGATGGAACTGGCCACTAAATACTCTGCTGTGAAATGTCCAAATGGCGTTTTTGTTTGGTCAACTACCTCCGATTTGCTGATTCCACTACCTCAGACGAACGACTGAAAAAGATTCACTTGCTCCAATATTAGACACATTCAAAAAGTTCATCAAACAGCCAGTCGCAATATATCCCCTGACCATACCTTTGCATCGATGAACTGTTGCTGGCATTTAGAGGTCGTTGCAAATTTATTATTTACATGCCCCAGAAACCAGCAAAGAATGGCATAAAAATATTGCTATTGGTAGATGGGGGCACATACTAGAGTTACAGTGCCTTCATCTATGTAACATAACAACAATTTAGTCTGATTATCATAAGTGTTAACTTTAATAAATGTATCAGCAAATGAAGGAAGTATTTATATTCATTTTTTTTTTAGCTTTTTCTATATGCGTAAGTTTTGCAAAAATCAATTGTGTCATATTAATAAATGTTGTTTAACTTTATATGTCTTCTTAAATTTTACATACATAATAGTAATTTAAAATAAACTTTAAAACATAGGAGTCAAAATAGTGTCTGGTTTACTAGCACATCAGTAAAATTGTGAAAATTAGGACACGTCAGTCGCAGAGAGTTAAAGCTAAAATACAGTTACGTTTTCGAGGTAAATGTTTTTGTCAGTAACGAACGATGTAGGGGAACTAAGGAAGTATTAGAAGTAAAATTAGAAGTAACTCAAGGGTCGGTTTTGTGAGTATTTTTATTTCTTATTTATATTAATAACATGGAACGAGTACTATGATACTTTCAACTGGTCTTGTTTGCTGACTATACCTTGCTTTTTATATCTGAAGAAGATGTTGAAGATTTTCATCGAAAAATCAAAGATGACCTAAATAGCGTGTTTGAGTGACTTTCTCAAAATAGACTTAAAGTGAATGTAAAAACTACTAAGTGTATGATTTTGAATGACAAGTAGAATTTTGATGTGAACCTTAAAATAGAATATGAGTATATGGAAAAAGTTCAAGAGATCAAGTATTTTGGAATAATAATTGACTCTAAATTAAATTTTAAAAACCATGTTGATTATTTGTGTAAGGAAATTGGAAAAAATGGCATTCATGGAACGACAAAGTAAGCAGTTAACGACAATACTTGCAATTAAAATTTATAATGTAATTGTTAAGCCCCAATTCGACTATTGTTCAACTGATCTATTTCTTTGTGATGGAAATCAGAGTCATCACCCCATCGGAAGATGCTATATTTTTTGCAAATGGCGGCAAATATCAATTCTACTTTGGCACCTGTGAAGTAAACAGATACAAAATACAAGTCAACAGGACATAAAGAACTATACTTCTAAAGAACACGGAATAATTGTTACGATTTTTTTGTGGAATAAGTCGTCGGTAGTGTTGGCGCAGCGTGAATTTCGGAGCTGATTTCCCGGTAGTACGACACCAACTGGGCATATACTACGACGTTTAGCCGTTCGCCTAGAAGAGTATGGGACAACACGAGATGCTCCCAAGTCTGGCCGGCCCCGAAGTAGCCGTTCTGCAAAGAATATCGCAACTGTGGTTGAAGGTGAAAACGAGGCGGGCCAAACGACTATTGTGGACGGCGAGCGCTACAGAGCCATGCCCAGCGATTTTCTCCTTCCTTACTTGGATGAATTGGGACTGGAGAACATGTGGTTCCAAGAGGATGGAGCAATGGCTCAAGAGCCACAACCGAAATTCTGAGGGCTGCATTTCCGGGTCGCCTAGTCTCTCGTTTTGGCGGTATGCACTGGTCGGCAAAATCGCCTGATTTAACCATTTCAGACTTATTTTTGTGGGGTTTTTTGAATTCACGAGTCTACGTCAACAAACCTCAGCCTCTTGAGAATATCTCTCAAGAATGCGAGGAAGTATAGTCGGAAGTTCTGAAAAGAGTGATGGAAAATACCACAAATATGGCCCAAATGGTTATCCATTCTGGCGGCAGCCGCTTAGCCCATATCATTTTCTCGACTTAATGAAAAAAAATTTAAGACAGCACATAAACATAATCCAAAAGCAGAACCAAATCGTAAAGCTAACGAGTATCGGGTGACAAGTTTTGTCCCACCGTTTATAAGAGAAACCCAACCCTATACATTAAGAAATATGAACAATTTTAAATTACCTAATTTTTCAAACGTTTGGTTTTTAATTTTCAAAAAAAACACAAATTGCAAAAGTGTATACAGTGTTTGCCTATGTTGGTAAAGCAATGCTTGCCATTTACTTTTTAAAGATTATTTCATTTGAATGTTGACCACGACTACGTTTTAAGTGGTCCATACCGAGAAGTCCAATTTTGAATTAGTTTTTCGAGCATATTGGCGGGTATCTCGCTAATAACACGTACAATGTCGCCTTCCAAGACTGCAATTGACATTGGTTTATCGGCATAGACGAGTGATTTGACGCATCCCCATAAAAAATAGTCAAAAGGCGCCAAATTGCACGATCTAGTAGACTAATTCACCGGTCCAAAACGAGAGATAAATTTAAATTTAAAGATAAACCGAATTCCATCGATTCACATGCTGTGTGGCATGTAGCGCCGTCTTGCTGGAACCAGAAGTCAACTAGGTTCAACTCGTATATTTTGAGCAAAAAAGAATTCATTGAACGATAGCGGGCGCCATTGACTACAACTTTGTTCTCGCGGTCCACTTTGAAAAAATACGGGCCAGAAATTCCGCCGAACCATAAACGCACCAAATAGTGCATTTTTCCAGGTGCATTGGCAGCTCTTGTATTGCCTGAGGTTGCTCATCGGACCAAATATTGCAGTTTCGTTTGTTAACATACCCATTCAACCAGAAATGAGCTTCGTCTCTGAAAACAATCGATAAAAAGCTGATCCTCTTTAAGCTTTTCTAAGGCCCACTCACCGTTCAGCTTCAGTTCTTGCACGATCTGGATTTTGTAAGGTTTTAGACCTAGATGCGTGCGTAAAATCTTCCTCGTAGTCGAGTAACATAATCCCGGCGACGACTGGACAAATCACGGTCTTCATTAACACTGGTGCTCTGTACGCACTTTACGCATACGGATAGATGGCTTGATGTCCAATAGCGTGAAATTTGTGCGAAATTTGGTCACTGTGGCTTGACTTGGTCACTAAGTAGGTCGATTATGATGACCGTGGAATGGTCCAAGTGCACGAAAAACATTTTTCATAGAGTACGAATTTTGATAATAAAATTCAATAATTTGTAAGCGTTGCTCGGGTGTAAGTTTTTCCATGGCAATGGTAACTGAGCATGTTTGATTTTGACAAACGTCACAAATCACGTGTAAGCTGTCAAAAATAGAGCACTAAAAAAGCAAACAGCAAAAAATTCACCCTTTATATAAACGCTTCAGACTATGGTATATACTTAATCCATTGTCTAGAAATGTTAAAGAATTAACGAACTTTAGAGATTTTAAAAAATGTGCTGCTGAATTTGTGAATCATAATTCCTAAAAGCAGATATATGTATTGTACATAAGTATATGAAGATCGTAAAGATGTTGGTAAACAATGGCTTTTTAAACCTAATAAAAGTAAATAATGAATATTATTAAAGAATATTATAAGTACTTAGGAACAATCCCACCATAATATGGGCACAAAAAAGCCTACACAGGTCTAAGCTGTAATAAGGCACCTGTCGACCTACGGCTCCACTTAAAATAAAATCGGTACCAGTTCGAACGACGAAAACAAAATTTAAAAACGTAATAAGATCTTTATTGATTAAGGAAAAGAAAAACACCTTAGATATACATAAACCAGCCCATTTTGGAACTTAATATCCCAGTAAGATCTTCCCAATAATCTCCTCCCTCGAAGTAATTCCTTATTCCCTTATTCATACCACGAATCGTAGATAAAATATAGGCAATGGTGATAGGTTTTACGAAGCAGTCAATATCATCCTGGAAGCTTTACAATTTTAATTAAACAGTTCTCTAATCAAAATCCAACGTTCAATGCGAGTTAATTCGTTGCGTTGTAGCATTTTTGAGGCAGACTTTAACTACTCTGTCCTCAATCTCCTTTTGGCTCAGCACACCTGAATGGATTTATATTGGAAGTATACAGCTGTGCACTTAATTTTCATCACGTTTCTTTGTCCCCTTTCCTGAAATCTCAAGTGAAATCTTTTACTTAAATTTAGTCGGAAATTTTGTTCCCGCCATTTTTTGTTCGCATTTTAAGGATGCTTTCCACAATTTTATAGCTGACGTTTTCGCTTGAGTTAAAAATAATCTGCTTATTTTCCCAACACCCACATTTGTCATGTTCTCATGCACTTGAGTTTTTCACCAAAGAGGAGAGTAAAAAGTATTGTAGAAAGCATCGAACTCGCAATTACTTCTACCTCATTGGAATTGAATGCTATTTACGCTCAGAAAGAAAAACAAGAAAAAAAATGAAAATAAAAAAATAAAGTTTAAGGAAAGTTCTGAAGCAGTTTGTTGGGGTGCATTCGTTCTTTATACAAAAATTCAACCGTACATCCATCAGATATATTTTCAGATATCTGCACGTTTATTCATTTTTATTGTGCAAGAGGATGTGAAAATTATTTTTGTCGTTTGTTGTTGCTCCGTATTGCAGAAGGTAGAGCAAGAATACAATGGAGTCACTCAGTTATTCGCTGAATGCTCAGGATGCTCTTAATCTGACAGCTCTCGGCTTGGAACTTTAACGGGGTAAAAGCAGCTGGAATCGTGAGCAGGGACCCCCATCACTTTATCATTTTTAATATTATCTTTCCACATTTTCTTCCTTTCACGGAAATGGAAATGGAGTGTGTAACCAGCTTTATATAAACAGAGGTGATTCGCTGAAAAGCTGAATAATGGATATACTGGTGATTGGTTTAAATAAAATTGCGAATAAGAAGAGGAAGCATTGCTGTATGCATGATGGATGCAGAAAAGCTTGGTCTTTCGTTTCAAAGTTGTTCGGTATATCATGCTACAAATTACCAAAGATAGAAGAAATTATCTTAACTATCCGTAAGTTGAAGGACAAATAAGGCTGTTTGTTCCAATGGTTTGCCAGCCGAGCTCTTCAAGAATATAGGCGGCGTTTTGTAAGCGTGACCCAATCAATCAAACCACTTAATCTGGAGCTAGTGGCATACAAAAGAATTCATGTCCGAACATTTTGAGGAACGAATATAAATCTGGGCTACCAAACAAGATATTTCAGACCGTACAATAACCAAGAAATAAGACTTAACGTTGAACAGGTGTAACAAAAGTACGAAACCCCGATTGAATATTTAGCAATTGCAACTTTGGCCAACGCCTTATAACCAGCATCAAGTGCCGTAGATTAGTGGGATCGATGCCATCAAAAATACCACAGCTGATGTGCTGGGTTTCACTGAACCACTATCATGAAAGCCCTGGTTTGGTGAAGACTGCAGGTAAGCAAGTGCAAGCGAGCAATAGGGATATGAAGCGGCACTGCATTCGTGGGTAAGAGCGCCTCGTGAGGATGGAAGAACGCTTTCTTCTATGGAGAGAAATAGAGAGCGTTTTTCTAATAATCATAGAAAGGTTTGACCTTCACCAACTTTTACAAATAATTAAGATTTTCTTTTCAAATTCCAGTTTTCGACCACTATGTTCCCACCGATATGCGAACAATTGGGCTTGTAATGAAGGAATTGACGTGCCGTGGCGTGAAGAGAATTTTGCTGTTGTAAGCGAGTTAGGAAGCTAAAACCGAAGTCTGTCGATTGCGTTTTCAGGAACTGAGCATCTCCCGAATGTCCCTGTCCCGTATTCTGCGAAAAGGCTTGACTATGTGCACGTCGTGCACGTCAAACTTCTGACTGGGCTCTATTGAACATGGGAGAAGCCCAGGATTTTCACCGAACAATCATCCTGAATGGTGAGGCATATTTTTTGTTAAATGGCAAATTACTGCATTTGGTCAGGAGGTGTTTCAATAGCAGAAATTATATACGAGGCAGTTACAGTCAATGGAGACCGCTATAGCTTCTGGGAAAAAATTAAACTGGAAAACTTGGACATGACAGTGCCACTTACCACTCTGCGCATTCCACAATCGATTTATTGAAGGCGAAGTTCGATGATCGCCAAAAATGGCCGAGTCAGTTGGTCGGCATGGTCATATAATTTAACACCTTAAGATTCCTTCTTTGAAACTACATTAGGTCTTTTTTCTAAAAACTTTGTACTTGGAAGCAAACAGTCGACGTAAAATTGCTGGAATATCGACCAAAATGCCCAAAAAGGTCATGCGCATGCACTTATACAATCTATTTTGCGGAGGGCATTCGAATGATGTCATACTATTTAATAAGCAATTCTATCAATTGTATTTCAATTGAAAATAAAAATTTTATTGAGACCTCAAATACTCGCCTTTTCATTTAAAAAAGAAATTGTGGCGCATCTAATTAAAGACCCTGTAGAGGTGCTGCTACATGAACAACGGTTGGAACTCTTGTGGGCAAAGCCAACAATACCTGAACAAAAACCTGTGGAGATGATCATGGGAATTCAGTAGGAGAGTCAGAGTCGAAGTAAATATTTCCATTCTCGATCAACAATCAATAAATATAAAAATCAATATCTATGGTCACAACCTCTTTAACGATTTCAAATGTGCATATACCAGTGTATTTAACAAAGGCGCAATTTCTAAAAGTGTCTGCATTGATACCATTAACGGAATGCATCGGTGACACTTGCAAAAAGTAAAACATAAAGGTCAACAAGAAGAAACGTATAACACTCACGAATCAGACAGAATGTCAAAATAGACAGCTATGACTTACAAAAGACAGCTAAAATAGAAGGCGACCGCAATCATTTTAGAATGTGCAAGTGGAGACAGTTGAGCAAAATCCGCGGCCGTTGGTACTTGCACCAGTCCCACATAAGAGGCGCTTTTTCGACTGCAACCAAACCAAGAATTTAAACATTCCAACGAAATGGTACGAATATTCAATCCTAATCCTCTTACTCTTTCAGGTTAACTAAAAACTCGGTAGAAATTTCTACGAAGATTCGCGCTACTTCTTCATAGACACATAGGGTATATTAATGTACCTAAAGTACCTAGAACCATATCCAGCTGCTTTTAAACGTTTTGAAATGGTTGCTTGAGTGACACCCAAAGATTCTGCGAGCTCTTCTTGTGTTTGGCAACAATCTTCATAGAGTGATGCTTCCAGTTCTTCATCTTCAAACCTTTTTGGCGGCCCAGGACGTTCATCATCTTCCAAGCCAAAATCACCACTTTTAAATTGTGCAAACCACTCTTGGCACGTTCACTCAGCTAGAGCCTGTTCACCATAAACTTCCACCAAAATACGATGACTTTCGGCAGCAGTTTTCTTCAAATTAAAATAACGAAGAAGAACTCCCCTCAAAAACACTTTGTCAGGCACAAAGTTCGACATATTTGAGTGAAAAAAAATTATTGTTGTTTACGCTTCAAATGAATGACATATACTGAAATGACGTACAATGACAGTAGCTTTCCAACGCATGTTCCATTGGAATAATAACAATGGAATAATACAAGTTACGCCATCTCTTAGCAAACCGCTAAGTTATAGACCCAATACCTCGCCTTCTCCTTCGGTTTCTTGGACCTCTGCCCCTAGTTTTGATCCTCTTTCACCACCTAACGTTAAACTGACCCTAAAGAATATAGACACCACGGAATGTTGTTACGCGCTCTCAAGGCTAAGGAATAGAAAGATATAAAATATACGTCTCTCTCTCGCATATCTTTACGATAAATCCGACTCAGTTTGCAATGAGGGAAAAATGAAAACAAGTGTCATGATCTCCATCCAAGAGGAAGGCCTTCATATTGATATAATCAGTCTCAGGGAACTTTACAACAGGTACCACAAAATCTTCAACACACCTCTCCAAAAGGTTGCGGATGACCTCGCTGCTTTCCGCAGCTATCTACACTCTAAAAGAATGTAGCCGAGCTAGCAATGATAAATTTTTTCATTCCTAACTTGCCTTATTTGCCTGCATCTCTCCTACCCCTCCACGTAAAAAACTACCTCTTACATTTCTACTATCAAAACCTAAGAGGCTTGTGCTTTAAAACTCGTGCTGTTTTGTCTAAATCTCATGGCCTCTCTTTCGATGTATATGCTCTTACAGAAACCAATCTGATCCCTGACATAAAGAGCCAGGAGCTATTCCCCTCCTCTTATAATGTTTTCCGAGATGACGATCACTCTCTCCCTATGGTTAATGATCATGCCGTCCCTAAAGTTGATTCTCCATGCAGAGGTGTACTACTTGCTATTCACAATAACCTCAACGCTTCTCTCATCCTCTATCTCTTCTACTGTTAAACTTGATTTTGTTTCAATTAAAATAACACTTCCCAATCGGTCCCTGTACATTATGTGTTGCTACATTTTCCCAGCTCAACCGGTGGAATCCTATATCATTGCTATTAAAGCAATTGACCTAAGCGATTCCATCGACGATATCCTTATTTTTGATGAATTTAGTCTGCCCCTGCTGAAGTAGATTCCATCGGACTATCAATTATTTTTTACCGCGTCAAACTCTAGTTCATCCAAGGAATGAGTATTCATTGATAGCATAACCGACTCGAGCCAGGTAAGTGGCGTCCCTAACTCAATCGGTAGGTAATAATTCCACGCTCTTCAGATGTGTATCACTCAATTGCGTACTGTCAACTAATTCTCTATCTGTCTACAACATAAACGTTGAAGCACAATGACACTTGACACCATTTGCAAAACTGATGTTACATTCACAATATGACATTACTTTTGCCCACCTTGTACCATCATACAGTATAGCATACATTTTTTACGGACTAGCCCTTCTTTTAGAGAAAGTTCTTTCCAACTTCTCTGTTCTTTTAAATTATTTTTTTTATTATTATTGTATATTTTTTACTTTTGTAATTTTTATAATTTTTTTTCATTATATCTACCCTACCTAAAACTCTGTAAGAGTAAGCCGGCGACGGCTAAAAAATTAGGCTGACCAACTTTGCTCCCTAATGAAGATACCCTGTATTGGAGGAATTCAACGTTGAAGCTTCCTCTCCTTCAACAAGCCACCAAAATCGTTGATGATGTCGAGCACCATCGCTCATGTCGCCACTCCTTATCGCCCTACTAGTGTAAGTTAAATGACAAACTAAACTGACAACAAATCAGCTGTCAGCTGGTTCGTGGTAGAGCCTACTCCTATGTTCTCCATCCTCACGCATGTGACTTAATTTCAGAGGATAACGTTTTTTTGCGAATTATTTAAATACCACCTAGGGTGTTCTGCTAACCGATGATCTAAAGAGTTTTGTACACCATCACCCACTTGAGTTCAGGTGTTTGTACAAAGCAATGCAAACTGTTTGAAAAAGCTCGCTCTTTCAGTATCTACAACAATATCTAGCACCATAATAGGGAGTATAGAAGCAAAAGTGGTCACAATTGGATATATGGTGAACAAAAACACCCAAAGCAAGTGACATAATCTTAGACGCGTTAAGGGAATGATTTTTTTTTGGAAAGCATTTGGCCCCATTATTGTTGACAAGTTCTTACCGAGCCTTAGATCAAAATCAGCCAAATAGAGTTAGACAAACCAAACGTATCTGGTGGGCAGAAATGAATCAAATAAGATATATCGTTTCCGTGTTGCAATTGTAAGCCTACTATATCTTGGATTAAAAGTTCAGCTAAAATTACTTGTATGAGTGTCTATCTAAAACCTAAACACCTTTTGAATGAATAAATTCATTGATGAAATCATTAGCAGCATTTGTGGTATATTTCGTACAACGGTATTGCTTAAGACCTTTCAAATACACCTACGAGGGTTGTCTGAAATGTTTCCGAAGCCGCTACGTAAAGATAGCGGCACTCGTCTAGTGGCACTAGCTAGTGACAGTTACTTACCGAAGTTTGAGTCATTTTGGACGCGCAGTTTTTAGTTGACAATCGTTTGAGTGGGTCGATGTAGAGGTTATGAAAATGCCCAAAGAACGTGTTTGTTACATATTAAATAAAGATTTAAGCATGAGATAGCTGTCCGCGCGTTGGGTGCCGCGTTTGCTTACGTTAGACCAAAAACGTGTTCGAATGAACATTTCCAACGCTCTGTTGGCGCCGTTTAGGTGCAATAAATCTGAGTTTTGGCGCCAATTAATTACTGGAGATGAAATTTGGATACACCATTATACGCCCGAAATAACAATTCAGTCAAAACAGTGGACTGCAAAGGGCGAGCCAGCTCCAAAAAAAAGGAAAAATTGTTTTTTCGGCTGAGAAAGTGATGGCGACTGTTTTTTGGGATAGTAAAGGAGTTATCTTAATCAACTATCTTCAAAAAGGAAAAACCATTACAGGAGCATACTACGCATCATCACTTGCCAAGCTGAAGGCAGAAATTGCTGAAAAACTTCCACATTTGCAGAAAAAGAAAATCCTGTTTCACCAAGACAACGCGCCGTCTTACACCTCAGCGGCTGCCATGGCAAAAATCCATGAAGTACGGTTTGCACTGCTTGACCATCACCCCTATTCCAGAGATCTAGCCCCAAGCGATTTCTTTTTGTTCCTCAACTGAAAACTGCGTTCGGAGGACAGAGATTTTTGTCAAATGAGGAGACAATCACTTTCGTGAACAATTATTTTGCAAAGAAAAACGCCAAGTACTATTTGGACGGGTTAGAAAGATGGGAGAAGCGTGTAGAATTACAAGGAGACTATGTAGCAAAACAAAAAAAAAATTAGAGAAAAAATGTCTTGTATATCATTGTTCGGTAGGAAAATTTTCAGACAACCCTCGTATATCAGTAAAACTAAACTTCAGTTTATGTATACACATACATATATCAGCGAAACAAAATACATCTTTCTTTTTTATTACTGTGACGCTTTGGTATCACCAAAAATATCCAAAATCCGAAAACATTGAAATTCCTTTATGTCAAAGGCTTAGCCCTTAAATAAAAACTTACTCCCATTAAATTTTGATTTATGAATATTATGTAAGCCCTTGTAAAACAACCTCTTACAGTTAGTTAATAAAAAATCAATCTTTCTAAAATTCTAGACTAAACTAACAAAAGACTGTCATAAGATCATCGGATTCCAATTTATTTATCCAGATTGCAACATCTATGAAATTAATTAAGCAAACCCTTTGGAGTTTGTTGGAATTGCTCAACGACACCACCTACGCAAATATTCATCTATCATGGTGCTATTCTTGTTTGCCCACAAAACTCCAGCTCTATCGTTAAATTTTCACTCCAAACCCTGTTTCTGAAACTAATATTGTAAATAATCTAAAAAAAACTTTTCCAAAACCCTCCCCCTTTAGGTTAACCTCATATGGAAATTATCTGCAAATTTTCGTTCGTTCGTCTGGCAATGGTCCGGAACCCATCATATGCAAAGATTACTGAAACCCTTCCCCAAGTCATCATCAATTAGAACTTATCTGGCACAGCAGCAGCAGGAGACCAAGGGTGGAGTACAAAACTTTATAAATGCTACTGTTCCACTTATGAATTGATGTGTAGAACGTGGGTGGATCCAGCACATACTTGTAGTTTCACTCTTTGCCAAAAAGGACACTAGACCTCGTTTTATCAACGCCCTCCCTTAGCAGCATAGCCTTCTATACTCTTACGTATGGGATAGCGCATTGATACTCCATATGTACATGGGTTTCTTGGCAGCGATTTTCCAATAAGAACATAATAGGTAGATGGAGCAGGGGATGGTCTTATTTTTAAACAGGAAACGAAAAGGAAAAAACTTTACAAGTGGAGCAACTTTTTTAGGGTGCCCTGTGCAGTTGCGTACACATAGCATGGGTCAAATTTAATTGAATTTATGAAAAGTTGAATTATAGTAGAGGGGATCTGGCTTTTTTCTGTTTGCCATACCAGGGGACAAAAAGGCACTCCAAGAGTACTCGAGAAGTATTTGAGAAGCACTTTGGGAGCACCCTCCTACTATAGATGATATCTTTTCCGATTTCTGTTTTTATTTCAGAAAAATTTAATCTGACTTTTCTCTTAGCTGAATATTTGAAGTCCATACACATCTCCCTGAAGTCCATTACCTACCTTTTGCAATATCATTTGTATCTTTTGAAGGTATTTGAAAGAAGTCTTTCCTCAAATGGAAGGGTAAAGTAGGGTGAAACGCCCTCGTAAGAGAAGATAAGTGGATTGGAATTCCTAAATTTCTTCCATGTGCTTAGAAGTTAAAAATGTACTTATAGAAAAGCTATAAGAAATAGAACCACTTGTATACCCATTACCTACTTAATCATTTTATGGCCTGAAATTCAGATAAGTATGCCTTTGACAAGGTTAAATTGTTTTCGAAATCCGCATCAGCAACCAGGTCTTTTGAATTAAGATCCATTATTACAAAATGGACAAAACCAACGTATGATGTCCTTAATGTGAAGCTTAAATTGCATTGGGTAAATTTAACCCCAGGAAGTGAAAGGACAAGTTGTTGCCATAGTTGTAAAGGGTCGCCCAACAAGATAGGTGCATCTATCGGGTTTTCCATAAAGGACATACCAATTTTGTATTTCAATAAAACACAGAATAATCGAGATATCGGGCCGCAATTTATTTCTTGTGTAGTACAGGTGTTAAATTTGAGTATGGAATTCGATCTGATTCATATGACTATCGCGAGCACGTTTGCAGCGATCGATTCTTTAGAGCCAATTTTCCACCCCTCATCCACACATATCGGCCGGAACGTTGAGAATTTCGAGTACGATATTGTTGCTGAGCTCCCTTAGCGTTGTTAGGTTGTTGGCATAAACCATCGATTTAACGTAACTCCATAAAAAGAAATCCAACGACGTTAAATCCCATGAGTAAGATGGCCATTCGACCGGACCATTTCTCGAGATTGCACGATTACCGAAGTTCGGCTTGAATAGATCAATTGTGTGACCAGCTGTGTGGCATATGACACTATCTTGTTGGAACTACACATCAAGGGTGTCAAATCCATACAATTCTGGCCAAAAATAGTATTCCAACATGACACGATAGCGAACTCCATTGACCGTAACTCTTGTATATGCAATGGAGTCTCTTGAAGCATATGTGGGCTTGTTGCTGTCTACGAGTATTTTGCTTATTGATAAAACCACCAAGCCAAAAATGACCTTCATCGCTGAAGATGATTTTTAGATGCAATTTAGAATTTTCTTCAAACTTTTGCAGAGGCCAATCGGAGAAGTTTCGGCGCTTCTCGGATTTAGTTCTTGAGTTAGTTTGATCTTGGAAGGGTGTAGGCTAAGAGCTTCACGCAAAATTCGCCACAATGTAGACTGAGACATTTGCACTCCATGTGAACGGCGTGAAATCGTCTGATTTGGCTCATTTTGAACTGAAGCACTTGCGGCTGCGATATTTTCGGTACTTCGACCGGTGCGTTATCTCACTGGCACAGGAACATTCAATAGTAAACATCTTGACTCGAATTTATCCACTATAGCACGCAAAGCTTAACTGGTGGGACGATTATTACGAAGAAAAATTGGAGCAAGCGCTCTGAAAGTTGCGATCACAGGCTCAGAAATTCGATGGTAGTTTTTAATAATTTTCAAACGTTGCTCATTCGTGAACTTCACCATAATAAAAATGTAAACCTTGACTAATGTTTTGACATTGACAGATTATAAAAAAAAGTTTAAGGGTGCGTTTCTGTTAAAATACAAAATTGTCACGTCCTTATTGTAAAACCCTTTATTATCATATTTTGCGTGTGAGAGCCATTGAATAAAATAGAAAAAAGTAAATTTTATGTGCTCTTCGAAGGAGTGTTGCCAGATAGATGCCAAGAAGATAATGCTTTTCCATCAAGACAATGAACGGATTCAGACGTCCGTAATCTCCATGACGATTTCATGAATTGCTGCTTCATCCGACCTATTTTCCGAATTTTGCCCCAATTGACTATTTATTGTTTTCAAGTCTAAAGAAACGGGTCGGCTGAAAAAAGGTTTGTTTCTACGATGAAATCATCGCTAAAACATTTTAAGGACATCGGTAAATCTCATTACAATATTTGGAAGGGATTGAAAGATTGGAGAAATATTGAACGAAGTGTATTGAGCTTACTTAGGTGGCTGTACAGTCCGGTGTGAACCTAGATTGATTGATGTTCCCTTCCACTTGAATGCGCCTTGATCAAATGTGAGCGACCGTGATCGCAAAAGATTCTAGTGATCTCTTGCGTTTGAAGCTTTTGAACGTCGAACTTTGGTGGTCTTACTTGACCCCGCTATGTCTGAGATATCCGCATTCGTACCCTGGTAAGCACTTAAATCGATGTTGGTTCCTCAAAAGGTTCAGACATCTAGAATACTAGAGTGTCTGGTGCCGATGTGATTAATCTGGATGATAATATATGGGCACCGCATGCCGACAACTAAGAGGTTACGCCTTCATTGCTTATACAAATTTTTGCAATTTATCTAAATTATGAAAATAGTTAGTGGCATTTTTATTCAGTGAAATGAATGTCACTTCAGATAAACATAATACAATGTTCACCAAACAAGTGTATATGTGATACTCGTATATTAAAATTCTTTAAATTCAAAATTCATTTAATACAAAAATAGAGAAAATAAAAGCATCAAGACAAAGCTCCATCAAATAATAAAGCACAATAAAGTATCAATTTCATTGTGATTAATACTAAGAAGACACACTTTTACTTTTTTTGAAATTCCGGTAAAGTTCTTACTATTCGCATATTAATGGTTTGGTTTGCAAGAAACAACCAGCTGTAGGAATTTATTAAGGCAAGCACCACCCCAGCAGCTTATTTCGTGCTGTAATCCACGGCGGAAAATCCCGAAGTATATGGTTTTTCAGACGTTTGCAGAGCAGTATTTCCAAAGACGGTAGAGACTACGTAGAGACGATAGTAGATATTACTTCAAAATTGAAATGTGTTCGCGCCAACTCAAAGTATTGCCAATAATAACAACTAAGTATATATAGTGTTCAACTAAATTTTGAAGCAATTCACATTACACCAATATTTGCATCATACAAACCACTGGTGATGTGTACATTATAAACACAGTTTAGCAAACTATTATATGTCAACAACAACTACGAGGGTTGGCTGAAAAGTTTCCGACCGCAAAATAAAGATAGTGGCATACGTCAATAAAAGCTAGTGAATGCTAATTGTGCATCTTTTGACAGTTACTTACCAAAGTTTCAGCCATTTTGGAAGCGCAGTTTTTAGTTGACTGTCGTTTGAGTGAGTCGATGTGAGTGTTTTTTGTGAAAATGGGAAAAATTGAGTATCGAGCTGTTATTAAATTCTTATTTTTGAAAGGCAATACACCTACGCAAATCAAAAATGAGTCGGACTGTGTATATGGGGACTCCGCACCATCATTTACCACAGTGATATTTTGGGCAACTGAATTTAAACGTGAACGTAAGAGCTTGGGAGATGATGAAAGTTCGGGACGTCCAAAAACTGCAACCACTGACGATAACATTGCTAAAGTTCACCAAACGGTGTTAGACGACCGCCAAATTATAGTGAGACAGATAGTCCGAAGAACGAGTTTGTTACATATTAAATCAAGATTTAGGCATGTAAAAGCTGTCCGCGCGTTGGGTGCCGCGTTTACTTACGTTAGACCAAAAAAGTGTTCGAATGAACATTTCCGACGCTCTGTTGGCGTAGTTTAGGCGCAATAAATCCGAGTTCTGGCGCCGATTAATTACTGTAGATGAAACTTGGATACACCATTGCACGCCCGAAACAAAAATTCAGTCAAAACATTGGACTGCAAAGGGCGAGCCGGCTCCAAAAAAAGCAAAATTGTTTTTTCGGCTGGGAAAGTGATGGCGACTGTTTTTTGGGATAGTAAAGGAGTTATCTTAATCGATTATCTTCAAAAAGGAAAAACCATTACAGGAGAATACTACACATAATTACTTGCCAATCTGAATTCAGAAATTGCGGAAAAACGGCCACATTTTTCGAAAAAGAAAATTCTGTTTCACCAAGTCAACGCGCCGTCTCACACCTCAGCGGTTGCCATGGCGAAATCCATGAAATACGGTTTGAACTGCTTGACCATTCGCTTTATTCCCTCATCTAAAAACTGCGCTCGGAGGATAGAGATTTTGTCAAATGAGGAGGCAATCACCTTCGTGAACAATTATTTTGCAGAGAAAAAGGCCAAGTACTATTTGGACTTTTAAGGACTGAAACGAATAAAATCAGTAAATTTTAATACGGGCTATACTTCCAATGCGTAAAAATTGCAATCCCATTTTGTACCCAAATTAGTCTGTATATTCTCTAGTTTCAGTTTGTTATTGATTTTAGTTCGGTGCGGTTTAAAATATTTATAAAATATGAGTCAAGAGGAAAGCCGTAAAAAGATCATCGACAAAAGGCTCGAAATTTCTTCGCGTCCAAACCATTTCATCGCAAAAAATTTAAACATAGCACGCAGTACAGTGGATTCTGTTATTAAACGATATTTGGAGACGTTGACAGTTAAGCGAAAACAGAAAAGTGGAGCTAAGAGTGGAGCACATGATACAAATTTGGACAGGAAAATACCAACCAAATAATGGTACAAAGATCTAAAAAACGTAACGGTCTCAAAACACGGAAAAAACCAAAACTACCAAAAGTTACTGAAAAGCAAAAAAAAGTCATAAAAACACGAGCCCGAAAGCTATACGAGTTGATCTGCAACAAGGAAGCGTGCTTGGTTTTGGATGACGAAACTTATGTCAAAGCCGACTTTACTGCTCTTTCAGGTGCGCAGTTTTACAACTCGTTTAAAGCTGAGATTCTTCCGCAATCAACAACATCGATTGGGATGGAAAAATTCATTTGCCAATGTGGACACAGAAGCTCATTGTTTATTACAACGGGAACAATTAATGGAAAAGTATAAATTAACAAGTGCCTAAAAAACGGTTGATTGATTTCTTAAACAAACATTCAGCTCACTATGCTGATGCGAAGTTGAGCTTTCTTGTTGCTAAAAACGTCGACTTTGTCCCAAAAGACATGAATCCATCCAATGTTCCACAGTGCCATCCCATTGAAAGGTATTGGGCTTTGGTCGAAGCTAAATTGAGGAAAAGTGAGCAGTGTGCAAACGACGTAAAAGATTTTAGTGCTAAATGGAAAAGAGCATCCGAAAAGATCACGGAGGTAACTGTCACCAACCTTATGAAGTACATTCGAAAGAAGTTGAGGAAAGAATGGGAACCCAAATAACTTTTTTTATTTTTTGTAATTGCGAATGAATTTAATAAAAACAGAGTTTTAAAGCAAATAAAAAAAATTTACAAGAATTATGAAAATATTTTTTTTTTTACTTTGAAGTTTCCAAATTTTATTCGTTTCAGTGCTTAGAGAGATAGGATCATAGCTGGGAGAAGTGTGTAGAGTTACAAGGAGACTATGTAGAAAAATAAAAATTTTGAGAAAAAATGTCTCGTATCATTGCTTGGTCGGAAACTTTTCAGACAACCCTCGTATACTTCAGCAGAGTTTCGTTTCGTTTTTTAGACATACCCCTTAAAAAAGCGTTATTTTTTGCGAAATACTTAGAAAGCCAGCCCCATTTTTTTAACATCTTTGTAAAGTTTTTGAAGCAATTGAAATTTTTTTAGATTATTTCATTGCTGTGATCATATTTTAGTGATAAATAATAATGCCACAGGGAAAAATTTCTCTTCCATGGGCGGAACCAAATTAACATTTTAAAGAGGCTTTTACTATCAAATAGAGAATTTGCTGCCAAAATTGGACGGTCACCAACAGCTATCGATAATTTTCTTAATTTGAGTCAAAATTATGGGAAAGCAATGCGTTCTGGAAGGCTTACCTCCACCAACATAAGAGATAAAGGTAAAATAAGGAAAGAAGCAAGAAAAAAAACAAAATCCAAGCCTGATCTTCCTGTTTCTGTTCGATGCATATACGACAATTCCACCATGAAGTATCAAAAAAGGCTAAAGAAACCACTTCTTAAAGCCTAACATTAAGCGGATGGACTTGAATTTTTTATAAACCACATTCCCTAGACCAATGAGCGGGAAAGCGTCATATTTTCGGATGAACCAAAAATTTAAGGGGTTAGGCAATTTTTATTGCTTTCAATAGTATCTTAGGACCTCAAAAATTATACCCCAAAAGATTATGGCCGGCAAATATGTCCAAGTACCTGTTTTTCACAGTATAGTACAAGGCCGCCAGGTAGACAGCGAGCTCTTGATTTATTTTTTTATTTTATTTATTTAGTTTAGGAAAGCTAGAACAGTAAGAATGAATCTTATAACTTTGTAATAGCTAGTTACAGTATACACTTAGTTACAATTTAATTATTACAGAATGAGTAAACTATAAATGAATAATACAAACAAACATTTAAAAACAATTAAAGAAAAGTAGAATATGATTACGAAGGCTATGAAAAAGAACAAAAAAATAATATAAAATATATACTATTGACAAAAATCGGTTGTTTTGACATGACAGAAGATGCTGTAATTCTTTTTTAAACTTGTGTATATCGCTTAGTGCTCTTATAGGGTTAGGTGGTGAATTCCAAAGAGGGATGGCATTGATAAAGAACTGTCTTTCAGGTATTAAGTAATTATATCTCGGTATAATAAGAATATTGAAGAGAAAGACCAGAGTTAAGATAGTTTTCAAAAGGCATACCTAAAACTTTTACCGTGAGATGTCACATATGATCATATCTTCTTAGCCCATATATGTATCGAATGGCAAGTTGAAGGCAACTTGTAATTTTCGTGTGCATACTGAATCACAATTTCCATATAATTCACACCCATGTACAAGGATTGGAATTAAAAGAGGTTTTACCAATATGATTCGTGTATCCAGTGGTGTAATAGGTTGAGCTGTCCACAAATGCCATAAGCCTTCCCTACGATGGTGTTTATATGGTCGTTCCATATTAAAAATCTGTTAAATATATTCTTTTATGTATCCACAAAAGCGACTGGGGAGTTATTTAAAGTGATTTGCGAAAAATATGACAGATCCAATTTTGTTCTAGATATAACCAGGCATTTGGGTTTATTAAAGTTGAGTGTGAGGCCATTTTGCAAAGACCAGTCAAAACTACTATTAAGATCCTGATTAGTTTCAAGGCAACAAATTTCTATGAGGCCTAGCATTCAGCTTCGATAAATTTGGGCGTCATCGGCATAAATGTGTGTTAAGGAATGTGTGACTAGATCTGATATCTCATTTTATATAGAGAGAATAAGAGAGGATCCAGAACTGATCCTTGAGGTACCGCTCGAGTTAAACAAAGAAAATCAGATAAGACATTATTAACAAAAACGACTTGTTTTCTGTTGCTTAAATAGGATGAAATTAATTTAACAGCAAAAGGAGAAAACCCAAAGTAGTGCTGTAGTTTTTTGCAGAGCAGCGATTGGTCGACAGTGTCGAATATCTTAGAGAAGTCTAGAAGTATCAAATAAGTTACTTTATCTTTATCTAAACTCTGTTTTGCTCGGAAGCCTGATTGCATATGGGGTATGATTTTATTGCGAGAAAGATACTCGTCAAGTTGCCTTTGCATTATTCGCTCGCATACTTTGGAGAGGAATGGTAGAATGGAAATTGTTCGAAATTCGTCCCCAATAAAGTTTTTTGGTAAAGGTATTACTTTAACCATTTTCCACTGATTTGGAAAAGTTCCTGTCGTAAGGATAGTGTTTATCACATGAGTCACATACGGTAGGATCAACGGTAGAATGGCTTTGATAAAAACTGGATGAATTTCATCGACTCCAATTGCACTGGACCTTATAGATAAAAAGCTTTTGACTACCTCTGTACTGTCTACATATGCAAAGTTAAGTGGTGATTGCACAACAGGTGCGCCATGCACCTTATCTAAATTAAGGTTGAGGTTTGCTGTCCTAGCTGGTCCTACAACAGATACAAACTTGTGGTTAAGCACATTACCGTCAGTGTTATTTGGACAAGAAAGTTTTTCTTTTCCTATACCAAGATGTCGTAGGTGACTCCACAGTTTTCGACTACCCAGGCTATATTTTAATCTACTAGAGAAAAGTTGTGCCTTTGCCGCCCTTATTTCTCGAACAACCATATTACGGAGGGATTTTCATATTACCATATTACAACCATATTACTGAGGGAAATTCAGCTACATGATATAGCTTCCACCGATTATACGCTTGATCATGTTGCTTAATTATTTAACGAATTTCAATTGAAAACCAAGGTTGTGATTAGTTTTTGATGATTTTTGTTTTTACCGGAACATATTGGTTGAAGAGAGAGTTAATATTTGATTGGAGAGATTGCACCTGATTATCTGGAGATGGCATTAAATAAATTTGTTCCCATGGTATGGCAATTATGCTCTGTTCAAGATTAACTATGTCTATTTTCGAAATGTGGTACCTGGTGCTTGGTTATGTACCCGAAAGTCATAAGTAAGAAAAATTAAATCATGCTTAGAAAAAGCTAGAGCAGAAAATTGATCATAAAAAAGAGCGCTATCAGTACGACTAACGAAAAAATCATCTTTTCATGAATTTTAAACGCGTTCATCTCAAAACTGCATTTTTTAAGTTGGCCGCATCACTTGAACAGTTTTCAATCAAATTACTTCAAATTTCTACTAGATCTTTAAAAATATACGAGTATTGTCTAAACAAGTACGTAGGATTTTTTATATGGTATAGTTTATTTTTTATTAACAATTTTTTGGTGATTTTTCTGCGAATTTTGCAAGTTTGATTTTGGAAGTGCGCCATTGGGATAAAATCAATATATCAAAAAAATCCAACGTACTTCTCTAGCTGTTGTTATGTGCAATAAAAAAATTTAGTGACTCATAATAATTCAAAAGGCCGTAGACCCTTCCAAAAAGAGAGGTCATCTGCACAGCCGCCATTTTTAAATAAATTATTCCATAAACATTATGTTTTACAGTCAATCATATGTACAATAAACTTCTACTTCTGTGAACTCGATACATTTTAAATTTTTCCTGAAAAAAAAAATCACAAAAAATCCTATTCTTAGTCTAAGATGAGCAAGAATTACGATGGTGGCAGGTTCCTCCAAAAGTTAATGGAGAAAAGTACATCAAGCTCTTAGAAAATGTTTTAGATGACCACGCGGAATCCATAGCTGGTGAACAATCTGAATGTCAGCAGGACAATGCCTCTATTCACCGAGCAAAATTAGTTACAACGAATTTCAATAACATCAATTTGAACGTTTTGCCTTGGCCATCACGAAGCCCTGACCTAAACCCCATAGAAAAAGTATGGATAATTCTCTATAAACCAGTTTATGAGAATGGACTAATAGGAACCTCTACAGAAGTGCTAGTCTAGGACAGAGACTTCAACACTTCAAAACCTCATCAAATCTATGCCAAACAAAATTTGTTAGAAAATTCCGGAAAAAGGAAGCGGCACTAAATACATACTGAATAAGAAAAAATATTTTGTTAAGTATAATGTTAATAATAGTTTTTAGTTTCTCTTTGCAAACAACTTAGGTTTCTAGAGTTTAAATAAATTACCTTTATATCTATTTCGCCTAAAAAGTGGCATTTTCCTATAATTTTAATACAATATATTTTCGACTTTCTATTGAATTTTGAAATAAGAAGCATTCAACATATTTTTTATGTATACAACTTAATTAAAAAAGAAAATAATAATTTTTATAGTAGTAAACGAAATTTTTATTAAAAATGTGATGCTTTTATATTTATTTCGGTCATTGTACTAAGGATTAAATGAGTCGAATAGCGATCAGTACTTTGTAGATCATAATCAACACCAGTACACAGATTAGTTGCCAAATTTTTAAAGCATATTCTGAACTTTATATACACAAACAACGGTAATAATTTCACTACAAATGTTGCAGTTGATTTTTATAACATCTTAATAAAACGCTTGGCCACCATTTGAAACTTAAAAAAAAAACACACATTTGAGAGATAAAGTGGTTTTTTTGACGTAAAAATTATCTTTCATTCACGAAATTACGACCTCGATCTACCTTGGTGTCTTAGAAGGGGTTTATTATTATTTTAACCTGATGTCCCTGGATATGGTTCCAGTATGAAACACAATTGCTTATAAATTCAGGATTGGCATCTTATGATAAGATTTAGACCATTAGGAAGTCTGATAAATATTGTTTACGACTTCTCACGTTTTGATGTGAGCAATTTGAAATAAGTAATTGATAATAAATTTTGTTAAATAAAAAATATCGAAGTAACCTTCGCCACTTTTTACCTTCAAATTGTAAAAGATCATCATTATGAAAGAGAGAAACTCAAAGTAGAAAAGGTAGAACAAGCAAGTAAGAAAAAGGTTCAAAGAACTAATAAAAAAAAACTACCACCAACATTTGTGTAAGAGAAAACAACATGATACCTGTACCCTATTACTTTTAAAAGCGTTTTATGTCAAAAGTCTTCAAACTCATAAAAGTATCTAGGTATCCTTCCCAAATGCAATTGTTTATTCGTCACTTAAAACTGACTTCAAAAAGTTGAAGTGGACAATGTTAAAGACATGACAAAGGGATAGGTACATACACTCGTAACAAGAAAAGACACGTACTATTGAAGTTGACATTACAAGTCAACAAGAAAAAGACCCAAGCCAATTGTACACTTGGTTACACGTTGTAAATTTCATGCTTTCAAATTCATAGTCATCTCTCAGATACTGGAGTCCTCGCCAAGGGAGACTATTATTCCTTCAAGACCCCGAATTTATGCATTTAAATTAAAATTTAATGACCAATAAAGGAAAGACGTAATAATTTTTGTTACCACAGGCGCCAATGGTTAATGGTTCACCCACTGTATGTTTCTGTCTGAATTGGGTAAGTAAAGGAATTTCCCTTTATTTTACTGCGGGGATGCATTAAAAACACGCGGGCCTTACCATTACGATTAGCTTAAGCTTTATTCCAGTACCAAGACCAGTAGTAGTGTTCTAAATCCTGGGAAGGGTGGATATCGTTAAGGGAAAAGCGCTCTCAAGTGCGATCCCATAGCAATACAATTTTTGTGTTTTTCCGTTTTTGTTTTTTTGTACACTTTTCTACCCTCTCAAATGTCATAGAGACTTAGTCAAATGGAAGTGGAGGTTAACTAAGAAACGGTTCAGTGGACCGAAAATACGAGAAAATTCTTTCGGTGGTTAGACTGGAGGACGAAGAATGCTCTGAAGAAGCATTATAATGGTCAATAGGGGATATATCTGATCTGGGTTTATTTTTTTTTATTTTTTCCTCATAAAGTTTATTTGCTCAATGGATTATTTTTGTCGGTAGTCCTTAACGGTGCAGTGATTTGATGGGACTCAAATGATTGACAGAGGTCACCCTAAGATTCTGGAACAACGATTTGAGAAGGTTTGTGAAGATTTTCGTAATACGAAACTGTGATAAATGGACAGGCAAGCTTTGCCTGGAGTGGTAATATGCCTTAAAAGTACCAAGTAAATCAGTAGATTGAATTAGGGACCACCGGATTGTGCTTTTCAGAGTTGGTATGGTTTTTTATGTCTATATTTTGAAAGTTCTTCAATATTTTCAGACGTTGTTCTTCTTTTTCTGTTTCTACGAAAATCGTACATCTTATGGAAATCGTGGATTTAGGGGTTGAAGGTGGCTTTCTCAGTCATTGAAAAAGAACTGTTATCAAAGCCAATACCCAGATGATGCCATCAAAGCGGCATCCTATATGTATATTGATTTCCCCAGGAAATTGTCCTTACAACAGCGTGGTAGTAATGATATCTTGAAATCTTATCAGAAAATACACATATAACATACTACGTGACCAAGCTATCGATATGTGTTATGTATGTATAAATTATTTTGTTTGCAAAAGTAGCTGATACTTTTCTTAAGGTTTAACCTTTCCCGACTTGTATATCCAATTGAACAAAAGTAACATACTTGTATTTGGGTAGATTGAATGATTGTATTCGAAATCCTACTCTTTCTACCATTCACTATCTCATAAATATACTCATAGGTAAGAGTTGAAACAGATTTCGCCCTAAGAGCTGTGATAGAAAGTTTATTCCTAATAACAAATTGCTGCCCTGTCGCCGCTGTTCTCAAAACAGTGTTCTTTCGACAATACCTGCATCAGCTGAATATCAGTGGTTTAGTAGTTATCAAAATCGCGAATACTCTACCGTCATCTTCTACCCGACCACCCGTGCGAGTCCTTTGGTTTAATATATTGTTACTATAGCTCATAGAAAAGATTGTGTACGGGAGTGATATCGTGAAACAAATAACAAACAACGATATCTATTTAAAATACACGTTTATTGTTCAATATTCTGAGCAACCATTAATCCACTCTGCACCACGTTTCTTAACAAAGTCACTTTATTCCTCCAGACAGGGCAATCGCCCTCTACATTTCGATGGTCGCATTTCTGACAGAGTGGTTGCTACATCACCCCCTTCCCAGCGCAGCGAGTATAATGTCAAATTGTGTTTTGATTTTTGATTTTAGTTTTCGAATGGTTTTATTCTGTCAATCACAACTGATACTGATTTACCTTGTCTATCAATCACAAACTGCTTACGTAATTTTCTAATAACGTTGTAAGCACCTTCATAAGGAGAATCTAGACTTCGTCTAACTTTGTCATTCCTCACCAGAACTTGACTGCACTGTGGAGACTATTGGGCATGTGAACAGATTTCGTGCTTTTCCTAGTTTGTAGCGAAGCTGGGGAAACTTTGCTGAAAAAATTTTTTAGTTGTTCAACCAAGCCATGTTCATCGGAAAATTTAGTGAATGGGGACAAATCTGCCGGTAGGCGAATGTTTTCTCCGTAAAGGAGTTCAGACGGTGTAAAATTAATGTCTTCTTTTACAGAGGTTCGGATTCCTAACAGATGTTCGTATGACGAGCCGCACTATTTAAGTTGCTTAAAGACCAAGCCCCTGATGTGCTTTTGGTTAGCTAAACTAAGCTTACCAAAAGACACAAAATGAGACACAGAAGATATGAAATATTACAAAGAAACCGACCCAATTCTATTCAAGGAGGTGGGGTTGCGATCTTTGTAAGAAAGGGACTGCGTTTCAAAAGGGTATACAGTCGTGTAGTGCGTAGTTTTCAGGTGCTGGAAGCATGCGTCATGTACATCCCTCTCCGTAGTGGAAAGCGGTTATACATGGTGTCTGTTTATGCACCTAAAGCTACTCAATCCACCTTATTCATCTCAGAGCTCGAGACACTTTTGCGATTCCTTAGACTGGAATTGGAGGAGAATTACTTTATTATCGGCGGAGATTTCAACGCCAAACATAGAGATTGGGGAAATGATACACCAAATACTAGAGGGTACCTACTATTCAATTGGTGGGGTCAGCACAGTATAATGTATCGACTCGGGCTTAAGGCGACGGATAGTCCGTCGTTTCCCAGACACGGGTCTTATTTGGATCTCCTGCTGTTCGACTCACGAATACAACTGGCGTGCACTTACCGTAGACTACAAACTGTCTACGCACTTTCGTGTATGACAGTGACCATTGCGGTCTCAGTACCGAAATAACTATTCCCAACGAAATTGCGGAATTGGATGAGTTTGTCCAAATTCATTCCTACTTCACCAGAACACTGACTAGAGCACTCTCCTCGAATTCGCTCTACCCACCGTCCAACAGAAATCTGTCAAACGAGGAGATTGACAGATATCTAAGACTAATGGACGAGACAATCAAACGAACAATGGACAAAACGATACCTCGGTATCAACACACTGACGACGAAGACTTATTCCGCAACGCAACTATTGACGCACTGCATCGACATAAAAGTAGACTACTGTCAAGACTAAAAACCTTGTACAGACAGTTTACTGACAGATATAACCCGGAGATCGTGACACTGAAATCGTCGATCAAAAACCTCCAAACATTAATAAGGGAAAATTATAGAAATTCTGTAAGTTTGTATTGGAACAATAAAATTCGGGCTGTAAACACCAGCAACCCGAATATGATCCCGCAAATAAATAAAATATTTCGGAGAAAAGATCAAAGCGACTTTGCGTGTCTTAGAATCCCCCGAACTACGGACAACGAGCACATACTCATAGCAGCAGGCATCGATCCAAATGAGGCCGCTGATGATGACAACTTCTTTGTGATAGAGGATCCGCAGGAGAAGGTAGAGGCTATAGGAGCGTCTTTCCAGGAAGTGTACGAGGCGAATGACATCATTGGCCCGAACCACGACCTGGAGAGTCAAGTCCTTGTGCACAACTTCTGCTTTCGAAATTAAATTGTTAATTGGCGATTCGAGAACTCGGGTTTCGTCGAGTTCAGTGAAGAAAATATGGCAAATAATGTCATCACCAACGAAAGGGTATTACCACCGTTCATTTCAAAGGAAGAGCTCTAAACGATATTCGAATCGCTTAGAAGTAAGGAATCAGTGGGAACCGATGAAATACCGAACATTGTGCTTCGACGTCTCCCACTAGAAGCTGTGAACATTTATACCACCCTGTTTAATAATGCGATGAATAATGCACATTATCCAGCGCATTGGAAAACTGCGGTGGTGGATCGCATTCCCAAAAGGAATAAAGATACTTCCAATCCGGCGAATCTCCGCTCGATCAGTCTTCTTCCAAACATCAGTAAAATTTTCGAGAAGGTGATCAATAGAGTCCTGACTAAGTGGGTTGAGGACAAACATATAGTTCCGGATAATTAATTCGGTTTCAAGGCTGGGCATGATATCATTCATGCCGCGTCTAAACTGGTTTCTGATATCCAATGGAACAAAGGCAAGAAACAGTGCACTGGTGCCTGCCTGATTGACTTGGAAAAGGCCTTGGATACCGTATGGTTAGAGAGACTCTTTTTCAAACTGGACAGGTTGGGAATTAGTAAACCACTGCTGTATATTCTTTTTGATATGCTCTCTAGTAGACAGTTCATCGTGAAGAATGGCGATGTGACTTCTGCTGGAACATTTAACATTAAAAACGGTCTGCAACAAGGTGCGGTAAATTCGCCGATCCTATTCAACATTTACATAAGTGATCTGATAGGTTCACTTCCCTACAGCATAGCGTACACAGACGACTTAATCGCGTACAGATCAGGTCCAAAGATTGAGGTCATTAATATACTTTTGCAACGTGACTTCGATAAAATTAAGCGATATTGCGATGACTGGAAGTTGAAAATCAACTTTCAGAAGTCGGAAACCATTCTGTTTAGGACGCCTTTGTCTGGGGCCTCTAGGGATACCAGAAAGAATTGGCGAAAGTTCTCTATCGTCGGACAACATGGACAGCCACTTGCTTGTCGAAATGTAGTCAGATACCTTAGGATCTGGCTAGATCAATATCTGTATTTTAACAAACATATAGATGTTGCTCTGGCCAGAGCCAGAGGTGCTTGCCCTTACAAGGAGACTGTTTTATAACAACCAACTCGTTGCGAGGGTGAAGGTGATCTGTTACATGGCCCTTATCAGGCCCATGCTTGTATTTGGATGTCCCGTGTGGTTCAACGTGAGAGCAAGTTTATTGGAAAAGATTCGGGTGTTTGAGAGGGCTTGTCTTAGGACTTGTCTTCGCTTATACAGAACACCAGAGTCTGAGTACATAAAATTCTATCGTAATGAGGTCTTGTACAATAGGGCGAACCTAATAAGAGTGGACAATTTCGTCATTAAGTTGACTCGAAGGCACATTGCAAGAGCAATGACCTCATCGAACAACCTGATCTCCGGGGCTTACTACCCTAATTATATGTATCACGAGAGAGTTCGCTTTGACGGCTACGTTCCTCCAGAAGCGTTCCTCTACCTTGATAGTAAAGGTCTGATCCAGGACAGATTGGCTGTGCCGCTAATCTTCCACGTCGCTCGAACAGCTGCGGACAGGCGACTCAACTACGACAGAGACGTCGCACATGGCAGTGCGGAGCGTCTCCGGTTCAGTAGAGCGGTAGGGAGTCGCGACATGAGGGATGGTGCTCAGCAGCACCTTCAATTTTTCTGGCTTTTTGAAGGAGAGGATGCTTCGTCGTCGAATTCCTCCAATACTTGATAGCTTCATGTGAAGCAAAGTGGGTCGCCTAAATTTTTTTAAGCCATGGCCGGCTTACATAGTTTTAAGTAGGAGTAAGTAAAAAAAATATATAAAAATAAAAAAAAATTAATAAAACTAAAAAATAAAAAAAAATAATAATATATATATATATATATATATATACATATATTTATATATTAGGTACATATATATATTATATGTATGTATTAGATCTAAGTAGGTTAAGTAGATTAAGATTTATTTGTAGGTAGTTTGTAGGATTTTAGTTTTAAGTTTTATTATAAAATAAAAAGAACAGTCCTGTTACTAAGTTTTTTTTTGTAAAAAAATGTTTTCTTAGTTTTAATTATAATGAAAATAAATAGTATAGTATAATAGTAAGATACGTTGGAAGACATAATTTAAGTGCTAGGTTTAACTTAGAGAGCCCGCATGGGGCCAGTAAGTTAGAATAAGATAATTTTAAGTTAATTAAGCTAATTTTTAAGCGTGTTTTTTTGTCTAGCAAGTAAGAGTACATTAAGTGATACAATAAAAATGCATATAAACTGAAAAAAAAAAACTGAACTGACCAGATGTTCGTATGGATGTTTTCAGTTGTCGGTGAAATCTTTCTACCATTCCATTGGCTAGCGGGTGATAGGCCGTTGTGCGAATGCTCGTTGTTCCAAGGAATTTGGTCAGTTCGTTGAAGCGTTTTGATTCGAATTGGGAGCCTTGATCCGTGGTTATAACACTTTGCTCCCGCATTGGATAAGCCTCTGGCCACCGTGAAAATCTGTCTACTACCGTGAGCAGATACTTACTCTCGTTCGATGGCGGTAGCGGACCAACCATACCCATGTGGATGTGTTGAAATCTTCCAGCTGGAATGTGGATTCGATCGCATGGAGATTTTGTGTGTGTTTGGATTTTTTCCTTTTGGCACGAGCCGCAACTTTTTGTCCAGGTGTTAATATCTTGGTTCATTTTGGGCCAAAAATATAATTTGCTTACTTTCTTTCTAGTAGCGCGGATACCTGGGTGATCGAATGAGTGGATTGATTGAAAAACCGATTTTCTTTTTTGTGTTGGCACGTACGGTCGCAGGTTTTTCGTGGAAGTTTCACACCACAAAGATAAATCACAGGCAGGTATTTTAATGAGCTCAAGCTTAATTTTAGAATCGGGTGGTATATCATTTTGGAGGAATTTGAGTTCCTCATCGCTTAGTTGAGCTTTGGCTAATATTTCGATTCCAGGCAAGGTGAGTTCTATGGCATCCGCATTTGGTCGCGAAAGCGTGTCGGCCACGACATTGAATGAGCCTTTGACGTACCTTATGTCGCTTATAAATTGCGATATGTAATCGAGTTGCCGTTCCTGCCTGGGATTACGCTTAGTTTTGGTCGTTAATGCTGTTGTTAATGGTTTATGATCCGTAAAAACGCAAAAGTCTTGCCCTTCAACAGAATTCTGAAAATGTTCTATGGCCAAGTGGATTGCCAGCAGTTCTCTATCGAAAGCCGAATATCTTGACTGTGTGGGCGACAACTTCTTGCTAAAGAATGCGATTGGTTCCCAGTTGCCTCCACTGAGCTGTTCAATGACGGCCCCAATATGCGTACTAGAAGCATCAGTTGTGATGCTTAGTTTGGCACCTTACTGTGGGTGGTTTGGAAGAGCTGCATTTGCAAGTCCACGCTTTGCTTTCGAAAATGCTTCTTGGCACACTTCGGGCCACACGAAGTCTTTTGGTTTTGTTTTATTTTTTATAAGATTGGCTAAATGGTCATAGATAGGTGCCAGTATTTTTGCTAAATTGGGTATGCACCGATGGTAGTAGTTTACCATACCAAAAAATCGTTGTGCGTTTTTAATGGATTTGGGTACAGAGATACTTTCGATGTACGTCACCCGTTCCTCTGATGGTCTTATGCCATCTTTTGTTATATCAAATCAGAGAAAATGTAACGTTGGTGTGCCGAACACGCATTTCGATGGTTTAATTCGAAGACCAAACTCGAACAATCGTAGAAACAGTAATTTGAGATGTTGTTCATGTTCCTGTTCCGATTTGCTCGCAACCAAAATATCATCTACATAGACAAAGATGAAGTCGAGGCCTTTTGTGACTTGGTGCATGAAACGTTGGAACGTTTGACCCGCGTTCCGAAGACCAACCAGCATGAGAACAAATTCGAAAAGGCCGAAGGGTGTGGTTACGGCAGTTTTGAGAATGTCTTCTGGTGCCATTGGGATGTGATGGTATGCGTGTACCAAATCAATTTTAGAAAAAATTGAGCATCCTTGAAGAAAAAAAAGTAAAATCGTGAATGTGCGGCAGTGGGTATCGGTCTGGAGTTGTGATAGCGTTTAGCATTCTGCAGTCTCCACATGGTCTCCAATCGTTAGCTTCTCGCTTTGGGGCCATGTGAAGAGGAGCTGCACACGGTGATGCGGATGGCCTATAAATTCCGATTTGTACCATGTATTCGAATTCTTCTTTCGCGATCTTAACTTTGGCTGCGTTTAGTCGTCGGACGTGAGAATGGAGGAGGTCCCTTTGTTACAATGTGATGTTGCACTGTATGGTTAACTGGATAATTAAAATCGGGTGGTTCCATCAATCGAGGAAACTCTTTTAAGATGGTGGTGTATTTATCTTCAACAGCGAAAAAACGTGGGGCTGTAATGTTTTGTAGGCAGGGGGTGCCATTCACTGTTGCGTTAGTGAGTGGGTCGATAAGTCTTGCGTTTTTGACATCGATTACTAAGCCTGTGTGTCTTAAAAAATCTGCACAGATTATTGGTTTAGTAACCTCTACTATTAAAAACGTGTGGTTGAAAACTCGTCGAAACCCGAGGGTTGTTTTAATGTATTTTGCACCAAAAACGCTGATTGAGGAACCATTGGCTGCGAGCACTGTTTGATCAGGCTTGGTGCTTGGGATTTTGAAAACAGACGAAGGATATACTCGTATCTGATCCGGAACCTATTAAAAACGTAATATTTGAAATAGGATCTTTAATGAAAAGGCGGCTATGCAAATATTGGACCTTGCTGTTGTTTGCCACCGTGGCAACGGCGGGACTTAGTTTGGGTGTGAATTCTTATAACCGCATGGCTTGGAACATTTTCGTGCGTTGTCACCATACTTGTTGTGAAACCAACAAAGTTTAGTACACTGTCACGAGGCTTGTTTCTTGAGCGAGATCTGTTAAACCTTTGGTATTTTGAGGACTGAGGACTATTTTGACTGCGAGAGCGGTGTCTGTTAAGGTTCAAGTTCGAAAGCATTGCTTTGATTTCACGTATTTCCGTTTGTAAATTTTCATTGATACCTGTGAGGTCGGCTATTATTTTATCTGAATGGGATGAAATAGAAAATGAAGAACAATTTTGTTGTTGATATACTTCGAATATATTGTCTGCTATTTCAAGGAGTTCTTCCGTTTTGGACTTTGAATTTGACTTGATTGACACTTGGACAAGTGTTGGAAGGCGACGCTTCCACAGTTCTAAAATTAGACTCTCGGTGACAATCATTGATTGCCAGCTAATGCTTACAGTTTTCGGTAAAATTCGGAGGGTTTTTTGTCGCCCATTTAATCCCCGGACAAAAGTGCCTCAATCAGCTTACCTTCGCTCATTGTGTGATGTTCTATTAACGCTTTTTTAAGGTTGGTATATGGTAACGCTTTTAAAGATTGGATATCAGAGTGGAATTTAGACTGTTCAACTATAATATTTCGTATTGCAAATTGTGACTCGACTTGGATAAGCCAGATCGCTGGCATCTTCGTCCAAAATTCTGGTAGCTTAATAGCAACTGCATGAATTGCATTACCAAGCTTAGCGCCTGAAGAGGGAGTGGTGCCTTCGTCCACCATTTTTTTTTTTTATTTATTTTTAATTTGCAAACGCGATTGGAAAAAAAGAATAGATTTACAGAAAAAATGATTATATCTATATATGTATGTTATGTGTATATATGTGTATAAAAGAAGAACGTGGTGCGAATTAAAAAGAAAAAAAAAAATTAAAATACTTGCTAGATGTTGATTGATGAAAAAAAATTAAAAGAAAAAATAGGTAATGTAGGTGATGATTTTTGTGGTGGTGATAATAATGGTGATGGTAATGACGACTATTGCTGCGCTTCTAAACGGTAATTCGTTGATATGATTGTGCTCTTCTTGGCGTTGGAGCTGCTGTAGACACTGGCGTGCCTGTGTTTCCTTATGCACGTAAATGCTCTGCCAATGATGGTGGTCGTGCCACAATTAGGACAATGCTGGCTCGGTGTGTGGTGAGTGCTATGTTGTCCGATGGTGCTTTTTCGAGCACGTGTATTTCGGATGGTGAAGTGAGACCACGTGATTTTGTGGCTGATGCAATTTTGTTTCATTTTATTTGAAGGAACAAATTTTTGCGCGTGCGTACGGAGTCACCAATATTGTTACTATAGCTCATAGAAAAGATTGTGCACGGCAGTGATATCGTGAAACAATTAACAAACAACGATATCTATTTAAAATACACGTTTATTGTTCAATATTCTGAGCAACCATTAATCCACTCTGCACCACGTTTCTTAACAAAGTCATTTTATTCCTTCAGGCTATTTAGCTAGCAACCGAAACAACTTCAATAGCATTATATCACTTCCTTTCTTCCAACCGATTTTGGGCAATCGCCCTCTACATTTCGATGGCCGCATTTCTGACAGAGTGGTTGCTACAAATACAAGCGAGCACATGCATCAAAACAACACATCTATGACAAATAGAAAATCGGCGCCACACCGAATTACGAGATCGGCTCGTGCCGCAAATGGCATGACAACGGAGCGACCTAGGAAAAAGAGGGGTGCTAATCTAGGAACAGCGATCGAAAGTTTTATTAAAAAGAAAAGGGACCGTGTCAAGCCAACAAGACCCGAATGGAAATCTATAAAGATGAGGAAGGAGTCTTAAAAGTAGAGTCGCAGTCAGTTCTGAGAACAGGAAAAAACCTATTCTGTAGAATGTTTAATGGCGGGGATGACTCAAACTTCACTGTCAGGCAGATAAAACCATTCAAGTTGGCAACGAAAGACAATATTTCCACACGATCAAAATGAACTAAAGATAGCAATATCTAAATGTAAGTACGGCAAGGCTGGCGGACCGGACCGCACTTTTTAAGCAAAAGAATACTTGTGAGAGAACACACAAAAATTAATTTCCAAGATTTCGTCTGAGGAAGGTGCGTTTGATGAATGCAATCATTGCAACAAAAATCAAACTTTTTATATAAATCGGAGTATTTTAGTAATTTAGTATTAAAGCTGCAATAATTATATTTGTTATTAATATTGTACATTTTATTGAAATGAACAGCTTACTTTATGTAAGGGTACTTCACAGAATTTGTATAAACCACCTTGTTCCCGGAATTTATTCAGAAAATTAGAAATACAAGTTTATTCATCTAAATTTATATTGTCCCCTTCAAAGCAATCCCCATCGACTGCAACACACTTATGCCAGCTCTTGATCCAATCCTCGAAACATTTTTTTATATTCGGTTTTCAGTATGTCCATCAGTGCTTCCTGCGATTTTTCCATTACTTCCTCTCGGCTGCTGAAACGCGTTCCCCGTAGTGGTTTTTTAACTCGATTGAACAGAAAGAAGTCACAGGGAGCCAAATCAGGTGAATTCGGTGCCTGTTGGATGATATTTTTACGAACTTAAAAAAAAAAAACAGAACTCAGAACCTTCCATGAATTTATTTTATCTATGATGCACAGTGGTTTCATAATATTCTCTTTAGTTTTCCTATTTTGTTTCCCGGTAGGTACCATTTCAGAAGAAAAAATTGCGCTTATTATTTTTATCCCCTTTTATCCTTATATACCAATGATAGACAGTCGCCTTTTCGGCAAATTACGATATCACTTTTCTAAAATTTTGTGTGTCAGTTTTTAGACCTATTGGTAGTCCTCTATTTTCTCTTATAGTACCGCACACCTTGGTTCTTTTTTATGTTTTAATAAAATTTATTTATTTATTTATTTTATTAATCTATAAAGTACACAACTTTCTTAGATTGACTAATTTTACAAAAGTTATTAAAACAAAAAATAAAAAAAAAATATATTTAAATAATAAATAAAATATTGTGTAATAAAAAAATAAGTTTGGATAAAGTATCAAAGGCATTGACAATTACACTAAGAGCGTCTAAGGCAGTCTTGAACAATTTCTTTACATTTTTCTCTGCTCATGTTAAAATCTATTAATTGTGAAATCGTAAATCAAAAAGATTAAGGAGGGACAATCAATACGACTACATAAAATGTCACGAGCAAAAATAACGAAAGAATAAAATCTTCTTTTAAACAGAGATAATATACCAATTAATTGGCACCCAATACTGTACTCAAGAACATTATAAAAACCATATATTTTTCGAAGTGCATATTTGGTAAACCTTTTCTGTATTCTTTCTAACCTTAAAATACTATTTACATGATAGGGACACCAAACTATGGAATAACATTCAAGTAACGAACGAACAAGAGAAACATTCAGATATTAGGGGTATACGGATCAACAAAGTCCTTAGAATTTCGACTAAGGAAACCAGGCATAATTAGAATAGTGCCACGCATATTTTAACTGATTATCAAAAATAACCCCTATGCCCTTTTTGAAAACAACCTTATTAAGAATCCTATTGCCAATATTATGCTCGAAAATTATTGGAGTTGATTTCGGAGTGAACAATAATACCGAACATTTATCAATATTGAAATGTCGCACCAACTGCAAATACTATTAACATCAGACTGCAATTCGATACAATCAGATATTGTTTCTTCTATCTTTAATATTTTTAAATCATCGGCATAAAGTAGGCAAACGAATAAGGAACACATAAGGCTAGGTCTTTTAAGAGAAGCTTAAATTAAATATTCGATAGCTGGGATCCTATTTAGAGAAATTGAAAACGATTTACCAGATAAGTTTTAAACCATTTTAGTAGGCTGGAATGAAAACCAAGAGCAGAAAGCTTTTTGAGTAACGCATTATGCTGAGCACGGTCAGATGCATTAGAAAAATCCGCATAAATAGTGTCAAGTTGACAACGCGATGCTAAAGTACGGAGCCAGTAGACAAAAAATATAGCTAAGTTTGTAACGGTCGATCTACCGCTGACAAAACCATGTTGAGAATCACAGATTTGATTACGAACGGCAAAATAAATAAAGAGCCCCAAAAACCTTTGGAATAAACTGTAGTTTTGCAATTTGTCGATAGTTTATAACGTCTTGTCTTGATCCGGATTTATGAATTGGAGCTATAAATGAGCTTTTCCAGCAATCTAAAAAGACCCTCTCCTTTAATGGCAAATTAAAAATTATAAACAAAGATCTTACTAAGCTGGAGCGACATCTCTTAAGGAAAATAGTAGGTATGCATAGGATGCTGCAGCACTATTTTCTTCAAGGTAAGGATAGCTCTGAAAGTATTTCTTCTTCAGTAAGAAAAATTCAACCTAAATCAGTTATTGGACTGATTTGCTTTGCAGGTGTGTCAGTAACAGTTTCGACAAAATAATTCGATTGAAAAAAGGAAGCAAACATTTCACACATCTCTTTGAGATCTTTACTTATTACACCTTAATATTTCATGGTCGACGGAACTCCTGAAGTTTTCCTTTTATCATTGAAGAATTTCCGAAATGCTTTAGAGTTATTTTTAATTTTAGATTCACAAGACCAAATATAATACCTATAGAGAAATCTCTTCAAGAACTCGTATTCCTTTCTCAAACGGCAGAACTAGCTTCGAAATATTATAGTGGTTTCTGATTTATCGTGCATTTTATACATAGCGCTTTTCAGATACAATACTTCTCCAACTTTCTTCATGAATAGGAAATAAGCAGAATGTAAATTTACTTTTGACAGCATGACGTCCCAATCAAAAGACAATAGGAAGCCACAGATAGAATTATAATCTGCTTCTGAAAAACAATATTTTAATCCATTGACTTCTTTATCGACACAATAAATATGTATAAGAAAGAGGGAGATTAAGTGACAAACACAGATCTTTATAAAAGACTCTGGTGTTCAGAAGTCCAAAATCAGCTTCCGGTTTGTTGGATACAAAAACAAGATCTAAAACATTATTAAAATTATTTTCAATACAATACATCTGTTTTAAATGCATGGCACAGATAGAATCAATAAGTTCGATTTCATAATCTCTTACAACATTATAAAGAAGAAAACATTTATCAACCTCAGAAAAAGACCATTTAGTACCTAAATTAAGGTCATACAACAACATAAGATTTTTCATCAAGTTTATTAACAATGTAATTAATATTAGCAAGATAAGCTTTATAAATTGAGAGATTTGAAGTAAGTGGAATATAAGATAAAAAGATATATAAATTCATATGACACTCGCTCAATAATATTAAATGCACTCTGACACATATTTGTTCGATAAAACCAAACAAATCTGCAAGTCGAACTTGTCTGCTTTCAAATGTTGATTTCATCGCCAGCAACAAACCACCACCACGCATAAGACCTGTCGGCATAGAACATCGATATCTTCTATAAATTTCAAGGGAATCTTCGAACAATTCCAAAGAGTTTATATCTTTATTCAGCCAAGTTTCACTAAGAGCGTCAATTGAATATGGACAGTTTGTAGCAGCTATGAAAAATTCAATCCCATTCCGCCAGCATTGGAGGGTGCACGGGTACAACTGTTTATCACTTCTCTTCGTTCATTTGGGCAGCCGTTATAGCGATCCTGAACTCCACTCTGCCATCGATCAGAGTTTGAGAAAAAAGCGAGCAAATCCTCAGCAACGCCAAGTTTGAAATTGACATGTTTGAGTTGTGTTCCTCATTATTATTCTTCACAAGTTTGAAGCATTTGAATAACGTTGAGTCAATGTAGACTGTTGATGCTAAGTACGCCAGTATATTATATACAGGGTGTCCCCTAATTCCTCAACGATGATTTGGGAAATGATGCCTGCGTATATTCTATGAAAAAAGTCGTTCTAGAGTAAGGGTCTATCTCCAATTTTGACAACATCCATCGAGGATTTAAGGAAAGGCTTACTTTGGTGTACCCTGACCAATGTTAATGTAAATTGCTCTGTTAGTGCTAATGGTAGAAACTTCGTATAGAATTTTATTTTTAGAAGAAATACTAGACCTGTAACACCGTTTAAACAAAATTGATATCTTGTTTGAGTATTTAGATATCCAATTTCTAAGCCTGTTCCATTTTTATTGGCCATGTTAATTTTCGACTTTGAGGTCACTTTTCTCCAGGAAACGTTTTTCTATTTTTTTATTATGAAAGTAACAATAATAAAATAAAAAATCGTCAATGAGTTTGAAGAAAAGCCCACAGATTTTATGTTACTTGGAAAAACCTGCAGCAGTTAAAATTTTTAAAAAAGGGTTTTTTTGCTTTAAGCTTCAAAGACTAGGAATAACAAATGATTTTGTGTAGTCTTAGGTAGTTTTTATTTTATGTGTATACTAAAACAGTTATAACAGGTGCTCAAAGTGTCCTTCTTGGTTTTGTATGCATGCTAGAGCCCGTTTTTGGAATGTTTATTGATGCTAACTGCTGCCTCACTTTTGATGACGCTTCGAGAATACGATCCAATTCGATTAAAGTTGCTATATCATTTGAATAAACCAATTCTTTCAATCTTCTTCATACAAAAAAATCCAATACTGTAAGTTCAGGAGATCTCGCAGGCCAGTGAACTGCTCCATTTCTACCTATCCAACGATTACCGTACTCTTAATCTAGAAAATTCTTAACCCCATGACAATAGTGTGCTGGAGCACCATCCTGTTGGAAATATAATGAAGGTAATTGAATCAGTGGAATGTTCTCCAATAGTTCTGGTAAATCATTTCATCATAAATATCAAAACCTCCAGATATTTTGTAGAATTCAGCCTACTACCACCTAGGTAGTTTGAAGGGGCCGACACTTGTTTTCAAGTACACCTGCCAACATATTGAGGCTGAATTTGTGTTGAAATGTTTATGTCTCCTTGTATGTGGATTGTCTGCAGCCCACGTATGAAGATTATGAAAATTTGTGATCCCATCTCTTGTAAAGAGATTCGCCCGTCCAAATAATTCAGCTAATAAACCCGTTGTCATCCAAGCTCCGCTCCAGTTAATAAACTCAAGTCTCTTTTCCAAATCATTGGGAAGAAGTTCTTGTACAGATGTATGATGGTATGGATAAACTTTTTCTCCATGCAGTATATTAGAAATTTTAAGTCTGGAAACATTGAATTGCAAAGCTAAGCGTCTGATGCTGATTGATGGAGCAGCTGTAACAGCTTCCAGTATCCTTTCAGCGGACGAAATCCTTTTTACTTGTGGAGCTCCCGCATTCGGTCGTGTATTTGAAGATGTTTCTCGAAGCCTGCGATACGTATTTCCAAATACTCCTTTACTAGAAAGTCGTCGGTTAGAATAAAGTTCATGGTATCTTTGTCGCGCAGTAGTTGAACTTCCATTGCATAGCCCACAAAAGTAAATAATGTCGGCGTATTCTTGATTTGTAAATGCTGACATTTCAAATAGCGTTTCTAAGCAGCTGCAACCTTAGCGTAAAAAATTAAACAGATGAATTATTTCTTTTTTCTAATCTTCTATACCATTGCTGTTTGATAAATTTTCGAAATAGGCCTTCAAATCCAAACTTAACTCTTTCTGAGAACTTCTAAGGAACGAGGTAAGGAAATAAGGGTTTTGACAGTTAGAAAAAAATTTTAAAAAAATATTGGAAAATTAGAAATACTTGGAAAACCACTCTTACGAGTTTTGTCACCTGTTGTTAGCAACATTGGTAAAAAATCATAAATTCCTTTTTTTACCGGTGGCATGTTTTCCCAAGTACCATCCAATTTATGGGTTTCTGTGCAAACTTGATGACGATTTTTGTTTATTATTGTTACTTTCATAAGATAAAAATAGTAAAACGTTATGTTAATTAGGCATTATCTGGAGAAAAGTGATCTCAAAATCAAAAATTAACATAACCAATGAAAATGGAACAAGCTTAGAAATTGGATATCTAAAGACTCGAACAAGATATCAACTTTATTTGTACGCCGTTACAAAGACTAGTATTTCTTCTAAAAATAAAGTTCTATACAAAGTTTCTACCATTAGCACTAACACAGCAATTTTCATTAACATGGGTCAGGGTGCACCAAAGTACGCCTTTTCTTAAATCCTCGATAAATGCTGTCAACATTGGTGTAGACCCTTACTGTATAACAATTTTTTTCATAGAATATACCCAGGCATCATTTCCCGAATTATCGCTGACGAATTAGGGGACACCATGTATAATAACTAATCAATTTGGACTCTATAAGTACTTAATATATGTTAATAATTGTCCTGGTATAAGTGATGCCATTTACCTAATACCGGATGCAAAACTTACAATATTATGTCTTGTAATTTCCGACCTTTTTCATGGTATATTTCTAGATTTATTACATATCTGTGTACTTTCGCATACAGTCCGTACCAGCAACCCATATTTTATAACTTTAGCAGGATTAAATGATTTTAAATGATTTTAAATGAATCATGCCTTCATTTAAAGAAACCTTGCGTTCTGACGAATAAAGTTCTTGTAATTTAAAAACAAAGTGGTCCAAAATAATTTGAATTTTTATTAATCTGTCAGAATCATCTTTTATTTGACTCTTGTATATTGGCTTCCCAATAATGACTTGTGAATTTTCTTCACTCAAAATGTGGCAATTTTGCTTGGTGATATTGCTATTCATGCAAAAATTAGCCCCATTGATGAATGAAATTTCGTTTTCGGCCCATTCGCCAAACGCACGACCGACGCACAAGATGGCTAAACGGCTTGCATACTCACACGAGCTTGGTCTTGTAAAATCATAAACCAAGATTTTTTCGCAAAATTTTCCATAATGGACGGACAGAGCTCCAACTGCTGTACACTACAGCGAATCGGCACATTCGAAGACTTTTAAATGGTAGTCTCCACAATAGCTTCTTCGGTGTGGACTGTATAAAGTCTTTGCAGATGCGTGTTGGAATATGCGTATTGCGAAACCGATCAATGGTTATTTTGAACTACTTGCTCGGATGGACTATTATGCGGATCGCAAAATGTAAAGTTGACGCACTAAACCACGATTTTGGAAATAAATTTGCACAATCTGCAGGAGTTGTTCTGGTAAAATGGCAAACCAAACTAAGCACACATAAGCTGTCAGTTGTCACATTTAGGCTCCACTTACGGTATTTTGAATTGTTGCTCACAAAACATCTACTCGTAGATCTAAATTGGTGATTTCTTCTTCAATGTTTCTTTCAAGACTAGCAAGGTGTGTGGTTTGTTGTGGTAAACGCGAGATTTCAAAAAATCCCAAAGGAAGAAATCTGACACCTCACCAGAAATCAAAAACAGGGTTTTACTTTCTAATTGTTGTTTCATCGCCAAAGAAGGCAATTGAATAAGCAGGCCTTGTCAAGAAGACTCTGCATAATACGAGTAGGCTTATCATCCCAAGGCCGGATACTTGATGAAGGCTGATGAAGATATTCTTAAACGTTTTGAATGCAAGACTGTTCGATTTTATTTGGCAGGTTTGCGTTGATAGGCTTTTCGAAGTTAAGTTATAAGAGCCGCCTTTATGACATGTACTTCGATATCGACCTGGCCAGAAAAATATGCGCAAGCCGCATGAAATCACGTGGACATGAAGAGCAAATAAATATGAGAATGAGAATAAATATAAGCCTAAGGTGGCTCACACAAGTGAAATGGGACCTTAACCATCTTGGAGTGTTAAACTACAATAGAGAGAATTGAGCAGAAAACACTCTTACTGGAGAGTTTTATCTGTTGTTGCCTAGATCTAACCAGGCTGTAGCGCGATCTATGTAAGGAACTAAGCATAGCATCGTTGGAAATTATTCCTATATATTTTAATAAAAACTCGAATTTTGATGCCATGAAATAAAAGGCTCAAGTCTTTAATTCGGAGGAATTCGGTTCATGCCTTTGAAAAAAAAAACAATGAAAAACTTTGTAAACGATATCTGTTCGCCTTTTGCCCTTATGAATGGTTAACCATCCCTTTCGGGTCAATCGCTTACTCGACGATGGTACTTGAGTAGTTGTATCGACGGCATACCAGTATATGTATACACACATACATGAAGGAACCCTCGGGTGTAAGGTAAATAAATCTCTACGAGTATGCCAAAAAAAGAGGAACGGGTTAACCTATCCAAAAATGATGGATTTGCGGCGAGGATATTTGATACAACTCTGAGTATTTGTAATAAAAGAGACAAGGGGTAAACTAACCACTAACAAGGCTAAAACATTTGCAAGTAGAGTTGGTAACAGGATACAAAGAAGCGTATTTTTTTATAATTAGCAAGTGTTGAAGGGCGTGCAAATAAAGACACCGCTGCACGTTGGCTTTTAGTGTTTGAACCCTATAACGATGGGAATAAGAAATTTGGTGTTTCCAGAAAGTACAGGTTGACTTAAGAAACAATTAAGCTATTTCACACAATTTAGTTACAACACTGGTGCTGGAAGTAACTATAGAACGAGATGAGGCGGATGACGTTACGGCGGTGCTGGCACCTAACAGTTGCAATAGTTGGACAATATAGGTGTCATTAAAAAGATCTTTGCACAGTTTCAATTGCTATTTAACAAGTGTATATAGCTACAATTGTATGTAGCACATGATCAGATGTAGAGATAGGGACTGGAAGTGTAAAATTTGCATTGACGAATGAGTCAGAATTGATGATTCCCCTAAATATAGTATTGTATTAATATCTAAATTTATTGATTGCAAGACAAAAGAGAAAGCGTTAATTCAGAACTGAATATGAAAACCAGTGACTACTATCGTCACGAGTGTACTTTCCGAGGAAACATATTCTCAAATATTGGAGTAGATTACCAAATGGTTTAAGTGTTTAGTAATTCCGATTCTTCTAATCCGATATTTCCAGCGAAGAAAATGGACATTAAAAATGGACTGTAAACTGAAATCGATAATCATTAAAGACAGATAGAAGCTATTAATGATAAAAAACAAATTTCCACGCTTTTACAAGTTTATATCTCGAAAACGGGTTCTTTCATATAATATAGTTGTTCACCCTGAAAGGGGACAAAATACGTACTTTGTCCCTCCAGATGTTCAGATCGAATTGTGCAAGGTACTTTTAGAGTTTTGAAGTTCGTCTTAAGTTTTGCGAAGGTTCATAAATACGGTTTTTAAAATATAGTACGCATTAAACTTCGACTATTTATTTGAACGCCTTACATAAAACGGGTTCTTTTAAGCTCAACTGGTTTCACTTGAAAATGTAAAAAAATTTAAAAAATTTAAATTATGCTAGGATTTCAAACATCTTGTCCAACTTAACACGAAAAATTCAGCAAACTTTTATATTATTATTATTTTTTATTACTTCTTTTCGATTCAATAAGAATCAACCCATAATAATACAAATTTATCTTTCCGAGAAATAAAAGTGGCATTTATATTAATACAGTGCGTTTCAAAAATATAAGGTTAATGTAGAAAATGACAAATTTCAATCTCCTACAACGTTTTTTTTATAACGGTACCTCTTATCTTCTTATTGGTGCTGATGCAAATTACGCTTGCATTTTATTCCCATTGTCAAAGCTATGTATAAGAAAGTGGTGAAGTTTATAATTTTTGTGTTTTTAAGCGTTTCATAATTATAAGGTCAGTTACTAAAATAAAAAAGGTAAGTACTTTTTTCAAGCTTTTAGAATTATTTCAGTTTAACGTTGTAAAATTTAGAACAATGGCTAAGCAAAATAACATCTAATTCAATGATGAGCTGCAACGACGTATGGCGAACTTTGGACCTTAATGTTTCAAAGTCAACGGTTTGGAGGCCAATACAATCTCTTCCACACATTGTTCGAGAAAAAATGAGAACTGCCCCTCGATTAACAGCAAAACATGTTGGAAACAGAATCGCGTTCGCACGCCAAAACATGGGTACAGATTGGGTGAAGGTAAGATAAAATAACACTCGTTCGAAAAAAAAGAACGATTTTTAAAATCCTAATTTTTTTTTTATGCAAGAGATTTTTTTCCGATGAAAAAAAGTTTAATTTTAATGGACCAGATGGATTCAGTGGATATTGGCGGGATTTGAGAAAAGAGAGAACATTTTTATCAAAGAGAAATTTCGACGGCGGTTCCTTAATGGCGTGGGGAGCTTTTACGGCAAACGGAAGATTGTCGCTAGCCTTCCCTTCTATGCGGATGAACAGCGATGAATATCAGGGAGTTCTTTCAGAAAATTTAATTCGGTTTTTAGAGAGCCATGGATATGAAAACTTTGTTTATCAGCAAGATAACTCTACAATCAATTCTAGTCGCAGCACTAAAGCGTGGTTTTCGGACCACAACATCGAAGTCTTAGAATCTTTTATGAAATTTTAAAATTGGTGTATTTTTTCTTCTAAAGTTGTGTTCCAATAACTCTTAACCTTATTTCGACAAAAAAAAAAATTTGTTGATAAAAAACAAAAGTTTTTGTTTTGACCTTATAATTATGGAACGTACTATATATACAAACAATAACAATGTCACATCAAAGTCTTAATGAACGCAAGTAAAATGATATTTGGGTGGGGTAAAAAATAATCTACTATACATAACTTCAAAACAAAGCAACCATACAAAAATTTTGAATCATTACAAAATTCGAAAGTAAGTCAACAAAGCCAACACTCTAATTGTTCATGGTAAAAAACATGTTTTACAAATATTGTAATAGATGTTAGTTCTCTCACAAATTGTGGTAGTTTAATAAATGATAAGAAGCGACGCTATAAAGCTGTTGTAGAAAAAACGGGTGCGTAGATTCCTGATCTTGTAAACAACATTTTTAGCACTTTATAACCAAAAAAGTGACGGACTGGATGAGTTTTAAGTTTTTGGAATAGGAGAAAACTCGGGTATAAGAGAGGTGTATGTAATATTCTTTTTAAGACATGCTTTTGAATGATCAAAAGATGCAGAATTTTGTTGAAATAAGTTCCTCCTCAGCAGGCCATACCTTATTGAATTATTTAATGAAAAATTACGTAACAGATCTTAACCAAAATATCTAAGCAGCAAAGCTTACTAAGGCAGTAAATGATTCTAAGGTCAACTACCCTAACATTGACCGCGCCCCTAATATTGACCGAAATCAGGAAAGATTTCCCACTGACTCCAGTGGCTATACGTATAAATCGAACATACCGACTGTTCTCTTCAGAAAATTGTTACCCTATGCACCCGAAGATGGCATTTTGAGCGATTAGGGGATTTTCCAGCACAAATATCAAGTATGGCGGGAAAAAGTGATTGTGTTCAAGTAGGCAAAATTTCGAGTGCGGGAAACCTTTAATTTTTAAATAAAAGATAAATGATCTGTGGAGGAAAAAACTTAACATGATATGATATTTAAAATGCTTTTTCTAAGGAAAAAGTAAATTCTGTTTAACAAATACTTCAATTTGTTTCGAAAATGTAATTTAAAAAATACGCATTCATTTATATGATAAATGTCTAATATTGACCAAGTGATGCCTAACCGCCGCCGGTCAATATTAGAGTTCGTATTCATTATAAGAGGTGCAAAACAATGACCAGCTTTTTTTTAATACCTAACATTTGATTTAGGATGCTAAAAACAACCCAAAAGCGACGATATAATAGCACTTCTGCTAAAGATATGAAGATGGCTTTGAAGGAAATTAGAGATGGGAATTGTAGCATCAACGCATGTGCCAAAAAGTCCAACATAGCGAAGGGAAACTTGATGGACCGATGTAAAGGTTAAGGTAAAAAGAGCTGGTTAATATCGGTGACCGAGTGGGGCTTTCCTTTCACTGGGGGCTTTCCTTTCACCTCACAAAAAATTATCTCGATTCTTGTAATCGTAAGGTCCGTTCTCTTCAAAAGAATAATCTCCCAAGTAAAAAATGGTTGAGGGAATTCTTAAAAGGCACAAAAACGATCTTTGTCTCTGAGCGTCCCAAAACTTAAAGTCATCCGAAGCCAAGGACACTCTTCAAGATGTGGCTAACTTTTTCAATAATTTAAAAATAACACTCACCCTGAACAATGAGTTTATGCCCCAAGAAAACATTTTTAATTACGATAAGGCGAATCTTTCCAACGATCCAGACTCTAAAAAATGCGTGTTTAGGAGAGGAGTACGGTAAAAAACTCGACGAAGTCTAATATTTCCATAATGTTTTGCGGATCAGCGAGAGGTGTTTATAGCGCGCTACATTTATTAGAGTCTTGGATGTTAGGTGGTCCTCCGAAAACAAGTCAGAGTGGTTTGACGGGACAATTTTTAAGGATTGTTTCTTAAACCATTTTATTCCGAACACAAGGAGATTGAGCGGCCCTGTAGTACTTTCAGGTGACAATTTGGTAAGCAACTTTTCCCCAGCCGTTGTTTCAGCGGCTTAAGAAAATAGCATTCGCTTTGCTTGTTTATTACCCTTGGATGTCGCCTTCTTTGGTCCACTTAAAAAAGTTTGGCGTCGAATTTTGAACGAATGGAAAGAAAAGCGCGCCCACAAGGCTCAAACGCTTACTAAAGATGCGTTCCCTGCCCTTTTACACAGATTAGTAATGGAAAGCGTGAGCGAAGAGAATCGATCTCCGAACTTTATATCGGGTTTTAAGAAATGTGGTATAGTGCCGTTTAATCCAAACGAAGTCATTTCACGTTTACCGGACTAAACAATCTTCGAAATGAACAACAATGAAGTACTACGGTCGAATATATCGGAGTCTGTTGTAGCAGTTTTAAAAGAACTCCGTTTTATGTCTGGAGAATCAGCAGCATGAAAAGGTCGTACAAAAGTCAAAACTCAGCCAGGGCTTGGAATAATACTCGAAGATATAGATGTTATGAGGCAGCTGTAAACTCCGAAGCGGCGAACGTTTGTGAAGGAGCAGTGACTGTAGATAACAATATAGTTTCCACCTCTCAACATCTCAAAGCAGACGACGAAGATGTTCCCAACGAGCAAACTGGTTCACTTCAAGAACCCCAAATTGAATTTGTGGGATCCTACTCAGACGATGATTCGTCAATCGAAAACCTTTTCCACCAAGATTTGCTGAGTTCACAGCTCAATAATTAGCTCAAAAATGCAATATTTTTTACTCTAGATAGGTTCCTATCTTTTATTTCTATTTATTTATTTTGTTTTTAATATGATAAAAACTTGAAAGTGGAATTTTCGTTTTACTTTGCTTTGTTTTTTTTTTTTAAATAAATAACCTTAATGTTAAATAAGGCTATGAACTGATATATAATTAAGAACTACCTACCTTTGATTTATTTTATTTCTACTAAAATGGATTACTTAATTAACTGTGTTTTTGTTATTATTAAAGTTATTTAATTCCAATACAAATAAAAATTTAACTATTGTGTTTCTATTATTTGACGACTAGTCAATGTTAAGAACACTATGCGGTCAATGTTAGGAACAATGGAATATAAAATTGAACGTCGCCTTTTTGTTAATAAACTCCTTTACAAACAAAAATTAGTAAATATTGATGGCCCCCCTAGCCTAGAATTCACTTGACGCCGATAATCCTTCAAATAGCTGTTAAATCTGCGTTTACAGTTGAAAATCGGCCAATGATAGGGTAGTTGACGAATAGATTTACAGATTTTCTGTGTGTTTGGAGAAGTTTATGTTTGAGGCAATGTTTAACCCTAAATATTGAAACTACTTAACGGTTTCGATTTGAAAACACTTGTCACTGCAACTATCAAATAAGCAAGATAGCGCCGGCGAAGGAAGTTAGGGAGGGAAAAGACAGAGATACCGATGTGAGTTGGTTTTAAATGCTTGCAAGTTACAATGACTTGGAAATAAAGAGCTCGGCAGGGCATTCCATAAGCGAGTTGCACTGGTTAAGAACGAATCATGATATTTCAGAGTACGTCCGAAGGTGGGCTTGAGGGTGAATTGATGAGCATTCATAGCGAGAAGGGTGTTACGGTTCAGAGTTTGAAGGGCCGGAATGCTACTGGCAATTTCGGTGAAAATAGCGATACTACAAAGTGAGATAGGAGACTTTATGTCGGTTTTCGAGGAGGTCGAATGACTATGTCATATTGGCATCACCTAAGAGTTTTATCGCACGATTTTAGATCCTACCTAGCAAGTGCAAAGAGGTCTTAGGGGCACCTGAGGAGATGTGAACATTGTACTCCAATTTTGGTCGCCTTATTTATTGTGGCCAGCTCAGGACGGGTGAAAAATTTCGTGCATCACTTGAGCAAACCTAGACACTTCGCAGAATTTTTGGCGACACCGAATATATGGTCATTCCAACGTAAGCTGTCACTAACACGCATAACGAAGATGGAAATTTTTTAGATTTCAACGATGAAAGTGCCATGTTGTATTGACGCTGCAGGAGCCACAACCGAGTTTAAATTTTTTACAATCAAAATTGTTAATGAAAAAAATTAAAAGAAAAAAACATTATTTTCGTTCTAGTGCTTATAACCAATTTATGTTCCGCAAACCAGACTCTTAATAAATTAAGATCCTAATTAATATCTGGCACGAGAGTCAAAGGACTTTCTGAGTTACAAGCGAATCCCTCATCATCCGCAAACGCTGTAACTACACCTTTAAAGTTCACCCTGCACAATCAGTTGATGTATATCAGAATGAGCATTAGTCATAGTACAGAACCTTCCGGCGCCCCTAGGTGAAAAAATTCAATTTTGTTTCTGCACACCATCAATTTGCACTTTCTGGGATCTGTTTTATAGGTAAGATCCAAACCATTCAAAAACAAAGCCACGGCATCCAGCTCCTTCAATTTTGTCAAGCAATAAAGACTGATTAACCATATCAAAGGCTTTGGATATATCAACAAAGAAGCCAGTTGTACAATTTTTATCATCAAGATTGCTAAATATTCTCGAAAAAAAATGTAAGGGAACATCATCCTCTGTTGATATAATAATAAGCTGGATAGCTTACTTTATTTAAAGTATTTACAACCCTAATTTTGCCGTCGTTTTCTAAAATTTTACTAAATGATAATAAAGTGAGATTGGCCTATAAGTGGCGAAGTCATCATCTTTAAAAAAGCACATTTAAGAGATCCAGGAAATATACCTGAAAAAATGCTTTTGATAAATATATGTGCAAATTGTTGTGTTAGATACACCATCGATTCAAAAAGAATTTGTGTTTTTCAATGGGCCAACTCTTTGTAATAACTCTAATGCGGTTATTGATTGAAATAAAAAACTAATTTGCTGCAGATCTCCATAAGATGAGAAGAATCTGATTAGCAGACGAAGTTGCAAAATGTTTAAATTGAAAAACAAATTAGAAATAACGACTTTTCTATGCTAGTAGTAGTTGGATTCTTTACTGTTTACTAAGAATTTCATCGCCTATTTGCAATTTACTTCTCACATTTTCCTTGACGAAATTTAACTTGTTTCGATAATAAAAATCACTGCAAATTGGAAATTCTTTCTTAATTTCTAAGCATATTTCTTTATGAATTTCTTTCAAAAATTTATATGCTTATTATTGTGTCTTAGATAACAACCTTTTTGTGACACATGGTTTAAGTCGATTTTCAGAGTCTCTGCGCCTTACTGAGTATGTGAGATTTGGAAACACCAGTTTTGACAAAAATATCCCTCCAGCTTTCGTAAAATATATAAGTTTTGAGCTTCACCAAATCAATTCTCCATACCGAGTTTGGGAAACAACATAGAAACGTTGAGGGTATGATTTTTTTTTTCAATATTAACTACCATGCCTGTCTTAGAATGATCTGTGATCTTTAAATCAAATATACATATTGTGTATGTCAGCACAACTTCACTATTTCCCAATATACTTATTTTGAAATCACTCGATTACGAACAGAAAAACGCTGTTATTGTCAGGATATTGTTTCGAAACACAAGTTAAGTTCGCCTGGATGCAGTTCTGCTTTGATGTGATGATGTTGCACTTTAACTTTTATAAAGGCTTCAAAACTACGTCTGTTTAAGAAAAAGAACTCGTTCAGCTAAAATACTGGGAGATAACATCCTTGAAAGTAACTTTCGCATTTATAGGTGTACTCACTGCAAAGTGTTCCAAGTTTACAAGAGAGAATTACGCACTAACCTGGCTACGAGTTACCTTGTTCTAATATGATTTTAGTGGAAAAGTTTACCATGGAGCAGCTCAATACATGAAGCACGTCAACGCATTAAGCCCAATGTTAACAACTAGAGCAGTTGATACGATGTCTTTGCATAGAATCAGAACAACTGAAGGTAGGGATGAGTCAAATCAACTTATTTTAAAGATTCTTCAACATGACCAATACGAAGATCACATAGATCACAAAATGGAGTCCTGTATCGATTTGTAAAGGGGGCCTAGTGGTGTATAAGTTAAACAAAAGTAAATTATTCGAAACCAACATGAAATCCGGCGCGAAAGATGGTAACTCTTTTAAAGCTAACTACTACTTTGAAAATGAATCGCAAAAAGTCATTGAAGTTATACGTATAGCCAGCACAGCTGTATCCTTTCAGAAACAAATAACAAGGGAAGCAGGAAGGATATTTGAATTCATTTGATAAGGACGACATACTACTCCAGACGGTAAAATCCACGACAACGGGAAATTAATTTCCAGGAAAACGTTTTCAGTCCCCGCAGGGGAGCAGATACTCCACATTTACTTCCACCAATTTCAAAGAATGTCGTTAGCGCAGAAGTACTCGTATCAATTTAATATAAATCACAACAGTTGAACCACGTCGCCATGGGCAAGTGGTACACGTGAACGCCATAGTCAAATTATTACTTAATCATTACTTAGTCAGTGGGAAATCCTTTGAAATGGTTCCAATTCACAAAAGAAATTAACAGCACGTTTTCAAGGGCTGCCAACGGAATGCTCGTAGGCATGCCATGAACTGAGATAATTGAACTACTAGAGGTGGAAATATGATGTGAACTTTAGAATAAGAGGTCTGAACTCAGAGTGAAAGCGATGCACCAAATCAATCTTATTCATGTGAAAAAAAAAAAAGTTTAATAAAAGTCGAAAAGCGTTCCTGAGATAAAGAAGTTAATTGCAATCCAGCCCTCTAAATTTGGTCGAGCACTCAATGTACAACAGAAGTTTATTGGTTCATATGAAGTCAGCGAAATTATGATGCCAAAAAAACTGAACTTGACGATACGTCTTTCCTTTGTTGGAATTTCTTTTAAGTGGGAAAGCAATATACGTGTATCTAAAAACTTCTATAAGATGAGGAAGCTGTTGAACATTTATTGCGCCAGCCATTTCCTGGAGAAAATGAAAAATCAAGCGCAAGAACAGTGTGTCAAGAAAAACCTATCATTCAATGGAGAGACAAAAATTGTTCAAAGTCCAAATTCGGAAAAAAGAGTGCACTGGTATACCATTAATTCGGTTTTTTTAAAAAATAAGAGCGATTAAAGTCGGTGTATTACATGACTGCAATATCTCTCTTATTCCAACATTAAAGCTATCATCAAGAAATTTAAAAAGTCATTAATCTCCTAATGACAATAGAGCCGTACGTTTGAATCAAAAGTTTTAAGGCCTCCCTCTTTGGCACGAGTCATCCAAAACCATTCTTCCCTCAATACTCACCACAAAAATAGGTTTATTAAAAAACAAAGAAGAAAAAGATACAAAAAACTTTTGTACAAATTTCCATTTTTGTGTTCTATGGTGTTTCGTTCTCTTTTTTATTTGTTTTATGTCATCACTACCCGGAGGCATGTCAGCAGCACGCGTACACACGGTTGAGAAGTGGTAAAAAAAAATTGTTTTTCCATTGTTCAACCTGGGAGTAGGAGATGCATTTGCTTTATTCCCGAGTGACACAAATCCACTCGAACAATAGAATCTCTGCAGCTGACTTTAAATGGTTAACTCTGAAAGCCATAAGATACAAAACATAACTTCATTCAACACTACCCAAAATGACATTAAAACTAAAATTGAGTTTGGCATATAAATCAAATACACAGATACATGAGAAGCATAATTCTTTCAATTGGATTAGTTACGATTCTGCTCTTTGGGATCTGAGCAAGGATGGATGATACTAGGAAACAGACAAACTAAACACCAAACCCACTTGTCGACAGACAGACAGACCATCCCTTTTAATAGATATGTACCTACGTGTCGAGAATATGTTCAATTTGCCAAGATGAAATTGTAATTACTATTTTTATCTAGGACCCTGCAGATACGAGTACATTTAGTTGTGTTCTTAAGTGGCAGGCTAAGTAAGGTGATACGAGTACTACAGGATTCGTGCAGCATCTTCTGTTTGAAAAGTGTTTGGTGTGTACAATCGAAATGGGTACTCGAGCAAAAAGCCAGACTGACAAATGTGCAAGACGGCAAAAAAATCGGCAATCCATATTCACAACCGTATTCCATACGCCGAAAACTTGCGTACATAAACAAGATAAGCCCATTTATGGGTGAAGGTGTATAAGACAAAGTGGGTTGGAGGCAGTGGTTAAAGAATTTATGTTATAATAAAGACGTAAAACATCCTTCAAGTTGATTACCTTTAACCTTTTTCGATTTAATAAGCCATTAAAACCGCAAACAACATCCTCTGAATAAAAGTCGATGGTGTTTTTCTTCTACCCCTAAGAATGTCAAAAGGACGAAAGGGCAGTAGACAGCGTGCAGAGAGGGCAGAGCTTCAGCTCCCTCTTTTAGCACTTTGAAATACTTTTGTTAAGTGCCGTCATTATTATGAGCATTGAGCGCCTGTCAAAAGCATACTCATAACAATGCATTGCTATTGGGATTTTAATTGCGTTGAAAAATATTTCGTTATAGAGTTACAATTATAGACAATTAAATCATAGGGAGACTTCAGTTATTTCAGTCTATTGCTATGGTATCAAATTAATTTGTGAAATTTTTATTAAATGACTGCTTGAATAAATTAGGCAGACGTCTGAGAGGAGATGATTTGCTTCTTTTTTTTGGTGGTTGGTGCAGGTAACGAGATAATGAAATGCAATTTAGACCAATTTAAATCATACCACTTGGTAATTAATGAGCAAACCAGCAAATTATGAAGTTCAGATGATGGCGAAATGCTTGAACCTTGAACCGAAGCCATGTCTAGACTAAACTGCAGTGAGGTAACCCTATTCAATCAGAATTATAAAAAGGATAAGCGGTATTGCGTTTTTATGAAACATTTTTTCTACAAACTAACTAAACTTAAGATTTATGATGAAGGATAGCAGTAAGAAGGTTCTCAGGCGTTCTTGTGAAGAAAGCATATTATATATCCATAAATGCAATACTCGTATGCCGTAAGTGGAGCATTGGTTTGAAGCTACTTTATGACACTTGAGGTGACTTATAGGCCAGTATTACGGCATCAGAATGCACTGTTGAGGGTGTTTTTACTATGGCATCCTCATAGTAGTCGTTAGAAAAAGAATTTAAAGAAAAGTGGTAGACTAGTATAGTCGAAATGGTCTGTTCTAGATCCACATTGATATGGGACTTCTCCCACGATATCTAGAGAAACAAATGGAGAAGCTTCACCCGATAACTACTTTGGCCATAGCTACAATATAGCTTTGAATCGAAAATTCCCATCGATTGAGTACAACTGGTTTACACAATAATGATAGTAGTGTATATGGTTTTAGTATTCAAAAGGATCAGAATAACTCCATGTACGCCTCGTTTGCATCACAGGGAAAATTTATTTTACTGTGCTTTGTCTGAATTCTAGTTACTACTGTAATCCTTGCAAGGATCAAAGAAAACCTTCTGAGAATCTGAAACTATTGCGTTAGAACTACCCACAACTCTAGTCACGGGTTTAACAGTGGGATTACTTTTTAGAAAAACTGTAGGTTTATCGCGATATTAGCGATAAATGAATGCTTCTCAATGTCTCTAAATAGTCGGCGCCATTTCCGCTGTCCCTCATCACAACGCAACAGAAAATAGATGAGCTTTCTCTCGTATATGGGAATACAATTAATACAAAAACTCACTTAACTATTTCAATACATGTATACTTATGGTAAAATTAAGGGACAATTGTCGAAATATAGGAAGAGTAGTAAATTCATGCCACTGAATACTGTCTGGAATCAATACATCATCAGAAAAGGGACTTGAATGGATCGAGCAGATCATGCATAGCAACCGTGTACGTTGAAATAACAGAGCAGTTCTTTAACAATATACATATGCACCAGCTAGAATCATTATCACGACTATTGGAACCCACAAATTTAGTTTAAGCCTATCAAATTCAGCACCACATCATGGCATTAGTTGCAACAAAAGCCAATGGTCTTAGCAGCTCTTAAATATTCCTTTATTTGCCGGTTATAATTAAGAGAGATCAGATACCTAATGGATGATGATGTCATTCGTCGTCAGCGTTGGTTGGCTTTAGTGACGCGAAATATATAATCTGCAGAAAAGTTTTTCAATATTCTCAGCACCGACTGTGACTCTGGTACAAGGTTTCGTTCTTCATCTCTACAGGCTTCTGCCTTAACACGTTATTTTTTACTTCCGTACGTTATTCCTGGAGAATGAACTCTCAATATTTTCGATCGCATGCCTCACGTGATTCACATGCTCTTTTTCCTTCTTCTGGAAAAGCCGACATTCTTACCGTCCCTTCTACTTGTAGAGGTCACGAGTTTCTCGCGTCTTTCATCCCGGCGCCGCATGTACTTGCCAGCATTCTTCATCACACCAGGGATTTCTTGGTTGTCAAGTGAAACTCAGCATATAAATTGCGGCACCTCTGACGGCATGTTGGCAGCTTTCCCACTGGGATTCGGTGCTTGATGTTGGTGGCACAGGATGGCACGATGATTCTGGCGGTCTCGTGCGATTGCAGCTTTTGCACTTTAGGCCTTTTTACAGTAGTTCTTCTTTGTTGTGGAGTTTGGAGAGTCCGCATTTGTACCGTGGCTGCAATAAGGTGGTGATCCGAGTAAATGTTGGATACTCGGAAGGTTCGGACGTCTGAAATACTGGAGGCTTGTTTTATTGTACGTCGTCCGCAATGTGATAAATTTAATTTTGGGATTCATGATCCGGTGACCACCATGTCGTGTGCTTGCTATAGTAATACTTCGTTCCCTCGCAAAGTCAATAAGCCTAAGTCCTTTGCCAGACGAGGTGTCGTGCAGCCTTTGCTTGAAAAACTGTCAAAACAAATATGTCCTCTATTTCGCGCCTAGTATGATTTTAACGTCATACTTCGGACATTGCTCATACGCAGTGCCGAGGAGCTCGTAGAAACACTCTTTCGTGGCGTCGTCCTTGTCTTCCGTGGTGGCACGGGCGCATATCAGGCTTACGAGTATGCTAACGAATTTAGCCATGATGCGCATTGTCATAAGATAACTTTTTGACATACAAACTCAACGGTTTGTTTAAGGACTATTGTTTGTCCAAATAGGAAAGTATAAAGAAAAATTAAAGAAATGAAAATGTTACGAATATCAGGAGTAGTGCCAGAACATAGTCTAATAAAAATAATTGAATAATCCGCGAAGTGTTCAAATTAAGAAACTGGTAGTGGATAGACGTCAGACGACGTTACATTTCTTATTTTCAATCCCAAAAATGGAAAATCGCCTGCCTTCGACAACACTAATAATTTCACGTAAAGAAATCTTCCCCTGAATGCAATAAACGAGTATGTATATTAATATATTTTCCTATTAAGTGGAAAAAAGCCAAAGTAATTCCACTTCTAAAGCCTGGTAAAGTTTTTGGTAACCCGAACAGCTTACCTTGCTAAATAGCTGTAGCATAATCCTGGATAAAATAATCAAAGTCAAGCTAGAAACAATATTTTTCTGCAAGAACAAATTGGTTTTCGGGAGCATCACAACACCTCTCATCAAGTTTTGAGAATTTGCAGAAACGTGAAACAAAAGTTAACATCGAAAATGTCGACTGGCCTAGTGCTGCTAGATATTGAACAAGCTTTCGACTCTAGCACAATGGACTCATATTTAAGGCGATAAAAATCAGGTTCGCAAATTATCTCTCTAAAATAATTCACAGCTTTTTAAGTGATCGAACTTTTGTTTCCATCGTTTTCTCTGCACCAGGCGACGTTCCACGGAGGAGTGCCCGGCCATTCCGAAAACTGGTCGTGGGTAAAGGTGTTTACTATAATATGGGTGCCACGCGATTACTCTTCCGCTTCACTACCAACATCTAGAATCGTGACTGAGAAGCCCGGTACTGGAGCGATCAATTCTGATTGGAACAAAACGACTGTACCGCGATTCCATGTCACTTAGCACTCCTGTTACCGTCTTCGGTCGCGGATAGTCGATCATACACCTAACATTCTATGGGTCAACCAATACTAGACCCTTCGCGTTTACCACGTATCCAAGGTACCTTACAAAACTTGCATTTTTCATGGCTCAATACAAGACCGGCATCTTTAATCCGCTGCAACACTATCCTTAAGGCATTCAAATGCTGTTCAAATCTCTACGGCTGTTCCTTTAGTATAACTGAAGGGTTCTCTTTCTTTTCCGGAAATTGTATCTACAGGAGTTCCTCAAGGTTCTGTCTTGATGCCAACTCTGTTCAACAATTACACCGCTGCCTTTCCTAAAATACCAAATTGTGAAATAACATTGTATGCCGATTACTCGGCTTTGCATGCTTCACATAATTACAAATTGTTGTCGAAAATTGTTTGCAAAATGGTTTAAATGTAACATTTGAATATTTTAAGCCTTGCAAAATTTAAATTAACGCGAAAATATGTTATGCCAAGCGATCTTTTTTACACGAAAAAGATCTTCTTGCTTTCTTACACAATATAATCTAATAATAAATAACTGTGATATACCGTGGGTCGATTCAGTCAAATACCTAGGGGTGTACTTGGACCAAAAATTAACCTTCACTATTCACATTAAAAATATTCTCAATAAAATCAATATTTCCATCAAAATGCTTAAAGTCTATGCTGAGTACCAAAAATAAATTGGTTAGCTTTAAGGGATTAGACCACTCTAGGGTTTTCAAAAAATCTATGCTTTTTATTGCTTTCAATGGTCCCTTTGGATCTCAAAAATTATATCCTAAAAGATTATGGCCAGGAAATATCTCGAAGTACTATACTTATTTTTCAAAGTATAGTACAAGGCTTCAAATCTCAAAACTGAATTTTTCAATTTGGCCTCACCCAGAACTTGATCAATTTTCAACTAAGTCACCTTAAATTTTACCTAGATCTTTTTTTTATATGACTTAGTTCATTTGTTATTAACAATTCTTTGGCGATTTTTCTGCGAATTTGGCAAGTGTGACTTTGGAATTGTGCCATTCAGCCAAAAATCAATGTATTTGAAAAAATCCTACATACCTCTCTAGCTGCTGTTATGTATAATAAAAAAAAATTTATTGAAAAACATCATAATTCAAAACTTACAGGAGCTGTTGATACGGCCGTAGACCCTTGCAAACAAGAGAGGTCAACTGGGAAACGCTGCATAGCCGCCACTTTTAAATAAATTATTCTATAAAAATTATGTTTTACAGTCAATCATACGTGACTGTAAACTGGATTTATATTTTTCCTGAAAAAAAAGTCGCAAAAAGCCTATTTTTAAGGCCACTGGAGTTACCTAACCCCTCAAAGGGGTTGAATTCAAATTGCAAGAAGAATTAAAATTCTTAACGAACATTTTTTATCGGGTTGCTTAAAAGTCGAAAATACTCTAGTCTCTGAACCAGCTCTGCTCTAAAAACGGATTTTTTTTATACATCTTTTTGTTAAATAGAGGTTTTTGTAATAGGTTTTCCTGCGGTTTTTGCGAGCATTTTCTTAATTAATTGTAATTTTTCAGGAGTAAGATTTATATAATATATTAATATATTATCATATCCCAATGTAGCTTTGTGTTGTGAATTTAAATCAAAATGTTGTAAATGTTCAATTACAATATTATTTAATAAATATGTAAATCTTCATATATAAAAATATCTATCTTCAGGCTAAATTTGCTAGTTTTGCCAAGGAAAAGTAACTTGGATTGCTCAAATGAAAACACATCAGCAAATTTTTGGCCCCACTGATCCAAAGTACTCCTAGATCGGTCTGAAGAATGCTTCTAAAGTCCGCAAATTACGTCAACCCGACAATCGGTGCAGCAGCGATAAAGGCACGTGTGAGAAATATGTATAGTGTGGGGTCTGAATCCATCCACTAAATTGGAGTCCACCATCTTTGTACCAAGGAATCACACACGATTTCCGGGATGTCTTCAGGAGTCTCATATCGGTCGGCTGAACTTGAAATAGTATTTCTTATTTAGTTTGTATTCCGGTAACGAAAAATGTGTTCAGACAAAGAACCTAATGTCCCAAGAATCGAGGTACAACGGTCAGGAAGCGAATCAGACATCTCGCGGGTATGTTAGCATTTGAACTAAAAACTGTACAACAGCACACAACCGAAGCGTCAAAGGTGTCCCTCAAAATTTCATCATTCAGGAAACTATAACCTGAATTGTGGTTCTCGCAGGTAGAGTCGCTGTACTTCATGGCAGGTATAAAAAATTGCGCCGCAAAATACCACACTGTGGTAGTCGCTCTAGAGGGCAGCATCCGGCCAAGGAACTGTATCCAACTCTTAAATATAGACTTATCCCCCAACTCGACAATTCATAGCACAGACGATTGCGCAGGTCTTACAAGAGATCGAATTAGGTCATAAAGAACCATCTGATTTACTAAGAAAAATCGAGGAGTTAGTCAGGAAGGTAGTAAATGCTGCCCTTCTAAAATTTATTTGGCTCCAGCGTTTACCGCAAAACAGGTGTGGTATCATCAGCATTAGCATCTCCGTTTGGCGGTTTTTGCTAACAAAGTTGCAGAGATGACCGAGATTTCTTCAGCTGATTTAGCCATAAAAAAGTAACCAACGTCCGTTTCGCTCGCACGAGTGGCCGACCTCGAGACGCGCATTGCTCAACTTAGTTAAGAATAGTCAAAATGTTGTATGTCAGCAATTAGTAATGGCGGTGGAAGACATTCAAGGTCTAGATCGACAACAGCAATACGGTCACAAGGTCAGGAATTGCCGTTCGCGGTGTTCGTACAAAAAAAAAAACAGGAAAAGTAAGAGGCCAGTTGCCAACTAAGCCTAGTTGCCACCTACATAGATTCCATAACATTAATTAAATTATTATTCGACGCCGCCGCTGATATATCATTGCTCCCACCAACAATGCAGCAGAAACGTCAGAATCTAAAAATAAATTTCCTCTTGGCGGCAAATAACACGAAAATAAACATGTACGGTGAAAAAACTTCATTATTAGATTTGGAACTGCGACCCAGCTTCATACGAACGTTTACAATTGTAGACGTGCACCGAACAATTATAAGAGCCGATTTACTACGACACTATATCCTCACGGTTGACCTTCGAAACAGCCGGCTTATCGACATCAAAAGCGAAATGGATTCAGTGGTATTTTAGCTCGCATAAACTCCCTTCAAATAACAAATATTTGTTGCGAATACCATTAAAATTCCCTACTTTCAGAATTGCGCTACCTCTGCCCCATTTTAAGACCGTCGTGCATGCTACAATTTCCCCCAAATAGCAAAAGACGAGCTCCAGATTATGATTGAGCAGGGTATCTGTCGCCCTTCGACCAGTCCATGGGCAAGCCCACTACACATAATGTCAAAAAGGAATGGAGAACGGTGGCACTGCGGGGATTTTCGTCGTCTAAATGCTGCGACAATTCCGGACAGATATCCTGTGCCCCATATACGAGATCCTGGATCCAAAGCGCGCATACAATCAAATCCCCGTTGAGGACAACGCTATCAATATAACCGCCATCATAAGCCCGTTTGCATTTTTCTTGTTCTGCCATTCGTCGATAACATCCTGCGAGATTTCGAATTCTCCCATGCATATATTGACGACATCTTAATCGACTTTCAAGTCGAAAGACAGCAGCACCTCAGACAGGTGCAAGTGTCAAGTCGGAAAAAGGAAAGTGCCATTTCTTGGTCATAAGACCGCTTCCTGAATAAGATGATACTATTCGGAATTTTAAGCGCCTCAAGCAGGGGCGAGAACTTCAGTGTCTCGCCAAAGGCCACAACAATACAATAATTCACTGCAGGCTGCACTGTAATTGTGCTTACTTTTTTCAAAAAGTTCATGGCGATACATCCCTTCGAACCCCAAAAAATCTTAACCATGACCTTTCCCGTCAATGGGACCGTCTTTGCCTTCTACTGCGCAGTTTCAATTGGAAGAATCCTTTGTTTTGAATGTCGCTTGGATTCTGGGGTATAATAATGGATCCGGGTTTCATAAAGAACACGAACACTCAAGCGGTTTTCGCTATAGCGCTCAAAATACTGCTTCAAAGTTGACAGCCATATCCGCTTATTGTCGACTGTAAGCAATTGCGGTACTCAACAGGCCAGCGGCCATTTCATGCAAAATGTTCATTGCCATTCCATATGATACGCCTACACCCTCTGCGACTTCATGAACCTTGGCTCAGCAAATAGCAAGAATTTTCTCAGTAATTACGTCAGCCGGGCAGCCTGGATACTCCGAACAGGTGTACGGACAATGTCAATGGTATTTCTGCATGGGTAATTACACTGGTTAACAAAAAAAAAAAAAACAATTTTCGCCGCGGTTCGCAAATGTTATTTTTTATACCCTGGCATGAGATACTTAAAATACATGTATTAAAAAAATTTAAGCACCCATTTTCTTAGAAAAATATGTTTACACACAAAAACAAAAATAACTGAGTTTTGAAGACAATTAATTTTTGAAAAGGTACTCTGAGGACTGGTGTATGACGGATATGACAAAAATCTGCGAGCATTCTCAATAGCCATTTTCCTTGTTATCTCTTTTTCATCGCCATGATGTCTTGATTGAATCTCTCCCGTGCTCGTAGTTTACAGCATCTCGTTTAGGGGGAAAAAAGTCTAGATGGGAATCAAGGAAATGAATCTCCAAAACTTCTAGCTCTGTTATCCAGCTGGCACAAAAAGCGACATTATCTCGTGTAGCCTCCTTGCAAGCCAAGCAATATTCCAACAACTTTAAGATCTGCACATATTTTTCAACAAAGGCGGTTGTACTAAATTGTCTCGCTCTGGTTTTTTGTATTAGCATAGGCTCCTTTTATATGGATGCCATATGCCAAAGGCACAAAGTCTTGAATGATCTGGTGAATAGTCATAGATTAATTTATTCATAAGCCCATGTACATCACCGTAATATGTAAGACCACTTTCTTCTTTAAACAAATTTATAAATTCAGCATCGCCTTTTCGATGGACTGAAACTTATATACAATACTTGGATGAAGTAAATTCCGTTGTTGAAGTCTGGAACATAAAAGTTCAATTGGAGCTATAGACAAGTTTAGGTCTCTAATTAAATCATTCACTTCAAACGTTCACGGACACATGATTTTCGGTGGGGAGCGCTACAATGACATGTGCATATCTCCGACATTTTTAAAGAAATTTTATACGGGATTGGACCAAAATGATGAAAATGGAAATACATAGAATGCGATTCTGATAGTTTTTACGGCTATTGCCGCCGCAGCCCAGTTGTAGCGTTAAAGTTTGTCAATTGGACATTGAGGGGTAACCCCACATGTCGACTATAGCCGTCATGACCCATCGAAGAAAAAAACTTATACAAATTGACAAGACTATGCCGTGTATAAAGAAGTTATGAAATACATAAAAAAAAAACGCTTGATTTAGACATAAATTAATATATTATTTTAAGAAAAACAGAACAAAAAGAAAACGTTAGAAACAATTCAATTTCGAATTCAATAAACCAACAAAAATACATTCAGGTATGAAAATGAATACAAAAAAAAGGAAAATATTCACATCACTTTGGTTTGTAACATGAGAAACTTTGTATTCAAGAAGTGTGGTAGTCTTCGAAGCATTTACCAGGACAAATATCAACATTGTCAGGGCAGTTTTTGCACCTATATGAAGCGTCCTTCCTTATCTTTGACATGTTACATTATTTGCATCTCTTATGAACAAGTTTCCTCTTCCAATTAGTTTCAAATGGAATTCTTTCAATGAAGTGTGCACAAGAACTATCAATTGAACCGCCTTTTGAAGTTGATGGTCGATTTGGTGAAGAAACGGATGATCTATTTCCTCCATGATCATGACCGCGGCACAAACAGTGATCTTATAATCTTTATGCCATCTGGCAGGTATATTAGAGATTTGATGAGACTATTTCTACATATTTATATTGAATAAATTCCAATTTTGTATCATCAGTTTTTATTTTGTATATGTAAAATGAATTCCAGACCGCAACATCTAGCATGTGGAACATCACTTTCTTATAGCAGAATAGTTTTTCTTGGTGAAGAATAGTACGATGTCATTTGATCGGGTCTATCTATCCCAGACATATAGCGGTTATAAACATCAATTTCCTCGGTTGGAAGTTTTGATAATTACAGGATGATTCGCACTTGTAATACAAAGTACGTCACATCTGTCGCGCTATTTTGACACATACTATATACCTGACTTTGACGTAGCCACACATGTTCTCCTCGTGTAAATTTCTTAGTCGTTACTTTACTAGGGTTTCCTTTACCATTGATACGCATGTGTCCTTTAAGTCAACAGAGTTTTAGAGAAGCCAACACTATTGTAGAAATTATTCATAATAAGACGATGGCCTCTGTAGTGGTATTCAGACGTAAGACGAGTAACTATATCACCAACTTTTGAAGACTTGTTATTGATTGCTTTTCCTTGGTAGATTTCGACATTTAAAACATACCCGTCACTCGTTGTTAGCTCGTAAAGCTTTATCGCGTATCTCGCTCTGTTTCCATTAATATATTTCCTGAAACTAAGTCATCCTCTGAACAAAAGAAGAGATTCATCCAGCGCAATATGTTCCTTAGGACAATAGGCTTTTTGAAAAGTTTCCAAGAAACGGTTGGATTTTCCTTAATTTAGTTTCATCAATTCCTCAATAGAGCAGCTGAAACATCTTGTTGTTTCAAATCGCCGGCCGGTCATTGTATACCGAAATATTGGATGATAATTTAACGGGTCATTAGAAAAGAGATCACGAATCTTTGGCGGTTTGACTTGTGCTTGAAGCAAGCAAAGCCCAAGGAACTTAAACATCATAATGTGCATGTCTGGTTTTGCGACCATAGCTTGAGCAAAGTTTTTCTCCATAAGCATTTGTCGAACTCCCAATTTTGTCAATTATGTTCTGTCTAAGTATTTGATGGAAAACGTCAAGCGGAGAACATTTTTCGTTCAAGTTTATCTACACTCCATTAATCTCTGCATCGAAATTGAACTGATGTATTTCCTTGGTATTTTCAAACCATTCGCCATCTAATTCGGTTTCTGAAGTACTTCCCGATCCCTCGTCTTCCCAGTCAAAGTCAGATCCTTCAGGAAAATCTTGAATGATTTCACCGCCAGGTTCTGCTCCGGTGTTGTGCTGATCATCTCCAATAACTTGGTTACGAGTTACTTGCAGGCTTACCTCTGGTGAAGTCTCTGGAGACTCTTCTAATTGATCATCCTGTTCCGGTTGATAATCAGGATCATCGCCGAATGTCCCATCATCGCTAAACGGATCATGTTCATATTCCTCGTTGGAATGCTATGAGCTATGAATGCTCATCAGTTTACTCTCGAGTCCACTTTCGGACGTACTCTAAAATATCGTGATTCGTTCCTAAGCCGTACAACTCGCTTATGGAATGCCTTGCCTAGCTCTTCATTTCCTAGTCAATATAACCTTCAAACATTTAATACCAACATTCACCGGTACCTCTCTTTCCACCCTGCCTGATTTTCCTTCACCCGCGTTGTGTGCAAACATTTTAAGGATGCACTTAAATCCCTTGAGGGCGCACAAATTATAAAAAAAAGGAATCATCCGAAATTTCAATAAATAGCTTCAAAATTTTCTCCTTTTCTTTACTGTAACGGTCCATATTCAAGCAATGTACTATGTAGTACATATATGTGTGAAAGATAACTTGTGTATTTATTTTATGACCACCTTGATCAAAAAGTTCCCAGAGGATACCACCATGTGGCGCTCCCATTGCCCCGGCTGGCATAAGTCTGTTACAGTCGATAGGGATTGCTCTGAAGGGGACAATATAGATTTAGATAAATAAACTTGTAATTCCAATTTTCTGAATACATTCCGGGAACTTTGTGAGGTAGTATACGAGTGTTGTCTGAAAATTTTCCGACCGAACAATGATAAAAGACATTTTTTCCCAAAATTTGTTTTTATTTTTCTCCATAGTCTCCTTGTAACTCTACACACTTCTCCCAGCGATGCTCCCATCTCTCTAACCCGTCCAAATAGTACTTGGCGTTTTTCTCTGCAAAATAATTGTTCACGAAGGTGATTGCCTCCTCATTTGACGAAAATCTCTGTCCTCCGAGAGCAGTTTTTAGATGAGGGAACAAAAAGAAGTCGCTTGGGGCTAGATCTGGTGAATAAGGTGGATGGTCAAACAGTTCAAACCGTAATCCATGGATTTTCGCCATAACAACCGCTGAGGTGTGAGACAGTGCGTTGTCTTGGTGAAACAGATTTTCTTTTTCTGCAAATGTGGCCGTTTTTCCGCAATTTCTGCCTTCAGCTTTGCAAGTAATGATGCGTAGTATGCTCCTGTAATGGTTATTCCTTTTTGAAGATAACTCCTTTACTATCCCAAAAAACAGTCGCCATCACTTTCCCAGCCGAAAAAACAGTTTTTGCTTTTTTTGGAGCCGGATCGCCCTTTGCAGTCCTCTGTTTTGACTGAATTTTTGTTTCGGGCGTATAGGGATTAATAGTGTATCCAAGTTTAATCTACAGTAAATAATCGGCGGCAAAACTCGGGTTTATTGAGCCTAAGCAGCGGCAACAGAGCGTTGGAAATGTTCATTCCAACACGTTTTTAGTCTAACGTAAGCAAACGCGGCACCCAACGCGCGGACAGCTTTCTCATGTCTAAATGTTGATTTAATATGTAACAAACACGTTCTGTGGACATTTTCATAACCTCTACTATCTCTCTCACTTTAATTCGCCGGTCGTCTAACATCATTTGGTGAACTTTAGCAATGTTACCGTCAGTAGTTGCAGTTTTTGGACGTCCCGAACGTTCATCATCTCCCAAGCTCTTACGGCCACGTTTAAATTCAGCTGCCCAAAATTTCACTATGGTAAATGACGGTGCCAAGTCCCCATACACAGAGTCCAACTCATTTTTGATTTGCGTGGGAGTATTGCCTTTCGAAAACAAGAATTTAATAACAGCTCGATACTCAATTGTTCCCATTTTCACAAAAAACACTCACATCGACTCACTCAAACGGCTGTCAACTAAAAACTGCGCGTCCAAAATAACTGAAGCTTCGGTAAGTAACTGCCAAAAGATGCACAACTAGCATTCCCTAGCTTTTATTGACGAGTGTCGCTATCTTTATGTTGCGGAAACTTTTCAGACAACCCTCGTACATATTAATTCGATGAGATGTGGATTTACCTTATTTTGCACTATTTCTATAAGAGCGCTCAAATGCGACACTCTAAACACTGGGACACTCTAAACTAAATGCACTGAAAACTGACGGCATATGCCGGATTGATCGTGCGAAATACAACAATTTGGAATTTGGATTGGAACTCAAAATAAACTCCCTACAAGCAACACAAAAGAGAAGTAGCACTTAGAACGCCGTATCAACTTGAAAAAGAAGTTTTGTTGAAGTCATACAGCAAGCGGCCTGGAAGAACACTTCCCAAAGTCGGCATAAGATACCCACCGGAAATCAGAGAAATGATAAGGAAGAAACGAAGAGCGCGTCCTTCAATAGGCTCTGCAACTTGTTGAAAAAATCGATTAACGACTTCAATAATCATGGTATTAATAACTACCTTGAAAGACTCACAGCGACTAAGGATACCAACTACTCCATATGGAGGGCCGTTAAAAGTGTTCGAAAGCCCCAAATACACGTGGCGCTAATAAGAAGAAACCAGGATGACTGGGCGAAAAAAGATAAGGAAAAAGCTAATGTTTTCGCCGACCATCTTGCAGAAACGTTTAAACCATTCGACGGGGAAGTGCTTCCAGAGAATGTCAATACGTGACGACAAACTTTCCAGTAGAAAAGGCTACACTTAGGGAACTTAGACAAGTTATAGACACGCTTAAGCCCAATAAAGCCCCGGGATATGACTTAATAACGGGAGAGATACTCAAAGCGTTGCCAAAAAAAGGTTTGCTAAAGCTGCTCTATCTTACGAGGGGCGTTCAACATATTCTCGATATCGGGGTGAAGCTGTGGTTGTATATATAAATTGACTTATTTATCAAGTAATACTATTATTTTTGTGCATTCATATTCATATAAATTTCATATAAATGTGATTATTAATTCGCGTTTTATCTCTAGTTAAACAGAATCATAATGGCAACTGAGACGATGATGGTGAAAATTGAGCATCGCGCTGTAATTAAGCAAGGAAAAAGTCAAAAAACTATTCATGAAGAGATGGTGGCTGTTTACCAGGGTTCCGCACCTTCATTATCAACTGTGCAAAACTGGTCAAGTGAGTTCAAGAGAGGCAGAGAGAGCATTGAAGACGACCCCCGCTCCGGCGCCCCGGCTACTGCTTGTACGGGAGAAAGCATCAAAGAAGTCGAAAAACTTGTTCTTGAGGATGCCCGAATAAAGGTGAAAATGATGGCAGAGATCACCAAGCTTTCAATTGGTACCATTCACACCATTCACACCATTCACACCATTCTTCATGACCATCTTAACCTTTCAAAGGTCAGTGCAAGGTGGGTGCCACGAATGCTCACAGCGCCTCAGAAAAAAGTGAGAATCGCATGCTGTAGAGAGCTTTTGGAGATGTGTAGTGAGAACGCGGACGGTGTTATGGATCGAATTGTTACTGGGGACGAAACATGGGTCCACCACTATGACCCTGAAAGCAAACAAGAGTCCATGCAGTGGCATAAAAAAGGAACAGACCCCCCGAAGAAGTTCAAAGTCACTCCGTCTGCCGGGAAGCTCATGGCCACAGTTTTTTGGGACTCAAAGGGAATCTTGCTCATTGAGTACAAAAAAAAAGGTGAAACCATCAACGCCACATCCTAACATCCTACGCTTCCACTTTGCATAATTTGCGGGAGGAAATTAAAAACAAAAGACGGGGTAAACTCGCAGCGGGTGTGTTGCTTCTTCATGACAACGCTCCTGTTCACACGGCGCGAGTTTCCAAGGCTGCTGCGCGAGATTGTGGTTTCGAAGAAATCCAACACCCACCCTATAGTCCAGACCTTGCCCCTAGTGATTATTTCCTGTTTCCGGATTTGAAAAAATGTCTTCGTGGAAAAAGATTTTCGGATGATGAAGAACTCAAGTCGGTATTTTATAGAGAAAGAGGAAATTTATTTTTTTGAGGGTTTAAAAAAGCTTATCTCAAGATATAATAAATGCATTGATGTTAGGGGAGATAATATTGAAAAATATAAACAATTTAAATTGAATTCGCATTTTCCTTCATATCGATACCGAGAATATATTGATCGCCCCTCGTATAAATGCCAGCATTAGATTAGAGCATGTACCGCACCAGTGGCAGGTAGCCGAAGTTATTATGGTTCCGAAACCCGGTAAACCGCTAACTGAAGTCAAGTCATATAGACCAATATCGCTTCTCCCGATTACATCGAAGGTCTTCGAGCGAATCCTTCTTAATCGTCTTAAACCAATTACCGACCCAAATTCCCTCTTGCCTGATCATCAATTTGGCTTTAAAAGCCAACACTCTACAGTTGACCAAGTGCATCGAATAACTGATGTAATTGAACGAGCAATCGAGTGTAAGTTAGTCTGTTCAAGCGCATTCCCTGATGTTTCACAAGCCTTTGATAAGGTATGGCACGAAAGCTTAAAATTTAAAACTTCGACAAGCCCTACCCCAGCAATTATCTTGTATTTTACGTTCATACCTGGAACACCAACTCTTCCGTGTGAGACACGTAAACGAATATTCCACTTTTAAGACAATAAAGGCGGGGGTGCCGCAAGGAAGTGCACTTGGCCCTCTGCTATATTTGTTTTTCACCCGCAAACGGACGACACTGTCCTAACCACATTTGCTGATGACACTGCCATTTTGGCAACGGCTAAAACAGTTGAAGAAGCAACTGCCAAGTTGCAACGTGCCCTTACGCGGATTAACAATTGGACAAAGAATTGGCGAATGGCGCTTAATGAAAACAAGTCTGTCCACGTGAACTTCACTCTCAGGAAAATTGAGAATCCACCTGTGTTTATCAACGCAGTACGAATTCCTTACGCGAACGAGGCCAAATATCTCGGTATGACACTCGACGCTAAACTAAAATGGAGAGCACACGTCAAGAAAAAACGTGAAGAGCTTGAAATCAAATATAGAGATATTTACTGGCTTATTGGAAAGTATTCCAAGCTTAGCTTAGAGAACAAACTGCTGTTATACAAGCAACTGCTAAAACCGATCTGGACATATGGTGTACAACTTTGGGGTTGTACTAAAAATGGTAACATTAATGCATTACAGACATTCCAAAACAAAGTTCTTCGAGGTATTGTTAATGCGTCGTGGTACATTAGAAACGATGATATCCACATAGGCTTAGGAGTCGAAAACGTTCAGAACGTAATTAAAATGTTTGCGCGAAAACATAATAATCGATTACAAGGTCATACGAATATTGAATTTGAGCATTTTTGATTGAAATTGTAAACTACGAGGGCGGGTCAGTAAGTCCGTGACTTTTTGAATTTCTGACCTCTTTACTGAAACAGCAACACTGCTCCTGTGAACAGGCATCTGTCAGTTGACTCCTGTCAAAATTTAAACTTGCTGCGTCAGTTAGTTTGTGTTTGACAGCTATTTTTATCAGACTACTCACTAATTTGAGGAGAAAATGGAAAAAAGTGAATTTCGTGTGCTTATTAAGCATTAAAAAAACCATTACCGAGACCAAGGCTAAGCTTTATAAATACTATGGGGACTCTGCACCATCGATTTCAATGGTAAAAAAGTGGTTTACTGAATTTCGTTGTGGCCGTACAAGCACTGAAGATGCCGAACGTCCTGGACGACCAGTTGAGGTCTCTACACCCGAAACAATCGAAAAAATTCACGATATGGTGTTAGCCGACCGAAGATTGAAAGTGTGAGAGATTGTGGAAGCCGTAGGGATCTCGCATGGCTCAGTGGTTTCAATTTTGAATGATCACTTGGGCATGAGAAAGCTTTCCGCAAGATGGGTGCCGCGTTTGCTCACAGTCGACCACAAACGCAATCGTGTAACAACTTCACAGGAAGGTTTGGCGTTGTTTAATCGCAATATGGAGGAGTTTTTGCGCCGTTTTGTAACCGTGGACGAAACATGGATCCATCACAACACACCAGAGAACAAACAACAGTCAAAACAGTGGGTTTCTAAGGGTGAATCGGCGCCAAAGAAGGCCAAGGTGGGTTTGTCAGCCAATAAAGTTATGGCGACTGTTTTTTGGGATGCAAGCGGGATAATCCACATTGACTACCTTCAAAAGGGAAGAACAATCAATGGGGAATATTATGAATATTATGCCAACTTATTGGACCGATTCAATGACGATTTGAAAAAAAAACGACCTCATTTGGCCAAGAAAAAAGTTCTTTTCCACCAAGACAATGCAAGGGTGCACACATGTGCAGTTGCCATGGCAAAAATCCATGAATTGGGCTATGAATTGCTCCCTCATCCACCCTATTCTCCAGATTTGGCTCCGAGCGACTACTTCTTGTTCCCAAACCTGAAGAAATGGCTTGGTGGAAAAAGATTTGACTCCAATGATGAAGTCATCTCGCAAACAAAGGCCTATTTTGAGGACCTCGACAAATCATTTTTTTTGGAAGGGATAAAAAAATTGGAGAAGCGTTGGACAAAGTGTATAGAGCTCAAGGGAGACTACGTTGAAAAATAAAATTATTTTTTTATCAAAAAATTTGTGTTTTAATCCAAAAGTCACGGACTTATTGACCCGCCCTCGTATTGTACATGTATTCAGTACACTTCTTCAAAACCACAACGTATGAAAATTAACAAAAAACTTTTCCCAATTAGCAATAACCCATTGAAAAAAACACTAGACACATTACGACGTTAACTGTAGTAAGTGTTGTTGCAATACTAAACGTCAGTAAACTCATTATTAAACAATAAACCATATCGTGTTGAAAATATACAGATGTGAGGGTATATCATCTACTTACAAATAGCAATCTTGTTTTTTTTAGTGAAGCCAGTTGCAATAATTTTTTCGATATACCGTCAGAATAATGCGAAACGTATAGTTTATCATACATATACTCGTATTTAGATATTTCGATGTAATGAAATTTTTTTTATTATTTATTATACATGAGAGATACCGAAAAAGTATAATTCGACTAACGGCAAAAAGTCGTGATGACCAGTGTTATTGGTCTACAGAGCTCGTCCAGCTGTGCACAAAGACAGCGGAGAACGCTCCTTACACCATAAGAGGTGGTAATTTTACAACCGATGCGAAAAAATGATTTCGTCAAGGCGATGGACTGTCATGTAACTTATTCGACAACATACTTGAAAAAATTGTGCGAAACTCAAAGGCCAATAGCAGAGGCAATTTATTTCAAAGTAGCGTTTACCTAAACAAAAGCGGATGAAAACACTTTTGGTTGCTTCGAAAAATTACTTGAGTTTCTCGTTTTTGGTCTGATCTGCGTAAACGGAATTCGACGAAGAAGATGCAAGAAGTAACTGTGTCTATTATACAGCCAAATTAACATTATTAGTGATGGTCAAGACATATTGAGCAACTGAACACTGGAGCAGTGAATGAACCGAGTATGTTCAAATATATACGTACCGTAGGGACAAAGCCGTAAAGGAAGACCTCACTTCAGATGGCATATTCAGGCAATTAGCGCACGCAAGACCACGCTAAACGGAAAGAACTGTTGGCCGAGGTCCAGCACCATTTAGCTAACAAAGTTTACAAAACACATTTAAAGGTTTCATCCAACTTAAATAATAAATTAAATACATATAAAAACATACGTATAAAGACTATTCAACTGAGATAGATTCACAGATATTTTCGCTTTTTAATATTTACCACCATATCCCAGACAATTTATGGATTGAAAATTATTTATGATCCCGCAAATGTACTGAAACAAAAATTGTTTTTGTCACCAAACAACTTCATTACGTCACATCACATTCCAAAAGCGTTTCTCCTGCAATATCATCCAGTCACTTTCATGGCGTTGAAAATATTTTTCTGAATTAAATTAAAAAAAAAAAAAAAACACCACTTCTCTCGAAAACCAACAAGTAAACAATTAAAAATAACTGAGAAGCACGAGTGCATATTATTTTCAGAATTCTACAAACCTCTCCTCCAACCACAATAACACTTGACAATGCCTGGGATGCCATCCAGCAGTATACTCGTAGTACCAGACCAGCATCCCTGATTTGAATTGAAAATTCATAAACATTTTTGATCACACTCTTAAAATGCGAGGGATTAAAAATTCAACGTTTTTGTTGTTTAACTTTTTCTTTCTATTTATATTTTTGAAAAATTATCACAAAACAAAGAATCTTTGCAAAGTGAATTTACTATGAACCCTGGGGAATAATATTTACACAATGTATTTGCTTGTGCTAATTTGAATATTCAATAATTGAGCATTGAATTAACGGTATTGCGGTTACTTTAAAACTATACAGGTATTTATTTTTCTTTTGTGAAGAACAAATATATGTATTGATTTAAGCGGTTAAATTAAATAGTTTTTGCAATGTGAATATATGTACATAGATTGTCCCAGTATGTTGTTCACATTATTTATTTTTCTAGTGATTGCGAGCATTTTCAGTTGATCTGATAACAACATGACCACATTGGCAGTTATTCATTTTCCATTTCAGTGATAAGTTATAACGAATTGTTCAACAACTATCAAAAAAGTGATTCAGGTTAAACGCTTTGGTAAAAATGCTTTATTTCAAATCAGCAGTAGTGACTGGTGCATCTATTTATATTCATTTACAATACATAACCAGTCAGGAGGCTAAGTTATGTCAAACCACGGTCGCATAGAATTACAAAAAGATCTCGTGTTTTCAACCTTGGTTCATCAACCTTAATCGAAAGATTAAGATAATGACAAGATATCGTGGCAATAAGACAATACTTAGTAGAAATAAGAAACTTACAAAAAATATTTGTGAATTTAAAAATAGATATCAAACCAAAAAGTCGCGCCTAAATGTCAGTAGGGGATAATTTCTAAACGCTACTTTCTCTTATGTCATATTTGACATTTGTGAAGTAGACAGACGTACAATTTCAACCATGGATAGTTACACGCTAGGACCACGAAATAAAGTTATTAAAACTTATTATGAAAATGGTCGTACTTTCAAGAATGCATATCATAATATTCGTGATTTTTTTTGTTGTAAATAAAAGTTAATGGAAAAATTTGAAGAAACTGGTTCTATTGAAGACCATGAAAGGTCTAGTCGACCAAAACATCGCTGCTGTAGCACAAAGTGTCGTTGAAGGAACTTCAACATCGGTATCAGGACGTTCTCATATCTCGATTTCAAATAATGATTTGCATTTTCATCCTTACAAAATCCAATTAACACAAGCATTGAAGCCGACAGAACATGATACTGGTCTTTCAAGTAAAATCTTCTTTAATGAAGAACCTTATTTCACATTGAATGTATTTGGCAACAAACAAAAGTATCGTCTGGAGAGAAAAAACTCCTCAAAAAAATGTACTGTTTGGTATGGTTTTCGGTCCATTTTTCTTTGAATATGCAAATGACAGAACTGTTACTGTCAATAGAGAGCGCTATAGACAAATGATTGTCGATGTTTTGTGGTCTCAACTCTAGACACTGACGAGCTTTAGTTTCAACCGGAACAACATTAAGCTATTCCGGTCTACGTTACCAGGTAGATTAATTTCACGTAATGGTGATATAAGATGCGCACCTAGATCGTGTGATTTAACACAACTGGATTACTTTGTTTGGGGTTTTTTGAAAAGTAAAGTCTATATCAGGGATTCTTAAAGCCGTCTACATATATCGACCCCTTGGAGTCGAAATCGGTTTCCCACAGGTCAACATAAATGAAAACTGACCCCCATCATTATTAAAAAACACAAAACATTTTAAAAAACACAAGTCGATGAGCACAAGATAAAAAACTCGGCAAGTTAATATGCGTGGACAAGTTTATGAAAAAGTAACAGCGTAAGCACTAATAAAACGTTTTAATATTTTTCTAAGTATTGTATTTTTTGAAATTACTTTAGAAAAGTTGTTACCTAAAATTGGAAATGTTCAGTTTTATGACTAGTTGAAGTTTGGATTTATTTCATCTCTATCAAATCAACACTTGCCGATGTGTCTCAACTGTGAAAAAGTATTCAGTAACGATGCCATGAAACCTTCAAAAATGGAGGGCCACTTATCAAGAGTACATGCTAACAAAAAAAGTAAGCCATTGTCCTTCTTTCAATCACAGAAAAACTAGAGAAAAGGCCATCGATATTTGCGTCATCATCTATGACGTCGATGGTTTACGACCGTCCCATAATATATCTTTACTAATAATGAAGTCGGGGAAACGCCACACAATTGGAGAGCAGCTTATTTCACAAGCCATAGCGGAGGTCCTCAACAATGTATTGCACAAGCTCGCACATGATAGTATTAAGAGAATTCCTTTGAGCAATAACACCGTTCAGAGAAGAATAGACGAGGTGGGTTGCGACGTGGAAAACATTTTATGCAATTTCTTACAGACCAACACTGGGACGAAGCAATGAAGCTCTGTTGTTAGGATATGTTCGATATATTAAAGATGAAAATATTTGTCAAGAACTGCTTTTTCTACTTATTTAGAGACTGATACCAAAGGAGGATCGATTTTTCAGGCCATGGAACATTTTTTTTTATCGACAAAGCAATTCGATGGAAGAACATTGTTTCTGTTGCGACTGATGGTGCATCATCTATGGTTGGTGATCATTAAAGCGACAACTGCCTGAGGTACTGGTCATTCACTGCGTGATTCACAGACAGCATTTAGTAGCAAAAAATCAGTCTTTAAAATATGTTATAAATGATGTCAACAAGATTCGAAGTAGTTCTTTGAACTCTCGGTTATTTGTTCAGCTATGTGAGGAAAACGATGAAGTCTTTACTTGGTTACTTCTGCACACTGAAATTCGCTGGCTATCAAGAGGGTCTTGCTTAGCAAGATTTTCAGCTATTTTTGAATCTGTGTTGAGGGTTTTACAAGAAAAAGATCCGAATTTGAAAGAAAATCTGAACAATTGTAAATATTTATTACTTGACTGATATCTTCGGTATGTTCAACAAAGTTAATTTGCAGATGGAAATTAATCAATAATATCGGTCTTTGTGGGTAAACTCATCCTTTATAAACAAAATTTAATTAGAAAACAATATTCACAGTTTCCGCATTTGTCAAAATCACCAGAAATGTGTCCAGGCGATGTTATTTTATCACATGTAACTCACTTAGACGCATTACACAAGGATTTTACTAAAAAGTTTGAGGATCTCTTAAATTTACAAATTCCTTAATGCATAAAAAATTCATACAATATCTCAGCCATGGAAGGAGCCAATGTGATAATCCAAGAAAAGTTGATTACCATCAGCACAGGCGAGGAGCTTAAGCAGAATTTCAACCAAGGCTATCAGAAGTTCTGGCTGCAATGCAACATTGAAACACTGCTGAAAAATACCTTATCGCTTTTCCATCATCATACCTAGTCGAAAAAGGCTTCAGTGTGGTTACAAACATTTTGACAAAACAAAGAAACCGTTTGAAAATCAACGAACGCGGAAATTTAAGGCTGCAACTCACCAACATTGAACCGGATTTAGCTAGATTGATAGAAAGTCACCAGGTTCACTGAATTTTTTTACTTTACTACTTTAATGTGTTTTTTCCAAAAAATAATTAGCTACTTAAATATTTAATTAACAATTATTTTTTGTATTTTTATTAATAATTATTAATTCCACTTGATACTTACAGAATTTTTTGGCTATTTACTTTGTTAAATTTTGATGAGATAATTATGCCAAGTTTACTCGCTCAACCAACCGCAAAGTTTTTAAATTGGTAAGTATCAATAGGAAAAAAACTAGAGATAAGATTTTTAAAGTAATTTGGCTATGGGGGTCTGAGGTATCAGTGCATTTTGAAAAAGTGGTCTCTTGCCCTAAATAGTTTGGGATGAGTTATGAAAATCAACATTCGGACCGAAATTGATGAACTTAATGCGGTAATGTGTGAGCGAGTCCTTAAAAATGTTGATGTTCGTATGAGAGCCTATTGATGTATGGTTTTTAAACTTTTTATTTAGTTTTTGTTTTTATTTTATAATATGAAACATTGTACAATCTAAAACATCTTAAGATTGTTGTGTCAAAATTTTAAACAAATCGGAGTAAAACTAACTAAGATATAGAACTTTAAGCGTTCGTTGCTCCGATACGATTTTGTATACCTGCCCAGCAGCTGGGCGGCGTGCTTACCTGGCAGTTTTGTGCTCTTAGAATCCCTAAATTCTTTTGTTCGTCGATGGGGCTGTTCGAGTATAAGTTATGAAGCCTGGCAATACCTTTGTTAAAAGCAACGTCAAAGCACAGCTAATTACAATAAGCGTTGTATTAACCAACGCTTCGCTTGGTGTTTGGCAGTTGCTTCTTAAAATTCATACGGCTTCCTCATAGAGGAATAAATAAAGATAATAAATTAAAAGATATTCTGTTTTACCTAAGTGACAAATAAAATTAATTAATCAAATAAACCAAGTTATAATTTATATATATTAGTATATACTAATGTTCTATACTTCCGGTTTGTAGTGTATATAAATCAGTTTAGAAATACACGTTGCGTTGAGCAGATGTTGACGACGCTGAAATTTCTTTGTGCGTGTTTGTTCGTAGTTTGCTCTGTTTCGTTTGATTTTTTCAGTGATTTAATATTTAGTGCATTGTCGGAAAAATGCTGAGAAAAGTAAGCAGAGAAGAACGGCAAAAAACTGGTGCTAATATAAGTCGACCTCGCTACGGCACCAAGCGCTCACGAATGGGCGCGTGCAGAGGACAATAATGTATCTGCAGAACTGTGAAACAACTTTCACACGACAACAAAGATGGCAGAGCTTTACGTGGGCAAAACCAAAAAGATGCTCTAGATATGGTTGCTGACATTGCTGCACTTTATGGGCCAGGAATCGATGACTCTGTTGAGGTATGAAGAAATTGTTCATGTTTAATATTGGTATACAAAACTTTGAAGTCATTTTCTGGCGCTTGTCATTTTTGAGGCCGGTGAATGCTTTAAATCAAAATTTACTCGAATGATTTTTTTTTTCAAATTTAGTATAGTACTTCGTTTAAATGACCAGGTATTTCTTGGAGCTTTTTTTTTTATTTTTCATATTTATTAATTTTACAATAACAAATTGGTCCATTTCTTAAATGAAATTCGATATTTTCAATTCTAAGTGTCACCCAAAAATTAAAAAATCGAAAAAAAACCTTCCTCTTATGAATACCTTAGGAAAGCAATTATCTAATGATAGCATTTTGATTTTTTGATTCCAGATGATTCAGTCATGAGTTATATGGTTCACCGGCGCACAACTTTTTTTCAAGGCACTTCGAAATAATAATTTCCTTTCAAAAATTAAGGAAATATTGTATTTAAAAAAATTCTTAAAAATGGGCCTTTTCTTCGCTGAATTAACGTTACCCGCTCTCTTAATAGAGTCTAATGGGAAATGGATCGGCAACCGAAAAGAAAAGGTCAAACTTTTTTCGGAGCACTTGACAAATGTTTTCAAACCTTTACCACCTAGCCTGACAAACGAACGTCTTGAATTCTCAGATAGAGTAGACGAAGACGTAATCCCTTTTGTTTGGTTAAGAGAGATCAGCACGTGTACTCGTAAAATATTTAGTATAAAATCACCAGGTCACTAATAGCTGCCCAAATCCTAAAGGAACTATCCTTTATAACATCGGAAAAGCTTAAGTTTATAATTGATGCTTGTTTTAGATAAAAATATGTTCCACATCACTGGAGATAGTAGAAAATATTATTATACCTAAACAAGGTAAGCCTCTATCAGAAGTTGCCTCATATAAACCAATGTCACTTTTATCAAAACATTTCGGCTTATTCCCACCCATCAATTCAGGTTTACCGCATGCGAGTGATAGGATGGTAGCCGCGACACTGCTCTGTTATCAACTGATTCATGACCTGCTACATCAACAGAAAAGCTGCAATATGCCATTAAAGAGACATGCGATTAGACGGTACGAAAAGAAGAAGAAGAAAGTAATTAGTGCCCTATTACATATAACACTGCTAAGTACATGCCTGGGTATGAATGTAGATACTAAATTGAAATGGAGTGAACATGTGGAAAAGAAAATAACTAGAAAATACAGAAGATACAGAAAACTTCATTAGTTGTTAGGAAATACATAATTCAGAAATCTCCGCTGAGAATAAAATCTTACAACATAATCAGATACTAAAATCTGTTTGGGCTTATGATATCCAATTATTGGGTTGTACAAAAAAAAATATGTTCAAATTATACAAACATTTCAAAAGAAAGTCCTTCGGGGAATTGTGAATGCCCCATGGTATATTGCAAATAATGACTAGCATCGTGATTTGCAGATTAATCTTGTAACGGAACAAATTAAAAAATGCGGCCCTTAAATAGAAGACGTCTTAAATTTACCATATAATATTCGTAGATTTCTTTGATTGGTCATGATTAAGGAGTTGTTTTTAGTGGGGTTAGATTCCCACACTACTCTGGGTTTCTAACCCTTCAGGGTTTCAGTCCCTGTAATAAAAAAAAAAAAAGTTGAAAGATTGACAAGACTGACGGACTTGACGAGAATAAGAATTTGATGAGAGAAATTGTGGTCGGTCTTCAAAAACTATATTTGATATTTTTTAATTTTTTTTTAAATTTTGAAATAATACATAATTGTCATTGAAACATTATCCTATTAGATTAGGCCCTTCAGTAGCACATCAGTTGCTCTTCTCTTACCACAAATACTGGTCTCGTTAACTGGACTCGATTGGCAAAATTTTTGAGTGGGAGTGCTGAGCAGAAGAACTATTTATAATGTCCTGTCAGAATTGACGTACCTACTGCGGATGAATTTGCATAACTGAATTAACAGTGGCGTCCACAATCAAAATGGCAGATCCTGTGCATAAATTACTCAAATGTATTTAGATGGGCCAAATGTAGCACTTGCTGCGGAATATCCGGCGCAATTCACCTAAAGGGTATCAGTAGAGTACCGCTACAGGCTGAGGATTTTGCATGTAAATAACTACATGGTCACATAAAAACTCCACAGCTGCGAAGCAATTGAAAATCTCAGATGATGATAGATTTACAGCTGATGACCCCACAAATAAGGAAAAGACAACTTATAAAGGGCAAGCCAACAGATGGTGTGGATGTTGGCTGTCAATTGCTATCATTTACTCAATTCAATGTGGTTGATCTTTTTGGCAGATGTCAAAGAATCTTTGGCAATTTTAGTCATGCCACGCAACAATGCATTTTTATTATTCAGTCTTATTACGAAAATCGGCGAACTGTAAAAGTAACATTTCGTAAAATTCCTGAATTTTTCCTATAACATAATCGCCATAGTGAGTCCGGAATTCGTGCATTGGTGAAGCGTTTTGAAGAAACTGATTCGGTGTCGAGTCAAACTCTATATCCCGTACTTTTTCGAAGATGAGGCTGGAGAGACAGTTAAAGTGGATGGAGAACACTACCGCAACATGTTGATCAGATATTTTTTTCCTAAAATTGGATGAATTGGGTCTGGACGATCTCTGCTTTTAACAGGCTGGTGCTACTGCCCAAACAAGCCATCAGTTAATCAATTTATTGCATAAGAAATTACAAGATCGCATTATTTCGGCTAGAGGGGAAGTGGATTGGCCTCCAAAGTCATGCGATTTGACACCCTTCGACTTCTTCCTATGAGGTTATTTGAAGAGTAAGGTCTAATTCAATAACACAGCGACCATTCAGGATCTCAAACATAACATACAAATTAAAATTGCAGCCATTGACACAGTTACTCTTCAAAAATTCATCGCTAATTTTGACCTTGGGATTCTCGCTTGCAACAGAAGACGTGGTGGTCACATGAACGATGTTGTGTTAAATTCATAATTTCCATAGACCGAACTTTATTAATCAATAAAATTGGTTTCACAATAAATGTGTGTTTAATTTAATGAAAACTTCCACACTAACTGTTGGCTCACCCTTTAGATCTACGCACGAAATACTCAGGCTTTAAGCAGGATACATACAGTCATAGCCGAGGCTCTAGACTGATATCAGCGGCAGCTCAGAAATGTGGCAAGATACCACAGACAACAGAAACTGAGCACTCATTTTCGTAAGATGCAGACTTAAGCAAGCCTTGGTGTTTTGGCACTTGAGTGCACCAACAAATAGTTCGCATTATGGCATTATATAGGAGAAATACACGATGGTACTAAAGATTGTTTCTAGGAGCGCCCCGAGAAAACATATAACAAATGCCCTATGAAAAATCTTAAAATTAATTTAGACTAAGTACAATGACAGTCACTTGATCACAAACCAGTCAACCAAATTGATGACGTTACTAACAACGCTGAAAAGTCTTTTAATATTTTAGATGTCCGGCTAATTTTGAGTCTACCAAGAGATTTATACGGATATCTTAGATGCTACGGGGATTCTGGGGATATTAAACAATGAGCAACTGCGAGGAGCTTTTCCGATTATGTATCCTTCAACGACTTTGAGAACTTTAACTAATTTTGCTCGAAGCCCATAGTTCGAGAAGAGTGCAGGTAAGCACATGTACAAAAGAAACTCGCCTTCGAAGTAGTGATGCCTAGAAGAATGAAAGAGGGCAAAACATTGGCTTCTCCAGAGAAAAAGGAAGGAGCATGAAGAGCGAGCGGCACGTGGGAAATGAACCTGTAATGATAAAGAAGTATCTTTAGACTGAGACCCTACAGTCTGTGCTAAGAAGATAAAAAAAACACTTCTGCAATTGTTAAACGCGAGGACGAATGATCCATTCAATAAAAGCTACAATTTCATTAGCTCATTTCCAAGAATTGGCTAAAGGAAAGGATCTGATAAATGAACCTTCAGAATGGTTTGCCTGATCGACAAGAAGAGATCCCCTAAAAAGTGGGCATCAGTCCTCTTAATTTGATGTACTGGAACTGTCCGCCTTATTATGGGGTTGTCTGAAATAATTTGTCAGTGGTCTGGTTAATCCTTAGCAGTGCGGTTTTAGGGAGGAAGGTCCGCAATTGTCTTAATATTCACACTACGGCAGATCCTAAAAAAAAAAACCAAGAAATCCAGATCGAAACTACATACTAATTGAATCGAGCTATAGAGAGGCATTTCCAGTTTCGACATCCTTGTCAAACTCGTCAGATTATACTAAAGAAAGCTCGCTACGCCATAAAGGCCAGAAGCTGACCAAACAAACCTTTGACGTCAGAAGGGGATTTAGATAAAGTGAAAAAGTACTATGTACTTTATTCTTTTGAAAATAGTACGAAACTTGCAAAGCAGCATCAGAAGTACAATTTTTCAAAAGCCTGTGCAACTGCCTGCATTGCATGGTGACATTTATATCGTTGTCAGAATGCAGCAAGCTGTCTTCAATTTATTCCAGAAGGAACTAGTCACTAGATGAAGACTTGGAATTGGGTAAGGTGCAGAAGTGGAAAGAAGCAGTTGGTCAAGTCATAGTCCTCACCAGCGTTAACTGATGTGGTTTGTTGGTTGAGGTCCAAATTCGCCCTAAATTTTAACATCTCTACGTAAAAAGGAAGACCATGACATCCTCGTTGGATTATGGATAGTAGGACATTTCGATAAATTAATCATACGCAAGATTATCCATCGATTCATTGCATATTGTAAGATTTCTTGTTGATGAATTGGACCAATATAGTTGGCTGTTCAAACAGGTTTGTATCTTATTGCGTATATTTTTTTTTTATATTAAAGAATACTCTGTTTTTCTCCAGAAATACTACACCGTCTAGATTTAAGTGTACATGAAATATTCCGTATAAGAAGATGGACATCGTTTTAGGTAAGGCCGACAACAGCTGACTTCATGACGATTTGGCCCTGAACTCTCAGTCTAAATTTTTTCTGGATTTCTTGGAAAATGTTCAGACTTTGCTTCTTAAGTTTTTCTTCCTTTTTAATCCAGATAAAAGATAATCCAACAAACCAATAAAATCGAAACGAAGCGATGTCAACATTGAGCAACGATACAACGATACCATAACCACGGGCACAGAGTTTTCCATTAAACACTGTACATTTGCCTTAATGTTTTTTTATGAATTATCATACTATTTTACTTTGCAATGTCCACCATTTAGTGATGGCTCAGTACCATTACTACCAAAATTCTGAGTCGGTGGAATCAACCTTAAGACTGATAATGTCGATTCTCGGCCGTTATTATCGCCGACTTGCAATTCCGGGGCCAGAGAGAAAAAGGAAAGCAAGGAGTGCTGAGAATTTTGAGGCCGTACGTGCATCTGTTGAAATCGACGCAAATCAATCCATTTTACGCCGTTCGCAGGAACTGGGCATCGCTCAAACAACATTGTGGCGAAAGAATCCCGACTTACATCCGTATAAGATCAAATTGACCCAAGAACTAAGGCCAAATAACCGTTTGAAGCGTCAAACTTTCTCAAATTGGTCTCTGGAGATTGTTACAACCGAATCGAAATTTCATCGCAAAATTATCTTCAGCGATGAAGTTCATTTCTGGCTAAATTGACAAAAATTGACTTTCTGGTGTGGTTTTCATGCTGGCGGCGTTATTGAACTGTATTTTTTCGTTGGTTATGATGGCCTCCGTATGATAGTTAATGAAACTTTATTTTTGGCCGCAATTGCGTGCACTCAACATTGGTGAGATATAGTTTCAACAGGAAGGCTCCACTTTCCACGCAACGGGCCAAACAACCGAGCTATTGAAGTCAAAGTTTATAAGTGTGCTATCTTAAGAAATGGACAAGTCAAATCGCTGCCTTGTTCGTGCGATTTGACACCTTTGGACTTTTTTTTTTGAGGCTACGTCAATTCAACAAGTAAGAAACGTTAGACAACAAGTAAGAGATTGAAAGCGAAATTGCCGGAATATCGGCCGAAATATATGGAAGAGTGGTCGAAAATTGACTCCATCGGATCAATCGTTGCAAGCGCACTCGTGGTGGGCATATGAATGATGTTGAGTTCCATTCATAATGGTATGAAACGTACTTTAATGGGAAATAAAAGTTGTTTCGATATCTCAAAGTGTTTGCGTTTTACTAAAAAACAATAATGTATAGTCCTTAAAACCTGACAGGATTTAATAATCATTCGAAATAACGTTCGTCTGAATATATTTTTGCAGGAATCGAATCTGCTTTGAACAGTGGTATTTGAATAAACCAATCTTGAGATCCAATCGAACAGAACAGACATTAACATTGTAAGCACGGACAGCCTAACACTATGTTGACACGCTTATAAACCGCTTTCATCTGAAATAATTGGTGGTCTAAATACATTTTTCTTTTTGAATCATAGGTTATTTTGACAGCTCTTTCCCGCTGACAGCCAATGTCAGTCAGCTTCATACCTCTGTGTTGGGAAATGTTGCTAACTTATTTCAAAAGTGAGTGCTCTGTTGCCTAAACAGTGCGTTTACTAAAGAGAAGTTTTGACCAAAATAAAGCACCACTGTGCTTGAAAATTTGTGCAAAAAATTCATGAGACTGGCTTGTTCGCAGACAACATTTACGATATGTACCAACGAGAATGTGGCTGCTATGTCATATGGAACATCGATCTCAACAACTCAACATTTCACGCACCAGCCTGATGAGAATTTCACACTAAGGTTATTGTGAGGTTATTCCTTTAAAAACCCAGTTGACTCAGCAATTGAAGGCAAATGACCATCCGCTTCGCAATTTGGGCCTTACAGCATTTTGAACAGGACGTCTAATTTGGCCGAAAAATAACTTTTTTCTGACGAGGCGCATTTTCATCTCGGCGGCTACGTTCACAAATAAAATTGCTGCATCTGGGGATCGCAAAACCCGCACATGATTGTGAAGAAGCCAATAAATCCGCAGGGAGTAACAGTTTAGTGCGTGTTTTGGAACTGTCAACGAGGTATTGGAAAATTGGATTGACAGTTTGCGCCACATGAATGAAGTCGTATTCCATTACTAATGGGGATGTTCGCTCTTTCTAATAAAGCCACAACATACCGAAAATAATTGACTTTTGCTCATTTTATTTTATTTTTAAAAAGAAACTTGTATTTGGACCACCCTCTATATGAGAAAGCTCTGCGGAGCAGAGGTCTATATTCCAATCAATCCAAGGGCAACATGATTCTTTACACAAACAAGTCTCATGGAAAGGAAGAACCATAGTTAGAATAGAAAATAAATAATAAAAACAAAAAATAAGAAATCCAGTCAAACCTCCAAATTAAACACATGAAGTATAGAAATGAAATCACATACGAGTATGTAACAAATGTTATTTTCTCTACCATCTTTCCAATGGTATGTGGATACCTATTATTTGAAAAAAAATATTTGTAATAAAGCCCTTTTCAGTAGCATTTAACACTGTTTTAACACTTTATGGTATAGAAAACACAAACTGTTACTGATATTATTTCTAAATTCAAATTTGTTATAAGTTAAGCTAATTACTTGTATTTGAATATTTAAATTTATATTTTAGTTCTTATGAAATAAATTTCAATCAATCTTCAATCAATCAATCATTGAGAGACGTGCGCTAACCTCATTTTTTACTCTATGACATGACCACTTTAAAACAACCGATTTAATCCCGGAGAATCTCGCCTTCTTTAGTGAACATAATCGGAGTCATAGTCAGTCACAAGCCTGGTTGAGAAAGTATGCACTGAAACACAGAATATGATTTCATCTGTATTTACGATGAGTCAAATCATCAAATGTAATTTAACGCTTGCACCTGATAACTCTTTCTTTCTGATAACTCTAACATCTACTATCGCTTTATTCCTTCGAATGGTTATAGTATCTGTCATGTCGAAGGTGTAATAGTACCTACTCAATTTTACTATCAAATTAAAAGACATTGTGATATGCAAGTGTTATCAAACTTCTTCTGGGTACTGCTGGATTCTTGTTCACTTTGAAATTCCATGCAAAAATATAGAATATGTGGTTCTAGGCAACGATCAATTTGTCTACATAATGTCCTTCGCATCAGTGTTCCTTTTTATGCGATCAAATAGAAGAGTTAACTACTTCCCCAGAAATTTACTGTAATTTATCTCCGGGCTGACCTCGATTGACTTTTAACTCATTGGAAACAGGTCATAAAGTGCATTGTTTTCAAAAACAATTCATCCAAATATAGTGGAGACTGCCTAAGCTACGCTCAATTTATTATAACAATTTAGGCGGCGGAGTCAAAGCAGAAACGCTGAGTTATACATATACAATACATAGTTAGAAAGTTAAAAAGTCCTGCCACCTAAATCGCTGCAAATAATTGCTAAAATTGTCCAATTAGGGAAACAAATTTCAAAGCCCCAATTCCGCTGATTAAAAGAATTTCTAAGGCTAGCAACATCTCACAAAAAATAGCGCACAATGAAAGATTCTAATTTTCTAATTATCTTGATTTACAAATTGCGCCCAAGTAAGCTTGAGCATACTCGTATGGTTGTTTGTTTACACAAAGTTAGGTTATCAAATCTTCAATTGTTTTTGTTTTTCTTCGTCGAATGTATATCTCCTGGTAATGAGCTGGTTACACAGCAACAGCCGTCATCCCTATTCTATCCTATCTCCTCATCAATAAATTTCCATTTCCCCCCCTTCATAATAAATGTCCTGTGATAATTACAAAACAAACTTACTAAACGAATTCCGAATAATGTTCAAAACAAAATTCTCAACATTCCTATACAATCAAAAAGTCCTAAGTATAGAGCTCATTTAGTGTACGAGTATGCCAATAAAAATGACGTAAATCAGATTCATATTTATGGCATCATAAATTCATTCCAATGGTTTAGACTATCGGACTTCCTTACAGTGTCCAGCAAAGGACACATTTGCCTCATAAAAAATTGTACTCTTAATTATTTGTTTATTATTTTCAAACAACAACACAAAGAACCCACACACAATACCCATAAAAAAGAAGAATGCCAAAGAAAAAAATTTCAAAGTAGGTTAAATCATCCATTTCATCCCCTCTGCCATTAAATTCAACCCACAAACAACCCCATTTTCATCTCAAAACCCGCAGCACTCTATCCGTATGTTGTATGTGTGCCAAAAAAAACTATCTAAAAATATCTCCGTTGGCGAAATAAGACATGACAAGACTAAACTGTTGATGGTGCTTTTACCGTGCCACTATACAATAAGACATTTAGAAATAAATCACGTTCCATCTGCACATCGGCTTAAAATGAAAATAAAAAAAAAATTTTAAATAAAGTATCTATCTAGCATCATAAGTAATCCAATGTTTGGGTTACTATTAGTAGTACATGCGCACGCATCTTTAAATAATTTAAACTTGACTGTAGGAAAAAAAAAAATCAATTCCCACATAAAGTAAAGAGAACATAACACCCCCTTGAGGCATGATGCAGAGGTACAATTCAGAGGCAAACGCTAAAGTAGGGATAGAAGCAGCATTCAGCATACTGCAGCTTCCCAAATTGCTATAGTTACTTGTCATAAATAATTCAGCAGTCATCCAAAAAAGAATTTGAGTCTTCCTTTTCATTCTCAAAAAAAAAAAAAAAAATAAAAAAAAGACCGGGACGAAGAACTTTACCAGAACGACAGAGAAAGAATAACAGCGCAAAAGGAAAAATGAATATAAATAAATTAATCTAGTAATCCGTTCAAACAACATTGGCGGAAAAAAGCTTCTCCTTTTCGTCGAGACAAAACTTCACAGATATCCTTTTAGAGAGTGTTTTTTTTTGTTGGTATGCCCATGCATAGGGCAGGAGGCTAACAGTGGTACGGTGTGGTGTATCTTATGGTTTTTTTGTTCGTCATCATTGTATACTATACCAACCATCCGAACAACATATTTCATGCGCGACGATGAAGTAAAATATCTGTATCCTTCTTCGTAAGATGTATAGATGTTACAGCATACAACGGCATTGGTATCAGTACACCAGAAGCAGCATCATTCTTTTGGTATCCTTTTACTGTTGTTGGTGTTGTTTTTTTCTTTACTTCGTCGTTATTTATCTGAATCCCTAATTTTCCTTAATTTGCTAAGCACACTGACTCACTCACGTACACACGCGCGTTTACACAAAGAAAAGGGGGAGCTCTAAGCTTGAACTACGAATAGACTAAGAAGCACAACATCACCAACCAAAAGGAGCATTTAATCCCTTAGGAAATATTTTTTCTTTTATCTTTTTTTATTACACTCTACCCAATTCCTTCTTCAGTAGGTAGTTGATCGAATTGATTCGGTTATCATGCTAATTACTACGCTATACCGCAAAAAACTAATGCAGAACCACAAATCAATCACTAAACTGAGATAATGGTGGAGATCTCCTGTACCTCAATCCGATACACAAACCACGATTGTACGATCACTCCAATTAAACACCAACCGACCATGTAAAACACTATCGATTCAAATAATCGGGAATCTCGTACTCCCTAAATTAAAAATATCTACAATATCGTATTGTGCAAAGTGCAGTTTAATATCCAAAGGAAAACCGCATCCGTATCCGATCCGAATGACAACCGACAATCACATACGATGCACAATCGGAAATCGGGGTAATCGAGAGGCAGAAAAAATTAAATACACAACAAAACCGACGGGATACCCACGAACGATTAAGTAGCGAACGCAGGCTAGTGTATCTGCGAACTGAAAAATCTTCGGCACACGACAAACCGTCGAAATCCTTCGCACTCAAATCAGTGCGGCAATTCTAATGTGGATTCTACGTTTTATTTCCCCTTTTCATTTGGCGATGTTTCCCCTAAAGAATTATAATTTCTTCTCCTTATTCATAGATACATGCTGCGGACTGTATTTGAAACTAGATGCCTATGCATCACCATGCGTTGGAGTTGTAATATCTGTACTCAAGCTTGCATTAAAAATGTATAGATACAATGTTTCTCATCATTTACCACAGCGCCGATGCAGGATTTGAAGAGACTCAAATAATTTAAAGAGCGTAAATAAGATTTAAATATTCCCAAACTAATGCATTTCTACCAGTGTTGCTTTTGTATTTTATTTATAAGAGTTTTTTTTTTAGGTTTTCCAGAGGGTTACTACCGCATATGACTTTTCGCATTGATGATGTATTTTCTTTACTATGAAACATCGCAATCGAAATAATGAATTTTAATAATTTTTCTGTGCAAATTTTTACTTTGAAATGTGAAAGCCTTACCTGAAACTTGACAGCCGTACAAATGGATAGCTCGGAGAATTGTTTTGTGAATTATTATTGTGTTTCAATTTAAAAGGAGGATTTGCTATTTGTTAAAGGAAATAATATTTCAGCGTTGTATCAAGTGGTATGCCCAAGTATTTTATAGTAGGGCCTCCAGGTTTTTGGATATCTTTAGACTATTAGCTGACTACTTAATCACATACAGTCCGGAGTGAACCAGGGCCTCTACCAACAAACCTCATCAGTTCCATGATCTCTTGCCATCAGTCCCCAGGGCCGCACTCCAAGTTAGATGAAGTCCCGTTCCATTTGCCTGCGCTACCTTACATGACGTCGACTTTTGTCGCGTCGCCCCTCGGGCTTAGACTCGAGGACTCTTTGGACCGGATCTGTGGCGTCGACTCGGACGCTAGATTCGTGTACGCCTGCCTACATCGATGTCGCTGTACAGTTAGTGGTTAAATCTTCTCCTCCATCACCATTGTGGATACTGACTGCGCCAACACATTATGACGATGGTAGTCAGGGATTGTCCGCATTGCTGCGTCCTGTGTGCATTGCTATGGTGTAGTTGGTTGACTCACTGCTTACGGCTCTTAATAGCTCTAACGCCTATGGAAAAGTTTGTTGTATGGTGTCTAGCGATTGTCCTCGTAAAACTTAGGTTGCTTTCTTTACGAGAAAGAAGAAGTTTACTAGTAGGAGTCATTACCACTGGTGCTTAATGGCATTACCATCTAATTCTCCAGCGAGAGTATTTGGGTGTGATCCCAGATAAACAACTTCCTTATATCCAACATGTTGCGTTACTATATGGCGCTAATGTAAAGGAGCTCTCGGCAAAACATGGGACTTGTAACCGAGGATGGTCATTTTGATATCTAGGGCAATGATAAGGCAATTATATCCTATACTCCGATTGTCTAATAGAACAAACCCTCACAAAATAAGACATTCCTGCATTTACCAGGTTACGCCTAGAATCTGAGATAGGAAAGGAATGTAGTCGGGTGTTTACAGCTAGCTCCAAAACCGATTTAGGATGCGGAGTTGTTCTCGTTCTAGAGAACGACAATGTTGGACTTCACTCCTCGTTAGGAAAACTTGCCTTTCTCATCCAAACGGAGATATACTCAATCTTGATGATAACGAAAAATGTTATGAAAAATCGATAGATTTTTGCTTGCTGTGAAAGTAGTGAAAACAATGCGGAGCACAATCTCTGTGAATGTCCCACCTGCGCTCGCTATAGTTTCATCTTTAAATCTGAAGTACGGTTTTTTTTTTCGTCTTTAGTTCGAAGATTGGAATTCGAAGCTCCTCTTCACTCGACCTTTTATTCGCCCGATGTGGGTGGCCGTGGCTCAAGTGGTAGTGGACGGACTTCCAAATCGGAAGGTTCGGTGTTCGTATAAAAGCCGCTCCCGAAAGACACTCATTTTTTCAGTTAACTAAAATCAAGTGGGATGAGTAGCTGACTAGAAATCAACAACAAGCCAACTTCCACTAACTATATTAGTTTTCCCATTAAGTGTTGGATACCACCCATGGAACGAATAAGCACTGAGCCCAAACTTTTTTTTTTCTTTCTCTATCCCATTTTTCAAAAAAACCTATCACATGATGAGGCATTATTTCGCCAAACTGAAGTAGTATTAAACTTCTTAAACACTTCAATGTTATTTTTATGAACAGTGACGTCTTGTTGAATAAAGGACGAGTACTTTGTTTGTTTGCAACATGTACTTGATTTAATCCTCATATTCTTCAAGCCTAACTCATTTTGCCTGCCTACCATATGATGACGCGCTGGATTTCAATGTCGCTTTGACTTCTCTTAAGCACGCGTTTTGTTAGTGTGTTTTAAAAACGTGACGAAGTAAAACACTAAGCCATTTCAAAATGTTTTGAATGAACTTATCACTATTTTCAATTCCCACTTCCAATTTTGATCGGTCTGTGCAGATCCACTGATATGAAGTTAGGTGTTCTATGAAGTGAGTATTAAAAGCAGTGTCAAAGATTCTTCTTAATTTAGAATAGTTTGGTTAATTTAGGCACTTGTCTAAGTAAAAGATCGAGCTTTTCGATAATTTTGTCCATGCTCCATTCTCCGGAAAGTAAGGGCAACAAAACAAGTTTGGTGTCTTTGCTTGTTGTTTTTTGGAAATTTTATTCTACTTTGCCAAAAAAGTATTATTTCTCTCTGGAATTATCTTCATTGAATTCAATTGTAACAGAGGAAACATTCTCAGCAATTTTCAGAATAGACTTTTTCAATTCCCTGGTCCCACTGGCCGTAAACCACCTGCACTGGAGTGGTATACTGAACTGGAGCATGTTTTCCACACTCATTTTAAATAACTAACAATTTAATATTAAAATCACCTCTTGTTGTACCTACATATAGGGCGACCAGATAAGATCGATAGGAAAAAAATTTTAATAAAACAACAATGGTGTGGGATATAAAATTGTGTCAGGCTTTATTTTGAAGATACGTTCATGCTATTGTGTGTGGAATAGCATTAAATTCAAATGGTCCCATATGTGCGGCCTTATTCCGGCAAAAGCGTGTTGAATGCTGACCTCCAGTACGTTCAGATTGGTTGTCTTGTTAGCATAGACTAAGGACTTGACGTAGCCATAGAGATAATAAACGAGATTTATCAAATCGCATGGTCGCGACGGCCAAGTGATGAACGCTCGGCGTGGGATGACCCAGTCGCCAAATTTCTCCTTCACAACTTCAAGCGTTGCGTCGCTTGTATGGCATGTAGCGCCGTCTTGTTGGAACCACACCTCGGATATATAAATATTGTCGAGCTCTGACCACAGAAAGTCAAAAGAAATAAGATGTTGCCATGCAATAAACCGCATCAAACAGTCAATCTATTTGGATGCATTGATGCTTGACCTACCACTTCTGGATTGTGTTCGCCCTAGTAATGGCAATTTTGCTTGTTGACATAGCCGCTAATCCGAAAATCGGCCTCGTCGCGGAAGATGATTTTTTGGCCAAAATCCGGATCTCCAATTAGTGCACTTACGACATTTCTAGGTCTTATTCGATACTGGCCGCTAGGGTGGTTATGTTTTCTTCATTTCGCACCAATCTCTATCTGGTTGGTGGCTCAAGATCCTAAAGAGCGTACTCACACTCAAACTTTTCCACAGTGCGGAGAATTGCCTACACACCGGAATCATGATCACGACTGACTTCACGACGAAATTCACGTTGGGTATTTACAACTGAACCGGAATTTCGATAATATTGTTTAATAATTTCCGCAAGTTTGGGAAGCGTAAAACGATGCATGATGAAATGGCAAACCATACTGAATATTGTGACAGCTGGATTTCATTAGTAACTTTGACAGTTGCTGAAGGATAACAATTGGAAAAACTATCATTGCTCTCCGGTCGCCCTTTATTATATTATGATATTGTCCCTAACTGAACTGAGCGGGATTTAAAAGTTGAGCTTGGAATAGACGATTCACAAGCGGTGGCTACCCTTTCAGTTAGATGAACTGAAGAGATGAAAAAACCGTTTAAACTGTTTCAGTTAGATGAACTGAAGCAAGTAAAATAAAAATGTTTAAATAAAAAACTCGTGACCTTTTTTAATCTTGAAACTTTATTGGTTGACTGTTGGCTGAAGAGTGGTTTAATATATGCATTTCTTCTTCCCTCGAAGCTGCTGATGGTTTATGTACCACTCAGCTGTTTCTTCTCAGGTCAATCACCCTGGCTTATTTACCTTAGTGTAATATATGAACAACACACCAGCACCAACAATGCCCCCATATTTTCGGAGTAGGTGTTAGAGTGCATTGTGTTGCAGTGCATCTCACTCACATGCAATTTGGCCATCCTGGATTTTCGTTGCCTTTGGCCAGAGATTATGACCATATTCTTCCAGTGGCGTCGAAATGCGTCAAAGCGAGATCGATATGTTCTTCGTAGCTCAGCATATTGACAGTTTGTTAGTTGTAAGTTTTGTTCCGAGGCAAATCGTTTTGTGGTGCGGTTAAGTTTACATTTAATTCGTTGGTTTGTGTTCATTTTTTGTTATTTGTGTTGTGTGCATCAAAGCTAATTATTCGCTATGTTTTCAATTTTTATTTCATGCGAATAATCAGCTTCCTGCAAACACACAATCTCCCATTTTTCCATCGCGCGGTAGATTTTGTTGGGAAGCAACAGATATAATCTGGAATAAGTCCCAATCTCAATACAGATAGATATCCAGAGAGTTCGAGTAAACCAAATCTACAACTACTAGAATAATGAAATAAACTGCTAACAAAAGTGCAGTTACAATCAGTCCTTGAAGAAATCAAACAAAAGCAAGCGCAATATTAAATTTTAAACGAAGATAGAGGACGAGTCTCCCTATAAAATATAAAAAGTTATTTTTAGAGTCATTTTGAATGACTAAAAATAAAACGAACATTATGGTATATCCTTCGTCCTTGGAAAAAAATGTGCTGAATCCTTGAAAGCTAACGTTTTTCTTAATTCAACAAGATATATTTTACTAAATTCTGATGAGGAGAGCCAAGTTAGGTTTTTTTTTTAAATTTAGAAAGAACCTTGAATTTTATTGTTTTTACAATTTTTGAAGATCCGTTATACGCAATCTATATAGAATTCTGCTAAAATTTGTTGCCTTATGATTCGTACCACTCCAATGAGTAACTCTACCAATTTTAAGCGAAGCCGGAGGTGGGTCGTTCAGATCGTTGGGCGATCTATCAATTATGAAGTGTCGGCTTTAAGTCTGCATTAAAAAAAAAAGATATGGACTTATCGATATCCCCTTTCTGTAGAAAATTTTGGATACCGTTGAAAGCCAAAGGACTTTGAGAATTGCTTTAATGTATTCAATCATACACCGGATTCTCTGGTTATTGACGCTATGTCATCGTTCATCTCTCATAATATTCGTATGTACATATATGTACGTTGTTGGTACTTTTTGAGATCTTAGCACAGATTTTAGGTGATCTCTGCGAACTCTACCTGGTTGGCTGGCATTAAGTTTCTGGTGCTTTGGTTTAATGCAATGGAACAAGAAATCTTCTTCCAGTGGTTATAAATAAATATATCCAATCAGCTTATTTAGCAACAACTATTACTCTCTCAAAATTAATAGAATTCGATTTTTACTATTTCCGTCATTCCTATGAAAACAAAGATGCACCTCAATGGCAACACTAATTTACACAATATCTTTGTATCTGTTCGACTGGGATTGAAAGATTGATAATAATAGATGGGCAAAATATAAATAGAACACAATTCTCTTGAGCCACAAATTGGAAACAATTTGGTTGAGCAAGTTTCTCTCTGCTTTCATAGATAAGACGACGAAGTATATTCAGAGAAAATGTTGCACCGATTTCTCACTGAAGAGGGGTACAAATAGAAAAACATCGAATTCTGTGTGAATAGATATAAATCCGAATTCTACGATTAGAAATCAAATAGAAATCACAGTGAATCGCCTTCGATAATATTTTTTGGTGTCGGTGTTTCTGTAGCTGCGGGCGGCAACTCGACAAAACAGCAATCCGGAGATAGTCCTTGCATTGGGTATTTCCAGGAGGACCACGGCGGCGACACAGAATGGCCTAGAGAACATTTTGTGGATGCTATTAAATTTTACAGAGGAATTAATTGATGTTTTTATTTGGATACGGATTGTTTTGGATCTGGATTTCCGAAATAAAATGATTTGTTTATTTTTATTGGCGTATACTTAATGTCAATTCGACTATTGTGTGGATTGGCTTGTTGTTGCAGTTGAGAGTGGGTGAATTTTAGGATTGCAACTACTCAGATACTCAAACAATGTGGTGACAATGTAATATTTTTTGGCACATTTTGTCATAAATTCTGTGCCAATTGGCATGGCAAATATTTGGTGATAAATTTGGAAATATCATATACAGTGACTAATTGCTGAATATGGCGGGAACTGATTTTGAGAATTTACGATGTTTTCGTGGCACTCTTTTGTTGGGATTGAAGTGAATGTTTACTTGAGTGTGAGAGTTGAAACCTGGGGTTACTATAGGACAAAAACCAAATGCCTTTAAACTTCAGAAGGAAACTTTTGAAGTATTTTATGTTTGCATCCAACAGAATATACTAGAGAGTTTTTTTCGGAGAAGAGAAGATGTAAGAGTGAATAAAACATCCTTTAACTTGAGCAACATTCAGCAAGTTTTCACAAAAACAAATTTTTGGATGTTGTTGAAATACAACTGAATCTAAGTCAACTTATTTTGTGATGAGAGAATGATGTGAGAATAGGTGAAATATTAGAGTTTTTGAAAAGTTACATCTGCAAAAAAAGACAAGTACTATATTACAGCTGTGGAAAAGGCTTACGGTGCTATTAAACCAAAGTTGTTTTACTATTTTAGTTTACACTATTTACTCCTGCTAAGCATATGCAGAGTCCTTTGTTCAACTTTGTTTTAAACTGGAATTTTGTTATGTGAAGAAAGTATATAATAATATCGCTATTGTTGCGCTTTATAACAAAATTTTGAAAAAGTAGTTCCCTATTTAGTAATCATCCTCATGGGTACTCCAAAAATTAGATGTATTAAAGGCTAAAACAAATTTTGAATCACTTTTCTCTGAGAGATTCCGATTTTGCCTTGAATTGAAAATTTTTCTAAATAAAATGAATTTGTTTGCTTTGTTTATTTTTATGCTAAAGTTCCGTAATGAGGCTTGATACAATAGTTTTGAGCTTCCTCTCATTTTTTCTAACTACTTTATTTTCAACTAAAATTTGATCTTTTATGTATGATACCTGGATTCCAATCGATCACGTTGCTTCTGGGAATTTAATTCTAGTATCACACTAAATATTAATGCAGTAATTGCGAATGCTAGGGCATTCACAGTGCTCCCTGTGATTATTCAAAATTTAATTATCAGCATAAGGAATTTGTAGTAGCTAGAGTCTATAGAGTAATATGAGCTATCGTTACCAGGCAGTGCTTGGCTCCGTAACTTTCCACTATGCAATCACCATCCTTCCGCCTCCAATAATCAGTGGTTCCATTATCAAAATATCAACAAGGAGGTAGCCGAAATGACGATTTTATCTATGTACATACGAAAGATGGCAGCGATCTAACACCGAACAGCGAGAGTCAAAAAGCGGGAGGAAAAAAAATCGTGCATGGGCATCCATGGTTCTTAGAGAACTCACTACGCTCTATGAAACAACAAAGAAAACTTAAAGAACGGAAAGCAGGAACTTTTTTAAGGAGCATTTAAGCACCTTCTTTATGGATATGATGAGTGGGTTACAAACCAAGAGGCAATGAAAACGCGATATTGACACTGCCCTGAAAAGCTAGACATAATTATTTGCCCTAAGAGCTTAACAAATATGGGGCGGATGCTGTCCATGTAACAAATCTCCATATGAGGCCAAGTGTCGGCTTATGTTGTAAAGTTGTTAAATGCTCTCTACGAGTAACAGGCACAACAAGCTTCACTGGATCCACGCGGCGGAACCGGTTAACGCCAGTTGTGTTGTAGCCGAAGGCTTCTTTAGTCGGAAACTTTCTGATAATGCTTTGGTTTTTGACACTCTCAGAACTACTCCTTCGGGAACCAGGAGCCAACATCCCTTCCGGCTAAAGTAAACAACTTGAGGAATGAGCCTATTATCCACTAGCATGCAAACTTCGGATGCCTCAACCTCTGATTTCAATCCCAGCCATCTTCTCAGCAAAACGGGCTCTGTTGACTATCTTTTCCCGATTAAAATACATCTACCAAAAAACTTCTGATAGAGACTCATGCATCTGTAAATGTATCGACTTCTAGGGACGCAACTGTGCTTCTTGCGAGTTCCGTGGGACCTAACGTCAATTGAACTGATCCTGCAGTCTCTGATATCGAGATGAAAAACAAGAAAGGGAATCTGTCTTCTCTGAGTGATTTATACGCAGATACACTATGCGAAGACACACTTAACATGCCAGAGAAGCTCCCTATGTAATCATGTACAATAGCATGATTGAATCCTTAGTTGGTGAAATTAATTAGCTGCAATCAGTTGGATATGTCAAAGTAAGAGCTTCGGAATGGAGGCGCTTCAAACAAGCTAAGTGACATAGGGAATGGGCTCTAGAAATTCCCGCCATACTACGCGACAAAAAAAGTACCGAGGTAAAGTGTATGTGATCCGAAGACTCAATTTTACCAAAAGAATCTGAACCGGAAAGACAGTAGTCGACAGGACTTCCTACATACCTTGCATATAAGAGGAGTTCATCGCTATATCGACTGAATTCCGTAATGCTGAGATCAAACTATCCTACCTTTGGATGCGTCACAAAGCAGGTTGGGTTCTGTTCGTATGTTCCAATGAGTGGGTGGCAGTGGCTCAAGTGGTTGCGGATTGGCTTCCAAATCGGAAGGTTCGGTGTTCGAATCCCAGCCTCGCCCGAAGGACATATTCATTTTTTCAGTTAACGACAATCAAATAAGTTGATGAGTAGTTGAGTTGAAATCAACATCAAGCCAAGTTCCACTAAGAATTTAGTCTCCACATTAAATGTTGGATGCCACCCAGGCCATGGAACGTAATAGTCACTTAGCCCAAAAATCTTTCTTTCTTTCTCTATCCCATTTTCCAGAAAACTCAACACATTCTGTGGCATTATAAGTGTATTCATACCCAATTGAATGTTATATTCTTAAAAAAAAAAAAACATGAACCAAATGCCAAGTGACTGCGGGACAATTTCCCTAAAATCAAATAGAAATTAGGTCTACATTTGATGTAGGCTACGTAAGTCGGAGGAGTAATAATACGGTTAACTGCACATGCAACCCAGAGTATGGTCGCAGATTAGCCTATTCCGTGTTAAAAGTAATTTGGTATATAATTTAATTCGTGCGGTTTTTTTCAAAATTTGAACGTTTGTTTAAGAAATACATATACAATAGTATTATTCAAAGTATTCCCCATCTGAATCTATGACTTTTTCCCATCTTTCTGGCAATTTGTGGATGCCATCCCAAAAGAACTGCGCCGGCTTGGCAGCCAAGAATGAATCAAGCCAATTTTTGATATTCTCCTCTGATGTGAAGCGTATTTCAGTGAGGGCGTTCTGCATCGACCGGAACAAATGGTAGTCAGAAGGGGCAAGGTCTGGGCTATAAGGCGGGTGGGGTAAGACTTCCCATCCACTGTTTTCCAAATAGTTTTTAACCGGAATAGCAACGTGGGGCCGAGCGTTGTCCTGATGGAAAATTATTGCCTCGTGTCTGGTCGCATATTCCGGGCGTTTTTCGGCCACTGCTCTCTTCAAACGGATTAATTGTGTTCGGTAGCGTTATCCATTGATGGTTTCACCCGTTTTTAGCAGCTCATAATACAGCACACCCATCTGATCCCACCAAATACAGAGCATTACCTTCGCGCCATGGATATTCGGCTGGTTGGCCGGGTTTCACATATGATTTTTTGCGCTTGGGGTTGTCGTAATGGATCCATTTTTCATCACCAGTAACAATCCGATGCAAAAATGACTTCCTTTGTGGCGTTCCAGCAGCATTTAGGACATGCAAAACCGCCTTTCCACGTCTCTCGGCTTGAATTCATGTAGAACCCAATTTCCTTGCTTTTGAATATATCCAGCTGCTTTTAAACGTTTTGAAATGGCTGCTTGAGTGACACCCAAAGATTCTGCGAGCTCTTCTTGTGTTTGGCAACAATCTGCATAGAGTAATGCTTCCAGTTCTTCATCTTCAAACCTTTTTGGCGGCCCAGGACGTTCATCATCTTCCAAGCCAAAATCACCACTTTTAAATTGTGCAAACCACTTTTGGCACGTTCACTCAGCTAGCGCCTGTTCACCATAAACTTCCGTAAACTTTCGGCACCAGTTTTCTTTAAATTAAAATAACGAAGAAGAACTCCCCTCAAAAACACTTTTTCAGGCACAAAGTTCGACATATTTGAGTGAAAAAAAATTATTGTTGTTTACGCTTCAAATGAATGACATATTCTGAAATGACGTACAATGACAGTAGGTAGCTTTCCAACGCATGTTCCAATGGAATAATAACAATTGAATAATACAAGTTACGCCATCTCTTAACAAACCACACTAATAGTTATAGACCCAATACATCAGACCTCCTTAGCAAACACAAACGGTTTTATCGAAGAGCCCTGGTCTACGGCTTAGGAGACTTTTGATCTCAATAATAGAGACGAAAAACTAGAATAGGCCCGAGAAGTTTTCAGCCCAAGGGCTGCTTTATTGATAAGCGCTAAAATTAAATATCTTTTGATTCTAGATTTCAACATCAAAGACTTAGTTGCAGTTCTTATTGAACTACTAAAGATGGGAAACGTACAGAAGTTTATGTGCACTGCTGCTTACTTTCCCGGCAATAAGGAAATTCCCCCCCTTTTTTACAGTATATGACATGATAGGACTGTGCTACCCTCGGTGCTAGTTTCTAATCAATGGATGTGTTGCCAACAACAACAGTGTGCCTAGAGTATAGATATTCACGGTGTCACAGGTAGGTAGCCTTAATTGGTTGAGAGTCCTCTTAGGAAAGATAAGGTGGGTTAGAATTTTACGGAAACAACGTGACATTTCGAAAAAGGCATTGATAAGTTTGGTCTGTTATTTCCCTATACGAGTAAATACCTCTTTCTCAAAGTCAAATAAATTTCCCACTGATACAGTCGAATGCTTTTCAAAGGATATTTAAATCACTGAAAATAAGGCAGCGATTTGATCGACGCAGGTGGATCTAGAGCGGAAGCGTGCTTGTTCTATATTTAGTGCGAACTTTGGCAGTTCCGAAATTTGTTTCAAAATTATTTAATCTATTATCCTAGCATTTGCAGGCAGCACGTAGGTAGCACTCCAGTTGTTGCACAGTATTAAGATTCCTTTAGAATGCTTAATAATCTTTCTAACACTCGGTATGAAAGTTACTTTAAACTATCTCCATAAGTCGACGGGTAAGCTCTTATAAGATCCCCATTGGTATGCCACCGAGTTCTACCACCTTTTTGTCTTGATCTCATAATTACTGTAGGTTCTGATGCGGAGTCGGATGTTTGGTACCTTGAGTACCTCAGTCCAATGTAGGGATATGTATATCGCAGACGAAAATACGGTCAAAACAATACCAAGAGAGTATTTCCATCACAAACTGTTCCTCATCCGAGGATGACGAATAACCATCTAATGCTTCCACTGGTATCAACTGGAAATGCGACTAACTATCAGATTTTTGGGTGATATTATAAAAGAATCTGGTACTTCGGCTTTCGGCTCCTTATGCTTCGGGAACATTGATATATGTACAATACTTGAATTTCTCATGATGTACGTGTACTTCTCTCATCTTCATGTCTACCATACAATAAGCCTAGATGACGAGCTGCTGATTATTTCCACGAATTGAAAAAGCTTTAATTTCTTTAGTTTGGCGTATTTAATCAGAAATTATTAAACTTGCGTGTTCAAAAACAGAGGCAAAAACTACTAACTATGTACAATGTCCAAAAGGTAGTAACAATTCTTGGTCGTTCGTCAAAAACATTAGAAATACTGCCTCATTATCCATTCTAACGCTCATTTATAATGACATTCCAGCTATCAGCTCTTTGGACAAGGTTAATCTGGTTGCTGCGCACTTTGCTGCCAGCTCAGCACTTTCAGATTGTGATTTGTCTCCACCTACATTGAGTGAATCTTCAATGGGACGAATCCGCTTTCTAACTCGTATAGTAGCAAGAGTACTTAAAGATCTTAATATACATAAATGCTATGGTCCAGATGGTATATCCCTCCTTCTTATGAAGAGATGTTCTACCACGCTGGGAAAACCACTGTGTATGATTTTCATCAATCCTACTCTTTATGACCCTTTTCGAGCAGATGGAAAACAGCATTTGTCCAGCCCGTCACTAAAAAAAAGAATCTTCTTCTATCTCCTCCTAGAGATGCATTGCATTTACGTTCATTCTTTCCAAGGTCATGGAAATGCTGATAAACAGTCATGAAATACATCGAAACACGAAAACTTCTCAATGACCGGCAATATGGTTTCGGAAGTAATAGGTCCACTGGTGGTTTGAAGACATGTCTAACCGAAAAGTGGAACCAAAGTCTACACCAATCTGACGAAATCAAGATAGTTGCACTTGATATTTCTAAGGCATTTGACAGAGTTTGACATCAGGCTCTTTTGTCGAAAATGCGTGCATTTGTGATCGACGATTCTCTTCTTCATTGGATTAGAAACTACCTTTCGGAACGTTCAATACAAGTTTTCTTGGATGGTTTCAAGTCTGATATTCACAAAATAAATGCTGATGTTCCCCAGGGCTCCGTTCGGTCTCTGAAATAGTTTTTAATTTTCATCCATGACCTCTTGACTGTTTCTTATTGTCCAATATATTCCTTTGTTGATGACAGTACGCTCTGCTTTTCATATTCATTCCCGGGCTCACGTCCTTGTTCTTCAGCAGCGTATGCTCAGCTCAACAAATTCCGATAAAAACAGCATCACCAATTGAGGAACAATCAACATCTGCCGCCGTTAAATCCAAACACGCAGTCATTATCCATCAATGGCACTTGCATCGCTGAAACCGAAAAACTTTTCATTCTCGGTATGTGCCAATGACAAGCTACGTTAGAATGAACACATATTTGATGTCGCCAAGAATGCTGCGAAATTTCTGGGTTTCCTCAAACGATGTAAGAAATACTTTTTCCCCTCTGTTCTTAGGTGCTCCTAAGACTTCGCACTTATTAGATAGAATACAAAACCGTGCGAAAAAAATTCATAGGTGATGCCATTACTACACAGTTCTCCTGTCTCACCTTGTTCCATCGCTATTTTCGCCACCAGTACTCCACCGAAATTGCTAGTTGGAGTTCATCCCCTCAAACCTTCAACCATAACATCCGTCTTGTTATGAATGCTCATCAGTATACCCCCAAGCCCACTTTCAAACAGACTCTGAAATCGTGATTTTCCTAAGCTGTACAACTCGCTTATGGAATGCTTTATTTCCAAGTCATTATAACTTGCAAACATTTAAAACCAACGCAAATCGGTATCTCTCTTTTTCCCTACCTAACTTCCCTTCGTATGCGCTATGTACAAACATCCCAAGGGTACAAATCTCTTGTGCGCGACTTATGGAATGTAACTCGCGTTCAAGTACAACTTTTCTTTAAGACTGACTTTATGCCACTGGCTCAATACAATATTCAGCTTAATACCTAACTTAACTATTGCAGTGTGATCCCATGAATTTAAGCCGAAAGTCGGTAGACGTTTATTCTGCAATTTCATGTTTTCACCTGTCCTAATTGAACATTATTGATCTTGAATTACAAGTTGTTGCAATAATGCATCCGGCATATGCTGTACTGCTGCCGTTGCTGTTGTTATACTTGGAAATGACCTGTTGGCCTTGGGTGGTGTTATTTGTTATGCAGTGGGGAATAGGTGGCTAACGTAACGTCAACTCTAAAAATAAAAAATACAAAACCCCAGAAAGGGTGAAAGAACAGCTCCTTCTGGAATCGCATCGCTTTCATCCAACTGCGGGTGTTAATCGTCTAAGTTTCCTGGCTTTTGTTATGTAATCGTAACCTGTATTGTCAAAAGCGCCGTCAGTATCTAAGAAAGCCCATAATGTGATCTCTTTTCTTCTGTAGGCGCCGTTTATTTGCGCCTTCCTTTGTGTGCAGAGGTTTGCTTTTATATAGGTATTCTCTCATATGACCATCTTTCATTTAAGAAAATAAGATGTCAAGCTTATAGGACCGTAGGATTTAGGTAGCTCACTTAGTGGTTTGGAGATAAATGTTGCATTTACCTCCTTCCAGGTCAAATAGAGTTCTTAGAGTTTCTTATCAACTAATATAGATTTAAACTTTCAAAACCCATATTTGGTCTTTACAGAAAACTTTTGGAGACTTGTATAGCCGGAAATTCTTAATCTAGGTTTTTGTCTTTCATTTTTTCAACTCTGTTTTTAATTTGGTTAATATGGATCTGTAAGCGTCCAGTGAAACGATGCGTTTTGGTTTAATGGAAAGTCTTCTCATCCTGCTGCGTAGTCCTGCTAGTTGGTTATTCCACTATGGTACGCATCTTTTAAGCACTGCAGCTTTAACTTTACAACTACTTCTGAAGGATGATATGATACACTGGACTGTACTGATGACTTGAATTTCTCTAAATGTACTCCAATTTTTGCTATGACCTACATTCCATCTTTTGATAAACCTATTTGCATATGGTCCGACATAGATGCTTCGCTGAACACGTGCCAGTCCGCAACAAGATTATGAACAAAAGTAGGCGAGATATTAAGGTCTTCTTTAATTGAATTAAAAACCGTGGGCTTATTACCCCGAGTGCATATAAGTATGTAAGTTCTTACTAATAATATATTCTGATAAAAATACACGGATTGCTTCTTGCACTAATAAAGCAAAACGATAAGCCATAAATAGCTTCTTAGTCAATATATATATATCTATAATAAGATGCGTGATATTTCAAAAGTCATAGACTAACTTATTGAATAAATTAAACCCACCTAAAACTACTTTTGTTTACTTAAGTTAATATTGTAGTTAAACTGGTTTGCGTGCTTTACTGGTAGGCATATCCTACCTTCACCGGCATATCCTTTTTTAAACTTACAAATCTAACTCTGCTCACTTTTTTAAAATCTGCGTTCATTTTGAATCATCACGTTCACCCCTACTCCCTCACGAATTACTTATTCATAGTCCACGTGACTCAAAAATAAAAAAAATCTCAACTCTTTCTGCGGTCACTTACAAAACGAATTAATTACCCAAACAGATGTAAATGTTCAGCACATTAACTCAATCCTACAATCAATCAAGGCCGCCATCAAAGGAAAATAAAACGAAAGGCCAACAAGTACGCTTCCCTTCTCAAAAAAAAAAAAAAAAAATCAAAAATAGACGCCACCGTCAACCGGCTCGTCATCAAAGTACAAAAAAAACGTGACAAACATTTTATTCTCCATCATAGGAACATTAATCACGAAAACTTTTTCCAACGATGTTACCACAGACGCACACATACGCAATCTGAAAATAATCCGACAGCAACCACACAATGTGCCTTCGGTTTTTAGGGAAAGACAAATGACGAGCTATTGATGACTAACTAAGGGGGGCCATTTACACCAGTGGAAAAGGGTTAGCTAATGAAATGTTTGTCGCACTACTCGTAAATAGGATTCTTGAAATTTTATGACCCTCGGATCAGATTTAAGACAAATCACATTTGCATTTGCAGGCAATGTCTACAGGGCTTTTACGGAGGGATGCCGCTGAAGGACTTTTAAAGCTCTTATAAAAGTGGTAAAATATTAAGCGTGGATACAATAGACCAATAATTCGATAAATTGTTTTATAGCTTTAGCTATAAGTAGGATCACGTACAGATTTAATATCCAGAAAGTGCCCACACCTGTTTATTTTACTGGAACAGTGAAAATTAGCAAACATCCGCCGGATTGTCAAGATGGCAAAGAGGAAGGCGTTGAAACATGATTTTTTGAGATGAGTTTGCTTTGCATCTTTATATCTTTACAGTTCCCGCCGTTAGAGATACCAACTTCAAGAGTAATAATTACGTTTGAAACAAATATCTTTATTCATTATTAAGACCGATCCACAAAATTATGCTTTGGATACAACCTTCTACATATAACTTTCTTGGCTGAGTTTTACAAAACGCATCCCCTTAATCCACTCGAATTACCGTTTGGGGCTCTATATCAGCAATAATATGCTGACGTAACGTGCCCAAAGCAATAGCCATTGGAAATAGTTATTCTTCGTTTTATTTCTACGGAGGTGTTGTTGGCAAAGTTAGTAGATAAAGTTGATGAGGTGTGTCCCTTCTTGTTGACAACATATAATTGGTTTTGTCCTCATTTACCGCTTGAGCCGTTTTGGCATCTACAGTTTCAATACTGGCGACCGCGCTGGTGACAGCTTGGTGAGTTCTGCCAATTACTCGTATATATGTCAGCATCATCGGCGTATGCAAGTAGTTGCACAGACTTTTAAAAGATTGTGCCTCCCGTTTTCTCCTAGATTCTCAGCACCGACTGTGACTCTACTACAATGTTTCCTTCTTCATCTCTACAAGTTTCTGTACGGGTGTTGTTGCCTTGACAAGTGCCTTTTTATCTGTTGATAAAACTTCCGTAAGTTATTTCTCTATGCGGTTGATAATTCAGTGACGGTAGTTCCGCTCGCAATTTTATTATAAAAGATATTTCATCGCCGTTATTATTATCGTAGAAGTAGTTCCACTATTCCAAATTATACAGCTGACTATAGATTGATCGAAGTAGTGACTCTGATACTTTTCTTTCTTAAGTTGAGATCTATTGCTGCAATTTACTGAGATAGCTTTTGCTTCCTCCAAATCTAGTCTTAGTCCTACTTGTGTGTTAGGTCTAGCCAACTCGTTTTGCATTGTAGTGCTTCGCCTGACAGTTTTCTCGGTAATCTCACTGAGGGTATATTGAATACTTTTACTCGTATTATACAGGGTGTCATCTAATTCGTCAAGGATAATTAGGGAAATGATTTTCGGGTATATTCTAAGAAATAAATGATTCTATAGTAAAGGTTTTTGTCCACGGTTGACATCATTTATCGAGGGTTTAAGAAAAGGCTTACTTTTGTGTACCCTGACCCTTATTAACGGAATTTGCTCTGTTAATGCTAAATCAAGAAACGTTGTTTAGACTTTATTTTTAGAAGAAATATTAGCATTTATAACTGCTCTTAAATAAAGTTGATACCTCATTCGGGTTTTCAGATATCCAATTTGGAAGATTGTTCCATTTTTCTTTCCCTTGCTCATTTTTGACTTTGAGGTAATTTTTCTCCAGAAAATACGTAAAAAAACATAAAGTTCTGCAATTTTTTTCTTATGAAAGTAACAATAATAACAAAAAAATTATCAAAAAGTTTGCAGAAAAACCCATAGATTCTAATTTATTTATTCACTTTAAACCAATCCGAAGAATTTTCTCCGTCCCAGACCACTACCATCGTCCATTCTTAAATGCTTTGTATTACGCTACCAAATTTTTGTACATTCTTTTGGTAAATATGTAGTTCATACGCTTCTGTTTATCGAGTCAAAAGCTACTCTAAAGTCAACAAAAGATTTGTATAACTTCTTACGTTGCACTATACATATACGCTTCCGCAAGGCGTATTTGAAAATGAGTATTTGATCGGTAGTTGAATATCCTGCCCTAAAACCAGCTTGTAGATCATTAAGTAGACCAATAGTGTTTATCCATGAAGTTAATTTTTTTGAAGGATGCATGTAAATACTTTATAAAATGCATTCAATAATAATATGCCTCTGCAGTTGGATGGCTGGGACCTGCAGCCTTTATTGAACACCAGGAAAATCAGCGATGCTTTGAACTGTTGCGGCAGCACGTCATGCTCCAAGATATTATTAAATAAGCCTTCTAGTATCTTAGTAAGCTTAAGTCTTCTGTATTTGTAAAATTCTGTAGAGATTCTATCCGATCCAGGTGCTTTTCCATATTTCTGTCTCTTAAATGCTGCATCTATTTCTGCCAAAGTAATTGAGGTATCCAATACGTCGCTGACAATGGCTGGTAGTCCATAGTGAAATTTGCATTGATCAGTTATTGGATTAAGAAGTTGGCTAAAGTGTTGAGGAAGAATATGAGGCCTTCAAGTCTCACTGCTAATAAACTTTTTAATTTTTGCCAAAAGTCCGCCGAATTATTACACGTTGCAAGCTTTTTTGCTTCAGCGCCAGAGTGCAATTTCATTTTTCTTTTGCATAAATTCTTATATTTTACATTTGCTTCGATATACCATATGTATAACCCCCTAAATAAGGCATCACTAGTATTTCGAAATAACTTCAGTGTCGCATTCTTTGTCGAACGATCGTTTGTCGTTAAGACAATTCCTTCTTGTGTAATTTACACCTGTTTGGTACGCGGTCTTGATGCTATCTACTAACAGCCCAAGATTCTGTCTATAGGTGTTGGCTTTCTTTGCTGGCTATTTTAATTATGGTAGCACAGACATTTTTTTAACCCTCTAACAGGCAAAGTTAAAATAACGACAGAAAGTAAAGCAGAATTTTTGTTTAGGTGAGATTTTGAAGTGAGTCTAAGAACTGCGAATTTAGTGACGAGGTAAAAAAAAAATAATCAATTTAGACACGAGATAAGCAAATTGATAAGCGGCCTCAGGGCAGCCTTACCCGTTTAAGCCAAAAAAAAGTGATACAGATGCGTATTTGTTGGAAAAAATAATATTTTATTTATTGACAAAAAAGCACATAAAATTATTTTCTTTGATGGTATTCATAAAACAATTTTTTGCTCTAGAATAGCACAAGTGGAGATTGCATTTCGAGCAAATGCATTGAGTTTGCGATGTTTTGCAAAGTTTGCATTTTTTTAACACCAAATAAATAGATAAATAAATAAATCAATCAATAAATACATAAGTGAATAAATAAATAATTAAGAATAAATGTGAAAATAAATAAATAAAGTAACAATTAACATTTAAATAAGTTATAACAAAGTATGATAAATAACAAATGGGATTCTTATAAGCCAAGAATATATAAAAACAGAATAACAATAGATAGATATTTACCTTAGTTATGCAATTGGTTAACGAGAGGATTGTCAGCGTAATTCCATCTTGTTAGGAATGTTTATTTCTTTAATTTATTTTTATAAATTACTAAGTCCGGAATATTACACCGGGGTACTATGCCTATATGGCATGTGGTCTACCGAATTCCCATGTGGTCATCCATCTAAGTACTTACCGAGCCCTACACTGCCTGATTTCGGTGATCTACAATAGTTTTTTAATCCTATGAGAAATAAATTCCACACTCGCCCTTTCATGCAAGTCTAAAGTTGAATGTCTCCTCGGTAAGTTAAGCATCATTTTTAATATTTTATTTTGTGAAATTTTAAACTTTTTCATATGGTAGGCAGCAGAGTCTCCCCATACTTGGCAACCGTACAATAGAATTGCCTGAAAAATCATTTTCAATTGTAAGTAACGAAAGGATACAACATCTTAATTGCAATTCCTATTATCTTTAATGTTTTGTTTTTGTGGTCTTTAAACGAGAGTTTAGTGTCCAAATGAATACCCAAATACCTTACCGTAAGCACCCAATTTATATTGCTCCCATCGGACGTATACATATTATAAAGGACAGGTCCGAGAACAGAGCCTTGTGTGGCCCCGGCATTAAAATTTACTAGGCTGGAAACGCTACTATTCATATATATGGACATTAAAGCAACGATTAGATAAGAAGGACTGCACAATTTTACATAGAGATGGAGGGAATCTAAAATTGATCATTTTATAAATAAGGCCCTCATGCCAAACGGAATCAAAAGCTTTTTCGACGTCTAGTAGTATTATACCCGTAGATTTACCTTGAGAACGATTACTTTTAACAGAATTACAGATTCTTCATAAGTGATGGGAGGTATTATGAAAATGTCTAAAGCCTAATTGTTCGTTGGGATAAATATCGTGTTCCTGGATGAATTTTAAAATATTTTCCATTAAGTAGCTTAGTAAACTTATAGACCTATAGCTTTCTGGACGTTCTGGTGGTTTACCAGCTTTTACTATTGGCATCACTCTAGCTTTTTTCCAGGCATCAGGAAAGTATTGTAATTGTATAATAAAGGCGGTTATTATAGAGGTAATAGATTGTATGCCTATTTTAGGCAGTTGCTTGAGGTATATAACATATTTTCCGAAAAACATAATACGTGCTCCGGCATTTTAAGAGTAGTAATACACTTTTGAGTGTTAAAAGAAAAAAAAAATACGTATATAATCAGGCTGTTAACAATAAATTCTATGTCCTCCTCGTTTACAAACGCATTTGATACGCAATTAGCGTTCGCTGAAGTGAAAGCATGAACAGCGTTTCTCACCAGATTATTTGTATATGCATCACCTAGATGTTGAGATACAAAATGATTATTTGCAAAACTGGAGGTAAGTGCATTTACCTTTTCAATGTCCGTAAAATAGGTACTGGATGCATTTTTAAGAAACTGTAACTGTCTGTTTTTGGTTTTTATAAACTACACAATGTTCCAGAACGGTTTTGAATTTTTGTCCAAGCTAATGAGTTTGTAATTCCATTCAGCGCTTCGGCGCTGTAAAATTTCATGTAAAACCTGCTTTTTTGCATTTGGTATCGAAATGTGGGCTGGTGGTATCTTTGGCAATATCTTCTGCTAATGTTTCGTAATTTGATTAACTCCAAGATATGAGAGGGTAGTTTATTAAAGTGAGTTTTTTTTTTTTAATTTTTGGCACAGATTCATCAACAGAGCTTAGCACAATATCAGAAAAAATTTTGACAATAGACTCAAACTATTATCCATATTCATTGGAATATTGCGTAACCTATGTTTTATTTCAGAACGGAAGCGTGTCCAGTTAGCATTTTTAAAACCTTGTATATATTGTACCTTTTTTTCACCTGACCATAGAAATCGACAAACTACCGGGTTGTGGTCAGAACTAAGCCCATTTAAGCCTTTAATGCATACTGTCGCATATCTGCATCATACTCCTATATGTGCTCTCATAAGAGAACAGAAACCGTTATCTATTTTATTTTTGTATTGTTTCCTCGGTGACTGTTTTTACGATCATTTTCAATTCCTGGAAATGGTGTGTGTATAAGGTTTAACAAAACAGAGTGCAATAAAAGTGAACACATATTGTCTGTTTTGTTTATTAAAAATTACAATAATTAAGTGTTTTAGTTCATGTAAGTAAATTTTTTATTGATTCTTATACATGCAGTTTGATATCTGCATACAAATTATATATGTATTATAGGTAAAAATAGGTTTTTTTTTGTATTTTATGTATGATGCATATCTGCAACGTCATGCATTTACGGTATTTGGACATGAGAACTACGTACTTTATCTAGAGCCTTTTTCGTTTTTCAGCATGCCGAAAATTTTGTCCGATAGGGAACTAGAACAAATTTTGGATCAAAGGGTGGAGAGCGAGGATGATTTTGAGAGTAACGGACCTCTTGTGCATATGTTAGATGCAGAAGATTTTGTTACAAACACAAGGCGGAACGCTATAGAAGAAGACGGAGATAATGACCTTGATAGTTTGCCTCTTCATATTTTGCAGAATAAACAAGAGAAATCCACTTCATCTGCACGCCAACGTGATTTTAAAAGGGAAATTACCGAAGTAAAGGAAAAATATAAACGAATTATATGGAAGCGTAAGAATTTCCTGTTTGATGAAGGGCTATACTCATTTAAAGGTATGGCTTCATTACCAGTGAGCTATTTTGATTACTTTTTTTCCGGTGAATTGTTTGATAATAAAGTTGCAGAATCAAATCTGTATTCTATTGAGATTACTCCAGAATGTCCTGCATTATTAACAAGCACCCACATAAGAAAGTATCTGGGAATATGCATTCTTATGTCCCTCATTCAAATTTAAAATGTTCGGCGATATTGGGCTCCAATTACTGGTAATGACACAATAATAGGTACCATGACAATCAATGAATTCGAAAGGTACTTACATTTTAATAAGAATAGCGACATGTTGCCCAAAGACAGTCCAGATCACGACAGGCTTCACAAGATACAACCTGTAGTTAATTATCTTACCAAACAATTTTTATCTATCCCCCGCGAAGAATGTTTATCTCTTGATGAGCAGATATGTGCAACAAAGGCAAATAGCTACATGAAACAGTATATGCCTGCCAAGCCGCATAAGTGGGGGTATAAATTATTTGTTTTAAGTGGTGTATCAGGATTTACTTATAATTTCGAAATCGATACCGGCAAGGAAAATGTTGATACAATTTTACCAACGGAGTCAAACTTAGGTGCATGTGCTAATGTTGTTATAAGATTGACTCGAAGTATGCCAGTAAATCTTAAGCATAAGCTTTATTTCGACAACTACTACACTACCGTTCCTTTGGTTGTCGAATTAGCAAAGAAAGGTAAATACACTGTTGGAACTATTCGACGCAATAGATTGACAAATTGTAAGCTTCCGGAAGATAAACAAATGTCCAAGGAACTTCGCGGAAAATCTTTTGAATTTTTTGCACGCTTTGCTGGAAAAACAGTAAGCCTCTAAATTTGTTGTCTACATTCGTCGGCGCACTGCCTGTTGGAACTGTTAAAAGATACGATAGGGCCAAATCACAGTACCTTTACGCAGATTGTCTAAACATTGTAAAGCAATATAATAAACATATGGGTGGCGTTGACCTAACTGACAGTTTAATTGGACGAGGTAGAATTAAAATAAAATCCCGCAAATGGTACATGCGGATCTTTTACTATTTGGTCGATATCACTGTCGTAAACGCATGGATATTATACAAAAAAAATTGTGAGATTCGCAATGAAGTCCCAATCAGTTTACCCGAATTTCGGATATATTTGGGTGAATCTCTTTGCCGAAGTGGAACATCGCTTCAAAAAATACGAGGAAGGCCATTCGGCTCATCATAAGCTCTTCTTCAAGAACGCAAAATGAAGATTCCAAAGTCCCATGTTCCATCGACTGATATAAGAAAAGATGAAATCGCGCATTGAATTATTATTTATGTTAATGCGTTTCTTTTAACTTGTATTATAGGTATTGTTTGTATTTTTGTATTAATGAATTTGCCCAATAAAATGATAAAAAACGTCCTAGTTCGTTAAAAATTAATTTAGTTTTCATTTAAATAAATTTATATTTGTTTGTATACCGTAAATGCATAGTGTTGCATATCTGCATTATAGTGAAAAACTAATGGGTAGATTTTTTTTATATATTTTTTTTCGAGTTCAGATTATTTGTTTACATAACATATATTTAATTCGTTAAAAAAAAAAATCATGCATTCAAGGGTTAAGGATAATGGGTGACTAATTAGACTAGGCACATTGGTAATAAATAAGTCTAGGACAGAAGGACTACCACGAGAACTAGCTGGAAAATAGATGAAAGAAGGACGAATCATGATAGAAATTGGCATCGTAGAAGATTTTTCAGCTTCAATGCGATGATATAAAATGTATGCATTCGTAGAAGCGATGTCAGTGAAATGATAAAAAAGTCTTAACATTAGGTTTCTAATCTTGAGTCGAATATGATCTCGACCCACAAGACCATCCATTAGATCAACTCCACCCATGTTGCTATTATATTCGCGTATGATTTATGGACAGCCAATTTCAACATACTTTTTCACTCGGTCCTAACGTGATTCTTTACTTGGACGATTGAATGGGTCAACTCTTGAAAATGGCTCAATTCCAACATACCATATGTTTATGCTAATCTGACATTTCTATTGTCCCTCCACAAAACAGTATTTATGTTAATACCATACGCATTACCGACATATTCAATTGAATATCCTCTATCTTCTTTGACATCTTCATCCAAAGGAAGCTTACAATTTGGAATTCTATTGGCTCTGATTGTTCCTAAAGCATATATTCCTCTTTCACGCAAACATACCAATAAAGACAAAGTGGTACAAAAATTGTCAAAGTAGATAATGTGGCGAATAAATTTGGAATAGTTTGTGATAATCGCACGACAATATTGGCACAACTACCAGAATCTGGTGTATTGGGTAAGATCCGATTATCACTGGAAGCATTGTATATTTCAAAGCGGTTCATTTCAGTTCGTTTCACCTATACATTCCATTATAAATTGGTCATCTTCAGGTGATATCTCCTCTGGAATGTAATCTGGATCCTCCAGATCATCATCACTAAAATCATCTTCGTCTGAATCTATTTGGACCGAAACCACGAAATTTTGAATCTCTTCATCAGGCATTTTGGATATATCAAATTTTTTTTTCATATCACTTTGATTTCTCTGCATTTCTACAAAAAAATTAGAAACATAATTTGTTCACAAATAGTCTATCAAGAATAAAAAATAATCACACGTAGGGACAAATTTTAAACGCTTAAAAGGGCAAGGCGTCCCTGAGGCTATCTTCGGATTATTGTTTCTAAATCACATCTACATATTCAATTCACACTAACTAGATATAGTACACTAAAGTATATGATTTATGAAATTACATATTTATCAAAAAGCTGTAAGCATTGATTGGGCGCGAAATACAATATCTTATATTTCAAATAATAATTATAAAGTTTATATAATAGCTGCCTCAGAGCAGCCTAATCTGTTTGAGGGTTAAGGGAGGGTAGTCTTCTGAACAGTTGTTCCAAACAATATTATCGGTTGATAATCCGAGTTTGGAGCTTGCTCTACCGCCCTACAAATGTGAACTCGCCACAGGTATCCATTTCACTTGTACCATTCAAAATTTGCAGTTAAAATGTGTTACACAATTTCAGGACTTTTGTGTCTTTAGCATTGCAGATATTGTCTTTTCTTTAGTTCTTCTTTGGGAAATCCGCATTCATACCTTGCCTGCAAGAAGGTGGTGATCCGAGTCAATGGAGGCGGCCCGGAATATTCGGATGTCCAGAATACTTGAGCCGCACCTCAGTGTATCCGTTATCATCCGAAGCTATTAAGAGAAGGAATAGTGGATACACATTTGCGATCTTGATTAAGCCATGTGAGCGAAAGTCTGAGTGCCCAAATCTTTCGAGCAGTCAACCCAGATTGACTCGGATCCTTCTCCCTTGTTACTTGCGCAATAAACTAGTCGTAATAGGTATCACTGACCACCTATCTGATGTACTAACTTAGTGCCTCCTTACAAAAATTATGAGAGAAGCCCTTCTACCGACTGTTTAACAGAAACCACATACTAGCATGTATGTTTAACATTCTTCAGCTATTGTAGTAATTTAATTTTAACATCAGTTTAACATAAACTTGAATGAACATTGTAGTAGGCACCTTAAACATTTGTATAACATGTAGCGTATGAGGCCGATTTCAATCAAAATGTATAGCGCAATGGTGTCGATTCCTTCTTAAGCGTACTATTAGAATGACGTCAATAGCCATTAAATATTCAAAGTTCCGTCTTATTAAAAATAAAAAAATTGTGAAATTGCAACTTAAGTCGTACAACACTTATACGCTTACTCCTTGGGTAAGCAATTAACTCCAGACGCCTATAACATAGATTTGAAGTACCTCTTCATGGAAATTGATATACAGCACACTTGAATCGCACTTAAAATATTTAGTAATCACTTTCATTCCATTTCGCCTGCTCTATGGCAATCGATGTTCGAAAAATGGATTCGCTTGGATAAAATTTCTTATTGACTCTGGCCAAAGTGGCATAAATCACAGAACCACTTGAGGTAGAGATACAACATACATACTGTTGCACGTGTACATCGAACTCTCACTACTGGCACGTGAAGGTGAATGTCGTCATACTATATATTGTAGTTTCTCACTTCCCGTATCCCATTACGCACATAGGAGATGTTTGTCGTCGGCATCATGTTCGTCTGAATTTATCCGTGCATTAGAAAAAAAATAGAAATAACATCATAAACAAGTGTGACAGATGCATGGAACTCCCTATTCTCTGTTGCCTGTCATGGTCATTGCATAAGTATCTGAAGTACATACGGCTCTGTCACGAGTATCTACGACAAAAATAAAAGACGAAAATATCTTCTTCCTGCAACCGCATCAGTAAGAGTAGCCGTCACATGTGTTTCGCATTCCTGCACCTTGCAGTGCATTCACTTGGATGTGTCGTCAGGGTCGCCGTCAGATTTATTTCTGAAGTGCCGTCAATGATGCGCAAGTGAATGCCGGAACTGATTTATTACGCCTGACCGGGTTACCCTCATACGATTTAAGAGGCAAAGTGCGTAACTCTGTCACTAATTGATAGTGAGATTTTTCCTTTTTTAAATTCCGTTACATTGACAAATTGTAGAGACTAGAGAGTATATTCATGAAGTTGAAGCTTTTCAAACACAGACAAACACTCTTAGATGAAGAGCAAGTGAATATGATCACAATTAGGTGGCCTCTGATGATGTAGGCGTTGAACAAGTATGGTCTTGCTTTTTCGAATTCCCCGTCATATTAATTGCATTCCATCAATAACACATAACTTAAGAGGTTCTATTTTCAATTTAGAGTTTATGGCATCGTTTCCCATACTATGATAGGCCATCACAAGAGATGTATCCTGCTTAGGTAGGTAAAAGAAATGGAAGGAAGGAGGCATACGAAGGTAACAGCTCCAGTGGCAGTCAGTGCGTTTAGTATTTTGATTTTTATGAGCGTCTGGATGTGAAATGCGTGGCAATGTGTTTTTAATAGCCGATTGGCTTTCATTTCCCCTGGTAGCGAAGGAGTGAAGTCATGACGAGAATTTTTAAGAGCTATTTTATCCTCTGCTTAGTACCAATACCGCAATTTGAGAAACCAAATGGAGTTGAGTCCTTACAGGGGAGTGGGATAAGATCCTGCTGTGTTTTATGACTTTAAAAAGAAGAGAATTTAAAGTGTTGTTATGTTATCATCGGAATAAATATTTTCACATTATGTGGAACATTTTCTAGAAATATTGATTGCATTTTCCATCAGAATGTCGCTGTTACTCGCATCGAAAATGGATCAATACTAAGATTGATTCCAACAAGTTGCTCGAAGATTATGTTACCCACGCTGCGCTATAAAAATTCCCTTGTATTCGTTGTGATCGCATTAAAACAAATGAATTACCGAGAATGGAAGGGATTTCGATAAACATGAAACTTTTAAGTTTGTAAAACAGACGAATGAATGATATCGTAGATGCATCTTCCAACAAATGTTGCTTTGCTATTTCATGAGGAAACGTCTTTGTAGCCAAATACATTTTTTTTTAAGTGCAGAAAAAAACTGTGGGCCTCGTGTGAACCAAAACAGGATTCCGATTACTTAAAGTTGATATTACAGCGAAAAACTTCAAAAAAGAAAAAATAATTTGTTGATTACCTTTTGCTACCGAAAATAGGCAACAATTGTGTTTTCGAACAAGAAGGCCCTGCTTGACTCATGAAAAGAATGCCAAATTCTTTTATTTGAGAGACAGTTAATATCGTGAAGACTGTGCAATAACAGGATAGAAGCGGAAATAGCACCTGAATACACAACTAAACCTGACTGCTTGACATCTGTGATAAGTGTTTTTGCAACCGGGGACCGGCGGTATCTAGGTATGGAGGAGAAAATCCATCACCAGAAGGACACCAGGAAAATGATTGAGGAGCGTATCACGTCGAGAGAGAGATTTGAACTTCAAGCATATTACTATGTCGAAAAAAAATTAATTTAGCATAGTATAAAACGTAAAAGACTGCTTCAGATCAACGCTCCCGCTACAAAGGCTGGGGATATACCAAACCAGTAGATCCATGCTGATATCCGAACCTGCCAACGCAAACGGGACTAAAAATCATTCAAAGAATTTTATTTTCGAAACGGCCAAGGATATCTTCATCCAGCTTTGCTAACGCCAATGTTTCTGTACAATAAAGCAGGGAGTTTCTTTGGCTAAAGAAACGCCAGAGGTAACTCCTGGCTTGATTTCGGATGAGATATGTATCATTATCAGATTTATATATCAGCCGGGGTATAGAAAGTCTGTAATTAACCTAAAGTTATAGCAGTATACTGTAACCTCCTGTCTTCTTCGTCGATGTTGTCCTTTTTGTTGACAAAATAACAAAATGATGTCATCAGCGTATGCAATTAGTTTTACAGAATTTTGGAAAATTGTGCGTCTAGTGGTGGCTTGCGCGTTTCGCCCAATTTTTTCAAATATGATATTGAAAAACTTACATGACAGCGCATTTCCTTGCCTTAATCTTTATTTGACATCAAAGGACTGGGAGAGATTGTTTCCGACCTTTACAGCACAGCGAACGTTCTCCATCGTCATTCTCTATACTCTATACATGATCTGAATAGCTAATCTCTGCGGCCTTAAAATCAGTAAAGACTTCTGCGTATCGATTTGAACTTCTTTAATTTTTTTTTAGGATCTGCCGTAGTCTGAATATTTCGTCGATTGTGAACTTATTGGGCTTAAATGGCAAATTGGTCAAGCATGCTTTCTGTTCTGCTGCTCCCAAGTTATCTTCCGCCGCATTGAATAGCTTTTCAGGTAAGGCCGGTCCAGCGATATTGTTGATCAATGGTCATAGTCCAGCGTTTTTGGTTTGTCCTCGCCATTAAACAGTCAGCAGAAGTAGTTTTTTCATATATTTATTCGTTTTATTGAAGGTGGTTATTCTACTATGTTTCCTTGTTCATCCCGACGTGCCTCTGTTCGAATCTAGTTGCCTCTACACGTTCTTTTTACTTTTTGGTAAAACTTCCGAACATTGTTCCCAATCTTTTTCCTTGATGCTAGACGTGCCCTGGCTGCAACGAATTATTGGTCCGAGTGTCGCCCTGGTCGCCCGAATATCCTACCATCCTTCTTTTGCATAGCGCGTCCCACCGCGCTTCCTGAATGCCGCTGATATCTGCTTTAGAACAGCCGAGGGCCTCCGCTAGTTGTTTCTCTGAGAAAATCAGTGTTAGAATCCAATTATGGAAATTTTCGACAGCCTATCACAGAAAGACCCGTGTTTCGGTTAAGAATATGACACTTTTTTACTTGCAAAGTAGTGTTATAGCTTCCCTTTCATCCCACTTCTATCAAGGGGGAGCAAACTTAGGTTGAATTATTTTAATTTGGAAGATATCTTACTGTAGAGGATCATTACGCTTACCTATGCGAATATGTAGTACGTTATATATGTACATAGTCAGCTGCCAAGTGCTTCACTGCTCTTGTTTTGCGCTGCAAGGGCTCGCTTGTTCCAATTGTGTCACACTCATAGTAACACGAATTTGCTATTTTTTTCAGATGTGGCTAGTTGTCCAATTAGTAGATAAATTATTTTATTTTATTATTTTATTTCTTTATTCTGTTTTACACTGTAGTACAAATTATTTTAGGTCCTTTACAGACGTATATAAGATGATGTCTATAAGATTCCTTATAAATACAAACTAAACCTAAGACATACAATTATTTTTAACTATCCTAAGCCCTAGTCCAAACATTGCTGACGCTGCGCCCCGTGCATGGTGTCGTGAGGTTTCCAAATATTGCTGACGCTGCGCCTCGTGCATAGTGTCGTGAGGTGTTAGGCGAGCCGGTGGCCAAGAGTTAGATTACTTACGTCTGTGCAGTTCGCGTTATTAGATACGCGTGAGAACTATAATCTTGCAATTTGTATCCGTTTGGCAACATTGTAGTCATTTAGTTGCCCCTCGGGTTAACTGATACATCTCAGATGATAGAAAAGCAATGGTACACTCAGCCAGCTCGTCATTCAGGTGCTCTTCGCAGGAACACTAAATTGCAAAAATTTACGGGCATGACTTTTCTTTAAGATACTCGTATCGCTTAGGCAGTCGAAACCTCAAAAGGAAAATGTCAAAGTTGATCTTTGTCCTTCTAAATGTACACATATTAAACATATTCGATGTAAGCCATGCAATACTAAGTATGCACTTGAATTGGTTGGAACCGTCAGGAGTATGTTTTGCCATTGAAAATCATATCAGAGGCTGCAGAGGTAAAAATATGCCCTGTGTACCTAAAAATTGTTTCCAATTAATTATAGATATGTTTCAAATCTATTTGGTTTGATTTGATGTTCTAACCTATTTTGAAGGTAATTATTCCATCTGGACCAATTCAATTAGATGGAGTTTCAGTATCTCAAACTCCTGGATAAGAAAAAATTTAATCATGCAGTTCCGATGATGATCAGGCCAAACTTGAGGGCAATCCATGTTCGCATCGAAAAAGCCTTCGTCTAGGAAAAGGAAGAAGTTAGATGAGACTTACATTCGTAAGACAGCGTCCAAGACTGAAGTAGATGAAGAATTTTTGCCTTTCACAAGCACCCACTGCAGCTAGTCAGCACTGTAAATTCTGAAATGAAACCATCAGAGTATAAGGTTTGTTTGATATTAAGGAGTTTAACCAATATAGCGTGTGCCAATATACATTTTGTTTATTGTTAAAGGATGAGATTGACAGCAGAAAAAAAAGGTTAGGCTTGAGTGATTTGCAGCGCCTGATCTTGACGAAACAATTGGAGGTATTTGATGTTTAGAAGGACTTTTACGGTAGATGCCGTGGAATATTAACAAAAACAGAACATCTAATTCAAATACAGACCAAAATTTTATGAACAAGAACTGGAGAAAAAGGATTGATTCAGTAAATTTTTTTTAATTGTTGTACTATCAACACATGCTACATTTTTTTTTAATAAAATAAATAACCTAAAAATTGCAGTGTGTTTGGTTAAGCGGAATATTTTTAGTTTAGCAATTTAAATTAAATTTCAAATGAGGCACTTGATTAAAACGTTTTTTTACGAGGATTAATCTCGTTCTAACCTGACAAAAACGCAGCAATTGCATCACGTTGATTTTTCGTTGTTATTGCCTGAGTTGAGGCATGTTAACTACCTCGATTTCATATTCAAAATATTGAAAATCTTCATCGTGCAAAGTTTTTGCGATCTTATGTAAAACAAAGAAAGCTAAAATTATTGATGGCACTCGGCTTGTTGTCATTCGTATTTTAGATTGCAATATGGGAAACCTCTTTTTCATCTGGCCAAATACACACTCAATTGCAATACGTTCCTTGGCATGAATTTTGTTGAAGAAACGTTGAGCCGGTGTTGTTGTTCCGCGATATGGCGTAATTAGTCACGGTGTAATTCCGTAACCATCATCAGCCAAAAGCAAAGCAGCGGTAGCATTCTCGTACTTGATGGCTTCGTTCCACCGGAAGCATTCCTTTACCTAGATCAGATAGGGTTGATCCAGGATAGATCAGCAGTCCCGTTAATCTTCCATGTCGCTCGGAGAGCTGGGGACAGGCGACTCAACTACAACAGAGACGTCGCACACGGCAGTGTGGATCGTCTCAGGTTCAGTAGGGCGGTGGGGAATCGCGATAAGAGGGATGTCGTTCGGCAGCACCAGCATTTCTGGTGGTTGAATGATGGAGAAGATGTTTCGTCGTCGTCGTTTCCGTCAATTACGGACCAGCCTCACTAATGAGGCAGAGCTGACCAATCTATTTGCTCTGCGAATAGCGATGGCCAGCTTGCATAGGTTTAGGTTAGCATTTAAGGAATATATATATATATATTAGTATATATAAAGGTATATACTAGTATATGTATGTCATTGTGCATAGTGTCTGTGTATGTATGTGTGTATTGTGTATGTAGGTTAGTTAGACTAAGATTTATTTTAAGTTAGATATTAAGTTTTTATAGAAAAAATAAAAAATCTGGATCATATGCTAAGTTTTTTGTTAACAATTTCTTTTCTTAGCCTTAAGTATACAAAATATATTTCTCAATAAAATGTAAATAAAGTCGAAAGACATAGATATAAGAATTTAGAGTAGCTTAGAGTGCCTGTGTGGGGCCAGTAAGCTAATATAAGTTTGTTAAGTAATTTTAAGCTAGCATTTAAGCATTTTTTGTTAGTATGTAAGAGTTTAATGATTAATATATTGTACTAAAATGCATTTAAAACTAAAACTAAACTTGCAATATGGGAAACCTCTTTTTCATCTGGCCAAATACACACTCAATTGCAATACGTTCCTTGGCATGAATTTTGTTGAAGAAACGTTGAGCCGGTGTTGTTGTTCCGCGATATGGCGTAATTAGCCACGGTGTAATTCCGTAACCATCATCAGCCAAAAGCAAAGCAGCGGTAGCATTCTCGTACTTTGCATTACGTTTGAGTTGCGCCAGATTCGTGCATCGTGCACCGAACCAGGCCAAGGTCAATCAACACTTGTAAACATATGCTTTTCATCGCAGGTCGCCTGTACATTAAACGACTTCAATCCTTTGCGGTTAACTAATCCATCGCCGTGTTCATGAGGCCGAATTATTAAAATATGTGTACAATCGGCCGCTCCTATTGCATTGGAATCAAATTGTAGATCAGCCACACATTTTTGGCTTCATTCATTTCATTCTCACTGGCGGCAAAACGAATCCATTCGCCAGCTCTAGCAACAATTTGTTGGCATACAAACCAAATGATTTTGTTGGCTGTCCTTTTATGTATCCCGATATCCTCTTCTACGCCAACCTGAAGCAATTTTATACATCGCTTCAAAATTATCGATGTCAGCGTCACATCTTCTTTTATATGATTTACGGTGCCGTTCAGTAATATTCATAAACATATCAATGACCACGCAAACCATTTCAATTCCTAAAACCTTAAACTGATTCTGCCAATATTTATGCAAATAAGACATTTTTCTTGTAGTAAACTTGTTTGTAGTCTGCTTTTCACTTTACTACATACATCAAAACTGTGATACTTTTATTCATACGAAATAGCTCTAAATTAGCATGTTCGAAAAAAATTTACAACTGTAGTGTAGTAAAGACGTCTTTATTCATACCAATATACTACAAATGTAGTATATACTACAAAAATTGTAGTAAACTTAGCTTTAGTACTTTTTATTCGTATGAGCTATTGTCTATATAAGTACGTAGGATTTTTTTATATGGCATAGTCCATTTTTTTATTAACAATTTTGTGGCGGTTTTCCAGCGAATTTTGCAAGTTTGAATTTGGAAGTGCGCCATTCGGCCAAAAACCAATATATTAAAAAATTCTACATACTGTTGTTATGTACAATAAAAACAAATTCAAAATTTACAGGAACTGTTATTACGGTCGTAGATCCTTCCAAAAAAGAGTGGTCATCTGAGAAACGCTGCACAGCCGGCATTTTTAAATAAATTATTCTATGTATAATAAATTTCTGCTTTTGTAAACTCGATTTATTTTATATTTTTCCTGGAAAAAAAATCACAAAAAAGCCTATTTATACGGCCTCTAGAGTGGCCTAATCCCTTAAGCCCTCTTCTAACGTTAGATAACCTGGTGAGATTGCTTCCCAACTTTATGATGCAGCAAGAGTTCTCCATCATCATTCTGTACAATTTGATAAGTTTGATGCGAATGTCAAAATCTATACCCATATTTGGCAAATATGAAATCAATAACGAGCTAGACTTCTTGGATTTTCTATACGATCTGCCGTAGTTAATTTGGTCAATTGTGTACTAACCAGGCCTTAATCCGCAAGTCTTAGGTATTCACACAATATGGCAAACAATATCTTGTACGAGATATTATGGATTCGGATGCCTTTGCAGGTGCTGCAGTTTAGGTGATCTTCCTTTTTGTGTATTGGTCATGTGATGCTAAGGTTCCATTTATTCTGACCAAATCTTGGAAATGAGATGTCTATCAAATAATTTCCAGCTGCCTTCTGTAAGATACGTTGCTTTACTTTAGTCAGGTAGATTAAAAACGTAGCTTGTATCAAACAAGTTGTATGTCTTATATCTGACAAAAATACTGGGGTCGCCCCGCGGTTTACTATTTTTCAGCACCAACTTTGACTGTTCTATTCAGCTTTTTTGCCCATTTCTACTGGTTTCTATTTAAATGACGTGGATTATACTACATTGATCAAAAAGTTCCCGGAATGCATTCAGAAACTTGGAAATACAAGTTTATTCATCTAAATCTATATTGTCGCCTTCAGAGTAGTCCCCATCGACTGCAACACACCTATGTCAGCGCTTGATTCAATCCTCGAAACATTTTTTATATTCGGTTTTCGGTATGTCCATCAGTGCTTCCTGCGATTTTTCCATTACTTCCTCTCGGCGCGGCTGCTGAAACGCATTCCCCGTAGTGGTTTTTTAAGTCGATTGAACAGAAAGAAGTCACAGGGAGCCAAATCAGGTGAATTCGGTGGCTGTTGCATGGTATTTGTTGCATTTTTCGTTAAAAAATTACGAATAATGATGGCACGAGTTTTCTGCTACAATTCTTGTCTCTTTCGGCGAATTGCTTGACGCAAACGTCTCAAAACGCCCAAATAATACTCTTTGTTCACTGTCTGGCCTTCTAGTAAAAATTCATAATGCACTACACCGTTGTAATCCATGAAAACCGTGAGCATTACTCGTACTTTATTTGTTGACTGAAAACGACGTGGTTTTTTTGGTCTCGGCTCATTTGGTGAACGCCATTCACTTGCCTGATGTCTGGATTGCGTTTCGTACTCACAAACCTACGTCTCGTCTCCAGTAACGATCCTTTTGATGAATGTTGGATCAGATTCAGCCTCGCAAATCATCTCTTTTGCGATGTCAAGAGACCGTCTCTTTTTTGCATGAAATTGAGGTCTTTTAGCACCAACTTTGCTGCTACACGACGAAACCCCGAATCATTAACCAACATGTCTTGGAGGGATCCATATCCAATGTTCAAGTCCTCCGCTATCTCTCTGATGGTTAATTTGCGGTTATTGACCAACATTTCTTGTACTCGTACTTCATCGATGTTTTCGTCGGTATTCGATGTCGATGGTCTGCCACTGCGTTCGTCATCTTCGATTGACTCACGACCACTGGTAAACGACCGTTTTCTTTAAAGAATCGTTGCCGAAACGCTTTTCCAACATTTCCAACATTCTCGCATCATTACGCAAAATTGAATACAAGTTCGTTGTTGCAAATTTAAATCCATTTCTAAAATTGTAAAAAATCGCCAACACACAGAGAGATAGATGTACTCGTGGCTACGTAACTTTTGCAAATGTCAAGCTACTCGTATACTGCTAAGATTTAGAGAGAATATCGACAAAAGATTTGCCAACTTAACAAAAAAAAACTGAACTCAAATCGAAACGGTGGTGTCCCCCGAGAACTTTTTGATCAAGGTGGTAACATATATTCTTTTTACATTTCGTAAAACTCACGAATGTTATTCCTGGAGTAGCAATTCTCAAACTCCTTTGTGGGTGAAGATAAACACATCAGTTAACACATTTTTGGCAGCAATATAGCAGTAAATGCCACTGATCTTCAGCGCTTAATGTAGGTTGTTGTGCCTTTTTGATAGACACAGTTTCGTGTGGGCTATGTATTCCACCAAGGATGCGGTTCTTTTTTATTTACGTTAAAATCATTTGAAACTTTTTAAAGTCATACTTGAGGTGCTCCTGGCTTGCAAAGAAATTCTTTGAAATCATCTTCTATTTTTGGCTGATGTTTAAGCTTTGATGATGATAGTTACAATTCGTTCAGCCATGTGCGATAAGATCAAAACTGTTGGGTTCAGTCTGCTGCTTACAACACATGCGTTCCAAATAGCAGTCGTCGTAGTGAAAATGTGTCGCTGTGTGACGGAAACCTCTCTTTTGTCCAAGGCACTTCATGAATGGCGATGATACTTTCTTTAGCCTCTTAACAACCTGGGTGCACATATGTGTACCTTAATATATTGGGTCTACAAGTAAGTTTCCAGCGTTTGTCAGAGATGGCGCCACCAGTAGATCCGGGGCAGAAATGTCAGACCCCATGTATTTTATTTGTAGGTTTTGTATCTGTCAACAACTTTGCAGCGTTATATTTGAGCAGTTCCATTGGTGTGGTACATTTTATCAAGCTAAATCATGGCAAGTTTCCAGCCAAATAAACGTCATTTGCGGGAAGCGCTGCTTTTATTCTTTAATATGAAGAAAAGTGCGGCAGAGGCCTATCGTTTGCTTTCGGAAAGTTATGGGGCGGAATGTATTGGTGAATCGACGTGCCGCGAGTGGTTCAAATGGTTCAAGAGTGGTGATTTTGGAGTTGAAGCAAAGATCGCCCCGGAAAGCCGAAAAGTTTTGAAGACGAGGAATTGGACGCTTTACTGGATGAGAATCCGTGTCAGATTCAAGAAGAACTTGCTGCATCATTGGGCGTCACGCAACAAGCCGTTTCCCTGCGCCTAAAAGCACTGGGATTCATTCGAAAGGTTGGAAACCGGCTGCCGTACGAATCGAAGCCAAGAGACGTCGAACGGCGATTTTGCATGTCCGAAATGTTACTGCAGCGGTATAAAAATAAATCATTTTTGCATCGTATCGTCACTGGTGATGAGAAATGGATTTATTATGATAATCCTAAACGCAGAAAATCGTATATAAAGACCGGCCAGCCCGCCCAATCGACGCCGAAACGAAATATTCACGTGAATAAGGTCATGCTCTGCATATGGTACGATCAAAAGGGTGTCGTATACTACGAACTGCTTCCGAGTGGTGAAACCATCAAAGGACCATTATATCGAACCCAAATAATTCGTTTGAAGCGGGCATTAAAAGAAAAACGGCCAGAATATGAGACCAGGCATGAGTCCGTCATTTTTCATCACGACAACGCTCGGCCACATGTTGCGGTTTAGGCGAAAAACTATTTCGAAAACAGTGGATGGGAAATTCTGCCTCACCCGCCTTACAGTCCAGACTTGCCACCATCTGACTACCACTAGTTTCGTTCGATGAAGAACGCTCTTACGGGAATACGCTTCAGCTCAGTAGAGGAAATCAAAAATTGGCTCGATACGTTCTTGGGCTCGAAAGACGAGAAATTTTTTTGGTCCAGAATTCATAAATTGCCAGAAAGATGGGGGGAAAGTTGTAGCTTCCGATGGACGATACTTTGAATAAAGCATTGTAACTATGTTTTCATAATAAAACTTCAAATTTTGGAAAAAAAACGCTGGAAACTTACTTATAAACCCAATATGATTTTTATTTTTGTAGTGTTGCTATCTTTTGACGAGTAGCAATACGAAAATCATGTCATCACCGAAAATTGTATTTGAATTTGACAGTTCGAAATTTTTTTTCACAGCTCCGACCACGAAACTTAAAAAATTTATAAATATTGAAATTGTTTTGTTTTGCTATAGATTTTAACTGTTTTTTATAGTTGATAAACTGTTTTAACGTATACAAATACAAATTTAAAATTATTTATGTTTTTTTCTGCAAATTTGTACGATCTACTTTTTGGTACACAAGTGTGTAACTGAGGAATATAAATGAATTTTTATGTGAATACGACTGTTTTTCAGATCGAAGATGAATGACCAGGATATCGAGAATTTATTAAGTGATAGTGATTTTGAATTATCTGCAGATGTTGACGATGCCGAGTACTTACCTCCAGTACTCAGAAGTGATCATTTTAAGTCTGAAGAATCAGAAGAAGAAGAAAATGAGGGTCACGTCCAACAAGAACCCGAAGAAGGAGTTGTAGCAGCATCACAATCATTTTGGAGCACAAAGGAAATGAGTTCATGTGGACCGGATATTGCAGATCATGTTCTAGTGTCAGAGGGAACTTCTGAAATGAATACATTTTATTCTTTATTTCAATATTTGGGGTTAGACTTTTGGAAGTTACTAGCAGAGCAAACCAGCTTATACTCGGCACAAAAACGTAATCTTAAACCAGCTGATACCAATGCCATTGAGATGGTCCATTTTGCTAGTGTTCAGTTGATGATGGGTGCCCTCCAATATCCTCAAGGCAAACTGTATTGGAACAGAGATCTTCCGTTTTGAAATACGGAATCATTTACATTTCGTCAATGACTTGAGCTCTCGGATTGAAGGCGACAAGCTCTGGAAAGTATGACCACTAATAGAACCAATCTACCAAACCGCGATCGAAACATATGTCAATTGACGAGCAGATAATTCCATTTTCGGTACGATGTCAGTACCGCCAATATATGCCATCCAAACCTAATCCACTTGGCTTGAAAAACTTTGTTTTGTCTGCCAGAGACGGCTTAGTACTTGATTTTGAAATTTACGTTGGCAAAAACACGATTCCTCAAGATGTCATGAATTATCTGGGTCTGGGCACTGATATAGTGCAAATCCTTTGCCGTCCACATGACAGCAGCTGCGTTTTGTATACTGATTGATATTTCACGAGTCTGAAACTGGCTGAACATTTAAACCCAAATTGTAATGAGATTTTTCTGACTGGAACAGCTATGCCAAATAGAATTACTGGTCCAATCGAAGAAATTAAAGACAGACAAACAGTTGCAAAGAGGGTAATGGGACGAGAAATTACTGTGCGATGATAACGTGTGTGTGGTAAAACTGAAAGATATAAAGGCTGTAACTATGCTCTCTACGTGTTCAGAAGTACGCCTGTAAACACTTGTAAGCGTTGGTGCAAAAATCAGAAACAGAAGATTGACGTGCTTCAGCCAGCAGTTGTCAAAAACTCCAACGCTTTCATGGGTGGTATAGATTTGTGTGATAGGTTGATTTCCTACTATTGTAGTGGGATGCGAACTACAAAATGAACTGTCAGGAGCTTCAGTCACTTTGTAGATCTCATTGATTTCAACTGCTGGATAATGTACACACGCTGCTGGACAGAAGAAAAAGTGTAACGCAGTGATAAACTGGGTCTACTGCAATACAGGCTTAATTTAACTAAAGCAATGATGAAGTATGACGGCAGGTAAGTAGAGCCCAATTTCCTGAGACCCGGTCCTTGTTTTAGACCCAGTCCCAGCTCCACACCCAGACCTAGTTCTGGTCCTGACAGTAGTTAGAGCAAAAATGGACCGCCTGTACAAAAATACCGGCCATTAGTCTCTCAATCAATATCTGAAATCAGGCTACATGATGTAGTACATCTGCCCCGATTTGTTCTGTCGAATTTTTCTTCGAAGTGTCGCCACCCAACATGTTCTTAAGGCTGCCGAACCATTGTGTGAAATGCAATATCGGCCCATGATGTTTTTTGTGTCTAAATTGCAAGATAAAGATGCAGACAAAACGGAGCTACATTCCAAACAGCCCAAGAAATAATTCAATTACTGTATGAGTCATTTCTTGGTCGTGTAATTTCCAGTTTTAGTGATCAGAAATGGTCGCCCAGATCATGCGACGACGTTTTTCCTTGTAGTTTTTATTAGGTGTACGGTTTATGCCAACAAGCCCACGACCATTCACCATCTGACGAGAATGATTGATGTTGAAGCCTTTAAATCAAAAGGCTGCTCTGATGTTTATCAAGATCAGAAGTTTTCCCTAATTTTGAATACCATCCAATAACACCAATCGCTTAATTTTTCTTAAGTGCTCTGACTATTAATTGATGTTATTTACGTAAACGGCAATTTGCTATATTCGCTCTAGCTACTGAGATAGACTTCATGTCCGACTAGTAAAATATTCTCCAGATTCATTTGAATATCTATATCTTGTCTCGTTTTTGCACCATTATGTGCCTTCTTCTCCTTTCTGGAATGTTAGCTTCTGAAATCACTTTTAACATGTCTCAATTTTTTCCCTATTGCAACAATCCTACCTCTTTGTAAGTCAACTGTGAAACAATTAAATTGTTGTTTATGTTGACATGGATGACGAGTTTCTAAAATTGAATCCTGTACCAGGGCGTTCTTTATATTTTTGTGGTTCTTAAAGCAATGGTTATGCTGTCTGCATCATACCGTATGGGTAACGTTACACAGGAGATCCAATGAAGTCAAGTTTCACACCTGCTGTAACTCTTATTTATGATAATTTGAACTTTCAACATTTTGCGTATTTTTTTGTAAATTACCTATTTTATAGATCCACAAGCATTTGTCTCTTCTATATGTCATCAGCCAAATCACTTCATAGGCCTTAGATAAGTTCATTCCACCATTCAATAAATTTCATAAATTTACTGATAGCAATATCAAATAGAGGTAAATGATTCCCTAGCAAAAATTAGGGTAAGCGGTAAATTAGTTTCCTCTAAGATATTTTCAGGAGAACAACAATTTTTGTAAAACGGTTCGGACGGATTTCATATTAGGCAATCCAGCAATTCGATTCGATTTCTCCAATCGATACAAATTCAAATCAATTACTAGATGTACATACGAACATTTGTCGTAAATTCACATGAATCAGATAAAAAGGAATCGATGGCTATGGTTTGGCGCCAAATATAAACAGAAAGAGAGATTTATGCGAAATGTGACATAAGCAGGGTTGTACGGGTACATTCGAATAGTCGTATATCTGATGGATGGAAGGAATAAAAATATCTTCTTAGAGTTTGAGAAATACGAATATGTACTTGCTTAAGTTATAAAAATCTATTTGAATAATGAAAAATGAAAATTTCCTTTTCAACCTCTTTGCCAAATGATTTTTACTCCCATCAATGATGCAAAATATTTCACCAAATGTCACCTTCTTGAATGTCGAAATATAAAAAGCTGCTGTTGGATGTTATATACGTATATTATGAGGCTAACTTTTTACAATATTAGTAGGTCCGTAATAGGCCCAATTTTATGGTTCCTGCAGCTGTGAGTGCTTCAACGATATTAATCAAAGAGTTTTCCAGATCCAGCTGGGTAATGACAAAGCACATTAAACAAAAAGCCTTAGGTTTATGAGCTAGAGCCTGTTTATAATCGGTTTTAAAATAAACTTTCGGAAAATATCCCCGATTTGCGCTGATTCTCAGTAGGAGAACAAAAAATACAAATGAATGTTGCAAGTAGCTCATTCACACGACATGCGAAGGGTGTACTAAACCGTAATGAACAAAATCGTTTGTTCAATTGGGATAGTCGGAAACATATTCAGAAATACACTTGATTTATCAAAAATTTAACATCATTACTGTACGGTTTACCACTTTAAGAAGTCCTCCCGACAAGCAACGCGCCAACCACCTATAATATAATTGACTCCAGTTTAGCACTTGGGACATCAGTTCGCGTCGAATAGTTTAACTGTAACTACTAACTGGCTACCTACAAGGTAATGTTAAAGATGATAGAACACCGAACGAAGAGACTACGTATACATAATTGCAAACTATGGAACCAGTTAACTAAACTAAAAAGGACAACGCATGGTTGCCGTTTTGGTAGATTCCTGCCAAACTTGGTAGGTTTTTTCAGCTTTGGTAGGTTTGTTCCTGCACATCTACACATGTAAACAGAGACTAGTTGAATCAACTCGTTTAAAGGAGTTATTTTTATTTTGGGTGCCTGGATTCACTCAGTTTCATTTTTCGATTTGACATTAACACTTGACAGACCAAATATATTATAAATTCAATTCGTTTACTAGTATTCTACGAACATTATTATTTTGTTAGGATCTAGAAACGTGGTTAGGTAAGTATTTTAACAAAATAGTTGTACAGTTAAATTCGCATATAGTGACTTCGGTTGTAACGACATTTCGGTTATAATGACGAAACTACAAAAGCTTGGTTTGCCACTCAATAATGAATAGGTAACATCTTTCGGTTATAACGACTTCGGCTATAGCGACCATTTCGGTTATAACGACAATTTCATGAGGGTTGTTTGTCATGAAATTCGGTTATAACGACTGAGTGTTGAGTGTCTAGACAAGATACAGTTATACAGTTATTGAATGCATCTGGAGCTTATTTTGTTAGATACATTTTTGGGTCAGTTGTGCCAACTTTTCATTGAAAAGTGTTGAACCCGAGCAAAGCGACCAGAATTCCGTGTACTACATAAATTTATTTGAGGTAAGAAAAATATTTATTCTTTCGATTCCGGGAAAAATCAGTATGTTTTATTCTGTAGAATGGAATCTAAAAAAGGAAAAACTTTACTATTGAGGAAAAGGCTTCCATAATTTGTAGACTTGAAGCAGGAGAATCCAATTCAAATCTTGCAAAAGAATTCAATGTTTCGGATCCTACAATCAGTGGAATGTGGAAAAATAAAGAAGCTGTTGAAAAAAGTTTTGAAGCGAAATCAATAAAAGTAAAAAAGATTCGTTCTTCAAAACATGCGAACATTGAAGAATCATTATTAAAATGGTTTAAGACAGAGGAGCAATAATGTGCCCATCACAGGACCATTACTGCAAGCAAAAGCAAATCAAATTGGACAATTGTTTGTTTTTTAGTTTTAAATGCATTTTATTATCTTAATCATTAACCCTTACATACTAACAAAAAATGCTTAAATGCTAGCTTAAAATTACTTAACAATCTTATATTAACTTATTGGCCCCACACAGGCACTCTAAGCTACTCTAAATTCTTATATCTATGTCTTTCGACTATATTTACATTTTACTTAGGAATAATTATTTTCTATACTTAAGGCTAAGAAAAAATTGTTCACAAAAACTTAGCATATGGACTTAATTTTTTATAAAACTTAATATCTAACTTAAAATAAACCTTAGTCTACCTTACCTACATACACAATACACACACACAGATATTATACACAATTATATACATATATTAGTATATACAAAGGTATATACTAATATATGTATATATTTCTTAAATGCTGGACAATTGTTTGTAAAGGATTTTCAATGTACTAAAAGTTGGATCTACCATTTTCGCATGCGAAACAACATCGTGTTTGGAAAAATTTCGGGAGAAGCTAACAGCGTTCAGCCAGGACAATGCGATGAGTGGTTATAAAAAGTATGGCCAATAGTTCGAGGAGAGTACTAACCCTGTGAAATTTTTAATGTGGACGAAGCCGGCCTTTTTTACAAGTTAAGACCTGACAAAGCGTTGAAATTTAAAGGAGAGAAGTGCACAGGAAGAAAAATGTCAAAAGAAAGAATAATCGTGCTCGTTCGTGCAAATATGGACGGGTCGGAAAAACGAAAACTGCTTGTTATAGGCAAATCAAAAAATCCAAGATGTTTTAAAGGTACCACGAGCTTGTCAGTTGAATGCACAGCAAACAAAAAGGTTTGGATGACCTCCGAAATCTTCGAGGGAATTTCACATCCTAGCGCTCAAAATCTTTCATCAATAAAACTGGTTTTCCTTCCGTCCAATACAATATCGATATTGCAACCAATGGACCAGGGTGTTATAAGAAGCCTTAAAAGCAATTATCGAAAAAATCTTGTGATCAAAATGATTCGGGACATAGAAGTTAATAAAGAATGTACAAATGGCTTATTAGACGCTGTCAACATGGTGACCACGGCTTGGGATCGTATCACTAGTAACACAATTGCTAACTGTTTTAAGCATGCCGGTTTGCAGACTTTGAACAGCTCTCGAAACGAAGAACAATTTGATGAAGAGGATGATTGGCCCCTTTCTGAATGTATTGCACTGATGAACAATTCAAACATCTGCACTGAAGAAATGGCATGGGAGGAGTACGTAACCGTTGATGACAACATTTTAACCTCAGATGATTCAAATTTAGAAGAAATAGTGGGTGCTGCTGCTGCTGTAGAAAATTCTTTTCTCGGTGAGTTGGATGACGATGAATATCGCATTAAATGCAATAGCTCTTATTAGGGATTTTTGTTGTTCTTTGCACACACAGCACCAGAATTAACAAATAATGTAATGGAAATAGAAAAAATATTAAATATCACAGACTTTTCCAAAAGAACGGAAAAATATGAATTTGTGTAAGTATGTACTTGTAAGAATTGAATTACTTATTTTTAAATGAAATAAAAATATAACATAACATAGATATTTAAAAAAATATTTTTTTTTCGGATATAGCAACGTTCGCTTATAACGACGGAAAATGTCTCCCATGATCAGTCGTCTTAACCAAATTTCACTGTATTTGTGACAATGAAAATCAAATTAAATTTGTTCAAAAGAGTTTGTAATACGAAAAAAAGGCAAAACTGATGCCGACATCGAGCGTGCTTCTGGAAAAACAGCCAATTAGCATCGATGGAAAAGTTACCTTGAGGAGGCCGGTGAATTTTATAGAATTCAAACTTAAGTATCGTATCTGGTTTAAAGCAATTCATTTTTATAGAGAACAAAATTCGGACGAAGAAGAAGAATTGCAAAATATCAAGAAATAACGAAAATTTCGCCAAGAGTGGGTTTCCGCTTTTCCATGGATGGGAAACAAAAACAATAAATGCTACTGCAATGCTTGTGATGAAGCGTTAATGAACCATTTAAGCCACATAAAATTTCATGTAAAAACCGAGTCACATATTCAAAATATAGTGGAAAAAAAATCAAATTCAAATTGAAGCATTTATGAACGAGGAAACGCGGCAGTATCAGAATCAAGTCCGCATAGCTGAGCTTTCTCTTGTGTTCTTTAGAACTAACCACAACTTAACAATTTTACTTATGAATTTTTTTCCGAATTTGCTCAAAAAATGTTGTCCAGATTCGAAAATAGCAAAGTCCATAAAGTGTTGCAGAAATAAGTTAACTGAACTGGCCGAAGTATTGGGGACCAGAGCCAAGGAAAATATTGTTTTGGATCTCAAGACTACAAACCTCTCCTTAATAGTGTACGAGACGACAGAGTTGTCAACGAAAAAAGTCGTTAGTAATGATAGTAAGATAGTAATGATAGTAAGATAGACTAGATTTCAAAATACATCCATGACCGGTTTTTGGGTCTGATTGAATAGTTCAAAACGGATGCGGATACTATTTCTCAATGCATAAAACAATACTTTGATGATAATAATTTACCATTAAACAATTTAATTGGACTAGCAACAGACGGATCTAACGTAATTGTCGGTGAAATAAAAGTGTACATTTCATTCTTTACATTTGTATTCAACTTACGCTTGTATAAAACTTACGGTAGAAATCGAAAAGCTTTGCCGAAAATATACAAGTTTTTCGCTTGTAGTTCCATGGGAATTAATGAACTTAAGGAGTTTCAAGATTACGTACTTAGGATTTCTCTAACTAGGTGGCTGGCTATGGGAAACGTTATAAATCGAATCATCGAACAATGGGGCGCCCTCAAATTGTATTTCATTTCTCAATATTTAGAAATAAATGGAATTCATACACAAGAGAAGATGTAAATTTTTACCAAACAATTTAATAGTTATTCCGAAAAATTTGTATTCTTAAATCCTAGATTTATAAACATCAGCAATCGACTGGCGGAACACACCACTGACTTGGTCTTGTCCTGTCACTAGTGTTTGGTGTTGGTGTTGAATGGGTGTGTAGTTGTACAAAAAATTATCTGCCTGGGGGAGCCACTGTATTTCAAATCTTTAGTTGGCTTGATTCTTCCGAAGGTAACTCAAATCCGACTGCATTGCCATCTTGAAGAGATACCTCATTCACCAGGTCATCTGCGTTAGATGCCCACTTATGCAGATTCAGTCCAGCAGCTTCCAGTGTTGTTTTGATTTAATTCATCTTCTTTTTGCTTCGTTTTTTGTATCTGCTCCAGATATAAGGTCGTCTATACATCTCTTCGTGTATCATTTGTGCGGATAGTGGGTGCTGGAAACGGGCCCTTTCTGCTAACCAATTAAGAGTTCGGATAGCTAAGTAGGGAGCAGATGCTGTCCCAAAGGTGACCGTTTATAGTCGATAGGTCTTGATAATATCGGAGGAATCTTTTCACCATAGTATCAGTTGACAAAAGGAGCCTCTGTCATTCACCCAAATCTGTCGATACATTTTTTCGATGTCAGCTGTAAACGTGAACCTGTACAACCTCCACCTGAGAATGACATCGACTTGTTTTGGAGCATTGGACCTACCATAAGTGTATTGTTGAGCGATTTGCCGTCTGATGTTTTCTACGAAGCATCAAAACCTACTCTCAGCTTCGTCGAAGAGCTGCTTTCCTTAATGACCGCGTGGTGTGGCAGGAAATAATGCGGTGTTTGCTCCAAAACTTGGTCGTTTTTAACTTTGTTCATATGGCCCAGACGTTGGTAGTTTTCTCCACATTGACAAATGAAGCTTTTTCTAACTTCCAGAATTTCCGTAAATTTACGTCAAGTTCGCTAGTTTGGTGGAAGTTATTGACAAGTTGGTTTGCTAAGTGTACATGTCCAAACAATATCCACCCGAGTTTAGTCTTTTATGCTACGGGTAACTTGGCATTTTCGGGTCTGACCAATTCTGGGAGCATTATGTCGGACAACGCGTCTGCACCTAGCAATAGATCTACCTTGGCTGGCTTAGAAAAAGGTTGGGTCGGCTAAGCTCAAGCCATCGAGGTGCCTCCAATCGTCAATTGGAAGGCTCCGATCCGGGGTATGCCCAGAGAGTGACTTGTAGACAAAGGCCTGGGTGGAAAGTTAGTGTGCTGAGAGCCGATGGTGTTGTCCACGACCTTTTTGCATGTGCCATTGCTGACCAAACCTAACTCGGAAACCTCGACACAAGTTGGTTTAGCTCTCGCATTCAAAAGTTGCACTGCTGATTCGGTTATAAATGAAGCTTCAGAACCTGAATCCAGTAATGCTCGTAACGATGTGATCTTTACCTTTGATCCTCTGACCTTCACGATGGCTGTGGGCAACATAGCTTGGGTTGACGCTTGTGGCATAGAGTGGTAGGTGTTGACAGACTTACTGCAACATGGAACTTCTCCGTTGGGTCGTTGAGCTTTTGGATTCGGGCGATTCTGAGGCGAATGATGAAGAAGTGAATGATGTGACTGTTGGCAGTAATGACACCTATGGGAACTTGGACAATTGTCCGTAATATGGCTAAATGCAAGACAATTCCTACAAACCCCTAACCGACTTACACTCTGACACCGACCGTTGATGCTCATTTTAAGGAAACAATTGCATTTCCAAATTGAATGTGTTAGTGCATTGCGTTGCACTAACCTCTTCGTTGGTTCTGCCGATTGTTTTGCCTGCTTTTGACCTACTGCTTCCATAGTTCGAAACCTTGATTCGAGAAATTGCTAGAATTCTGCAAAAGTGGCAAGTTCCTTGTCGTCTTCCTCGGCACCTAGCATTTCCTCCCACATCTGTTGCGTTTTGATCGGAAATTTTTGAAGCAGTACACACACCAACACCGCATCCCAGTGCTGCTCAGGTGCCATCAAACTGTTCAGGCAGTGGACTACCTCAGTTGACGTATCCAACAACTCTTTGAGTGATTCAGCACGTTCTTGGATTATGGACGGTTGGTTGAAGAGACACTTGGACTGCGTGTTGACCTGATATCGTCGGTGATTATACCTGCCCTCCAAAATAGCCCAATTTCTTGCGTAGTTTCCATTAGCGATAGGTAAATGTGACAAAACCCTATCTGCCTCGCCTGACACACTACTTTTAAGATTGTGCAAATGTTTGAATATCTAACAAAGAGGAGTTATGGTGTACTAAGGAGACGAATAAGTCCCGGAAACCACGCCAAGACTCACAATTACCGGAGAAAACTGGAACGGGAATATGTTTGAGGCGTATATCTGCGTTGTGAGAAAGTGACGCTGATGAGCTTAAACCGTTGTTGGTGACATTGTCTTTAGTTTCCTTTGTTTTGTCCATTGCGTCGAGTAGATTACCTCTGTAGTCGAAGTATAGTTCACGAATTTGCTCGAACACATATTCCACTTCAGAGCGTTTGTCCTCTTCACCATCTAAACAGCTACCTAAATACTCTTCATACACACATCCTGCCGACTCCAGAGTTTTCTCCAAAATAGACAAACGGCCCAACAAATAATTTTCTGTCCTAGTACTTGAACCTCTTTTGCCGAAATTGAAAATATCCTTTTCCAATTGCGTAAGTATTCTATTTAATTTATTTTGCTTCATATTGTATTTTATATATTTTACGTTTACTTATAGAATAACAAGATAAGATACAGGAATTGAGGTACTCACGGTTGGAATCGTATTAGATGTCGATGCACACGCAGCACACAACTCACACAAACTTTCAGCTACTTCCTGGCTTGGTTCTGGAATATTTCGGCTTCTGTTTGCTCTTAAACTGCAGCAACTTGATGTCGTCGTTCCGACAATATGTTGAATGTTTCGCCTTCACCACAGCTTTTTTTTTTTATTGTATTTATTTGTATCTATGTATGCATTTGTCTAGTACTCGTATTTAGAACAACACGATTTGAATAAAAAAAATCACTTCAAAGCAGTTGGAGATTTAAGTTTGTATTATTTTTATGATGTGAATATCAAATCCGACTTGAATGGACCAACTGCTTTGAAGTTATTTTTTTATGAAAAACTCATCCATTATAACTCCTCAAAAAGTTTTATTCGGTCATGAAGTATCCGCTCTTTCATATTTGTTCGAATGTGATCCTGAAAATATCGGGATACAGTGGAAACTCCTAAGGTTATCGAAAACTAATCTGAACGCTACTATGGACATTAATCAGTTTCTGGAAAAAGTTGGTGAGGATTTGACAAATTTTGTTTTAAATTTATAGACCCTACCTCACCGTTTAACAGCAGTGGAAAGGAAATTTTTCGATTTGTCCCTTATACAAACCAATCTGAGGAATATTGTTATCGATAGTATTATGTTAGCAAAAGAGTTGGCTCCCGGGAGCAAAAATAAAGCTCATTATGTCTGGTCAGCCAAAATGACAGTGCCTAATTTTATTTTTTTATTTTTTATTAACTCTGTTTACAGTTTATTTTTGTATATTTTTATTTATGTTACGTGCTAATTACCTTGTTGTGAAATTTGTTTATTTTTATTTTATATAACGTGTTAATTACTCGATTTTTATTTATTTTTATTACAAAAGTGATCAACATGATTTTTGAAATTATTTCCTCCCTAAATTTTATCCGGCCCCGCTGTGTACAAACATTTTAAAGGTACCTTAACCCCTTCAGTGCGGGCTACTTTATAAACAAAAAACAGAAAGTTTTAAGTTTATAATAATAAGGATACGTTACTTATGATTTTTATTTTTGTAAATATAATAAATAAATACAATATTAAGAAAGAAAGTTGATATTCATCATATTATTGCCTTTTTTTTTTAAAACAAAACAAGTACCTACATAGAACTTCGATTACTATTTAATATTGGTTAAAGATTACGTTATTTAAAAACATAAATTTTGCTTTGGTAGGTTTTTTTCTGGTTTGGGAGGTTTTATTAGGAAGTTCGGTAGGACGGATGTTTTCGTTTTTAAATGATTTAATTACAGAGTAAATTTTGGAATAACAGGCTCTATGTCGAAAGGAAGGACAGATGAACAATAAAAATAAGTTGACAGGTCATTAATTTAGAGGGATGACCCCCAACAGCGATGTCTAACACGAACAAATTATTTAACTTGCGTAACCATCTTCCGAGGTCGTTGGGTGTTGTACGATTTGGATAGACTCCTAGTGCAGTAACTAAGTACACATCAATTGTGTTTATTTTACTTCTATGCAGCTACCGGATACTGTCCTCATTAAACCGGACTTAAGCCTTTTAAATTTATAAGCGCTAATGTTAAGCGAAGAGACTGTGTAGAAATTAAACTTTTAGAATTTATTTTGTTAAAAAAAAAAATACACGGAAACTTAATTACTAACTAACAATTTTAACAGTATCTTAAAAGTAACCAGACGCATAATCGACATTTCATGTTGCAGTTGGGGTACTCAGGTGTCTTCTCTGGAGTTCGGCTATATACGCGAAGTGTATGGCGGAATGCTATTTCCCGTTGGAACAGAATCACGCTGTGTTGAAGGGATTTGATATTGTGGCGCGTGTGTAGTGGTATGGAGCGTTAACTCCTCCGCCCTTAAAATCGGACGTCCTCGTTCGATAATTCTGCTCTTAAATATTTTGCGATGTCTTCAAGTCCTATTGTTGATATTACTGTACTTCTTTCAGAGGCAATTGGATACGAAATGGATTTAGTTTCATGTCCTTTGCTTTTGTTCGGGTTTCTTAGAATTACGAATGTGATAAGTCCGAAATTGGTTGCTATTTTTGTCATTCGTTGCCAACAAATCTATTTTCATTGTGCCGTTCAGATACTGTTGTTTTAACATCTCAAGCGTAAGGACTTCTTCTGTTTTTGTTATTACGCTGGTGGGTTAAAGCACAACAGGCATTGGTTGGCGACAGGCGATTTCGTTATTTTTTATCTCCTTTTATTGGATCTTGATTGTTGCATTAATGAGACAAACCACGTATGTGCCGCTGAATTGAACTGTTCTATTATCGATGGTAACTTGTCCTTGGTACTGATTTAGAAGTAGTACTTCCGCTGATATTCCGTCTATCGTTGGGATGTGTTTTTTATTGATCAGCGTACAATTAGCTTCCTGGCTTTTGATTAATTTTGGTATGCATATTGACATACTTATGTCTATAATAATATTCTTATTACAAATAGCTAATTTATTAAAACTTTTGCAATCTCTAATTGCACCATATGTTTTATTATTACTTACTTCGAGAATAGATTCATTTATTTTATTTACTTTATTATTTCTTAGTATAATATTATTTTTAGTGGTAGGTAAATCTAAATGTCCAATAATTCAAAAAAAGAGCTATGGGCGATTTATATTGGGTATATAATTTATTTCGTGCGGTTTTTTTTCAAAATTTAAACGTTTATTTAAGAAAAACATGTACAATAGTATTATTCAAAGTATTGCCCATCTGAAGCTATGACTTTTTCCCATCTTTCTGGCAATTTGTGGATCCCATCCCAAAAGAACTGCGCCGGCTTGTCAGCCAAGAATGAATCAAGCCAATTTTTGATATTCTCCTCTGATGTGAAGCGTATTTCAGTGAGGGCGTTCTGCATCGACCGGAACAAATTGTAGTCATAAGGGGCAAGGTCTGGGCTATAAGGCCAGGGTAAGACTTCCCATCCACTGTTTTCCAAATAGTTCTTAACCGGAATAGCAACTTGGGGTCGAGCGTTGTCATGATGGAAAATTATTGCCTCGTGTCTGGTCGCATATTCCGGGCGTTTTTCGGCCACTGCTCTCTTCAAACGGATTAATTGTGTTCGATAGCGTTGTCTATTGATGGTTTCACCCGGTTTTAGCAGCTCATAATACAGCACACCCATCTGATCCCACCAAATACAGAGCATAACCTTCGCTCCATGGATATTCGGCTTTGCCGTTGATTTGGCTGGTTGGCCGGGTTTCACATATGATTTTTTGCGCTTGGGGTTGTCGTAATGGATCCATTTTTCATCACCAGTAACAATCCGATGCAAAAATGACTTCCTTTTGTGGCATTCCAGCAGCATTTCGGACATGCAAAACCGCCTTTCGATGTCTCTCGGCTTGAGTTCATGTTGAACCCAATTTCCTTGCTTTTGAATATATCCAGCTGCTTTTAAACGTTTTGAAATGGCTGCTTGAGTGACACGGAAAGATTCTGCAAGCTCTTCTTGTGTTTGGCAACAATCTTCATAGAGTAATGCTTCCAGTTCTTCATCTTCAAACATTTTTGGCTGCTCAGGACGTTGATCGTCTTCCAAGCCAAAATCACCACTTTTAAATCGTGCAAACGACTTTTGGCACATTCGCATAGCTAGCGCATGTTCACCATAAACTTGCACTAAAATACGATGACTTTCGGCAGCAGTTTTCTTCAGTAAGAAGAACTCCCTGCAAAAACACTTTTTCCGCCACAAACTTCGACATATTTGAGTGAAAAAAAATTATAAATATTGTTGTTTACGCTTCAAATGAATGACATTACTGAAATGACGTACAATGACAGTAGCTTTCCAACGCATGTTCCAATGGAATAATAACAATGGAATAATACAAGTTACGCCATCTCTTAGTAAACGGCACGAATTAAGTTATAGACCCAATACTTTAAGGCATCGGGTCAACAAATATTTATAATGAACATGTTTTGCAACAAAAAAATAATGAACCTAGAGCACAAACAATTTTCGTTAGTTCTTCTTGGAAATTGGATTATGCCAGCTCTTCATGCAGAATCATTCTTGAAAAATCCCAAGGTTGATTCAACATTATTTTAAGGATTTTGTTATGAGCAATTTTAAGTTTTTGATATGTGTTTAAGTGCAATTACCACAGACAATTCCCTAGTGCAAACGGAGATTATAAATTTTTCGTTTAAAAAAATAAATATTCGATTGTATGGCAACTGCTAAACAAAAAATTTAATCTCAGCTGTGCAATTGTAATGGAGAAGAAAATAAGTGTCCAACTACGAGTATTACCACAGCGCAACTAAAAAATATTTCGTTGATCAAGGCTGTTTTATTTTACTTGTGTGATCTATATAGCTTGACATTTTTCCGCGTTAATTTTAATTTCCCAATGCTTATAATATTCAAATATTTAATTTCAACCATTTCGCCAACAATTTTCAACAATCGCTCCATAATTCCATAAAGCAAAATAAGACGAGTGGTCGGTATACAATGCTATTTTACAATTTCGTATTTTAGGAAAGTCAGCGATGTTAATTTTAAACAGAGTTAGCACCAAGACAGATCCTCGAGGAGCTCCTGCACGTACAATTAGCGAACCCTTTAGTTATACATACTAAGAAAATTCGATCACTTAAAAAGCTTTGAATTATTTTAAAGAGATAATTTGAGAACCCGGTTCTTATCAGCTTAAAAATGAGTCCATTGTGCCAAACGGAGTCGAAAACTATTTCAATATCTAGCAGCACTAGGCCAGTCGACATTTTCGGAGTTAACTTTGGCTTTTTTCCACTTAATAGGAAAATATATTAATATATAGGGTGTTCCAGTTTAGCAGTATAATCCTATAAGGGCGAACAAGAAATTGTATGGCAGGGGGAGGGGGGGGGGGGGGGGCAATCGCACTCCATTTCAAGTTACAGCCCATCAAAGTGGGTGACCTCTAATTTGGAGATGTAACCACTTTAAACGCTATAATTTCTGAACTAGTACAGGTAAAAAAATAGTTTTGGACATTTTGGAAAGCTAATTTAGTAGTGCGTACTATCCACAGATTTTGTAGTAAAAAGGTGACTTTCAGGAAGACCTCAGCCACCAATATCAACTTCTGAAGACTAGTGATGATCCTGTCGAAAGGCCATGTTGGATTTCTGACGACTACCCAGCCCTTGGTTCAACGAAAAACGCCAATAGCAGAACTACTTGGGAGCTCTATGAGCAGAGGAGACAAAATGAAAGCTTGCTTCTGAGAAACAATAAGAAGCAGTGCGCTTTCGGAGAAATAGATAGATTGTATCGTGGATCAGGTTCAGAGGTTTTATCAGAGTAAAACAAATGTATCAAGGGTACATAGCCCGATCAAATTTCTGGTGTGGCAAATGCCCAGATTTATTCATTAATACAAACTATGAATAATAAAAGGTCTTACATTAAGCGCTTCCTATAAATTCAAATAAAACAAAGTGTGTGTGAGATATTTTCGAACTGTTTTATTCGTTTGAAAGGCCTATCGATGCCATTATGTATGGAATATAACATCGTTGAAATGTCCCGCCGCGACTTCTCTGGGTCGGGCGCATCCGAAATGTCAAATTTTCCATGACCCTGGCGCATGACCGATGGCAGGGGTTATGTTGGATTTGAGGGCCACTGTGGTTTGTGGCTTATTCGCATAGACCTGCGACTTCAGAAAACCCCATAAGAGAAAGTCTAACGGGGCCAAATCGTACGATCTCGGTAGCCAGTTCACATCACCTCCACGTGAGATGACCATGTCTGTCCTCGAATCGCTCATCGCTCGTGCAATATTTCCCATGTAGCGTGAGCTGTGTGGCACGTAGCGCCGTCCTGTTGAGACCAGATGTCCATATCATCCAATCTAGGCCAAAATAAATTGGGAATCATCGACCTATAGCACTCGCCATTGACGGTGATGGAATGACCAAAGAAATATGGACAGATGACGCTGCCTGCCCAAAACGCACACCAAGAGCGGGATGCATTAGAAGCTCTTGGATCTCATGTGGATTGGTTTCGTCCCAAATTCGACAATTTTTTTTGTTTACGTACCCATCATCCAGAAATGGGCCTCATTGCTGAAGAAGATTTTTCGACGAAAATTAGGGTCGGTTTCCAACTGCGTCGTTGTCTATGGTCGTTTACTTTCAGCTCCTGGGTCAGTTAAATTTTGTACGGGTGCAGGCTCAAGTTACGACGCAAAATTCCCCAAGTTTTGGTCTGCGTGTTCTTGTGAGCGACGTGAAATCGACTACCTCGGATTCTCCTGCACACTATCACGGATAGCGACGATCTTTTCGGCAGATATTGCATTTCGTCGATGGACGTACGTGTGTTGGTTTATCATTTGCTAAACCAGTGGACTCAAATTTGTCCACCACACTGCGAATAGTCCTATCGGTAGACGATTATGGCGACCGTAAAATGGACGAAGCGCGCGGAACGTTGCCCGAACAGAACACCCATTTTGATCAAATGAATTTATCATTTGCACGTGTTGTTGAATGCTATTTTTTTTTTCCTGTTTTAATAATTTACGCGCGCTCAAGGGATTAAGTATCCTTAAAATGTTTGCACACAGCGCGGGCGTCCATGGTGATTTGGCAAAACAGACTGAATAAATGACAGCCAATTTGAAAGATGTAGCTTTCAACAGTATGACCGCTATCAACTGTCGAAATTCGGAAGTCCCTATTGGAAGACCCTGTACAAGCTAAGAGCTAAATCTATGAATTAAAGCAACTGAATCTGCCACAAAAGATTGTTCTACGATTTGGTCGAGGAAGAGCACATCTGGCGAATGAAACCCAAGCGTCGTTTAAGTAAGGATTCATTAATCACCCTAACTTGCGTACAAGACATTATCCCCCGTATTATGTGAATTCTTCAAACTATTTGTTAACGATCTGATTGTCCCCTATCTGTGCGGTTTTAGAGCCGGTAAGTCAGCCGTTGGCTAAATACGGTAGATCTTAGAGAAAATCCAAGAAACCCAGATACAGATAGATACACAACACCGATCGATTTTAAGGCCGCATATCTGTATCTGTTGCTTTTGCATGACAGACAATCTGATTGGCAAGCGAACGCCAACTGCACAATTTTCCAAAAATCTGTGCAACAACTTTCGCACGCTGATGGGATTGACATCATTAGCATAAAGCTGCGAACTTTCACTGTTGTGTTGATAAGTATTAAAGCAAAAGTTAGAATATACATACAGAACACATGGGCTGAAAAGCCGTTTCTAAGAGAGGGCACCACATGAATTAAATCCATACCATTTTCAGTTAGTACCAATCTTCAAAAGAGGCGAACGAACCATTCGCAAGGGGATTGAAAAATTTAAAAGTGGTCATACAAGCACCGAAGATGATGCACACAGTGGACGTTCAAAAGAGGCTGTTTCAGATGAAAACATCAAAAAAGTCCACAAAATGATTAGGCAGACTATCAACAGCTACTATTACATTGCATTGTTGGAGCGTTTGGAGAAAAAGAAAGTGCTGTTTTATCAAGACAATGCACCGTGTCACAAGTCGATGAAAACGATGGCAAAATTGAAAGAATTCGGCTACGGATTGCTTCCCCACCCACCGTATTCTCCAGATTTGGCCCCGAGCGACTATTTGCTGTTCGCAGACCTCAAAAGAATGCTCGCCGATAAGAGATTTAAGACCGAATCGCCGAAACAGAGGCCTATTTTGAGGCTAAACCGAAATCGTACTACAAAACTGGTATCGGAAAAATCTTTTCAATCAGTGTATCGCCCTCGAAGGTAACTATATTGATAAATAAAATTGAATTTTGCAAAAATTTTGTGTTTTACTATAAAACGGCACTTTTTAGCCCATGTGTCATGTAGTGGTTGTAAACGAGAAGGGACCCACAACATGTGCGAATCGGAAGAAGCGTAGCAAAAGACAGCCATAACTTGAGGGTCGTTTTCGCGTTTTCTACCTCGACTACGCTACTATATTCTCTGTGATAATGAAACCTAATCAGAAAACAACCGGAGAGTTAGATTTGTCAATTAAAGCCTTGTCAATGAACACTTAGAAGATTCATTATTATTATTATCAAGGGAACGATACAAATTAATTTGTAGGGTCCGGGATTTAACGACGGGGTACTATGCCCAGCACGCGGAGTACTGAGTTCCCATGTGGTCACCCACCTACGTACTTGCCGAGAAGATTCATTATATCATAATCATTCCAGCTCTAGTCTATGGCGCAGAAGCATGGATACTGGTGACGGCGGATGAAGATATCCTTGGTCGTTTTGAACATCAGATTCTTCGAGTACTTTTCGGCGAAATTTGTATCGATTGCCTTTGGAGGAAATGATCTGCCTTCTGAGTAGATGGCAAACGGAATTTGTCCAGCCCGTCTCTTGAAATGGCGAATGCTCTTCGCTCTACTGCTACAGAGCCAGTACACTTCTTTCCAAGCTTATCAAAACGCTGATGAACCGTCTGCTCACGAAATATATCGAGACATGAACATTTCTCAATGACTGGTATAGTTTTCACAGCAACAGGTCAATTGGTAATTTAATGTCATGTTTCACCAAAAAGTGGAACCATAATCTGTACCAATCTGGTGAAAGCAAGATAGATATACTTGACGTTTCAAAGGCATTCGTCAGGGATTCACATCCTCACCGACTACACTTGCGTTGCGTCCAGTATTCCGGTGGAACACGAAAAACATCTGAGGGAAATTATTGAGAGGTTGCGGCAGAATAACTTGAATATTACGTTAATTATCAAATGTGAATTGAGAACGGAGACCATCAAATTTCTTGGCCATCAAGTAGAGAAAGACAGAATATAGCCATTACCAGAGAAAGTAGAGTGCATACGTCACTCGGTGGAAAATCAACAGATGCTACAGAAGGTCATTAAGGGTAACAAGAAAAGCGACCGCACGAAAGTCCAGTGGGGCGAACAAACTGCTTTGGCTTTCGCGAAGTACAAAGGAGACTTGGTCAAGCGATTGCACCAAGCTTGTTATGGAATACCTAAAGTGTCAAAAGATGAAATATGCATAACAAGTTCACATTCTCACAAATTTCAACCCCAGACCAACGTTTTTCACATATACATACTGACATTATAGGACTTTCGGCATTATCAAAAGATAATCGCTACTGCTTCACTATGATTGACAGATTTACGGTGTGGCCTGATATGATCATGATGGAAGACATTTCAGGAGTATCAGTGGTAAGAAAACTTCCAAAAGTTCCAAACAAAATCACAACAGATCTCGGGAGGCAATTAGAATCAACTATGTATATTTCACGAAGTGTGAAAACTACGCCCTACCACCCACAGGCAAATGGTATGGTAGAGCGTCTTTATGGTATATTCAAGACAGCAAAAAGGAGAGCCGAACTTACCTTGGGAATTACTTTACACCTGCCAAGAGAATTCTGGTTTTATAAAAGGATATCAAAAAAGGAGGCAACAACTCAAACAAATCAGCACATATCACCACGAAAGATGTAAACTTTTTATACAACAAGACTTAACTAACTGTTGTAAGGATTGATGCTGCTCGGCCAGTGTTTACACGAATATACAACGGCCCATGTGTACGAGTATATTAGCAGAACATGCAAGTACTACTGCGTTGTCATCAACGGAAAATCAGTCAAGGTATTGACGGCTTAAAGTTGCTTTCGTCACCTCAATGGAGCCACACGAAGCGTCGAAGGAGATGCCATCAGATGTTCCGGCAAGAAATCTATCTAGAAGGTATCAGCTGAATTTCTGTTACTGTACAAAAGATTGTTTTTTTTCTCGTTTTTGGCTGCAGATACCACTCGAACAAAATTTTAATCCACATCCATCCTAAAATGTAAAATTAACCTAGAAAATGGAACAATTTTGATAAGCGAAAATGTGTACATTTGAAATCTATGGATCTCTTCTTCAATGTTCTCCTAAGTTGTACTGGACGGTCTGAAGTCTGATATACACAAAATAGATGCTAGTGTGCCTCAGGGCTCCGATCTGTATCCAACACTCCTTTTAATTTTCATCAATGATCCCTTATCCAATTTATTCGTTTGCTGATGACATTACTCTTTGCTTTTCATATTCGTTCCTGTATCTACTCATGTCCTTGGTATTCGGCTGTAGAACAGGGACCGTACCATATGTGAAGCTCGTTAAATTCCGATCAATATCAGCATATTTAATTGGAAAATGAACAACAGATTGGAATATAATGCTTCCACAACGCAATGTTGTTTGCTGTCGTTAAATTTAAGTAGTCAGCGATTTTCCGTGATTGGTACTTCCATCCTTGAAACCGAAAAACTTTTCATTCTCAGTATGTGTGTCAATGACAACCTTTGTTAGAATGATCACATATTAAACGTCGCCAAAATTGTTGGGATATGTCGAGGTTTCCTCAAACGATGTAAAAAATACTTCATTCGCATTGATCTAACTTCAATATATAAAATAATTATCCGCCCAAAATTGGAGATTTATGGCAAAACCTGGTCAAGTGCTAATAAGATGAAACTAATATTGCACTGTCAACTGACACCCTTGAAGACTCACGTTATGTCTCCTGTCTTATCTTGTTCTATCGTTATCTTCAGCACTAGTGCTCTATCGATATAACTAGCAGTACTACGTCCCCTTCAAAGGTTTAAGACCTTAGTTCTACCGGGAACTTCGTCATCTTAGTAAGTCAGAATCAGTCGGTCACATAGGCAGGACTTCAAAAATTTACTTTTTCATTTTCTTCGCTACGAATGGCAGCCCAGACTGGTCACGCCATCTCAGGGCTTATAAAGCCGTGTATCCTTTTAATTCCTCCACAAAACTAACAGTTTAAGCAGATAAAACTTAAAACTTCGGCATTAAATCCGTCAAATTTATTATTATAAAAAGTTGCGATTTTAGTCAACACGAATCTATGATAAAGCAGCGTACAACTTTACTATCCTTTGTTACGTTCAGATCAGACCAAGGGCATCATCTGTACAAACTAGCATCAATTGTTAATTCAACACACTCCTATGTATGTATCCAATCAAGGGAATGGGTATTGATTCGTTTGTTAGATCCATTAACCATTTACCCTCATTTTATCTAATGGAAGAAAATCCACAGACACTACAATGCCACTGATATATTGTACATAGTCAAGGTCCATGGAACGTGTGCTTCAATCTATCAAACTCATCTATAAAGCGGGCCACTTTCATTCCTGCCATAGTCTTGTTAAGAACAATGGCAAGTTCAATGAACGGCTTTACCGAAACATGCTTGAGCTACATCGGCAAGGACGTATGTACATACCATCGGAGTGACATGAACGTGCCATCAAGTTCAGAGCGAAAAATTGAATTAGAGAATATTTTCAAGTTCACGGACGAAGATTAATGCAAGATGTTTCTACGATGGCATGGCTGTATGGATTCGTGAACAGGCAGTTACAGACATTTGAAATCGTGTCAATTAGTAGACACAATCCTAGGTTCTGGCCTCACGGTTATATTTCCCTAATTACGGGACAAAATAGGTGCAAAAATTACAAGGTAATTCCAATATGTTGGTACTGGAATAATAGGAAGGAGAAGTCTCCAAAATAAGTTGGGGAACTACAATATTATCCAATACACATTTCAAACCTCAACAGGTGGTTGAGAACTTTGGTGTTAAAATAAAGGGAACATTTCTGGATTTCTTCTGGGAGTGGAGACAAATATTATAGGAAGTGACACTTCGGTTTGTGTATCGGATGCAATACATTTCTGGCGCTACTAACTTCAAAGCTTATTCGTGAGATGTTGATGATAATACAGTTAACCTTAGAATGCATACGGGTTTTTTAAGTACGTTAACACATATATGGTTCCTGAGCACCCCAGTCCTTTGGAGTGAGCAATATATTTATTAATAAAATTAACAAGAACAATGGCATTTAATTCACGGTAGCAAAATGGGAGAAAAAATAAATTCCACAGTTTTTCTTGGTTCTGAAAGTAGAAATATAAGGCAACATTAAAATATATAATAAGCTTTGATTTTCTAAATATTACTTTTATACCACCTTGATCCCGGAATTTATTCAGAAGATTAAAAATAACAAGTTTATTCATCTAGATCTATATTGTCCCCTTTAAAGTAATCACCATCGGCTGCAACACACTTATTCCAGCGCTTGATCCAATCCTCGAAACATTTTTTATATTCGGTTTTCGGTATGTCCATCAGTGCTTCCTGCGATTTTTCCATTACTTCCACTCGGCGCGGCTGCTGAAACGCATTCCCCGTAGTGGTTTTTTAACTCGCTTGAACAGACAGAAGTCACAGGGAGCCAAATCAGGTGGATTCGGTGGCTGTTGGATGATATTTGTTGCATTTTTCGTCAGAAAATTACGAATAATGATGGCACTGTGCGACGGTGCGTTATCATGGTGCAAAATCCACGAGTTTTCTGCCCATAATTCTGGCCTCTTTCGGCGAATTGCTTCACGCAAACGTCTCATAATAATACTCTTTGTTTACAGTCTGGCCTTCTGGCAAAAATTCATAATGCACTACACCGTTGTAATCCATGAAAACCTTGAGCATTGCCTTCTTTTTGGACTGAAAACGACGTGGTTTTTTTGGTCTCGGCTCATTTGGTGGAAGCCATTCACTTGCCTGATGTTTGGATTGCGTGTCGTACTCATAAACCCACGTCTCGTCTCCAGTAATGATCCATTTGATGAATGTCGGATCGGATTCAGCCTCGCAAATCATCTCTTTTGACACGTCAACACGAACACGGTCTCTTTTTTGCATGAAACTGAGGTCTTTTGGCACCAACTTTGCTGCTACACGACGGAAACCCAAATCATTAACCAAAATGTCTTGGACGGATCCATAGGCAATGTTCAAGTCCTCCGCTATCTCTCTGATGGTTAATTTGCGATTATTGACCAACATTTCTTTTACTTCATCAATGTTTTCTTCGGTTTTCGATGGCGATGGTCTGCCACTGCGTTCATCATCTTCGACTGACTCACGACCACGTTTGAACCGCTCGTGCCACTGGTAAAGGACCGTTTTTTTTAGAAAATCGTTGCCGAAACACTTTTCCAACATTTCCAACGTTCGCGCACCATTAGATCCGTTTTTTACGCAAAATTTAATACAAGTTCGTTCTAGCAAATTTAAATCCATTTCTAAAATTGTAAAAAATCGCCAACACACACAGAGATAGATGTACTCTTGGCTACGTAACTTTTTCAAATGTTAAGGTATGACGCTAAGATTTAGAGAGAATGTCAACAATAGATTTACCAACTTAACAAAAAAAAAACAGAACTCAAATCGGAAAAATGAGAGCGCCGGTAAGTTTTTGATCAGATTGGTATTTTTAGTGCTCTTTCCTGTACACGTAAAGGCAGCTGTTATGTACTTGTATGCGGTGGTCGTTACAAATATGCCCTTGACAACTAGCGCACGTTGTTTTGGATTTCTTGTCCTGATTCCTGGGACATAAAAAGCATCTCCCCTGCTTTGGAACTTTTCTTGGAGGTACATTAAGAGGACTACCCTCGCGAATTTTTGTTTCGTCTCCCTCAAAATCTGTAAGCACCTTTTCGGTATTTAACCTCAGATGACTGTGGATTAATGTTTGCTACAACCGTTTTTGTAAATAAGGTTTTGCGAGAGACAAACCTAAATTGTAGAGAAAGTTGCTTGGTTTATGTTTTATATTTTTGAAGTTAGTTTCGAGCGAATAAACCATCGAATTGATACCACCCTGGTCAAGCATACCATAAAAGTACCTCAGAGACCAATTTTAAGTTTTTCTTGCCACTGAATAATTATGGGCCAGCTGATCAAAAGTGCCAACGCCTCCTTTAGTGTGATTATAAAATTCAAAAATTTGAGGTTTTTTTGACTCTGGAACAATCTCGATATTTTTGTGAAGCGATGACACCAACAGTACTCCTTTTGATATTATTTTTATTCCGTACTTGTCCGGCTTCGAAGGAATATAAATTTTAAACGGACAATTGCCCCTAAAGCCCATAAGTTTTTCATCAATCGTGCAATACTCGTGAGAGGTGTAATATTTAATGCACTTGGAAATAAACTGTTCCCAAATGAACCTTACCGGAGCCAGTTTATCAAAACGATTTCATCTTTCCCTCTCATCGAGTCGAATATGATTCATCAGAAATTCAAACCCATTATGGTCTGCAATATTTGAGAGCACTTTGTGGACCACATGTCACGTGTGTTTCTCCAGGCTTGCTCCAGCAATTTAAAGTAGCCCAATAAGGGTACGAATTCCTTTTCCATTTGTGTCGGCCAGTTGGAGTTGGAGCAGATGTTGAGGGTGATGAAGCATCGGGTGGTACGAGACTTTTTTGGGTTTGGCTTCTGATTTCGGTGTTAGTATTTTTTACTAAAGAACCTAGCACAATGTCATCAAATAGAAGATTCCATGATTCAATGCCAGATGTTACGAATTTAGCAGCATCTTCGCAGCCAGGCATTTTCAGAACAATGTTCTTAGCTGCTGTCCGACCACTTGACACTTGAGGCTGTATAGCCCAGCGAAATCCTTTCTTTCCTAACAAAACTCCGGAGTTATGCCGTTCTTCTGGCTTCTCTTCTTCTTCACACTCACTGGCGGAAATTTCATCGTCCTCTGCAGAGTCCGTTTCCATGTCTTGTCGTTCAAATTCATCATCTATATCGCTATCTAAATCTAAAAGCAGTTGCCTTATCTCTTCCCCATCGTATTTCGCCATTTTTTGAGACATCCTTCGCAGACTAAAGATTCATTTTGCACTTCTGCAATCACGGAATGTTTTTTTATCCAACTCTGATGTGGTTGCAGTTCACTCCAGTCACCACGATATTTTCAAAACGGCAATTGAAAATGCACTGAAACACTTTGACAAACGATAAGTTTTTGAAAAAAAAACTAAAAGTCATGACACTCAACGAAATTAACGACCTTTATTTTCAAAAATGCAACCGTTTATTTTTTGGAGTGGGGTGCGCTGGCATCCTAAATGCATTCTTGGGTTAAATTCGCCTATGCGACCTCGGTTATAAGGACGCGAGTTTTGAGTCCCTTTACTTTACCCTACACGTATTTTTTTTTCCATATGAATTTACCCTGATTCCGGATATACTCGTAGCGTCTGTTTTTTAACAAGAGTACCAAATATAGCGGCAAAATAAAATATATGCAGATTTTAAACCTGGCAAACTACCGTTTATTTGGAATGGTTTGCCTGTTCACATTGGTGTGGGCATGAAAGGCCTTCCTATGAAAGTCGTGTTCACATTTTCACGGGATTGACATTTTCACAACGACTTTTTGACGACGGAGCACTTGAGTCGGATCATTTTTAATTTCTAAATGTGAGCAGTTGACTTGAAACATACCTCTTCCTCTTCCTTACCAAAAAATTCAGTTTGAAAGGGGATTTTCATTGCATTGGACTTCTTCCTCCAACTCATTAAAAAAATTCCCCTCTCCTTCAAAAAATCCTCCAGCAAACGCCAATCAGAACAGGCACTTTGTTTGTTTTTTCATTTACTGAAAACTGAGAATCAAAGAAGAAATTATGTACATATTCGTACTCTGTGAAGTTCGCAATTCGAATGTAACTTTGCATTTCGCAGAAAAAAATTAATTTGTTTGATTTAAGTAGGTTATTGGCTTATTGTTGGGAACATTAGTCCTTTCAAACCTTTTGTTATTATTTCGCATGTTTTGCTTTAGTTTTCTAATGTTTTGAAAGCAGCGTATTGACTATTGAACAAGGAGATTTGCAGAATGCAGAATCGTGAATCGACTGCCAGTCTATGCATAGAATTCAAGATGCCGCATTCCTCGTTGTCTACGATTTGGAAAAATCGGGAACATATTCAGCAAAATTTAGACTCGAATTACCAAAAAACAAAAACAAATCGTATATCTGAAAACGAAGGTATTGAAGACTTCTTTCGCGGTTCAAATCGCAACGCAGTAAAAACATCCCCTTGAGCAGTCACATTTTGCCATAAACGGCTAATGAATTTGGCATCCTACTAGAGAACGTTCTGAAAGTTGGGTCTATTGATTTCGACAGCATCATAACATCGTGGTTGGCACAATTTGCGGTGAATCAGCAAGTGTTTCTAAAAGTGATTGTAATGAATGGTTAAAAAACGTTTTCCCGAAACTGAGAGAAGGATGTAACGAGACCGAAATTTATAATGCGGATAAAAGAGGGTCCTTCTTTAAACTTACACCTGAAAGAACATTCAAGTTTAAGGGTGAAGCATGTTTGGGTTCAAAAGAACGGATTACAGTGTAGATAGAGTAAAACGGAACTTACTTATCATCGGTGAGTTAAGAAATCCTCTATGTTTTCAGAATACAAAAAGTTTACCTGCTGATAATGAAGCCAGCAAAAAGGCCTGTATAGCTTCTAAGATTTTTGAAAACAACATTAAAAGCGTGGAACTCGAAGTTAAGGCGCGAAAAAAAATATTTTATTTGTTGATAACTGTCCTACTCATCCACCTAACATTAAATTGGCATTTTTACTTCCGAACACAATTTCTGTGATCCAACCCATCAACCAGGAAATTCTAAAGCGCCTCCAACTGAAATATCGAAAAACTTTGAAATTAAAAATGATAAATCATCTTGAGAACAGCCCTTCAGAATATCGCCTAAGTCTTTTAGACGCAATTGTTTTGAGAAATAACACTTTGTTGTAATAAATAACCACCTTACCTTTGGTAGGGGGGAAGATATTTATTTTAGTAAAATAGTCGATTAGACTGTGAAATTAATTCTGCCTTTATTTATTTAAAGTGTTGGCTATTTATAATGGATGAGTTTTTAATCGTTAGGTTTTTAGTTTTCAAAAAAAAAACACAGGAAAATTGTAGAACTGTATAGAATTTTTATTTGAGTTGATAAACCAATACTGGGCATTTACTTTTTAAAGATTATTTCATGTAAATATTGACCACGACTACGTTTTAAGTGGTCCATATTTAAAGTCCAATTTTGAATCACTTTTTCGAGCATATTGGCTCGTATCTCGCTAATAACACGTGTAATGTTGTCTCATAAGCCTGCAATCGACACTGGTTTATCCAGATGGATGAGTGATTTGACGTATACCTATAAAAAATATTCTAAAGGTGTCAAATCGCATGATGTAGTCGGCCAATTCACCGGTCCAAAACGAGAGATAAATTGCTCATCGAACTCATTTCTCAATTGGTCCATTGATTCGCGTGCTGTATGGCATGTAGCGCCATCTTGCTAGAACCACATATCGACTAGGCTCAGCTCGTGCATTTTGGACAGACAAAAAAAAGTTCGAAATCATTGAACGATAGCGGGCGCTATTGACGGTGATGTTGTTCTCACAGTCATCTTTGAAAAAATACGGGTCAATGACTCCGGCGGACCAAATAGTGCATTGGCAGCTCTTGTATTGCCTGAGGTTGCTCATCGGACCAAATACGGCAGTTTTGTCTATTCACATACCCATCTATCCATAAATGAGCTTCGTCGCTGAAGACAATTTTTCGGTAAAAAAGCGGGTCTTCTACCAGCTTTTCTGAGACCCACTCATTGAAAATTCGACACTGTGGCAGGTCGTCGGCTTCAGTTCTTGCACGAGCTGTATTTTGTGAGGTTTTAGACCTAGATTTTTGCGTAAAATCTTCCACGTAGTCGAGTAACACAATCCCAAATGTTGCGAAGGGCGACGAATGGACAAATCACGGTGTTTATTAACACTGGGGGATACAGCAGCAATATTTTCCTCTTCGCGAACTCTACATATACGGGTAGGTGGCTTGATGTCCAATAGCCTGAAATTGATGTGAAATTTGATCACTAAGTCTTGAATTGCTTGCTCAGTAATTCGATTATGACGACCGTAAAATGGTCGAAATCTTTCACAGAGCACGAATTTTTTGATAATAAAGTTCAATAATTTGTTTGCGTTGTTGGGGTGTAAGTCTTCCCATGACAAAATGGCAATGTCAACTGAACATGTCTGACTTTGACACGTGTCACGAATCACCAGTGAGTTGTCAAAAATAGAACACTGAAAAACGAAACAGCAAAAAAATCATCCTTTGCAATTTATTGATTGCTTATTCCAAGTTTAAAGAAAAGGGTGACCAGATAAGAACGATATGAAAAAAAATTTAAATAAAACAACAACGGTGTGAGGTATAGAATTTATTCTGACTTTATTTTAAAGCTAAGTTGCTGCCATTATGTGTGCAGTGGCAGTGCTTCAAGCGATCGGTTAAATTTTTGATGACCTGGTCCAATATGTGTGGCGTTATCTCTGCAATAGCGTGTCGAATGTTGGTCTCGAGCTCGTCGAAAGTGATTGGCTTGTTGGCATAGACTAAGGACTTCACTTAGCCCCAGAAAAAATAATCGAGTTGTTTCAAATCGCATGATCGCGGCGACCAATTGATGAACGCTCGCCGTGAGATGACCCAGTCGCCAAATCGCTTGTATGACATGTTGCGCTCCCTTATTGAGACCACAGCTCGGATATATCGATGTTGTCGAGCTCTGACCACAGAAAGTCGGTTAACATCGCTCTATACCTTAGACCATTGACGGTAACGGTGTCTAATTTCTCATTTCGACAGAAAGAAAGTCCGATGATGTCGCCATACCATAAACTGCACCAAACAGTCAATCTTTGTGGATGCATGGATGCTTGGCCGTTACTTGCGGATTGGATTCGCCAATGCCAACACCGGCATTTTTTCTTCTTGACACAGCTGCTGACCCAAAAATGGCCTCGTCCGAGAAGATGATTGTTTGGCCAAAATCCGGATCTCCGGGCAACATTTGCAGCACCCAATGAGCGAACTCACGGCACTGCGTATTCTCATCCGGCTTCAGTTCTTGAGTCAGCACAATCTTATACGGATGTAGGTCCAAACCCAACCGCAAAATAAGCCGGGTTGATTATCTGGCGATACCCAATTTTGCGTATTTACAACTGAACCGGAATTTCGATAATATTTTTGAATAATTTCTGCACGTTCGCCAAGAGTAAAACGACGCATAGTGAAATGGCAAACCTCGCTGAATATTTTGACATCTGGGTGCCATTGTCAACTTTGACAGCTGCTAAAATATAACAACTGGAATAACTATCATTGCTATCTGGTCACCCGCTACATCAACTCGATCATCGATTTTAGCCGATGAGGGAGTTTTACTTGACGAAGCCGTCATTGTTGTGGAGTTTGTTTACTTCGGAAGCGATTCATAAACAATAAATACCCAACTTCCGGGTATCTTATCTCCCTTGCTGAGGTAACTAATCGGGTTTTAATGAGATTTTCGCTTACAGCAACTAATGAAATTAGAGTGGTCAGAAATATGGTACATAAGGCTGCTCCCAAATATCACTTCCTATGGGATCCAGTCGATATGGTTAAGTTCATTTGAAATCTCTGCCTGGAGTAGCGTTAATTTTTGGTGGTGACAAGTTATATATCATTTGGGAAGCGTGGATGCCCGTGGTTATTTTCTTGAGTTCCACCTGAAATTGCTTGAAATAAATTACTGGAAATATTGCAGTCTGGGAAACGTACTAAAGTTACTATTGTTATGAGTGAGGTTAGGGAGTCGTTACACATCATCAAATTAACTTCATTGGACCTTGATCTATAGATTACTTCAAGATCACTCTGTGCATGATAAATCTTATCGTACTCCGCGTTGACCATGATTGAGTTGCAGGTTGTGAAAAGTGACTAGAATGTGGAGATTTTGTGCACTTCCTTCCAGCATCAACTTTATCCTAGATACGGTAACCCAGATCTACCACTTTAGATGGCTCACTGAATTTCTCGTTGTCTGAACTAACCATAATTTGTTGTACAAAGCTTCCATTTGCCAGCAGAAGAGCGCGGGAATCACTTGTTGGAATATCGATGAAGACATACTATAGTATGTACATATATTCGAAAAAGTGTTTATCTTGACGAATAGACTTCATTTTTTTGTTGATAGTAAATAATGAGGATACATCAGGGAAATAACAGAAATGATAACAACAGCATGGGAAAGAGTGTATCCAGAGGCAATAAAAAAATGTATCGCACATGCCGGTTTCTGCAACACTTCACTTTTATTTAAACCAATGATGGCATGTTCAGTTGACATTGCCTTTGGTACAACTTGGTAAAATTTAGATCAGCAAGGAAAATTACTGTAACAGGGAGACCTATATTGGTCTAGATATCCGTATTTTGACGGATATGGGCCCTACATATAAAGAAATTATTGAAGAAATTGCATCAATTCCATCTTCAGGAAAAAATACAGATGAAGCGTGGTGATCCGGAATTGCCGGAACGAAAAATGTTTGCAGAAAAAAAGAAAATTAAAGCAGAAAAATATAACAGATTTTTTTAAAGAAAAAGTTTTTAAATAAAGAAAAAACTATATTTCATAGGTATAAATGTAAACAGAGAAAAACTCTTCTATGGCAACCATGTAAATACTCTCAGCCACTATTCTATTTTGTATATGTATAATGAATCGTATGATTTTACATAGAGTAATAAAGTGTATAAATACTCGTATGTAGAAGCCGAACACCGAACAAAGTTTTTTTTATTTTCATTGTCTATCCCTACATAGTTTTCAGAAGGTGGAACTGTGTAACCCGTTAACATTATTGCATTCTGGCAACCGTACGGGTCGAAAGATTTCAACAAATCATTTCACTAAAAGAAAAATTAAATCGATTTGGGCTCAACACCAATGGAAATAATGCGGAGCTGAAACGTGGATTACAAAAGCACTTAGACGATTTTGGCGAAGCCAAAATTGCAAGAAATTTTTCTGGTATCCAAGAAGATGATGCAGCAATAATGGCGAGACAGGAACCGATAAAGAGGTAGAAAAGACGGAAACACAGGGATTAAGTAGATGATCTTCAGCCAGAAATTGATAGACTTGTTGACAGAAATAAAAAGGAAACAGGAGATTTTACTTCTTAAAGAACTAAATCATCCAGCACTCCAACTAGGTGTTCAGTTTCGTGCAATGACATCAAAGACACAGTTACTAGTTTTTCCGGCGACGATAATTTTTCCATAAAACAGTGGGTGAGGAGTTTCGAGGAGGCACAATTGGAATGAACATCAGTCATTTATTTTTTGCAATGCGGATCCTAAAGGGAACCGCCAGACTATTCCTCCGTTCATCCCGTTGCTCAATATGGCCAGAAATTAAGTCGAACATGCTTAAGAAGTTTCACCAAGTAGTGACGTCCGCTGATGTGCACGATACCCTCAGAAATCGTAGTGAGAAGAAAGACGAGAACTTTCATCAATACATACTGGCCATGTAGGACATTGCATACCATGCTGAAATCAATGAAGCAGACATTATCCACTACATAATAAAGGGAATCCCCGATGGCTTATGTAATAAACAGTTCCTTCTAACAACAAAAACAATCGACGAACTAAAACAAATGTTGGGAAAGTATCAGAAAATGAAATCATACACCACAGACAATACACCGATGTTTTCAAACTCCAATGCAAACTCATTTGTAAAAAGGTAGCTGCTTTAAGTGTGGAAGACATGGGCATTGGGCAGCCACCTGTAAAGGCAACAAGCCTTCTTCAAATCCTTCAGCGGTCCTCTTACTTCAGAAACCCTGAACTGAAAGTAAACCAGGAGAAGACAAAGCAAATAAGAACTTCTTTAATAATGATTTTTCACAAAAACTAATGATGTTTTAATATTTCAAGCTAATACCATATTGGAGACCGGCAATCCAATAAGCTTCATACACGAGCAATTTATTCCATCTTTTGTGATTGTGCCGCTGGAGACTGATGGCGTCAAATGGGTTTCGTATTCTCATGTATTTCCAGGGCGTGGGCCTGGTATAAGTTTCTGAGTGGCCTAAATGTGTGGTCGCTATGGTAAAGCGGAGTGGGGAGTGGACGCCGTGAGGATGAACGAGCCGAAGCGAAGACTAGTTCGTCTTTTGCAGTCGACGAGCCATCTTTTGAGGTTTGAGAATAGATAATCGGGCGAATAAGGGGATGCGACAGCAATTGGAGCCGTAAGTCATTGATTTTAGCCGTAGTTGCGGTGCCCTTGTGCGCCGGCCCATTGTCTTGCAAAAATAAAATTTTTTTTCGCTTCATGTGAGGCCGTTTTGCAGCGATTTCGTCCTTCAATCGCTCCAATAATGCACAGTAATACTCGCTGTTGATGGTTTTTCCTTTTTCGAGGTAGTCCACGAAGAGTATGCCATTACAATCCCAGAAAACTAACGCCATAAACTTTCCGACCCATCGAGCCTCCCTCGGCCGCTTCGGAACACTCGTGCCTTCTTCAGTCCATTGCCGGGCACTCTTTCTGTTCTCTGGTGTGCAACAGTGGATCTAAGTTACCAATCGACGCGAAAAGTCCGCCCGATTCCGCATCAGCAAGTCCAAACACTCTTTCGAAGTGCTCTTGCGTTCGTGCTAGCCCCATAATATTTATCCAACTTTTCTTTTGTTTCCTTCGCCATTTTGCCTCTCAAAAAATAATGTTTTATGAGAGAACGAAAATCGTTTTTGTCCATACTCAGCATGATGCCAAACACGTCAACAACAATCAGCTGTCAAAACAAAACTAAAGACAGTATCGCACTGAAATTTGGCAAGTCTGCCTAAACATGAACGGACTTCAAGGCACCATAACCTTTTTTGCAGTAGCAGCGCATTCTGACGGTTACCCCACCTATAAAGTTAACTTTGAACAACTCTAAAATTCAAAGAATTATTGTAGATGATACTGTCAACAATTCCAAATATTATGACCAAAATTATTTAGAAAATTACGCTATTCATTCTAAAAATTATGTTAAAACTTGTACTACAAATGATTTGAAAATTTTTGAAAAAGATTGTGATATGAAAGTGGGGTTAATGTCGAACGAATAAAATGTTTTAAATGTAGTAGTAGTAAATAAGTTGGTTTATTTTACTAAAAGTATATTTAATGTGCTTTAAGAAGGAGTATCAGTATGGACACGTCTATTCACTACTATCGGTTACTGTCGACTGGCTTTTTCCTCCGTAAGTTCTAATCTTTTTCCATTCTCCTAGTATGATCGTCTCGTCTATGTGTTTCATTCGCCCTTTGTTTCCTTGTACGTACTTCGTTCGTATTGCGTATTAAAGTCGTGTGTATGTATTATTTTAGTGTGGTAACCGTCTCTGTCGTCCTTTTACCGAATCCTACACTCGGCCATCCAGCTAAATCGTTGGAATGATTTCGTCCAAGGTCTCATACCATCAACAGCGGCGTTTCTGCGCCCTGGTCTGGCATGACTATTCATCTTAACAACTTTATATCAATCGTGCTTACATACCCTGACTATCATATAGGGCCCCAGAAACTTCGGTTTCAGCTTCAAACATGGTCCAAACTGAGTCCTTCCCTTCACTGAGTATCTCTTAAATATTTGTCGCCTCTTTTATACCCATGTCTATTGCAGTAAGTATTTTAAAAAAAGTATTCTTCGTACTTCTAGACGGCGTATAGTTTATGATCTAGTGGGCCCGATTCACCTCTTTCTAGCAGCAACTTCGATCGATTCACACGTTCTAGTTGACAATTTCCTCTCGGTGCCCCATAGTGGATATCAAATGCGTAATGTCCAATATTCCCCACAAGGTCTTCTTTAATGAGATCTTCGCATTCTTTTTCCCATTAATGAGTTTCCTATTCACCCGACACCTCTAGATCTTCTGCCTTAACCGATGATTGCACTGATGTGCTTACCCCACCTCGCCGTCTAAACTGTATTTCGTTATTTTACAGTTACGATATTTACAGATGGCTGTCTTATCACGTTTGCCTCAATTACTACTGAAAACAGCATGTCGCATTCGCATACGGAATGTATGCCGTTGCCCTAATCCAATTAGTACTGTCGTTTCTCATACTAATTCAACCTCAGGGAAATTCCATAACGCTTCATACCTTAAGAGTAACAAATCACATTGCATATCTCCGAACCCTGTTATTTCCAAACCGTTTACGGTAACATCCTTCATTAAATGCCTTGACTTACTTCCAAAATCCACTTCGCTTTTGGTTTCTTCTTTCTGCACTGACGACTTCTTGCATAGCGATGTCCAATTTCATCGCATTTGAAACATTTATAGCCCTGTGGACACGGTCTCCATAAATGATGAGGATCTCCGCACTTGAAACAACGTTTCAGGCCTTCCTTTTTCACAACAGATTTCGGTTTCTTTCCTAGCAGATGATGCCATCGATGAAAACTTTTGAGAACCCTCTTTCGCCATCTTGATACGCTCGTAGATCTTTAGTTTTTGTTTTAAATCATTGATGGTGGTTGCCTCATACATACATACTATACTATTCATTTTGCCATTCTTCAGTCCGGCAATAAAATATTCAATTAAGGAATTGGGTTAGCGATCTCCGGCAGCTTATACTGGTACATATAAATATTCACGCAGTGTCTCACTATGTAGTTTGCCCCTGCTACTGAGTTGACGGTGAACTTCTGCTGAGCTGACTTCGATTGCGAATTCATCTTTAAAAGCTTCTTTTGGTGATTCCCAAGCCTGTAAAATGTTCCTGCTCTGAATATACATATAATTTCCTGCCGCCGAGATTAACAACGTGTTCTTCCTGAGCATGCGCAAAATTCCTTCAAATTCATCTGCCCAGCTTTTGACATTTTGCGAGGATTCTCAAGAGAATGGTGTTGTACTTTCTTCGATATCTTTGAATTGAAACGTGTTTGGAGACTCGTATTCTATCGTTTTTTGCGTTGCCTGCGAACATTGTACACTTTATCGTTGACCGACACACTCGCCGCTGCTTGCCGAATCAATTACACTCTCTTATACAGTGTCCTCTGAACTATCATCCTCAACATGTCCATAGTATTCTATGGACATTTTATTTTTTTTTGAACGCAATATCTTTGGGTACGTAATCAGTTTCCTATTAAATTTCTTTTTGCCTTTTTCTTACATTTACATTTTTACAACACAATATAGAACTCTAAGGACTCGTAATATCACTATCACTGATCTTATCTTTAGATGAGCCTCCAAGAATTGTGTCATCGTCATTGCCGTCTTTATGTCGCCTGTAATTCATTTACCGAATCCCATATGAATGCTAAAACTTCTTATGGTAATTTTAAAGACAAAATTCATTTATTTATTTATATCATTTTGTTAGTTATAATCTTATTTTAGACTAGCTCTAATAATTAACAAAGATACATGATAGCGCTTTTACAAAACAAGTTAGACATATTGAAATCAATAGCGTTTCTATACAAATTACAATTGACACAAGCCGTAGTGTAGTTATAGGATCATTTCGTCCATAATTCGTTCTGTTTCTAGAAATAAGAAGGCATATCATTGTACCAATTCATTGTACGGACAGCAAACTTCGTAAGTCGTTTTTGAATTCTCACAATACGTAATTCATGATTGCGGCAATAAGGGTTCCAAATGATACAACAATTTTATAATATAGAACTATGTAATTAGAGTATTATACGAGGGCTATTCCAAAATTAATCTCCGATGTGTTACAATTCATTACATACGTGCACTTCGGTGACGTAATTCTGCATGTCGCAATCAGTACATTATTCTCTAATAATATGCCAAGTTTCGACCGTTTACGTTCACAATTTTTCCGTTTTAACATGAAGAATACAATTTTATCTCCCGCCGCATTCGAAAAGCATTTCTCGAAAGTTTAGAAATGGAAGGTGAAGAATTTTTACAGCAAATTGTGACTGGAGATGAGACTTGGGTCCAGTATGTAAACTTAGAAAGCAAAGGACAGTCAAAGCAATGGATGCACAAGTCAAAAAAATTCAAACAAACTTTTTCCTATCGAAAAATTATGGCCACAGTTTTTTGGAACAGTAAAAGCATATTGTTGACCGAGTTTATGGAATCTGGAAACAAAATAAATGCAGCGGTTTACTGTGAAACTCTACGTTAGTTGAGAAGTGCCATCCAGAACAAAAGACGAGGAATGCTTATCAAAGGTATGGTGCTTCTGCATGACAACGCACGAAAACTTTAGTGGAGGAGTTCAATTGGGATACTTTTGATCACCCTCCCTACAGTCCTGATTTGGTACCAAGTGATTATCACCTTTTCCCAAAATTTAAATCATCTTTTGCATCTCAACATTTTGGAAGTAATGAGGAACTTACGATTGATTCACACCAATGCCTCAACGCACTGGCGGTGCCATTTTTTAAGGAGGGTATACAAAAGCTCGTCCCACGTTACTAAAAATGTATAGATTTAAACGGAGACTATGTAGCAAAATAATTTTGATGTTAATAAAACTACAATATTTTGTGCAAAAAATTAATGTTTTTAGTTTTTTTAAAAAATATTTTTCACTTCGGAGGTTGATTTTGCAATAGCCCTCGTACTAGGACTTAAGGGTGTAAGGATCATAAAAGTCCATGCAATTGGGAAATAAAAAACCCAACATGCTATTAGCCTTCCCGATTATATAATCCATATGTAACGATAAATTTAATTCGGCACTAAAAATTAGTTTTAGGTCTTCATGATCAGTTACTCTCTTTAATACTGTTCTGTGAATATTATAATCCAAGACAATTGGAAACGTTTTTCTACTGAAAGTTAAATCTTATTGAAATATAAAGCATGCAAGAAACACCAGTCGTTAAATCGATGAAGATCATTTTGCAATCGAAGAGCGTCAGAAACAAAATTTACCGAAGTAAATACTTTTAGATCGTCTACATATAAAAGACATTTAGATGTTAATACAACCGATGGAAGGCCGTTTATGAAAAGAAGAAAAAGTAGCGTACCAATATGGCTGCCTTGAGGAACATCTGAATAATTCAGGATCACCTTTAGGCAAACAGAACCAATCTTAGCATATTGTTTGCTATTCATCAAGTAACTACCAGTCCAATTTAAGATACTATTGTAGAATGAAATCCAAACATCTCAAGTTGGGTTAAAAGGACATTGTGTTAAACACGATCAAAGGATTTGAAAAAATCTCTGTAAGCACGGTCAACTTGAAAACGTAATGTTGGCATTAAGAAATTTGGTTACACTCAACACTTCAAAAATGTTTGGCTATAGGCAGCTTTCAATGCTTCCTTTAGAACCAGATTTGTGAATAGGAGTTATAAATTAATATTTCCAGCAACCAAGAAATTCACCCAAGTTAAGACACATATTACAATAAATATAATCTTAAGTGGCAAAATAAGCTATTCTTGCAGGCTTTAAAAAACAATGGCGGGGAATTGTCGGGTGCAATACTTGTACTAGACTCTAGTGACCACAGTTCAATAAGTATGTCTTCTGTTCTTCTGTTAAAGATAAAGACATCAGATATGAATGATTTAAATTTAACGGTGAATAGTAAGTTTACATTCGAAGGAAAGCAACGCTCTTATGATTTAATTAAACAAGCCAATTCAAACAGAAATGAATCGAACTCTGATATTCTGTATGAAATGAAAATTATCTTTTGCAACGGTAACGCAAATTGTAGGTGCGCATGCATACCATCGAATTAAGAAAAAATTTAAATGACTTATTGAAACGGAAAATAATTCGAAAAAGTAGTTCTCCTTGTGCGTCGCCCATTGCTTTAACCTAAAAGAAAACGGGAAATCTAGATCTAGACTGGGAGTTAAACACATACAATAATCCACTTCCACTTACAGAAGATCACTTAGACAGGTTATGCGGAAAGAAACACTTCCAATGGTTATATCTAAAAAATGGGTTCCAGCATGTCAAGATGGCGAACGAATCGGTTTCCTTTGTATCCCCATTAGGAGAGTATGAGTATCTTTACATGCCTTTTGGCTTTAAAGATTCAAAATACTCATATATATGTACACTGACGATCTGCCTATTGCTACTGAAACCAAAGAGCCATTTGCTATTTTAGAAAAAGTTTCAAAGCCTACTGTTGAATACAACTTGATGCTTTCGACAAATGTGTGTTTATGCTAGAAAAAATTCCGTATACTGGTTATGAAGTTAATAATCACAGCACGGTATAAAACCCAATTCGTATGGTACAGCTGCAGTTAAGAAATTCACCACTCCATACGTGAATCTCGTATCTCGTTTTCCGGTTCGCAGAAACGATAATTTTATTTATTTAAGTACCCTACCATCCACAAATGCGCTTCATTGGAAAACATAAAATTTGATGACAAATTGTCGATCCCATATTCAGTTAACAAATCGGAGATGTCGTAGATGGTCCAAAGGCTTCAATTGTTGTGTAATTTGGATTTTATAGGCATGCAAATGAAGATCAACTTTTCAAATTCGCCGTAAACTGCCATAATTGAGGCCCAATTGTTAACTTTGGCGAGGAATTGAACTCCCAGTTATCTCTTGCCACCGTCGCTTCAGATATAGTTGTTGAAGTCGCCTTGGAGAAGAAAGTTGGAGACACCTGAGAACCGCTTGGATTCTTCTTCCGGAAGCTATCATAGGCTGAACTCAACCACAGTATATATGATCGCGAGCTTTTATATTAAGCAATAAAGTTTTCCACACATTGGTTTATGAATTCTCGCAAAAACCAGAAAAGTCTTCGCCGAAAAAATTGCGACACCTAGATTACATCTCACAGTTCTCGACTGAAATAATCCACGTAGCTGGATCTGCCATGTTGACGTCTCTCAGCATGTATGAGTTACTTGCTGCACAGAGTGAAGACGATGAGTTAAAAAAACAACTTAGTGGAAAGAATTCATTAAAGGTATGAAATGTCTTTTTGAAACCTGAAGTTGAAATTTATTGTGATATTTCCAAAGGATATTGCCGACCCTACGTCCACAAAAACGTCCCCAAAAACTTCCACACCAAGTTTTCGCATTGATTCACGGCCCTTCACATCGCATCAATAAAAATACGTGTGGCTTGAAATCAAAAAGGATTATCTCCAGTGGGCACGTTCTTGTATTCCTTCCCAACGTTCCAAAATACACCGATACAACCAGTTGAATCAACTGAAGAACGACGTTGTTGCCATTCCGCTGGTCAGAGGTATCACTACTGCCTTACGATGGTTGACAGATTTTCACGTTGGCCCGAGGGAACACCTTTCACGGAGATATCGGCAGATGCAGTCGCTAGAGCATTGTGGTCACAATGGATTTCCCGCTTTGGTTGCCCGAAGATACGGCACTGTTCAAAGCACTGGCCAATTTAACAGGGACAATTCATTGCCGAACAACTCCCTATCATGCACAAACGGAATTGTCGAGCGATGGCACAGGTGGAACGACCGCAGCTGAATTGGTGTATGGCACAAACATACGGCTGCCGAACGAGTTTTTTACTGATGATTCTCCTCCAGAACTTCAGCTATTTATCGAGAAATATCGCAAACACATGCGCATGCTTCGTCCAACTAGAGTGCGTTATCACGCTAAAAAAACATAACTGATAGTTCTTATGTTCTTCTACGTACGGATGCTCTAAAGGAACCTCTGGACCCCCGTACTCAGAAACGTCGTTTGTCTGATGTTTTCTTTATAAAAATCGGTGACAAAGACTCAAATATTAATTTCAAATTAATGACGAAAACTGGCCACCTAGACCAGATTGCTTTCTTTGTTTTTTTTTTTTTTTTTTTGAAAAGTAAAGTCATTGTGGATAAGCCAACAACAATTGCACAGCTGAAAAACAACATTCAGACCGGAATTCATGATCTTATTTGGTAATCTGTAAGCGGGTCCTTGAAAATGTTGATGTTCGTATAAGACCCTGCAGACGTGCTCGCGGTGGACATTTAAATGATGTTATTTTTCACACATAATTGTTAAGAGCCATACTTAAATATTACTATTAAAATAAAAACGTCAGAAAAAGTCTAAGTATTAACATGTTTTATTTATTATTATAAGGTCTTGCATATTTTCACACAGGTGATCTTGCTTTAGCTCAGACGAATTTTCATCTTTTTGTCGGAGCCTTCACCTAATACACACCAAAGTTGCTACTCATTCTCCGCAACCTAACGGGCAGGTGGAGCGCATAAATAGAATATTAAATGCTTTGCTGTCCAAGGAAACCGAATGGCCAAAACATCTAAATAAAATCGAATTATCCATAAATAAGACCAATAAAAGGAGTTCAGTACAGTTTACTTTCATTGTCTACGCCTACAGATGCGTACTCTTATAACCGACTGAAGAATCGAAGTTAAGATATATTTATCTACACAATAAAAAAAAATGCACAACTAAATACGTACTTTTATTAGTTGGGAATTAGTCTTATATTTTTCTGACAATTGATTATAGCAACATTCGGCTACAACGGCCATTTGACGACGGTCCCTTCACTGTCGTAATATCTGGATTTTACTGTATATGGATAAATCTGTTTTCGTGAACCATATATTTTTTTTTCTCTCTGCAGAAGAGTAGTACAATGATTCAATAACGCACTTCACATCAATAATGGATCCTCTACCTAAAAATTGTCGTGGACATCAGGCACCGATGCGTTATGTCATTACCCCTACTGGACAAAAGTCTACGAGTAATCACCAATATCAGCATCGGCTGCTTAATCCCAGCATGTTGAACATCTAATGACTTATCGTAAAATCGAATTTGTTAAGATTTAAAATACCGTCTAGATAAGCAGTTAATTGTATGTACATCTTTCAGATACGTCACTACAAATTCTTCTTATAGAATGTGATTAATAGATTTATATGTGCCACTCGTTATGATATTTTTGACTTTCGTTTTATCGGAGCAGCCAATATTGTATCTAAAGTGTGTATTTTTATTTTTTATCAAGAGATCTTCGCATATGGCTAGTAAAAGATTTTGTATCTTGAGTAAACCATTAGGAAGCCATCAACGACTTTGCTGACATAATTTTTCGTGAAGAAATCAGAGAGAAACAAACAAAATCCGGGACCAGTCAATAAAATAAACTGCCAAAATTTAAACAAGGAAAAAATCCAGTTCTTGGCGCTTAATTGACTAGAGGCGAAGAAAGCGGTAGCTAATTCACGTGCTATAGCAGTAGAGACATTGCATCGGGAATTGGAAGATGTGGCCTCATAACTTTTAAACAAGCAACAAACAAGGAAAGAAGAACAACGTCGAAGCATAAGTAAAGAGTAATTTTTAAGATTGCGGAGATAACGTACGAGTATATGAGTATTAAACACGAGGATGGACACTTGCTAACGGAGGACATTTGCAATAAATTAAAAGTTTACTCTAACGTGTTACTTAACGAAGAACTCCCAAGCAATAACATTCCCTCAACTGGTGCAGCGGAGAGGAAAACAGCAGATTTCAAGAAGGTCGAAGTATGTGAAGTAGTATAAAGAATGAACCGGGGCCGGATTACACACCCTCCAAAGTATAGGCAACAATCAGAAATCTTGATTTTAAATCGTTTGCAATTTCATTCAATAAATGGTGATAGGCGATTGAATGCCAAACCATTTGAGGGTAAGCTCTTTTGTCGCACTATACCTAGTCTAGTCATAAATATTGACACAATTTTTATTGCAACCATTTTAAACAAAGTATTAGTTGCACTCTTTTCATGGTAATTGTTATTTAACCCGTTGCTTTTATGCTTCTTTGTTGCGGGAAAGATTTTTGTTTTTAGTCGTTTATAATCATGAAAGGGGTGACATCAAAAATCTATTCGTTGTGATCGGTTTATACAAATGTAATATGGCAAAATGTGATGATTTTCGGACCATGCAACCGCTTGGAATCACTCGCTGTTATGTTTATCGTGCTATTAAATTAGTCGAAATACTGCTATCCGGCAGTCTACATACTGTGATGACTCCGGGAGCCATTAAAGCCGTGCAAGCTCGAATCAGACGCAAGCCACTGAGAAAGCAGAAAGTCTTGTCGCGGAAAATGAACATTTCGCAAAAATCCATATCTCGCATCATCAAAGAAGACAGTGCCTACAAAAGATACATTGGACATCTCCTAAGAGTCGCATTAATGCAACAATCAAAAGCTCTCTTAAGTCGGTACGTTAAAATTGCAGCAAGAAAATTTCTGTTCACCTACGAGAAAATTTTTACCTTCGAAGAAACATTTAATAAGCAAAATGATCAAGTAAATGCTAGGACAGCAAAAGAAACTTCAGAACATATTCGAAGGGTTGAAAGAGGCCACCACCCCGCAAATGTAATATTATGGTGGAGAGTGCGCTACGATGGCATAACCAACTTCCATTTTTATGAAAAAGGAGTCAAGATTTAGAAAGCCGAACAATGTTGGGAAAAAAATACTGGATATTTCAAAAAGCACAAAAGGCGAAAACTACTCAAAGATGGCTAAAAACAATGTCTCCGCCTTCATATCACCAGATGGTTGGCCAGCCGATAGTCCGGACCTCAACCCTTCGGACTACAAGTTATGGTCCGTTTTAAAAGGAATGGCCTGCTCTTTTCATCGCCGAAATATTGAGTCTTTGAAGCGAGCCCTTGTCGGTGGTGTCGACAATTGATGATTAGCCAGTATGTCTCACGTCGTGCTTTAAGGCAGATGGCGGCCATTTTGAATGAAGTCTTTCATAAATTGTAGCTAGGGATTTGACAAATAAAACGTGTAAATTTGTTTTTAAAAATATTAGCGCGTTGTATCAGTATTTAGAACTAGATTAGGTATAAAGGCAAAGGACAGACGTGAAATTGCAACAGCTGCTGCTCGTTAATGGAGTATTAAACAATACGCATGAAAGTCAACGCGGTTTTGTGGTGGCAGATCGACAAACTCGTATGCCACATTTCAAAATTTAAGCGTAATGAAGAAACTTCAAAAAGATTCGAAGGGTTCATAAATTTGAAGAAAATGTTCGATAGCAATCGCTAATATAGACGGCACTGTGATCTCAAAATTTACCGTATATAAAAACGATGTCGTTTTAACGAATTATAACCAGAGAATTCGAAGTTTAGGAGTACACCAAGGCACTGTGGACTTTGTAGATAATTCTTAATGTCGTGCAAGGTAGTCTATTGAAGAATGCCATTTACACATCCAGAATGTCTTTTATTTGCAGAAGATGATCGCGCTATTATAAATAATGACATGGCAACCCTACGAGCAACTCCTAATAATTGTATAAAGGCGCTAGAACGGGGTACAAATCGGATCAAATATCTGCACTACCTTTTTTGTAGATTCAAAAAACTAAATGTGTTTAGAAGAAGCCTTCGTACTAATTTGCGAAAAATTTTAATATTTTGTTTCTGTCGTTAACCAAAAAAGGAAAGTGCGATAACGATGTCGCACAAAGTATCAATGTGGGGTGGCTTAAATGCCTCGAACAGTCCAATATATTTTGTGCGTTTGATCCACGATCTAGTACAGCGACGGAAAAAAAATAGTACGAACGCCAGTGTATGTGACAAAAAGTGATCTAATAAGAATGATAGTCATTTGCAGCAGCCGCCCTGTTATGAAACCTGTAGTGAAATAACTTCAGACTGAGCAAATCAGTTGCTTTTGCTATGTTCGCTGAAATGGCCGATGATCCAGTCAAAAAAGCAGTTGTGTCTAGCGACTGCCTTGTCTAAAGTGCATGCAGCCCTCGTCGTGATCGATGATTGGAGCCCTAGAAATGGGCTTTCAGTCAATCCTCTCAAAACTGAGGTTATTCTCTTTACGAGAAGGAGGAATCAGACTGGTCTGACTAATCTGACTTATCTACAAAACATAGTACATCACTATTAAATTTTCCAAAGAGCTTAGTATTTGGGTGTCACCCTTGATAAGGTATCTGAACTTATTTTAAATTTTTTTTTTATTTATTTATATTCTTTATTAAGTCGTCTTAGAGAATAACAATTACATATTTATTACATTAATATTATCGTTAACATGCAAAGAATTAGTAAAGAAAAATAAAAAACAAGCTATCTATAGTTCAGAGGGAACTAGAGACGATAGCATTAACAATTATTTCAATTTACAATTATAAACTCAAAAGAGGTGGGGTTGCAGTATACTATTAATTTTTAGTTACAAAGTGTAGCAAGAAAGAAGAAAAAAAAAATATTAATAATAATAACAAAGAAAAAAAAATAATTAAATGATTCAGATGGTAACAGATGTGAGGTTTGCTATATCTTCATAACTTTTATCTAAAAGACAAAGTTTTACCTTCTTTAGAAAAACATATTTAGATCTTAAGGTTCTAATGCTAATAGGTAACTTATTGAAGAGTATAGGGCAATTGCCGTATAGAAATTAAAAAATATTTGTAGATTGTGTTGTGGTACTACCGCATAATTAAGATATGCCGCGATTTAAGTCATATCCCGATCTAGTAAAAAAAATCTTTAATACCTTAAAAAAGTATAAATGTTTAAAAGGAAGAATTTTAAGATATTTAAAAAGTGGTAAACTATTAACGTCACGATGTTTATTGCATATAAGACGAACAACATGCTTCTGAGAAATTAAAAGAGGATTCAATTTATTGTCATGAGTGCCAGGAAACTAGACCGTATTCAAGTTTAGAATGAACTAATCCATAGTAGATACATTTAAGAAGATCTAGAGAGCAATAGGGTTTTAAAAAGAAAAATTGCCTTGTGGCAGCTATAAGGTACTTCTTAAGTGCACTAGTATGTGTAGACCAATTCATCCTCCAATCAAGTATACCACCAAGGTACTTAAATGAATCGACTCTCTCTATGGTGAAACATTTATCAGAACAAGATTCCGTTACAAAATAAGTTTGCGAATATTTGCTCGATTTACAAATATGATTATTGTGTTTGAATTTATTACAATTAGCGCAATGAAAGTACCAAAGTCAAACTTCCAACCACACACATTAAATGTGTTACCTCGACATCCTCTAAGGTGCTTTCGATCTTCGATCTTAAAGGAGCTGTAGGCAAAAAATGGACCTGTCACCGAGAGCAGTCATTCGGCCAATTTAAACCTATGCGTCGGTTGTCTGGTGGAGCAAGCTCTCATTTTAATATGTCACTGCCGCTTTTATCAGACTCCACAGGACAGACTGTCATTTGCATCTAGACTTTCTCTAGCATCCCTGGCTCTGCTCTCGATGCATACATGAATTTCCCTCCCCTTGATATTTATATCATGCGATGCACTCTCAAAGCCATATTCCGTTTAAAGAGAAGTGGTTTTTGGAACAATACGCCTTTGTTGGCCTTGCTCATCGATTCGAAACAGTGCTGGAGGCATAAGTTCCACCCTCGGTATGATTTAGGGTCGATCTAAAACATCTGGCCACTTTTAAGATCACAGCACCCAGAATTTATTGCAACACCACGTCAGGTCGGAATCAACTGGAAAACCCATTCTACGATAATAGGTCCAAACCACAGCAACCGCAACGCTCCCACAAGGGTGCCTCTTCAACCCAGGCCCGGTTCAAAGTCCGGGGGATCTTGACTCCCGCGATACCGTGATTTAAGATCTGACATGGACAACTGATGGTCCTTTCACCAACAGGACCTATGACAGCTTGTAACTAATCAAATCGTAGTAACCTTCAGAGGCATTTAGTTCAGAAAACCGTTACAATAAGACCAGTATTTGCTCTGCCCCCGATTTTTATTGTACAACCTCATTGATTTTAGAAGCCTTGATCTTTGGGCGGGGGCTGTGCTGTGTAAAAGAACACGAAATCGACTCTCTTTGTGGCCAAGACTGGTTTCGACCAGAATCTGTGCAACAAAGGAATGTGCTTAGGTCTTCGCGGATGGCAGCTTAAGTCGATCTTAATTTTTTATCGAAAAATTTGGTTCATTATCTAAACTCGCCCTCGACTCGACGGGTTTGATAAAAAAAGTGCCATTTCCTTCTTCCCCAACGATTCAATTGTACCGGAAAAAGTGCACTGTTTCATGGGGTCTTCATGCTGGTGTCATCATCAATCCTTATTTTTTCGAAATGGGACCAGAGCCCGCTAATGGTACTGGATAATGGTTAAAAATATAGATGGCCCTGATCCCGAATATATTATCCAAATGGATCTCCATGCCATCTGGTGGGATTTTATGCAAAATAAGACCAGTGAATTGGCTACTGAAGAGGTGCGATTTTATTATTTTTGTGAAGCGATCGAGTACGCTGATAATTCGCAAATTATTCTGGCGTTGCATTTCAACATTAAGCATGTTGATGAGATAGAGAAAGAGTGCTTAAAAAAAACACTTATATAGCTCTTTTATAAAAAAACAGTTTTTGGAAATAAATACATAACAGCGCGATGTTAATGCGTGAAAAAACTACTACGTATCAGGGATGGTTTAGTCATCTAATGGCCCAACGAAACCTTATCAGTTACGTTTCATAGAAAAAACTTGAATATTTCAAAAACTAGCCTAGGAGCATCACAGCTGATACTAACAAATTATAGGAATAATTTCTAAAACTATTTACGCATCGATTTTGACTCCGCAATTTAACAAGTATAATAAGCATAGCAATATCTAGCTCTCAAAACCAACTACTGGCATATCTCCCAAAATTTCAAGATTAATTGGAAATTATCTAGTAAAATTCATACACCAGGAACCACTTGTGAGCTTCAGGATTTTTCTAAATATAGGTGGTACTATGTTACAACCGGGTCTGAATCATACGGGAATACGAGTAACACTTGCAGATATAGTTTTTACGAGTATTCGTATCAACTAAATCGCATTCACGCGTATGGTGCTGGATAACTATCTAGTAGTAATAATCAGCAATGACAAAAATCGAATCGAACTTAATGTTACTAAGCTCCTGGGCTATAGAAAGCACGCCCTAGCGCACTTTAGCCCACATATACAAAGGGAATGAATACTTTATTGTTAACTTGATTGATGATGATACAAGTTCTGGAAGGCAAGCTAATTTTTTAGGAGGATAAATGGAGAAATCCGTTACAGTCGGATCACGTGATGTAAATATTATTAATGCCAATTACTCCAAATACCCTACTATTGTAGAATTCCGGATCAGACCATTATCTGCTTGTTTTCTTACTACAGATGCGGATTTGCCAAATACCACCAATCCAACAAAACAATGTGCGAAAAATCAATGCTGAACGTGTAATTAGAATCGACGAACGTTTTCTTCAATGGATTATACATCACCCTTCGGAGGGTTCCATTCAATATGTTTAAGTCTTTCTCAAGTTTGAAATCCATCAAATTCTGATATTGCCTCTGAGCTCGGTTCTGTTTTCGACACTTTTTAACTTTCGTCAATGATCTCTTGTCTACTATTTCTTATCTAATATATTCCTTTGCTGACCACAATATTCTCTGCTTTTCATATTTTTTACCGGACTAACCTCTTCGGCTGTGTAACGGCAATGGAAGCGTATGTTAACCTCATCAACCTATTAAAATCCTAACTAATTGAGGAATCACCAACCGAGTGGAGTTAAATGGTTATAAAACACAAGTCTCTCTGCTATTATTAAAGTGAAATCTCAATACCGAGCCATTATCCATGAGTTGCACTTGCAGCATCGAAACCCAAAAACTTTCCATTCTCACTTTTTGTCTCGTTGGATTGACCACATATTCGTAACTGATAAAAATGTCTACGTTTCTTCAAGAAATTCCTTACCCTGACTGATCTGGTGTTAATATAATATTCGCCCTAAAATGCAGTGCAATGCCCACATCTCTCCGCACTTGCTAGGTAGGATTCAAAACAGTGCAATAAACTTTTATATGTGATTCCAATATTGCCCAGTTAATTGACACTCGCCAACACCGATGTAATGCCTCATATATTATCTTGCCATATCGCTACCTATTCCAGTAGTGCTCCAACGAGGGGAGCACTGTGACTCGGCCACATTGACAAATGGACAATAATGCTTCAGCAAAATGATTCTCTAATCGCATCCTCCAGGTTCGAGACGACAAGGAAAATTGAAACTCCGTTTTAGGGTTCAAGCTTTCGTGGATGCCAGAGCGCTTGGTGTGGACAACTGACAACGGCATGTGCGGGATCGGAGAGTGTTTCAGGCTTCTGTTAAGATTGGATTTATTCAAACAGTTCCGATTGAACCGCAGGTACATATAAAACTAGGCTTTGTTGAATGTACTATATATGTCGATTCTGGTATCGACCATACTATGTATAGTAAGTAAACAGCATCCCTAGCAAATCCACTTGAGGCAAAACCAAAGTTAACTTTTTAAAATCGTCTGATTAAATTTATTTGGTTTTTCTCTTTCAACTCAATTTACATGCAATGATTAAGACTAAATATGCTTATTCCACAAAATTGCACAAAAATTAATTGAATTATTTAGAGACAAAAAAAACGACTTAATTTGCATTCGTGCAAACAATATGAACATGAACTATGTACTCGTATCTTGATCATTCCTGCGTCAGGATCACTCCGAGGTTAAACAATCTCAGTTCACAATGAACATGGTTTATTATTATGCTGAGTTTGGACAAAGGGTATTTGCGGAGTTTAACATTTTGTCCGACGTTGAACTAAAGGTTCAACACCTAAAAAAAATTTATTGGTAGCAATGTCCTGGTTGCTTATTCGAGTATGTAAAGAGTGACTCTTTCAGTGGTACTTTTTTCAAAATAAAAAAAAAACATCAACAAATTCAACTTTATCGGGTAATCTTTATTATCATACAAAAGAACAATTCTTTATATTTATTTTTTGAAGTTTATTCCTTTCAAATGTTGGCCGTAACTGCAGTTAACATGGGCCATTCTGAAGTTCCAATTTACGATGACGCGTTGGAACACTACGAGTGGTGTTTGACCAATAACTCGAGTACTGTTGGCCTCCAATTCTTGAATCCTAACTGGCTTATCCATGTAGACTTTAGACTTTACGCAGCCCCAACGAAAAAAGTCTAGAGGTCTGATGTCACATGATCTGTTCACCTGTTCAAAGCGTGAAATTAACTGTTCACCCAATGAAGCCATGATTTCACGGGCTGGGTGACAAGTGTCGCCATCTTATTACTCATAGAACCAAATGTCGTGAGACTATGGACCTCATTTTCAGGCAATTATCATGCTGCGATTACGGGCGCCATTCATAGGTACGTTCGGTCGGCCTCAGTTTTGAAGAAATATGGACCGATGATTCCACCAGCCAATAAACCGCGCCAAACCGTTATACTGCCTACACGTAATAGCAGCTTGTGAACCTCTTTGAGTTGCCCAGCACCCTAAATAGAAAGCTATTTTTCTTATTGACGTGACCAGAAATGGGCCTCAACGCTGAACACAATTGGGCTTTTCAAGAGCCCAATGACTGAGACGGCCACAATTCGGAAAGTCGGTAGACTTCAAGATACTTACGTAAAATATGCCAAGTTGTTGCATACGACAAGCCAAGCAGTTGAGAATGCCCCCAAATCGATTCATCATGGTCATCGTGAAATGAAAACTAGGCTTCAAACCCATTTGGTAGGTAGATCATGAGGACCATAAGTTGCACAAAATGCACGAAGCACATTCCTCGTAGAACGCTGATTTTCGTAATACATTATATACGTTAATGGGCTATGAGAGTTATTACACCTATTAGTGATTTTTTTCTTTATTTCTTTACTGGTAGCGTTTCTCGTTTATGATACATTATTCATTAATACATATACTAAGTCTATCGTCCTGGGTTCCTGCTTGCGGATGCTGTCTTCTTCGAATATCAGCGGTCTTCGTTCGGTTCCTTCGTTTTGGTGCTGGTTGGTCCATCCGTTTATTCCTTCTTGCCGTGAGCCAAAATTGAATGAAGAAGAAAATGATGATTGAAACTGATATTAGGAATCCGGCATACCTTATAGTATGATGTATGGCATGGTTCCTTAACCCAATTGGTAAGGTGTCGCGAATCATTTCGATGTTCTGCTTCAGTACTTTGATTTCAGTCACTCTACCATGGTAGAGTGGATATGGTGGAATCAGTTGATTCCGTGTTTTGGCATTATGGCTTCAATAATAGTGATGTGATACTCTTGTGATGGAAGAATATTTATTATGTCTTTGAAAGGTGAGAAATTCTTGCTTCAGTATGCAGTCCGTTTAGAGTAGTTTTTCGTGCCAAAGCGTAAATCCATTGGTTTGGATTGTGGGGTGGTATCCCCGTCACCCAAGCTTTGTATTTATTTGATTTCCGGTGTTAACCCTAGAGTTTTTATACTCTTACCGGAAAGTGGATAGTACTTGTCTCGATGTATTATTATTATTTAATTATTGCGATTATTAAAAATGGTACTGGTATTAAGTGAAATAATTCGAAGTCTTCCGATGATATGAATGGTATCTTTATTTTAAATATCGCGTGATTTAAAATTACTCTTTCTATGGTCATATTGTAGAGGTTTCTTAAATTTACAATTTATAAGTACAAATATGCATGGCTAAATAGAGTTTAGGAGTATAGCTTTTCAATCAATATACATACATTCATTATTAGAAATATTGATTTATTTCGTGTATACTTGCTCCCGGTGTACTAAATCCTTTAATAATGACTTGATAAAAAGATACATTTAAAAAAAAAGAAAACGAAAAAAAACAAAACAAACTAGTGCCAAGTGCAATCTATTTAAATATTATTTGAAACGATATATAAAAATATGTATCTCTCTATACTCTAGTATACTTTTCAAATTAATCTGCTTAATGAATAATATATAAACGCTTATATAATCAAAAGCTATTTATGTTATTAATTAAAATTAAAGCCCTACGTATTAAGGAGATTAAATGGTGAAAAATATTAGTTGTCATCCAAACCCTCACATTTGTTTGAGTCAAGCAAAGATTTAATCAGTGCTTTTGGTCGGAAGGCTTTGCGTTTCTTATGGTAAGATTAATGAGGTATGTTATAAGACGAGTCACCTGGCATGTGTCATACAGAAGTTTATTTGGATACCATTTTTTATATGGTCTTCCATACTTTCCACAACAGAATCTATGTATACTTGTCTCAGATTGCACCAATTCTTTTGCTACTGTAGGAGGGATAGTAAACCATGCACAGAATCAGTGTGCCAATATTGATCATACAAGCGTTTTGTATAGTATCTTCCTAGCATGTTTATGAAAGTACACGCATAAGTATTTCGATTCTGACCGCAAGGGAATTGAGTGGTTACCGATTTGCAAACCCAACGTTTTGCTTTTTTTCACAGCGAGTCGATGCCCTTTTCCACTAGAATTATAAAAAAAAGTTATGCCACATTTATCTGTGTTTATTTTGAGCCCCCACTTTTTAAAGTAACCTGCCAGTAAAGAAAGTTTTTCCTTGATTTTATTAAGATCATTTTGAGGTCTCGCATAGCTAGCTAGTATTAAGGTATCGTCTGCAAAGAAAATTTCACCAAATTCTTGTTCCGCATTCAAAACACTTTCGTATGGAAAACCATAAAAAAATATCATAAACTGAATCGGGCCTAGTATGGACCCCTGCAGAATACTGTATAATAACAAAGGAAAAACGGTTTTGTAGATAGTTTCAAAGTAATCGAATGAGCCATGTCGAGTGCTTTTTCCTATATCCGAATTGCGTTTTTGGAATCACATTTGCCTCCTCACAGAACGTGTTCAGCTAATATTTTTTTCAAACAATTTTCTAATATTTGAGAGCAAGGATATAGGATGAGAACCAGGATATTTGAGTTTTTCGTCCAGCATGATTGCAGTTCCCCTTCGGGCATGATTCCGAAGTCATATTTAGGTTTTCAAAATAAGCTAAGAAAAGAGCTAAAGGTATTTTACCGGCCATTTCTATTTAAAACACCGCAAATTGACGGAATTTCCGGAAATAATTTTTTTCAACTGTTACTGTATGTCCAAGGAATCATTTAAAGAACTACTATAACACATAAGGTGAAAAATGGAACTTTGCGGCAAGATACGAACATGAGGATACCGATACCACCTGAAGAAGATGCTAGCATTGACTGTAAGGTTAGTATCATAAAAATTTAACTAAAATAGTATTATTTAATATGACTTCATTTATTTTAATAAAATTTTAATATTCAAACAAGCAAATCAAAAAGCACAAAATAAAAGGATATTAATTCAAATAAACTATAATACTTAACTGTTAATTTAGTGCTGGTTTTTTGATGGTAAAGCAAGTTGCAAATTCGGGAAAATGTATTCATAGATTTGGAGGAATTCGATCTGAACGGTAACCAGGTATTGTCTAATATTGTGTCATACAAGAAGACGAGTTTGGATTGTTAATTACTCGTTGCGGTCGCATGGCAATTTGTAGGTCATTAAATCCATTAGAAATTTTAGCTTTTGATTCACTGGTAGATTTGTTGCGATTGGTTAAATGGATTTAAAAGAATCTACATATGTCTTCATCTGACTCTGAGGTGGACTGAGCCATTTTCGTCATTTGTTCCTTAGCTAATATAACATAATTCATTATAAGGGTTGATTTTTTTGCTGTTTGGTTTTTCAGTGTCCTATTTTTCCATATCACGCGTGATTCGTGACATATGTCAAAGTCAAACACGCTCACTTAGCATTGCCATTTCATCATGAAAAGATTTACATCCGAACAACGTAAACAAATTATTGAATTTTATTATCAAAATTATTCTCTGTGAAAAATGCTTTTTCGCGGGCTTGGATAGTTTTACGTTTGTCATAATCGACCTACTGGGCAAGCAATTCAAACCATAGTGACCAAATTTCGGATAAATTTCACGCTATTGTGTGTTATGGCTAATAAATCTAACTCGTCTGGCATGGGCGGTGTACCCATTAGCTACATTAAGCTTTTATTATCTGAAATTATAACTCACCTGACTCATATTCTTAACCACTGTATAATGACATCCACATTTCCACAGCCTTGGAAAATTGCACAGGTTATACCAATTGCATTTACCGATGTCTACTAAAGCTCTGAGTAACAGGTAGCTTTACCCCAATGGCGAATCGACAGAAATTGGTAAGGACTTTAATTGTACTTTAATAAGCTATATCGAGGTGGTACATAGTGACCTTGATTCCTTACTTCAGCGAAAACTGCTAGTAGCTTTCAATGACTCAATGCGATATATACATAGGCTTCGTTGACTTGACCATATTTCTGCACATTCAAAGGGCTTACTCAAATGTACCTTGAAACAATATCTCAGTGCACTAAACTGCATTTACCTACATCCTGTCATTAATATTAAATCCCCACCGTGCCTATATGTATAATGTTGCGCTACTCAAAAAACTAAAAACCTTATAAAACCTGTCTATAATTATCTTAATTCGTCACGTCTGTTTTTTGTTCACTATATAAGATTATGTAATTCCATTCCTCAACATATAAGGGGTATTAAAAAAGGCCATAAACTTTAAAAATGCAATCCTCCTACACTTTTCTCTTCGATCTTAACTTCTATATCTTTTATTTCCTCTATTCCTTGTGTATTCTCTACAAACTATCTTTTCTTTTTTTCCTCTATTTTGTATTAGATTTTATATTTCTGCTTATTATTTTTTAATGTTTATTTATTTTTTTGAATTTTTTATTAACAATGAATAATATAGTTTCTGATATTTGTAATTACAGAATTTTATGCTACGAGTAATTGTTTCTATGCTTAGGAATGTTCTAAGTACTATAAAAGAAAATGTTCTTAATGCTCACTTGAAATATGCCAATGACAATATTGGACATCAAGCCACCTACCCGTTTGCATAGTGTGCGTACAGATGATACAGAGTGTTAATTAAGACCGTGATTTCTCCATTTGTCGTCGTTAGCAGCAATTCGGATCGTGTTACTTGACCTTGGTCTGAAACCTTACAAAATACAAAATTCAAGCTAGTGGAAGAACTGAAGCCGAACGACCAGCCACAGCGTCGAATTTGCTGTGAGTGGGCCTTAAAGAGCTGGAGGAAGCACCGCTTTTTTACCGAAAAATTATCTTCAGCGATGAAGCTCATTTCTAGATGAACTGAGCAACCTCAGGCAATACAAGACCTGCCAATACACACGGAAAAATGCAATGTTTGGTGCTGTTTATGGTCCGGCGGAATCATTAGCCTGTATTTTTTCAAAGACCGTGAGAACAACGTTACCGTCAATGGCGTACGCTTTATTTCAATAATTTCGAACTTTTTTTTAGCCCTAAATACAAATACGACTGAACCTGGTTGACATGTAGTTCCAGCAAGATGGCGCTACATGTCACACAGCACGCGAATCGATGGACCAATTGAGAAATGAATTCGGTGAGCAATTTACCTCTCGTTTTAAACCGATGAATTCGCCGGCTAGATAGTTCGATCTGACGCCTTTAGAATATTTTTTATGAGGATACGTCAAATCACTCGTCTATGCCGAAAATCCAGCGTCAACTTCAGCCTTATGAGACAGCATTACACGTGTTATTAGCGAGATACCAGCCAATATAGTTAAAAAAATGATTCAAAATTGAACTCTCCGTATGGGCCGTTTAAAACTTAGTCATGGTTAATATTTACGTGAAATAATTCTTACAAAATAAATGGCAAGCATTGGTTTACCTATTCAAATAAAAATTGTGTACACTTTTGTAATTTTTCGGTTTCGTTTCTGACAATTAAAAACCAAATGCTTAAAAAATCACCCATTATATACATCCAGATTTGTATTAGCTTTTCGTTTTTGTCCATATCTGGCTGGTGGAGCATTCGTTAACGTAGTAGGTGCAGGATCAGTTTCGACATTAGAAACTGCAGCATCTAAAGAAGTTTCCGACAAAACTATATTCTCAGGTGGTGCCACAAGAACTAGTTTCACGCAATTCTTTACGTTTTTCCGGAAACGACAGTTTGTCGGCATACATATACAGGGTGTCCCAGTTTAGCAGTACAATCCTTTAAGGGCATATTCCCGAAGTTCTGCCGGACAAGGGGTTGTATGGCATGGCCGGGGGTCTTCTCTCACTCCATTTCAAGTTACAGCCCATCAAAGTGGGTGAATTCTAATTTGAAGGTGTAACCAGTTTAAATGCTATAATTTCTAAACTAATACAGGTAAAAAAATAGTTTTGAACATTTTGGAAAGATAATTTAGTAGTGCATGCAAGTCTTAAATGCTTTGGATACACCTGTGTAGCAACAAAAAAGTTATGGCTCATTAAACTCAAAATTATGGAAATCTGCTGTTCCAATTTTTTACTTAAAATGCATTTTTCTTAAAATATTTTCTCAATAAATTTTCTGAAATTTTATGAAATTTTTATCCTTGTAAAATTTCCTAAAAATTATGTTTAGAAACTTTTTTTCAACAGATTTTGTAGTAAAAGCCATTTTTCGTCAAATAAAACTGGTCAAACAAAATTAAGTGAGAATAATAAACTAACGTACCTCTGAGCAATGCTCTGATAATTATTACCACAGATTTGCAAATGTATGGCAATTTTGTTTCAACTGATCTACAACCGACATTTTGCTCTGTAAGTGAACAGCCGATTGATAAGTTGATCTCCACAAAATGTATTCAAAACGTGAATTCGCGGAAATTGTGTGTATACGGATTCTGCAATGGAAACGCTTAGTTGGCAAGATTGGAGTACCAACAACTATACCCAAATCGTAGAACAACGTGCATCCGGCTATTCGCTGAAAAATATCAGCGCCTCGTTGATACCGGGTCAACTGCACCAAAAGTAAGAGATGGACGTTCAGACGCAGCGATGGCAGAAGTTGGGGATGGAATTTTGCGTACTGTGGAAGTTCAGCCTTCAGTCAGCGTCCGAAGACTAGTTGTGCAGTTGGAACTTCCCAGAACCAGAATTCACAGGACTCTACAGAGAAATAGATTACATGCTTTCCATTTGACACCGGTACATGATTCACTACCAAATGATGCGAAAAGAAGAGTGGAATTTTGCCAATGGCTACTGCGCACACATGCAGAAGACGCCCAATTCCTCAAAAATTTGCACCATTGGTCAGACTTCAATCCCCATTTAATACGCACACAATCCTTTCAAAGGTAAGAATTTAATTATTGTAAACAACTTCTTCAAAATGTGTTGTTTATTTTAAAGGAGGTTTGGCGTAAATGTTTGGGCTGGATTAATAGGAAATACTTTAGTAGACCCGCACGTTCTTCCACAAACAGTTAATTCCCATTACTACCTGGAATTCCTTAGAGAACGATTGCCGGAGCTCCTTGAAGATGTTCCTCTTGTTCAGAGAAGGCCCATGTTCTTTCAACAAGATGGAGCACCTTGTCACAGTAGCAGCGGGGTAACTTCGTTCCTCAACCATACTTTTAACGAACGATGGATTGGTCGATTCCGCCCCAACCCTTAGCCACCCAGATCTCCTGACCTAACACCCATAGATTTTTTTCTTTTGGGGTGCAATGAAAGAAAAGGTTAATTTTAATGTCGAGTCTGGTAGAGCTCCAAGAAAATATTAGTGTCGCTTCAGAAGAGATGAAAAGAATTTTGATGCGTTAATATGCCATCCGAAATGGATAAACGCGCCCGAAAGTGTATTCAAATGGAAGGAAGGCATTTCAAACAATTGCTGTAAACATTCCAGAAACTGTTCCAAAAAGGTCCTTCTTAGGACCACATAAAAATATCTAAGTGATTTTATTACTAATTCAATAGGTACACTTTTGTTTGCCATTTTTGTTTGACGAGAAATGGATTTTACTACAAAATCTGTTGATCGTATGTAAAAAAGTTTCTAAATATAATTTTTAGGAAATTTTACAGGGATAAAAATAAAATTTCAGAAAATTTATTAAGTTAAAATTTTGAGAAAAATGCATTTAAAATAAAAAAATGGAATAGCAAATTTTCATAATTTTGAGTTTAACGAGCCACAACTTTTTTGTTGCTGCAAAGATGTACCCAAAGCATTTAAAATTTGCATGCACTACTAAATTATCTTTCCAAAATGACCAAAACTATTTTTGTACCTATACTAGTTTAGAAATTATAGCGTTTAAAGTAATAACACCTCCAAATTAGAGGTCACCCACTTTGATGTGCTCTAACTTGAAATGGGGTGAGAATAGGCTCCCTCCCTGCCATACAATTTCTTGTTCGGCGGAACTTCGGGAACATGCCCTTAAAGGCTTAGACTGCTAAACTGGGACACCCTGTATACTCGTATGTATATATTTACGGAAGGCCTTGTTTTTCCTGCACCGCTCCTATTCTGTTCTTTCATCTTTTAGAGTTCCAAAGTCCATCAGGAATTATCTTCCATTTTGCACACACAGTTTTCTCTCAAAGAGGCAGCATTTTTTCTTTGGTATCAGATAATAAGGGCTTAAATCAAAAGTTTTTTTTTCTTCAATTGGCATTACAAACATAAGTGTAGTGCAGCTGCTTCCGATTGTAAAACCTGGTGCACAGGCAATAATTCAGTGAATTGCTCATAATGTTTGCTATTAGTCCAAACTTGAAATGTCATTTTCTGGAAACTGCAATTTCTGAATTAAGTCTTTTTTGCCTACCTAAAATTGAAAATTTAATATTATCATATTTGAAAAAAATATAAATGAATAAACTTATACAAATATACATATATACGTACTCTTAAATTGCATCATAGAAAAAACATATTCTTAGTTATTTTATGCATCTACGAGGGGCGTTCAATATATTCTCGGTATCGATATGAAGGAAAATGCGAATTCAATTTAAATTGTTTTTATTTTTCAATATGATCTCCCCTAACATCAATGCATTTGTTACATCTTGAGATAAGCTTTTTTAAACCCTCAAAATAATAAATTTCCTCTTTCTCTGCAAAATACCGACTAGAGTTCTTCATCATCCGAAAATCTTTTTCCACGAAGACATTTTTTCAAATCCGGAAACAGGATATAATCACTAGGGGCAAGGTCTGGACTATAGGGTGGGTGTTGGATTTCTTCGAAACCACAATCTCGCGCAGCAGCCTTGGAAACTCGCGCCGTGTGAACAGGAGCGTTGTCATGAAGAAGCAACACACCCGCTGCGAGTTTACCCGGTCTTTTCTTTTTAATTTCCTCCCGCAAATTATGCAAAGTGGAAGCGTAGGATGTGGCGTTGATGGTTTCACCTTGTTTTTTGTACTCAATGAGCAAGATTCCCTTTGAGTCCCAAAAAACTGTGGCCATGAGCTTTCGGGCAGACGGAGTGACTTTGAACTTCTTCGGGGGGTCTGTTCCTTTTTTATGCCACTGCATGGACTCTTGTTTGCTTTCAGGGTCATAGTGGTGGTCCCATGTTTCGTCCCCAGTAACAATTCGATCCATAACACCGTCCGCGTTCTCACTACACATCTCCAAAAGCTCTCTACAGCATGCGATTCTCACTTTTTATCTGAGGCGCTGTGAGCATTCGTGGCACCCACCTTGCACTGACCTTTGAAAGGTTAAGATGGTCATGGAGAATGGTGTGAATGGTACCAATTGAAAGCTTGGTGATCTCTGCCATCATTTTCACCTTTATTCGGGCATCCTCAAGAACAAGTTTTTCGACTTCTTTGATGCTTTCTCCCGTACAAGCAGTAGCCGGGGCGCCGGAGCGGGGGTCGTCCTCAATGCTCTCTCTGCCTCTCTTTAACTCACTTGACCACTTTTGCACAGTTGATAATGAAGGTGCGGAACCCTGGTAAACAGCCACCATCTCTTCATGAATAATTTTTTGACTTTTTCTTTGCTTAGTGAGAAATTTAATTACAGCGCGATGCTCAATTTTCACCATCATCGCCTCAGTTGCCATTATGATTCTGTTTAACTAGAGATAAAACGCGAATTAATAATCACATTTATATGAAATTTTACATGAATGCACTAAAATAATAGTATTACTTGATAAATAAGTCAATTTATATATGCAACCACAGCTTCACCCCGATACCGAGAATATCTTGAACGCCCCTCGTAGGTTGGTCGCTCAACAGCTAGTGAAATTGTACGATGCCATCGATGGAAAACACATACGTATAATAAACCCGTACCTATGTAAGTGGATCCTTATTCGACAATTATAAGAACTAAATATTACTTCATATTCTTACTAGCTGCAGCAGACGCAAACTATTCTTTTGTTTATGCCGACATTGGTGCCTACGGAAAAGATTCAGACTCCAACATCTTTCAAAACTCGTCTCTTTGGCAATGAATGATAGAGAAAATCCTCAGTATTCCAACTTCAGAACCATTCCCAGGCATATCATCGTTAATACCTTACGGTTGGAGATGAAGCTTTTGCTCTAGCATTTAATGTCCTTAGATCATAATCCGGAAAAATTTTGTACGGCAAGATAAGGATTTTTAACTATCGTCCGGCGATATATCGAATGCACTTTTGGAATACTTTCAAATACTCGTAAATGACGAATATTCTAGAGACCATTAATTTTGTAGTTAGCATTGTAAAGACTTACTGTGTCTTACACAATTTTCTTAGTGCCAGATTTGAGTATACTTGGCAAGTAGAAGATTCTGAAGACATTTCACTTCACATTCCAAGTTCGTCTACTTCAAATCGTGCATGTGTACATAAAGTATGTGATACGTTTGCTGATTATTTTGTGAGTGAATTCGCAAGTATTCCATAGTAAAAGGCGGTAATACGTTAAATACTAAAAAAAACAATGCAAATAAAATATAAAACAAATTTGTTTAGCTTTATTGTCTTCCAAATCAAATCCGTCGAATAAACAACGACAGACTCCAGTCCACATTTTTTATTTTTGTTTTTGTGGTGACCTTTATATTTTTCGTCGCTGGCATCCCACAATTCCGGTCTCCCTCTTATCTCCACTACCCTCCTCTCAATATTAATGTGAGCATCCATCCAGAATTTCCTTTCCTAAATTCGTAATTTAATTTATTGCAAACCGAATAATTTCACAACGCATAAAATTCACCTTGACTTTGAACAATTAAATTTTAAATGTTGCGCGACCATTTGGAAGCTCGTGTGCTCATGCTGATATGTAATATTATCCCTAATGATGTTCTACAGTTCGGAGGCCATGGAGGGAAGTGGCTGGCAAAATCAGCGACCACACCGACGTCTATTTGGTCGCGGGCGCCCATGTGTACAGTTCTAGGTTTTCTGTAAACTCGTGTCTATAATAAGGGGCTCGTGTAACATTGACATTAATGATGGTGGTCAGTGCTCCCTTATGTCCCGTAGCTGTAGGCGTAATTGAGCTGATGGTATCAAAACTGAACTAATTTTTCCGTGTTGGCAATTGGTTATGAGATCTAATAACGAGCCTTGAATACTTTGAAAATTTGATATAGCGGTGAGTGATTATCTTGCAAGTGATATACACCTTTGTGATAATTTGTGAAATAAAATTGATGATTTAATAAAAGAAAACACCCGATCCATAATATACTTTGATGGCTGTCTTTCAACTGACTTGAGGCAATGATTGAATGCAACAAAGAAAATGAATGTAATAGATCAGTTTAAAAATTTACAGAATAGCAATTTTCTATATCCTCCGCCCTCAAAATAATTAAAGTTAATTTGAATTAATTTTTAGAGTATACAATAGCTGAGCCGGTCGTCGTAGCTTGGTTCCATTTGCTAATCTTATTTGGCAGGCCCTTACTTTGTTGTCACGTCCAGGATAAACTTCTTGGATTGCCGCTAACTTCCAGAACATTTTCGATAGCGATGGATCACGTAGAATAATGGCGACATCTTTAGGTTGAAACCCCGGAGATGTACTTACTTATCTTTGAGTTATTAAGTATTCGGAGCCGCTGCAAATATTCAAGAGCCTCCAACGCTTGCAAAGGTACTTTAAAACTTGAGGCTTGTGTGCAGGTGCGGATTACCAAGTTGGTATAACTCACAAATTCCAGACGTGCCTGTTAAAGAATAAGAAGGAGTAAGAGTGTCTAAATCTCTAGGATCATTTAATAACGTTCGTAGTTGCTTGAAATTAAAAAGATCTCGACCAATCGTTTTTTTTTTAGGACTACTTATATACTTCTGATAAGTCGTTCAAAGAAACCTCGTCACCATGCCGCCGTCTCAACGACAAATTTCCATCGAATACTTTTGATGTTCACAGAATCTTGCACCATCTCACAATTCAGTGCATCATTCAAACCCTTCAGTTCCTTCGATGCGCTCTTGATTGTTCTAGCATTGTCAGAATATAAAATCTTCTCAACACTAGCAAAGAACCTTCAGCTGTAAGATCTATCATAAGCTCTAGATGTACGGATCTTATAGAACCGCAAGTGACCAACATTATGTATATTTTCCTTATTGATTCATTCTTGGGAGATTCACGAATGTACAGTAGTCCATCGTAATCCATTCCTGTCATACCGAATGGGCGCGATATCATCATTCTGCTACGAGGAAGCGGAGCGAATGGTTGCGTTCCAGGAAGAGATGATAGTCGCTTACACACAAAACAACAGATTTTACAAGCTGTCTACCTTTTATAATCTAAAATTTGTTTCTTAATTCCGATAACGTAGTGTTTACGCCACTGTGTAACATAGTTTGATGAATGTGTAATACGATAAGTTTTCTCAAATGAGAACATAATTGGGAATGCATTAACATCCAGTAGTTCAGAGTCTCTAAGACGGCTATTGATTCGGGTTGCATGAATTTCCTGGCGATTTTCTTATTGTTGAACTTACTTGAGTCAGTATTCCTCGGCTAAATGAAGCTTCTGAGCCGTGACCATGTTATTTCATTTATCAATATGCCTTTTATGTAGATTATCAGTGAAACGCATAGCAAATGCATTTACTCGCAGCATTCTTTCCAACTACTAAAGCGTTCAATTCGAAATGTAAGCTAGTCTAGGCATGACAAGTTCATAACCGTAATAGTTATATGCAAAGAGATGAAATGTTGAGAAAAATCCATCCGAGCGTCGTTATTTTGAAAATTTTCCGGATCAAATCGTAACCAAACAGGTCCATGCATCCAATGGTTTGAAGTTCCTAGGAATGTTGATGTTACACCTCTTGTTAAGAAATCAAGAGGATTTTCTCCGCCGGGACAAATGACTCCAGTTTTTGAATTTCTGAAACTCTTTTTTCTATGTAAGGCTTCCATCTCTTTCCCGAATCATTTCTAATCCAACATAGTGTGAATTTTGAGTCTATCCAAAGGTGTATGCCTTTAAATGACAGTTCTGAACCAAATATGCGCATAGCCTTGAGGCAATTTAACTCGAAGTAAGTTCGAATCGTGGAAGGGTTGGTTCATTTTGAGTTTCTGCCTCCTTCAGGAGAGCGACTCTATATTTTGATCAGAGGAATCGTACGACCGTCTCGGTACTATTATTAGATCTCACATAGTCCACAGCGCCGTACGCTCTTTGACTGGCATCGGCGAAAAGATGAAGTTCCTTCTTGCCAGCGTCCCTTCCTTCAAGAACACAACGTGAGATCGATACATCCTTCAGAATAGACACACTGGAATAAAATAGACTTCAACTTTTTAATAAGTCAGCTGGCAACTACTCGCCCAATCCAGTTTTCGTTTTCAGATTCTTTGAAAAAATATCTTAAAATTTAAAAGAAATGGTCCGAAAAACTACGGACTAGCACGGGGCTTAAATCGACGGTTAAGCCATCCGTATCCACGTACCATATGATTCCTAAAACTTTTTGTTTATCAGGAGGTGTCTCAACAAAATACCTCTTTACAGCCGGGTAATTTCCTCAGGTTCATTATAGCTTTCTTAGGGTTTGAATTGACTGTTGGTATAACTGTATTGGTGATCCTTCATCGTCCACACTGTATACTACATCATCCATGTAGAAACTGTCGGCCAAAATGGCACACGTCTCCGGAAACTGCTCGCATTCAGTCTGACGGTGTCGTTTCAAACTTGCCCCTATTTCTGACGAAGCCCAATAAAAACGATGAAAGTCTCGACCTTTTTTGTTCGAAGGTATTTGCAGAAATGCCGTTTCTATGTCTGCAAACAGCCCAATGGAACCTAAACGAAAATTAAGTAGCAAGTCTGGCAGTATATTAGTCAACATATGATACAGTTCTCGAGCTATGTTCTTCTATTCTCTTTATTTGGTTAATTCATCAATGTTAGTTGACATGTTCTTACGGGGGTAGTCCCAGAAGTACCCTACCTTACAAAGAAGACACCAAAAAATTGGGGCAAAATATATTTATTTCGCTACGTACTCCCCTTTTAGTTCAATACACTTTCCCCAGCGATGTTCAATAGCTTCGATAGTGAGAATCGTCGAGCTCCTTAAAATAGCCATCAACCGCAGATTCCACCTCTTTACTGTTGGTAAATCTTTTACCACCGACCCATTGTTTCAAATTCGGAAATAGAAAATAGTCCGAACCAATTCAAACTTTAACTCATTTATTTTGGCCACCACCATGATGAATGAGTGAACTGGTGCATTGTCTTGATGAAACAAAACTTTTTCTTCGCCAAATGCGGCCGTTTTTTCTGGATTTCATCTTTCGAACGCTACAATAAGTTCACATAATACACTCCGTTGATTGTTTTTCTCTTTCTGAATCAATGAGAATCAATGAAAATTATACCATTTGCATCCCAAAAAACTGACGCCATGACTGCAGATATAACTGACTTCGCCTTCTTTGGAGCTGATTCTCACCTTTGAGTCCATTGTTTTGATTGTGTACCGGAGGAAGGTGTCAATCATTGCTACGAGTACTACTGGCTTCCTTTTCCAAATGTTGTATTTGAGTAACTATTTTGATGTACAGGTATCTAGATTTCATAACATTGTACAGGTATTCTAATGAAGCGCTCGCATTTTTCAATACTTACTCGTAGATGTAGTTACATCGAGTATAGCTCCATCTCATAGTACGCAAGAATGTTCAATTCACTGGTCAATATATTTGCTGCTCCTATGTTCTCGAAATAAATTTCTGAATGAGTGTAGAATGGTACTAGTTGAACAGGGGATCCCTTATTCATTAGAAATATAAGCAAGGTTAGAAGTATCGTCGCTATAGTTGAACCTCGTGATCGTTTTATTCTCTTCCTAGGCAACTCCTCTTCTTTTAAGCGAGCGTTATTCGTTTTCTGTATCGTTGCTGATTGTTGCTTGTATTTTTTTGGGGTTGGGTCTGTGTCAACTGGCCGTGGTGCGAGTTTATGTACTGATCTCTTAAGCATACCGCTGGCAGTTCTCATCTCCATCTCTCGTACCAACTTGTCGCTTCCTCTGATTCAGTTCACAATTCTTCCTATTTACCATTGCATCGGTGGTAAGTTATCATATTTTAAGATTTCAAACATTCCAGGCATGATATCATTCTGTCTTTATTTCCATTTGTACCCATGTTGTAGCTCAATTGAAATCCATACTCCTTGCCGTTATGTAGTGTAGTGATTCAATTTCTTTGAGTTGGTTTCTGGTCCCAACAAAATTCGTGGTATTGTCGCAGTAGAAATTTTCGCCATTTCCCCTACTTCCTGTGAAAGGTTTCAGCGCTTCTATGAAAGTGTGTATTTTTAAGCCTATTTTTACGGATCGCCCTTTACAGGATACATATTGATTATGGTGCTTCGAAACAGCATTTTTTTGATGAATGCCACAATAAAAACGATGGTATGCTAATCAGATGAGAGAACTTAGAAAGTTCGCTTGATTTTTTATCCAGGATAGCTATAAAAACAACACTAACCTCCCGCCAGTCTTTCGGGCGATGAATAATACTTGGCACATTCAATATTTCCGTTAGTAAAGTTTGCCACGTTGCAGAAACTATGATCGCTCTATGCACAAATTGCAAATTGATATTCCTTAAAGAAAGCTCTTAAATGACGGTTAGTGGTTAGTTGAGTCTCAAATCTTCACAGTTTTAATAGAGTTCCTTAAGTCAACGTTGTACTTTGTTAGTACAGATATGAGCTGTTTAAGCTATGTTCGGGTTGCGAGATTTACATACATGAAGCAAATACCTAAAAAATTGAATCTGATATATCGGTGATCGGCCATTATTGGGAAGTCTCGGAGGCACAATTATCTTAGTGTAAGTTATTCTGCACTATCTTGAAAGCCGTCATGATATCTTTAATGATATATCGAGACTTTCCTGCTAGGCAAATTGCAGTTATCAAATTTGTGAGATTGATTAGACCAGATATTGCTTGGAAACGCTTTATCTTCCACTGGTACCACATTCGGTCTACATATTCTTTTATTTTTCTAAGTTGGCCGTCATCTTTCTGGCAGTGGTTATTTAAGATCATACAGATAACGTCTCACCTGGTTTATATTGAAGTTTGGCAGCCCCTACCACTCTATCTGATATTTCGGCCTCTTAACCTCAGAGTTTGCTTAATGCTATGTATCCTAAAGCTTTCTATATTTCATTTGAGAACATACTCATAGTTACCACTCAGAGTTTTGCCTGATTCGGAAAATAAAGTTATATATATCTTCTGCCTCCAGTTGTGTCATAAAAGTGTTACTTCGGCTACTGGGGACTCACATAATCACTTGTCGTAAAAGGAATCACTCTCATTTTAAACTTTCTTTTAATTAGGTTAGCAATTTTGTCATAAAAACTCGGAAAAGAAACATCACCTGGAATGGACTTCGAAAACTGCAGGACATCCCAGATTTGCACCGGACCTTAATGACATTAAGGTAAATAAGTAAATAACTATTTGCTTTTAAGTACCAATCTTCTTAAAGACATTTCTATGCTTTGGAATACTTTAAGACTTATCTACTGCAACAGTGAATGCCCTTCGTTCTGTTTAAGCAACTCGTATGTTTATATATAGGAATCCATCCTTGCTGACACTTATTTAATTAAAAGACTTTTGTAAGTGCCTTTGTATATACCAAAATGTATTACCTTGATACGCTTGTATTTTACGTCGAAAGTCAGTTGAAGTAGGTGCTAAGGTTGTTGGATGTATTCTGAACAACATGTCAATGGCGCTGGTCATAAATTTTCTACCAAATGTTACTTTCGAGCAATGGCCTTTCATGATCTTTTACAGAATATCATGACATAATTGAGGTTTTCCTACGACAATTCCTCTTTTTGTGTCCCTAAGAAAAGTTGTTCAATTATATTGAACATCTCTGATGTCGGTTCCTGTTTGCAAATTCAATCGAAATATTCAAATCCAATTTGTTTACCATATATTTGTATTTGGCAAGCAGCAATGGTTAGCACGCTAGCATCCTTTGATTACATTCAGTCAAGTCTCTGAAGTAGTATCGAAAAAACATCCTCTTCTTCTCCTCTATGTCCATATTTAGTGACAATTGCAAAGAACAACCATTCACCATTACACCATTGACTTTGCAATGTCCTTGTACAAATTGCATGCAACCCTCTAACCATCAAAAGCCATACCAACATACTACACTGCAAGCCAACAAGAACGAAATCACACACAGTCACATCTAATACAACCGACAAATGTAAACAATTCTGAACTCCGCAGAATATTATCACCAGAGACCGAGATCTTTGAAAAACCAACCAAAATTTATGTAAATTGCTAACCAATGCCAAATAAATGGTTTCACTGTACGAGGCCCCCACTTCCTGCCACTGTTATCTGTACATCTACTTGTGCTTCCGGTTTTCCTCTCTTTTTTCCTGTGCTTTCCTCCTAATCACTTCGAAAGTACTCACATTTGGAGTGGATCTGTTTGTCGACATGTGGTTACCAGTAAACGGGTAATTAGACCGTGGTGAACCATTTAATTGCCAAATGAGGGATACCACAGCATTCCATTGAAAAGGGTCAGAAAAATCGAAACATATCGAACATGGGTACTTACTTGTTCGGCACTTGATTCGATAAGGGTAGCGGATGTGCATCGTCCATCTCTGATGTAAGCTTAGTATAATCACTGTGAAGGCATTAGGTAAAGTTAGCTTTGGAAGCGTTTGCGTTGGCCTGAGAATTTATTGTAATTTGGAAACAACTTCAACGATTTTGTCTAATTTCAAATCGAAATCACTACAGGTAGATGGTTGAAAATACAGAAACACAGATAAAGGATTTTTTTTCATGGGTGTCGTGTCTTTTATAAATAGGATACCCATATAGAATTGCCAGTTGAGTGCAGCTACTAAAGGTTCAACATTTAATTCTTTACCCTAAAATACTCGTATTTTACGCAACGTAGCTTTCAGCAAAACAAGGGTCTTGTTACTGAGGACGGCGATCTCTTGGATCTACTTGCCTATGGTAAGGTCAATTATATCCTATGCGGCAACTGCCTGGTATAATAAGCCAAAGGATGGTGAGTCTCTCTATTGTAATTAAAACGCACTCATAAGTCTTCCTCCCCTTAATATTCATGTCTTCAATTTAAAGAGAAGTGGTCTTCGTTACAAAATGCGCTGGAGTTTTGATGACCTTTTAATTCCAGTCTTATGAACATGCCCTCTGATGCAGTGAAATGGACTTTCCGATCCCCAAGACTGGTTTCGGCTAGAATCTGAGCCAGGAAATTAATGTAGTCTGGTTTTCATGGAGGGCTCCAAAGCCGATTCAGAATTCGTTGCTGGTATCTTTCTGGTGGACGACAATGCTAGATTTTACTCCTCGTCAGGAAAACTGGCGTCTGTCTTCCAAACGGAAATGTATTTAATTCTAGTAGCAATGAACTATTTGCGCTTAGAGCCTTGTTGAGCCCCCTTACGACTTCCAAGTTAGTTTAAGAATGCCAGACTTTACTGAACGCAGTCGGTAGCATAAATTCATTGACTATTATCTGGGTTTCAGTTCACAATGAGATCACGGGAAATGCAATCACCAATGAACTTCCCAGGTAAGGCCCAGAGGAGAGTTTTTCAGGATCGGAACCTACGTTAGGTCTGCCTAAGCCCTCGGTTGGGTCCTCCATTGACAGTTGGGTTCCACATGGGCAAAACTGCATATGGATTGAATCAACCGGCTGCAGGCAGACCAAACAAAACGCTGTCAAAGTCTCTCAGACTGTATGCTGCTTACTTGCGTTGTGTCGGCGCATTGCGCTTTCACTAAACACTAAAGTGTGCTGGGCATAAGTGAAACAATGTCTTGCGATGCTTGCTGTGAAAGTGATGATGACATCGCAGAGAATTACATCTGTGGATGATTTTGGCATGGAGTCGCATCAGGCTGCAGTTGCACGGCGTTGTTGTGGTGGGTCCTGGTATCGGAGGCACTTTGTCCTTAAAGCGTTTACTCACATACAAAGAGTACAATGAACTAATAGTTCTTTGTTCCATGGTTTTTTGCGGATTAACCCTTTTCAATCTGTAATCTCTTTAGCGTACCTGTTGGATAGTGTGAAGAAAATAACTTACTGCTCCAAAAAGCTTCCAGAGCATTAGCAGCATTAGACAAGTCCCATCTTTATGAAATCACAGTGTTTAACGACTTCTGTCGTTGTTAGTGGTAATAGTATTGAACCATAGAGAAAACAAACTGACGTAAATTCGAATCTGTGTCATTCTTTTCTGGAGCAACTAAATCCTAGTTGCAGAATTATCCAAGTTAAGATGGTAGAGTGAATTTGGCACAAAAAAATAAGTCTGTGGTCTTAAACACTCGAATTACAGATGGGTTTTTCCTCGTAGTTGCTGTAAAGATATCATATCACGACATTAGTGAAGATTTAAAAAATTGTCTATCCCATAGTGTTAAATCAATAATAAAATCGTACATCCCTACAATAACAATCGTACATCCCCACAGAACTAAGATTTCTGCTATATATCTAAATTCGCAGATTCTGCCCTACGGCGTTTTTGCCCTCACAGAAACCAATCTCACCCCTAATATTAAGAATGATGAATTATTTTCCCAAGACTTCGATTTACACCGTGACGATGGTCTAGATGAAGAGGAGAATTTATATGGCCGTGGTGTACTTCTAGCTACACAGGGTCTAAACCCTTTAAAAAATCGTCTACTGCATTCTTTGAATTCGTTTGCGCTAGAATTTCTATTTGCAAGCGCAACCTCTATATTTGGTGCTGCTATATTCGCCCCTCTCAACCAATTTAAGACTATTAGCTAGCTGTTGATGCTATGATGTTGATGACGTTGTTATTTTTTTAGATGATTTTAATCTACCTAAGCTTCTATGGGCTCAGAATTACTAGTGCTATTTTCCTGCAACAAATCCCACCTCTAATAAAGAAAATCTTTTCATCGACTGCCTAACTGACTCTGGTCTGTATCAATTAAGTGGTGTCACCAATAACATTGGCAGTCAACTCGATCTAGTCTTCGCCACTGATACAGATAACTACGTCGCTTTAGAAAATAGGCATGGGAGGTTACCACCCTCCCCTTTCTCTTACGTTGACATATGACAATGGTCTTAATCCCGCTTCCTACGAGTTTTAATTTTCATAGGGCTAACTACGCCAAACTGAACAATCTCCTCAATATGGCTAGTTTTGACTTTCTCTACGATAATCCAAACCTTATGGTTAACGATGCTCTGACATCCTTTTATACTGAAATTTTCACATTCTTCTCCCAATCCGTATCTTTTTTTATCCAAAAAGAATCCCTCATCGTCACCACCCTGGTATAATAAAGAGTTGCGATATCTTCGTTATAAGAGAAATAAGCTCTTATATGCTTACTTAAAATCGCGTCCCGACACCGATTTCTTTTACTACCAGTCTGCCCAAATGAATTTCTCTGTACTTTGCCAAACTCTATATGACAACTATTTAAACCAAATGGACCACACACTCATTTCCGACCCCAAACGATTATTTCAGTTCATCAAAACTGAAAGTAAATCGGATAACTATCCATCATCTCTGAATTTTCTTGATAAGTCCTCGGGCGATCCCCAAATTATAGCAAATCTCTTCGCAATTTTTTTAGCTAAGCGTTCGCCATCCACACCTAACCATCCATACCTAACTAACCAGACCACTCTTACTTTTCCAACTTAAATAGACCCCCACAAACAACTTTGGAATCTGTGTCAATAACTTTAGAGCAGGTTAAAGATAAAATAATAAACCTCAAAGATGATTATTCTGCTGGTCCTGATTATCTTAGCACAATATTTTTAAGGAAATGTGAAATGCACCTAGCCGAACCTCTTACAGCTCTCGTTCAGCTTTCTATCACCCAGGGATTATTTCCCTCGACCTGGAAAAGGTCTTTTATTATTCCCCACATGAAAAAGATCCACAAGACGATATTTCCAACTAATCGAGCAATTGCTAAGCTGTTCTGCATACCTAAGCTCTTCGAGAGCATTATCTATGACATAATACTTTTCCACTGTAAATCTATTGCTTCCCAAAACCAGAACGGATTTCTCACAGGTAAATCTACGACCACCAACTTAACAGAATTCGTATCAAGCACTTGATGTGCACAGGAATCTGGAAATGAAATTGATGTGATTACCACCGATTTCAGCAAAGCCTTGGATAGGATTTCTCATGATATAGTTCTTCTGAAATTAAAGGCTCCGGAATATAAGCTTCGTAGCATGAGTTCAATCATATTTAAAAGAAAGACATTACTATGTTCTATTTAGGTCTATGGTTTCTGACCAAATTAAAGCCTCTTTTGGTGTCCCCCAAGGCAACAAATTTGTCAATTATTAATTATTCTGACCATTAACGATGTTGATTGCATCATAAAAAATTCAAACATATCTGTTTACGCAGATATACCACCTTGATAAAAAAGTTCCCGGGGGACAACACCGTCTGGCACTCCCATTGCTCCGATTTGAGTTCTGTGGTTTTTGTTAAATTAGTAAATCTGCTCTTGTCATTTGGTCTAAATCTTAGCGTCATAGCTTGACACTTGCAAAAGTTACGTAGCCAAAAGTACATCTATTTCTGTATGTGTTGGCGAGTTTTTACAATTTTAGAAATGGATTTAAATTTGCAACAACGAACTTGTATTCAATTTTGCGTAATGATGCGCGAACGTTGGAAATGTTGAAAAAGCGTTTCGGCAACGATTCTTTAAAGAAAACGGTCGTTTACCAGTGGTCGTGAGTCAATCGAAGATGACGAACGCAGTGGCAGACCATCGACATCGAATACCGACGAAAACATCGGTGAAGTACGAGTACAAGAAATGTTGGTCAATAACCGCAAATTAACCATCAGAGAGATGGCGGAGGACTTGAACATTGGCTATGGATCCCTCCAAGACATGTTGGTTAATGATTCGGGGTTTCGTCGTGTAGCAGCAAAGTGGGTGCTAAAAGACCTCAATTTCATGCAAAAAAGAGACCGTATTGACATCGCAAAAGAGATGATTTGCGAGGCTGGATTCGATCCCACATTCATCAAAAGGATCATTACTGGAGACGCAATCCAAACATCAGGCAAGTGAATGGTGTTCATAAAATGAACCGAGACCAAAAAAACCACGTCGTTTTCAGTCACATAAGAAGGCAACGCTCACGGTTTTTATGGATTATAACGATGTAGTGCATCATGAATTTTTGGCAGAAGGCCAGTAAACAAAGATTATTATTTGGGCGTTATGAGACGTTTGCGTGAAGCAATTCGCCGAAAGAGACCAGAATTATTGGCTGAAAACTCGTGGATTTTGCCCCATGATAACGCACCGTTGCGGTCGCACTCTGCCATCATTATTCGTAAATTTTTAACGAAAAATGCAACAAATGCCATCCAACAGCCACCGAATTCACCTGATTTGGCTCACTATGACTTCTTTCTGTTCAATAGAGTTAAAAAACCACTACGGGGAACGCGTTTCAGCAGCCGAGAGGAAGTAATGGAAAAATCGCAGGAAGCACTGATGGATCAAGCGCTGGCATAAGTGTGTTGCAGTCGATGGGGATAACTTTAAAGGAGACAATATAGATTCAGATGAATAAACTTGTATTTTTAATTTTCTGAATAAATTCCGGAAAATTTTTTATCAAGGTGGTATATCATCTTCCTCAGACAGACCACTGCAGGAAGATCTAGACAGATTTTGTACTTGGTGTCAGAACAATTTTCTTGAGCTTATAATCAATAAGTGTCAGGCTATAACGTATACCCGTAAGCGCAACCCTACTTCACCGCGCTGATATCTAATCTTTCTTCTGCCTGTTCCTTAGTGAATGAGTTGCGTGATTTAGGTGTTATCTGTGATGAGGGACTCAATTTCCGTTCTCTCGTTGATAACATAATAAAAAAAGCCAACTCTGGCCTTGGCTTAATCAATCAAGCGCTGGTCTATGGAGTTTTCCAATTGGATTGGGTTTCTTTACTTCAACTTTTTTCTTTTAAAACCAACCCACGCAATCTTAGGTCTATGCCACTTTTCCGGTTCAATCTTCACAGAACGAGTTACGGACACCTGGAGGCAATGTCTAGAATTCTTCGTGAAGTTAACGATATTCTGCCTCTCTTGGACTACCATCTCAGCAAACTCTCCCTCAAAAACATTCTTATTTCCAGCTATCCCTCACGTCATAACTTTCTTTAACCGCTTCCACCCTTTAGTTGTTATCTTTGGGTTGTACCACATGATCATCTGTGCCAGAACGTTAAATTTTCTTTTTTTATAAAATAAAGTGGTACGTGTTCTTGACGCGTGAGAATTTTAGTTCAAATTCGAACCCCCTTCCTTTACGAATTTAAAATGGGACATAATGCGTCATTGGCCATGAAAAACATTAACATTATTAATGTACTATACGACATTGGTTTGGAATGTTCCGTTCGAGAGATTTTAACCTCGAAAATGAACCACCTGGAAAGCCGGAAACGTTAGTTGACGACTATGTTTTAAGAGCAAGGATGGATGTGGACCCAACAAAATGGGTGCGGGAGATTGCACAAAGTATGGTAGTATCTCCAATGATAATAAGCCGACACCTTTCTCCCATAGGAAAGGTAAAGAAACCCGATAAGTGGGTACCCCATCCACTGAACGAACCCCCAAAACTACGATGCCTGGAATTCTGCCCATCGCTCTCATTAAGAAACCAAGCAGAACAGTTTTGCACCGGATAGTCACCTGTGATGAAAATTGGATACTGTACGATGATCGTAAAAGATCTGGGCAGTGGTTGGATGCAGATGAAAAACCAAAACGATTATGGTGACAATTCGGTGGACATCCACTTTTCATTTCTTCAAACAGAGGAACGATAAACGCTATCAAATATTGTGAGTAAATCGACATATTGCATGTCAAATTGGCTGAAAAGCAACCTGCGTTGGTCATTAGGCACGGTCCGATCCTTTTGCATGACAATGCTGTCCGGGGTTGACCCGGGCCACAAATCAAATCAAATCAAATTATGTGAGATTCTGTATTCAACACGGAAAGCCTGCAACATAAGTGTTCAGTATCAGAATTGAAATGCAGAATGTTACAGTAAACGATTACTAACAGTAAGGGGAACATACTTTATGTTGAATTCCAAACTTCTAAACACCAAATCGTCAACAAATATAGCAATCAGTTTTGTTTGGGAAAGTGGAACAAAGCAGATATTAAAGCCATCAAGGGAGAATGTTTTGACCCTAAGAAAGATGAATACTTGCAGTATTTGGTTATGTTATCAGAGGATGTGTTCCTGGATATAAATAATAGGCCCATGCCTCTACAGAAAAGAAAAGTTTATGTCACGAAAAAGGGCACCTGTGAACTTCCAGAGAGGACATATGTATATGGAAAAGTATGACATCAAAATTATTTTTAGACTAAAGTTAGAAAGGAGAGTATCTTCGGCTCGACGTTTGAAAAATACATTTGGCACATCTTCAAAAATAGTTACAGGCGACGAAACATTATTATTGCTAGCACATGCTACTGACCCTCCATGATGAACATAAGAACAAGATTGTCAAAAAATTGTCTGACATTATCCAGTATATCTGGACTACAACGGTCACCATATTCCGAGCTGCTATTTGATTATAGCCAAATTCAATAAGGATAGCCCAATTCCTCTCTCAAAAAAAGATCAGTATCCAGAACATGGCTGAGGATGCAGAAGCCGTAAGAAGTTTTGAGTACCATGTAAGTGCATTCAGTCAAATTGGTTGCAAATAAAGCAGAAAATGACGAGCGCTGCTGGTGAAGAATACGGACACCGGAAAAGTTATAAAAGACCGCGTCACCAAAACATTCTTTGAGAGTTACGGTAGGTCCTAAATATCTGAAAATTTCAGAAGGCTGTTGAATCAAGGAGATAGACAATACCCAACTTACAGGCAGAATGAGCTACTAATATCTAAAGTGGATGATGGTAAACAAAATATTCCTCAACTCAACCAACATAAAGATATCATAACTACAATATGTATAGGTTGTTGTTTCAGATTGTCTACCAGTGAACTGACATCAACTAATTTCCAAAATTTTATAAAAATAATATTTAATCTATTGTAATAATGGAACCCTGTCACTATTGCCATTAGGAAATGTCCCAAATTTTATTAACCTTGGATATATTTGTCTCTATTGTGTCATGCAATTATTTGGTTATATCATACACTCGTAAAATGTCCGATTTTCACTCAATTCACAATGAGAAGCTCTCGAGTAAACATCTGTTGCAGAAAATGAATTTTTTTTTATAACATAAAGTGTTACGTGTATTTAACGTGTCAGAATTTAGGGTTCAATGCAACTACAGTAATTTTTTTCTAGGAATTGTTTATCATGCTGTCGATGCCTCAAACTCGGACTCTCTTCTTTTGTGAATTTTAACAGGGACAGACTGTGTCTCTGGCAGCGAAAAACATAGATGACACATTTTAGGATGTAGCGGAAAGTGAACGGTTTCCCACTTGATGACAATGTTTTAAAAGCAAGGGTAGGTGCATTCCCAAAAAAAACGGTGCGGGACAGAACGGAATAGGGGAATATCTCTCATATCTCTAAAAGGAAAAGCAAAAAAACTCGAAAAGTTGGTGCCCCATGAACGAGGCACAAAAACGACGTCGCTTAGAAATCTGTGTATCGCTGAGCTTAAAACATCAAAATGTACCGTTTTTGCGCCGCATAATCACTTGTGATGAAAAGTGGATTTTGTGTGACGACCGTAAAAGATGCAGAAGTAAAACCAAAACACACCCTCAAAAGGTTATGGTGACAATCTTGTGGTGAAAGGACCAATTCACTTTTCATTTCTTCAACCAGGGGAAACGATAAATGCAGTCAAATACTGTGAGGAAATCGACATATTGCATGCGAAATTGGCTGAAAAGCAACCTCCGTTGGCAAATAGGCATGGTCCGATCCTATTGCATTACAATGCTGGACCCCATATATCGCGTAAAAGTGCAAAAACTTCTGCAGTAGGGGATTTGAAATCATTCGCATTCACCGTATTCTCCAGATGTTTCTCTAACGGCAGAAGGTATTCCTAAACCCAGCAAAGGTCATAAAAGTATTTGAAGACCTTATAGAGTCCAAAAATTAAGCCTTCTATAAAAAAGGTGTAATGGAGCTTGAAACGATGGAAAAGAGTTATAGATTTTAAGGGTTCATATTTTGACGAAATAAAAAATTATAAAAAATAGATATTGGCTTTTACATTTTTACCTCAAAATCGGACATTTCATGTACTACAACTAATACTCTGTACCCTGTGAACCTTTTAGACTGTTCACTAGCGTCTGATTAATCCCTATCCATAAGCCTTACATAGAAAAACTATTCACTTATCCCCAAATCTGAGAAAAAATTCTTTAACTTCTGACCGTGTACAGAAATACACTATTCAAAAGCATATCAAGAATTGTATCAATGCCAAACTTGTCCGAGTGTACAGGATTACCACGAAGATATTTAGTTATTCCATCAAGATCTTCTTTTGAAGATAGAAAAAGTCATAGGCAGGGCGAAGCTTCCTGGAGAACTCTGTTATATATCGTGATTCTGAATACAACTTCTGAACAACTTAAATCCCAACACTAGAAGTAGATTTTTTGAAAATCGGTCCAGTTATTACAGTGGCTAGAGATATTTCTATTGTATCATCGGTAAAACTAGAAGTGGAGGCGGCAGTTAAAAATTTGACTCTAGATGGGGATGAAATGAGTAACATATGAACAAACATATGTACTAATACACACATATGGATCAAAAGCCCTTTGCTTTTGCCCAAATTTCACTGTACAAACTTAGATTAAGTTTTCTTTGTAACGAGAGCTATCGTGAAATCCACCTTGTGTTTTATGTTCTTATGAAGCGCTTTTGTATGTATTCCAAGATCATGCGGTCGCTGAATTTTGTGAGTTCCCACGATCGTGTAAAGAAATTCTATTCCTCATTTTTGATCACACGATAGTTGCTTGATCGTTATCAATTACATGTATAAATTGAGTTATGATTAGATTATCAATAGAATTAGTGTTTCAATTATAACGCCCCTCTCGAGTTTGTTTAATTATTTTGTGAACAGTCACAATCAGATTCGACTTTGAAGTGACAAATACTTTTACCTATCATTGCTCTATGATATTACCTCCGGTGGTTGGATAGTTCAGTGCTAAGTTCGTTGACGATTACGCTATAAGGTCTAGGTTCAAATCACAAAAATCAAAAAAGAGAAAAATGATGGTGCTAAGCATTCCCCAGGAAGTGGAAAACCTCCAAAAGTGAAATTGCCCTTCTATAAAAAAAAAACTCCCTTACTAGCTCGTCACGAGAAAATTAAGCTTTTTCCGACCCAGGCTCTTGATCATCAACAGAGGTCAATCGGAGGATAACATTTTGCCTATGTGCAACATTTAGTTTCTTCGTTTTAGACGCACCAGATGTCAAGAAAACTTACGTAAATCGTATGGACACTTATGGTTGTCAAATTTTTGAATTCGAGCACAATGCAGCAGAGGAAGATTAACTCTACATGGTGTACGCAGGTAAAAAGAAACCAACATAAGTTTAATATGCAAACCTGAAAGCCTGGAGGTCAAAGCCGTAGATTAAGGTGATTGGTGACATTTGGTTTCAATTTCCGAAAAATAGTGCTATCAAAAGAAAAGTAAGCACCCACGATCTCCTCCTAGATAAACTTTGGCAAAGAATGCACTATGTATTATATCAGGATCTGTCTAGCTGCTAGAATATAAGAACGGCATTATCGTAATAATTCGATCTTTGAAGCTATTCGTTAACAGACAAGTTTGGTACCACAAAAGAAGCTCGAGATTCACTGAAGGTTTGTCCAGAAAACCGCTATTGTTTTGGTTTATAAAAACGATATGCCAACACCGTGCTGTAGTACTGCATCATAACCAATAAATCAGACCAATTTGGGCAAATTTTCATGGCTTTACGAAAATACGACTGTGAACAGTGCTGAAATATAGATGTAGCCTTTAATACCAAAATACTCTGATAATATTGGCTTAGATGCTATCGTTAAGTAACAAACTATACGCCCATGTAGTCGCCAAATAGCACATAAAAGGCGCATTTACATATCTTTATGGTACGACGTACTGCATGGGATTACATTCAAGGTAGAGATGCCGACCTAAGTGCACCCTGCGCCAGGGGTAAGCAAACTTTAATTTTGTTTTTGCTACCTGCAAGCTAAAACTTCACCTTGTCTCCGTACTCTCTTAAGTTTCAACTATCACTTCCTATGGAAGCAACTTAACTCAAAGGTATTTCCGACTTCATAATATAAAGTTGAAATCAGGAGGAGCACGAATTTGCAAAGCTAATCTAAGAAATAAAATATGTATACCTAAATTTCACTATAGTTTTGCAGATACTATTTCGAAGAGAAGAACCAATGATATTTCCTTATGTAAATGGCAACGCTGGGTCATCAAATATTTCTCAGCACTCAGATTATTCTCGTTTGTCTGCAGAACTAAACAAATTTTATTCGAATTCATGTTTTCAATCTGAAACAACACGTCGACAAATATCATTTTCCTGCTTCAATTCTATGCCGAACTCATAGTTCCACCCTCCAAATCTTGTTTTGTTTTATTTTTCATTTCCGTAAACCTTATTTCCTGGTCTACCAGACAATCAATTCCTTGTTCCTCCACCTCGACTACCCACCCTCAGCTGGTGTGCCTTGGTAAAAGGAAGTCAAATCAATACTCGTTCGATACTCAATTTCCACCCTTGACTGTTGGCCTCATTAAAAATACATTTCACAGCCCCCGGTTGTCTTAGAATTCGACTCCAATTGCATATGAGTACGGTTGTGTAGTTTTCGATCTTCGGTCTTCGGGAGGAAAACTATTAGGAACAATAAATCGAAATGAAATGTAGAATTGCGTCCTCATTTCAATCGAGGGACTGCGAGTCCTCGTACGAATACTGGAACATGAGGCGATCTGGGAAAAGAGACCGAATTGTCCTTCTTTGGTCATATCGCACTCCGCATCACTATGTTCTCATGGAGGGTTGGTATGTGCGTCCCGATTGTTTGTCTATTGGAATCACCTATAAATCCAGAACTTGGACATGTGTGACACCGCCCATTTGGAATTTTGCACTAGGCAACCTAAGCACTGGGTATTGAGTATACGATTTATTGAAGGGTTCTACGAGTATGCGATCTTCGGAACCCTTCTTGTTTTTTCTGATGCATTTCATATTTATTGGGTAGCAATTTGCTACGAAAGGGGAGTAGGTCTTTTACTAGACCCTTCTCCTTTTCCATTCTTTGAAGGCAATTGATAGAAGAATGACTGTACGATGAAAGGATTAAGTTCTTGAGTGAAAGTTCTGATGGTCGGCACTGGTTATGGATGGGATTTTTGAATTGGCAGATAGGGGCTTCAATTGGGCAGAAATGAATTGTAGCCACAATTGAGGACCAGCAATAGAGGTTATTGCTGGGGCTTTGATTTAATGGGGAAAATCAGAATTCCCAATATGTTACGCTTTAGCACTAATATGAGTATGAATTCGAATAAGGATATTGGAAACTGTTGACTTTATTTTGCAAATGGTTACTTACGAGTATATGCATTGTCAATGAGTTTATTGGTTTATGTGAATTGGAAAGTTGTGTCACTTGTGATTAGGTGTAGACCACAAGAGCAAGATTTATTGGATTTTAATGTGACTAACAATAGTTAATACCCTAATGTAATTTATGATTTTACAAGGTACGACGAGCTGTAGATATAATCCAGATAAATAAGTCTATGAGCGGTGATACATACTCGTATACTTTAAACAGTGGAGAAGAAGAAATTAACATATGTGTTAATAACTTTCCCTAAAAATATCAATTTTTTCCGAATACACCGCAGAACTCTTAGAAAAAGACGTTCTAATCTTTGTTGGACAGATCGATGAAGTTTAGGAGCACGTTTCTGAGATGTTTCATTGGGATCATCGTGCAGAAATCAGAAGCAGGTCGTTCCAAGATATTGCGGCAAAGGTCTGTTAAAATTGTCAAACCCATATACGCTAGTGATGTGGGTAAGTTCGCGGCTACAACGTAAGAGGATGTTAAAAGGCGGAAAAGCAAAAAAAATAAATATATCAACTTCAGTGACGTCACAATTTTTTAGCATTAGCGAAATTTACTGCTACCGTTTAGAATCAGCAATAAATCGTAAGTCCCCCCTCAATGTGTGCAACATGGAAAGGCGAACAACAAAGGAAGTAGAAAAGACTAAGGTTTAGTCCACCACGGACTGTCGTGCCAACGACCAAAGTTGTCCATATAGGTAAAGTCTTAAATTTACGAAAAATAAAGAGAACTTAATAAGAGAGAACTTAGCTGTGAAAATAATCAACCCAAGCGGTCGGACAGGATCACTGCTGCTTTAAACTTAATGCTCAACAGAAACAGCGGGATAATCGTCAATTTTTATTGCAGTATACAAAGTATGTGCTGCAGCTATGATACCATAACAATAAGAGACGGTATGGTAGCGACTTAACCAATAATCTATAATTCGATAAAGGCGCTGGTTGGCTTGCCAATCAGGCATCTGCATCACTGTTTTTCCAATGTTGGAAACTTAACTCCAGATAAATTACGAAAAAATGAAAAGCTGCACTAACGATGGTTGCTAAATGGTCAAAAGCTCCGCAGCATTTACCTTTAAACTGCTTTACAATGATGGCACTGTGCGACGGGGCGTTATCATAGTGCAAAATCCACGAGTTTTCTGCCCATAATTCTGGTCTCTTTTGGCGAATTGCTTCACACAAACGTCTCATAACGCCCAAATAATAATCTTTGTTTACTGGCCTTTTGGCAAAAATTCATGATACACTGCACCGTTGTAATCCATGAAAACCGTGAGTGTTGCCTTCTTATGTGACTGAAAACGACGTTGTTTTTTTGGTATCGGCTTATTTGGTGAACGCCATTCACTTACCTGATGTCTGGATTGCGTGTCGTACTCATAAACCCATGTCTCGTCTTCAGTAATGATGATTGTGGGATCGGATTCAGCCTCGCAAATCATCTCTTTTGCGACGTCAGCACGGTTTCTTTTTTGCATAAGATTGAGGTCTTATGGCACCAACTTTGCTGCTACACGACGGAAACCTAAATAATCAATCAAAATGTCTTGGACGGATCCATAGGCAATGTTCAAGTCCTCCGCTATCCCTCTGATGGTTAATTTTACTTCATCAATGTTTTCGTCGGTTTTCGATGTCGATGGTCTGCCACTGCGTTCATCATCTTCGATTACTCATGATCACTTTTGAACCGCTCGTGCCACTGGTAAACGACTGTTTTCGTTAAAAAATCATTGCCGAAACACTTTTCCAATATTTCCAACGTTCGCGCACCATTAGATACGTTTTTTACGCAAAATTTAATACAAGTTCGTTGTAACAAATTTAAATCCATTTTTAAAATTGTAAAAAATCGCCAACAAACACAGAGATAAGAGATAGATGTACTCTTAGCTACGTAAATTTTGCAAATGTCAAGCTATGACGCTAAGATTTAGACGGAATGTCAACAACAGATTTACCAACTTAACAAAAATAACAGAACTCAAATCGGAACAATGGGAGCACCACACGATGGTGTGATGAACTTTTTGATCAAGGTGGTATGCTTATTCGCCAGTAGTATCCATGCTAAAAAACAGATAATCGAAAAACTCCGGGCTGACCGCATCAGTTGCTTTATCCAAAAGTATCCGTCAGAAAATCTAGTTGAAAAAGTAATGAAAGTCAAAGTTTTCAGCAAGAGGTCGCAGAAAGATGAACAGTTGCATTCATCGAATGCAAAATTATCAGCAATTTTCTGGTCTCACTGTTATTGTGATTCAGAGTATAGCCGCCTGTTAGACTTCTTAAGCTCCGCATATTTATCACAGTAAGAATGCAGATACATTTGTGGAGAAAAAACATACATATACATATACATATACATATAGTAATACGTGTTTTCATCAAACTGGCCATTTTTCCACCCTTGTAAATGACCAGCCAAAAATTAACAGCCTGTGCAACTTTGCGTGACCAAGTTGTAGCGTAAACTCGCGCAATTGGCTGGCTGGAATTAAAAATGAGCTGCTATTCAACCCAAAAACCAAAAGGAAATGGCGGAAGCAAGACTGAAATTTTATAAAAATCAATAACAAATTAATAAAAGTGCGTTTTAAATCAGCAAATATTTAAAACAAATGGAGAGCGGCGTCGCTTAAATGGCACACATCGCTGCACAGAAGTGGAGGCATTCAATTTGGTGCAGGAAGTAGAGGAAAACGTGAAATTCGACCAGAAGTTTTTATTCGTTTTTTTTTACAAGTTTTTTCGTTAACTAAAAATCGAAACCTACAGCGCAATATTTTTATAAAAGAATTGCCCCAAAGTGGCACATTGATTGAATGCCAGTGAAAAATAATATGCGGCACCTCAAATTCACATACATTCGTGACTGCTTTAAACTGGAAGAATCAGACAGGTGCTGATCTTCTAGGCACCGGCGATGAAAAGAGTGTTTAGGAGTAATCGCGAAGGTGTGCACTTGGTTGCATCACCTTGAAGAAATTGTTGGTCAAAAGCGAGGATTTTCCCCAAGGTACATAATGTAAACATTGATGGTCGTGCTTGACCTTATGACCAAAGAAAGGATTCCACTAGATACTGCTGCCAAGTTCATTCATAAACAGGATGATGATGAAGAATGCACGCTGCACCATCTAGGTCAGTAATGACAAAACAGAGACCTTCAATATCAGAAAAGGATTTTAATAAGGCGATGCGTCGTCATCAACATCGTTCTTGAAAAAATTATGCAAAACTCATAAGTTAACTCCAGAGGCACCAAAAACTGTATTTTGTTAAGAAAGAGGGACATATAACATGACGTCTAAGACAAGACGTGACGTCTTGTCAGGCAGCTACAACTTTGAGGTAGTAAGGCACTTTTTCTACCTCGACTCTGCTATTAACTTCGACAATGGCAACAGCGTGAAAATCATGCGCCGAATCACTCTTGCTAATCGTTCCTCCTTTGGACATAGGAGAAAATGCTCTCTTGAGCAAACAAAAAGACAATATACAAGACACTGGTCGTCCCAGCCTCGCTTTGCGGCTAAGATGCTTGGACACTGAAGAAAGAGAATCTGCTATCGAGCCCTACGGGAAAAAATTGGGTAATTTTCGATTCTGTTTATGTCAATGGAATTTGCAGGAGACGTTTGCGTGGGTCGTACAGCTAGGCAACCTCGTCGGAAAAGCCTGGATAACCTAGCTTAGATGGCTAGGTCACCTTGAGCGTATGAATGACAGCGTCCCAGCCCGTAAAGTTTTCAACATCAACCCAGATGGGTATCGCAGTAGAAGACGACCTCATCTTAGGTGGTGCTCACAAGTGGAAAATGACCTCAAACAATGTAGTTTAGCTACTTGGAGTCAGCTGCCAAAAGTTCGCGCAAACTGAAGAAGCATATGATAACACATTTAATGGTCCTAAAAACCTGTGACAAGTGTTTAGTGCATTAATTATTATTAAAGTGTATTAAGAATATGTAAAACCCGAAAAGAAAGAAGACAAAAGGAACGGTGACAAAAGGAACGGTGACAAAAGGTTTATCTAGAGAGTAGTCAAATGTTGAGGCCTTTAAGAAGCCGGTAACCGTGTGCAACCTGACAATGTAGTTCTGACGGAAGTTTGTTCAAAATATAAGGTGCAATGGAATTGAGAAAACACCTACTGTACTCTTTAAAGATTGTTGGAATGCAAGTTCTTTAACTTTAAGTGTTTTGTATATAAAAAGGAATTACTTTTATTGATTGAAATAATGTCAGTGAAATATTAATCCGACAATTTTCTTTTGTGCTGTTACTATGGACATCAGATTCGCTAAGTACGGACTACCCCAGCAAGATCATATTCTAGACGTAAAGTGTATAGTAAATTGTTAATAGCAGACTTTGTGGTAGGAGGTTACGTAGATAATACATGGTGATGTAGAGCAACTTCTTTACTGACATAATATAAAACGTCTATTAAAACTATACCTAGACTCTTTAACGCATTTATCTAAGCAGAGTATATTATCACATCCTGGCTTGTGAAAATGAATACCCAATCTAGAGTTTGACGATGGAAAGCACAGCGGATGAATTCCCCTGATGGAATCAACGGTGAAGTAAAATCCCGGAATAAAACTAATAAGACCTTATCCGGGCTACTCCGACATATTTGGAACTCAGGATTCAGGTTCTTGGAGAAGAGTAATTGACCACATCCCCGACCAGGTTACAGGCTTCGGTCTAACCGACCCCTCGTCTTAGGGGTATCTGCAATGAAAAAACAAATCCAATTACGAAGCAACAACATGCCTTGGATACGGACGGATCTATTGTTGACAACCCCTGCAAACAAAACCAGGACAACGAACTTCAGATCTGCACGTGGAATATTAAGTCTGAAGTCCCTTAACGTACCACCATCAAAGAAATGTCGTGGTATGGGCCGGACTAAAAGACCATGAAACACTGCGACATCTACTACAGCGTTGTTATCGACGGCAAAGCAGCGCCTATTAGAATGCGGACTTGTTGTTAGAGGCAAATTTAGGCAAGAAGTCTTGAGTTTCCTATATGTGAATCTGTATTAAGGCCAAGTTTTCTAACATTAGCTGTATATGCGCGCATCCCCCTTCAGAGGAAAAACATGACGACACCAAAGATGACTTCTACGAGCTTTTTGCAAGCACCTATAAACATTAAAATCGACAATTGTCCTTGCATTTACAGAGATAAACTATACAGAGCAATTTCTAGCTTTAGCATCAATGCCAAACTCGTCCATTTGTGCAAGAAGACGATGGACGCACTCCGCACCAAGAAGGTCGGTAAAAAACGCACCTAGACCTTTGATGTCAAAAAAGGATTTACATAAGGCGACGAGCTGTCATGCAATTTCTTTAACATCATTCTAGAGAGAATAGTACACAACTCACACACCAACGTAACCAATCACTAACATACGCCGATGATGATGTCAGTGACGGCTTCGCGAATATTGAGGCGGAAGCGTGGAAGATGGGTTTATTTGTGGAAGACCAAATTTGTGATGTCAACAAGAAAGGACACCCAACACTGACGTCTCAGACAGAACGATACTTTCGACAGATATAACTTTGAGCTAGTTAAGGGCTACCTAGGCTCCGCTATTAATTCTGACAACGACCCCAGCGCTGGGATCAAACAAATAATAGTTCTTGCCAATCGCTGCTGCTTTGGGCTAAGAAGGAATTGATTAGCAAAGCCCCATCTCGAACAACAAAAATGTTCCCATTATTATAAGATTATAAGACCTTAATAATCCCAGATAGCACCAAAATAGGCCTACAGCTATGTTGTTCACTCCGTTTAAAAATTGGAATCACGACAGATGTTTTGAGAGCATCTGGAAACTTCCCACATTCAAAATGTTTAATTATATTAAAAACCAAAGGACTTGGAATTGATTTTCTTATTTTTGTAATACATAGCTACATTACTTATATCATCGGTTTGACTTGATTTTTTGTTTGCTTAAGAACGGAAACAAGTTCAGCATTAATCACCGGGCTGAAAAAAAGGAAGATGAATTCAATTTATTGTCTAAAAATTTACTATTTATTTCATTGAGCTTAACAATAATTTTTGGTTTTGCGTTTTCAGCAGCATGTTTAAAGAACGCATTGAATCCGTTGCACAATTCCCTATTGACATTAACAGTTCAATTACTAAGTTTGAGGAGTTTCGGGTTATGTCCTTTCTGGTCGTTTCCTAGCATATTATTGACTATACACCATTGTTCTCTAGGGTTGAATCTGTTTTCTAAAAATATACCCCAATAGTATTGAATTTCTCGCCTAGCTATATGTTTGCGTACATTCATTGGTAGGTCCTTGTACTTTTGTTTTATTAAAGGCTGGTTATTCTTATTCAATGAGTAAAAATGGTTTTTTCTTTTAATTTTTTAATCCTAATATTTTGCATGTGTACTGGAGCAGGTTTCAATATAGCTGTTAATTTGTTCCAAAATTAGCGAAAAGGCCAATAAGGGACAAACATAATTGTACCCTGAAGTCAATTGTACACATTTCATATATCAAGGGCCGCTTAAGTTTCGAATAACTAAGTTTTTTTTTATGTCTGCTATCTTCGGGGGAACAGGTGAGTCACTTTTATTCAAAACGTCGTTAAGAGTGATGCCAGTGGCCGAGTGTTCAGTTATGTTAAGCTCTAAAACAAAAGGACCTGAGAAAAATATTATCAATGCAGGATGAGGTATTCTCAGTAGTTCTTGTTGATATAAGTATTACTCGTAACACACGACTGAAAACCGATTGACGAAACCAATAACATACATATGGTATATTCATCACTGACCCTTGGAAAGTTACGAATATCAATATTTATATTCCGAATTAAACAGACAACCCTATCGTCAACTGAGCATAATAAACCCTCGAGATTTTTGAAAACAATATCAGCTTGTACAAACTGAAGCCGGTATGTGCACCAACGACAAACCCCCTTTCAGTTCTAAGGAAACGCAGCTGGCACTTTTCATATCTGGAGTAAACCATTCAATACCATCTTTAAATTCATTTTTCACAAACACCACTATACCGCCCGCTGCATACATTGCACTTTGATTATGCATTATAGCCCGGTAGAGAATATTTACATACCTACTTACGAGTATTTCATCTTTAAAAACTAAAATTTCTCTCAAAACCAAAATTTGAGGCAATACACTTAAGCAATTAGTATCTAATTTGATCTTAAATTCCTAATGCTTTGATAAAGTCCTTAGAGGAGCTACAAAATTTGGATCCAACACAGATTGCATTGCTCGCGTTCATATAACTAGGATCGATATTATTAAAATCATCCAACATTTCTAAAATTTTTTTGTTTTAACCCTAGAACGGTAATTCTTCGTCATTTTTACGAATGACGTCATTTAAATTGCAATTCAGCAGAAACAGGCAGGCAAGTAGGGGGGAGGACTGAGCTATGCATTCGTCAGTATGCGTTTACCCTTTGACTAGGACAGTGTATTTGTATACAATCTAAAAGTTTTTATTTCTATTTTTTTTATAAAAAGTTGGTCGTTATTTTTACGTAGTTGTACTACCATAGGTACACAGGTGTTCGTATTTTCTACGAAGCAGTACTAAATATCATTTATTTCTTTTGTTATTTGATAAAGGTAAGAATTCAGTTTTCAAAAGAAATTTTCTTATTTTATTTACTTTTGCAATTAAATTTATTATTTTTGTAATTCATATTTTATTAGTAATGGACAAGAAGATTAGCGACCAGGATTTTTGAACCAATTAGAAAAGGAGCAAAATGTTGATATTGAAGATATTCCATCTGATTGTCGCTAGACAATCATTCATTTATATAAATACTGCCCTTTGCAAAAGAAAGAATCAAATTCGCTTGCTACTCTCCTCACCGTCTTTAGCAACACAATGTCAGAATTAGACGATTTCGTCAATATTTATAACTATAATTTCATTCTGCCAAACAAAGGCAGTCTTTCAAAATTATTTCGTCTTTTCTTCATGCAGCCGGCATAATTCCATCCGCTTTTATTTTTGCTAATGTATTCCACATCGGATGGATTGAGATTTGAACACTTCGGGTGCAATAAGTTTTTTTCACTCCTGACACTTAACTTTACATGTTTCTGTTGTAGTTTTTTGTTTGTACCTTTTGCAGGAAATCATTTTCGCGTTGTTTCGTTTCGGCCGACAAACTCGCCTTGATGACGAGTTCGTAGAGGAAACTTAGCCGTTGCCAACTTTCGAACAGATTGGTGCTCAACCAGCAAATATGCAAGTTTTTTCAGTCTTTGATCTAAAAGGAGCGTATTGGAAAATTCTGTTATCGGGTGCATCGGCGAGTCTGTGCACATTTTCCTCACCTTTTGGTTGCTTTGAATTCAATACACTTCCTTTCGGAGTAAAAGGTGCGCCGCAGACATTTCAATGGCTAAACGAGCTCAATTCTCGTGACATATTAGTAGTCATAGTTTACTTTGATAACATATTGATTTCTGGGAAGACAGTGGAGGAACATGATGCTAGGTTTTTTTTTATTTATAAATAGGCCACGCTCAAGGAATTTATATGACATTAAGATTTTTAAACATAGCGTGGGAGAAGGGAAGTTAGGGAGAGAAAAGAGGGAGATGCCGACGTGTGTTGGTTTTAGATGTTTGCAAGTTATAGTGACTAGGAAATAAAGAGCACGAGAGGGCATTCCATTAGTGAGTTGTACGGCTAAGGAAAGAATCACGATATTTCAGTCCGAAGATGGGCTTGAGGGTGTACTGATGGGCATTCATATCGAGACCGATGTTACGGTTAAAAAAAATGCTACTGGCAATTTCGGTGGGGCACTGGTGGTGAAAACATCGATGCAACAAGGTGAGACACGAGACGTTACACTGATGTTCGATGGTGTCGAATTGGCATCACCTATGAGTTTTATCGCACGATTTTTGATCCTATCTAAGAAATGCAAAGAGGGCTTGGGGGCACCTGATCAGAGGGTGTGAAATATTTCTTACATCGCTTGAGAAAACCTTGACATTTCGCAACATTTTTGGCGACATCGAATATGTGGTCATTCGAACGTGAGTTGTCATTGACACACATACCGAGAATGGAAAGTTTTTCGGTTTCAGTGGTGCAAGTGCCATTCATGGATAATGGCTGGGTATTTAAATTTTGATTTAACAACAGCAGACAGCGTTGTGTTTTGCAAGCATTAAATTAAACTCTGTTGATAAATACCCAATTTGTTATGCTGCTAATATCGGAATTTAATGTGCTTAACACACGCTGTCGTTCCCGTTCTGCAGACGAAAAACTGGGGCGGAGAGTCCGGGAACGAATACGAGAAGCAGTGAGCACTGTCGTCAGCAAAGGAATATATTGGATTAGAAGTAGCAGACAAGTGATCATTGATGAAAATTAAAAATAGTGTCGGAAACAGAACGGAGCTCTGGGGCAGACCAGCATATTTGAAAGCATCCAAGAGAACTGGAATTAAACGTTCCGAAAGGTAGTTTCTAGTCCATTGAAGAAGAGAGTCGTCGATCCCAAGTGCACTCATTTTCCACAAAGGAGCCTGATGACAAACTCTGTCAAATGCCTTAGAAATTTCAAGTGCAAGTTTGCATTCGCCAGATTGGTGCAGATTTTCGTTCCACTTTTCGGTAAGACATGCCATGAAATCACCAGTGTACCTGTTTCTAAAAAAACCGTACTGCCGGTCATTGAGAAGTTTTGTGTTTCGAGATATTTCATGAGCGGACGGTTTATTAGAGTTTCTATGAGTTTGACAAGAAAGGACGTAAGTGCAATGGGTCTGTAGGAGGAGAGAGAAGAAGATTCGCCTTTTTTGGGAAAGGCTGGACAAATGCTGTTTCCCATCTACTCGGAAAGTATCCTAAGAGTAAGATTGATGAAAAAGCTTGCGTAATGGTTTTACCAGCGTGGAGGAAAACCTCTTCAGAAAAAGCCGAGATATACCATCTGGAGGGTTGAAGGTTGGACTTGGCGAGAAATGTAAAATTAAATAGAGAGAAATGAATTAAATAAAATTCAACTACAGGTCAATGATGTTAACTATTGTATTTAGCGCATACAATTTGATCGATACGGATTCGAATCTATGATAAAAGAATGGGGGCAATTAAATGTCTTAGAGCTCTCACAAATAAGAAGGAGGCACAAAATTTATTAGGGATGATAAATTATATGAGAGACTTCATACCAGATTTGTCAGAGCTTTCATATCCACGATGAGAGTTAATAAGAAAAAATACAACTTTCCAGTACGTAATTATCCATGGCAAGTGTCTGCAAAACATGAGAGACATAACTACGAATGCTCCAGTTCTAAAACCTTTCGGTTCTAAGAAAGTTGTCACAATCCAAACTGATGCTTCTAAGTTCATGTTAGGGTGTGCGCTTATACAAGATTTTTGTTTTCTTTTTTAAAAATAACTCAACTCTCAAATAGGTATGAATGCACTTATAATGCCTCAGCATATGTTAAGTTTTTTGGAAAATGCGATAGAGATAGAAAGAAATATGTTTGGGCTCGGTGGTTATTTTGCTCCGTGGGTGGCGTCCAACATTTAATGGGGAGACTAAATTCTTAGTGGAGGTTGGCTTGATGTTGTTTTCTAGTTAACTACACGACTTACTCGATCGAAACATATTTACCACATTTATCCACTGCAGCTGTTAAAAGAGTTAATCTGTGCGTAAGTGTTTACGCAAAGAGCTCAACTTCCGTTACAATATGTTTACGAAAAAGTTCTGCATCGTTGCTACAATCGTGGTACAAAATGTGTACAGTCGCGCTGTTTATGATAAGTTTAATGCACGTATCTTCGTACATACTCGTGTGTAAGTCTAGAAGTCATATATAAAGAAATTGGCAAATCCCATCACTTAGACTTCAAAGAATGAGGATAAGGCTTTTGAAATGTACATTGATATTGAGTATGCAGCAGGAAAGGAGATGCCTATTGCCGACTTGTTATCTAGAAACTTTTGTAATGAGGAAGCAATGAAATCTAGATTTTCTGGAAACTCAAAATTTAATTTTTGTGGAAAATGGGCTCTTACGATCCTGTAATAATACCTCACTGTTTAAAAGGATCGGTATTGAAAAAAGTACATGCGACTCACTTACGCATTGAGAATTTTTTTGGCCAATGCTTCTTAATGACCTACATAAGCTGGTTGGCAAATGTATCAAATGCCAGAGCTTAGGGAAGGCTAATGTAAAAGATGTTGTGATTCCTTACAAAATTCGTACCTCTACAGCGTTGTCCCTGCGGGTTAGATTTGAACTCCGAGAGCCGTAGCATTATTATCAAACCGCTTTACAAGTTCTAGCCCTCTCAAGCGGATGATACCCAGTTTTCTGAATAAGTCGGTGTCGCTCTACAGCTCGTATAGTTCGCTGTAGAATCTTCTTCTCCACAGCCACAGATTGTTCTGTCAAAACGACTAACAATATCTTCATCCCCCTTCGGGTCTATGCTTCTGCGCTATAAAGTAGGACTGGGGTGATAAAGGTCTTATATTGAGTCTCTTTAGTTTTTCCGGATACTACTCAATTGCTTCCCGATTACCAAAAGAAATAGCGATTGACAAGAGTGATTTTTCGTTTTATATCTGCTGAAGTACTGTTGGCAGAATTCATAGGCTAAGTAGACAGAGTCCTTAACTACCTCGAAATTATAGCTGTCGACTTTAACGTTCTGTCTTCTTCGCCGGTGTTGTGTGTTTTTTTTTTGTTGACAGCACATGGTATACTGGGTTTTGCTCTCATATATCACTAAGCGCATTTTGGCAGCTTCCGTTTCAACACTAACGAAAGCTCGTATCTGCCCGCTGAGTTATCCCAGTGTTCAGTTGTGAGTTCCGCACAATTCTTTCAAGTCTCTTTCAAGTCATATGACAGCGCGTCAACTTTTTTGATATCAACGGTCTCGGTTAAGTCGTTACCGAACTTGGCAGAGCAGTGAGCGTTCTCAATCGCTATTCTGTACAAACAGACGAGTTTGTCAGGGATGCCAAAATTAGACGTGGCTCTACTCGTATATGTATAGCTCATCTCTATAAATCCTGTCATATCGGCTTTAGAATCGATGAAAAGATGGTGGGTATCGATTTGGACTTCTTGAGTTTTTTCCAGGATCTGCTGGTCGGTTATGCAATTTCCTGGTCTTAAATCGCGCTTATAGGGACTATTCAGGTTGTTGGCGTAAGGTTTCAGATGGTCACACAATATGCCGGACAAGATCTTGTATCTGATGTTGAGGAACGTATACCAGTACAGTTGACGTAATTGAGAGGTCTCCTTTTTTGTGCATCGGGCATGTCGTTCTGAGTCTTTTTTAGCAGCTTTGAATATCTCTCCCGATAAGCCATCAGGTCAGCTTATTTCTTGGATTTTAGCTTAGATATTGCTATCCTAAATTCATTCTGGTCAGGTGGACGGAAGTTTTGGCTATCATCGACTGACGGCGGAATGTTAGGGTTCGACATTCTGTATCAATAGTTTTTCCATACAAGTTTTCTTTTTTCATCTCTACTGGCTTCTGTACAGGTCTTCTTGATTTTGCACATTCTTTTTATCTGTTGGTAAAATTTGCACGTACATTATTCCTAGAGTACAACCTCTCAATATATTTGATCGCGCGCTTCTCGTGCTCTAATTTTTTTCTTGAGATTTTCTTCCTGTCTCTTCTGTTCCTAGAGCTTCCGAGCAGCTCTCATCCTTCGTTGCAGCCCCACTTTGTAAGCTTCTTATTTAACCTTATGTGACTGCCGGCATTCTTTATCAAACCAAGGATATCTTGGTGGTGGTCGGGTAAAACCCAGCTCATCAATTGCAGCGCCTCTGAGAGGATTTTGCGTTGCCACTTGTCTTCAGTACTTGATCACGGCACATATTAGCGAAGATTCTTTTGCGATTGCATCTTTTCTACGTTATACGAGTATCTTCTCACAGTAGTTCTTCTTTTTACGGAGCGTGGGAAATCCGCATCCGCATCTTGGCTGCAACAAGGTGGTGATCGGAGTCAATGTTGACTGTCCGGAACGTTCAGGCGTTCAGAAAACTGGAGGCGTGCCTTACGTCTATCGCAAAATAATCAATTTTATTTAGCGGTTGATGACCGCCAGGTCACACACTGGGAACAGTGTGCTTGCTATAGCAACATTTCGACCTGTCGCAAAGTCAGTAAGCCTAAGGTTTTTGCCAAACGTGGTGTCATGTAGGATATGCTTACCAAGTGTCCCACCACCTTCTTTCCTATTTGATTTTTGTATCATACGAGTATTTACGTCATACGAGTATTTAGGACATTGCTCATGCGAGTATGTATTGTCGAGGAGATCGTAGAGACAAAGAATTTTTGGTAGCGTCATCCTTGTCTTTCGTAGGTGCTGGGCGCACATTAGGCTTATGTTAGCAAATTTAACCGTGATGCGGATTGTCATAAAACGCTCGCTTATATGTTGGAAGCTCAAGACTTCTTGCCTTAGTCTGCCGCATATGGCAATTCTGCATCCGAATAAACGCAGTTTCTTTTCCCTATATCAATCACCATATTATATATCATAGTATATATCCAATCGCATTTCCTGATGGAGTCGATATCTGGGTGGTATCAGTCAAGGGAACCTGATCTGTTAATGGTCCGAATATTCTAAAAATTCCACGAGGCTGTCCTTTAAACGTTTGCTCGGGTCATCAACAGTGAATCCTTTTTTATCCGAAGCCATACCTCATGCCTTTTTAATCCCTTCCGTATATGGTTATGAACTTAATAACAGCGTAGGCCAGTGTTAGGCTACTGGTCGGGCATGCCTTTGCTACTGTGTCCTGCACGAATAAGTGTTTACTCATGCATTTAGCGGGGGCCACCATTGGTAGTTAAGGCAAACATGATTATTGCGCTGCTGGACTTACCCAACTTATAGGTCACTCAGAAGTTTCCCGATCACGTACGTCTCCGTAATGAATTATTAAAATTGAACAAAGCCGGTGGTGATCTGAGTGAAGGACACCACAGCTAGGTTGTCTGCATTTTAGCGGTCCTCCTCATAAAAATCGGGTAGAAATTAAGCGTGTAATACTTTAAGTAGATTAGTTGCGCATGACATTTGTAATAAAGTTTCCACTCCATCTATCGCAGGAGAAACTACATATATTAATCCTATTGTATTCAGTTCCTACTAGCTCTCTTGCGCTTCTCAATTTAGATAATGAAATCGACAAGCGCTAGATTTAAAAATGATGACTTTTTCTATTGAACCTGAGTAAAAATTAGTTTCTGCAATGTCAGCATAATTCTGAACTTAAAGAGTGAGTCTTCCGTCAGTTATTACGAAGCAGTAGATCGAAGAAATCGTGCTGGTCCTGCATTATTAGAAGTAAAGATGATGTATTGGCAGAACCATAACTCCTCTAAGTCACCACCGTTCCGTCGACTTAGGGGATTAATTCAAACTTCTGTAGTCGCGTTATGGAGATATGGAGGTGATTATCGGCTTTTAAATGTTCTACGTCAAATAATGCGACATTAGTTATTTAATTGCTTTTTAACCGATACAATAAAACTTCAACAGAGTGAACATTAATTGAATTAAAACTGAAGAATTTTGATTACTTTTCAATGTTACAATGGACAAGCATAAGTATCTTTAGTTTGACTCTCGAAAACACTCCTCTTTAGTAATTTCTTATTTGCAGATTTGTATATCTACAATAATATCGCAAATCAGGAACATCCATTCGATGAGCTGGATTAATTCAATACATCCAGACTGCTGAATATCAGTTTAAATTTGTTTCATTCCCTCTGTCAAATCCGCTAAATCAAATTTCTACACCGAACTAAGCAATAAGCAGGGGCTTCCAAAAACCAGCACCAAGCGATGTCAATATCTTTAAATGTACCGCTAATCCGCTTTACGTCAATCTTTTATCAGCCGGATATTCTCCCACCATCTGCTGTCTGCTGCCTACTTCCCCTTCCTCCTTGCAGCGAAAGTCTTTACTTTTCAGTTTGCTTAGACTTTAATTAGACCTCAATAAATAGGCAGAGGATAAAACCCGCGACCATTGTGAATGGTATACGGCGTTTCCTTCTTAAAGCTTAAACGTCAAATTGCCTTCAAATGAACAAACAGATATCCTTGAACTGGTCCGCCCTCTGTACCCTTGGGCCTTCAGTAACAGCAACAACAAAAATAAATCGAAAGAGATAACAGAATAACGAAACATTTTCTATGCCCCCTTCTTTTGTTTTGTTCCTTTTCGTCTTTTTTTTTTATATTTTGTTTCCTTTCTTCTTCTTCCTGATGGTTAATCAAAAGCTCAATGCTTCAAACAATTTCCAGGCGCACACAGTTTGACAAACATGAGCGGTGGTCGGGAGACGTCAAGTTGAATCGTGAGCTCCGCAGGAAGGGCATCCAACAGAAAGGAGGTAATCACTGTCATCCTACTTAAGGCGTATACACAAATTTCCCTAATAGGATCTGATACGGCAGTAATGTTTTTGCAATACAGTCAAGGGATAAGGATAGGGGTAGCGGGTGGTTTCAGATACAGGCTACAGATGTGGAATGTGTAGTGAAAGGGATATCATTGAAGCTGAAGAACATTGTCATTGTTTATAACAAAAGACTATGCCGGGCTTCAGCTACAGCTAGTATTACCTTCGTAACCACCACTCGATGCTGGCACATTACCATATTTTGTTGCTATCTTCTGTGTCGTCATCGTTCAATCAGCGGTTTGAATGCATTGTGTGAGCCTTTTGCAGTTCACGATGGCGTAAGAAAAACACACGGAAAACGGAAGTGACTCCCCGGTGGTATTCAACCGAAACACATGTTAGAGTTGCCGCTGGAGAATAAAGTCGCTTAAATATTTACATTTGATATTAGAAGGTCTCTTTTTCAAATTTGCAACTTTCTTTTGCCCCAAATTCGCTAGATACTTCATGCCATTTCCATCAGAACAAATAATTACGAGTAATAAAGGCTTTGTAGGAGTCGATAAGTGCTGAATTAGTAAATGATGGAAATGAGCTGTAAAGAGTGATCGACAACGGAAAATTTACAGCTCCCGAGAATAAAAGTCTTAACGAAAATTAAAATAACACAACGAGAAACATCAATATGAATCTATAAAGTGCTTCTTTTCCAATTTAGAACACAAGTGAAAAACAGACAAGGGTCTACTATTGGACCGACACAGGCACCAGCAAGAGAGGTAATACGTCAATATTTTCGTAGCTCCATTATAAACAGGCTTAAGAAAAATCACCAGGTTATGGATTTTAGAACGAAAACCGATATTGTTTCTAAAATTTATCATGCTTTGGAGAATACTGAGCCTAACGGCATATTTGTAAATCGTAGCTTTGCAATGGCAGGTACCTTGTCAACTTGTGGCTGGTCATTGGTTTTAATTTGGTACAAAATCCGTTTAATATGGAAGCATCTAATAGGAAATTAAGGTCCTTCATTTGAAAGAAGAAAACACGATTTACAAGTATGTAGCAGATGTTATAAAAGGAAGAGACCACCAGAATTTTTGCCAAACACGTACGCCGAAATCTCTCTACAACTCCTATGTCAACAGCATCGAGTACCGAAGACCAGTAGCAATATTGCCAAAGTGCCATCAGAGACGCTGCAACTCATGTCATGTACTGGGTTCACCCGACCACTACTAAGAAACCTATGGTTTGATGAAAAATTCCGCAGAAACTTGCAGTTCAACAAGAAGCGTACAAAGCGATGCTGCGACGAAGGACAAGAACCGCTCGTGAGCTCTACGAGCAAAAGTGGCAGAAAAAAGAAAACAGAGGACCAGAAATGCACGATCGAAAATATTGAGAGTTTATATAAACTCAAAGAATAATTTACGGAAGTTCTACAGACAGAAGAAAAAATGTGTCAAGGCAGCAAGAATTATACAGAAACCTGTAGAGATGAAGAAGAAAACCTTTTACATGAGTCAAGTCGATGCTGAGAATATGGAAAACTTCATCTGCAGAGTGTATAACCGCGACGAAGCCCAACTTACGGCCTTCAGGCCGAATAGACCATTAGACTTAGAAGATGATGCCAAAAACTATCGCGTAACTGACCAAGCCGAAGTGGGCAATGAGAGCAATGTCTAAGTTAAAATCAAACAAATCTGACCTGGGCCTGATAGCTTAGCGGCCGAGATATTCAAAGTGACTTTGGGGAGAGCATAAACCAACTGGTTTCTCAGATCTGGTCAGAAAAATGTATGCCTGATGAATGAAATTTAAACATCTTGATCCACATGAAAGGAGATCCTCTCAACTGCAGTAATTACAGAGGCATAAGTAAGTCTCTTCAACATTGCATACAAGATTGTATCTGCCATATTGCGTGAATGTCTGGAACTCTTCGCCAACAATCTGGTTCGCCACTTTCAGTGTGATTTTAGCCCAAAATAATTCACAATTGACCAAATTTTAACACTCCGGCAGATGTAGGAAAAAACTCGATACTTATTGTCTTACCAGCATTTATAAACGAACTATATACTAGTAGAGCTACATACGAGTATGTCTGGTTTTGGCGTCCCCGACAAACTCATCCGTGTGTGCAGACGAGGAGAGAATGGACGTCGGCAGCTATAATTTCGAGGTAGTAATGGACATTGTCTACATTGGCTCTGCTGTCAGCTCAATAGAAATATAATGAGGAACTACTCTTGTCAAGGATAACTTAGAGCAAGAAAAGGATGGCTTGACGCTGCTTGAAACTATATCTGGGCATCAAATGTGCTTAGCCAGCAGATACTGTTTGCTGTCTACCCGGACTTGGTTGAGTAAATTTACCAGCGGCGTGAGTGCTGAACAAGGGACAAAAAATAGAACAGCACTTCATAGTGCTTTAATATATAAAGGGTGTTTCAACATGAGATGCTGGATTTGTTTTTCGAATAAGACGAACAGTTGTTGTAATATCTCTAAAAGCTTTATTGCTTTGTAAAGTAGACAAATGAGGATTATTTACCTTCCAAATGACTGCCTCAACTCTGCTTGTAGATCATCATCCTTTACCCGAAATTTTCAATTCCTCTTTCACATAATCTGTCTCGGCAATGGCAGCTTCAATGTTCTCTTTCAGAGTTAAAATTTTTTGCGGATAGTTGGCGTAGACCTTGTTTTTAACATAACATAGAAAGAAGTCAAACGGCATTAAGTCGGAAAATTTTGCGCTCATTGTTTCACGACTTGTATGGCATGTAGCACCATTCTGCTAACAGTGGAGGTCGTCAGTATCTGCATCTTTGAGCTACGACTACAAAAAATTGTTTGTTATGCCTTGGTAGTGTGCTCTATTGACCATAATGGCTTTTGCTTATTAACGTAGCCGCTGTGGGAACGAGCCCCATCCAAATTCACAAATCAATGTCAGCATGCTTGTTTTCCAGGACCCAATCCGGTACGGTGCTGCTCGTAGACGGCCGGCTTTAGGTTTTCCGTTAATTGGATGTGTATCTTGTATGTTACTCATGTAGAGTCAAATCTTTAACCAAAATTGGGTGGAGTGCTGCTGTGGAGAGGTCAAGTTCCTAAGAATGGTGACGAATGGAGGTGTTTGGGTCGTTTTCGACATATTCCTTTACTGCAGCGTTGAATTTTAAATCCTACACCTCTTTTTGAAACATTCTTAATCAAGCCAATAAGTATCTCCAAAATCCTGCCAGGTGCATGAAAGATTGGTTTAAACCGATCCCTTGTCACAGTGCTTTAACAAGGAAAGTGGTCATCGAGGTTGGCTGTTGCGCGGTCTATATAACTTTCTAAAAAGCCACAATTATGAGAGATTCCATCGAATACAAACTGATCCCATTTTATGAGATAATGATGTGAAACGTCAAAGAACTTTGATCTACAAGGATACAATTGAAATGCACGCAGGTTGTCCAGGTATCTCAAAAACTTAAAGCTGCCTTCGAGCGGCATAAGGTAGTTATTAAAGCAATCCCAGAGATATGATGGACAGCTCATACATCTGTTAAAGATGACCGTACATGTTCAGAAGCATATTTGGGGTAGGACGATTAAGAGCTTTTCATAGTATGCTGATAACAGATCGCCTGTATATAATCTGTATCAGCGCTATATTCCATAACATTAGTCCAGTATATGAAAATGCCCTAACAGACAAAGGAATTCTATAGAGTGCTCGGCAGAAAAGTGAATTCCTCTTACAAATCCTTTTCTATTTTAATGTGTTGACCTATAATATAATCCTTTAATATTCCTGTAAAGTCATTCATCAATTTAACTCCGTTTTGGCTGCAGTTTTCGGCTCAACACTGATGACTTAAAAAATCTTCAACTCGGCCAAGTCAGTTATTTCTCTGATCCCGTTTTAAATCTTGCGAAATAGACACAATGGATCAATTTCATATGATGTTGATGCCAGCCACTATTAGTATCGCATCTTTGGGAGCAAGCTCGATTTTTCCAGCTCGGCTTGGATCAATATATGAATATTGTTAACTATTCCACAAAACTTGGTAATTTGATTTGAAAAGCAAGATTTAAATCTCTCATTTAGGATAGATAATAGAAATAGAAATATCGCACACAGAACAGATGAAACGGACTTACTGCCCAGGCAATCCAAGAACCATAGCAGTGGTCAGTTAAGTAGAATTACAATTTTCAAAACAACGCCTAAACGAGTAAAAAGTGTTGAAACAGCCAAAAAAAGGGGCAAATATCCCCCTCAATGTTTAAGTGTTAACGCTGCCACACTGCCGGACGACCTCGAAGTTTGGTCGGAGTCTTTATTCTTTCTCCGTCATTTCAGCGTAAGCAATGGGTTTCTTTTATTTTGTCGTTGGCTGCTTGACAAAAAGTACATTGTGAGTGAAGTGGTAGTGAGATACATTCCACTTTTCCAGAAGAATTGTTATATAAATTTTTACATTTCTCCTTTTTTTTTCTACTCCTGCCAGAATGCGCCCCCCAGGTAAGATAAATAATCGCATAGGGAGGTATGGGTGAAGGACAACGTCAACGAGCAAAAATTGTGGAATCTGCTCTCTATCAGTCGAAACGGATTCTTGTTCATCTTGTTCATGTTGTTGGCAGAGTTGTTTTTGTCGCTCGTCCTGTGCTTGGTTATTTGCCATCGCCCTTAGGCGCCGTTCCTCTTTGTTCCTTGTTACACTCCCGTGCCCTTCATTCGTGGGAACAAATCCCTTTCATCAGGTACAAAGACGAATATTTGAAGAAAAAGTACCACAAGCCTGCAAGGTTCTTGTGTTCCTGTACAAGGTGTAAGTGTGAAAACACTTGCAAGGGAACAGTATGTTGAACGAATGGAGTTTAAAGAAGGATTTGTGTACTAAGGCTGACTCTACTCTCTAAAGAGAAATTAGGAACTACACAAAAACATACAACCAACCACAGGTTGTCATTATTTATGCGGATATCCTGGAGTTTGTTGACTTTTTCTACTCCCTTTCCTTCTGAAAGAAAGGAAGAAGTCACCTTTGTGAGATAAGTATCTACCTGTGGGTTGACGTCTTCTGCCAAATTTGCAGGAGTGATCTAAAAATACAAAATTTTATGTGTCCGTAGGTACTTGCATCACAAATCCATTTCCCAGAATTATCGACTCAGTTACACGATAACGGTATGATGTCAACGTCGCAAGTTTCCTATACTCGTACATATTAATCTCATCAATACGGCAGATGCACACGCAAGGGTACTTTTGATACCCCTTGACATCTCAAAAGTTAACCTACGATATCTGTCAATTGGAATGAATATATCTAAGGACATGACTTTGACTTATAGATGTGTCGGAGGCGAGAGTAATTACAACTGGACGCACGTGCTGCCTAGAAAACCGTCACTAAGCGCAAACTTTAGCACATTTATGGGGGCGCGGAGGGTAGGTGGTTTTATCGTGCCGGCACTGAGCAGTCAGAGTGTCAAAAGTTTTCGGGTTTATCTCTAGAAAACGCTTTGTTTTTGCTTATTTTTGATGCTGGCGTTTCTCGGGTAGCACATAATTTATTCCAGAGGGTTTTTGAAGGAAAGGCAAGTATAATGACTGCGGTTAGTTGCATGTGTGCGAGTAATTACTTTTCGGTGTTGATTTAAGAATATCATACGAGTAGAAGTTTTTGAGGCTTTATTGTGAGATGGCTTTTGATAGGAGTGGAGTGTCGGAAAATTAAATTAATGATATCTACTCACTTATGGTGCAAGTTAACCGGAGCTTTATTCAAAAATTTCGTTAATCCACAAAAAAAAAATGGAATACTGTGAAGATAGTGAGGGTGAACGTTTAGTAAATTAAAACGAAGCTGGTTGCTTCCTTAGAATTTTATGCTATACTACTTGTTGGTTTTATTATGAGTATTCTTTTGAAAGTTGGAAAAGGGAAGCAGGGTGGAGTTATAGTGTAATATGGGGCGTAAAGTCCCACAAACGCGTGAGCAGAAAAGAAAGAGGTCGGTTGTTAGGTAAGCAAATGGTTTAATATTCACTTTTATTTACGAACTATGTAAGCCACTTAAGTTTCGGGGGAGAATTCAACGTAAGAATTCTCACATTATTTTTTTTTCTCAAATATTCCTCAAACTCACATTTTCAAAATTGGAAATCGGTTTTGACAGCAGGAATGTGGATAGGGGAACTCAAATTACAAATTGACACAACCGTTAGCATTTTTTTCTGTCAGGATTTATAGTAAAAACAAAAAAAAACACATGAACAATAATTACAGAGTCTTATACAAAATACTTCAGATTGGACGATGATAGGAAACAATTCCATTCTTGATGATCTGACGATAGCCATATCATGTACAAGAAGTGTTATCGGGTTAAACAATACGTAGAAAGTCTTACGAACTATGTACGAATTTTTAATTGTGTCAATATTTTTGGTGCACCGGACATCATCCAATAGAAAATTCTCTCTCTCTCTCTCTCTCTCTGTCAAATTAGGACTAGGAGTGAATATACTTAATAACTTATCATATCGGTAGCTGTTACGTCAACAACGTAAACAAAACAAGTGAAAGGCCATTGAACTACAAAAAAAAACACTACAAAAACTGCAGTTAATCCGATTTAGCATCATCCCAGCCGTAGACAAAAAACATCGTTCGTATCAAATTCAAATCACCTGAGCACAAGCAGAGTATTTTAAATCTTAAACAAAAAAAAATAAAAACATCTTCAAGAGTTCTTGGTGGACAATATGAGGGCAATTGTATCTACATCAATTACGTACTAACCAAAACAAACAGGCTATTGTTAAATGAATCCACGAAAACCAAAAGTGAAATAATATGCATTCTGGGGGATTAGGTAGGTGGGCAGGTAAGAGTGGCTGTTGCAAATACCAAACCACTTAGGCCTATTGGTCCATTGTGATGCCACGTGGATCTATGATCCTCATACTGATGAAACCAGTTTGAGTTTATGATGAAGCGTAGGAGACTGTTTAAGTCTATATTTTTTAGATCTTTCAGGTCGTTGTAGAAGAAAGCTCCTAAGTGAAGTTTTCTTCTCTAGGAGAGAGCTGGACATGTACAGAGTAGGTGGAGGATTGTCTCCTCCTCTTCCTCGTCCACGCAGCATCTGCAGAAATCGTTTGTAAAAGCGCCAAGCCTTCTTGCGCGCTTGCCTGTGAGGCAGTGTCCAGTGATGACACCTATGATGGTGCTGAGATGTCTTCAGACACTTAGAGCGATTCAGATACATGTTGGTCCAACAGTCCACCTAAAGTTTGTTGGCATCCCGCATTAATGTTAGTTTGCACGTAGCGATTGGTGGTTCTAATTTTGGCGAGTTCATCGGCTCTACAGTTCCCTGGAATGTCTCTGTGGCCCGACACCCAACAAAGGTGAAGGTTGAATTGCTCTGCCATCTCCATAAGAGATGATCTGCATTCAAGGGCGGTTTTAGAATTTAGTGAGACCGAGTCCAGGGACTTGATAGCGACCTGACTATCCAAAAAGATGCGGATATCCTTTGCAGATATCACGTTTTTCTTCAGCCAGGACAGAGCTTCTTTAATCGCCAAAATTTCCGCCTTGAACACGCTATAGTGATTTGGAAGACGGAAAGAAGGGCTTAGATTAAGCTTATCTGAGAAAACACTGCCACCAACTCCGCTATCGGTTTTAGATCCATCTGTGTAGAGATGGGTTGACTTGTCCTCCATGAAAGCATCTTCCTCCCAGAAGGATCTACACGGGAAGCTTACATGGAAGTTTTTGTCAAACCAAAGTTCAGGTATGGTGTAATCGATGTTCTCTGTGAGAATTCATAATGTATTAAGAATGCTGGCGTGGCCAAATGGATTATTTGTCCACTATTTAGTCGCTTTCAGACGAATAGCAGCAATCGCAGCTATTTGTCTGCTGAAAATATTGAAGGTGTCAAATGAAACAGAATGTCTAATGGCGCAGATTGGGTAGACCACAATGCTCCGCTTATGCATAGACATGCTGTTCTTTGGACTCTGCTTAGTTTAATGCAGTTAACCGCACTTTCTAAGGCCGTTCACCAGACTACCACCCCATAAGTCAGTATCGGTCTTATGACCGAGGTGTATAGCCAGTGGGTTATCCGGGGTTGAAAGCTCCATTTATTCCCTATGGCTTTTTTGCAAGAGAATAAAGCTATGTAGCTTTATTGACTCTTTCTTGAAAGTTAGGTTTCCAGATTATTTTCCTGCCAAAAATAAGAACCAGATATTTTGCTGTATCCAGATATTTTAATATTTTAACTGGTACCGTTTACTGAGGGAGGGTCTATAATTGGAATTTTGTATTTCCTGGAAAAGAGGACAAGATCAGTTTTATGGCAATTTATTCCCAATCCGCAGTGATCTGCCCATCGGGCTAATCTCTTGAGATTTACTTGAAGGAGTCCTTTAATTGTATTAAGATGCTTACCTGAGACGGCTATAGCAACGTCATCAACATAGGCAACCACCCTGCTACCACCCGCTTCCAAGTATATCAGCAGTTCATTAATTACTAAGTTTCAGATAAGGGGAGAAAGGACACCGCCTTGAGGCATACCTCTGTTGGCACATATTTTAGCAAAAGTCTCACCCAGTTTGGAGTTGATTATCCTGCTTTTTAGCTCCCCAAGTGAGTCGTCTACCTGGAGAGTTGACATCGCAGTCGTGATCGCGGATATGTTGACGTAGTTGAAACCACCTTCCATGTTGAAGGCAACCATTGTGTACTCTTTATATTGTAAGGACCGTTCGATGTGGCTGGTCAGTGAATGCAGAGCCGTTTTCACCGACTTTCCATTACAGTAGGCTTGTTGAGCCGTTGACAGAAGTCCTGGATCATTTTTAGCTCGTATATCGAGCTCTCTATGACAGTGGAATGTGGACCTGTTCTACACAGCTCCTCATAATATTTTCTAGCGCAGGCAGAATATATACGAGTATATAATAGAATAGTCTCTAGTGATCAGTCCATGAATTTTGGTCCCGGTTGTAGTAGGCCTGTTTGGGTTGCTACTGACCGCGAATTGAGAGCTACCTGGAAAGTAAGTGGGTGTCCAGTAGCAGGTTGAGTGATTCATCACTTGAGGTTGTCCAAGAGCCATCGGTTTTTTCAAACAGCTAGGCATCATAGGACTTATAGAGAGCATTTTTCTTAGCCGTGATGCCTCAGAGATTTCCGTGATTTTGTCACAGAATCGCCTCCGGGATTGTCGCTTTGCCTTCCTCAGTTCTTTTTTTCTTGTGCTTTTTGCTAAGTTGATAAGTTTTCTGCAATTTTTCTGCAAGGAAGCCGCCATAGGGAGACTGAGAGTGAAATCCCTGACCTTCGTGTCAAGCTCATTGGTGTCACGCGGGGGACTTGATAGTTCAGAGGATAGCGTTTCTGACAGTATATCTCTGTATTTTGGCCAATCGTTTCGTTGGTTGGATGGAGCATCACTCAGGCTAAATTGGATGTATCTGTGGTCTAAAAAAGAGTGTTCAGACGATACCATCCAGTTCATTAGCATTTGAGTGATTCTGTCGGAGATAAGAGTTATATCTAGCACTTCCTGTCGGTTTCTAGTTATAAAAGTGGGCTCATTGCCAATATTGCAAATAAAGAGGTTAGTAGTTATAATATAGTCAAAAAGTGACTCACCACTATTATTACTGTCGGTACTGCCCCATACCGTGTAATTAGCGTTAGCGTCGAATCCGATGATGAGGCCAGTTTTTTGCCTTCCAGCCTCCAATACCACCCTTTCTAGGTTATCACCAGGGAGAGGGCCCACATGATCGTGGCCAAGGTATGCCGATGCTAGCCAGTAGGGCCTTTGACAGTCTCTAGTCTCGCAACGGTTAAGTCGGGGTAGCTGAGATTAGGAAGTAGAAGTGCATTAAGGCTACGTTTCACTAATATACAAGTTCTGATCTTACCTTTGTCTCTTGTGTACCATAGAGCGGAACGTATGTGAGTATCCTAGGTCCACGAACAACGCCTTCTACAATCAATGGTTCCTGGATTAGGATAATGTCTTCTGCGTTTTTTGAAAGACGCAGAATAAGTGCGGCCGGAGCCTTTTTTGAGTAATGGAGATTAATCTGGAGAAACCGAATCATTGCTATAGTTTTCCAGAGTAGCCTCCACCACTGTGCTGTTGAGATCCTCCGATTCTGAATATGTGCCCAAGAGCTCATCTTCTTCCTTTGATCGTATAGGACCTCGTTTTGCTTCGTCATCGGTTTCCATTTCCGACGGGGTGTCAGAAGAGGAGACCGACGACTTGATTGTCACCTCGGATAGATTCAAGTCATCGCTATCCATTTCTGAAAAGGATATCGACGCTCCAGGATCTGAGGTTGTGTTTGGTGGTGTCTCCATTGAAGGAGGAGGAGGTTGCTTATCAGCATCCAGGTCTTAAAGCACAAAAATACCTCCTAAGCGTTTTGCCTTATAATATGGATCCTCTACACAGTTGCTTTCTACCTCCTTTTAACTTCCTGATATCTTTACCTGTTAAGCTGCCTACAGTGTTTTTGGATAGTTTTTAACAAAATGACTGTGCATTTGTGTATATTTTTTTTTTTTGTTTCTCGATTCCCTAGCCTTATTGTTCGATTAGAGGATTAAGCCAACGTAGCTAAACCATACCATGCATACTTCGCCCATTCTCTCCACGGGACTGCCGTTGGGTACTAGTTCGCAGGGCTGGTAAGCAATATATGCTACATCTTCTATATTTGCTGCATCAGCACGTCTTATTTCCTCGATCCTTCACAGCTTGGTTTGCACTTTGGTTATAAACGTGCAAATTTCTCTCTAATTTTAATCTAACCGCAACATTTGGTCAATTATTGACTGTTGGTTTCGTATGTGAGTTCTCCATCCTAGAAAGCAAATACAATATTGCATGCTATGTGTCTTCCTCCTGATTTGGGCAGTCTGGGCAAAAAGGTGAGCTATTGTTCCCCAAGCGGTGTAGTTACAGTTTCCATGACTTCGGTTTGTCCAACCGTCTCTGGATCGGGTCAATCTGTAGGTCCATCTGCCCTTCGTAGTGGTATTGCCGCCTGGTCGTTGAAGTCGCTCTTTCTTATTCCTTGATCCGTCGTCTCTTGGTTACGGTTGTACCAATGTCCGATTTTATAGTAAAAATTTAAGAGCCAATATTATTTCCGTAATTTAATAATACGAGTACTTTAAATTAATAAATTTTTATTCAATCAAAATCGGGTCCGTTGGCATTTATAATATTCTTCCAACATAATACCAGGCTAAATATTCCTTTTTCGTAAAAGTGCTGACTTTTTGAGGCAATGAAATCTTCAAAGGCTTTTATGACCTCTGCTCGGTTCCGAAAGACCTTCTGCCGACAAAATAAGTTCAGATTGCGGAAAAGATGGTAATCCGTTGGGGAAATATCAGGAGAGTACGGCGGATGCGGAAGAATCTCAAATCCCAACTGTAACAGTTTTTGCAGCCAATTTGGCATGCAATATGTCGATTTCCTCACACACTGAAAGCATCGATTCCCTTTAGATCACCGAAATCAAGCAGTGTTGGGCGCGGTAAGTACGTAGGTGGGTGGCCACATGGGAACTCAGTACTCCGCGTGCTGTTGACAAAACGCGCCACATGGGCATAGTACCCCGGCGTTAAATCCCGGACACTACAAATTAATTTGTATCGTTCCCTTGATAATAATTATAATAATAATAATAATCCTCACAATATTTGATAGAGTTTATCGTTTCTTCTGTCCACCAAATTGTCACCATAACCTTTTTTGTGTGAAGATCGGACTTGGTGGTGTGTTTTGGTTTTGCATCTGCTTCCAAGCACTGCCCAGATCTTCTATAATTATCATACAGTATCCACTTTTCATCACAGGTGACTATCCGGTGCAAAAACGGTTCAGTTTGGTTTCTTAATGTAAACGATGCGCAGATTTCCAGGTGCCGTAGTTTTTAGGATTCGTTCTGTTCAAGGGGTACCCACTTATCGAGTTTCTTTACCTTTCCTATGAGAGAAAGGTATTGAGTTATATCATTGGGGATACTCCCATGCTTTTTGCAATCTACCGCACCGATTTCGTTGGGTCCACATCTTAAAACATCGTCGTCAATTAACGTTTCCCACGTGGTTCAAATCAACTTCCAAACCAACGTCGTAGCGTTCGCTTACCGCTACATCATCAAATGCGTCATTATTGTTTTTCATTGCCAATGACGCATTATGTCCCATTTTAAATTCGTAAAGGAAGAGGGTTCGAATTTGAACTGCCAACATCTTGGTAACTAATTCCTAGAAAATATAACGGTACTTGTAACGAACCCTAAAATTTTCACACGTTAACATACCTTTTTATTTTATAAAAAAGGAAAATTTAACGATCTGCCATAGATGTTTACTCGAGAACTTCTTATTTCCGACTGAGCGACAATCGGACATTTCATGTGGTAGAACCCAAAAGAAGTTCTCCTATTATAGAATCTTTGCAGCTCGTCCGCAAGGGTATTGATGGGCATCATGTAACCTATAACGAAAGCTGCTTCGTCCGAAATCATTGTAAAGCCACTGATTACCCTTAATGCGCTAAGCCGATATGTTGGCGACAACTTTCTCATTGCTGTAGGGTTCCTACCCAAACTGGGGTTTACTATCTTGAATATTAATATTCTTCAAGCATATCCGATCCCTCTGATGTTTTGCAGCATTCCAGATAGCGTTGCCTGGAGCTTCGACGCCTTTTTGGCCGAATAGTCGATGTGAGGCATAAAACTTACTCTATTGTAGTAAGTATTACTCCTAGCTATATAAAATAACTAGGATGTATGTGGAATTAGTAGACGACCTCTTGATTCCCGCTTTTATCTGGAGCGATAATGCAACAAATTTTCATTGGGCAAAGCGCAGCCTTGATGAAATGTTCCAGCTTCTCATAACTCAACAACACATCGATGCAGTCGTCGATCATCTTTCCAATGATCGACGCATGGCGGTTTGTTCCGCCTTTAGCACCACGGTCAAGTATTACATAAAGCGAATCATCAAGGACCATAAACTGATGTTAAAGGAGATGTATACGCTGCTCACACAAATAGAGTTACGAAACTCATGACCAATGTGGCCCACGTCCGATATGGATCGAATGGCACTCATTCCGGCTCACTTCCTGATTGGTGGACTCCTATTATATGTTCCTCGTCCTGACATGTGTTATAAACCTATAAATGCGTACATTAATTGGTCTCTTTTACAGACAACAAACCAAGGCTTGTGGATGCGGTGGCATGCGGAGTATTTAACGTCATTACAGCAGCGGCCTAAGTGGCAAAGCGAGAAATGTACACTCAAGATAGGTGATATCGTGCTGCTTAAGGAAATCAACCTTCCCCCACCAAATTGGTTGCTTGCCCGCATAAAGTGACTTCATCCGGAAAGAGATCAATGCAACAGAGTTGCCACATTAGTTACGCAAACATCAGAATATGTTCTGCTGGAACATTAAAGGATTGTCCCTGATATGTGTTGGTAGTCATTGCGAATGCGGACTGGAAATTGTAATCTTTTCAAATCAAAAGGAATGTCGGTCGTAATCAACGGAATACGAGGAATGAACACATTTTCCCTCGAATATTTTCCTTTTAGAATTGTTGCTGCTATCAGATTCGTCATCAAATTCTTGACAGCAAGTCTGGTACCATTGCATAGTCGTGGTTGATCCAAATTTAGTAGTAGTTTTTGATTTGCAAATTATGCGGTGGAAACCCGGGTATATCCAAGGAATTCAAAAACTCCGTCGGATAATTCACTATATCATCCTGATTAGCGGTGCAATCAACTGATTTGTATGATACTAAATCTCCGGCAATTTGCGATTGGATCGTGAAATATAATGTGTTAACATCTTTACGGCGACGATTGCGCTTTAACTATGCCAAGCGTGATTACGATGATTTACTTCGGGAAACACATTGTTGATGGCAGCCGCTTGTGAATCCACGAATTGGCAGAAATCATGCCGAAACGTTGCTAACATTGTCGTCGCATCTACTGGGACTTTTCCGTTACCAATTTCTAACAATTGCTTTGAAAATTGTCCAGCACTTTGAAGGTTTTGAACCTGAACTCTCATATTCGTGGTCAACGATAATATTTTCACGTATTTCCACAATGATGATGCCTTCAGGCAAGCATTGAGTTCATCTGCAGCAGTCCCACGGGGATTCACTGGAAACGTTTGTCTTGCGATCGAATCGTGGCCAGAATCAGCGAAATAGCGAATGTCTTACCTGTTCCATCTGGCGCAGCCAGGAAAAAGATCCCACCAGTGTTATGGTCCACCGATTGCATCAATTTTTCGTAAGTATTTTTTTTTTTTTTGATCATTCAGCAATGGTACATTAGATTGAACAGCTTCTTGCACCACATCACTGTCGTATTGATGCTCACGGTTTAGTTCTTGATCGAACGCATCATACATGGATCGATTCGACGCAATCATGCCAACCTGAGTTAATAATTTATTTGCTATCGTCATGCACAAATTCTGAATGGCAATCAGTCCTTCTTTGTATATTTCATCACATAGTGCCATTTCCTGATTGTGCAATGTATTTCGTACGCTATGCAATATGTCTTCGCACACGTCGTCCTTGTATTTGTTCCACAACTCTATAGATTGAGTCGATGTGGCCACGGAATCAGCGATTGTTTGGTCCCATTGTGAATCGTTCTCCAATAAGCTTAAACGCTGACACGCGTCTCGATATGTTGGACAAAGATGACCATTTACCGATCCTAAATGTGTGAATGATTTTGGACCATGTACGTTAATCCACAGCAAGCGCAAGTAGAAACATTCAACATTCGATGGATGAACAGTATAAATGCGTCCAAGCGCATCAGATGAGAACACACCTGACCAAATCGCAACTGAAACTCCTCGTTTGCGACACTGAAATTTTTTCGTTGACTGACTTCAAGTGTAATATTTGGGCATATCAGCATACAACAATGTAGTGGCAAATGGGTCAGTTGCACACATCTCAAAGAAACTTGTCAACGTGGTTGGCGGTGGTCTGACCGCTCGTTGCGCAGCAGCTGCTTCGGTGAAGTACACGCGTTGACCGTTTTCCAAATGAACCGCTAAGTGGACAACTGTTCGATGTCGTTCGTGTACAGCGAAAGAGAATAAACACCACAGCGGCGAATCGTTGGTGTTCACATATCGGCCCATTTGGTATCGGTAGATTTCATCATTGGCATTTTCAGAACCAATTCAAAACACTGCCATGTCACTGCCTTTCGTTACATATTTGCACAAATATTTAACTGATTTTGCAGAATGACAGCTCTCAATGTTTACGTGAGCATTAAAAATGTTTACGTGAGCAAAAAATGGACAATGCGGGACAACGAATTCGTTTCCAATTTTAGTCTCTCGACTACGACGATGAAGTGTCACTTTCACAAAGATTGTCCGGAAATTATTGTCCTTTGAACGTCGTCGATAAACTTGATATACATCTGATCCCGTTATGTTTCAGCTACTAGTGGCAGTGGGTATCGTTTCGTGTATTTTCCATCAACCATGCATGGTGATTTTGGATTCAATGCGCCACACGGTCCATCTGCGTTCGGACAATCTCGTGCAGTTCTGGATCGGCGATTGGGTCGGGGATTTCAGCCGATATGATATCGTCTACTTCAGTAGACCGCAATTTGTTCATCAGCCAAATCAGAATATGTTCGTGGAGTAGACCGCGTTTCTGCCACTCGACCGAATACATCCAACACCTTGTAATGCCGAACGCTCGATGCTTCACGATCACGAATCCTTTCGCAATTATATCTTGACGGTCTTCCGTTTTTGTCTCTGATACAACTCCCTTTTAATCTCGTTCCACTTCGGATTACACGTAAAAGTGATAAATAAGTCCAGTGTTCCGTAGTTGCATACATATGGCATTGCGTCTTGTGCATACTCATGCATATGACGAGAACTTCTAACATGAGTCGATGTTAAAATCACCAGTTGTCCAAGATTCTGCGCACTTCCATCAGTGTTCACAGCATCTCGCAAGTGGATGTAGCCGTCGCATCGTAGTTAGTCGCGGCACTTCAAAATGATATTCTCATCATTCGAACGATGCATCATTCGATAGGCATAGTAGTTCATGGAGCTGAAGCTCTTTTTTGTTGTAAGGCCAGCAAATGCGATATCGAACAGTTAAAGGATCAAGTGTTAATCAACATTTTACCTGTAAACGGATTTAGCATTTTCATCGTAATGTCGTATCCAAATTGTACCCAGCCAATGAACCATGGGGTACTGCAGAGCGTCATATGATCTATGCGTTTCGGATATTCTTTGTAACGGTTCAACGATTCTTCGCTGAAAGACAACATCTCGGCTGTGTGCTTGATCGCCAACAACCAATGCATAAATGTCTGCAGAAGATGGGGCATTATATCGTTTGAAGACAAATCTGTAATTGTCTGAGTTCATTCTCTCCATCGCCGTTTTAAACATCGTAACCACAGCGTTGTTTGCCTATCGACTTGATCATCCTCCGACGAAATGAAGTCCACCTGCAGATATTTGTGTGCGTCTTCGTTTACTGGCAATAATGCTCCCATCCGATGGTAAATTTGGCTTTGAATCTGTGAACCCGAATTGTGCAGTGTAGAATCCCGTGTCATTGTTAGAGCAGGTGTGTTTGCATGATGTGTAAAAGAAAAAAATTCCTGGAAGTCGGCATGAAACCAGTTTCTTGAATGATTTTTGTTCCGAACGAAGTCATACGGAAACAGTTATTATACTGTCGAATGTTTTTGAGAAAATCATCCGATTCAAACAACGATTTCAATGGCTCCGAAGTGCATCCCAATCCCATTTGCCAAACGCACAGCAAAGACCGGGCGTTTCACCTTTGAATTCTAGCGCATTGCAATGTTGGCACACAATAGTCATCGCTCCAAATCGAAAATCGCATTACCACCGAAGTTTTCTGTTGATTCATACCGAAATGCCAGTCGTACGTATGTCGGCAATGATGCGCGCCTTGTTTGCTCTCTCCCGGCAGCAGTACGATTTGACGCAGTTCTCATTAGACGCAGTTCTCATTAGACGCACTCTCAAATTGCTTGCTTGTTGATCTGGTCTTATGCGATGTCCCATTCTGCCGACTTCGTTATGTGCTTCGCGTTCTTCTTTAGCTTCTCTTCGTTGATATACCATATTTGTTGTCGTCTGTAACTTTGGCGTAATAAATTAAACTGATGAATTATTTTTTTTCCTAATCTTTTATACCATTTCTGTAAGGTATATTTTCCAAATTGGCCTTCATACCCTAAACCTAGCTATTCTGAGAACTTTTAAGGAACAGAGTAAGGAAATGAGGGTTTTGACAAGTATTGTAGTTAAATAAAAGAGGACGCTTTAAAACTCTTTAATAGCTATGCAATTTTAAGAAAATATTGGGAAATTAGTAATTCGTGGAAAGCCACTCTTATGAGTATGTATTGTCAACTGCTGTTAGAAACATTGGTAAAAAATCATAAATTCCTTTTTTGACCCGTTGCAGGTTTTTCCAAGTATCATAAAGTCTATGGGTTTTTCTGCAAACTCATTGATGGTTTTTTTTTATTATTATTGCTTTCATAAGAAAAAAAATAGTAAAACGCTATGTTAATTAGGCATTTTCTGCAGAAAAGTGACCTCAAAGTCGAAAATTAGCATAGGCAATGAATATGGAACAGGCTTAGAAATTGGATATCTAAAGACTCAAATAAGATATCAACTTTATTAAAACGCCGTTATAAAGGCTTTCTTCTAAAAATAAAGTCTTACAAGGAGTTTTTACCATTAGCACTAACAGAGCAATTTTCGTTAACATGGGTCAGGGTACACCAAAGTAAGCCTTTTCTTAAATCCTCGATAAATGATGTCAACATTGGAGATCGACCCTTACTGTAGAATGATATTTTTCTTAGAATATGGCCAGGAATCATTTCCCAAATTATCGTCATCGAATTAGGGGACACCCTGTATGTAGATTAATCAACTAGCACGAATTTTCATTCTTATTATCATTATTGCAGTAGCATATGTGAAATGTATATACACATATAGGTATGCATTAGAATATCGGTTAGGTATTTTCTTCTTCTTCGATCTTCGTATTTTATGATAACATCACTCTCTTTCGCTATTGAACCACAAAAGGAACAGGTTGTATTCATTATTAATAAATAATCATTTGTAACGTTTTTTTAAAATAAACTATTTATCTTACGTTGAAGTTTTTCCTTTTATATATATGTAAAAGAACCTCTGAGAGTAAGTTTTATGAACTATTATTTGCTACTATAGCAACTGCTATGTGTACGGTTACAGTACAACTAATTCCATAACGCATACATGAATCTCGCCCCAAAGTGTTGCAGCCTTTGAATGTCCATAAGTAATTTCACGTGTTTCATTTGGAAATATTCAGTATGTGCCGCTTACATCAGTGACATGAGTTACCTGCCAAAGTAGCTCTTATCGGCCTCACCGATTCGCAAACCTTCTGTTGCCTTCGTCCTTCAGCAAATATCTAAGTATGCCTCAATAGCAACAGTATATAGCGCCACTTTCATTCACGTCAAGCCACTCAATCCTAATTACTACTACATATACAAAGGTATCCTAGAATATACTGGTCCGTCGAAGGAAAAACCAGCATTTTGCACAGCATTTCAGGAAGCCAGTGCTTGTTTGACTATTGAAATGTGGAAAATATACTTCGACTGCATAAGGCCATTAAAACAGATGCACTACTCACGGAAGGCCTGCTGATTCATCACGAGTGTTTGTTGCCATATTAATGTTTTTAAGGACATCTACAGTGTGCTTCCTTTGTCTGAAGTAAGAACATATATAAACTCACATTTGCAGACAGCAAAAAATATGCGTTACTGAGTTCACCATTGAAACAGAGGCAGAAATCTGTAGCAGAAGACTTTCAAATCCGTGCGTTAAGCGTTGCTACTAAGACGTTTACTTTAAATGCTGTTCAAATTATTAGGTCGGAGAGAAAACGTGACGAATATTATATAATTCACAACTAAAAAACTCATCTTCCTTGAATATCCTCCATGGTCGAACCGGCAGACAACGCATCGAGAGTACCATGAAAAAAAAAAATATACCAATGACGATAAGCATACTCCAAAGCACAGTCTATCCACATAATTGCGTTGCTCGTCTTGCTATTTTTATGTACAGACCGATCCGGCCGACCGTCCTGCTTTATACTGGTGGACCCTCGACAATTCGGAACTAATATTGATATGCCACCGAACGAGAACAGCGTTCCCGCACTTGGAGTGCCGGGGACCAGTAAGTACCGTGCACATGCAATGCATATCGAGAAACAAGAACCCGATTAAAAGAACCGATTAAGTCTTTCAAATTGTATCAATGAAATTGAAAGGGGAACGCACTCAGTTGCCAACGTACCCGTACTGCTGCGGCAAATAGCTGCGCACCTACTTCCTTGTCAAGAAAGAAGGGTAACTCTAAGCGATAGTACCGCCATACTTATGTTTATAAGCGAATAATTCCTCGAAATAGGTAAAAAGGTTCGCGACCGGGACAGCAAGGTGTTTCAAATAAGCCCTTAAAGATCGCTATTAAAACACAACGGACTTATTTGCTGACATGATTGACATTTGAGATCTGTCAAAGTAGAAGTGGAAAACAAAAGGTCTTCTACTAAAAGAATAAACAAAAATTAAGAAAGAGTTAGTTACTTATAAAAGTGTGTTTGAAATTGCCTACTTAGCATACACCGATCACAAAAAATAGTATCCCCTGAGTAAGTAACAGTATTAAGACGTATTTTGGCTAAAAGAAGCTAAAGCTAAAAAACTAAACTCAGCAAATGAGCAAAAGAGTTCTAGCGTAAACATCCCCTGAGCCATCCAACCCCGATAAACGTCGCACAAGCCTTTGGAAAAGCTCCAGCAAACCCGCAATGGATAATATCACTGGTATAACAATAGAACAGTTGAAAACAATTCTGGATGACAAAAATAGGTCAATAGGTTGGTCAAAGAACTAGCCTTCAAGTCGGATTTGCAATTGCTTTGCTCGGAACTGGTAGGCTTGAAAGCACACCAGGAAGAAATTTCGGAAATGGTCATTCAATTGGAAAAACGTAACACAGCTGCTTGAGACTCAGCTTGATAAAATCGTGCAGAGGAACATCGAAACTAATTTAGAGCTTCACCTTCCAGTAGAATCAAACACTGATATGAACGAAAAAGCGAAAGCTGTTTGCGCTGGCTTGCTGGGCACAAATAAAACAAACACCAACATCGAGTCTGCATACAGTATTCAAAATCATAACACACGAACTGCAACAATTATTGCAAAGATGCGGACACGAACTGCAGCATGGAACGTATTGCATAATGCTAAAAAATTAAAATATGCCTCAAAGAAGAGCGAAACTGATCCCGATAATGTAGGCACTCCGCGCAAAAGACCCAAGGATGAGAATAACCTTCATATTGCTGATAAGGTTTTTACTTGGGATATCTCAGAAGGCTTAAGACATGGCGAAGAGAATGGATGAAGTGCATTAAAAGATATCTTTGGAGACATTTTACAATTGCAACATCTGTTAAACGAATACTCAAATGTAAACAAACTTTCAACAAGTATCAAACCTGTCATTGCTGCCGATAGTATGACAACCGCTGCAAACAATTCGGCTGGACACACAAGTTCTCGTTTATATGAAGCATAAGGTACCTCCGTCTACCAGGCTGAAAACACTAGTAATTTAAGAATTTTAAGTTATAATATCGCTGGCTTAAAAAATAAGTTAATGTTTGTGAATTTCTTTAATTATGTTAAGAATTTTGATATACCATATTTCTGCTTTTTGTACTTGAAAATGAAGAGGAAATCTTTAAAAAAATGTTTCTGAATTTTGAACTAAAATGGATAGCTGCAATCAAATCGGCGAATTTTGGTAGGGGAGGTGGAGGAGAACTATTCGGCTATCGTAAGGATCTCAATGGCGTGAAAGTAAACTTCAGAAGCTCGGAAGAATATATAATAGACGTTAAAATTAACAACAGCGCCCTCACCATAATACCTGTTTACATTAATAGCAGTCATTGGCAATGCGATTACGACAAGCTTAATGAAATGTTGCACAATATAGGCATAACAAATCTTATGCTTATAGGGGATTTCAATGGACGGATAGATGTGTCACGGAACAACTTTGTAAGCGGATATATGGTAATGCTCCAATCATGCGTGTGAGTCGTATATCAAAAGACGGAGTTTGTGACAATAAGGGTACGAAATTACTTGAGCTGGCTGATGCCTTTGATTGTTACGTTTTGAATGGATGCTGTGAAGGTGACTGTGATGGCGAGTTTACTTTTATTTGAGGAACAGCCTCATCTGTAATTGACTACGGTTTTATTTCCGGAACATGGAAACAATTTGTGGCCGATTTTCGAGTAGGAGTGGAACACTTTTCTGATCACATACCCTTCGAAATGTGGTGCATCGTAACCAGTCCATCAAATGAAATCAACACCATCCAACTGAGATTATTACCAAGACTGGTTTGGAACGAAAAAATGCGTAATAGCTTCCAGAATAACATAAATCTCAACCTAGAGCGTTTATACGATTCAAACACTCCGCTAAATATTGGGGCCTTGACGAATGTTATTAAAACAGCAGTCCCAATTTTCAAACCACAAGATATTAAAAGCCCCTGCAAGCAAAGATGGTTCGACATAGAGTGTAATAATGATAGTTGCAGGTCTTTTACCTTTTTAAAATTGTACCGAGAACACAACACCGACATTTGGAGTTTTGGCGAGCGGTAAAGTACGTAAATGGACAAACAAATACAATCGCTATCACGTTAATGGCCCCACTTTTGAAATAACACTTTCCCAGCCTACTCAATACCATACTTAGTTCCGCCTTATTCCAGTATGCAGCCCCTCTTTTTACAAACGATCTTCTGGATTACTATTTTCAATTCAAGAAGTACAGAAAGTAATCGTTGATTCAAAAAGTAGAAAAGCGCCAGGAGAAGACCGTATGAATTTTATCAAAACTATACTCCTAAATTCGTACATGGTATGCGCTCACAGCGGAATACAATCGAATATATGAGTCGGAAAATATACCGGAGAGTTTTAAAAAAGCAATAATACATATATCTTTTTATATAATAATTTATAAAAAGAACCATAAAAAGTTGTACGCGTTTTTTGTTGACTTCCGAGCGGCATTTTACTCTGTATCACGTGAAGCACTAGTTTACAAACTGTACAAAATTGGGATCTCGAGTAAAGTCTTTCATACTCTAACAACGACTTAACAGGTGCTGTAGGCGGAGGAATCAATTTTTGCCGAACGAAGATCCCGGCGCGGGCGGACGATATTGTCTTCCTTGCTGGCACGTCAAATTGTATGCAACTCATGATGAATAGGTTCAGCGAATACTGTAAATGCTGGAACTTGCTTGTTAACCTAGAGAAGTCTAGAACAATGGTATTCAGAAATGGAGGCGGCAGATATTCCAGATGTGAAAGATGGAATGTGCGCTGGTGTAAATACTTCGGGGTTCTGGTAACAAGCAACTTAAATCTAAACAAGCACTTGGAGGCAAAGTTATCTGATGCTAAACGAGCACTTCCTTCCGTCTGGAGGCGGTGCATTTCGAATAACTATGCGTTTCATAGTTCAAAATATAAACTGTTTCGTGAAACCACTACGTCAATACTGCAATATAGAGCTTAAGTTTGGGGATACCCTTATTTCCCAGCAGTAGAGATCTTCTTTCGCTACTATTTGAAGCAAATATTTCGTTTACCGTGTAATACACCAAACTATATCATATATTGGAATGGATAACTCGAATGCCTCCTTAAATTACACTTTGACTATGTAGCCAAAGTAATGTCAATGGATTGAAACAGATTGCCGAAAATCGTTCTTACACGCATTATTGCAACAGGATCTATTTTCGTCAGAGTGTGGCCTTAGCCTTGAAATTACAGCAAGTTTGGAGCCTGATTTAATAAAAACTCAACTTGCATCTTTGCTTAAAGAAACTGCTAAAAACTTGTATGACAAATTTGCCAATGAAGCCCAATCATCTGAGCACAGGATTTTTAAATTCCTACTCGGCGGATAAAATAAGCACAATAACATATTTAAATTGAGAGAAGAGCTGATAAGTCTGAATTTTATACCACACCGCCCAGAACTACCAATCCTGTGCAATATGTGTAAGAGAAAACATTTTTCATTTTCTTTCCATCTGTCCGGAATTCCGCTTACAATTCTTTGGGGCAAGCATCATAGATGAAGAAGAAGCAATCCGCATTTTGAATGGACAGCAAGGATGAGATTTATTGTACAATTTTACACTGAATGCCCTTCACTATAGAAGACGTATTATCGAGGAGGACTTTTAAATTATATTTACATAATGGAGTTTATTTTTTTTTTTCTTTTTGTTTTTATTTTTGTACTAATTTTATATGCCTAGCCTATTGATATACAAATAATTGTCAATCTGGTAGACGGCTATCAGCCATGCCAAAAAAAAGAGACTTAGAAATTATTGTTTTTTAAAATGAAATCAAAGTCATTTATAACTAACTAACTAACTATTTGCGGACATGTTTAACGCGAGTCTTTAAGAGGGCATTTTTTTCTGAACATTGGAGGTCACAACGGCTGCGGCTATTGCCAGAGGGAAAAGTGAACTCAACCGATCCGTCGTCATATAGCTCCATATTTTTGCCTAAAACGGTAGGAGAACCTCCTTGAGCAGATTATTTACAATAGACCTTTGCCTGCAATTGAAACAGCAGGAGCTCTTTCGGAAAACCAACACAGTTTTCGTTAATCACGGACAAGAGCGGATACAATTAATACGGTAGTGACTAGATCTCAAGAAGCTACACAGGGCAGTAGCTGGAAGGAAGGCAGCAGGAAAAACTGTGCCATTATAACTCCAGACTTGAAGAACGCGTTTAATTGGTGAACTGGAAATGGATTATGAACCGCGTTTACCAGATTGGAATAACGAACTATATCCGTTGAAAGATTAATATTTCTCGAATAAGAAGTTACTTGCGTTGTGCCACAAGGCTCGGTTTTGGGCCACCTACTACGAAACATTTTGTATGATAAAATTGTACGCCTTTAAGCGATTTAAAGATAGGTCAACTCTACAGCAACGAAGCCAGGCACCTTTACGTCACTGTCTGGGCCAAAATGGCCGGGTAAACAAAGAAAACATAATAAGAAAGCAATCGTAGTATCACAACCTGGCAACAACAATGGAATACTGTACATCCCTATCCGGCGAAACAACATTTTATATACCTCAGTTTTGATGGGACATGGTTATTTCATACTGTACATATTGTTGGGCCCCCGCCCAATTATCAAGGCTTCGCCCATCAATGACGTTGTCTAATAAAAAGCGGGGGTAGATTATTCTATAACTGGTCTTATCGTAGACATCTTCAGATTACAGCCTCTGAATGGTTGCTACGATTTGACCAGTTACAAGTTGCCGGTCATAGGTCTTGTTGGTAGGCTTGACCACCGGTAGTCCATACCAGGACTTAAATCACGGTACCATGGGAGTCAGGAGCCCCCCGGATTTCGGTCCGGGCCTGACTTGTTAGAGGTAGGCCCCCTTGTGGGAGCGTCATGGTGGCTGTGGTTTAAACCCAAATCGCGGGTACGGGTTTCCTTTTTGGTTTAGCCCATTGTAGAGTTGCAAATGAAGTACTGGGTGCTGCGACCCTAAGAGCAGCAAGAGGTTTTGGGTAGGCCTCGTCTCATACCAAGGGTGGAACTTGTGCCTCCAACACAGTTCCGATTTGGTATAATATAAAAGCGAACTATTAAATAATACAAGCGAGTGATTAGCGATGGCAAGGCGTATCCTTGCTCCCTATGGGTGTATGGGCACCTCGTAAACATTAAGCCTTACGGCAGGAGGTTTACGTTAAAAATCCAGGTACGTTCTGTACATATTGTGAATCTGTCCTTGAAAATATCCTTTCCTACGAGTACATGCTTCAAACCGAGGAAAACTGGATTATTGTTAATAATATAGCAGTCAACATACTCAGCGAAAATTGTTCACACTCATTCACAAATTATCCTAGACTTACCAATTTTCTCCAAAATTAACAACTGCCACTGGCTCAGGATTATCAATGGGCATTAGTTCGTATATTCCGCAGGCAATTCAGTCCAGGACAAGAGTATTTATTGTTCTCCCCTTTAAGTAAGTTCCTTGTAAAATATTAAAGTCCTTTCAAATAACCTTAATAAATGGCAGCTCTATCAACGGCATTATCGTTTTGAACACTCAGTTTTAATGTACATCCCGAAATTAATCTTTTTCACCGCTGCGGCTACTTCAGCAAGGACAACATCAGCCGTATCCATTAAATGTACACCATTTCTGAACCTCCTCAAAGTACACAGCATTCTTCCATATCTTCCTTTAAAATTGGCTACAATTTTTCACAGACATGTTATCTGAATCGGACTTTCCTGCAGCTGTTCACGCCGGCCCGTTTGGACCATTCCAAATGTATCCGAAAGCCTTCGAATCAATTACTCTTCCAATTGACAGTGTAAACAAAAGCGTTTATCACAACACTTGCACCATCACTCGGGTCTGTTGTGTATCGTTTCGTAGTAGTCCTTTCGTTTCATCAAGATAGCAACAAGTACGAGTACGAGTATTGACGCGCATCAGTTTAACGAACTTTTTCCACTCATCCAACCGACAATGGATACTCTGATGAGTTCCGCACCCCGCTCCATCTGTTCTGGATTTAATTGAATGACCCTTTCAGCGATAGATCCACTCACTCACGCACATTTCAATACTAAAGAACATCATCACAAGCGAGTCAATTAACTTATCCACTGAATACGACATGCACCGTGGTATCGCAATGAACTCACTCACCGCAAAATTCACTTCAAAAAATGTTTTACACTTGCCAAACGGTATTCTAGATAAAGTTGCTCATACGGATACTATGACTGCACTTGTCGCTCTGTAACGTTACCATGACCATAGTGGAATAAAATTGTCCAGCTGAATGGTTCAACAACAAAGATACTATACACGAGTGCCTACCGCGTGCTAAACCATCAATCTGCGTTCCGAAATTAATCCAGCAGTTAGTTGCAGGACGCACAACTACCGAATCCTTGCCATGCAGGATTATCACATGCATTATCCTCCTTTGGGATTACCCTGTCCGAAGGAATGGAAATATTCGTATCTGCCGCTCAAATGAACACCGATGACGTGCAATCGGTGGCAAAGCCAATCCAAGCCAGAAAAAGGCGCGGAAATCTAGAAAAAAGGAAAGCACCGAAATAAAACCACACGACCGAAATTCTGTACGAATAGGATGTGGAAAGCACCTCGAGGATAAATTCATTTCGTGGCAGTTCCACATAGTGTTGGAAAAAAGAGCCGTTTGGGTAAGAGGATGTGGATGCAGGACGGGACTAATTCTACACAGTCGAACAAGCAAGTCCAATGACCAGGTTTATTTGAATGACTTGGATGGTTGGTAAGAACCTGGTAGCACTGATAGAACCAGAGGACCATGATGGATAAACAAAGGGTTAGATCGATGAATTGCACGATGCGGTTAACTTTTATGGCTATTGATGGTGGGTGGGTGATATTGTGGGAACATTATTAGACTTTCGGACTTAGGGTGGTAACGGCATCGGAAAAGCTAAATTCCATTTTCCTCGACAGTCTGCGAGGACATCAGAAAAGATGAATGATACAGTTAGGATAAGTTATCTAAGAATTTGTAAATACAAATATGTACACCTGGATGTGAGCGAAAGCGAACAGCATGTTAAGCTCATGTGAAGATAGATATGAGTAGAATCCAATCATTTGCTTCTGGGTGACATCACAAACCCTAATAACCAAATAATAACCAACGACCTGCATTAAACTGTTATTCACTTAGGGCAAAGGTAGCTCCTATGTGGACTATAGCTTTTTGTAGCCTTTCCCTGAACCTAACCCATAATAACACTGAATCTTAGGACTTAAAGCTACTCTGAAGTGGAAGAATTTGGAGTGGTTTCCCCTCCTACTCTTTAAGTTTGGAGGTCCTGAAAAATCAATTACAAGGGTGCCTGAGTCTATTCAGATATGACTAATGGATGATTAATTATACAATGGCGTGATATTCACTACACAAAAAAAGAAAATTTAGATTTTTTTTTGTAACTTTGCCGGCAGCGCGGGTAAAGGTTAGGAAGGAAAGCAAGAGAGGTACCGATTTACGTTGGTTTTGAATGTTTGAAGGTTATAATGACTAGGAAATAAAGAGCTAAGCAGGGCATTCCATAAGCGAGTTGTACGGCATAGGAAAGAATAATGATATTTTAGAGTACACCCGAATGTGGGCTTGAGGGTAAACTGATGAGCACTCATAGCGACACGACTGTTACGGTTAATGATATGGAGGCGCGGAATGCTACTGGCAATTTCACTTAAGCACTGTTGGTGAAAATAAAGATAGCGCAAGGTGAGATAGGAGATAGTTCGTCGGTGTTCGAGAATGTCAATTGTCACCTATTAGTTTTACTGCATGGTTTTGAATCCTATCTAGCAGGTTCAGAGAGGTTTTAGGAGGACCTGACCAGATGTGAGCATTGCACTCTAAATTTGGGCGGATGAATGCCTTATAAATATGTATATTGTATTTCTTACATCGTTTGAGGAAACCTAGACATTTGGTAGCATTTTTGGCGATATCGAATAAGTTGCCTACCCAAGTGGTCCGAGAATAGAAAGTTCCTCGGTTTCAACAATGCAAGTGCCATTCATGGATAATGGCTGGTAATGCTGCTAGTATTGGAACTTAATGAGCTTAGCATACGCTGCCGTTCCCATTCTACAGCCGAAAAACAGGGAAGAGAGTCCGGGAACGAATATGAAAAGCAGAGAGAATTGTCGTCGGTAAATAAAAATATATTGGATTAGAAGTAGCAGACAAGAAATCATTAATGAAGATTAAAAAGAGTGTCGGAGACAGAACGGAGCCTTGGGGCACTTCAGAATCTATTTTGTGGGTATCAGACTTGGAACCAACCAAGGCAGCTTGAACCGAAAGGTAATTTCTAATCCATTGAACAATCCCAGGTGCACGCAATTTCGACGAAAGAGCCTGATGCCAAACTTTGTCAAATTCCTTAGAAATATCAAGTGCAACTAACGAGTATCTTGTTTTCGCCAGATTGTTAGAGCTCACCCGTAGTGTCTGAAATTTTCATAAACTCGACTATAGCTTTGAGTGAGGTGGAAGTGATATCTTCTAATTCCAGTTATGACTTACCTAGAAGACGTAGACGAGTTCAGCTTATACAGTGGCAATTCAAACTCTTTTAATTTTGGTGCGGTCTGACGCCTGCAAAGGCTATGCTCGGCTGTTTCTTGGTCCTCGTTGCACAAGCGATAGTTGTTATCTTGTGCAATTTCCATAGTCATAAAGTGTTTTTTCACTTTGCAATTACCCGCTAGAAACCCTGTTATTGCGTGTATCTCAACGTGAAATACGGAGATGCTACTGTCCATACTTGCGTATAGTGAGGTATTGGTAGTTTCTCCGTATATGCATGCGCCAACTTCTTGGTCGTCGGTGTACAACACCGGGGGTTTATTCTGTTGCTAGTTTTGTCGACCAGGGAATAAGAGTAATCCCTAATAGCTCATTTCTCCTAAGTTCAAGTAAAAGCTCTGGGTGAACTATATTGAGGTTATTTTAATGAACTGAGATAAGTATGTAGGTGCTAGCCAAAGCTTCTCCCTGTATGTGTAGATGGAGAGGTGTGAGGTACAACAGAATTCGGTGTTGGATGCGATTCTCATTGCAGCCGTAGTAAACACACTGGCAAGTCCTTAATATTTGTTTAGTCCAGCCTGTCTACATTTTTGTTTAGTTTTATGCCACCATATTGGAGATGCATGAGTGATTATAGATCTAGCAATTTCTGTGTACATCCACAGTGCCATTTTTAAGTTAAGGCTGGTCTATCTTGAGATCTTGGCTTTTTCTATGGTTTTGTTTTGATCCAGGGTAACTCCTAGGAATTTTACTTCACTTGAAGACTTTGTGGTTTCACAAAAAAGTGTTGATTTTTAAGTTTTCAATATTTTTTCTCTTGATGAAGGCAACTATAGTGCTCTTTTTAGAGTTGACGCTTAGGCCAACTTTGTTGGACCAATTAGCAACCATGTGTTCTACGTTTTTGAAATCGGAAAACGTTACTTTGGAATCATTTCAGTTACTCAAGCGTATCTTTGTTTCTTCGAAGGTAACATTCTTATTGCAGTTCACAACTGACGGCCAAATAGACCCTAGGAAAATGTAATATATGTTATGGTAAACTATGATCCGACTTTGTCATAGGTCCAAGTTCTGACATCAGGTACATCTTTACTCAAGTTCCTGTCAAATTGCTCGACTGCTCCGCACAATCGGGTATGTAATCGCGTTGATCTGTCCCTCCTCATTGAAAAAAATTGGCACACCTTTTGGACGACTTTCTATTTTAAGACTTCGAAGTGTAGGTTAATTGGGACATCAAATCTGCTCACCCAGTTGCAATCTGTCCTAAATCAGAGCCTTCGACATCTTGTATTGTTACCGAACAGAAGAACAAAAATAGAATAACGTAACCTCCCCCAAACCTCTGTAATTGCTTAGCGGTGTAAATTTTCCAAATAGCATTCCTAACCTTGTACAGTAGCACGTAAATTTTTTACCAACTTTTCGTGTTCGAACTTATCCTAAAATTATTTCCTTCATCCATAATGACCATTTTTTCAGGTTTTGGGTATGCATAAGTTATGGAGCATTTCACAAATGCCGCCTGAATTCTTAAAAGCCTGCTCACTGTTTCTCGCCAACTTGAACTTTGTCTCGATTTTCTCTGGATCCGTCAATATGGTATATCTTTCTTACCGAGGTCATTTCAAATTAGCCCTCAATTGTTTACTAAACGCTTCTTTCGAGTTCTTTTCCCGACGAGGAACTCACATTCCGGCATATCAGCCGGAACTAAACACCAAACTCACTTTTTCTCTTAATAGTGTAAATAAAGTGTGTCCATCGGAAAATCTCCCAGCTTAAATTCTAATTCTCCGTAAATTAACAGGGTGAGGTAAGTAATTCACGGATTCGCCAGTTACAATGAGTCACTGGTGGGGAGTGCACCGCGCGCTCGGGGTTGAGCAATATTTAAAAAGCAGTGATTTCACCCATAGAAAATGCAAATCACGCAGTTTCTTAACCAAAATAACTATTCTTTACCTTAGCGAGAACAATGCTTGAATTTTTTTGGACAGCACGAACGCTTGTAAACATATTGTGTACTGATGCAGCACAATTTCATTTTCATGGCTGTGTCCAAAACGTTTGTATTGTCCGAAAACCATAGTGCGGTGTGGAATTTCTGTCCGAGGGTTTATTGGCCGTAATACTTTAAGTTGGTAGACTGTCGCTGTTGACGTGCATTTCCGAATGATCGACGATTTTTCGGTACAGCAACTGCTACTGTACCGGAGACGCACCCTCGGCATCTCGGTCACCGGACCTTACACCATGCGACTTTTTTTTACGGAGATATCGATACCTGGGCCTCATTAACTAGCATCTCAAGTTACTCCGGTCTTTAGCTAACTGCCACCAGTTGCGTGCTCTAATTCTGCTTGTGCGCGCTACCTACGATGAGGATGCGTTGTCCCTCAGGGTTAGATTCAAAGACTCTGTGGGATAGAAGCATTAGTGTTCATTCGCTCTATATGTCCTAACCATCTCGGCCGACTGATATGCAGTTTTCTGACTACGTCGATGTTGGCTGACAGCTCGTATGCCTGGGAATATAAGTATGCAATCCAAACAAGGTATGTGTGAAAAAAGATTAAATGGACAGTTTACAGCTCTAAATCATACAATTAAAAGAACATCATGATATTATTACAATTTTAGGTTTCCTTGAATGCCTGAACAGAAAAACTTTCGTAAAAAAGACTCTGAATAGACACACAGTCAAAATTATTTAGAAAATTAACTTTATTCGGGTTTCTCAACTCCAATCGGCCTCGTGGTCGTGGTTATTGAAATGCCTGAAAAGAACAACTTCTGTAAGAAAGATGTCTTACAAAATTATTTAGAAAATTATCTTTTTTCGGGTTTCTCAACTCCAATCGGCTTCGTGGTCGAATTACTTAGAAAAAAAACTCAATTTTATTTTTATCGGAAACAATTTTATGTTTTCGTTTGTGTGAAATGATTAGCTATATTGCTGAGAGACAGAGATAACAGGTTTCTTCGTGGCTTGAGGCTATGGAAATGTTCAGCAAGTAGATTTTGTTACAATATCTTTCCACTATAATTACAGAATGCCTTTCAGGCTCGTGTGGCATACCTCTCGGTATATAGTAAAGTACACGTATTGTTCCTACCCAAAGCAGGTAAAGCCTTTCATACTTTCCTCAGATCTTTCCAAATGCCTATTTAAAAGACTGCATATACACACTTAAAACTCAATTTCTTTTAAGTTTTTTTATTACGATGACACTGCTTGATATCGATAGAGTTTTCAATGAAATTGAAATCGGCGTGGGGTATGGTAGCCTTCCTTATAGGAGAAATCCGAACACCATTCAACATAGCCAAACTCAAGTTAAATGACATCTCTGTAAGTTTCTCGAAGAATTACAGATAAATAATTCACATTCCAAACTCAATATGGAGGAGGAAAGAAAATATTGCACAACGAAATCGTTTTATAGAGTGTGGTGTCGCGTATATACCCATTGAGGACGGGGTCGCACTTCCAGCCCAGAGTTGGATCAAATATTAAGAAGCTTGTTGACACCAAACCCTAAATGTCTTCTCCTGCGCTAAACAAATGACATACTGCCAGATAATCCCTAAACCCCTTATCAGAACAACTAGACTCATATAGCCCAAACTATGAAGAGAGTTGATCAGCGTAAGAAAAACTGATATCCCCTAGGTGCAAAATGCTGTCACGGAGACTCGCACGGGACACGCTTCAGATTTCCTCACAATGATTACTGCAAGAGCTGCAAGAATAAGAAGGCAGTAGAATTAGATACTATTTACTTCTGATATCTAAACATACGGGTACGCAAAATCCGTTGAGCGTTGAGCCAACTATGAAAAACAAAGAAAAAAATCTATCTTTGCTCTTAAAAGATCACAGAACTCGGCAAATTTGTCATGAATTCTTTGTTCTTTCTGGAGTGGCCACCCTCTCACGCTCTCGCAGTAGTACAACAATACTCGTAGACATACTCGTAGTCTACGTAAACCTCTAATGAGGACCACTCTAACCTAGTTCCGGTGATAGGAACTGGGTATAAATAGGGTGTATTCATAAACGCAAGATTTGCAAAGCAAAAGTTCGGCAAAGCAGATGTAAAGCAAATGTAATAAAGCAAAAGCCTGTCAAAAGCACATGAATGCAAAGCAATTATTTGGGGTTTATGAACGTTCAATTGCGTATTTAATTATTAAAGAAAATATGGATCGATCGTTTTGTATTGTTTTATTAAGCACCTTGCTTGAGGGTTGTCGAACTACATTTTGTTCAAAAGAGAAAAATAAAGCAATAAGAAATAACTTTTATATAAACACATAGTTAAAAAACGCCGTATTCCAAAAAATAAGGGCTTTTTTAACATGGTAAGCACATTTCCGGATGATGTCTTCGAAAGTCATTTTCGAATGAGCAAAAATACATTTGAAGTAAAAACAAATAGGTATGTATTAGAAGGAGTGAAAAATGACCTCCTTGACCACCAAAATGCGCTGCTACTGCAAAAAAGGTTATGGTGCCTTAAAGTCCGTTCATATTTAGGCAGACATGCCAAATTTCAGTGCGATACTGTCTTTAGTTTTGTTTTGACAGCTGATTGTTGTTGACGTGTTTGTCGTCATATTGAGTATGGACAAAAACGAAAGGAAACAAAAGAAAAGTTGGATAAATATTATGGGGCTAATGCTCCGTCAGATTACACCGTCAAATATTGGTTTCGAGAGTTTTGTGGTGGCCGCAACTCCACTACCGATCAAGTCCGCAGCGGCAGGCCATCCGATGCGATGTATTATCTCTTCCCAAACCTCAAAAGATGGCTCATCAATAAAAAATTCAGCTCACGCGAGGAAATCATCGACGCCACGGAGGAGTATTTTGCAGGCCTTCCGGAAAATTACTTTTCGAACGGGATCAAGAAGTTGGAAAATCGTTGGAATAAGTGTATCAAACTAAAAGAGGACTATATTGAATAATATAAAAGAAACATTTAAAAAACAAAAATGTTTAATTCCCAAGGAGGTCACTTTTCACTCCATCTAGTAGGTATTTAATTATTACAAAATCACGTTAAATTTCTTATCATTTTGCAGCTACTTTTATTGAAGCTGAGATCTTTCGGTAAAAGAGCAAACACGGGAAGACCCCGCAGCTAATATGAAAGAAGCTGTTTTGAGTACCATATGGAAGTTAACAAATGGGTTCTCTTATCGAGATCTGTCGGACAGATTTTGTATGGGACGAGGAACTTCCTACAACATAGTTCTAAAAACAGCCAAATTAATAAGCCAGCATCGCAAAAAGTTTATTAAATGGCCCCCAACACAATCAGATTATAATCACAACATGAATAAATTTCAAGAGTTAAGACGATGCCAGTTTCCATATGTAATAGGTTGTGTTGACGGAACACATATAAAAATTCTCGCTCCTTCTTCACACGCTGAAAGTTACTACAATAGGCATGGTACACATTCTATACTCCTTCAAGTAAGAAATAAGAAAATTCGTGTTGATAATTTGTTTTGGCTTTTTCTTGTGTTTTTCTAGGCCGTTACGATGCTAACTGTGTTGGCTTACTTTGGTTGGCCAGGAAGAACACACTAAACTAAATAACATAGGGTTAAATAACATATTATATGAGAAATAAATAATGCTTCACATTCTGTAACTTATAGCTAGTTTTGAATGGCATCCAAAATAATTAAAACAAAATTCTGAATGGGGTGATAATCACAAATAAATAAAATAAAGATAGAAATGGAAGTTATAATGAAAAATTCAATAAGATATCAGTTAAGGAAACAAAAATAAAAAACAAATTCAAAAGCAAAAAGAAAGCAAAGAAATCGACATAACAATTCAAACAATAAAATAATCATAAAAGTAACGAGAAAAATAATTTGTGCTGCGAATTATCATGCGGTTGTTCATAGGGATTCAAACCTTTTGTGAACAGCCAGTCTTTTAGTTTCTGTTGAAATGAGTGGAAATTTGGGATGGAGCGAATATGCATTGGTAGTTTATTAAATAGTATGGGGTCAGTTAGAGTGTAAAAACGCAAATAATGAGTTTTGTATGACAAAGGAACGTTGACAAGATACAAAGACTATAGAATAGAGGGCTTCTACTGGGAATGTTTCCGCTTGCTTAAAAAATTCCTTAAGTACTTTAAAAACGTAAAGGTGTCTCGTTGGCAAAATACCAGGGTCTTTAAATAAAGGCCGGCAGTTAGGGAAACGATTTTTATTATACGAACTAAGTGCTTTTGAGCGGTCAACAATTGTTCAAAAGAATTTTTAAATGTGCCGCCCCAGATTGAAATTTGTTAAGTTATTTTGTGATGTCTTAAATGACATCATCTTTATTTTTTCACTAATGACAAGTTTATGTGCAACAGACCAGAGCCTTAGGGTTTCCAAATCCTCAGAGATTTTTGTAATGGATTCGAATTGCGTTTGAAAACGGTAAGTAAAAACAATATGATTAGAAAAAGCTGTAGGAAATCCATTGGATTTGAGCTGAAAAATAGAGTTTATTTAAAAAAAAAGAAGAGGACCAAGAACCGAATCCTGTAGTACACCAGTTTTTAAGAACCCAGATTCACTAGAACTTCCATTTAAAATCACCTTCTGTTTTCTCTCTTTAAGTAGGAACTAAACCATGTGTGTATAGTACCCCTAAAGCCCGCGTTATATAATTTTCTTCATAAAAGGTTATGGTCAACCATATCAAAGGCTTTTGTCATACCTATAAACAAAGCCATTGTGGATTTACTACAATTAAGACCTTCGTATAGTTGACTATACCTTCTTAATATAGCATTCTCTGTCGACAACCCCTTTTTCAACCCAAACTGCAAAAAAACATATTTCTATTTAAAAATGACAACATGCGGGATTTTATAAGCTTTTCGAAAGCCTTAGAAATGGTAGGTAGCAAGGAAATTGGTCGATAGTTCGACAAATGGATTCTGTTACCTTCTTTAAAAAGTGGAATAACTTCTGCACATTTTGGATACTGGGGAAAAATGTCACTTTGTGCACTGAAGTTAAATAAGTAAGACAGAATATCAGCAACATAAGGACTGAAACGAGTAAAATCTGTAAATTTTAATACGGGCTATACTTCCAATGCGTAGAAATTGCAATCCCATTTTGTACACAAATTAGCTTGTATATTCTCTAGTTTCAGTTTGTTATTAATTTTAGTTCGGTGCGGCTTAAAATATTTATAAAATATGAGTCAAGAGGAACGCCGTAAAAAGATCATCGACAAATGGCTCGAAAATACTTTGCGTCCAAGCCATTTCATCGCAAAACATTTAAACATAGCACGCAGTACAGTGGATTCTGTTATTAAACGATATTTGGAGACGTTGACAGTTAAGCGAAAACAGAAAAGTGGAGCCAAAAGTGGAGCACATGATACAAATTTGGACAGGAATATAGTGGGTGCCATCATAAAAGACCGGACTATGTCATTCAGTGATGTTGCTCGGAAATGTAATACCAACCAAATAATGGTACAAAGATCTAAAAAACGTAACGGTCTAAAAACACGAAAAAAACTAAAAATACCAAAAGTTACCGAAAAGCAAAAAAAAAGCAATAAAAACACGAGCTCGAAAGCTATACGAGTTGATCGGCAACAAGAAAGCGTGCTTGGTTTTGGATGACGAAACTTATGTCAAAGCCGACTTTACTAGTCTTCCAGATGCGCAATTTTACAACTCGTTTGAAGCTGATATTCTTCCGCAATCAACAACATCGATTGGGATGGGAAAATTTGGGTCAAAATATCTCGTTTGGCAGGCCATTTGCCAATGTGGACACAGAAGCTCATCGTTTATTACAACGGGAACAATTAACGGAGAAGTGTACATTAACGAGTGCCCAAAAAAACGATTGTTTCTTTCTTAAACAAACATGGGAGTTCAACATTATTTTGGCCAGATTTAGCTTCAGCTCACTATGCTCATGCAACGTTGAGCTTTCTTGTTGCTAAAAATGTCGACTTTGTCCCAAAAGACATGAATCCACCCAATGTTCCACAGTGCCGGCCCATCGAAATGTATTGGGCTTTGGTCAAAGCTAAATTGAGGAAAAGTGAGCAGTATGCAAAGGACGTAAAAGATTTTAGTGCTAAATGGAAAAGAGAGTCCAAAAAGATCACGGAGGTAACTGTCACCAGCCTTATGAAGGACATTTGAAAGAATGGGAACCCAAATATTTTTTTTTATTTTTTGTGATTGTGAATGAATTTAATAAAAACAGAGTTTTAAAGCAAATAAGAAAAATTACAAGAATTTGTATCACTTGTAGATGAGCTTTTATTTTTTAAATATATTATAACTTTATAAATTTCATAAGAAGAAAATGATTGAAAAGCAAAACTGTTTGGTTATATATTATTTGTGTTCATGGTTAGAAGAGAGGAACATCTGCAAGATGCATATAGTAAGTTTCAACTGATGGCTTAAGATGTTCAGAGATTTTCATAAAATGTTCACTAAACTTATTACAAATTGAGTTAGAGTCAGTAAAGTTGACATCGTCAATCTGAAGTCTTTCAACTTTTATATTTTCTTTACTTGTACCTAATATATTGTTTACTACTTTCCACTCCTTTGTTACGTAACCTCCAGCTTGTATAAAATAGTCAATATAAAACGTATTACGAGTTTCTTCAAAAAGTAGACTTCTTGTAATATTTACTCAATTTGATGTTATTAGCATGTTTTTTTTTGTTTCGGAGCAACTTTGTTTTTTTAGTTTAATAAGATTTATGAGTTCATTGATCATCCATGGTTTTAGAGAGATCTTTTTCCTTGTGTTATACACAGTGATAATACAGTTTTTAATATGAGATTTAAGAATTCTGAGGAATGTGTCAAAAGCAACTGATGGATTACTTTCCAAAAAAACTGGCTCCCAGAATTCAAATTGTAGGCATTCATTTAATAGGTTGTAGTCTGTGCACTGTTTGTTTTTTATATAAGAGTTCTTAGGTTGTAGATGTGATCAATACAGGACTTGGCAAGAGTACGATAACTAAGGCGTCAAAAAGTAATAACGGTTTCTTGTAGAACAGTTCAATACAAGCTTCATTAACCTACACATCCTTTGTGGTGCATTGCACAACCCAAAGGGCATGACAGAACGCCGTTTTCTTCCTGGATTTTATCTCTAATGACATCTGCCAAACCGCATCTTTAAGGTCAATGCTTAAGATGAAAAATGTGTGCTTCAATCGACCTAGCATTCCTTCTATTTGAGGAAGTGGATACGTATCCTTTTTCGTTAGGGAGTTAACTTTACGCTAGTCTATACAAAGTCGGTTTTTCCCTGGCTTACGTATAAGAACAACTTGGGAACTCCACGCACTTTGGCTCTCCTCAATAACACCTAACTCAAGCATGCAATCCAGTTCCTCATACAGTAATTTCTGAATAGCATGAGAAATGGGATAATGTGGCTGCTTGACTGCTTCCGCCTCACCTGTGTCTCTGACATGAGTCTCAACACAGGTATGTCCTAAGTCAAGCTTATCGAAAGATGGAAAATTACAATCTGGCATCTTTCCTGTTGTTCAACTGAAAGTTCATGTTTATTTGAATATGCTACAATGTTTTCGATGGAATAAATTTCTTTTATTAGATCTGGTGCTATTTCGAATGCAAGCCAAAAGTCAATGCCGAAATATAGTGGCTTGGATAGGGATGGAATAAGATACAAATTATTATTAGTTATGTTCTTGTAGGACACATTAACAACTGACTGCTGAATTAAATTGCAGCACTGGCACGCCTAGGTTGTGAACAGCCTACAAACAGTTTTTCCCAAGACAGGATATACTAGTACCACTATCTAGCAAGCCTGTGAATTTAAGATTGGCAACATTTACGGTGACATGAGGTCTAAGGTCTACATTGGAATTCAAAGAAGAAGACTCAATAAATGTACGATATATTTTCTCTTTTCTTTTTCTTTTAAACGGCGAAATTTTCTTTCAAATTTTAACTCTTCTAAAGCAAACAGACGGGCGCGAAGCTTTTTATATTTTCTAAGTCTTTCTTGGGAATTTTTATTGTTAGTAAGTAAAATTTCAAGTGTAGTTGTGTTTATCGGGGTAAACATTTGTTGCCCAGATTTTATAGAAACAGTTGTTTCGATTTCAAGTTCAGTGTTTGTGCATGCATCGATCACCTTAACACCGGAATAGTCTGAGTCGAGCGTGATTCGCCGGTCTTCCTCGGGCTCGATTTGCTGTTTCTCGATGATGGGTTACATTTAGGACAATTTGGTGTTGTTACATTTCCCATGCCACATCGGTAACAAAACAAACGTCGTGAAGGAGATTGGCATGCTATGAAAGAGTGTTCCATTTTGTGACAATTAAAACACTGAATTGTTTCGCGTTGCCCTTGCTATAAGGCGTCATGTATTTGGTTTTATGCCTAATTCGATTTCATTGATGTTTCGGCCCGGGAAGTTAGTTACACATCTCCGATAAATGTCGCGAGATACTATCAATTTTCCTGCATTGTAACACTCTTCACGGAAATGTTCTAATGACAAAATTTGCATAGGATAAATGAAGGTCATTAATTTATGATTTAAGTTGCCTTTTATGACTTTGAGCTGATCTATTTCAGAAATAGGTTCGCGTAGCTGGTTTTTACGATGTAAAATTGCATCACAGAAATCACAGAATCTTTCGTTAGAAAATTGTTTGCGTTCCATAATTTGTTTTATTATTTCGAAATCGGATTCATGCGTTTTGAAATGCTTGAGCAAAGCGTTTCGAAGGGCTAGCCAATTTGTTCTTGGCTGCGTTCGCAAATACTGCCAGTACCTAGTCTGAGCTGAATCTACAAGCATCAGGTGAAAATTCTTGATGACTTCAGACCAGGACATATTATAATTGTTTTTGAGAATTTCAACCCGAAAAATGAAATCTTCAACCGCCATGGTCTTAGATGTACCATCAAACTAAATGCCCCAACGGTCAAGTTCGAATTTTCTTCCTAAATCATGGCGAGCTTGCACTCGCTTACTCTGTAAGGTGCCTGCAAAATCAAATTGCTACCATCCGCTGATATAAATCTATGTGTTTGACGTGGAACATCAAAAAAATTATATGCACTATTCGTACACGAAGGATTATATAACGTAGGTGTCGTTCTTTTTGGACCGAATTATAAAGCATCTTTGCAAATATTTGTATTCGCGTTTTTATCTGGTGGTAATAGAGGTAAGCTAGAGCTTCAAACAATTTTCTTCCGGTCTTGGATCTTGAATTGGTAACTGAATTCCCTATCTTTTTACTTTGATCTTTTAAGATTACTTCATCTGCATTAGGCTGACTAAAACTTTTTAAATTTTCTTTCAACATTTGATCTAAAGACTTAAGCATCGTTGTTTGAAAACTATTCAAACTGTCTTCAATATACTTGCGAATGTGTTTACTTACTACTTGATCTTTATCATTAGCGTTATTACTGTCTTGAAGAATGTGGCTATGAGGAGGGCAATTGAGCGGAATGAAATTCGTCCCCAATATTTGGGGAAAGATCACCAATGTCTTTGGGTGTCAATAGTAAAATCACGAATTGATTCTATTATAACTTGATTATCTTCTTTTTGAAAGTTGGGTAAAGATTGTGGTATATTTTGAGAATTAGATTTATAGAAATTTCCGACGACAGGGGAATGTACAACCCGCGGTCTTGGTGGATTTAAATTTTAGTCGTTAAGATGACAATTTAGATCAGATTTATTTTGATTTTGCGATCTTAGGTTTTTACGATATTTAGGTACAGCTCCCTGTCGAATATCCATTCTTAATGAAATGCAATATTTATTTGAAATAAAAAAATATAAAGTCTAAATATATGAATATAACTTGAACAGTGAGTGAGCAGATAAATAATATTTTAGGTTAAAGACATATTAGTGTGGTAAGAAAACAAATAAATAATGTTTTGTTTTTGAAGAAGAAGGCTAAAGTGCTACTAATTGAAAATGAAACTCTACATAATGTGGTACTCCTGTTAATTTTAAAACACTAGCCATGCTTAATTCTGTAGTAAAACTATGATCAAGCGCTGTTTCCAAATGTACTGATGGATCTCTTTTTCTTACAAGAAATGATTCCCATCGACAACTGGATGTTATGCACTCGACAATTGGGGCACAAATTACTTTGCAGATTCCACATCGGGCCCCACGTTGGGCGCCAATTTATTTGTAACGGCTGGGACAGGAAGTTGTGGTCCCTTGCGATGAGGTGAGTTTTAGCGCATTATCGACGCCTAGCTAGAACTCGTCTGGTTAGGGGAGAACTTTCACTTCACATGACCGCACAAATAAATAAATAAAACGTGCCTTACTATCTTACCGCGCTATTAAATAATGGCAGAATGAGATGTTACCACTGCCTCTAGCATCTTATCAATGAGCTCCCCACCATGGTTATTCCTTGTCCAGGTTTCTTAGGAATAACCCCCTATTTCTATATATCTCTACTTTAACTTACGTTCAGTTCAATCTACCCACTCATGTTCTAGTTACATCTCACTAGTTCTTCTTTTTATCAGGACAAAACCATAACTTTTATAATATTTCAACAAATTTATTAACAACTTGAAGTTAATATTTTCATATTTAGGACTTAAATTTAACTCGAATTAAATTACTCAAAGAAAGCTTAGTCATACAAACTTAAATGCAAATGGTGATACATGTAAAGTTCCTGAAAATGTGTTAATAAATGAAAATGTAACATACATTGATATTCATCTTCTCAGCAGTTGTTGTGGTACAAAAACCGGAACTTTTATAGAGCTTTTATTAAATTGATTAAGTTACATTCACAAGAACTTAGTGCATAAAAAGAATCTAATATTAATTTACATTTATGTACATATATATTCGATCTGTGATAATAGATTTACTGTGATAATGATACTGACTGTGATATTTACAAAAATTATTTTAAGATAGGTTTTAGTAAGTTATAACCAATATCAATGACTTATCAAACACAAATTAATCAATCTGATATTACAGGTTATTGAGTAATATGTTGAAGAAAAAGTATGAAAACTGTAAGCTCTGCTGCTCTACTCCTCACGCTAACTCTAGCGGAGGGTCTTTAAATCTGTCTGTATGTACAGTAAGTCCCACGTGAAAGCGTGCCGATACTTGATGTTATTGAAACTTATCTTAACGATAAGTGATCGTCAGCTGGAATTGATTTAATTTGATAGCAGAGTCGGTCAATTGGAGTCAATTTCTCCAATGCTGCTTTGGCTGAACTTTGGCTATCGTCGGCGATCATGACCATCGGTCCGGGGAGGTGGGGACTATTAACTTTTTATAAGTATGTTGTGCGTTTTATGAATGTAAAAAGAAACTTAAGCTTTATAAAAATGAGTATTATCTGAGCCGTGGTTTTAGAAAACCATATTTGATAATAATTTAGCCATACTTAAGCCGCTTAAATTTACTTCACTATCCACCACCTTTCTTGAGCGCTGCCAAAAACCAAGAGAGCGCAATCGATCACGGAAACAAGACATAATGCCTAAGATTCATGTTAATTCAGTGTCATTTTAATCGGTAAAACAAGTACAGGGTGTTAATGTTTTGAATGTTTGGGACAAAATATAGAAAATCGGATTTTATTATTTATTTATTCTAATTATTTTGCGATGACCATTACAAGATTTCAATTGAATTGGCGACTAATTGTTATTGCAGTTGATTGATTATTTTCTCCAGTTGATGGATGTCTTCTTCACATCGCTTGTTCCTGCTTTGAAGTCCTTCTATCTGCTGTCTTTGAATTTCCTTTGCTTCCAATATTTCCTCATAAATTGTATCAAGTTTTGGGAAAGAGAACGCGAAGGCTTAGGTTATAAGGTCATTGAAGACCCAGGTTGGCTTATGGCACTTAGGACATAAGCTAATGCTTCACCAGTTAGCGATTTGCGGCGTTTCTTAGCAACGCAATTCTTTTTCATATAGTCAGTGTCCTCAGACTTGATGCTAACGCAGTTGGCATGACTTTTGCAGTCAGCGCATATCACTTTTAATTGCATTCCATCTACTTTATCTCCGCAAGTATTACAAGACATATTAACTGATATGTATATAAAGTTTGTGAAAAATGCGTTAAGTGTATAAAATGTGTTCCTGACGCGTGGGTACCCCACAACAGCTTAACGTGAACTATAATTGAATTAAAACTCACTCCTCTTTGTTTTCGACCATTTACCACACCATATTGTGTAAAACTCGAAAGAAACGTAAATAAATTTTATCTTCGCAATATTATTTTGACAACTGCACATCTGTTTGTGCAAAATATAATGATCTACTACGTTTTTGAATGCTTTGCTTAGCACTGCTAGCAAACTTTGCGTTTGTGAATCCTATGCTTAGCAAAATTTGCGCAATATTTGCGTTAATGAATTCACTCAAATCCTAATGTGTCAGGATGAGTCTGCATGAAATCTATGAAATTCTCTACGAGCTGATTGACGCTCCTTTGAGTGCATATATTCTGGCAGACTTACTATACTTATCTAAAGGACTTCAACGGTTCTGCCCGTTTTAATCTTTCAGAAAAATTTGCGCCTTTCTTTTCCATATTCCAATAATTAATTAAGTGATACATTTACTCTCAGCTTCAATGCTGTAAGCGGGATTGATTAAGTGCTTTTTAAGATCAGCAATCCAACCCCAACCCCAACATTACCAATCCCACTCAGCTAAAACAGATTGACAGATATCTGCATTCCATCTGGGTTATTAATGATTTTTCACGTCTGGGAATTTAGAATGACGAGAATTCCGTTTTGTTGTACGCATAATTACTGCGGGACCGCGAAATTGTACGTCGCTTCTTCTCTGGATTTATGAGTAATGGGAAAATTCTTCATTTAATCGTTCAACCGAAACCGAAACTAAAACAGAAACCCGCTCATTTCCCGAAAAATTTCAGCGCACACCGCAGAGTAAATTGGTTGAAAAAAAAAAACACTTCAAAACCGAAGAGGTGCCAAGATAATAATGATTTAAGTACGCTTATACCCAGGGGGTTCAGATTAATTTATGCCTCAACACGTGTAGTTTTTGTCGGGACGCATGAATAAATGAAAATAAATTCACAGGATTCACCGTGTAATGGTGATTCACACGCGAGTATCACTCAATTGTGGTGGATGTACGAGTATCAGTTTGTATGATTACACCGATATGTAGAGGCAATTTTAAAGTATTTATCGCAACAATTTCACTGAAAATTTATGTTATTTTAAAATACCTACCTATGTAGAGGTGCAGTGAAATTTCTATTAATATCCCGTGAAATTATCCTGGCATCCTCGTTGAATGCAATTGTAGCAGTTGTAGCAATTGAAGTGGTTTTATTTGTTCGAAATCAAATCCCACATACAATGGGAGATACTGTTTTATTGAAGCCCAAACCAGTTAGAGCGCTACAAGTTTCTCTAATCATTCACATCTGGAATCATACAATTTCAGGAGATCCATAGAACCACGAGTATGTATATTGTACGTGCAAATATTGTGCAATCTGTTCCTCTTGAAACCAATGTTCGAAAATGCAGTCTATCAGTGAATACATTAATCTGGGACTTGACTTCTGATATTTGACTTCATGTCCAATTTGGTTTAACTTATTTTTAGAAGTGAATAGTTTGTTAATGTTCAGACATTGGCCTAGTTATTACGTTGGGATTTCTAATTGATATCAGTTATTGCTGGCAGTCTGGGGAGATTGAAGTTTTGCCAAACTTATTAATTTTGCATCAATTTGAATATGAAAATTGGATGATACCGACTTTATATTGACCTTGCATATGAGTACGTTTGGCATTGTATTTATATTGGGTAAATGTTGGATAAATCTAAGAACTATTCCCAGAAATCAGTGTTCCTGAAAATCATCCTGATTCCTTAAGAATAAGTAGGATTATTTTATATAAGACTTATTTTCTTAGGAGATTTTAAATTACTTTTAAACACTGTGTCACAAGATCTACATATATTATCCATTAATCGACTAAAGGAATTTTAACAATTTTAATGAATGGAGCCGTCTAATCTTCAAACCATATCCTTGTCAAGATTCAAACCAGGTCATTCCATTATATGTACATATAAAATTATGAAATCAACATTTTTTTAAATGGTCGATACCTAAGCACATCAGAGACCATAGTGAGGTTCGTACCATTTTCCACTCACGAAATGTGACTTCACACACTCCATCTGACTTGGTTATCAACGGAAGTTAGACTGTACTGTCGGAGGCTTCGATAGACCATAGGTACATGGAATTGGAGATGGAACCCAAGATTTTGCCATTGTTGAGAAGACATCGCCTTGTCATGGAGAGAAGATAATGTCGTTTTCATTCCCAAAGCCTCAAAAAAATATTCTCTTGTTGTCCCAAAGTACCTCAGCCCTATAAACCTATCATCTTTCCATCTGAAAACCCTGGAACGACTGATTGACATCCATATACGATCTAAAATTGATCCACAGCTTTTGCCTTCGGCTCAACATGCCTAGTGCAAAGAAAACTCGGTGAAAACGGCCCTACTCTAAATGACTAGCTACATCGAACGATTCTTCCATAACATACAGTACGCAATGGTCAAAGTCCTGTACGTAGAAGGTGCATTTAACAACGTCAACACATCCGCAAAAGGTAGATGGCTCATTTGGGGAGTTGATCAGTTCTATGCTAGATAGTGGGGCCTCTGCCAAGAGATCTGTCAGCAGAGGTACATTGCAAGGCGGTGTTCTTTCACCCCTTCTCTGGAACTTAATGGTCAATGAACAACTAACATACCAGAAAGCGGCTGGAAGCAGAGAGATTACCTATTTGAATGACGTTGCTATAATCATTTCAGGTAAACACTTTAATATCATTAAATAACTCCTATAGCTAAATCTTAACGGATTAATCTGTGGATAGCGAGAAAGCCCCATAAAAGTGATCTTGTCCTATTTTCCCGGAAATATAAACAGTCAACGGTACCAGTTAAGTCTTCTCCGATACAGCGAAACATCAGGGTCTTATTTTTGACAGAAAACGAAACTGGGGACATAATATTCAAGAAAGAGTAAAGAAAGCTACAGTACCTCTATTCTCTCACAGAAAAGCCATTGTAAACAAATGGGGCTTTAAACTTCGCATTACCCACTGGCTATACGCCTTGGTTATAAGACTGATACTTGGCTAAGGGGTGGTTGTCTGGTGGACGGCCTTAGACAATACACTCAATTGACTGCAGCAAACATATTCAAGGCCCGCACCATGCCTGTGTGTAAGCGCAACCTTACGTACTACTTCCTCCGCGGCACTGGATATTCTGTTTCTCTTTACACCCATCGACATTTTCAGCCAGCAAGTGGTTGCTAACGCAGCTATTCGCTTTAAATCGACTATGCAGTGGAAAAATAAATTATTTGGCACGATAATATTCATAATACACTACGAATCCTTTCAGAGAACATCGATTACACTATGTCCCAATATTGATTTGACAAAGACTTTCTTGTGACCATCCACTCCAGATCTTTCTGGGAGGAAGATGCTTTCATGGATGAGAAGTAAATCCATGTTTATACGGATGGATCCAAGACTGATAGCGGGGTTTGTGGTGGTATTTTCTCAGATAAGCTTATTCTAAGCCTCTCCTATCGCCTTCCAAATCGCTGTAGCGCGTTTCAGGTGGAAATTTCGGCTATTAAAAGAATGCTGTCCTGGCTACAGAAAAACGTGATATCTGCATCTTTTCGGATAGTCAGGCCGCTATCAAGCAATTGGACTCAGCTTCACTAATTTCTAGAATGACTGCCGATCATCTTCTTGGGATATGCAAAGCAGTTCACTTTCATCTATGTTGGATGCCGGGGCACAAAAACGCTCCTGGTAATTATAGGGCCGACGAACTCGCCAAGATTGCATCTGCTCTACATATCCTATTGGAAAAAGGTAGCATCGGTATATCAATCGCTACGTGCAAACTAATACTATAGCTGAATGCTAATAGAAATATATACCTTAGATGGACTGTTGGATCAATATGTCCAGAGACCAATCAAATCTTACCAAACCTGGATCTGAATTGCTCTAGGAGTTTGGTCTTTCAAAATAGGAAACATCTCAGCGCTATCACTGGACACTGTCTTATACGCTAGCATGCAAGAAGTCTTAGCGTTTTTGCAAATGACTTCTGTGAAAACTGTATGGGCAAACAAGAGGAGGAGATAATCCTCCACCTACCCTGTGCATTCACAGCTGTCTCCCAAAGAAGGAAACTCCAATTAGGAGCTTTTTTGTACCTAACCTAACGTAACCTAGTACATTGTACTACGCGTAAGAGGCACAATATCCTGCGAAGCTTACGGTGAGAATGATGACGACACCGTTCGCGAGAAGCTATAGGTACTCAACGCTGATGTGGTGGATGATGGTACTGTAGGCAGCTTATACCTGAAGCGTTTATTAATTTTTTTACAAAATGCTAAGCAATTTCAATAAAATTAACATACACACAATTAAGGCCCGTTTGCTGATACTGTTGTTTAATCTGTATCATAACTAAGTTCATCTTAAGTTCTAAGTGCAACTTAATTTATTCTCAGTTGCTAGAAAATATTTGAGTTGCTAAGATGAACTAAAGTTGAAACGCAGCCAATTTTGTGTTAGCGCTAAATGTCAAACAAACTTCAAACAAGTGTCACTCCGCGAGCGAAAGTGAATTTGGAAGGTTTTTTTGCATTTGAAATTTAAGTTTTGTTAAAATAATTTTTCATTAAGTGAGAAGCGCACACTTTTTCAATGTACTTCTGAAGAAAAATTAATATTTAAAAAAAAAACCAGCCGGAGTAACGTGGAAAGGAGAAGAGGCGCTTGTGAACGAATTACCGTAAGTTTTAATTCCCATTCGGGGTCTGCGTGCTAAAGGAGTATGGAAGCGGTAAAAAAATTCTACCACGGATACAGAAAAGAAGTAAGAAAGATGACAGAATATCAGTGCTTCAGGATGGGGGTGGCAAACTGACACATGTGAGCGATCCAAATTTTGACTTCGCATTGTCAATAATGAATCCAAAGACAATAGAAGGCTTTGACAATATTCCTGATGGTGATTGAATCGAAGACCAACCCTGTTGCAGTACGAAGAACGTAAAATAATGACAAACAATTTTTTTTTTTCGTTTTTATAATGAAAGAAAAATGAAACAACATCCGTTTGAGCAAAATATAAACCTAGTCAATTAAAACAGCCAGTGCATCCAAAACTAAAAACCGTTCAAATTCTTCCGGTTTATTAGAAAAAGAAGAAGGTACAACTGAAAATGCTGATGTTAATAATCCCAGCACAAATATTCCCAATTCAAAAGGATTTAAAAAGCTATTCCACACGACTAGTTCCAAACTTGATCCAAAAAGTAAGACTAAATGGTATGGTAGACGTAGACCGGTTGCATCGATGTTGCCAAGCAGCAAGATAAGCGAGTAATATTCACAACTGTCAGCAATAAAATTTGAGCTTGTTAAGCTTCAAAACGATAACCAAAAAGAAGCAATTCAAAAACAGTGTACCAATTCCATTGAACATGAGTTAAGAAAATGGTCCTTGGAATTGGACATTGCTTTTAAAATCAGACTACTTCAGAAAATCACGACTTATGCCATTCAAACTGTAGAGGCAAGCAATATTCTCAAGAATTTGGAGAACATGGATCGTTTCTTCATGTGATAATTTTATTTATTTATTTTAACTTGCAATTAAACTAGTTCCTGACTTTCAAGATATACAAAGGTAGTTTTTATTTATAGCTGTTAAGTTTTTTAAGCATTATAAATCAATTTAAAAATTGTTTGTTTTCTTTATGAAGGTAATGTCTTTGTATATGCAGATCGTTAGGATCTTAATGGCATGAAAGTTAACTTTAGAAGCTCGGAAGAATATGTAATAGTCGTTAAAATTAACAACAGCGCCCTCACCATAATACCTGTTCACATTAACAGCAGTCATTGAAACGTTACACAATACAGGCATAATAAATCTTATGCTTATAAGGGATTTCAATGGACGGATAGGTGTGTCACAGAACAACTTTGTAAGCGGATATATGGTAGTGCTCCAATCATGCGTGTGAGTCGTATATCAAAAGACGGAGTTTGTGACAATAAGGGTATGAAATTACTTGAGCTGGCTGATGCCTTCGATTGTAACGTTTTGAATGGATGCAGTGAAGGTGACTGTGATGGCGAGTTTACTTTTATTCGTGAAACAGCCTCATCTGTGATTGACTATTGTTTTATCTATGGAACATGGAAACGACTTGTGGCCGATTTTCGAGTAGGAGTGGAACACTTTTCTGATCACATACCCTTCGAAATGTGGTGCATCGCTACCAGTTCATCAAATGAAATCAACACCACCCAACTGAGATTACTACCAAAACTGGTTTGGAACGAAAAAATGCGTAATAGCTTCCAGAATAACATAAATCTCAACCTAGAGCGTTTATACGATTCAAACACTCCGCTAAATATTGGGGCCTTGACAAATGTTATTAAAACTGCAGTCCCAATTTTCAAACCACAAGATATTAAAAGCCCCTGCAAGCAAAGATGTTTCGACATAGAGTGTAATAATGCTAGTTGCAGGTCTTTTACCTTTTTAAAATTATACCGAGAACACCACACCGACATTTTTAGATCTATGCACAGCGAAACAAAAATGGACTTTAAGCACCTGTGTTACTCAAAAAAGGTAGCCTACGAACAACAAAAGATTGCTGTTGTCAATAACTCAAGATTATCCGCTGAGTTTTGGAGAGCGGTAAAGTACGTAAATGGACAAACAAATACAATCGCTATCACGTTAAAAGCCCCACTTTTGAGAGAACACTTTCCCAGCCTACTCAATACCACACTTAGTTCCGCCTTATTCCAGTATGTAGTCCCTCTTTTTACAAACGATTTTCTGGATGTTCCATTTTCAATTCAAGAAGTACAGAAAGTAATCGATGATTCAAAAAGTAGAAAAGCGCCAGGAGAAGACCGTATTCCCTATGAAATTTTATCCTGGATTCGTATATGGTATTCGCTTACGGCGGAATACAATCGAATATATGAGTCGGAAAATATACCGGAGAGTTTTAAAAAAATATATCCACTACATAAAAAAGGAGAATTCAACGATCCAAATAATTATAGGGGAATATATTTTTTGAACACATCAGTTAAAAGTAACGAGGTTTTATCAGAATTCCAGGCAGGCTTCAGAGAAAACTATTCCAGGCTCGACCAAATATTTGTTCTTACTAATATTGCAGAAATTTATAAAAAGAACCATAAAAAGTTGTACGCGTTTTTTGTTGACTTCCGAGCGGCATTTGACTCCATATCACGTGAAGCATTAGTTTACAAACTGTACAAAATTGGGATCACGAGTAAAGTCTTTCATACTCTAACAACGACTTAACAGGTGCTGTAGGCGGAGGAATTAATTTTTGCCGAACGAAGATCCCGGCGCGGACGGACGATATTGTCTTCCTTGCTGGCACGTCAAATTGTATGCAACTCATGATGAATAGGTTCAGCGAATACTGTAAATGCTGGAACTTGCTTGTTAACCTAGAGAAGTCTAGAGCAATGGTATTCAGAAATGGAGGCGGCAGATATTCCAGATGTGAAAGATGGACGCACTGCGGCGAGATGATTGACAATGTGCGCTGGTATAAATACTTCGGGGTTCTGATAACAAACAACTTAAATCTAAACAAGCACTTGGAGGCAAAGCTATCTGATGCTAAACGAGCACTTCCTTCCGTCTGGGGGCGGTGCATTTCGAATAACTATGCGTTTCATAGTTCAAAATATAAATTGTTTCGTGAAACCACTACGTCAATACTGCAATATAGAGCTTAAGTTTGGGGATACCCTTATTTCCCAGCAGTAGAGATCTTCTTTCGCTACTATTTGAAGCAAATATTTCGTTTACCGTGTAATACACCAAACTATATCATATATTGGAATGGATAACTCGAATGCCTCCTTAAATTACACTTTGACTATGTAGCCAAAGTAATGTCAATGGATTGAAACAGATTGCCGAAAATCGTTCTTACACGCATTATTGCAACAGGATCTATTTTCGTCAGAGTGTGGCCTTAGCCTTGAAATTACAGCAAATTTGGAGCCTGATTTAATAAAAACTCAACTTGCATCTTTGCTTAAGTAAACTGCTAAAAACTTGTATGACAATTTTGCGATTGAAGCCCAATCATCTGAGCACAGGATTTTTAAATTCCTACTCGGCGGATAAAATAAGCACAATAACATATTTAAATTGAGAGAAGAGCTTATAAGTCTGAATTTTATACCACACCGCCCAGAACTACCAATCCTGTGCAATATGGGTAAGAGGAAACATTTTTCATTTTCTTTCCATCTGTCCGGAATTCCGCTTACAATTCTTTGGGGCAAGCATCATAGATGAAGAAGAAGCAATCCGCATTTTGAATGGACAGCAAGGATGGGATTTATTGTACAATTTTACACTGAATGCCCTTCACTATAGAAGACGTATTATCGAGGAGGACTTTTAAATTATATATTTTTGTACTAATTTTATATGCCTAGTCTATTGATATACAAATAATTGTCAATCTAGTATACGGATATCAGCCATGCTAAAAAAAAAGAGACTTAGAAATTATTGTTTTTTGTAAACTATTTAAAATGAAATAAAAGTCATTTATAACTAAACTAAACTGACTTACTAACTATATGCAGTTGAAATAAAAGTAATTTTTATTTCGATTTTTGTCTGTTTTGTTTCAGATTCCACAACCTTCCGAAGTAGTTGTCCACTAGGTCTTTTCGTTTTTTTATATCTGAGTTTGATGAAGCTCCAATAACATTTATAGTTTTATTTGCGCATGGGATTTGACCTAAGTTTGTTGCTCTTCGGATGTATTCTGGATCGAAATCAACCCTTTCAGGAGGTTCCAAAAACACACCATCCTTTCTTAATATGTTATGTAAGACACATGTAGAGACAATTATTATAAACACTGTTTTTAATTTTAGACGGCAGCCATATGCTAGTATGGGAAACCGTCTTTTTAATATGCCAAAAGCTTTTTCGATTGGACTTCTTCTCCGTATTTGGTATTCATGCAACAGGGATTGCGTAAATGTGTCATCAAATATGTTTTTTGTGGGTAAGCGGAATTACGTAGAATCGAATTAATGTATATATATTATATATAAACATATAATAGAAAGCTATTCCTATACCCAAAATAACGCAGTCTGAGAAATCACGACCCTCTAACTTGGCTCTTACTTTGCTCTTGTTGAATTTTGTGGAATCATGAGCGGAACCAGGTCACCTTGCAACCACATCAGTAAATATCATGTTTACAGTGCACACTCCTTGAACATTAATTGAAAAGTAGCTTTTTCTGTTCTTGAATATTTCCCCCTCCTACCGGCCTAAATGAACTTGAATTTTCTATGCCATAAAATCCTTATATCGTCTTACCAGGAGACTGAATTTTAACATGAGTTCCATCAACAGCACCAATAACAGGGGGAAAGGATGCGATATCAAAAGAACCCCATTTGACTTGTGAAATCTCTGCTGGTGTATCTGGGAATTTGATATACTCGTATTTTCTATAAAGCTTTGCATTTGTCACTGAAACTCTTTTAATAATCTTTGACACAGTGGAAACATGCATCCCTCCAAAATCGGCAATACTTACAAGATGATTCCCAGTGGCAAAGAATCGAAGGGCTAGCAATAGCTGGTTAATGGGTGCGATAGAATTGTTTCCAGAAAACAAAAGTTCTAATTACGAATATGTTAGAAAATTCATAACAAACCTGTTATAAAGGAGCTCTATAGCTTTTTTGATTTGCTCTAGAACATGAGACGTCATGTCTTTAATTACACGAAATCGTTTTTAAAAGTCAAGATCATCAAAGCTACAAAAATACTCATTTCTATCGTTTATCTGACGAGGTACATCAACTTCAATGAGTTTAAGAACTTCAACATCGTCTGGTAATTCAATATCCATTTTTATTTGTATTTTAATCACAAACTAATTATGTTTACGCAAGAATTCACAATTCACAATTCAAATGTGATTACAAAACACAACCTTCAAAGTTGCCTAAGTATAACTTAGTCGCTTAATTTTTCTTACCCATAAAATTAGTTTCACATAGTGTCGTTTCTGACTAACTTTGATTTTGGTGCAAACCAGTAAACAGCACTTAGCTATTTATGTGGAACTATAATACTTATGAGCCGAATCAACAAACGGGCCTGAATGGACTACTTTTTTTCGGAGAGAATATTACGATTTGCCAGAAGACGCCAAAGTGCTCTTGTAAAAGGCTACATGATATGTTTCTGTTGCTATAGTAAAGTTACAAAAATTAGCTCCCCGAAGATATTTTTTTTGCAAAGCGAAACAATGTTAAAGATATAAGATAAGCTTTCAGTCATTGTTGGCAAAACGGTTTGGCTCTTAAAACTACCTTCACCTAAAAATAAAAAATGTTAATATATATGTTAACAACAAGATAATAAACGGTCTTTCAAAAGTCCAAGGTAGAAGTTTTTTTTTTTTAATTCAATAAAATATATAAATACTTAGATTTGTTCTAGTGTTTTTATTTTTATAAAAATATTGTGTAAAAATTATGTGTTAAAAATAACATCATTTAAATGTCTACCACGAGCACGTCTAGAGGCTCCCGTACGAACATCAACATTTTCAAGGACTCGCTCACACATTGCCACTTTCATTTCGGTCCAAATGTTGTTTTCCAATTATTTTTAGCATATCCATATAGACTTTACTTAAAAAAACCCAAAGAAAGTGATCTACTTCAAAGAGATATTACCAAGTTGGAATTAATCTTGCTGGGTTCATAAACCCACTCGTACCACTTTTCATATAACATATTCAAACTGAAAATAGTTTCCCCAATCATACTAAAGCGTAGTCTCCAAAACTTTTCAGAACAAATCTGATTTAAGCAAAAATGGCTGAGTCGAAGAAGAAGTTGAGAGGAATCCTTAAATTCCCCTAATACCTACCTAACCATTTTCTTTGACACGATGGTTGTTATTTATTATTAAACTTTGTAGGGCATCCCCCTTATGACTTTTAAATGAGATTGTTTGATGACAGCCTGGGGTGGATTAGCTCCTTTTATAAATTCTCCATGCATTTAACTAGCTTAATTTCTTATGCGAACATTCTTGAGTATTGTGGGAGCTTTACTTTTATCCTGACCAGAGGGTATATTCTAGACCCACAGTAGGAATTAGACCTAAAGGATCATGGTGGCAGTGGTTTAAACCTTAAATGCAAAAAGCGTCTTTCGACTTGTCGGTCAGAATTTTATCTCTAAAATTTAAAATTAAATTCAATAAAAAGAAAACCCCAACTATTTTTTTCACCCGGAAAAGAAAGTCTTCTTTCTTTGTTTCCAATAGCCATCTCTAGTTGAATGAAAGAATAGTAAGTTGGGAGCGCTAAGTAAGATATTTGGGTATTTAAGGAACATTTAAGAAACATATCAGTAAAGCCATACAAAAAATAGGAATAGCAATAAAAATGCTGTACGCATTTATACGCAAGGATCTTTCATTTCCTATCTCCAAATTTAAATAAAACAAAGTGTGAGATTTTTTTTATTCATTTGAAAGGCCTATTGATTCCATTATGTGTGGAATATAATATCGCTCAAATGGCCGTCACGGCTTCACGCTCATTCGAAATGTCCAATTTTCCATAACTCTGGTGCATAAATCAGGCTGAATTTGACCGATGGCATGGGTTATGTTGGCTTTGAGGGCCACTTTGGATTGCGGCTTATCCGCATAGACCTGCGACCTCAGAAAACCCCACGAGAGAAAGTCTAACGAGGTCAAATCGTACAATCGCGGTGGCCAGTTTACATCACCTCCGCGTGAGATGATCATGCCCTCGAAGCGCTCGTGCAGAATTTCCAATGTGGCGTGAGCTGTGTGGTACGTAGTGCCGTCCTTTTGAAACCTTATGTCGTTGGTGTCCATGTCATCCAATTCATGCCAAAAGAAGTTGGTAATCATGGACCTAAAGCGCGCGCCGTTGACGTGGATGTCCTGGCCAACTTCGTTCTCAAGGAAATATGGACTGATGACGCCGCCAGCCCAAAATCCACACCAAACAGTGACTTTTTCGGGATGCGGTGGGTACTCTTGGATCTCATGTGGATTGGTATCGTCGCAAATTCGACAATTTTGTTTGTTGACGTCCCCAGAAATGGGCCTCATCGCCGAAAATGATTTTTCGATGAAAATTAGGGTCAGTTTCCAACTCCTCCAGAGCCCATTCACAGAACACACGTCGTTGTCTATAGACATTTATCTCAGCTCCTTCAGCGACTCCTGCGCACTCTCACGGATAGCGGCGATGTTTTCGGCAGATCTTGCATTTCATAGAGGTACGGGTGTTGGTTAATCATTTACTGAACCAGTGGACTCAAATTTATCCACCACACTGCGAATAGTCCTCTCGATAGGACGATTATGGCGACCATAAAATGGCCGCGGAACGTTGCCTGGACAGAACACCCATTTTGATAAAACAATTATATCAACTGCATAAAATTCGGAAGTCCCTATTGGAAGACCCTGTGCAATACTTTTCACCGACAACAAAATTATATTACGCAAGTGTCGCAGAACAAACGCCCGAAAATCATGCTAGACTTACTTTAGATAGATAGATAAATTTTATTTCTTATGATTTCAGGATACAAGAGATTCATATTTACATGGTATATATAACAAGTCATAAGTTCTAGAAAGAATATAAGAAAATTATGTGACATTCTGTATTTTGGTATACAAATGTAATAAAAATAGAGTTAAATACCACTTCTATTGGATTAAAGAATAAAAATTCAGTTGTGGATGGGGTGACCCTATAGGAATAGGAAATTCACTAGCATAGTAGAACAAAAATGAATTCAAGAGTAATAAAAATATATTAATTATAGCCAAAGGTAGCAGTACCGATGAAATAATTATTATAAAAAAAAAACAAAATCAAACAAAAAATTTAAAATAAACCAAAATATCTGAAATAATCGATTCTAAACCAACATAGTTAGACTACAGAAGAAAAATTACGATATGCAGTAGTACGGAATTTGGGTACTTATAATATATTTGAAAAGTTTACACGTAAATTAAAATAAATAGAAATAAGACGCAAATTGCGATTACCAGACTTCATGAAGAACGTTTTTAACACTTTAAAACAATATAAATGGCGAACGGGAAGAATTTTCAGGTCACGTAACAAAAGATAGCTAGGATGTCTATGAGATTTTCGACAAATTACTCTTAAAATATGTTTCTGCAAAATCAGTAGTGGATGTATCGTATTTTGGTACCAGCCTCCCCAACAAGCATTCCATATTGTAGCTTAGAATGGAAAATACCGTAATGGATTATCTTTAAAAGCTTGGTGGAACATACATTACGCAAATAATAAAAAAATACTTTCTCAATGTATTTGGATGATTCGGAAACCCTTTCTAGAATAGAATCGAGGGTGAGCCCCAAGTATTTGAAGTCTTGTACTGTTTCTATTAAAAAACATTTATCACTGTAGTTTAGATTACTACAAAAGGTGGGATAGGGAGGACCAGACTTACAATTGCAATTAGACAATTTGTATCTTTGTCAATCAGGTACGTGGAAGTACACGTTTGCTTCAAATTTGTGCGAGAAAGATAAGTGGAAGAACATTATTTTGGTTTTGGACCTTATAACTAGGTTGTATTCAGAAAACCAGTATATAAATAGATTCAGATCCCAATTTATATGAGAGGCTAGATGCAAAGGACTGTTCGATCCATAAGAGAAACCTATATCATCCGCAAACGCAGTAGGTGATCCTGTGAAAAAAAGAGTAGACTAAAAACATTATTTGACCCAAAACAGATCCTTGTGGTACACGCAGATTAAAGTACTTGAATTCGCTCCTTATTCCATCTATCTTCACTCTTACCAAGATACGACCTGAACCAATTGAGTATGAAACCACGGAAACCTGTTTTTTTCAGTTTTCTCAACAGACAATTGTGGTTGACCGTATCGAAAGCTTTGGTAATGTCAATAAATAAGCCCGCTGGACATTTTTTCCGAGGAAGGTGTGACATTATTTGAGAACAAGACTGTAAGAGGGCATCTTCCGTCGACTTTCCCTTTTGAAAAACAAAAGGGAAACTCGCTATCCTATATTTCATAAGTTTTTCAAAAACTTTACTAAAAAGTGGAAGAAGTGAGATTGGCCTATAGTTACCGATTTCAGAAGCAGAGCTTTTTTAAGCAATGGAATGATATCTGCATACTTGAGATAGTCAGGAAACACGCAACGATTATAAATATCTGTCAAGATATCCACTATTAAACATGCAATTTCTTTATGGGTAAAATTCGAGGCCCCATCAGCTCCACAAGAATTCGAGTTAGTAAAAGTAGTGATGTAGCTCACCAAACTCCACAACAATGTAGTCCCTGTTCTAATCCGGAATTCAATTTCATGTAGCTAAAATCCATCTCCGTAAGCAAATTATCCACTATTGCTTTATTTACAGAAGCCCTAAACTGGACAGCAACGAGTCCACTCTAACTTTAACGAGTTTGGTGCGCTTTCTGACTCCATACAAAGAATTGTGTCCTTGTATCTTCATACTGAAATCGTCAATACGGGCGATTTCAATATACACAATTCTGGATGGCTTCGACATTCTGGACAGACAACACCCGAAGGACGGTGTGATGAGATCTTCGCTGCAGGGAATAACTTAACCCATGAGCACACACGAATACCAGACGTTGATAATTATACCGCCAATGCCCTGGACTTTTCATCCTGACAAATATTATACAAGATCAATACGCTATCCCCTCTAGGCTCGTCGGACCACTGTGTCATATCAACTAATTTCTCGTATACCGACCACACCATTAGAGAAACGATTCCTAAAAGAACCTTGTGGCAATACTATGTAGAAGGCCAACTGGAGCGGGCTTAACAACTTCTTTAGGAATTTTAACTGGCCGCTGTTGATATGATCACAGACGCCATTCTCTTTGTAATGAGAAACTTTATCCCTCATCGGATGAAGAGTATCAAACCAAAGGAAAAAGCATGGTACGACTCGAGCTGTAAAGAGGATGTCAGGGTTAGAGAAATACTTTTTCGGTGTTATAAGACCAACCCGACAGAGGAAAACCAAAAAAAGTACAAACGAGCCAGGAATGACTGCAACGTCTTTTGTTTGTAAGCGTGTAAAATTCCAATACCACCAAAAACTGAGGCAAAAAATACTACAATGTTCCAAAGGTAGTACAAATTTTTAGTCGTTCATCAAAAATATTAGAAACGCTCACTTACAATAATCCCAGCTGTCAGCTCTTTGCAAACTATGCGGCCAGCTTAATGCTCCCACATTGAGCTTGGGTGCACTTGGTTGCGTCGAACCTCCAATGGGAAAAATCCACTTTCGCACTCGTGTAGTAGCAAGAGTTCTTAAAGATCTTAACATTTACAAATCCGCTGGTCCAGATAATATATCTCCCCTCCTTCTGAAGAGGTGTTCTTCCTCGCTGGCAAAACCACTGCGAAAGCTTTTCCAACAATCCTACTTTTTAGGACTCTTTCCGAGCAGATGGAAAACAGCATGTGTCTAGCCCGTCCCTAAAAAAGGCGGATCTCTCTCTCTCCTCCTACAGACCCATTGCACTTACGTCCCTTCTTCCAAGATCGGCTCATGAACTATCTCGAAACGCGAAAACTTCTCAATGACCGGCAGTACGGTTTTCGTAGCAACAGGTCCACTGGTGATCAGATGGCATGCCTTACTGAAAAGTGGAAGCAAAAGGTACATAAATTAGACGAAAGCAAGATAGTTGCACTTGATATTTCTAAGGCAGTAGACAGAGTTTGGCTCTTTTGTCGAAAATGTGTACTTTTGAAATCACCTATTGGAACGTTCAATCGAAGTTGTCTTGGATGGTTTCAAGTCTGATAAATGGTGGTGTGCCTCAGGGCTCCGTTCTGTCTTCGACACTCTTTTTAATTCTCATTAACGATCTCTTGTCTGCTACTTCTAATCCAATATATTCCTTTGCCGACAACAGTACTCTCTGGTTCTGATATTCGTTCCCGGGCTAACGTCCCTGCTCTTCGTCTATAGGACAGGGACGGCAGCGTATGTTGAGCTCATTCAATTCTGATATTAACTGCATAACTAATTGGAGAACCACCAACAGAGTGGAATTCTCTACTTCTTTATTTCCTAGTCATTATAACCTTCAAACATTTAAAACCAGCGTTCATCGGTACCTCTCTTTCTACTATAATTCGAGAGCGCAAATTATAAAAAAAAAAATTCTGAGGTTGTCTATGCTTAATTCTTGATTCACTATCACAACGTAAAATTAGCTACGTATATGGCCTTAGAAGATACGACCATATCTCTGAATACTCTAAAACGCTACAAGGTTGCACACACCAGCAGTAAATCGGTGCAAGAAATTGTATTCTTTTACATAAAATTATTAATTCTAAATCTCCGTCCTATTTATTTAACAAGCTCGTCTTTAATCGTTCCATAAGAAATCTTAGTATCGCTTCTCATCGAAGCCAATACTTGAACTCTTCACGTTTATTTTTCATTCACGCTGTTAAACTATGGAACTCATTATCACCGCGAATCAATCTTTTCCTCAACAATCCATGTTAACTTATAGAATATAGAATGTTTGTGTATCATAGTATTTTAGTTATTAATGTTAAATCATCTAATTTTTAATATTGTATTGTACTTAAGTACTAGAAAAGATATCAATCTTACTATACATACCGCACATTTTCAATAAATGAAATGAAAATGAAAAGAAATGGACTAGGTTAGGACGGAGCATAGTTAGTCTACTATCATGTGAATTACCTATTACAATTACTTCCACACGATCTACCCCTATAGCAAGATTTTCTACCTCTTTTACCACAAACTCAAGTCTCACCTCACCTTAATTTCATTGTTTCATTCATATTAATTTCAGATTAATCTCTTGGACATTTCAAAAATACAGATTCACCACTGCAAACAAAGGTACTGGGATGAGAGAACTTGGAGACTACGAAGATTGGAATCAGGGAATGCAAAAAAAATTGAAAAAAGGAATATGTTAGAAAGCGGGTCAACATAGTAAAGGGACACAAATTTGAATACCACAAATATACAGGGTGTCTTCTAATTCGTCGAAGATAATTTGGAAAATGATTCTTGGGTATATTCTAAGAAAAAAATCGTTCCACAGTAAGGGTCTATCTCTAATATTGACATCATTTATCGAGGATTTAAGAAAAGGCTTACTTTGGTGTACCCTGACCCATGTTAACGGAAATTGCTATGTTAATACTAATGGTAGAAACTTTGTTTAGCATTTCAATTTTTGAAGTCCTAAACACCGTTTAAATAAAGTTGACATCAAGTGGTGTCAAATCATATGATCGCGGCAACCAATTGATGAACGCTCGTCGTGAGATCACCCAGTCGCCAAATTTGTCCTTCACACCTGCGAGCGTTGCATCACTTATACTTCGTGTATCGCCGTCGGTATAACGATGTTGTCGAGCTCTGACCACAGAAGTTCGGTTAACATCGCTCTGTATTGATGCTTCGCCGAACACTTGTGGATTGTGTTCGCTCCAATAACGGCAATTTTGCTTGTTGACATAGCCGCCGAATCAAAAATGGGCCTCGTCCGAGACGAGGATTTTTCGGGCCAAAATCCGGATCCCCGGCTAACATTTCCAGCACCCAAATAGTGAACAAACGGCGTTGTCTCCGGCTTTAATTCTTACGGCAGCATAATCGCAGATTAAGCCGTGTTGACTCTCTGGCGATGCCCAATTCAGCTGATCGACGCCGAATCAATATGTCTATGCCTTCTTCGATACCGGCGGCTATGGTTTCTTCATTTTGCACCGATCTCTCTCTGGTGGCTTAAGATTCAAAAGAATGTACTTACGTTCAAACTTTTCCACGGTGCGACGAATTGTCTACACACTGAAGCCATGATGACGACCTACCTCACGACGAAATTCACGTTGCCTATTTACAACTGACCCGGGATTTTGATAATATTTTTCTAATAATTTCCGCAAGTTCGGAAAGCGTAAAACCATGCATAATGGAATGGTTTCGACAATCTTGACAGCTCAGTGTCACAGCTAACTTTGACAGCTGCTGAAACATAACAATTGGAAAAACTATCATTTCTATCGGATCACCCTTGGTGGTGGTGGAAACGTCGTCACCCTATCGGAAGATGCTATAATTTTTGCAACTGACGGCAAATGTCAATTCTACTTTGACATTTGTGAAGTAAACAGATTCAAAATACACGTAAACAAAACATGAATCGTTATACTCCTAAAGAAAGCGGAATAAATGTTACGATTTTTTTGCGGAATAATTCGTCGGTGGTGTAAGCGCAGCGTGAATGTCGGCGCAAATAAGCAAACTACTACATTTAGCCGCCCGCCTAAAAGAGTAAGGCGCAACACGAGATGCTTCCTGGTCTGTCCAGCTTCGGAGCAGCCGTTCAGCTGAGAATATCGCAACTGTAGTTGAAGATGTCGCAGAGGATGTGCCATGCTATTGGACATCAATCTGCAGTTAGTACAGAGAATTTTGGTGAAAGACTATAAGATGTTACCTAACAAAGTAGAGATAGCGCATCAACTGTTAGCGGTTGACCGCCAAGCCATACTGAATCCCGACCACGAAACTGATATTTTCCATCGACAACCATCGTGAGCGACGAGGCCCAATTCCATCTCTGCGAATATGTAAATAAGCATAACTATCGCTTCTGGGGTACCGAGAATCCGCGTGTACTGCTTTCGCTGGAGGCGTCATCGGGATAAACGACTACTATGGACGGCAAGCGCTACAGAGCCATGCTCAACGACTTCCTTCTTCTTCAATTGGATGAATTGGAACTGGAGAACATGTGGTTCCAATAGGATAGAGCAACGGCGCATACTACCACAAACGAAATTCTGAGGGCTGCATTTCCGGGTTGCCTAATCTCTCGTTTTGGCGATTTTCACTGGCCGGCAAGATCGCCTGATTTAACAGTTCCAGACTTCTTTTTGGGGGTTTTTTTGATGTCACGATTTTACGTCAACAAGCCTCAGACCCTTGAAGGCCTCAAAGAGAAAATTCGGCAAGAATGCGAGGATCAATCGCCGGAAGTTCTGACAGGAGTGAAAATCCCATAAATCGGGCCCGAATGGTCATCAATTCTGGCAGGGGCCACTTAGCCGATATCAATTTCTGGACTTAATAGAAAAAAATTTAAGACATTATGTAAACATAATCCAAAAGCAGAATTAAAGTTTTTCATTCATGAAAAAAATTCCTGCCAAAGAACATCGGGTGACAACTTTCGCGCCACCTCGTATATTGTTATGTGTGAAAAAGGCTGACGCTACATATTCCACAGTAGATCAAATATTTACAATTAGGAATATAGATGAATTGTAAGAAGAAGAACAAGTTTATTCGTAAACACCAGGTTGGAATTCAAACAAAATGATTATAATTTTGAAAGCACTGTATGAAAACAACCTAGCGGCAGTTTCGGATGGCAATAGTGTATCTGAAGAATTTGCAACAACTGTGGCCGTAAGAAACTGTTGCATTTTAAGTTCACTGCTGTTCATGCCTTTGATTAATGATATAACGAACAAGTTAAGGGGTGCACGATGATGACATTGCTGTAATGGCTGAGACTGTCAACTGTCTACAGCTTATGATAAATAGACTGGTATACGTGGCAAGACGTGGAACTTGTGTGTCCATCTAGAAACAACAGGGATGATGATGCTTACAAGCAGCGGTGGGAGATATGCGAAAAATGAGCAATGGACATATGAAGTGGAACATGTAATAATCGTTAAAGCCATATCATGAACAAACACTTTTGAGTTAAATTATCAGGAGCATAACGTGCAATCTATTCGGTATAGGGAAGTTGCATTAAAAACAAATTTTTAGATCACGTTTCGGAGCAGAAACTATTACGTGCGACACATCTATAGTGTTACACAGCTCAGATATGGGGATATTATTCGTTTCACGGTGCTGAAAAATTTCTTTGCGATTGCATCAAAAGAGTAATCAAACTGCTGAATACTATAGCCCCTCTCTTTGACTATGCTTTAAAAGTTATTCGGATGAAACATATGATACTGGCAAAAATAATTCTAAATCACATTATTTCAAATAAAAAAAAACAAACTGTGTCCATGATGGCGAAAATTTGGCTCAAAATTGTGAGTTTAACTTTGGTTTAGCAGACAACAAACCAAATTTATCTCCGGAAAATCAATTTTATAAAATATCACGTGCTAACACAAGTATTGCGCAATTTTTGAATGAGTGTTTAATGTTAATTAATTTACACCAAATGCAAAAATTTAGTCGGCAATGTAATTTTCTTCATTTGACAATACTTCTTTCTGTCCACCTCTCATGCAACTTCTTAATGCCGTCACTACAAAACATTGTTGGCTTTGATGAAAAAAACACTTGAGATCTGAAATTTTTTCTATCAATGAAAAACAAAAACAACAGTAGACCTCTGCGGTGAGAGTTTGATTACGAGGCACAATACAGGAAGTAACACCTCGAGCGGGTGAAGTCGATGTTTGGGATGTCCTTCTTCTGAACTATCCGGTTCAAAAACCTGCTCTTGATTGTGACGCGACAGAAGCGTAGTGCAAGCTTTTATTATTTTGCGATAGGTGGTGTAGTATCCATTTTCTCAACTTTATGACTTTTCCCATATTTGTTAGGTGCCGATGGTCGTATGGCTGACGTTGAGTTACCTTGCGAGTTCCCTTGCCGTAACAGCAGAATTTCTTTCGACGGTGGACTTCATTATGAGTAGCTCATCGTCTAATTCGTCTGGCCCATCCAAACGATTGCCATTTCTAAAGTTTGAAAAACAACGCCGACACTTGGATTCGCTGAAAACACCCTCTCCATACACATTTTGGATTTCTCTAGTGGCTTCACTTTCATTCTGGTTTTCCCGGAACAAAAACCGAGATTGCTCTTCCGATCATCATCATCATCATCATCATCATGTAGTCTGTCTGGTCAAAAGTCGGACATAGGCCTCTTCTAAATTTTTCCACGTTCTTCTATCCTGAGCTGTTTGGATCCAATTTTCTGCACCCGCTCTTTTGATATCGTCAGCCCATCGTGTTGGTGGCCTTTCTCTGTTTCTGATGTCTTCTCTTTTCTAAAAGTTTTTTTATCCGCCTGTTGTCTGCTGTCCTCGCCAAGTAGGAACTGCAAAACTAGGGGACGGCCAGCCGTGCACCTCATGGGGACAGTTGATTGTCCTCTGCATGAAGCGGCAATACTCAGAGCGAACTCTAGATACTAATGAGGATCGCGCAACAGAATTGTCAGGGCGCTTTTTCGGTAGGGGTTGATTTAGGAGCTCAGATGGTTAGGCAGGGCTGCAGCATTGCCCTGGTTCAGGAGCCCTACACATCCGATGGATGTGTTAAGGGTTTGCCTGCAGGAATGCGGGTCTTTCTTGATACCAGAGGAAATGCTGCGATTATTATAAGGGATGTAAATCTAGTTTGTGTGCCTGTTTCCTCCAGCGAACGAGGTGTTTGCGTAAGCGTAGAAGGCGCTTTTGGCAGGATTTTTCTTGCCAGCGTCTACTGCAAATACAGCGAGGAAATTGACCCATATATTGAGTATATGGATGGTTTGTTTTCGCTTGCGGGCAGTGAACCCCTCATTATCGGTGTTGACGCCAATGCAACCTCCCCTCTTTGGTTCAGTAAGGAATCCGGACCCCTAACGGGTAACCGGAGCCGGAATCGGGGGAATGTTCTTGGTGAATGGGTCGTTGCGCGCAATGCCCATGTTATCAACGAGCCGAGTGAGGTGTATACCTTTGATGCGGTCAACGGTGGCAAGAGTGACATTGACGTTACTTTTGCCAACGAGGCAGCTTTTAGGGCGTTTAGCTTTAGGTGGCGTGTTAGTGTAGGGGTGAGTGATCACAACTGGATTCAGTTTGTGATCGCTCACGTAATAGAAGATAATAATGCAGTTTCAGACAGGAGATGGTGTGTGCGAGGCGCTGATTGGAGTGTTTATGGTGCGCGTATACTTGCGGAGGTTTCCTCCCTGACACCGCAAGTGTACGGCAGCTTAAGCATAGACCAGCAAATCGCGCACATCAATGAGTGCGTATGGCGGGTTAACGACAAACTCTTTGAGAGGAGCCGTAGGGCGAATCAAAAAAGGGTAAGTTGGTGGAACCGCTGTCTGACAGAGAAGCGAAGGGTGGTCAGAAACCTAAGGAAGCGATTCCAAAGGGCTAGGGCGGCTAACGCTGAGAACCTGGCTCAGTTGAGCATTGCCTTTCGGCAAGGGCTCGCTGAGTACAAGCGTCTCATTGTCAGCACAAAGGAATCTCACTGGAGAAACTTTGCCTGTAATAATAGAGATGATCCCTGGGGCAAACTCTATAAGATTTGCCGTAGCACTAGAAAGACTGCTGACATTGAAGGCATTCGTGTGGATAATACGGTTTTATCCACATGGAAAGACTGCCTTACTGCATTGCTTGGTCAGTTCTTCCCGAGAGAGGAGCGCTTTGAGGACTCTTCATATGAAGAGCCTCCGATCCCTCCGGAGTTAAGAACTGAAGAAGTCGACTATGGTGTTTCACTTCTTCGCTCCAGGAGATCTCCTGGAGCTGATGGAATGACCGGAGAGATGGTGAGAGCCATCTGGAAGGCCGTCCCAGAATACCTACTCGGACTGTACAGCAAATGCATTGCTTGTAGCTACTTCCCCAAGGATTGGAAGGTGGCAAGGGTGGTTGTGCTCCTGAAGTCCACTGATAAGAATAGGTCTGACCCTAAATCTTATCGGGGCATCAGGCTGCTTCCGGTACTAGGAAAAGTACTGGAAAGGGTTATGGTGGAAAGGTTTTCGGAGAGCATGGCGGAACCAATGTCCCCCTTCCAATTCGGCTTTACAAAAGGCAAGTGTGTCGAGGATGCATGGTCTTTCCTAAAAGACAGAGTCCTCAGAAGCAGGGCCAGTGTGGTTATAGGCATCTTTATTGATTTTAGAGGTGCCTTTGATAACCTGAACTGCCAGAAAATAGTAACCAGGTTGCAAGAATTGGGCTGTCGAGAAATTGGGCTTTGGGGAAGCTACTTTTCCGACAGAAAAACAAGTGTGGTAAGTACGCACGATAGCGTCTCAATCAATGTTGAGAGAGGTTGCCCCCAGGGGTCCATCTGTGGTCCTTTTATTTGGAACCTGATGATGGATCCACTCTTGCGGCGACTAAATGAGCTCTGTGGGTGCTGCGCCTACGCAGATGACCTGCTCCTCATCCTCGAGGGCCAGTCTAGGGCCGAAATCGAGGTATTAGGAGAAAGAGCTCTAGCAGTCGTTGCTGAATGGGGAGAGAGCGTTGGGGTAAGTGTGTCGCAGGATAAGACTGTTTCAATGAAGCTCAAGGGCAAATTGAATGTAAGACGTCGGGCTCCTGCGATACGTCTGAACGGCGTTGGCATTAGATGTGTGACTGAGGTCACGTATCTGGGCATAACGATGGGTGAGGGTATGAACTTGATGCCTCATATGGAGCATCGGTATGGTACGACAGAGTTATGACTGTTGATGGTCGAAAGCGGATCCTGGCTTGTCAAAGAGTCGCCTTGCTTGGCTGTTTACCGGTGTGCCACACTGTCTCCACAGAGGCAATGCAGGTCTTGCTGGGCGTGCCACCTCTGGATCTGGAAGTGATACGTCGTGGTATTGCTTTCAAGATCAGAAAAGGTCTCCCTCTAAATGAGCGCGATTGGGTTTCCCCGGAAGAAGTGGATGGCCTATCCCTGAAGCAGCGTAAAACCTTGCTACACGCATGTGTTCTATCTAGATGGCAATCTAGATGGGATGCTAGCGAAAATGGTAGGGTTACTTATGGCTTCCTAAGGGATGTGCTAACCATGAGAATTTTTCCTGAACGGAATTTTAACCTCAGCCTGGGCTTTTTGTTGACCGGGCATGGCTCTCTCAATGCATTCTTGCATAAGAGGGGGCTTAGCGAGGTTGCGAGCTGTTCATGTGGAGCTACCTGTGAGGACTGGCTTCATGTCCTATGTGAGTGTCCCAATTACGCTGACATAAGGAACTTGTGCTGACATAAGGCTATGTGCATCACCTTTAATGGTGAGACCTACGATGTCAGTGGAATTATCACTGATACCGTACGGTTTGAAAGAACCCGTAGTTTTGCAAAAGATGTATTCAATAGAAGGCGCAGTAGGCAGCTAGCGGGAAGTTTGTAGATTTTGAATTGTTGCAAGGCCGCCAGTCCTGGGCAGTGAGGTGCCCAACTGGAAGTAACCTCAAGGTTGCGAAGCTCGACCGGAAGCTATATTCTGGTACCACGGGAGGTCTGCAGCCCCCGGAACTATGGTTCCGGCCTGACCTAGGAGTTGGCTCCCTTGTGGGAGTATCGTGGTGGCTGCAGGTTTAAACCCAAAATCGCGGGGAGAATGGACCGAATGGATCTTGGACATCTCATGGCTTAGCATGTGTGTAGTTTACTACGACCTGTGCTAAACCATGGGATTGCTATGGAACCAATTGGTCTGCTCGATGTGGAGTTGCATTGCAACCGGGTGCCATGACCCACAGAATGGCTGAGGTATTAGATAGGCCTCGACCCTTCACCAAAGGGGAAGTTCGTGCCTTACACACGACTTCGAATCTGGTACTGGTGGTAGTACTTATACTACCCGAAGGGAGCTTATCAACGCATTATTTTGATATCTTGTGCGAAGACGCTCCGTAGGCTTAAGCCCTCACGGCAGGTACGAGGGCGGGTCAATAATTCTGTGCATTTTTGAATTTCTGACCTCTTTACTGAAACAGCAACACTGCTCCTGTCAACAAGCATTTGTCAGTTGACTCCTGTCAAAATTTAAACTTGCTGCGTCAGTTAGTTTGTGTTTGACAGCTATTTTTATCAGACTACTCACTAATTTGAGGAGAAAATGGAAAAAAGTGAATTTCGTGTGCTTATTAAGCATTATTTCTTGCGAAAAAAAACCATTACCGAGACCAAGGCTAAGCTTGATAAATACTGCACCATCGATTTCAATGGTAAAAAAGTGGTTTACTGAATTTCGTTGTGGCCGTACAAGCACTGAAGATGCCGAACCTCCTGGACGCCCAGTTGAGGTCTCTACACCCGAAACAATCGAAAAAATTCACGATATGGTGTTGGCCGACCGAAGATTGAAAGTGCGAGAGATTGTGGAAGCCGTAGGGATCTCGCATGGCTCAGTGGTTTCAATTTTGAATGATCACTTGGGCATGAGAAAGCTTTCCGCAAGATGGGTGCCGCGTTTGCTCACAGTCGACCACAAACGCAATCGTGTAACAACTTCACAGGAAGGTTTGGCGTTGCTTAATCGCAATATGGAGGAGTTTTTGCGTCGTTTTGTAACCGTGGACGAAACATGGATCCATCACAACACACCAGAGAACAAACAACAGTCAAAACAGTGGGTTTCTAAGGGTGAATCAGCGCCAAAGAAGGCCAAGGTGGGTTTGTCAGCCAATAAAGTTATGGCGACTGTTTTTTGGGATGCACGCGGGATAATCCACATTGACTACCTTCAAAAGGGAAGAACAATCAATGGGGAATATTGGAACTTATTGGACCGATTCAATGACGATTTGAAAAAAAAACGACCTCATTTGGCCAAGAAAAAAGTTCTTTTCCACCAAGACAATGCAAGGGTGCACACATGTGCAGTTGCCATGGCAAAAATCCATGAATTGGGCTATGAATTGCTCCCTCATCCACCCTATTCTCCAGATTTGGCTCCGAGCGACTACTTCTTGTTCCCAAACCTGAAGAAATGGCTTGGTGGAAAAAGATTTGACTCCAATGATGAAGTCATCTCGTCATTTTGAGGACCTCGACAAATCATTTTTTTTGGAAGGGATAAAAAAATTGGAGAAGCGTTGGACAAAGTGTATAGAGCTCAAGGAAGACTACGTTGAAAAATAAAATATGGATGTGTCCTGCCCACATCCACTTCGTCTTTGCAATATACCTGGTTATATCAATGACTCCAGTTCTTCTTCGAATATCTTCATTTAGGATGCGGTCCCTTAGTGTTATGCCCAGCATTGCTCTTTCCATTGCTCTTTGGGCTATTTCGAGCTTATTAATAGACCATCTTGTAAGGGTTAAGGTCTCAGCTCTGTGAGTTATAACGGGCAGTATATATTGGTTGAATACTTTTCTCTTTAGGCGCATAGAAATTTAATTTTTCAGGACATTTGTCAGCCGCCTTCGGCAACCCAGCCTTGTCCAATACGACGTTGGATTTCATGGGTTCGGTTGTCTCTTGATATGCTAACTTCGTGTTCCAGATATTTGTATATAAATACCTGTTCGATCTCATTTTGACTTGATCTCGTAAGGTTTCCTAGGGTTACAAAGTTAGTCATAAATTATGTGTTCTGAAAGTTTATGCTTTCGAAACTACTTCCAGTTCGTCCAACCTAGCTTTGGTGTCGATGAGACTATCAGTTATAATGAATCTATCATCCGCAAAGTGTAGGAGGTTGAGGTACTCTATGTCGACATTTATGCCTTTGTTGTCCCAATCTAGATTTTTGAACGCACATTCCAGAACCGATGTAAAAATTTTTGGTGAAATTGTGTCCCCTTGCCTGATTTCTCTTTCTGCCTGATATTCTTTGTTTTTTATGTAGCACAACACATGCAGTAGTGTTGTCGTATATGTGTTGCAAAAGTTGCAAATATCTTCCGTCTTTTCTGCACTGCTTCAGCGCTTCGAAAATGCAATATATTTCGACTGTATCAAAAGCTTTTTGGATATCAATAAAGGTTAGTACTATTGACCAGTCAGTCCAGTATTGGACTGACCCCTCAATAACTGATTTTATTGTTTGCAAATGGTCATTTGTGCTAAAGGCGCTTCCAAACCCAACTTGCTCTCGCGGCTGAAAGAATTTGAATTTTTGCTGGATACTGTTTGCTATAATTTTTCTCAACAGTTTATAAAGATGCGGCAGGAAAAGTCTGTAGTTTTTTGTGGATAAGGTACACACACGAATTTCTGCATTGCACTGGTGATTTTCCCTGCTTTGTTTTCATTTCTTTTAGGGATCTCTGTAATTCTTCCACCGTCACGTCCGCCATTTCCTCCGATCCAGAATTTACAAGTTGGTGTCTATGTAGTTTATTATGTGTTGATTCCTTGTAATATTTGGCTCGCATATAGTTTACTGCGAAATGTTTCAGTTAAACGTAGTATTTCGTTTTTGCTTTTGTAAACACTCAATGTAGTATTGTTTCAAATTTTAGGCGTTGTACGCGTCCATCCAGCCGGTTAGTCGGTGGTATACGGCTGAATGGTGTTTTAGTCTTTTTTTGACATTTGCTTGATGGAGGAGAAGGTTAGATTGGATGTATCCTGAAATAGAAAAGGAAAAACGTGGTTGATCTTTGTAAATTATTTTTTAAAATAAATCTTTAGGTTTTTAATAAGTCGGTGGTGTATTTTACACTTGTAACGATTTCATGGTTTTCGTTCTTGAGTTTTACTATTTCATTTTTCCCTTAAACTGTAGTTTTTCTCCAAACTTTCATACTTTTAGTTTCCTCTATGCACTGAGTTGCATTTTTTCGTAGTTATACCTATGGATGTCTTTGCGGATATCCTTGGATATTACTTTATTAATTGGGTTTATTTCTACGAGGTCCTGTTTTTCTCTTGCTTCTTTCCTTTTCATTATACCACCTTGATAATAAAGTTCCCGGGGGACACCACTGTGTGGCGCTCCCACTGTTCCGATTTGAGTGCTATTTTTTTTTTGTTAAGTTGGGAAATATGTTCATGATATACCCTTTAAATATTAGTGTCATAGTTTGGCATTCGCAAAAGTTACGTAGCCAAGAGTGCATCTATTTCTGTGTGTGGTGGCGAGTTTTTACAATTTTAGAAATGAATTTAAATGTGCAACAACGAACTTGTATTCAATTTTGCGTAAAAAACGGATCTAATGGTGGGCGAACGTTGGAAATGTTGGAAAAGTGTTTCGGCAACGATTCTCTAAAGAAAACGGTTGTTTACTAGTGGCACGAGCGGTTCAAAATTGCTCGTGAGTCAATCGAAGATGATGAACGTAGTGGCACACCATCGACATCGAAAGCCGACGAAAACATTGGTGAAGTAAAAGAAATGTTGGTCAATAACCGCAAATTAACCATCAGAGAGATAGCGGAGGACTTAAACATTACCTATGGATCCGTCCGAGACATTTTGATTGATGATTTGGGTTTCCGTCGTTTAGCAGCAAAGTTGGTGCCATAAGACCTCAATTTTATGCAAAAAAGAAACCGTGCTGACATCGCAAAAGAGATGATTTGCGAGGCTGAATCCGATCCCACATTCATCCCCACAAGGATCATTACTGGAGACGAGACGTGGGTTTATGAGTACGACACGCAATCCAGACATCAGGCAAGTGAATGGCGTTCACCAAATGAGCCGAGATCAAAAAAACCACGGCAATGCTCACGGTTTTCATGGATTACAACGGTGTAGTGCATCATGAATTTTTGCCAGAAGGCCAGACAGTAAACAAAGAGTATTATTTGGGCGTTAGGCCAGAATTTTGAACAGAAAACTCGTGGAGTGCCATCATTACTCGTAATTTTTTGACGAAAATTGCAACAAATATTATCCAACAGCCATCGAATTTACCTGATTTAACTCCCTGTGACTTCTTTCGGTTCAATCGAGTGAAAAAACCACTACGGGGAATGCGTTGCAACAGCCGAGAGGAAGTAATGGAAAAATCGCAGGAAGCACTGATGGACAAACCGAAAACCGAATCTAAAAAATGTTTCGAGGATTGGATCAAGCGCTGGCATAAGTGTATTACAGTGAATGCGGATTACTTTGAAGGGGACAATATAGATTTAGATGAATAAACAGTGTTTAGTTTTTTGTATTAATTAGCTCTGTTATTTACTATGCTGCTTTGATTGCGTTTGTAATTGACTCAGTACAGATTTCTATGTTCGTACCTTGGTTCGGGTCTAGTTTGTTGGAAATCCTTTCAAAAAAACCTTCGAAATCAGATGGTGTTGTCCACTTCGTTGGCGTTTCCTTGTTTATCATTTTCCTTCTTTTAGTTTTAAGGTTTAGCTTCACTGTTGCCCTATCTGCTCTGTGATCGCTTCTTATTCCGAATTGTTTAGTATTGTAAAATTTGTTATTAGTTGTCTTCTGTGTTAAAGAATAAAGTCGATTTCGTTTTCTGTTTCTATAGGGGTTAACTAAGCCCACCTCCTATGCTGCTTTCTATCGAAAAAGCTGTTAATTTGGTACAGGTTGTTTTTGTGCAAAAAGTCGGTTAATTTTTATCCTCGCTCTTTCCACCTTTTAGGCAAAATTTTCCAATAGCTTTCTCAACGTAAAATGGCATTTATTTTCGTTCATTGCTTGTGTTATGTCTTCATTGAAGTGGTCTACTTTCTCATCCTGTAGTCAGTGGTTGGTGCATACACCTGTATAATCTTAAGCCTGTAGCGAGTGTTAAGGCTTATAATTAAATATGCTATTCTGTTTGGTATGCTTTTTAAACTCTCCATTTGCTTTGCGTGTTTTTTGTCAATAACGAAGCCAACACCTCCGATTGAATTAATGGCATTGCTGTGATAGAGCAATGACCTGATTGTAAGATTATTTGTTTTTCAGTTTTTCTCCTTACTTCACATACCCCTAGAAAGTCCCAGTTTATATAATTCAATTCATTCTTAATTTGGATCAACCGCTCTTTGCTTGATGGAGACCGTACGTTGTATGTTACTATATTTAATATTTTCCTGTTTATATTTAATTTTGTGGTTTATTTTATTAGTTTTGTTTCTTGTGTTAGCCTTGCGTTCACTTTAAGTTGCCTCAAATCAGCAATTGTTTTAAGGGAATCTTGAGCGCAGTATATTTCAATAACGCTTTCAGCATTAAATTGGTTTTGCCCTTTTTTGGCAATTGGAAAATGAAATACGCAATTCTTGTGTTACAACTTCATACTTGAAAAAACTGGTCACAAAATAGAGCGTAAGCAAATTAAAATATAATCGATAGAGAATATTTACAATATGAAGTGAACTGACAAACTTAAATTACATACCATACCTACCAGACTTGACAATCCTATGTAACATCTGCAATCTACCAATAAGAGAAAATGTTCTCCATTCCAAGTCCTTAGAGAACTTCGTACAAAATTCTTCGGTCTCATGTGCTAGAAATAGGCGAAAGCTTAGCTATAGAAAACGCATTATCGATTTTCAAAATTTGAATGCTTAGTAAAAAAACAAGAAAAGAAAAGTTATTTCTCTTTATGTTAATATTCATGAATTTGTGCCTCAACCCGATACACGGCACTGAACCAATTGGACTTACTGATATTAAATTCATATATGAAATGATTAATCAATAAATAACTATAACCTAACTAAACTAACTGCAATTAATATTTTTAAACGTGACCTAAATTAAATGAAAGAAATTAAATTTTGTGAATTTCTACGACCTTTTTCTTCTAATTAACGAGAAACAGCTTGTGATGCATAGAAAATGACACTTCACCTTGCCGCTTAACCTGCATTACAATTTAGTATTTCAAATTAGTAAGAAAGCACTTTCCAAAAGTCCTTCTCTAATTTAATTTTTATTTCTTTTTTTATATGAATTCTACTTTTCGGGCTAGAGACAAGTTTTTATGTAACATTACAGAAAAATCCTTTCCCGTGCTCTTTTCTGTACAGACTTTGGCATGCATAGGTTAACATAATGATATTCCTAGTTTTCTCGTAAATTGTTTAAAGTGCAGGGTTCTTCAACGTTCTAGAAAGTTTTCTTGAGCACCAACTTCCTTTGGAAAACTAAACGAATTCAAATTGAAATCCAGCTAAGATGGGTACGTAAAGGGGTGAAGAAAAAACGAGAATTTGCTACTTATGGTCATGAGAGGAAAACTTGTTAGAAAAATCAAAAACTTCCTGTCAAAGATACAGGCTTTTTTTTTTGCTCTTGCAGAGCAACTGAATATTCCACATTTCTTCACTTCATGAAAATTTAGAGTAGACAATCCAATTTTTTTTAATAGGGGCATATTGCTAAGAATTTCTTTGTGTTCGGTTCTGGTTTATCAGGGTTTGTTCGTGGGGCTTGTATAATCTCCATGGGAATTGGTTTTGGCACTATAAGTGAGGAAAACTAATTTATTTTAAATACTAGGTGGAAAAGTAACCTCCCTGACCGCCAGAATGCGCTGCTACTGCAAAAAAGGTTATGGTGCCTTGAAGTCCGTTCATATTTAGGCAGACATGCCAAATTTCAGTGCGATACTGTCCTTAGTTTAGTTTTGACAGCTGAGTATTGTTGACGTGTTTGGCATCATGCTGAGTATGCACAAAAACGATTTTCGTTCTCCCATAAAACATTATTTTTTGAGAGGCAAAACGGCGAAGGAAACAAAAGAAAAGTTGGATAAAAATTATGGGGCTAATGCTTCGTCAGATTACACCGTCAAATATTGGTTTCGAGAGTTTCATGGTGGCCGCAACTCCACTACCGATCAAGTCCGCAGCGGCAGGCCCTCCGATACGGTTACAAAAGACAATGTCAAAAAAATATATGAAATGGTGTTGGCTGACCGGAAAGTGAAGGTGCGTGAGCTAACAGATACCACAAAGATTAGTACTGAGCGCACACGCCATATTTTGGGCAATATTCTGCATATGAAAAAGTTATCCTGCCGCTGGGTGCCGCGCATGACCAAAAACACGAACGCGAGAGCACTTCGAAAGAGTGTTTGGACTTGCTGATGCGGAATCGGGCGGACTTTTGGCACCAATTGGTAGCTGGACTTGGATCCCTCGGACTATTATCTCTTCCCAAACCTCAAAAGATGGCTCATCAATAAAAAATTCAGCTCACGCGAGGAAATCATCGACGCCACGGAGGAGTATTTTGCAGACCTTCCGGAGAATTACTTTTCGGACGGGATCAAGAAGTTGGAAAATCGCTAGAATAAGCGTATCAAACTAGAAGGAGACTATATTGAATAATATAAAAAAACATTTAAAAAAAAAAAATTTTAATTCTCAAAGAGGTTACTTTTCGTTTTTACGGAGGGGTACTCCGCGCGGCAGGCACCTTGACGCGAGCGTAATCTTCAATGACCCCGGCGCGTTAAGTCGCAAAGACCACCGACTACGGCCGACTGAGGAGTGGCCAACTAAGAACCGCCAAACCTGATTCCAGTGGTGGTGTGAGCATATAGCAAACCGTGCCGAAGGATGCAAGGTTGGGGGTCAAACCAAACGCGAACGAGCTATCTCAGGTGCCTTGGCGCGGAGTTGTTACACTTAGCCTTACCCAGATACGGCTGCGCTGCCTGGTTGACCTTTTATATCCGGCCCTACTCGTGGGAACCAGATTAAACTTTTAAATGGAAAAATAAAACAAACAAAATACAAAACCCGAAACAGGCAATCTCTGCCCAGGAAGAGGTAGAGGTGAGTGAAGGCGAAATCTCGACTTCATCCATCTCCCTCCTGGTAGGGGCAATGGAGAAACCGGAGCCTCTGGCTAGCGATGAGGTATTCGAAAGTACACTCACTAACAAGAGCGATTCCACCGGTCAGGAGGCTGCTACTCACTCCGGTGATGCACAGGACAGGACCTCGGTCGAAGGGGTAGTCAAAGCTGTTGGAACATCCGCTGCCGAAGCTACCTCCAAGAGGAAAAGAAATAAGGGAGAGGTTGCGGTGGTGGAAAAAGTGGGAACAACTGGCTTAGCCACTGTGCCTGGCACCTCAATCAACGCTGCTAAAAGTGCGAAGAATGCACACCAAAGGGCAAGGGTTTTGCTATGTAAAGCTAGGCGTAAAGTAGCAAAATATGAGGGCTCTGATCCCAGCAACCTTAGCGAATGGGAAAAACCACCTTTGAGGGAGCGAAGGCCATCCTGGCCAACAAATAGCTTACACGACTGGCGGCAAACAAGGGTGATGCTGCTGCAAAGGTGCGAATGGAAGCCGATCGGGCGCCTTCTACCTCCTATGCGGCAAAATTAAAAGAGGGACTGGCGTCACTATAAGGAAGTTCAGATTTAGCAGCAAGAGAGCCAGACCCAATTATGTCATGGAGTCGAACGATGCAAAAAGGTGAACGCTTGTACTTCATCCGCATTGCGTCGTAAGCAAAGCGAACCGAAAAACGAGCTTCTCGTTGCGGGTTATAGCCTGGCGGTCGTCTGACAATCGACCAATGAAAAAATGTTGAGGGAAAGTATCAATACGTCCTATGGAAGGAATTATATACCACAAGAGACGGGGAACTTCAATTCGATGGTGCTGGTTGGGAAGGTGGACTCAAGGCTATAGCTTGTGGGAATAGGCCTTCTGTGGGCGTCCTCAGACGCTTCGTTTTGGAAGTATGCGAAGGTTGGAAAAGCATCAAGCTAAAATGCACGACGATGACAGAGTTGGAAAAGTACACTTTACCGACAGCATGGCTATGGGTTCCGTGTCCCTACACGTACTCTGAGAAGCTCCTGGGCCTACTCCATGTGCAGAATCGGGAAATAAATTCTGATACATGGAGAGTCCTTAAGACGGGAGCTAGAAGGCAGTACTGAGTACAGGTAGCATTTTCCGCTGTCCCTTCACAGGGACTCCTTACCATACCTCAGAAAATCGAAGGGTATGGTAAGATACAGCAAGAGTTTATTAATGGTTAAGTCATCGACCAAGGGAAAGAACAAAAAGGGACCCCCTCAAGACGATGGAAGTACTTCAGATAGATATGCACTATAGTAAGGGAGCAACAGCATGTCTGGTGGAGTACATCATCAGACAGGACATCACAGCCATACTCATACAAGAGAACTAGATCACCAAGAACAACAAGATCCAGGGTCTTAGGCTGAAAACTTACGAGTTGTTCTACAAGCAGAAAGTTAGATCAGGGCTTGCATTCTTTCCAAAAACCAAATACGGGCATTACTTTTGAATAATTACAGCTCAGGATATCCGACGGCGGTAACCTGCGAAAGAGAGTGTGGCAAACCACTCTGCCTGACCTCGGCGTACTCCCACTATGGCTCCGAGGTAGTGATCTCGGAGAACCTAAAGACCTTGGCAAGGCAGAAAAATTGAATGTGGGAACTGGGCTGGGCTGGGCTGGGCTGCGATGCAAACACCCATCATACATAATGGGGAAGCGGTGATATCAACCCAAGAGGTGAGTGCTTGTATGATTTTATTTTGCCGTCCAACCTCAATATTTGTAACAGAAGGAATTCAGAAATATTTGTGGTGAAAAATAGACAGAAGGTGATAGATGTCACCCTTGCTACAAATTCAGAAGGGTTAGAAATAAGGGAATGGCGAGTAGTCGAGGAAACATCAATATCAGATCACCGATGGATACGCGCTTCAAGGTGAAATTTCAGAACAGGATATGTAGTTTTCAAAGACTGATTGGGTCAAGTATACAGAAGTTATAAATATACACCTTGATACCCAATCAATCACCTGCGATAATATTGTCAACTTAGATAGGTCGGTAGAATATATTAATAAGGCGCTAACTATGACGTTCGAGAAAGCTTGCCCGTCTAACAGAACACCTAAAAAGGCTTAGCCAAAATGGTGGAATAGGGAGATAGTCTTTAAAAGGAAAGAGGTTAGGAGACTCTATAATAGAGCGAAGCTTTTCAGAAGCGACAGTACATGGAATGAGTACTAAGAATGTAAGAAACAATTTAAGTACCTAGTTAGAAAGTTAAAAAGGGCCTCATGGTAGAAGTAGTGCGAATCTATCGTGGGAACAGACGAGGTTTCGAGGTTACGCACAATGCTTTCAAAGGAAGTGAGCGTTCCTTGCTACCACAGGAAAAATCACGGAACCAGGGTTGAAAGTAGCCAAGAGATTCTGGCAACACTGATGGAAACCCACTTTCTGGGATGGCATATTCCCCTGTTTTAACCTAACCTGCATATCTAACACATACGTAAATGCACAGAGTCTTGTGAATAATATTGAATTTAGAATTATACATATCTACTCGAGAACAGTTTAATTGATATTACATGCGTTTCCGAGAAATGGTTTCACCCTAATATGAGTGTCGGTCTACTCATGTGGAAATTGTTTATGGCTGGTAAGAATACCACACAAGTATAAGTAAGAGTGGGACTTTACTAATGCACTGTTAAATCAAATCTATTTACCTAACATCATCCCAGTTGACCTTGTTATAACCCTTAATAAGTAGCAAATAAATTGAAGCGATATCAGGGTAATTGACATACGACATGCCTGTAACTAGGCGAATAGTGGTAGTAGTAGTGTAACTTTATTAATCCAAAAAAGAATTCAATTGTTATAATATTTACAAAGACTAGCTTTGGGTTTTCCCGTCAGTCAAACTTCGGGAACATAACACCCGAACAACATTGTCCAGGAAACAAAGCGAAGGAAAGAGACTATCGTGCTAAGGACCAATATCAATGCACACATAAAACTGTGGGAAGTCTGTGGGAGTCCGTGCTCAATTTTATTTTTAATACTAATCTTGTTGTCTGTAACGAAGGAAAGAACAATACCCAGAGGGAACGGATAAACGGAGCGGGAATACATGTTTCAATTCACATGAACACATAGAATCTCCTTGGGGGGTACATTTCATAATGAGTTTCGTTATGAATCCAAAACACACCAAAACAAACCATTATGTTACCGTGCAGTGGCGGAAAATCTTAGTGGGCAATTGGTGGTTTCGAACTATTTCCAATTTTCAGATTAGATGCTGCTTTCCTCAGCTCTAGATCGTTTTTCGGATCTACAACACTGGTAAGGATCAGTGGCGTAAAATTCACAAGTCGTATGTGAAAAATAAAACAAAATAAACACGAGTGCATTAACACGAGTTAATGACAAAGCGGGCATCCCATCTCTCCTGCTCCTGCTCAGATTATTGTTGTTTGCACACGGTCACAGTTTCTGTAGCTGTCATATGACATGACCAGTGACTGAATTACGCCCTCCCTCAGCCACATCTGAACTTGTTTGTTCACAACCCTCATTTCCTCGGTTGCTAACCTCCTCGCTCGGCGATATACGGACACCTCTTCGGTCATCCCAGTGCAGGATCTGGTTGGCTTTCTCGGTGAATATGACTTGAATATATTCGATCCGTTCTCTTTACTCCTTGTTACCCTGTTTCAGCGTCTTCTCTTCATCGTTTGTTGCTTCGATTCTGCAGATATCGTTTTCCTCGAAGTCGTAGATTCTCTCCCCCTCGGCATTCTCTGGTGATTTATTCTCCATGATTTCTCCTTTCCGCGGCTCAGCAACAGATTGACGTTCCTCAAAAAATCCCTACCCACATTTTGTCTGAAATCCAACTGCCTGGTACCACCTGGAACCTGGTCCAATGAGTCTCCGTATCCAACCGCACCTCTGCTAGGCAGGAGCCTAAGGTCTTATTTGGAATATTTTCAAAACCTAACAACATCATACTTGATTAATCCAAATCTGCTTCCTCAATGTCCTTTTGTAGTGACGCTGCTATTGTCCACAAAAGCGTCATACGGTATACCTCCGATTTGAATTCTGATGTGTCTCCAGTCCTCAAGAATTCGTCTCACTTGTCTTGCTCCTCCAGATGTCGACGCCGCTTCTCTCTTAACCGGGGAACTCGATGCAACGAGTCCAAATGCGTTGAAGTGAAAACAATGCATTCCTCTCTTTCTATCAGGGCAACTTGCGGCTAAATGGTCGCAATGGCTAAATGGCTAAAAGTCGCCCCGCAGTTGTGGCATCTCTTTGTCGTCGTTGGTGTCTGTGACCCTCTTGGCTTCAGTGCAGACTTAGTATCACCTTTGCGTCACCTCGACATTGCGCTTCGCCGTTGTATGCTCTTGTAGGATCCCAGCTTTTGTTTCAGTTCTGCTACTGTCGATGCTTCATACAAAATGGTCTTGTTTTGTATTTTAGGGATGCCATTTCATATGTACTCCACCAAGTACGCCTTATCCACATTTCTCTCGTTTTCCAACTATTTCATAAAATACACGTATTCTATATGGTAGACTTTCCGTGGCCCTCTTTCTACGTACTTCGAGCGTCCGATGTAAAGTAATGCACAGTGTATAGCTGCTGATTCCCGACCTCGCCTCGATTGCCAACTTCGCGACCTCCCGCAACAGTCTCCTCACATATAAGTATTTCTGTATCTCGTTCCAATGACATACAGTGGCAATTTCATCAAACTCGTTATTCCACTTAGTTATTGGTTTTCCTGACCCGAGAAATGCTCCAGGGACTCTTCCACGTCCCTGAACACAAAATTATTCTCCACCGTCATATGGTATGTCCCTGTGGTGGTGGCCGTTCTGATTCCTGCGCCTGAGTGGTGTCTGCTTTCATTGTCCGGTCCTCTTCTGCTTCGGGTCGGTGACTGGTCTGGCCTTGTTCTATTCCTTGGCTCGATTCCTCGTCTTTACTTCCTGTGATTTCTTCACGTACTTCCGCCCGGATGACTGTGCTAAATGCTCAACGTATCATTTCCACTAAATCAGCCTTTACGGTATATCTGTACGACAGTTTTTTCTTTCATAAAAACTGTTGCAACTCGCGTGTTTTCATATCAAGTAGTTCATCAATTCACTACTTCGTAACCTGTTTCTTTTTCTTTTTTCCCAGTAATTTACCATTCAGCACATCCAACTTTACCTTTAGCTTTCTATGTCACTACCTAGCCTCCTTCTTCGCACAACCCTTAATGTTCAATAAAATCAAAGTCCAAGAAATTACTGTGTGGATCCCGGTTGAGCCCCCAAATGTAGAGACTTTGATTTTATTAAAACAAAAATAGTTACAATCTTAATGACAAATGTAATGCCCGGCAATAGAAACCGACGCCGACGAATGCTAACCACTAACTCTCCACTCATATCCTACTGTCCTACTAGAGCGACACATTCAGCTTATCCAGCATTCCATACCACGTCCACGCTCGGGCTACCCACGTGAATACGATTCCAGCTCTACATGCCCCAGCGACAAACAGTATCAGCTTCTTCCAGTTCATTTCTTGGAATCATTGCTGGGTTTCATTGCTTCTTCGCTTTTTATGTTGATTAACGAGGCTCGTCCGACCATTGTGTCATATCAGCTAATTTCTCATACACTCACCATACAGATAGAGAAAGGTTCCTAAGAGAACCGTATGGAAATACGAGAAAGCCAATTGGAGCGGACTTAACAGCTTCTTAAGGAATTTTAACTGGTCATTATGTTCTCTCGATAACGACGTGGATGCCGCTGCTGATATGATCACGGACACTATTCTCGTTGGAATGAGATCAAACCAAAAGAAATGGCTTGGCACAACTCGAGCTATAACGAGGCTGTCAGAGTTAGAGAGACGAGTCAGGAATGACAACTGAGTCTTTCTTAAACTTGTGAAATTCCAGTACGGCCAACAACTGCGGCAACAAATACTACAATGTCTCAAAGGTACTAAAAAATGTTGGTCGTTCGTCAAAAACATCAGAAGTATTGCCTCCACCTCCATACCAGCGCTATATATAATGACATTTAAACTATCAGCTCTTTAGACAAGGCCAATCTGCTTGCTGCATACTTTGCTGCCAACTGAACACTTTCAGATTGTGCTTTGTCTCCGCTTGCACTTGAGTGCGTCAAATCGTCAATGCGACGAATACATTTTCGCACTCTTGTTGTGGCAAGAGTACTCAAATAATCCGTTGGTTCAGATGCTATATCTTTCCTTCTTCTTAAGAGCTATTGTTCCACGCTGGCAAAACCACTGCGTATTTTTTTTCATAAAGCCAACTTCTTAGAACTCATTTGTACATCCCGTCCCTGAAAAGGCGAACTTTCGTTTCTCACCTTCTACAGACGCCCTGCACTTAAATCACTTATTTCCAAAGTCATGGAAACACTGATAAACGCTCTAATAAAACTTATGAAATATCTCGAGACAAGAAAATTTTTCAATGACCGGGCGTAGGGTTTTCGTAGCAACGTGTTCACTGGTGATTCGATGGCATATTTCACCGAAAAGTGGAACTAAAGCATACAGATAGTTGCACTTGATATTTCAAAAGCATTTGAAAGAGTTTAACATCAGGCTCTGTTGGCAAAAATGCGTGCAGATGAATCTCTTCTTTAATTGATTGGAAATTATATTTCAGTACGTACAATTCAAGTTCTATGGGTGTTTTCAAGTCTGATATCTACAAAATAAATGCTGGTGTACCCCAGAACTCCGTTCTGTATCCGACCCTCGTTTTCATCTTTCTAATATCTTTTCTGCTGTCTGCTCTCCGCATGTGAAAAGGGAATGACAGCGTATGTTAAGCTCATTAAATTCCAATATGAACAGCATTACTATATGGGGAGTTGCAGTTGTTAAGCGAAATTTAAATACTCAGCCATTATCCATGAACATAGTCGAAAGCGAAAAACTTTCCATTCCCGATATGTGTGTCAATTATTGTACAACCTATGTTGGAAATGCGAAATGCCTAGGTTTCCTCAACCGTGGTAGGAAATGCTTCACCCGCTCGGATCAGTCCTCAATATATTGTTTAAGGAATTTATCCGCCCAAAATAAGAGTACAATGCTTACAGCTGGTCAGATACTCCTAAGGCCCCTCTACACATGACAGATAGGAATCAAAATCATGCGTGAAATTCATAGGTGATGCCAACATTGCATATTCAATTGACACACTTGAAAGTCGATGTACTCGTATTGTCTCTTGCCTCACTTTGTTTTATCGTTATTTTCACCACCGTGCACCATCGAAATTGCCAGTGACATTTCAGCCGTAGCACCCGTCTCACTACAAATGGCCGCACAACTCACTGATGGAATGGCCTTCCGAGCTCTCTATTCCCAAGTCTTTATAACATTTCAGACCAACGTTCATGCATAGCTATTTCTCTGTTTTTCCTCCCTAACTTTCCTTGGCCCGCGCGGTACGCAATCATTCAAAGGATACTAAAAATTAAGCGCGCTTATTATAACAAAAAAAGAAAGGATAGTATGAGTACCATCACAGATTAATACTACAGCTACTTCCAAAACTATAAAAGAACTAAATAACTCTCCGAATAAGGTCAGTAGCACCCGAAATATATTTTCATCCCCATGTTTATTGGCATGATGAGATGTTAGATACCACCTTATATTGCATGTCCTAGAATTTGTCTTTTCCTTAGATAATATTGCGCACTAATAAATTTTGTCATAAATGTCCTTCAAGTCCATAAACTTACTACATAAAATCATATCGAAAGGCAAGTTAATCAAACCTTTTGAGTAACATACGAGTATATACCACTTGCTTTGTTGTGTCAAATTAATTCGTTTGAAAGGACAGGAACGTCAAACCTTTGGTCGCCATAATTGTGTCGCCTATTACTGCGCGTTCACGTACTCCAATATCAATATACTCACATACTCGTACTACGGGATCAACAAATCTTCAAGAACTCAAATATTTACCCAAACTGAATAATTGGCAATTCTGTGTCTCTCCTGGCGCTGGGGATATATGCCAGGATAATTGGCATTCATTACTGTGTATGCAAAAGGAAGTACGAACAGGTGTAGTGCAGCGTAGGGTGTAGTTAGAATAGACTAGAGCAGACTAGAGCAAAGTAAATCAGTTAGGGCTCTCTTGACAGTGGTTAAACACACGCAGAACCATGTGACTGCCGTGAAGTCGTGCAGCAGGATATAATTAATTATATCCTTGAAGGAAGTCAAACAACGGTAACGCTTCATTCCCGCGCGTATTGTCCTACCATACACAACTCCTGTATTTACATAAATATACCGAATAAAACACACGCGCAGGGATATATTAAGGGCAAATAATTAAACAGCATTACCTAAATGGTTCAGGAGTGGGCAGGAAGTAATCGTTTCCTCCCTTGCAACCTGTTTGTTACTAATTACCAAAAATTATTTACGACAAGGGAACTGTTCAAATTAAGATCCCACGGGGAGCATAGTTACGGTGCTGCGAGTGCGGGTAGTCCTCCCTTCCTTCGTCGATGTAAAGAATATGAAATTTTGAAAATGTCAAATACGATTCACTCGAATATCCTGCAGGAATATTAGCGGCTTTTTAATTAATTCCAACATTTGCAAATGTCTTCTGGGGCGATGTTGGTGTGACATGGCAGTGTTGATGATCAAAGGTAACCAGGTAAAGTCTGATAGCGGTTGAAGCAACAGTTTTTGGTTGTATGGAAAATTGTTCTTTGGTGTACGGATACAGAGGTGGGATTTTAATTGGGTGTTCTACTGAAGATATAACATTTCCAAAAATAATAAAAATTATTAATACTGCCAGTAACATGAAAAAGATGTCGCCGGACGATTAAGGGTTTTTGACAAAAATTTATGAAGAATATTAAGAGTAACATGGGTTGAATTACAAATTAGAAAAAAAAAATTAAAATTAAAATACGGAGTTATTTTCACTTCAAATGCATAAACACTTGTGTACCTTTGGCCTACCTCAGTTTTTTTCCTCGGGGTTTTTTTCAAATTTCCCGAATTCAAGGAACAATACTCCATAAAACTGTACAAGTATAGGGTTCGATCTCGACCAGGAGAATAAGAAGAGTTCAAAGCGTCCTTAATTTTATTTCGACAATATGCCTAAAACCGATAGATTTTGTTTCCCGTACCACTATTGAAGTTTACTTGTCAATTATCTGATCACCTGAATCATAACCTAGGCTTAAGCCTTTTATCCAGTCCAATATTTTCGATTAGTTGTCGTTGAACTGAAAACTTGATATTTCTTTTCATTTTGAAACTTTTATCCACTCAATCAATAAGCTTCTCCAGTGAGCGCGGACGTTGGATAACTGCCGCAGTAGCCCCAAGTCTTTTGAAGGAAATCGTATTACAATACTATTTCTTTAAATTTTATCTGTGATGGTATTACTCTTGTACTTCCAATCTCATTGATACTACCTATCTGTATGTTTACTGTGTAACCTAACTTTTTTTCATTCGCTTGAACATCAGAAACTTGAGAAATAACTTTAACGTGGTTGTACAATATGTCACTTATACTCTTTTGCGTGTTTTATTGATTTTATATTTGTATGTGGGATCTAGATTTATGATATTGAGAGAAGTGATAATAACTTGCCAGCCTTTGATTTCTTCCTGGAACAAACAATGTTACGCAGCGGGTGGTGTGGGTTAGTTTTGATAAGCAAAGTTACGATTGTGCTGTCTCTGTATTAACTTTGAAAATGTCTATGCCATCAGATTGTCTTTCGAGGTAAAGAAAGAATACTTCGTTGCTGTTGTTTCTATAGGTTACATGCTTTAATGTCTCATTATTTTTCGAGGAATTTTCTTCGATTTTAGATAGATGGACATTATGTTATAAGATAGAGACTTCTCTTTTAGTTATTCGTCCTTGATGGCAGCACATAGATTAGTATCCATTACAGATTCGTTTGTGAAATGCTTGGATCATAGTTTTTGTCCCTTCACCAATATTTAATAGTTGACTCCTATAAAAGCAAATGCGCTTGATTATAGTCACCGTGTATAAGGCAGGTTTAGTACGCACTAACCAACATTACGTTAAATTTAAAACCAGCTCCTAACTTTGTATTAAATTACAAATACTTTTTAACTATATTAACTTTAGAACGTACCCACGATGAGTTTTACTCAAACAAACCTAAAAATTTACTGTTTGGGGTATCAAACACAGTTTAACCTTAGAACCGTTTACCGCCACTTAAACTTATTTCCGTGTTTTGAGGATCTGTGCTCCCCACTGTATTTTGTATGAAGATTGAGCAATGAATGTATAATTTGAGACATTTGAATTTTTGTTTTTATTTAATACATTAACGCATAAGTTTAAGAACGGTTTTGAATATCTTAGATATAAAAATGTATTTATTATAAAAACAGATCTATACATTTATATAAAACATGTATATATTACATATATCAATATGCATTACATAAGATTAACTTAAGTATTTACATAAAATCAGATATCTTATAACTGTGTTGGGTAATTGGCATGAATTCGTTTGGCCGGTGGTGGGTATCGAGCGGCTGAACGTAGTTTGGATGGACCCGGTAGGGATGGACATGGTGTTGATAAACCCGATGTAGATGTATCTGGATTGAATGAACTATCATCCTCGTGCATAAATTCGTTGTCAGACGGACTTTTGAACTTTGCAAGGTAGCAGCGCTCGCAAGCTCGAATGTAATGATTGAAGCACGTAGGCTTGGAACATAGATCCCAAATGGCGGTTGTTTTTGTATCTTTGTTTTTCGTACGCAGTACCTCACATGGTTCACATCTACGCAGTGGATTTTGAGTCTGTAGAAAGATGAGGAATTAGAGAAGTTCATGTAAGAAAATTATTTATTTTTTCCTGTATTTTCGGAAACTTTCTGGAGGGGATGACATCTTTTTTTATGTAGCCCATCAAATCCATTGCAATTTGCACGGCTGGCTTTGGTGGAAGTTTGCACCGATTATCCAAATGCGCCTGAACTAACTTGTTTGCCAACTCTTTGAGGAAAATTGTTTCGTTTCTCGGATTTGTTGGAATTCAAAGTCGGGTGACATAGCTCGAAGAGTCGAAAAGCTGCAAGTCCAGCAAGGTCAACCTTGTTTTGAAAGAGGACCATTTGCCAACGATTGGTTTTTCTTTTGCAGATATAGCCGTGCACCATTTTGTCGAATATGTCAACGCCACCTTTGTGCTCATTGTAGTCACGAATAATAATTGACTTCCTTGTTTTATCATGTATATGGTCAGTAGCATGGGCAGTCAGCATCAGCAGAACATTTGTTTTGAATCCGTGGTGCAGCTTACAAGCGATACTTCATCCGAGAAGCAGAAAACCGAAGCGAACGGTCCCTTTTGCTTAGCTTCTTCGATTAATGCCAACACTTTTGGCAGCTCTCGTTTCTTAGATCGAACTGTGCCGATTAGAGTTGTATTGCGGACATAGAGGTCTTTTGCCAATGTAATGTTCACCCCAATATTCGAATGGCCCTGTGCAAGGCGAAGGAAAAAGGCATGTGAAATTCCAGTCGATCGTTCTTCATTTGGCTGTGTGCCCAAATAAATTTCGGCTGATAATGGGTACTTCGTTTTGGAAACTTCAAGCCAAAAAATGTTGATGCCATACTTTCCTGGCTTTGATGATATATGTATACTGTCGAAAGCTACATCTATTCCTCGACGTTACCAACTGCTCATCAATCGTCAGCTCTTTGGATGGAACGAAAGCTAACTTCAAATTCATCTGAAATAGAGTCCATACATGACGAAATGGAGCCAGCTTAACTTCTAGCAATTGAGCTATACAAATTCTCTAATCCAAGCTCAAAAATCGACAAATTTTCTCAAATCGCTCTAATGACATCACTGCTCTATTAAATGACATATGAGGCTTGGCAAATAAATTTTTAGCTTGTACTAAATTTGAGTTTTCAGCTCCAGAGTACAGAAAAATGTCAATATACGCATAGATTTCATCAACATTAATATTATGCGAAGCTCGCAGCATTTTAGGATTCTCTTGATGCTGATTATTTGCAATTGCCGTTCTGGCTTTTTTATTTGTTTCCAAAATAATTAATTCAACGATGACAGTTGACAGAAGACACTAGAATGCAGAATGTTTTTCGTCAAAAATCTCAGTGGTACAAGAAGGAGACTCCAATCTATTCCTTTTCATCCCTGCAGTTCTCGTTTGTTCTGTAGCACTCGGCATCGACCACGAAGTAGTTTTGTCGTTTTTAGCTTGGTCCATGTATTTCTGTCCAGGAGTTGACTGAATTGCAATTTCTGGCGCTACCACTTGCACAGTCTCAACATCTGCATTTTTCATATCTTCTATGATCTCTGCCAAATGGATGTCCTGTAGCGGCTCAAAATGTGCATGTGGGTCATCAACCTTAGAATCGCCGCTATCCAATTCATAAGGATCATCGTTAGAATCATTAGCATCGTCAACAATGTCAAGAAATAGTGAAGCTACAGGATGATATCGTCCACTAAACGTTTCACTAACTTCACCCACATCTTCGCCGATATCCCTCTCAAAATAATTGGCAAGTTCTTGTTGCTCTTCATCGGTCAACTCACGCTGAATATTTGCCAACTAAATAACTCTGCTATCCATATTTTACTTCGAAGTAATGCACTGCAACTATATAAATCAAACGAGCAAGCATCCAATAATAGGCGACAAATAAAGTAGTAACACATATCTATCATTTAGTACACATAATAAGTAAATAGTAAACAGCATTGCTTTACAATTTTTTTATTATTTTCAACGAAAACTTACCTCTTCTAACACAAAAATTTTAAAAATTCTTAGACTTATTCACTTCAAATCGTAACAGACAACGAAAACACAGTTGAAACCGCACACGTATACAGGCTGCGTCGTTCTAGGATCTCTCACACTAAACCTACAGAAAAATTCAATCAGAATACACTATTTTTACAAAGCTAACGATACAATACATCGAAAATGCTGAAATGAGACGTTGGTGTGGAACAAATTGTGGCTTATATTCATTACTGAAAAGTGATTGGGGAGTCCTGCACCCTCTCAGGTTAAGGGGTACGCTTTTACAAAATTAAAATGAATTTGGCAGAAATATCAAAGGAAATAGAAAACAAGATTTTCGAATTTTGAATTTTAAATTTTAAATTTAAATTTGGATAGCAGTTCCTCAATAATGGACGCAGAAAAGGTGTTTAATTAAAAAAAGTGAATTTTCCTTTGTCACAATATTTGTTTTTTCTTTAGACAAAATGAGATCGGGCACAGAATTGGGATCGGAATGAAAAGGAAATGCTGCGGCAGTTGGTGGAGCAGCATAGTTGAGGACAAGGGAAATGATCTGAAAATGTTTTAGCGGAAAAAGGCGGCTTGGTATCAATCGCAGCAGGGATAACTTCAGTTGAGTATTACAAGAGCATCGACAAAATAAGGCAACAGTGGACAAGGATGAAGGCTTCGACAAAGAAAGCCAATACTGTCGCCAAAAAAATAGTTAGAGCAACGGGGAACAATGTCAATATTTCAGAAACGGATTTCTCTGATCTCTTAGTTCAGGGTATGATATCTGACCAGTTGCTTGAAGATACCATATAACATATGTACACTGATAACAACAGTATGTTGCCGAGTAATGCTTCTACTGAAACCCACCCGAGCAGCCCCACCGCCAAGTGGATTCCTGCCACATCTGCAGCCCCTTTCTTTGCTGAATTGGACACAACTGCCGAAGCTCCTGAACCATCCGTAACCACCCCTGTTACTCCATCTTCATCTAGGGGTTTGCTTGGTGCCCTCCGAAAACTGCCAACGACAAAAAGGGAAGTGATAAGTGCACGAGTTCAACAATGAGTGATAGAGTTTTTGTTTTTTGTTATATTTATGAATTTCTGTTATTTTGTATGTTTAAATTTTATTTTGTTCAAGTGTTGAATAATAATGCGTTTCTGAATGCCCTTCCAGTTGTGTCCGGAGATTCTTCAGAATTATTGTTGGGCTCTACTTGTGTCGATGGAATCGGTGGTGTACTTTTTTCAAAGAACGCAATATTCCTTTCCTTAGCTATGTTGTGAAGCACGGCTAAGGCAACTATTACATTTTTTGCCGTATCCAAATCGATACGTAGTCTTTCTAGCAGCGATCTAAATTTGGACTTTAACTGACCGTTAAGGCATTGGATTCGACTTCTTGTAGATGTGTGGCTGTTATTGTATCTTTGTTCGCTTTGGCTTGATGGGTCTCTGACCGGTGTCAATAATATTTTTGAGCATGGATATCCAGCGTCGCCAAGCAAGACATCCTGGTGAACATTTACGGTCGCTTCCAACACACTTTTCAGGCGACAGTTGTTCCAAATATTTTGCAATTAGCATCGGACACAATTTGCACATTAAGCGAAACATCAAATTAGTTTGGGTTATATTCATCTTTAAAAGCTACTTATTCAGTTGCCTTTTCTATTAATATAGTGTCCTGCCATTACCTGCCCTACACTTTTGGCTGGTCGCTTTATACTGCAATGAGTGCAATTGATGATTCATATAACCCTAGGGAACCATACGATTTTGGAAAATTGTTGCTCTGCCTCATTATATTCTGCCACTGCCAAAGGCAACTTAATGAAATGGAGCAGTACCATTTTGATGGATATTTCTACCAAAAAAATCGACTTAGCTAAACTCAAATCTTGGTTACACTTTGAGTTTTAGCAGGATGCCTACAAGGAACCAAATCCGCCTAAGGCATGTGATTTATTTTTGGTTGCCCTCATAAAGCCTATACATGACTACAGTTACTCGGTAACAGAAAAGAAGTCAAATAAAAAACTTAAGCCCTGGATCACAAATACGAGTAGCCTAATTTCGAAAATAAACAAAAAGAATAAACGACGAAACGAAACAGAAACAACTGAGGCTGCCAAGCTGTTTGAAAAAAACCGACAGCCTTGAATGAGTGTGGAATCACTCATTTTGCTACTTACTTTCCTGGAAGCTCCGTATTCACAGCCAGTAGGTAGGTAGGTAGGTAAGAGTGGCTGTTGGAAATACCAACCCACTTAGGCCTATTGGCCCATTGTGATGCCACTTGGATCTATGATCCTCTTACTAATGGAACCAGTTTGAGCTTATGATGAATCGTAGGAGACTGTTTACGTCTATATTTTTTAGATCGTTTAGGTAGTTGTAGAAGAAAGCTCCTATGTAAAGTTTTCTTCTCTGGGAGAGAGCTGGACATGTACAGAGTAGACGGAGGTTTGTCTCCTCCTCTTCCTCGTTTATGCAGCTTCTGCAGAAATCGTTTATAAAGGCGCCAAGCCTTCTTGCGTGCTTGTCTATGAAACAGTGTACAGTGATGATACCTATGATGGCGCTGAGATGTTCCTTATTTAGAAGGATCAGACACTTAGAGCGATTCAGATCCAGTTTTGGCCAGATCTGTTTTGCCGCTAGACATGTTGGTCCAACAGTCCACCTATGGTCTGTTCTTTTATTGGCATCCAGCTGTAATGTTAGTTTGCACGCAGCGATATTCCAGTTCCCTGGAATATCTCTGTGGCCCGGCATCCAACAAAGGTGGAAGGTTGAACTGCTCTCCCATCTCCATAAGGGATCGGCATTCAAGGGCGGTTTTAGAATTTAGTGAGACCGAGTCCAGGGACTTGATAGCGACCTAACTATCCAAAAAGATGCGAATATCCTTTGCAGATATCACGTTTTTCTTCAGCCAGGACAGATCTTCTTTAATCGCCAAAATTTCCGCCTGGAACACGCTATAGTGATTTTGAAGACGGAAAGAGAGTCTTAGATTTAGCTTTTCTGAGAAAACACCGCCACCAACTCCGCTATCGGTTTTAGATCCATCTGTGTAGAGATGGGTTGACTTGCCCTCCATGAAAGCATCTTCCTCCCAGAAGGATCTAGAGGGAAACATTTCATAGAAGTTTTTGTCAAACCAAAGTTCAGGTATGGTGTAATCGATGTTCTCTGTGAGGATTCATAATGTATTAAGAATGCATTATGGATTATTTGTCCACTGTTTAGTCGCTGCAGTCGCAGCTATTTGCCTGCTGAAAATATCGAGGGGTGTCAAATGAAACAGAATGTCTAATGCCTCAGAGGGGGTAGACCGCAGTGCTCCGCTTATGCATAGACATGCTGTTCTTTGGACTCTCCTAAGTTTAATGCAGTTAACTCCACTTTCTAGGGCCGTCCACCAGACTACCACCCCGTAAGTGAGTATCGGCCTTATAACAGAGATGTATAGCCAGTGGGTTATCCGAAGCTGAAATCCCCATTTATTCCCAATGGTTTTTTTTGCATGAGACTAAAGCTATTGTAGCTTTCTTGACCCTTTCTTGAATGTTAGATTTCCAGTTTAGTTTCCTGCCAAAAATGAGAACTAGATATTTTGCTGTATCGGAAAACACTAAACTGGTACCGTTTATTGAAAGACTGTCTACAGTTGGAATTTTGTATTCTCTAGAAAAGAGTACAAGATCAGTTTTATGGGGATTTATTCTCAATCTACAACGATCTGCCCAACGGACTAATGTATTGAGTTCACCCTGCTACCACCTGCTTTTAGCATATAAGCAGTTCATTTACTACTATGTTCCTGAGAAGGGGAGAAAGGGCACCGTCTTGCGAAGTACTTCTGCTGACACATCTTTTAGCAGAAGTCTCACCCAGTTTGGAGTTGATTATCCTGCTTTTTAGCATAGGACTGATCAACTCTACAAGTCAGTCGTCTACCTGCAGAGTTGACAGCGCAGTCGTGATTGTGGATGTGTTGAAGTTGTAAATGGCTCCCTCTATGTCCAGGAAAGCAACCATTGTGTACTCTTTATATTGTATTTATGGCAAGTCAGTGAACGCAGAATCGTTTCCACCGACTTTCCTTTACAGTAGGTATGTTGAGACTGTGGTGACTACTGTAGAAGTGGCTAAAATTGATGGTCGGATTACAAGAGACAAGCTGCTCTTTGCGCTACATAGCTTCAAACCATGCATGTCTGCTGGGACGGATAGTATAATATCTGCTGAGCTACAAACGTCCTGCTATATCATCTTGCCAACGCTAGAGACTATCATGGGGAGCTGCGTAGAAATGACTCACATTTCTCTGTCATGGAGAGAAGTTGATGTAGTTTTTTTTTTTATAAAGAGTACACAATGGTCGCGTGCCTGAAAAGTCTGTTTAAACCGTCAACTCTGAAGGTGAATGACACACTTGGGGAGTTGATCAGTGTTATGCCAAATAGTAGGATAATCAACTCCAACTGGTTGGGCAGAGGTACACCATAAGACGGTGTACTTTAACCCCTTTTTTGGAACGTAGTCGTCAACGAACTGCTGATATAGCTGGAAGAGGGTGTTAGCAGTGTGATTGCCTATGCGGACGACGTACCTATTTGCATCTCAGGTAAGCGTCCTAATACCATTAAAGAACTTCTTCATCTAAATCTTAACAGATGAACCCGTTGGGTGGATCGCTGTGGATTGCGATCCATAAAACTGATCTTGTCATCTTATACAGAAAATAAACGGCCTTTTAAAAGTCTTTGACATTGGTAAAGTAGATACGTATAGAAATTTAACAATACTCGTATGTAGATAGTTACGCGCTAGATCAACGCATTAAAGTTATTCAAACTTACTACGCAAATGGTCGGGCTTTAAAAAATGCATATCGTAAAATTCGTTTTTTTTTGTTGTAAATAGTCGTCCAAATAAGTCAGCAATTCAAAGGTTAGTGAACAAATTGGTTCTGTCATGGATCGAAAAAGGTCTGGTAGACCAAACAGTGGATGCTCTACTGAGAAAATTGCGGCTGTAGCACAGAGTGTCGCTGAAGAACATCGGCATCATAACGTTCACAGGCAGATATTCATCCATCGACTGTTTGACGTATTTTAAATTAGGATTTATATTTGCATCCTTACAAAATCCAATTAACAACTGAATTGAAGCCAACAGTTCATAATCAACGCAGAACTTTGGCCAATTATTTACTAGAACATGATTCTGGTTTTTCAAGGAAAATCATCTTTACAGATGTAGCTCATTTCACATTGGATGGATTCGTCAATAAACAAAATTGTCGCATCTGGTGAGAAGAAAATCCTCGAATAATTTCAGAAAAATCATTATATCCAAAAAGATGTAATGCTTTGTGTGGTTTTTAGGCTGGTGGAATCATTGCTCCATTTTTCTTCGAAGTTGCAAATGAAAAAGCTGTTACTGTCAATGGAGAGTGCTATGACAAATGATTGAAGATTTTTTGTGGCTTTAAATTGAAGAAATAGACACAGACGATGGAGCTACGAGTCACAAATCATGCGATTTAACACCATTAGATTACTTCCTTTGGGCTTTTTTGAAAAGTAAAGTCTATGTGAAGAAGCCAACAACAAATTCTGAACGAAATTTATGAACTTAATGCGATAATGTGGAAACGAGTCCTTGAAAATGTTGATGTTCGTATGAGAGCCTGTAGACGTGCTCGTGGTGGATATAGAAGTGATGTTATTTTTCACTTCAAAAAAAAAAAAAAAAAAAAAAAACTTCTAAGTGCGACTGCTGTTGAAAGACGCTCTATAAAATTCCAATCATAGACCCTCACTCAACCAACGGTACCAGCACAATATCTGGGTCTTATTTTTGACAGGAAACTAAACTGGAAGTGTAATATGCAAGATAGATTACATAAAGCTACAGTAGCTCTATTCTCTTACAAAAAAGTCATTGGACACAAATGGGGCCTTCAACCTCGCATTACCCACTGACTACACGTCTCGGTTATAAGACCGATACTTACCTACGGGGTGATTGTCTGGTGGACGGCAATGATAAATAGACAATGGAGTTTAATCCAGGAAACTAAGCAAAGTCCAAAGGACAACAAGTCTGTGTATAAGCGGAACTATACGTCAAATATGGTTTAAAATTTGGGTGGAGCGAAAATACTGAAGAGGTATGTAGACTATCTTATCTTAATTATGTCGTCGGTGTATCGACAGGAGGAGAAATCTGGCCTGCAGACTAGGTCTGTAAGAACGAGCTGTCATTTTCACCTTGGGATCTCGCAAGATAAAACCAACAGATTCTCCTTCTTCTCAAAAAAAAAATATTAATGCGTGATTACACGGAAACTATGCTGTATTTTAAATATAGTACAAGCTTTGCATTAGATTTTGACTAACTAAGTATGCACATATGGTTCGCTTCATTTGAAAAGTATGTAAGCTTATGTTGTCATAAAATTAAGTATTATGAATGAGTAAGTAAGTACAGTGTACTCTCTCCTTACGGACACCTCTCATAAGCGGATACCTCTCATAACCGGGCAGTTTTCAAAGAACGGGAAAAAATAGATGGTTTTTCATAGTAACAAGTCTCCCACAAGCGGGCTCTCTTATAACCGGACACGGACACCAAATTTCATAACCACAATACAATTTCCCACTCTCCAAAGCGGACAAAATAGAACTTTTTTTTGTCTGTCTTATTTTATTTGTGTCACGCTTGTCAAGAAGCAACGAAAGGGAGCCAAGAAATAAGTGTGTAAAGCGGCCCATACACATGAATACAGTTTAGACACATGTTGCAGTTTCAAGCAATGTTTTACAGGTAGGTATGGTTATTTTTAAATTTGTTTCAGTCATGTGTACCGCCCGCTTTGCACGCACGCATTGATTATCTCAAAATAGTAAGTTATTAATCCCGTTGCATTTTATGAATGCAGAAAATGTGTCTACGTGTAACTTAAATGCCAAACCGAAAAAATTAGTGATTTTTTAGAATTCGAGTGAAAAGCATCAAAATGGGAAAAGCAAAATATTTATTGACAATTAAAGAAAAGGTGGAAATTATTCAAGCGCAAAATAAATTCAAACTCAGTGCTCGTAAGCTAGCGACTAAATTCGAAATCAGTAAAACACAAGCGTCGGACATATTATGTAAAAACGAAAATATTTTAACAAAGTGGCAATCGAATGTCAATGAAAATGAAAAAAAAAGTTTTTTTAAAACCGAAGGTTTCAATGTTGATAGATTGTGTTATGATTGGTTTGTGAAAGTTCGGAGCAAAAATATTCCTCTCTCTGGCACACTTATAAGGTCCAAAGCTAAAGAAATTCCTGAAAGTTTACATTATACAAATTTTAATGCATCATCCGGCTGGCTAGAGAAATTTAAGAAGAGGCACAATCTAACATTTCGGATAATTTCTGGGGAAGCAGCAAGTGTTGATCCAGCCGATGATGCAAGTTTTATTGAAAAAGTTCCTTCTCTTATTGGTGGTTATAGTTCAAGAGACATTTATAATGCAGATGAAATAGGACTTTTTTTTCGTGCTCTTCCTGATAAAACATTTGCCAAATGGCCAAAGAAAGGCTAACAATTTTGCAATGTGCTAATATGGAGGGTGGAAAGGAAAAACTATTGGTTATTGGCAAAGCTGCTAGACCTTTTGCTTTCCGTAATCTTAATTTAAATAATTTAGCTGTAACGTGGCGATCAAACAAAAATTCATGGATGACATGTGAATTAATGACAGATTTTCTTAAGGGGTTTGATAGGGATATCGGGCTTCAAAAACGGAAAATCGTGCTTTTTCTAGATAATGCCGCATCTCACCCACGTGACCTTAAGTTTAAAAATATCAAAGTGATTTTTCTTCCGCCAAACACTACCGCTTTTTGCCAAACTTTAGACCAAGCCATAACAAAAAACTTTAAAATTAACTACCGTTCCATAATGTTAAAACATATTTTACTAAGGATGGATTCTCCTACCTTGTCCGCAAATTTAACGAAATCAATAAATCTATTGGATGTGATTGGTTTCATAGAAAAAGCATGGAATCAAGTAAGTGCTATAACCATATAAAACTGCTTTCGAAAAGCCGGATTGAGGTACAAAAATGTCCAACTTGACGACGACGATTGGTTGGCGGAAGACGAATTACCATTGTCAATTATCTCCGGAACGTCAAACATAATGTCTAGCGCTACTGCAGACGCTAATGTAAGTTTCGAAGAATTTGTTACCATGGATAACAACATAATTAACGAAGATGAAAATCTGGAGACCTTTAACATTGAGAGTCTGGATGAAACTGAAACCCACGAAATTGAATCGGATGATGAAACAAACAACGTTTTAAACGTAGATTACCCAATTAAATCATCTGAGGAAGCCAATTGTAAAACAAAGAGTCTAAGAGACTTTTCTGTACAAAAGAACGATTCAAAAGCATTTGACATGTTAACAAATTTACAGATATATTTTGAAAATATGGCAGCAAATAATAAAAATGTCCGCCAAACACAAATATCTGACTTTTACTAGTAAAAAAAACATAATTTTGTTATATAACTGTAAATATCATATCATGTGGATTTATATTTATATTTATTTCTAATAAATTTGTAACCCTTTGTTTGTTTATTTATTTATGTATTTATTTATTTTTTTTAGTTTTTTTGAATTAAAAATTAATTTAAAAATAATAAAAAATAAAAAGCATAGGTATGACTAATATGTTTTTTTTGTTTAAGTTCTGAATTTTATTCATTTTCTCATAAGCGGACAAGTTTCTCAGAACCGTCGGAGTCCGCTTATGAGAGAGTACACTGTATGTATATCTATGTACCTGCATATATGGTAAGTATAAATAACTGAATATAATGTGTAACGAAAATTTCTATCCAACATGGACTTAACCTCCCACCTTAAATTCACCCTTATGACCACTGCATACGGACATAGCCAATAGCCAGTCCGGGCAAAAATGGAAGGGCGTTCGGGCTGCAAGTAGCGGAAGGCATGATAGCCGTTTTCCGTGCAACGAGCTCACGAATTCAGGGGGATTTTGCTATTGCGTTACCGAAATATGTTACTGTGTTTACATGCCTACTCGACAATGTTATTTGAGGAAAATATTTCATATACGAGGGCGGGTCAATAAGTCCGTGACTTTTGGATTTTTTGATAAAAAAATAATTTTATTTTTCAACGTAGTCTCCCTTGAGCTCTATACACTTTGTCCAACGCTTCTCCAATTTTTTTATCCCTTCCAAAAAAAATGATTTGTCGAGGTCCTCAAAATGACGAGATGACTTCATCATTGGAGTCAAATCTTTTTCCACCAAGCCATTTCTTCAGGTTTGGGAACAAGAAGTAGTCGCTCGGAGCCAAATCTGGAGAATAGGGTGGATGAGGGAGCAATTCATAGCCCAATTCATGGATTTTTGCCATGGCAACTGCACATGTGTGCACCCTTGCATTGTCTTGGTGGAAAAGAACTTTTTTCTTGGCCAAATGAGGTCGTTTTTTTTTCAAATCGTCATTGAATCGGTCCAATAAGTTGGCATAATATTCCCCATTGATTGTTCTTCCCTTTTGAAGGTAGTCAATGTGGATTATCCCGCGTGCATCCCAAAAAACAGTCGCCATAACTTTATTGGCTGACAAACCCACCTTGGCCTTCTTTGGCGCCGATTCACCCTTAGAAACTGTTGTTTGTTCTCTGGTGTGTTGTGATGGATCCATGTTTCGTCCACGGTTACAAAACGGCGCAAAAACTCCTCCATATTGCGATTAAACAACGCCAAACCTTCCTGTGAAGTTGTTACACGATTGCGTTTGTGGTCGACTGTGAGCAAACGCGGCACCCATCTTGCGGAAAGCTTTCTCATGCCCAAGTGATCATTCAAAATTGAAACCACTGAGCCATGCGAGATCCCTACGGCTTCCACAATCTCTCGCACTTTCAATCTTCGGTCGGCCAACACCATATCGTGAATTTTTTCGATTGTTTCGGGTGTAGAGACCTCAACTGGGCGTCCAGGAGGTTCGGCATCTTCAGTGCTTGTACGGCCACAACGAAATTCAGTAAACCACTTTTTTACCATTGAAATCGATGGTGCAGTATTTATCAAGCTTAGCCTTGGTCTCGGTAATGGTTTTTTTTCGCAAGAAATAATGCTTAATAAGCACACGAAATTCACTTTTTTCCATTTTCTCCTCAAATTAGTGAGTAGTCTGATAAAAATAGCTGTCAAACACAAACTAACTGATGCAGCAAGTTTAAATTTTTGCAGGAGTCAACTGACAGATGCCTGTTAACAGGAGCAGTGTTGCTGTTTCAGTAAAGAGGTCAGAAATTCAAAAAGTCACTGACTTATTGACCCGCCCTCGTAAAAGGACTCTAAATTGTCCTGAAATTATCTCTAACCAGTGTTTCCGGCTTTACCCTATTTTGACACCTGCTCGTACCCAATTAAATTATCAAACTTATGTTTAGGGGAGGGAATAATATGGGGATTATTCCGAGTGTAACCCACCCCTATGCTGGTAATGATAGGTCAGAACTAACACTGTTGTTTGGGATTTCCAGGAATTACAAAAAAATTGTTTATAAGTGGTGTAATATTTTTATAATGAGTTCATAATAACCAAACATTGTTCATTTACTTTATAATTATCTAAGTACATACATACATACTTGATAGCTCTCTTTGAGTACTATTTTGCGATTCATTAGTGACGCTAAGTGATCTCATGTAATCTCGTTCACTTGAATAACAACCACGGAAGCGAGCGGTCTAATTCTATTATTCTAATCGACAATAAATTATAAAAGGTTTTTGGTACATATATAGAAAAAATACACTCAAAAATTACTTTAGCTACCTCTTAAAAGTAGGGGTTTAAACCCCTTCTAAAGAATACTAATATCAAATTCCGAATATAGGAACATCTAGCTCTTCATTTGATTGAAGCTATTCACCAAAAATAAAATGAAGTAAATATGACAGAAAAGGCATCGCTTATTCCAAGTCGAAAAAAAATAAACAAAATTTTATTCAAAAAAAAATTAAGGCAGCGAAGAATCGGGGATCTATAATTCAAAAACGTAACTATATCATCCAAACCTAAATATACATAGGCAATCGTAGTTATAAATCATAAAATTAACTTGATTAAGGTTCGATACTTAGAGTCTAAGCTATGGTAAGTAATGTTAAATATTCAAAGACAAAAGACCATTTCTTCTAAACTGGTCTTTACTTTTGAACTTAATAATTGTATTTAATATGTAAATAAATATACAAAAATGAAAATAAAAAAAAATAGAACAGTCACTTACCAGCGATAACAACGTTTGTTCTATGTGGACAATCATTTCCACTTTTCATTGATTACTCGTATTTCGGAAAAAATTATAAATTTAATGAATTTATTGCTGTGGGCAACTAAGATTCTACTATATTTTACAAAAATTGTTATAAAGGGTGTTTTTTTTTAGAGATTTATATTTATATTTATATTTCTACAGATTGTCAATTTGACAGCTGAAAGTTGATTTTTAGTTAAAGCATTTTGCCATTTTAAGATAAATAGAGTAAGGCTAGAACAACGCATGCAAATTGTGCAAACTTATTTTCCAAACCTGGGTTCGGTTCGCCGTGCGCTACGTCCATTTAACGATCGACATAATCGTCCATCTGAGCAAGTTATTCGGAATACTATAAATCGTTTTCGCAGCACGTACACTCTAGTGGATAATATGCAACCCAAAAGATAAAAAACAGTGCGAACAGAAGAAGTTATTGCCGTTGTGGAGCGCAGTATGGAGGAGAATCCGAATGATTCGATTCGCCATCGTGCACAGCAATTGGAGCTATGCCCATCCACTATACCAAGACCTGGAGAGGCGAGTCCTTGTGCACAATTTCTGCCTTCGAAATGCAATTGCGAATTGGCAATTCGAGAGCTCGAGTTTCACCCAGTTCAGTGACGAGAAGATGGCAAATAACGTCATCACCAACGAAAGGGTATTATCACCGTTCATTTCGAAGGAAGAGCTCCAAACGATCTTCGAATCGCTTAGAAGTAAGAAATCAGTGGGAACCGATGAGATACCGAACATTGTGCTTCCACTAGAAGCGGTGGACATTTATACCACCCTGTTTAATAATGCAATGAATAATGCCCATTATCCAGCGCATTGGAAAATTGCGGTGGTACATCCCATCCCCAAAAGGGATAAAGATACTTCCAATCCGGCGAATCTCCGCTCGATCAGACTTCTTCCAAACATCAATAAGGTTTTCGAGAAGGTGATCAATAGGGTCCTGACTAAGTGGGATGATGACAAACATATAGTTCCGGATAATCAATTCGGTTTCAAGGCGGGGCATGATATCATTCATGCTGCGTCGAAACTGGTTTCTGTTTTGTCATCCCTGTCACACTTATCCGACTCTGGACGATGACTATGGAGAATTCACGCTGCTCCGTCAAGGTTGGTAATGGAAAAAAAGAGACCTACAATATCAGAAGATGACTTTAACAAGGCGAGGCGTTGTCATGAGATATATTTAACATCATTCCTGAAAGAATTTTACGAAAGTAGCAAGTCAAGTACAGAGGCGAGTTTGTGTTCAATTGCTCGCATATACAGACGACATTGCCATGTCAATGGACCGTTTGCAACTATTGAAACAGAAGCGACAAGCCATCAATAAAGCAAAAACAAAGTATATTCTGTCAAACAAGAGGGATGGGCGCCTAGGACAAAACGTCTCAATAGGCAGCTACATCCGTGAGGCAGTAAGAGGCTTTATCTACCTCGGCCTTGCTATCAGCTCCGACAATGACACCGGAAGCGTAGAAATCATGCACGCTCAAAGAATCAGAATGATTAGCAAGGGTGGTTCCTTCCTGAGTAGTAAAGCCCTTTCTCGAGCGACCAAGAAGACATTATACAAGAACCTGATTATCCCATTCCTGCTTTACTGCGCAGAAACTGGGGCACTGACAACAGTAGATAAGAATGCTCAAGGGCGATTCGAAAAGAAAGTTCTTCGGCTTCAATGGAGGATAGAGGATACGTTTCAATAGCGAACTGCTCGGGCGATCTCGACTTCGTCAGAAAAGTTCGTATAATCCGGCTTTGATAGCTGGGACAGCTGGAACGCGCTGCATAGTAAGTGTTTTGGACGTGGTGTTGCAGGAGTCATGTCGATCTGCTTATTATGCACCACGTCAGTATAATCAAGTAAAGTGGATTAAATGTTATTTTTCATTTTCATTTTTGAATAAATTCAGAACTACTCGTAAGTACGAGGTACTTACCTCAAGCTGAATGAAATTCCATTTGAAAATATGCTGTACGAGTAAGTCCTTGATACAAATCTTTCCCATTCGATTGCCTTGGTTCGAGGAAAGAAAGCCTTTAGTTATCACTTAGCCGATAGGTATAACATGTGTTAAGTTATCTATTTAATATGAAAATAGGATACCTAAAGAATTGCAGGGCACTGGTTCAATATGATAAGCCCAATAGTGGTTAAATGACACTTCCTTGACAGCTACAGATATGATACATTCCTGCTTACAATTTGGAAATACGAATAACCTGCATTCTCTCCTGTTAATATCTCTCCAAGCAGCACTCACCAATTTGATATTCGAGTTAGCTCTTCCTCAACCTCTATCAGTTTCCAAATTTGATTCCTTGAAAACGAGTCCTTGACACAAAACTCGTATTCAGAGAACTTGAATGACAAGATAAACAGATTCACTCAGAAGGTAAACTTGAAGCTCTCACCTTCCAGTACGTGACTAGAGTTAACCGATATTCATTGACATTCACTTCACCGGTGAGTCTCTGAATAGGCATTCTGTCTCAGGTGTTAAACATATTTGCGGGCATTCAATATTCAAACCTTCCGCCCAAAACCGTTCCCTGATAGTCGGGTGAATTTCTGTCGGAAATCCTACTCCAATATTCTAATCACAAAAACGCAGAAATATGTTTGGCATTTTTCAATAGAGTCAGTCCCAATGATGACATACCTGAATGTGGGCACCACCCAAAAGAAATCCCATTACGAATACGAGTAGGACTTGGCCGCTCCTGGAGTATGAATATGAGTATAAGTATGTCGCGCGTGATAGGACAGTAATATTCCTTTCATCGTGGAATCAATTTAATCAACAATGGAATGTCGAGTACACGAATTTGCATTCATAATCACAATGAGTTCCAAAGTGTGCTGCCGTAGAAACTTGGCTGACTGTCTGACTGGGTAGGTAAACAACTGGTTGGCGTACTCCAACAAAGTTATGACCTAATCCGGTTAGTCCTTCAGTAATGCTGATTCCATTCCATTCCAATTCAATGCCTTGCTATTTGAATGTGGCAGTCTTTACCTTTCGTTTGTCGAATAAACGAACGGACAAACGGACAAAGGACATTCAGACAGACGGTGGACAAGCGAATGGTTGGCCAAGGGGAAGTAATAATTCCTTTTTGGAAAGATAAGTTGTCTTTTAGTGTGACTTTTCCGATTTGCATATTTGAAATGGTGAAGTTGGTTGGTTGCTGGTTTCTCTTTTTTTCTTTCCTTCCTTTTCGTCGAGTTGTACAGTGCAGGATTGAGGACGAAAAAATGATCCTATGCGAATCCTGGAGGAAGTTCACGTGAAGGTTTTTTTTTTATGTTTTGAGCTCTGAAACTGATGGAATTAAAGAAATGAAATAGAATATGAAAGTAGGAGTAGATATTCGTATCCGTATCCGTAGCATGTCTAAGGATGAAACTTACAAGCCTGTAGCGTCTGGTCGTTTATGCATAAAGAAATCACAAAGGAGATTTTGAATAGTGCACCTGATGCTTTAAAACCCTAGACAGAATGATTGTAATTACGTTGGAACTTTGGTCTTAAACGCTATAACATTATAAAGTTTGACAAGAATTGAGAGGCTAAGAGCAATTCTTTTCAGGAGTAATGGGCTGAAGTTTAGCTTAAGTTGAATCGTTCTTATCTGATAGTTGGGGGAATGTCAACGATAAAAAAAAGTTATTTGTTAAAAGACTTTTATTCATATTACCGCGAATTCTACGAGCAAAGCGATTAAGGATGAAGTTGAACTAACAGAAGCTGACTACATTGGTTGATCTACAAAATCAATAGAAACTTAGTTGCGAATCTTCCAGTTCAAAGATGGCGCAATGCTTGCTCGGGATAAGGGAAAAAAGAAGGATGGGAAAAATTACGGTATTAGTTTCGGCAAGATAATATCTACAATAGCAATAACAACAGTTCTGATGGAGCTTCATTTATTTAGTTATTTCTTATCGAAAACGAGCATAGTGTCGCGATACTTTGAAAAAATGTTGTTTAGAACTGCAACACCTAATTGCTGGTTTATTTATTTTTACATTTTTGTAAGCTCATCACAGCACATCTCATCTCTTTACGTTCGCACTGTTACCGGTTTGTTGTATTCGGATTTCAAGCGCTTCCAGAACGGCCCTTACCTTGCCTTCCTTAATATCTTCAGAAACATTTCTTTAGAACAATTAGACTAAGAACTATTTATTCTTCTTCTTTCTCTTTTATGAAATACATATGTAATTACATTGAATTTTATGTATTGCATTTCTTCAATGTATCCGCATTACTTCCGTGCCGTTTGTGGGGTTGGTTAAATTTGCAGACCTAAGAACCATTTTATAGGCCACTGTATTTTGAATCAACTACTTAGTTAAGCGGCTCTATTGCTTTGCTATGTTTGGTTCCCGCCACCGATAGAGCGATGCCCCGAACCAAACGATAACTATTTCTCTTTGATCCTGCTATCCGAGCTGTGGGTTCCTCCAGGTAGCGCTTGGACGACAGCTAGACCTGGGTAAAATAAAAGGGCGCCAGAATCACGAAACCTTTCGACAGAAAAAAAACCCAAAAGGAAAATGTTCCCTGAATCAAAAAAGAAAGAACGAAAAAAAAAAATAAAAAAAACCGATTTTCCACGACGTTATAAAAGCCCCATTGCAGCTCGATGATTTATTTTTAATTCTCTTAGCAGTACACTCGTCGACAGAGTGACCCGCTATTTTCACGGTCCCGAAAGAAAAAAGCATTAGACAACGTGTCGCAAGTCCCGTCTGTTCTCGGGAATTTAATTTTATTTTATTTTTTTTTTTGCACGCGCGGCCTACCGGAGTCTCAACTTTCAAAATTTCCACAATCGAGTTTCTACTATAATATATTTGCAATACACTGCAGTACACTGTACTTACTTATCTTTTGTGTCCTAGCGGTGCTGTGCCCCTATCTGGCACAGTTTCTCACTCCCGAAACGATCGCGAAGGAGAAAGGGAGTTCGATGGAATGGTAGCTGGAGTGTTAGGACGAAAGGAAAAAAGTGTAGATACAATCCAGCAAAGTGATTGTATCCAGAAGAGATTGTATCTCGATCCAATAATTCGTTGGATCGCCGCCCCTAACAAAAGCTAAGTTCAGTGCCTGTGCAAATTTTTATATTTTCTACCGCAGGTACCTAGCTAGTCCGGTGGATTTTTTGTAATTGGGCCCTACTGCCCTCAGGCCACGGCCGGTTTTGTGGTTTATACTTTGTTAATGCGGTTGTTTCATTGTATTGTTCGCTCTTTGTTGTTGGCGTTTATCGTTGTTGATTGTTGCTGGATGTTGTTGTTTGTTTGTTTTTATTTGTGTGTTTCTTTGTCTGCATGTTTATGTTGTATGTATGATTGTCTGTTCCCTCGGGGGAAGCTGTCTTATAACTTGGGTCGTCATCCCTTCGCCCATCGAACCTGACTTTGACAGCTGGTGCGTCGTTGGGGTGTGCTCGATTGTCTTGGCCCGCCTGCACACAACTGTTGCTCCTTTGTTGTGGGGTGTTGCTATGAAAGAGATCGTCGTCTCTTCACCCATCGATCAATTTGCTCGGTGCTAGCTCTGGCCAGCTGCATCCACATCAGTTGTGGGATGTGATCCCGGTGTCCGCACCCACATCGGTAGCAGGATGGGGTGTTATTTAAGCCTCCTGTTGCTTGGCTTTTGTTGGGGTGTGTGTTCCAAGGATCATCTTCCCCACTCGTCATCATCGTGTTGGGGTGTCTGGATTGACAAGACAGGTCCCCACCCGTCGGCAACTTTCAGACGTCCTGGTCCATCGTGAGTCTTCCTCTTGTCCTTAGGACTTCACCGACCGAATCCCCTCATTCTCCTCTGCGGGGAGAACCGCCCGTAAACCTGTGTGGGTTGTTTTCCGAGGTCTGGGGTTGGTGGGCCACTGGCGGATGGGACTATTGCTGCCCTCCACCTCCGCCAGAGCTCGGTGTTCCCACTCAGTGAAAAGAGGGACCGAAGGGACTTGCAAGGAAAAAGAGAGCCCAACTTATTGCGGGAAAATTTACCGCAACAGCTTTCTTGATACTATTTTCCGATGACCTACGCTGAATGTGACAAAACTAGCTGATTTGTTCACTCTGAAGTTTGTCTTCTATTGTATCTATCTAGAGAATTCTTTGAATACAACACTTTACCTCAACTCTATGTGCGGCATCGTCATCGTAATTTCCTTGGTGGTTAAAGATAGAGACTACTTATTAAAAAGATATTAGGAGTTGCGGTTGCGAGTTCGGAAAAGCGGCAATGCAAATATTCGGTTTTGATATGACTGATTCGTCATTTTTAGCGCCTTTATCCAATTCTTCAGAGTTGATTGAAAAGCTGAAATGTCATTGCTTATGATAGCTCCATAATCGGCACAAAGAAGAGAAGTAATTGAACTTGTAGTATCTTCATCGTACGTATGTTTACCACTCTTATATACATGCGTTCATTTTAGGCACTTTCTAAGATTTTATCACCATTAGTATTCGTATAATATCTTGGAATGCTTTCCAAATAGGTGAAATGAAGATCCTTGCAACCATCGTGATATTTATCCATCACGTTTTGTTATTCAAGATTTCCAATTGTACTTCCGCCCGGTGACAGAAGAGACCTTCTCGTCTCTTATTTGTCCATTTTAGCATCTAGCACTTGCTGTTTGCTTTTATTGCAGAATAGACTGCAATTATTTTCGTTTATCGTAAACCACTGCTGTATGTAATCATTCCTTTCAGTGTTATTCTATTGGAACAGAGCATTCAGACAAACAACTAGTCCATTGTATTCTTTGTATGTTTATTTTGCTAAAATTTGTCTATCTTTCCCGAGCAAGCATTTCAATAAAAAAGTGCCTACCGTGCCAACCTCATAACCGTCGAGTATCAGCAGCCTGATATGAGCGTAACCCGGACACTCGAGTATCAGCAGCCTGATATGAGCGTAACCCGAACACTCGCAGAAGTAGTGCTCCGCCATGTTGTCGACACTTTCACAGCAAAGTTGCAGGATGATGTGTCACTTATTTTCATCATACTTTAGTGCTTAGCAAAAGCATTGTGCCCCGTCATGACGTCAGTAACCAGCCTGCAGTCTTTCTTCCTAAGAGACAGGACCATCTTCTAAGGCGTCAATATGATGACTTTCTAACTGGTAATTTTTTTGCTGGTTGGTTTTTCAGTGTTCAATTTTTGACAGCTCACTCGCGATCCATGACATATGTCAAAGTCAAACTTGCTCAGTTAGCATTGCCGTTTTATCACCCAAATTTATTATCAAAAGCTGTAAAAAATGTTTTTCACGTAGTTCGAGCATTTTACGGTCGTCATAATCGACCTACTGAGCAACCAATTCAGGACAAAGTGACTAAATTTTGCACTAATTTCATGCTATTGGACATCAAGCAATCTACCCGAATGCTTAGAGTGCGTACAGGGGAAAATACTACCGCTGCACTCGCCAGTGCTAATGAAGACCGTGATTTGTCCATTCGTCGGCGTTCGAAGCAATTGGGATTGTGTTATTCTACTACGTCGAAGATATTAAGCAAGGATCTTGGTCTAAGACATTACAAAATACAGCTCGTGCAAGAACTGGAGCTGTCTCCTGTCAAATTGTTCTTTTGGAAAAGCTCTTACACAAAAATTCAATTAAAATAAGATAATCGCAATCAAAATACTAAATTTGGCCTACTTCATCATTTAATCTGAGTAAGTCCTAGTGGTTAAGACTCTTTAATACTAAGTTCAAATCCACCAAGAATAACCTCACTTATGAACGAAAAAGCACTGCAAGAGACGTCCCTAGACCAATTTATTAGTGAGAAGCGTCGAATCAACGAATCATTTATCGTTATGCCTAAGGAAACATTAACCGATATAAGGATTGACCAGCTTAAGGAAATCCTTGATGATAAAAATGCAGAGTTAAAAAAGAATCTTGTGGCTAAGGCCGATCTCCAATTGATATGTGCCGAATCTGGCTGAAAAAGTTAAGTTATTGTGTGCCGAATTGCTTGCCAATGGCGAAGTAAACAGCGACATTATGTCTGCACCCAGAATTTTCACTCACAACCAAAGCACTGCAACTACATAATAATCGTCAAAATAAAATCGCGAGACACTGCTATCAACGTTCTAAAAAACGCAAAAAAAACTGAAAGGTACGAAAATCAGTATTAGTAAAGACCTTCCTCACAATATTCCCCAAAGAAAAGCCAAGTTGATACCACTACTAAAGTTCTTGCGCGAAAAACACACGGAAATTAAAAATATTACACTAAAGGACGATAAACATGTAGGCGACAAAGTATTCACATGGGACGTATCGGATGGATTGAAATGTGGAATTCAGCAAGGGGCAAAGATTCTAAAAGAATTAATTGGAGGAATACCATCTTTTTGTTTCATTCGACCATCGGTTTGGATATCATAAACAAAAGCAATGTCCCGATCGAAATGTCAGTGTTATCTGTCACCTGTCAAAACCAAACCCATGGTGAAAACACAAGGAGCGAAGCCGCTGTAAACAAAAAACTATGTGCATCTGCAAGTGGAGCCCCCTGGCTCTAATTGAAAATTACCAGTCTACCAGATAAACGCTCCAACCACAAACTTAAAGATTTTAAGCTATAACATATCAGGCCTAGAAAACAAAAATTATTTGTAAATTTCCTTAATTATTTAAATGAATTTGATATATGGTATTGTACTACTTGAAACTCATACCACCTCAGCAACTTCAGGTAAAAGATGGCCGGATTATGTATGTATGTATGTAAGAAATTTCATAAGCGTCAGTCATAGATCCAGCCTGGTGGAATATAATGTAGGATAGAGCACCGCTAATGTGCAGACCACGGACGAGACATAACTCTGTATTGATACCATCAGAAATATGAGGACATGAGCTGGCTCATCAAGCCCGGTACTAGCAGACCACAAAGGAGAACCTGTTGTCATAAGTGGCCACAAGAAAGTTTAACGCCTGCTCAAACAAGCAAAAGAACACAGTATCGAGTCAAAGCTTCGCACTAAGTACCATGGAGTGCGGTTGGATCAAAGGCTAAATTTTAGGGAACATTTGAAATGCACAAGTGAAAGCGATTTGCCGGTCATTGTTGCAGTATCCATGCTAATACTAAATATTGGAGGACGACATGGAACCGCGAAACCGGGACTAAACTAAAAAGTACAAACATATGGATCTGCCTTTTGTCAGCATTTTTGGGCTACTAACAGAATGCTGATAGAATACGAAAACTACGCGGCAGCTAGAACCGCCCTGAAAAGAGAATGGGTAATAACGTTTATGCTTGCGACGAGTAACACCTGGAAAACTAAATTTGTGCACCTAAAATAAAGAGGGCAGAATAGCCAGAAGTGAAGAATCCGCTGGTGCTGAATTATCCACACGGTAATACGTTTCGAGGGGGAATCGATCGAGATTCGCAATGATGTGAAAAGGGTGCAAATCTCACAATAGCACCTGCATGGTATCGTCTATAAACTTTCTCCCGTTGCGATTAAAAAAAATAAATAACAGAAAAACCCTGTCAGTCACAGCTACCAGAAAAGTTTGATTCACAGCAGTTGCCGTTCTGATGTCATGTCTTCAAGCAATATATCCAACATATGTTGGACTGATAAATGTCAGTCACCCAGCAAGTGAATATCGTACGAAAGGCCATTTTAATGTGTAAGAATACTTGGAAAAAATAACTCATGAACTGGTGGGCTTAATTACTTTCGTTGGATATTGGGATAATGATGTTTTTTGAGACTAGTCTAATTCCACGTTTTCCTAAAGAAATCTCATCTCAATTATTATACTACGATGGAATCAAAGCCCATTTCTTCGTGCCCCATCAAACCCTTATTATGTACAGAACTACTCGTATTTGGAGTGATAGGTGCCACATCACCTGAATATTCCCAAACTGATCTGTTGACAAGAGTTGAGCAACATGCAGTATATCAGCTTAATCAAGACACCACCTGGTGGGCAATCTCTAGTTTCCCCTCCGAATGCATATTGCCTAGAGTAAGTAGCCATAATCAAAGATCTGTTTAGTAATATTTTTTTCATCCATTGTATGTCCAAGAGGAGTTGCCCTGCTGAGTTACACATTGCCATCAGAAGTCTAGTAGGTACCATCAGAAACGATGGAAATGCAAAACTCTCACTTAGAGAGTGCATTCAATTAAACATACCCAGGGGGCCTAGGTGTTATTAGTTTCTCCTAATGAAAACTATTTCCAAAACAACAATTTATATTTCGGACAAAAACTAATGAATTTATAGCAGAATTTTGCTTTGTCAGTTCCAAGTGCTATAATCGTTTTAAAATTCTGCACTTTAGGATGAAAGGGATGAAATAGCAAATTTCTTAGACATTCCTTTTTGCATTTTTCTTTAGCATAGATGGTATCCTTGTAGTCTGTTCAGACTATGAAGAAACAACGAATACTTATTATACCCATAGTTTTGAATGGGATGATTTGGCAGACAAAATTGTAGTAGCAGTATTAAAGCAACTGTATGTTAGTGATGCATCTTCATTCTCGATTTGTCTCATTGTTGAAGTCAATTTTTTTCATTAAGCTTTTCATACCAGTTGGCAAAAGCTTATACTTAATTAAATTACCTTCCAGACATTAAGCAGATTAACGCATTGAGTTCAATTCAATTTATTACAATTATTGTGGTACATTAAGATATAGTTCTTTAGATTTACCAAATTTCAGCATTAAAAAATAAATAAATAAATGAGTAAACAAATTTAAAAAAAATAATATATTAATTAAAGGAAGAATCCCGGGTGGCGTATAAAGTAAGGTAACCATGGTGTAATAATATTAGAGTAGGTGCTCTAGATGAACGAGAAAAAAAAAGTTTTTGTACAAATACACGGGCATCTTAACTTTTATAATTTTACTAGCGGACCCGACAAACGTTGTCCTGCATGATATTTCAAGCGATTAGGGTAGATTAAACAAAGTATGAAATGGAAGACAAATAATATAATAATTTCATTATTCTTTATTTTGAAATAACATCAATTTTTCTACAAACAATTCGTTATAATTAATAATGTTTGTTTAATTTTATCTTAATGCGAGTTGATGAACAATATTTTTAGTCAATTCCTGAGGAGTATAAATGAATAAACTTGACGGTTTTCCAACGCGAGAACACGTCATATATAATTTATCCATGTGAAAAGACCAGATTTTCTAGATCCAACCCACAAATCGACATTGTTTGACCTTGTGACTTATTAATAGTCATGGCAAATGCCATGCGAATTGGAAATTGCAGACGTCTGAATGGAATGGGTGAGTCTGAAGGGATCATTGGGATTCGTGGCTGCAGAACAACTTCACCTTCAAATTTGCAGTTCAAAATTGTAGCTTCAAGAACATTGCCCATAATTTTTTTTATGACTAATCTTATACCGTTGCATAGCTTATATTCATTTAAATTCCGAAGCAAAATGATAGGTGAGCCAATTTTTAATCGCAAGTTATGTGGTGGCATTCCTGGTAAATCCAGGAAATTCAAAAATTCAACAGGATAGTTGACTGCTTCGTCAGGATCGGTAACATTGTCGATCGATTTGAACAATATCTCATTGCTGTGCAATGACTGTTGTATTTTGAAATTAATAGCGTCAACATCGATATTTTTTGCAGCTAAAATAGCTCGTTCACGAAGCCACGCATGATTAATATAATTAGCTTGTAAATCTGGAAATATGCTTTCTATCAAAGCATCTTTCGTATTTACCATGTTGCAGAAATTGTCTGGCAACTTGATGCATTGTGTGTCTCCATGCAATGGTATTGTTCCATTTCCAATGTTGAGCAATTGCTCGGAGAATGATAGTGCCAATGGATCGTTTTGCATTTGAACATGTATATTTGTGTTAAGACGTAATGTACTGACATTTCGCCATAGATATGATTGTTTTATACATGAGTTAATTTCATCCGCATATGTAGCGCGTGGAATGACCGGCAATGTCTGTCTAAAATCACCGGACAGCAGCAGTACAGCACCACCGAAAAGCCTGGTGTTATTATTTAGATCTTTCATCATTCTATCGAGAACTTCCAGTGAATGCCTGTGGGCCATAATGCATTCATCCCAGACAGTAATTTTGCATTTTTGAAAAACTTTAGCCATACCGAAATGCTTTTTTATGTTGCACCCTGCATCTGGATTTGTGTGAATGTTCAACGGCAACTTGCGTGCTGAATGTGTAGTCCGTCCGCCATCAAGCAAAGTGGCTACAATACCTGATGAAGCAATTGCTAACGCAATATGATTTTGTCATCGAATGCGCGCAAGTATCAGTGAGATGAGAAACGTTTTTCCAATGCCACCTGGTGCGTCCAAAAAAAAGAATCCACCTTGTTCTGCTGCAATTGACAAATTAATTCGATCGTATACATTCTTTTGTTCATCAGTGAGTAGTTGCTCATTATTTTCAACGAAAGTAGTTAAAGAGACCGTATCGAACTGTTGTTGGCGCTGAATCTCGCTGTTAATGATGTCTGTTGCTGAGCGGTTAGGTGAGGGCATACCAAAATGAATGAGTGGCATATTCGAAATCAGAATGCAAATATCTTTAATCTTTATTAGCGCCTCGTTATATATTTCCTGCGAAAAATCGATATTGGGATATTGATTAGCGATCCGAATGCGATGCAGAATGTCGTCACTCATGGAATCCTTAAATTTGTCCCAGAGGACAGAAGCTTGAAATGGAAAACATGTCGTCAATAATACGGCAAATAATTGGCGAAATTGATGAGGAGTCTTTGTCTCAATGCATTGGCTCGAAGGCGTTCGTTACGCTGCTCTCGGGACGAAAAAGTTCAAATATTGACTTTAGTCGAAGAAGGGCTTGGCTGTCGTGAGATTGCGGTTAAAATAGGATGCTGTCATTCAACTACCGTACGACTGATGAAGAAAAAAGATAATTTGGATCCACTGGAAAGGAAAAAAGGCTCGGGACAAAAACGTAAAACAGCCCAGAAGACGGACAATGTATTACAACGAATTAGCATGAAAGATCGCTTTAAAAGTGCTATCCGTATTAGAGCAGAGCTGAGTGAATTTCATCAAGTTGATCTAAGCGCCGAAACCATACGCCGACGACTAAGGGAGATAGGTTTATATGGAACATGTATGGAATACTGAAATTTCTGAACTTCTAGTAAACTCGATGCCTTCTAGAATAAAAGCGGTTATAACCGCCAAAGGAGGAGCAACTCGGTATTGATAATTTTTTGGTAAAAGTGGCATATCTTATATACATCTTATATACACATATGTACATAAAAAATGTATCGTTTGATTTAGTTAACCAATGACTGTATTAAAATATTTTAAAAAAATAAGAAAATTAGCTGGTTTTTCTTTCTTTGTTAATATTTTTTTTCAAACATTCAATAAACAGATGGAATTTTGATAGAAATACTTATAAACTACTGCGGAGTACTCAACAAAAATTTCATTTCATTTTAAAAATTATTATCGTAGTTATTAACTATTTTTCAATCATTTTGATATGGTGCGGTTTTTATGACGGCAAGTGGATATATGTTTTGAAAAATATTAATATTTTGATATTTTTTACCCAAGTCAACGTTGCAGCCCTTTCATTGCGCTCCCCGGAATATGCGGGTCGGCTATTTTAAATAACCTAGATACCGACTGCAGCGCCATCTGCCGGGCTGATTTGTGAATCTAAACCATCCAGGGCGCCACCCAAACGCATACAAAAAAACTCATTCAAATCGGTCCAGCCGTTTAGGAGGAGTTCAATGACATACACACGTACAGTAGAATTATATATTGTATATAAAGATGTAGACAAATGCTATCCCTGACTTCAATATAGTGGCAGGGGCATTCCTAGCAAACACTTTGAGTACTCTGAAACATGGTCATAACTTTGTAAGCTATGGAGGTATCTGACTGCATCATTAAATGCTACACGTAGCTTAAAATGGGACAGAGAGTCATTACAACTGTATACTCTCTCAACATTTATGATAATGGGCAGAATTAAAGTTATGACTAGTTTTTGTCTGGTGTTAGTTGGGATAAAACTTGCAGATATCTAGAGTTTGCTAAGACATCCATATAATAATCGCAATATAATATATTTAATATGGTCGTGTCCTGACAATTTCAAATCAATGACAAAACCCAGACTTGTAACAGTATTAACAATTTTGAGTTCTAAGGACAGAGAGTAGGACATCTGGTAAGGTGCTAAAGGCATATAGCTGTACATCAACAGCAGAAAGGTGGACAGAAAAGTGCTTACACACATAGAGAAGGTTATTTACGAACATACAAATGAGAATCGGACCAAGAATTAATCCTTGCGGCACACCAAGATTCACTGGCTGAAGCTCTGAGGAAGAATCACACTGTAACAACTCTCTGTAATCTGTAAGACAGATCGGTCTGTCCATTTTTTTTTTAATAGACTTTATTTCATGAAAAAACGTTAAAGCGTTACATGTTAGCATTATAAAAATCAACAAATGAAATTAACAAGCGTTTTAACAGAAAATAGTAGGAGCATTCTATTCTCAGAAGGACAAGAGGCGAATGCACCTTTAGAAAAAAATATCAAATTGAGTTAATAGGTATAACATATCTAAAAAAAAATTCTAAAATTTATAATTCAAACAAAATTTATAAAATTTATAATAAAGGGAATAATGTGTTAAATTATTGGAGTAAACAGATTTTCTATTTCACAATGGTTGAATGAAAAAAGCCAGTCTCTTTCAAAAGCGTTGACTCCTTTCTTTCATTAGAACAGTTAGCATTATCGTCAAAAGTGGGGATAAACTGACTTTGAGAGAAGACATTATTAAGATGAAATCTTAAACACCCAGGAGAGTGATATCGCAAAGACATACCTTCTGGAACTATTTCCATAATATTAAACAACATGAACTTGGTTTCGTCATTAATTACTAGTTTATGGAACTTAAACCATCTGCCATATTTCTAGATCGCAGTTCATATCTACAAATGAGGCAAGGTAGTTATTGTTGGAGTAAGGCAATGCAGTATCGTCGGCGAAAACTGTAATCCTGCCCTTGAACGATTGAACAAAAAGTGAATTTACATAAATCAGGAATAAAATTGGCCCTAAATCGAACCCTTGTGGAACATCTATGTTTATAAAATTTACTGATCTCAGACAGCACTTTCTTTTTACCCTTTGCATGCGGTTATGCAGATAAGAAGCAAACCAAGAATGTATCGATCCTCTGAAACCTGCGTTATACAGTTTATTAAGCAGCAACTTATGGTTTACAGTGTCAAAAGCTTTTGTAATGTCTATAAATAAGGCAGCAGAAGTTTCAGAATCATTCAAGCTATTATAGATTTCATCACACAGTTTTATTAAGGCATCTTCGGTACATCTTCCACTTCTAAAACCGAACTGAAACTCACTAAAATAATTATTTTTATCAAGAAACGATTTAAAATAGATTTAACACCCTTTTCAAAATTTTTTGAAAAAATAGATAAAAAAGAAATAGATAGGTAATTGTTTGGAACTGTAGTATCTCCTTTTTTATGAAATGGAATTACGACCGATGTTTTGAGTGAAACAGGAAAGATACCTTTTTCAATACTAAGGCTAAAAATATAGGAAAGGACATCTGAAATTAGGAATGATATATTTTTAATAATACTACTTGAAATACCATCGTACGAAGATGAGTTAGAAGATTTTAGTGACCGTATAATTTTATGTATTTCAAGTGGTGTAAAACTTTGAAAGAAGAAACTGTGCATTTGAAATTCCTCCTGCTGGATTGTGGGGTCAAATTGGCATGAAGAGTTATCTAGCATTGATAAATCATGAATGGTACTTGTGACGTTTGCAAAATAATCATTAAAAAGATTAGCAATCTCTAAAGGCACAGTTACAAGCGTATTATCTCTGTTTAAAACTAAATCAACGTTAGGTTTTTTTCTATTTAGAATCACGATTTCCCATTCCTTTTTAGCGTTGCGGATATTTTCGGACAGCCTACTGCTGAAGTAGGTATCCCTACAGAGAGGAATTTCGGTTCTTAGTTCGTCACATAGTTTTTTATAAAATCTTTTAAACCTAATATTGTTTGGATGCCTGGTAACACGAATAAATAGATGGTTTTTCTTTCTAATTTTCCTCAGTAATGATAAAGTCATCCAAGGTTTGGTACAAATAAATTTGTTGCTTTTTTTCCTTATTTTTTAGCTGGAATTCGAGATATGAAACTGCAATTTAGTCAAAAACAAATCAAACGCAATAGAAGGGTCATCTACTCTGTAGATTTCATCCCAAAATTCAAAAGTTAAAGCTCTACTTAAAGCAATAAAATCGATTTTAGAAATATCTTTAACAACAGTCTGCTTAGATCTGAAGACAGCGTTGTTAAGCTGAATACTGGTTAAACAGTGGTCAGTTAGTTTTAGATCGTATAATGCTGATTTATAAGTTAAGCAGTTATTTCTATGTAACCTTATGCAGATATGATCTAAGCAAGTGCTAGAGCTCACAACTACTCGAGTGGGTTGGGACAGTAATGATTCAAGGCCAAAAGAAGACAAAGTTGAAAGAAAAAGATCGGCATTGGGTGAATTCGATATAATGTCTATGTTAAAGTCTCCCAACAGAACCAGATTTTTACAAGTTTGCTTTTCGAGAAACTCTGAAAATTCATCCAAGAACACCTGTAATGAACACATATGTAATCTATAGATTCCAATAAAACAAAACCGGGCACCAGAAATTTCGCATTTTATACTTATTAAGTCAGCACTGATCATATTAGATTTAATAATTTCACACGCCATGTCGCTTCTATAAAATACTGCGATGCCAACAGATGAATAAGATTCATTGCTCGTAGCATCAAATATAAAATTAGGTATGTAAAAATCTGAAACCTCAAAATTCAAGATCCATATCTCAGAGAGGAAAATCAAATCTGGTAAATGGTTCAAAGAAGCAAGGTGCGAGTAAAAAGAATCAAAATTTTTTCTTAAACTGCGAATATTTTGGTGTATTACGGAGAAGCCAGAGAAAGAATTATTTGAATGTTCTATACAGAGACAATTTAAGCTATTAGAGTTAAGCGACAAAAAATTATTATCACTAGGATTATTATAAAGAGGATCTATAGAAGAATTTATTGCATTTAGAGACATTTATGAAAGATAAAGAAAAGAAAACTTAAGTATTAACTTTAGAAAGATCCTCAAAACTAACAATCTTAATTACTTTATCGCCTTCTTTCTTTCTGATAAGCACAGACGAGTTTCTCACCCAAACATATTTGCATATTCGGTTGTCTTTCAGTTGTTTTGCCTTCTCCAATAAAGACCTTGTGTATCCAGTAAGTGAATCACTAATGAATATTCTGCTGCTGCTACTGATGGTATTGCTTTTGCCGCTGTTCATGCATTGGTCCTCAAAGATATTTGAAGCCAAACTCATTTTGCTGCTGCGAATTTTGTTCATTATTTTTACCTTGCGCGCTAGCGACGAAAATTTAACACACACAATGATCGATGCTGCAGATTCTTGACGTAGCAATGCTCAATTTCGTCAGCATCGATCTCCTCTCCAACACCAACACTAATTAGTTTAATAACTTTCTCTTTAGCATTAGTATTGTTTACTTCGGGTATTCCAACGATAACCACAGAACTCTTTTTTTTCCCTCTGCTCAAGCAAATTTATCTTCATTTCCAGAGAATCAACCTTCTTAGTAAGAGATGCATTGTTTTCTTCTAGGCACTTGATTTTAGAAAGCGCATCAGTGTTTAGCTTTTGCAGTTTCATTATTTCACTGTATAGCATTTGAAGCGTAACCGTTTGCTCCATAGAGGTGTTAATATATATTATAAGAAATGAGAGATGACGAAGGAGAGGTAATAGGTTCATTGGGGAACCCGTAAGTTATTGGAACGGGTGAAGAGTCATTTGCTGAGACCTTGGATGGAGTTAAGGGAACACGATCAGCCAAAATTGATTTTCTCCGCTGAGTAACACAACCGTTGCACTTATAGCCTTGTTTGCTCTTCTCAAAGAATTCTATTTCTCTTTTTTCTAATTTAGCGCACTTTGCATGAAAATATTGGGTACAATGGCCACATAAAATTTTTTATTCGTGCCTTTCCACTTTTAAATTGTAAGTAGCACATTTCATTTTTAATATTTCAAATAGTGTTCTTTTAATTAGTGTAGAAAATAATTTTAAAATTTAATTTAACTTTAGGATTATTATAAAAACTAAAAGATTTGTGGAGGTGATCCTTGACGCGTCTGACCCCACCAACACTGAGAAAACTATTTTTGATGACTCGATCCAATATGTGCGGCGTTATTCCAGCAATAGCGTGTCTAATGTTGGCCTCGAGCTGGTCCAAAGTGGTTGACTTCTTAGCGTAGACTGAGGAATTGACGTAGCTTCAGAGAAAATAATCGAGTGGTGTCAAATCGCATGATCGAGGCGGCTAATTGATGAATGCTCGCTGTGAGATGAGCCAGCCACCAAATTTCTCCTTCACAACCTCAAGCGTTGCGTCGCTTATATGGCATGTAGCGGCGTATTGTTGAAACTGCAGGTCGGTTAACATCGCTCTATACCTGAGACCATTGACGGTAATATAGTCTAATTTCTCATTTTGGAAGAAATAAGGTCCGATGATGCCCTCATGCCATAAATCACACCAAACAGTCAATCTTTGTGGATGTATTGATGCTTGCTCGAACACTTGTGGATTGTGTTCGCTACAATAGTTGCAATTTTGCCTACTGACATAGCCGCTGAATGGAAAATGGGCTTCGTCCGAGAAGATAATTTTTTGGTCGTAATCCGGATCTCCGACCAATATTTCCAGCGCCCAATTAGCAAACTTACGGCGTTGTTTAGGTTTGTCTAGCTTCAATTTTTTCGTTAGTACAATCTTATACGGATGCAGGTCCAAATCCAACAGTAGAATAATCCAGGTTGACTCTCTGGCGACGCCCAATTCAGCTGATCGGCGCCAAATCGAAAATTCTGGGTCTTCCGCGATATTTGCCGCTACGTCCGCTGCCATGTATTCTTTATTTCGCACCAATCTCTGCCTGGTTTGTGGCTTAAGATCCCAGAAGGGTGTATTCACACTCAAACTTTTCCACTGTGCGACGAATTACCTGCACACTGAAGCTATGATGACGACCGACCTCACGACGTCGCGTATTTACAACTGATCTGGAATTTCGACAATATTTTTTTTATAATTTCAGCGCGTTCCGCAAACGTAAAACGATCCATGATGAAATTGCAAACCTTACTGAATATTTTGATAGCTGGACGTCATTGGTAACTTTGACAGCCGCTGAAACATAACAATTGGAAAGACTATCATCGCTATCTGGTCACCGGTTGTATCAAAAGCATTTGAAAAATTGAGCATACAAAGAAGCGAGACGATAGAGATTACTCTATCGTAATCCTAACTTATTTCTTCCAAATTGTCCCTCATACAGGAACTAAGTAACTTACTGAACTAAGTAACTTACTATATTAGATGTTGGATCAGCTGTTTAGCTATTAATTTCTCAAATATGCTTATAGGTCAAAACTTCTGGATTAGTTTTTTTTGGAAACAGGTCAGTTTTCCAGAATTTTGAAAAAGTCGATGCTGTGATGCAATGATTGAGAATGTGTGTTAAGTTGGACACTATAAATGGGAGGATCAGCTTAATAAATCGCATATCTACCCCATCTTCACCAATAGCGTCTGATTTTATCGCTGCAACAGAATTAATCAGCTCATTTTCGGTTTGTATTTTGAAATCATTTACAAATTGATTTTGACTTTGAGATAGATTAAAACTAAAACCTTGGGATATGTTTTCAAGGAAAAAAAACTATGTAGGAGGTCAGGATAAATTTGGGGTTCAGCTTAACGTTTCCTACTAGGGATACGTATTTGACGTAGATTGCCAATTTGAATTTGAGGGACTACACCTGAAATTACTATGAAGCCTGCTGCGGGTTCAAATAGCATTAAGAACTTCCATTGAAAACCAAGGACAACTGTCATTTCGGATATTTACCGTTTTAGTTGGAACAAATTGGTTGTATATTTGAATAGTTGTTTCTTGAAGATAATGCAGTTTCACGTAAAGATCGGTATTTAGATGACAACGATCCCATTGGACAAATTTTGCTTGAAGCCATCAATATTTATGGATCGACAATCCTTGTACGAAAAGGTCAGGAGACGACGTGGTTGGTGAATTTAATATTGTATCTGTAGCAAAGAAGGCCATGGTCAGAAATACAGTCGATCGACAGTTGATCGAAAAGAAAGAAAGATGAATGATCGGATACAATTGTCAAGTCTAAAGGATTAGTTATGCAATTTTTAGCGAAGCGTGATGGGTTCTTCATATTATAGATTTACTGTCATAGAGAAGATGCAAAATCATTAATTTGAAAGGCTCGAGAATCATTTCTAAGCAAGTCCACATTAAAATCTCCACAAATAAAAATTTGCTCGTATAGAAAAGGAACGTAAACATTTTACAGATCCGTCATGTATTTCTGTATCTCTGATTCTATATCAACAGACTTACATATAATTTTGCATGTAAATGAAGATTTACAATAAATTACGTCTTCCCCATGCATATGTAACTCCATCGTTCCTGTAAATTTTATAATTAAGTATATTATAACTTATTTCAGGTATATCGCTTTTAAACCATGTTTTACAGACACAGACAACATCAGAGTCTGAAAGTATATACTTTGGATAATCTAATTTATATTCTCCGTATATTAACATGACAAACCTTAAAACCATCTCAAAATCATATATGTCTTCACTTGGGGTTAGGAATATTTGCTCATTACTGCTGTATTATAAGTTTTAAATTATCAGCGCCGATAGCGTCAATCCTATGACATACCTCTGTTCGTCCACTCAAGCTTCACTTCGGCTTTTGTGTTTTTTTGATTTGTGGCCGTTACATATCCGTTTTAATTTTTGATGAAACCCTCTAACCATATTCCAACAGTAGTATCTTTCGATCCCATCAAGCTCGCGTTTTCCAGAATCCCAACTATTCCTTTGACATAGTTTGTGTCCGACTTTCCCCCTCTTTGTCAACTCTCAACCCTCTGGTAACCCTCTTCTTCACATTTAATGTCTCAAACTTGCCTTTTGTTTCTCTTCAATTATCCGCCAACATTTACTGTCGGACTATTGTTTCTTGTTTTTGGCCGCCTTGTGAAACGTGGAATATTAGAGAGCGCAATTCTGATGTTCTTTTGTCATGATGTTCGACGTCAAAAATTCTCATATTTGGTTCTCAGCACGGAACTACCGTCTGGCAGATATGTATTTACGATTAGCGTAGGCACTATTCGGCATCAATTTGGCGATGTCCTATCTGGTGGATCTGTTACCACACATTAATTGTGCATTTTTGCATATTTAAGATCCTCATGGTAGCCGCTTGGCCAATCTTACAAACTCACTGCATAGCAACCAAAAATCTCCGACAAGGACGGATCTACTGTTGACGACCCTGCAAGACGAAAAAACAACAACGTCCCTGATCCGTAAAGATAGGCAGCAATATTTAAGAAAGGACGAAAGCAAAGTGATTCGCTATCATGTAACTTTTACAACATCGTACTTGAGAAAATTGTGCGAAATCTGCAAGCCACCAAAGCTCAGCGCGCTGTCACTGGTGTCTTTGCAAGTATTGGAACCGTATTGGCAAATGTGGATTTTAGTCTTGAATGATGGCAAAACTAAGTACATACATGCGATTACGAGTATATGCTGTCAACAAGAGGGGATACATAACATCGACGAATTGGATAGAACGTCGACAGCTATAATTCCAGAATCTGCAGATATCCATATCAGAGAATTTGATCCTCTTTGCGTGCTGCCGCAGGAGACAGCGCCCTATCAGGATTTCTATTACTCTCCTAAGCTTATCCCTGTTAAATTTTATTGTATTAACTTCCTAGATCTTTTGCCGTCAAAAAGCGTCCAAAAAGCTTTGAATGCCCTGTGTCCTTCAAGACTTGACTACCTTAGTTTGGTAGTCTTTCTGATTTTTTCCTCGATGGTGCCCCTCACTACGCAAAGGGCTGATTTGCTATTTTCAACCTCACTCTTGTCGAGTAGCCCTCTTCCGATTGTTCATTTCCTGATATACAGCACAGTCTTACACGGTTCTGACTGCATAGTACCTTGAGCACTGTGCGACAGCCCCTGACTGTATCAGAGATGACGTTCGTTGATTTCATTCCCTGGAGTGCGGCGTTGCTATCGATGTAGATAGCGATATCTCTTTCGCATACCGATTTCATCTACATTAGCTCAGCCGCCCTGAGGAGAGCCAAAACCTCCGATTGGAAGACACTGCTTGCGTCTGGTGTCCTTATAGACACTATTAGTTCTGGATCTTCTGATGATAATATACCAGAATCTGTTCCTTCCTCTGTTTTTGAGCCATCTGTGATGCAATTTCATTTGACCTGTTTATTGGATTTTATTCCCAGTCCTCCCCCTCGGGATAAATTATACCATACGGGATGCCGCAGTCAACCAAGGAAGGAATTTCATCCGTTAGGGTTGGACTGCCTGGCAGTAGCTCCGTTAGGACCGTGCCATGTCCGAAACTACTGCTCTTAAAGCCACCCAGATTTGTGAGTCGTATCGCTCTGTTGCCACCAATTTTTCTGATCTGTAAATCAAGCGGTATTAGGTGCAAAAAGGTATCCTATGCTGCCATAGGGGTTTTACGGAGCTCACCAGTAATGGCTATGGAAACCGTTCTTTGAACAGCCTCTAATTTTCCGTAAATCGTTTTCTTGTTTGTTGCCTTCCACCATACTAGTGCGCCGTGTGTAGGTATGGGTCTTACCACCACAGTATACAGCCAGTACACCATAGCAGGTTTTAAGCCTCAAATTGTGCCTATTGTTCTTTTACAGATAAAAAGAGCATTATATGCCTTTTTGATTCTTTCCGCTACATTATGATTCCAATTCGGTTTTTTGTTCAGAATCACACCCAGATACTTCGCGACGGTTCAGAAGAACAGTTCCACTCCGTTGAGTTTTGGGAATTTGAATTGCAGTATATTGTATCGTCTCCAGGGCCATCTCCGTAATTTCGCTTAAAATATTTAAGTATTTTCCCTGCACTATTATGACCATGTCATCTGCATATGCCGGGGATATATACCGTACTAAGCTTTTTCAGTATGTCATTGATAACCAGCACCCATAGGAGTGGGGATATAACTCCACCTTGAGGGGTTCCCCTGGTTACGGACATTCTGACCGAGCTTTGTCCAATGGAACAGTTTATTTTAATGCTTGCAAGCATGCTACAAACCCGGTTTGTAATGCCATGTCCAATGTTGGCGTCTACTAGGGCATTTTTAATGGCGGTGCACTCCACGTTATTGAAGGCTCCTTCAATATCGAGGAAGGCCGCCATCGCAAGCTCTCTGAAGTGTAGACTCTTCTCTATTTTCCCCACCACCTCATGCTGGGCGGTTTCTACAGATTTTCCTTTCATATATGCATACTGTGACTCAGTCAAAAAGCCATTACTGCATCTATTCCTAATGTGAATCTCTAATAGTCGCTCTAGGATTTTAAGCATAAATGATGGCAGACTTATTGGTCAGAAATATTTTGTTGTTATATGCCTCTGTTTGCCAGCTTTAGGTACACCTTAACTTCTTTCCAAGCTATTGGTATGTACCCTATTTTTAGACTGTATCTGAGAATTTCCATAATTTTCTAGATTGCTACCTCCAGTGCTTTCTGTAGCATAATCTGTAGAATACCATCCAGACCGGGAGAATTAGTATTGCTAAAGGACTGGATTGCCCAACGTAGTTTTTTCCTGTTAATAAGAACACCTATTTTCTCTACGGAGAAAGGGAGATCAATGTTCTCAGTGTGCTGTAGCATGCCAGGGTCAACTGATACAGTAGATCCCGGAAAGTGGGTTTCCACCAGAAGCTCTTTGCTACTTTTAAACCAGGTCCCATCATTTTTTCTGAGGTGGCTAGGAACGCTCGCTTCCTTTGAAAGCACTTTGCTTAACCTCGAAACCTCGTCAGTTATCTCGATTGATTCGCAGTACTTCTGCCATGAAGCCCTTTTTGAGTTTCTAATTAAGTACTTGAATTGTTTCTTACATTCGTAGTACTCATTCCATGTACTGTCGCTTCTGAAAAACTTCGCGCTATTACAGAGTCTCCTAACCTCTTTCCTTTTTAAACCTATCTCCTTATTCCATCATTTTGGCAAGCTTTCTCCAACGCCATTATTAGCGTCTTATTAGTATTTTCTACCGCCTTATCTAAGTTAGCAATATTATCGCAGGTGATTAATTGGGGTTCCAGGTGTATATTTACCACTGCTGTATACTTAATTCAATCAGTCTTCCTAGGATTTCTTTGAAAACTACATATCCTGTTCTGAAAGTTCACATTGAAGCGCGTATCCATCGGTGATCCGATATTGTCGTCGACCACTCTCCGTTCCTTCTAACCCTTCTGTATTCGTCGGAAGGGTGATATCTATCAACTTTTGCCTATTTTTCACCACAAAAGTGGCTGAATTCCTTCTGTTACAAATATTGAGGTTGGACGATAAAATAAAATTATTCAAGCACTCACCTCTTGGGTTGATATCCGCGCTTCCCCATTATGTATGATGGGCGTTTGCGTCGCAGCCCAGCACATCCCAGTACCAGCATTCAATTTTTCTGCTTTGCCAAGTCCTTTAGGTTCTCCGAGATCACTACCTCGGAGCCATAGGGGGAGTAAGCCGAGGTCAGACAGAGTGGTTTGCCACACTCTCTTTCGCAGGTTACCGCCATCGGATATCCTGAGCTGTAATTATTTAAAAGAAATGCCATTATTTGGGTTTTGATAAGAATGCAAGCCCTGATTTAACCTTCTGCCTTGTAGAACAACTCGTAATTCTTCAGACTAAGACCCTGGATCTTGTTGTCCTTATTAATTCAGGGCTCTTGAATGAGTAGGGTTGTGACGTCCTGTCTGGTGATGTTTTTCATCAGACAGGCCGTTTTTGCCTTACTGTGGTGCGGATTTATCTGCAGCACTTCCATCAACTTGTCGGGGTTCCTCCTCGTCCTTTGTCTTGGTCGATGGTTTAACCATCAATCAACACATGCTATATCTTACCATACCTTTCGATTTTTCGAGGTATCAGAGATGACTCTTCTTGGACATTTTAATAATCTAATCTAGTTCCCACGAGTAAGGCCGGAAATAAATGGTCGGCCCAGGCAGAGCCGCCATTCCTGTGTAAGGCTAAGTATAAGAGGCCCTCTCCAAGGGCCTGAGAGAGCTCATTTGCGATTGGTTTGGCCCCCAACTGTGCATCCTTCGGCGCGGTTTGCTATGTGCTCACACTACCACTGGAATCAGGTTTGGCAGTCCTTGGTACGCCACCGTAGTCAGTAGGGTTTTTGCGACTTAGACCTCCGCACCAGCGCCATTGAAAATGACGCTCGAGTCAAAGTGCCATCTACGCGGAGGTCAGCAGGAATAAAACCAAGAATAACTCCTGGTGATCGCTGTTTCTTTGGGCTAAGAAGTCAATTGAGTAGCAAGACTCTATCCCGAAAAACTTAGAAGACTCTGTATCAGACGTGGATCATCTCACTCCTACACTATGGTGCTGAAGCGTGGACCCTATTGAAAGCGGACGAAGGTATCCTCAGTCGTTTCGCGAGAGAAATCCTTCAGAAAATATTTGCTGCCGAAAAAGATTCAACGAAGGACTATACGAGTCATACAGCGACATGGACGAGAATTTTTTTTTACGCTAAAAGGGTGGCTGTCTCATTAAGCAAGTCATACAGGCTACGTGCATGTCTAATTTTTTGATGAAAGAGCTTTACTTTACACGCAAGCAGTCTCTTCCAATCAGAGGTTCTGACAGCCCTCGTTGTGGGTGAGATAATGCCGATGAGATCGATAGCCGAAAGGGATATCGCCATCTACATCGATAGCCAGGACGCACTCAAGGCAATGGAATCAACCAACGTCAGCTCTGATACATTCCAGGGCTGACGCTCAGTGCTCAGGGCGCTATGCATAAGACTGTGCTGGGTTCCACGACACTACGGTATTAAAGGAAATCAACAAGCAGACGAGCTTGAAAGAAAAGGGGGACTACTCGAAAATATTGAGGTTACCAAGATGAAACCAACACTTGGCATAGTAAGGGGCACTATCGAGAAAAAAATCACAAAGACTGCCAACCTAAGATGCTCATGTCTTGAAGGACACAGGGTATCCAAAGTTCTTTGGACGCTTATTGACGATAAAAGATCTAAGAATTAAACAGGAATAAGCTGATGATAGTAATAGGAATCCGCTCAGGACACAGAAATCCCTGCGGTAACACCCAAAGAGACTCAAATTGTCAGATTCGGATATTTGCAGATTCTGCTGTGATCTGCAAGCTAATGAGAACATAACACACATCCTGTGTGAATGCGATGCAATATCGCATAGTAAAAGAAAATTATTAGGAAATACTTTTTCGAAAACATAGGGGAAATATACGGCACGAACTTCAAAGGCCTTCTTGGCTTTTGCAGGGAAGGAATTTGGGTGTTCCACCAGGGCAATTGTTTAGGTTTTTGCCATTCATTCAACTGATTCCAAACTGTGTAATGGCATATTAATCAAACCCCTGCTTAACCTAACCGAACCTAACTTGTATGCTGGTGTTCAAATCTCTCATCCCACGTCTTAATACAATATCTTCAATCTTATCGTCAATGCTTGAAATCGCTGGTTCACTAATTTTAAACAATACGTCCGTTCTGCAAAAGCTGATATTTGTTTTGATTAGACATCTTTTTAAAATATTCTCCATTGCTGCATTTGATGAAAATAAATTTAGGTGGATATTAGGAACATACATACATGACATTTGAGAGAAATGTCGGCAGCCAGGTTATACGAGTACCGTTCAACGAAAGTATGTTAATATTTCTTCTTCCAAAGGCACTGATGGTTTCTCAGTTACCCACACGAACGAATTGCCGATTTTCAAATAGCACATTATCCGCTGACCAATCCATATGAAATGTCATGTGGTCGCTTAATCCAGAATCAAGAAACCATTCCACTGTGCATGTACACACCAATGCATCAACATGAAAATCCTTTTGTGTAATATGTCCATGCCCATACCTTTCTGGACAACCTTTTTCCAATGGTCCAACTACTTACAAAAAAAAACATTTTCCGACTTACCTTTGGATTTAATGTGGCTCTTTGGAAAAGAGGTTTCCTTTTAGCAACTAATGCACTTGTTGTCGTCGCATTTTCAACATGAACATGTAAGCTTAAGGGCGACTCTGTCATTATTAAACGAGATGTTAGATTCTCAAGAGTCTTGTCGCTTGACGCCGTTAATTCCCAAGTAGTAAAGGAGTGAATACAGAATATATTCTGGTGGCAAAGTTATAAGAACTTTTGTAATCAGCATTGCCGCCGATATCGATTCAAGGCATTCTTTAAGTTTGTGTGCAATTGTTTCGAGGTTTGATATATGTGTAGCAATATCATCATATGGATCTTTTGAAAAAACTATTAGTTGCTGCATTATGTTCGTATAACAGTTCATTATATGAACAAGTGCTTGTGAACCCAAGTTCATCACAATCAGTTTTTGTGCTCTCCTATCTATCCTCTTCCATTTCTGCAACTTTAAATCCTCCACCACCTTCGGCTTCCTCTTTTCCCCATTGGCAATATTATACATGTGGTTGGCACTCAGCACGATTCTAATCAGGAACTTCCATCTAATCCACTGGTTTGCACTCAACAGCTTATCAATTTTAAATAAATCACCCTCCATTTCCAAAATACGAAATCCTACGCAAACTAAACAAATTGCGCCTCCAAATGTTCACTCCCGCTATGTTTAAATTGACAAAAAAAATTGTTAGCAACCAAAAAACTACCGGTAGAAAAACAATTTTACACTTTAGCTAAACTGTACAAAAACCGGTATTACAATGGACTTGGCTCTGGGCCCATAACCTGTCAAAATGAAATGGCTGTCCTCTGTGGAGCACAAAACTAGAGTGATTGTTTATTTAATCTGATAGACTTCATTTGGAACACAATAATAGTATACATGATAAGCATTTGGTATATGTAACGAACATAGCTTACAAAACAGCACGAGAGATTGCAAAGAAGTTGGTGTCTACGGCACAGAATACATAATAAATATTGCTGAATGCCTCTTAACAAGCATCTTCGCTACCCGATATGTAGTTACGAGTATGAATTTGTTTTAATATGTATTTTTTTATTTTTTATTTTTTTTATCTAACTATGTATGTTGAAACTGTTATATGGTTTTACGAATTATTTTTGTTTCTTTTTGTTTTAATAAAATTATCTAAATCAGTTAAATATAAATTGAACAAAAAAGCTCCTGTAATGTGAAACTCCTAAAATTCGAAAAGGCCTTGTATTAATTAGTTTACATTATCGCGGTATCACTGTATTGAAACCCTCTAATACAATTACATTTTTTGATTTCATTTCATTGGAAACTTTTAATACATTGGCATACAAAAAATTCACACAAAGGACTTAGTGGATAAAGTATTCCACTTCCTTTTTATAAAACAGCCAAAACCATCTGCAGCGTAATTTTCATTAATTTTAGCATACAAATTGAAACCGTACATAAGGTAATCCTCTTTTTCAAACCCATATGTTAAATCCAGATTTCAGACACAAAAACTATATTTGGAATTCACAGAAACATCATGCTGATGAGTGACAAGAGCTGCAAAATTTTCCTTAAGACTTCTGACACTCTATGCACAATAAATATATTGTTTTTGTAACAGAAACCATCAGTAAAACCAAAATCAGAGCTACATGTGAAGATTAACGAAGGAAAAGTCATCGAACAAATCAATATTATCCATCATTAATTTGCAGGAGTGCAGGGTCACCAAAAGATCTAATAGAAATGACTTTGCTTCCCTCAATCTTCCTGACAAGAATTTTATTATCTCTGACCCGGAAGTAATTAACATGTTTCTGCTTAATTGCTTGCTAAGGGGACATTTCAGTCAGGTGGATCTGCACCTCAACCCATAGGCCTCTACACCGAGCAAAATCTCTTGCCATCTACCTACTCAGCCGCACTCGAACTTTGTTGAAGTTGACTTATACTCGCGCCTGCGTGAGCCGCCTTAGGCTGAAAACACACCGGATCAATAATCCAATGATTCTTATGAGATAACACACAAAAAATATATTTTTGAATCGATGTGCTTCATGACTGGTTGTCGAAAATACATCGCTTTGCATTCGACTAAAACACTCCGAATACAACAAATATAAACTAGACAGCAAATAAACCGGGCCACCCACTACTATTCCTTAAAATCTATAAATCGATTTTCAAATTCCAAAACTACCTCGTCAATGTATTCAATGTGCTCAGAAAAGTTACATCTTCCGAAATTTCCCATCTCCATGCAAAGTTCTTTGTAATTCCCGAGTTAGATCATTCTTTTCTAAAGACATTTTGAACAATTTAAGTTTATTTTTAAGTCGCGTATAAGTTTGCCTTGTAACTTCAAACTTAATTCGCTCATGTGTTGGGTCATATCCGTTACAAATGCAAGATCAGCCAGGAATTGGGAATCTTGCAGTTTTTTTTCTATTTCTACGGTATCAGATTTTCTTTCGTCTTTCAGAAATATTAGGATCTCCTTTCGCAGGATAAAAAAACGCTGTAAGCACTTACCAGCACTTAACCATCTGCTCTCCGAGTGTAAAAGTAAATCTCCGTACGCTGTATCGATTTCGGTTAAAAAATCACGAAATTTACGATGACTCAAAGATTTGTTTCCGCCCCTGATCAGGTTTGTTGTTTTGACAGCCACCTTCATTGCGTCCATCTGGCGCAAATATTTTCCACATAAAGCTTCTTAGTGTATGATGCAGTGGATTAAAGGGCAATGAATACCATTCTATTAAGGACTCCAGAAATCTTGTCACTGTCATTGCTTTAGCTCCATCAGTCACAATACAGGAAGATTTTTGAAACCCTCCGTAATCTATAACAGTGGTACAGACAGCTTCTTAGATATCACTTCTACTATCACCAAATTCAACATTTCTTCCGTAATAGTATAATCTTTTGAAATGCAGCGAATAAAAATAAATAACTGACTGAAGTCTGTCTGGTCCGCACTTTCGTCCAAACATATTGAAAAATATTCACATTCCGCAACGGAATCACACTATTTCTTAGAAACATACTCACCCACATCACTGTTTGATGTGATAGTGCTACTGATTCAATTTTTTCTGCAACCATAGGCTGCATAACTCATTAAGCCATTTCAATTGCACATTTTTTTTATTAAAACTCCATCACTGAATGGTTTTTTAGCTTTGGCTAATTGTAAGGAAACTTCCTAGGAGGCAGCTAAACTCAGTTCATTACCTATGTTTATTTATGAAAAAGTGCTCGTTTGCTGCAGCAGTTTTTTTCATATATTCGGCTACAATAGTTTTTCTAGCTTTACCTTTATGTTCCTTATACTTTTCTTCATGCAAAGTTGTGTAATGCCGCTTAGCATTGTATTCCTTTCCCACAGATAGGACTTGCATATAATTCATGCACTGAATTTTATTATTATTGTTGCAAATAATGCATAGTATAAGTTTTTATTCGGCACTAACGAACTGTATTATAAGACACAAACGAATGATTTTAGTAAAATATTTATAAACAAAATACAGCTTATTAACTCGCGGATCCTTTCGCCGATAGACGTGCAAAGCGAACAAAGTGAGTTTTTTCCACTACCTTAACACACTTTAAAATTGAAACTAAATTTTGTTTCGTCAGCTCAAAATAACTCTGTTATTTTGCGTTACCGATCTTACAATACCGAGAAGAAAGAATCTGTGTATGTATTGTATATAAGCTTGAGTCCTTACATTTGGTTTTTTTTTCATTCGCGTAAATTATATTTATTACCGGATATAGAAATAAAACTAAACTGTTCTTGGTGTCGTCTCCATTAAGACTACTTATTCTCTTTATTTGAACATATTACAATACTTCATGTCATATAATAAACATAGATATGGTCAATGCATTCCGTTTCCGATGGCCTTCAGACAGCACCCTTGACACCCCAATGTAATTGACATTTTTGTTATTTGTTGCGAAGGAACGTAAATGTGCCGTCAGCAAGTTTGCTGACTTGCATTTGTGTAACTCGTATGTAAAGCGGTTTTGTTTTGTTGCACAATAAGATTTCGTAGTTGAAGTTTTTATTTTTTGTCGCGCGCCTTGTTTTGGACAGCCCTGACTTAAGTTAACACAACTGGAAAACCACTCTTTTTTGTGTACTCTTAAATAAACACCTCCCTATCAGTTTTGATAACAAAACAGCACCACAAAATTCAATTCCTGGTAGCACAAGCTGTTTAACCAGAGCTACCTTGCTTTTTGCCCATAAAAGATGACAAGACCAGTCGCTGTCACTGTGCTAAATTCCTAAATAAAATGTTGCCGCATAAGCTATCTCTGAAGCATCACAAAACCCATGTATTTGGATTGAATCACTTGGAGTATAGTTAATCCACCGAAGAACTTGGATATGCTGTATATCCGGAAGCACGGCAAAGAAACATTTTCAGCGTTGGCGCGTTAGCGGCACTAGGTTTGTGTCTCAGGAGCTCCCATCACACCAGATTTGCTGCATTATAATTTTTGCAGTAATGATAGCTGGAGCTAGCCGTCCACCAGGATCGAATAGCCTCGCAATAAGTGAGAGAACTGCTCTTTTCGTTAATAAATGAACTTGAATCCCAACAGTTGTGGAGATACTTTTATCATCCAGTCTTAGAAAGTCTTGATCACGGAGATGCGTAGAAGATAATTTGTTAATCGGATCGACGCAGTTTGATGTCCATTTATGCAACAAGAACCCTGCGCAGCAAAAGCCGTCAGATAGTTGTTGCTGCGATCGTAAAGCAGTCCTAATATCTTGAGCTCCAGAAAGAACATCATTGATATAGAAGTCGTTTTTGAGAATCTCAGATGCGGGTGGGAAGATATGTTGTACATTATTGACTAGGTGCAGCAAGGTACGAATAGCCAGGCATGGAGCTCAATTTACAACAAAGAAGCAGTTTTTAATTCATAGTCTTCAATATTGCAGAATAAAAGCCTTTGATACTTGGCGGTACACCTACTCGATATCAACGTTGAAGACAAAATTATAAAAAAGCCATTTTAATATTAAAGTATTTAAGCCCACTTTTAAAACTGGACCTGTGTATAGCATGTCATTTAGATTGATTCCGCTACTTGAAAGATCCGATGCATTGAAAAGCACCCGAATCTTTGTTGTGATGCGATCAGGTTTTATTCCGAAAGAACCTGATTGTACCTCGAATGGAGTTCAGGCTTTTTCATCAAAATTTTCTCCATGAGATGAAATTGCCAAAATGCAATGTCTCTTGAGCGGCCTAGAATGGGAAGAGGACTTTTGAATGTAAGATGGAAAATGTGACCCTCTCTGTCATCTCTTGTAGTTGTTTTGGAATACAGCCACTCACATAATACCATTTACCTATCTTCTTGAGATAGGGGCTTACTACCGGAGATCTCTTCAACTTCCCAAAACTTTGCGATTTGTTCGTCGATTGAAATTTCACTAAAATGTGACAAGATTGTTGAATAAGAACTTCGACTTCCTTGGGAAAATGGACCTAAATGTATCCAGCTAAATATTCAATTCTGGGCTATTAGCGTACCGAAAATTTTGGATTTAGGGCCTTCCTTAACAATCGATGGATATAAATCAGAACCGATTACAATATCTACGAGTAGTTTTGTACTTTCGTAGAAATAATGATCTGCAAGCCCAAAGCCATGAACATGTTTAGAACACATGTATACAGTTTAGAAGAAGTTGATGTAACGACAGCACTCACAACCGATATCTGGGCCTTTATCAGTTTCACTGGATAATTTAATCTTTTCTGTGCATCTTCGGATATAAAAGTTACTTCTGACCCACCATATCGATAAGTGCTCGCAGCGTAAAATTACCCCCTAGATAGTGAATATCAATAAGAGCTGTTGTTAAAAGGATTGGTTTATTGTTACGAGGGAAAAAGGTTTGAAACTGAACAAGATTGGGGTTTGCAGTGGACTGTAGATTTTCAGCTCGACTTTCTGGAGCTGGATTCTTCTGTTGAACAATTTCCTCTGGCTGAACAGGTGGAGGTTTTTGAGCAGGAGTGGAGTGTAGAAGTGTATGATGCTTCTGTTTGCACTGCATGCAAGTATGCATGCCTCGGCAGTTTTTTTCTAAATTAGTACAATAGAAGTCAGACTTTTAACAAATTTACCCTCGAAATCCGATTGGGAATATTCACCAGTAGAAAGGTTTGACACTGACGAATCGATTGTGAAGCTTTGCATAGTTTCCAATTGAAATTAGTAGCTTTTGGTACCTTGTCGATAGGCTTTCATTGATCGACATTATATGTAGATTTAAAAGATTTTTGAATTGATTATTCACTAAAATTCGTCTGTTATTGAACCGAAAGTGCTTTCCATGCTAGCTCAAAATTATCCGCTGTGAGAGGGAATTCAGAAACTTTGTTGTTAGCTTCACCCTTTGTTTTCGAGCGCTAATGGAACGACGGCCAAGTTAGATAATCAAGGTAAAATGTTTCAGTGTCAAAAGGGGGAACCTTGATGCACTGTTCGAGATCAGAAATGGCAATAGAACTGATTTCATAACTATCTTCTTTAATACGAGATAAGTATTTGCTGAATCGAGTAGTTCACTTAAACAATTAATGTACGTTGTACAATAGATGACATCCGATATTTAGTTTTAATTGCACCCCAGTGCGGCGAAAGAAATTTAGGAAGGAAGAAAAGCGAAGTACCGATGTACTTTGTTGTTAATTTGTTAATTGTTTGGAAGTTATAACGAGTAGGAAATAGAGAGATCGACAAGGCATTTCATAAGCGAGTTGATATCTTGTAAAGTTTTTTTATTGACTTTAAAACAATTCTTACTTCATTGAGGTTGGAAACAAGAAGGCCGGAAATATTAAAAGAGTATAGAAAAGTGGTTTCCGAATAAGTCGGAGATGCACTATTTCAGCGACATCTAAATTTTTCAACTCGATAAACTACAATAATTTCTACAGCTCTGTTCAATTACATTTTGACCTGAACACGAAATGATTTTGTTTTGTTCCATTGTGCTTGTTTTCAGCCTTAGATTAGGTCGTCCTCTGCTGAGCTGTCACTCGGGGATAGAATGGAAGACTCTTTGTGCTGGAGCTGAGGTATTTATTCGGCCAATATAGGAAACGTTAGATACGAAGACGGCAGACTATACCTTTATCGCCCTCCATACACTTCATGTTTGAATCTCTTCCTCCATTCCCTATCAATATGAACGGGACGAAAATCAGACACAGTATCTTTTTCTCGCAACGGCCAAGTGTTTCTTCGTTCGACAATGTCCAAACCTCTGCGTTATAGACTAGTACCATTATACTAATAGTCTTCTATAAAGACAGTTTGGTCTAATGAGAAAGGACTCTGTTATTCAATTACCTCTTGAGCCCAAAGAAACCGCTATTAGAAAGAGTAATTCTGCGTTTGACTTCAGCGCTCCTGATCTTGCAGCGGTTAACGAAGCCCTTTACTACCTCGATGTTATAAATAAAGTTACCTTGTTGAGTTTGCGATCTCATCATTATTTCCTGAATACTTCAATGTAGTGTTCAGTTTTTGCAGCTGTGCTGTCATACCTGAGAAGTAGCTGAAGTCGCATTGTCGAAAAAACATTTTGTGAACATCTACAGCTCAAACAGAATAGATCGTAGGTGGATTGCCGAAGTTTTTTCTTCAGCTAGACAATATGGTAGCTTCACTTAAAATTGTAGTCTAACTCAACTCCCAAGTATTTGTACGTAGACACATTCTCGAAAACATTTACAGACTTCATCGTCTTGAAATAGCATGTGGATCTGGATCTTGTGCAGGCATTCTAAATTACGAACTTTTATTTCCAATTAATGTTTATGAATATGCAGCGTTCGGATGTGCATCACTTCACAATAACTGGCTATGTTGAATTCATTCCGTATGATTTTTTGAGCACTTTTAACATCTTTATGATTTACCAAAACCACCGTATGGTCTGCGTAGACAAACACAGTAATAGAAAGTAGAGGACCCAGCTTGGAATTTTTGGGGACCCCATAGTTTATGCAGTTTTCGTCTCTTATTCTATTTTTTATTTTGACTTCGATTTTTCAAATAATACTCAAACCATTGTATTATGATAGTTACCCTCTCGTATGACTTTTTTTTCAATTGCCTTAGAACGATTTCATGCCATAGTGTGTCAAATGTTTTTTTTTTAAGTTACAACGTGTGCTGATTTTTCTCTTGTATTAATTTTATTTGCAAACTCTCCAATTAGTCGATTTATCCTTGTCTTGGCCTACAACCAAACTGATTGCTTGCCATAATTTCATATTTTTCAAGGTATTCAACCAATCTTTTGGCAATGATTTATTCTAAAACCTTATCCCTTACCGAAAGAATCGAAATCTGCCGATAGTTTCCGATATCGTCTTTTTCCCCGTTTATCGGAGTATGTATAGGAAGAACAACAGATATTTTAGGAGCTTCAGGTACTATTGACTGCTCAAATCTCACGTTAATCAGCTTTGTTATGACTGGAGCCAATGAGTCTGCATTATACTTTAAATTTATTGGCCTTATATTTAGTATCTTCACTAACCGACTTGTCCCCTTTCAATGCGATAATCGTCTTAAAACTTTCTTCCGTACTGTCTTTTCAGGAAAACATTGAGTTTCGCTAGCTGATGTACCAGAATAGGACTTGTGACTACAAACATGCGTATTGTTTACGATATCGGAGACTAGTTTACCTGCAAATTGACTAGCTAAACCATCAAAATTGTTTTTCGCTAGAGCATCATCTCTAGATGCGCACCTCTACATCATTTTTGTCCAAAATAGTATAGGCGCACTATTTTCAAATTTCTCTGGAATTGTTTTTTGCTTTCAAAAATTACTCCTTGTAGTAAGTTCAAGTTGTACTATGGTATTGATTTGTTTATTCAGATTATTTCGAAATCTTTTGAACTAATTTGTATACTCTTCGCGGTTGTTTGGTCTCTCTCCAAACAGGCATTGCGCAATTCGTTGGTTATCCAATTGTGTTCATTTGACCTTCTTTTCCTCTTCCTTGTTGTTGTCGATGATTTAACCATTTTGTTGAACCATGACTTGAAGTTTTCCTAGAATTCATTCTCTTCATCAAACTCATTTAAGATTTTTCTGTTAAAATAATTGAGATATTCCAGGGAATTGCAGGGCCGACGAACTCGCCAAAATTGGAACCACTCTACCTATTCTACCAGAAAAGGGTAGTATAGGTATGAGAATCAATATTAAGGCTGGATGCTAATAAAAAAAACAGCCCTTATATGGACTGTTGAACTAAACAGATCTGGCCAAAGCTGGACCTGAATCGCTCTAAGAGTCTGATCCTTCTAAATAGAAAACATATTAGTGCCAACATAGGTCTCATCACTGAATAATGGATGTAGGCAAGCATGCAAAAAGGCTTTGCGATTTTACAAACCATTTTGGTAGAAGCTATATGGACGAGGAGGAAGCGAAGATAATCATCAACCTACTCTGTAAAGGTCCAGCTCTCTCCCAGAGAAGAAGACTTCAATTAGGAACTTTCTTCTACAGTAGCTTAAACGATCTAAAGAAAATAGACGTTAACAGTCTCCAGTCGCTTCATCATAAGCTCAAATTGGTTGCAACAGTAAGAGTGTCGTGTCGACCACCGCCGAGTACACATGCCAACCTTGCACTCGTGAATCTTTCCGTGGTGCAGAGAAGAACGGAAAAAATTATTATACAGTGCGACTATCCTAACACTCCCGCTCCTAGTCGTAAGTACTGTTGCTTACACTCAGTCTGTATCTGTCATACTGCACGGGCAGTGTATGAGTGTAGACAATAACTGATGGATAGCGGGTTATGAGTGCGAATTTTGTTGGTACACTGATTTCTATTGTTGTAAGAGCGTAACAGATACAACAATTGGATTCGGTAAGTCAGATCACTCTGATCTGAAGCTACCTGGCTATGAACTAGTGCCACTATACATTTCTCATCGCGGTCTCGGTATTTATGTGCGTAGTGATGTAATTTACCAAATTCAACCACAATGTAGTTCCTATTCCAACCCGGAATTCAATTTCATGTGGTTTAAATTCCATATCCGTAAGCAAATTTTCCACTACTGCTTTATTTACAGAAGCCCCAAACTGGACAGCAATTCGACTTTTAACGAGTTTGATGACCTGGCTGACTCCATTCAAAGAATTGTATCCCTGTATCCTCATACTGAAATTGTTATTACGGGCGATTTCAATATACACAATTCTGGGTGGCTTCGACATTCTGGACAAACAACATCCGAAGGACGGTGTGTTGAGATCTTCGCTGCGGAAAATAACTTAAGCCAGCTTGTAAATGAGCCCACGGAAATACCAGACGTTCATAGTTATACCGCCAACACCCTGTACTGGTTTTTAACTTCTTACCCTGATAAGTACACCGTTGATGTGTTCTCCCCTCTAGGCTCGTCGGACCACTGTGTCATATTAGCTAATTTCTCGTATGCTAACCACATAGTTAGAGAAAAGATTCCTAAAAGAAAAATATGGCAATACGAGAAAGCCAATGGGAGCGGACTTAACAACTTCTTTAGGAATTTTAACTGGTCGTTATCTTTCCTCGATAACGACGTGGATGCCGCTGCTGACATGATCACAGAAACTATTCTCTTTGGAATGAGATGCTTTATCCTTCATCGGATGAAGAGTATCAGAGCAAAAGAAAAGACATGGTACGACTCGAGCTGTAAAGAGGCTGCCAGGGTTAGAGAAATGTTTTTTCGGTCCTATAAGATCAACCCAACAGAGGAAAACCGAAAAAAGTTTAAACGAGCCAGATATGACTGCAACGTCTTTCTTAAGCCTGTGAAATTCCAATACGACCAAAAACTGAGGCAAAAAATATCGCAATATCCCAAAGGCAGTAAAAATGTTTGGTAGTTCCTCAAAAATATTAGAAATTCTGCCTCATCCTCCATCCCAACGCTCATTTACAATGATATTCCAGCTGTCAGCTCTTCGGACAAGGCCAAACTGCTTTCTGCGCACTTTGCAGCCAGCTCAATAATCCCAGATTGTGCTTTGTCCCCGCCTATACTTGAGTGCGTTGAATCTTCAATGGGGCGAATTCACTTTTGCACTAGTGTAGTAGCAAGATTTCTTAAAGATCTTAATAAACAGAGATCCGCTGGTCCAGATGGTATATCTCCACTTCTTCTGAAGAGGTGTTCTTTCTCGCTAAAAAAAAACCACTGCATAAGCTTTTTCATCATTCCTACTCTTTAGGACTCTTTCCGAGCAGATGGAAAACAGCATTTGTCCAGCCCGTCCCTAAAATATGCGAATCTTCCTCTCTCTCTTTCTACAGACCCACTGCACTTTCGTTACTTCAGGTCATGGGAACGCTGATAAACCGTCAGCTCATGATATATTTCGAAACAGGGAAACTTCTTAATGACCGGCAGTACAGTTTTCGTAGCAACAGGTCCACTGGTGATCTGATGTCATGTCTCACCGAAAAGTGGAACCAAAGCGTATATCAGTCTGGCGACAGCAAGATTGTTGCATTGATATTTCTAAGGCATTTGCCAGAGTTTGGCATCACGCTCTTTTGTTGAAAATGCGTGCTTTTGGGATCGATGACTCTCTTCTTCAATGGATTAGAAACTAACTTTCGGAACGTTCAATTCAAGTTGTCTTGGATGGTTTCAAGTCTGATTTTGATGTAATTTAATGCTTTCAAAACTCAATGCTGTCTGCTCTCATTAAAGCGAAATTCAAATACCCAGTCATTTTCCATGAATGGCACTTGCATCGATGTCGCCAAAAATGCACGAAATGTCTAGGCTTGTTCAGACGATGTAAGAAATACTTTTTCCCTTCTGATCTGGCCTCAATAGGTAAGGCATTAATCCGCCCAAAATTGGAGTATAATGATCACATCTGGTTAGGTGTGCCTAAAACATCTCTGCGTTTGCTAGACCGACCTAGACCTCGAACACCGACGAAATGTCTCCTGTCTCACTTTATTTTATAGCTATTTCCTCCACCAGTGCTCCATACATATGGCCAGTATCATTCCGCGCCTTCAAACCTTTAACCGTAACATCCGTCTCGCCATGAATGCTCATCAGTATGCACTCAAGCCCACTCTCTGACGCACTCTGAAATACCGTGATTCGTCCCTAAGCTGAACAACTCGCTTGCGGAAGTCCTGCCGAGCTCTCTATTTCCTAGTCATTATAATATTCAGACATATAAAACCGACTTACATCGGTACCTATCCTTCTTTCCTCCCTAAATTTCCTTCGCCCGTGCCGTGTGCAAGCATTTTAAAGGCACTTTAGCCCCTTGAGCGCGTGCTGGTTTATACAAAAAAAACAAAGGATCACATATCCACGTGGCATCACAACGGGCCAATTGGCCTAAGAGGGTTGGTTTTTCCAACAGCCATTTTCATCTGCTCTACCTACCTACCTACATACCTAGTCCTGCCATAAGTTCCGTTACACAATTTCCAGCGCTTATCGTTCAAAATTGCAGGAATAGAACTAACTTGTTTTTCAGAACGCATGCACTGGTCAGTGAAGAATACTATTCAGTTTGCAAACTGTTATCTTGGAGTGGGGCGTTAAAGAGAATCGAGTCGCGGTAATAGCGTTGCATAAGTGCGGAAAGAATACTGGCCAAATTTTTGAGTTGCAAAAACCACTCGGAATATCGAGAATATTCGTTTATCGGGCTAATGCTCGCTTCGGCCAATTGTCTGGAGTAGAGGACAGGCCAACAAGTGTAAAGGCAGTGCGCAAACGAATTCGGAGAAATCCCCTTAGGAAGCAGAAGATCATGTCCAAAGAATTAGATATATCAACCAGATCCATGTCTAGGCTGACTCGGGATGATCTGCGTATGAAGGCTTATCGTTGGTCCACAGATCATCTTCTAACCCTTCAACTAAAAAAAATTATGCTGGTAAGAAGCAAGCGACTTTTGCAGTGGCACGCGGACAATGGCCGTGAAAACATTCTGTTTACGGATGAGAAAATTTTTACCATGGAAGAAGTTTTCAACAAACAAAATTCCAAAATGTATGCAACTTCTTCTAAGAAAACGAAAGAAGTTGTTCCAAGGCTTCAAAGTGGACATCATCTCGCTCCCGTAATGGATTGGTGAGGATTCTCTCACCATGGCGTCACATCCCTCCATTTCTGTGAAAAAGCCGTAAAAACTGGCTAAACAAGAAGATATGCTAGAAGGTGTTGTGAAGGGTTTGGCCATAACCCTTTTCAATGGATACAGATGGAACTTCCAATAGGACTCTGCTCCAGCGCACAAAGCCAAAACCACGCAAGAGCGACTCGGAGTCAATATTCCTGGCTTTATAGCACCAGAAGATTGGCCGTCGAGGAGTACAGATCTGAAATTTGGAATGCCTTAAAACAGCATTATCTAGAGGAGCGTCCACAATCTCCATGGAAACAGTACATGTCGCTATAGCTCAGTGGGCACACCGTTTGGAAGCTGTGTTAAAGCAGTTGTTTCGAGTGAATCCAACTTTTTTTAATAATCAATATTGTGGCCTAATAAATGAAATAATTTTGAATACAATCTGTTTACTGTTTTTTTTTTTATAGCGTTTTATATTTGTGACAGAACTTATGGCAGGACTAGGTATATGCTATTGAACTATACAAATCCTCTGTGTTTAAATTCAAATCACCAATAATTATTAATGTTTTTTTTTCTATCAATGCCATCTGCAGTATACTTATTTTGGCTTCATTCATTTATGAAATTGTTTGCGTTAGGTCCTGGAGTTCAGTATATTGGAAATATGGTGGCTTTCAGTCCTCTCCTATTGAAATTCAATGCAATAGATTCGTAAGATAAGTATGATTGAACTGTTAAGTTAATTAATTACCGACCTTATGGCATTGAGTATGGGTTAGAATTCGACAGATAGATGGTGAGTGTGGATATGGTATGCTATGATATGATATGATATGGTATGTAATCGATGCTGGCCTAAAACCATACTGATATGGATACTTGCTTCTTTATATTGTACGAGGGCGGGTCAATAAGTCCGTGACTTTTTGAATTTCCGACCTCTTTACTGAAACAGCAACACTGCTCCTGTCAACAGGCATCTGTCAGTTGACTCCTGTCAAAATTTAAACTTGCTGCGTCAGTTAGTTTGTGTTTGACAGCTATTTTTATCAGACTACTCACTAATTTGAGGAGAAAATGGAAAAAAGTGAATTTCGTGTGCTTATTAAGCATTATTTCTTGCGAAAAAAAACCATTACCGAGACCAAGGCTAAGCTTGATAAATACTATGGGGACTCTGCACCATCGATTTCAATGGTAAAAAAGTGGTTTACTGAATTTCGTTGTGGCCGTACAAGCACTGAAGATGCCGAACGTCCTGGACGCCCAGTTGAGGTCTCTACACCCGAAACAATCGAAAAAATTCACGATATGGTGTTGGCCGACCGAAGATTGAAAGTGCGAGAGATTGTGGAAGCCGTAGGGATCTCGCATGGCTCAGTGGTTTCAATTTTGAATGATCACTTGGGCATGAGAAAGCTTTCCGCAAGATGGGTGCCGCGTTTGCTCACAGTCGACCACAAACGCAATCGTGTAACAACTTCACAGGAAGGTTTGGCGTTGTTTAATCGCAATATGGAGGAGTTTTTGCGCCGTTTTGTAACCGTGGACGAAACATGGATCCATCACAACACACCAGAGAACAAACAACAGTCAGAACAGTGGGTTTCTAAGGGTGAATCGGCGCCAAAGAAGGCCAAGGTGGGTTTGTCAGCCAATAAAGTTATGGCGACTGTTTTTTGGGATGCACGCGGGATAATCCACATTGACTACCTTCAAAAGGGAAGAACAATCAATGGGGAATATTATGCCAACTTATTGGACCGATTCAATGACGATTTGAAAAAAAAACGACCTCATTTGGCCAAGAAAAAAGTTCTTTTCCACCAAGACAATGCAAGGGTGCACACATGTGCAGTTGCCATGGCAAAAATCCATGAATTGGGCTATGAATTGCTCCCTCATCCACCCTATTCTCCAGATTTGGCTCCGAGCGACTACTTCTTGTTCCCAAACCTGAAGAAATGGCTTGGTGGAAAAAGATTTGACTCCAATGATGAAGTCATCTCGCAAACAAAGACCTATTTTGAGGACCTCGACAAATCATTTTTTTTGGAAGGGATAAAAAAATTGGAGAAGCGTTGGACAAAGTGTATAGAGCTCAAGGGAGACTACGTTGAAAAATAAAAGTATTTTTTTATCAAAAAATCTGGGTTTTAATCCAAAAGTCACGGACTTATTGACCCGCCCTCGTAGATAGCGGAGCCAAAAGGGTCTTCTTTCTTGTTGATCGGCAAACGACACTGCTATTCCATGCTTCGGGCATTCTTCCCTCTGTTAACATTAGGTTATTTCTAGATTCTGTAAATAGCTGACGAGGCAATTCACTAATGGTCAACAGCTTTCATCTAGGATGCATGGGTCATTCTATCTGACAGTATTTTGACCATCGCTGGTATATAGTCTACAGAAGTAGTCTTTCAATATTATTTCTATAGACTGCTACTCTACTTCTAATAGAAGTGGTAGTATTGGGCTTATTTCATTTTAAATGTTGCAAGCAAAACATAGAAAAAAATACTCCAAGTCTACTTCGGTTTGGCACAGAGCCGTCATCCAGCTTGACTATATATAAGATAAATGTTGCCTATGATGTAAGATAATGTTAATTCTATTTGTGGGTTGGACATACCTTTCAATAACGCACTTCCTATAGTGAAGCCTTTTTACGATGTATATAATTGTCCAAAAGATCTCAAGCCTTGTTCTCCATTTATTATATCAATTGCAGCATCTTCGTCCAGAACATATGATCCGAAGAACTTGTTGCGGATCTCATTCTACTTCTATGTTAGTTGACCATGTTTATATTCACAAGCCTCCATCCTGGTTTTGTATCTATTTCATTTTCTGATAAAACTTTCGAACGTCTTTCTTGCAGTAAAATTTCTCCATTTCCTTGAACCGCGCATCTCGTTCGTAAAGTTCAGGTTCGGCTCTCGACCTTCGACACAGTGGAGTTGTATGGTACATGCTTCTTGTTTGGCTGCATATACTTTCATATTCAGCTTCTCTAATGGCTTCGTAGACAACATTCCCCTTAGTGTTATATGGTTAGTGTATGGGAGCTTGGATTTTGGAAGAGCTTAAATGAAACGCGACCGGCAAAGATTTTAGAGGTCTCTTGCAGTTAAAGCTTTTAATGTCGAACTTTGATGACCCTGACGGCAACAACAATTCTACCTTTACCGAGTTTAATGATGTCTGCCTCCAGTTAAAGAATTGTATTCCTGTATCCTCATACTTTTTTACAGAAAGTTGTGGTGGCTTCGACATTCGACAACATCCGAAGGACAGTGTGTGAAATCTTCGCTGCGGTAAGGAACTTGACCCAGCTTGTAAATGAGCCCACGCCTATACCAGACGTTGATAGTCATATCGCCAACACCATGGACTTGGTTTTAACTTCTCTCCCCGATAAGTACAAGGTCTATATTCTCTCTCCTCTAAGCTCGTCGGACCACTGTGTCATATCAGCTAATTTCTCGTACATCTACTACACAGTTAGAGAAAAGATTCCAAAAAGAACCGTATGGCAATACGAGAATGCCAATTGTAGCGGACTTAACAGCTTTTTATTAATTTTAACTTGTAGTTATGTTTCCTTGATAACGACGAGGATTCCGTTGCCGATATGATCACATACAACATTCCCTTTGCAGTGAGATCCTTTATACCTCATCGGATGAAGATTATCAAACCAAAATAAAAGGTGTAGTACGACTTGAGCTGAAAAGAGGCTGTCACGGTTAGAGAAATATTTTTTTCGATCCAATAGAACTGAACGTAAAGAGGAAAACCGAAACAAGTTCAAACTAGACAGGAACGACGCAACATATTTCATAAGCGTGTGAAATTTCTATACGACCAAAAACTGAGCCATAAAATGCTACAATGTCTCAAACGTAGTAACAATTTTTAGTCGTTTATCAAAAATACAAGAGACTCTGCTTAATCCTCCAAATCCAACGCTCATTTATAATAACGCTCCAGCTGTCAGTTCTATGGACAATGCCTATCTGCTTGCTGCACACATTGCGCCCAGCTCAACACTTCCAGATTGTGCTTTGTCTCCGCCTACATTTGAGTGCTTCGAATCTTCAATTTAAGGAATCCATTTTCGCACTCATTACTAAATGAGTACTTAAAAATCTTCACATTCACAAACCCACTGATCTAGGTTCTTCCCTTCTTCTGAAGAGGTGTTCTTCCACCCTGGAAAAACCGCTGCGTAAGTTTTTTCATCAATTCTATTCTTAAGTACTATTTCCGAGCGGACAAAACACAGCATTTGCCCAGCCCTAAGAAAGGCGAATCTTTTTCTATCTACTCCTATAGACCGATTGCACTTACTTCCCTTCTGTCCAAGGTCTTGGAAGGCTGATAAACTGTCAGCTTGTGAAATATCTCGAAGCGCGAAAACGGCATGCCTCACCGAAAAGTGGAAACAAAACGTATATCAGTCTGGAATTCTGCCTCAAGCCTATTTCCGGACGTTGTCTAAAATATCGTAATGCGTTCCCAAGCCGTGCAAGTCGCTTATGGAATATCCAGCCGAGCTCTTTATTTCCTGGTCATTACAACTTCCAAACATTTAACAACAATGTACATCGGTACCTCGCTTTTCCTCCTCCCTAAATTTCATTCACCCGCCCTGCATGTAAACATTTTAAGTACTAATAACCCCTTGAGCACGCGCTCAAGGTAATGAGTCTGGTTGGCGCTTGATTGATCAGCGCATAAATAAGTCCCTTTATGATTGTGAAGATGTTTGAACCACGTGCTGACTACTAAAAGGCTAAACCCTGTTACAAATTCTGAAAAGCTAAATCCACCGTCAGACGTGGTATCATGCACTCCGATGGCCTGCTCAACCAGCCTTCCATACCCAGCCCTTCATTCAGAAGTACAATTTTGGTGTCATAGCTGGAACACTTATCATATGTTCGATCTAGGAGGTCATAGAATTCGTTTTTGATGCTATCATTATTGTCCTTTGTAGGGGTATGAACCCAAATGAGGTTTATTTTTATTCACGAATGGCTTGTTGAAATGAGCAATTACACATCGTATACGCATATATGTATGCCACTAGGTCGTTACGCGAAAGACAACCGAGTTTCAGAACAGTTTCACATAATGATGTAGCGTTACACAATAAAGTTAGGTTGTAAAATAAAAATATTCGGTTCGACAACTAACTTTATCGTAAGTTTCGTGGTTAATATAAAACGTTCAGTTTACTACTACTCACTGACCTGTCAACTGGGATGCTCGGATACAGTAGTAGGTCCACCATGAGCAATGTGATTATTTTGCAGACAAAGCTGGAATGTTAGCATTTGTACTACCGATTTATTATTTTTTCATAATATCAAAATTTATACGACAGGACTACATTATACTCCTTGAAATTATTTTCTATGTTTCTATGCATATTGCAGTATTTTGCGTTACAAAAAGGCTCTCGCAATACCAACTCCGCTCCCGTGAGCCAATCCTCATTTGATGACATTTTCCCCAACTTTTTCTATGTAACTTGCACTCATAGAAAAATGTCCTTAAAAATTTATTTTAAACCCTCAACCCACATTCAAGAAGCACGATAACAAAGAAGTAAAAATCAAATCGAATCAAAAAAAAAATATTTGAATTGCGTTCCCAACTATTGAGTAATTCTCGTAGCTGGCAGGACTAACAGAAAGATTTGAATTGAATTTTTCAATATTTTTTTTCAAGTGTTTGCCTAGAATTTGAATTAATCTCCTCTCATCCTTGCGAATTTTAGCTGAGTTGAGGTGGCAGACACACTCGAACTCGTACGTTTGAGACTGATTCATAAAATTTTCATTTTTTCCTTTTAAATTTTTAATAACAAAAAATTCAGAAGGACATAGGTACCAGCAGGACTACAACCAGCTTAACATGGCGTACGGTGTCGCCATTTTCAACTGATGATTGAGCCAACAATACTCTGTACTCAATATAAAAATGCAAATTGGCTAGGCAACCGGGCCAGCTAAACAAGTGCGAAAAAGTAAATTGGATTTCACATCCCGTCACCCTGGAGTGCACTGTTGGATTAGAGTTAAGGAGCAACTTGTATGGTCCTACACCTAAATTGCGCGAGATTATCGGAGGATTGAATGGGATTAACGATTCAACCAAAACTAAAGTCAGATCGATAGAGTACGTAGTCATTGGGATAAACATCACGAAGGAGTTTTCTCTTCCTTTCTTGGTAAAATAGCACAGGAAGATGGGTTGCCAATACGTGAGGCTTTTAATGAAATCTCCATTATTAACAATGGGGATCGGAATACCGATAGTCCGTGTAAAAGAAGGTGACCAATGAATGGAATCGATTGTCACGAAGCATTGCGACGGTGGCAAAACCAACGAGGACGAAATGGAGGTGAAAATGGAGGACGAGGACGACGTGGTTGTGGTGATTTTTACGTGCGTGGTTGGGCGTTGCTTCCCGGATGCTATTGACCACAACATTACACAGAACATTAAGTGCAGGAAAACTCCAGCAGAATGACCTCATTTCCCAGATAAACACTCGAAAGGGTGTTTGATACAAAAAAAAAGAAGAAGAAAACAGAGTCTGTTCAAGCCACAAGTGTGGTTGGCCGAAAAGCACAGTGGTGTCCAACTGAGGATTTTTTTTTTATTAAAAACGAATTCAACATTTGCTTTGTGCTTTAATTTTGTATGATAAAGAATGGAAAGGATGTATGGAAAGGGATTCTATAATAATGTTAGTAATGAGTTTAGTTTTTTTTTTTACCTAATGACATAGATATGCGATACTTTCTTTACATTAAACACTCTCATAATACTTCCCGGAGACAATATATGAGCCCTCTTACGCGACAGCAGTACCTACAGGAAACATAGTACGAGTTGGAGGTTTTAACTGCTATGCTAAGGAGTTCGTTATCCGAGCCTCCATCGTTTTGAATTCTAGTAACTTAGGCGTTTCGAATCGTGCTGTACGAAAATCGTCTTGGTTAAAAAAATGTAAATCATTTCGCTCTATACGATCGAGACAATTTGTAGGTAATCGGTTAAATAACTTAAAATTTGCTTATGCGAGCATGAGACGGATTCATGGTATGGAGAAGAAGTGGAGACGAAAGATCATCAATATCATGAGGGGACGATTGTATTACTACATTGAGATCGGAATTCCTTAGAACGGGTAGATGTCAGCAGCTGGCGGAATGTGAGAACAAAATCGTAATGCTTAAAAGCGTCACAGCAGGATATCGGTGAATATGAAGATGCGGAAATAACATCATCCGTCACAGACGTGAAAGTTCTAGTAGGAGCGAGCCCAAGCAATAAACGGAGTCCCTAGTTTTATATCAAATCATGTAATTCTAACGAAAACGTAAAGAATCGTCGTAGCCTTAATAAGCAAGCCATATAAGCACATAAATGGATAGGCAACAGCACGGAAAAAATAGCGACATGGATCTCCAGGAGCAATACCTTGCACACATTCCGTCCGGTCGGTCACTTTGTTCCAATGAGAGGTAAGGTGTATAGTTGATATACGTATTACTCTGTATACTACTGCATTGAAATTTCCAATTTTGGTTACTTATTGGGGTAGCAAGATTACAGATGGAAGGGAAAAGCTGTCCTCAAAGCTTTCGCATACCTGGGCACTAACTCAGTCAAAAACGTTGCAACTGAAAACTTTCAAAAGGTAGGCAAAGACTCTACGAGCAACTCACTCCTGTGAAAAACTATGGTAAATCGCGGGTTAACGGAGACTATACCCATTGCAGCCACAAGGTAATATTATTTAACATTAGCAAAGACCAACGAAGACGGCAGCCCACCCGAACAGCACCAAAGTGAAAAGACATGCTTATCAGCTAAGATGCATTTGAAGAAATGTTGAATACTACGACCATTGCGAACAACGGATTTAAGGAGGCAATTTCGCATCAGCTGATCCAGCTCATCTCAATCCCCAAAAGGACAACCTGTAAAACGAGGGAGCTAATGGTGGAACGGTGAGATTAAAAGACTCAGAGCAAAACGCCTTCAGGTAAGATACAGATTCCAGAGATCCATAGACAGACCAGACTTCCAGGAATCACTAACCACCATCGAATTGGCGAGGCACTACATGGAAAGAGCAATTAAGGAAACCAAGTCAAGTAGCTTCGGACGCCATTGTGGTGAAGTGGACTCGGACCCTCGTTGCACAGCTTACAAAGTAGCAACGAAGAAGCTTAAAGGCAATAGGTCTCCCCAATTAACCTGTCGATATTACTACGAAGTATACATCAGCTCTACAGTACGGATAACTGTACTGTAGGGATAACAGTACGGAGCTCATCCCTACAATTACATCAGCAGATATGCTGGAAAGTAGGAGGCAGCTGGAAAGGCCTCAAGGAAAGATCCTGAAACACAGCATATATGGCAATCTACTTGGGGTGGCGGAGGAAAATGCAGCTCTGTCAGATCATCAGCATGGCCTTCGAAAACTGCGTTCTACCGCCGTCGTTGCAATTAAAGCCGGAGTAGTGGTACGTGCACTAGCGATGACAGTTAAAAAGAAAACTCGGTGGACAGGCTCTGTCCAATCAAGATTACCAGCGGCTGTGAAATAATCTTTGACGAAACACCCAATGTGCTAGCCGGAATGATCCCCGTCGATATTCTCGGGCCGACGTAAGGTCAATTTAATGAACGCGTAAGAAAGGACAGCATCGGCAGAAATATGGCGTGTCCGCGAACAACGACGGCAAGAGTGGACTGTATCTTTCACTACGCCTCAATACTCAGTTCCTACCTGAGTTCGGCGACTATTAGAAATATTTCGATATATTTGGCACGAGGAGAATGACGCTGCATATGTGGTCTCTTTCTGCAGGCACACGGGACAAATCTGCTTAGTTCTGAGTACCCCGTACGCCACTGAAACCTTGAGAGGGACCAACAGGCAGTTTCATTAAATAGAGCAGAATTGCTAATCCTCAGGAGAAGTATTCCCTAATGGCAATCCAAAAGAAAGAGTGGTTGACGAGTGCAGGGCAGTTAGGATCTTGTAGGTTATGTTAAGAAAACTGAAACTAGAGTAATTGACGCAGTTCAGAGGGTCTATTTTCTTGTGACTTTTAGAGACTTTTTTTGCTCTTCTTACAGCCGCGTTTCTGCCTTCAGTTTTTGATACGTGGTTGTAGCAATTTAGGCACCGTTTTCAAGTTTTACGATTTTTGGTGTCTTTAGCTTCAAGATTTTCCAAGACCGCCGGAACATGATTATGATGGCGGATCAATCTTTAGCCCACACAGATTTTCAAAAATAGATTGCCTGAATTGTAGAATTGTCGTTAGGCTCTTCTGTTTTCTTTAAATTACTAAAGCGTTTACCACAACTGTGGAAAGCATGAAATCAAATGCAGTTTTGTAGCACCTCCAGACTAGTTTTCGTAGTGTGCTATACAATAGTAACAAATCATTGGCTCTGCGTTATCGCTACCCTGCTTAGCATAATTATACTCCACGATCATCCGAAGCTTTTTTATTTCATCGCCATTCCGAGTTCTTCGCCTGTTGACTATGCTTCGTGCTAACCATTAGGACTATACGCTTGTAGTTCCATTTTGCTACAACAATAACAGGACACTCACGCCCAATGACATCATTTCTTCTCAGCTTGGTCATTGTAACGTCTTTTGGATTGCCATTTTTATTTTTGCGAAGCGTTCCAATTAGATGGGTTTGACGTTGTAAGGGTTGGTCTCCCTCTTTGGTTATTCGAGTTATTTTTTCAAGCGTAAATGGAGTTTGAGTACGTATGGCCCTAGACTTTGACTCCGTAGTGGGAGACTCCCGGGGTTGTATTGATAAAATTGAAATCTTTCACGCCAGGAAAACATTCACTCGTCTACCGCTAATATCTCCCCAGGAATTTGGGCATTTACAACATTTTGTTCTAGGATTTACAGTAAGCCGATAATTTTGCCAAAGCAATTACTTCCTATTGTTGAATCGTCTGCAAAATGTATGGATTTCTGAAGTCATTTGAAACCTGTTGCGTGACATAATTTGAATTTTTATGTAAACTGTCGGCGCTACAGTACAGGGAAATAAATGGATATTTGATTACGCCCATGTACAAGGAATTTTTTTATTTCTTATACATTAGTGTCTATCCATTCCTTCATCTGCGATTTTCGCGTGATTGTATTATTTTCCAAATACTTGCTAACATTCAAATTTGTTTGTGTAACGATAAGTTGATAATCTGAATCACACGAATCAATGCCAGTTGGTACTTACTTATTTGTCCGAATCTGAACCTCAAAACCAAAACTTCGTTGTCAGAACCTTTGTCGCTTTTCCGTCTTTAATAAAGTATTGTATATCGATTTTTTTATTGAAAAATTATTGCCTGCCATTTTCAATTCTACAAAACACCTTTATATGTTTCAAAATCCGGAATAGAAAAAAAACCAACGTAATCAAAGTGATTCACGAAGCACCACATGCATTTCTGTATGTCACACACACAAAACACTCAAAAAAAAAAAACGACAAAAACATTATAGAAAACACAAAACATTATTTGTTAACACTTAACATACACTTTTAAACAAAAAAAAAAAACATACTTGGCAGTCTGGTGAAAAAAAATTGCCAGCTCTAGGCGATATATGTACGACTATGTCATAAACCAAGAGGTAAAGCGCTCAAAGAATATGGGACAACTTCGATGAGAAATTTAAAAGTACGCCAAAGGCTGTGCTCAATGTTCCTAAATGCAGGCTTTGCGTAAATTTAGAATGCGGTGGTGAAATGATACAGGAAAATAGCGAAAACGATAAACTACGTCTTGAGCTAGAACAAAAATACCAGAAAAGAGGAGAAGGAATCCGTAGCTAGAGAATAAGATGATCCCCCTCAATCTTTAAACAGGCAAGAAGCATGTGAAATATATTGAAGAATAACAGGGATTACTGCCAGCTGAAAACAAAGAAATTTATAAAGGTGGGAAAAAGTAACTTAACGCATTATTTAACAAAGAATTCCAGGAAGTAGAATTCCCTCTGGAGTCAGACACGAAGAGGAAATGGATTTTATAAAATAAAATGATATGCCTCGTAGAGGGGAGATTTATTTGTACAATGTAAGTACGAGTATTTATAAAGGCAACCGTGAAACGAGAAATTACAGCAATTACCAATTGCTAAATCGAAATTCATACAGATAATAATGATAGAAGCTTATGATACTTCGAAAGCTCTCCATATCGTCTTCATCGATTTGGGATGAAAACGTTCGACAAAGTTCCCAGAGGTCATATTTGGGGGTGCCTATGATCGCAGAATGTACCTGAGACACAGGTTAGGTTAGGTTAAATAGGGGTGTGATAGATATGCCATCACGCAGACACTAAGCACCAAAACGGGCCCATCGCGATCCGTTTGGAACCAATTAAATGAACCAATGGCAAGAACCTAAAGAATCGCCCTGGTGAAACACCCAATTGTAAAAGCCAAGAAGGCGTTTGAAGTGGTGTTTATTTCCTCTAAGTTTTTGAAAGAGTATTTCCCTAAAAATTTTCTTCGTCTATGCGATATTGCATCGCATCGTGTTATGTCCTCAACAGCTTGCAGACGCAAACATGCGTATCAGACAACTTGAGTCTCTTTGCGTACCGTCGCAGGAGATAGTGTCCTGTCAGGATTCCTATTACTGTCCCAAGCTTATCCCTGTTTAATTTTATTAACTTCCTAGATCTGCTGACGCCAAAATGCGGCCAAAGGGAATTGGATACCCTGTGTCCTTCAAGACTTGACCACCTTAGTTTGGCAGTCTTTCTGATTTTTTCCTCGATGGTGCCCCTCACTTGATGTTGGCAACCTCACTATTGTCGAGTAGCCCTCTTTTCCTTGGCAGATCGTCCGCTTTTTTATTTCCTTTAATACCGCAGGGTCCTGGCACCCAGCACAGTGTTACCCGGTTCTGACTGCATAGTGCCTTGAGCACTGTGCGACAGCCGCTTACTGTATAAGAGTTGACGTTGGTTGATTCCATTGCCTTGAGTGCGGCCTGGCTATCGATGTAGATAGCGATATCTCTTTCGGATACCGATCTCATCTGCATTAGCTCAGTTGCCCTGAGGAGAGCCAGAAACTTTGATTGGATGACACTGCTTGCGTTCGGTAGCCTTATAGACATTATTAGCTCTGGGTCTTCAGAGAAGATACCAGAACCAGTTCCATCCTCTGTTTTTGAGCCATCCGTGAAAACTGCAATTTCATTTGACCTGATTATTGCATTTTTTTGCCAGTCCTGCCTCTCCGGATATATTATATCATACGGGATGTCGAGGTCGACTAAGGTAGGAATTTCATCCGTCAGAATTGGATTGCCTGGCAGTGGGTCAGTTAGGGCTGCGCCATGTCCGAAACTACTGCTCTTGAAGTAACTCAGATTAGTGAGTCGTATCGGAGCAAGTTTTTTGATCTGTAAATCAAACGGTGTTAGGTGCAAAAAGGTGTCCAATGCTGCCGTAGTAATTTATTAGGTTCCGCAAGCGTCAGTATATATTGTTTCCTTTTTGTTACGATTCTATTCACTTTTATTGAATTGATAGAGTTTAAGTAAACTCTAACTCTCTGCAAGACTAGTTAAAACAAAATTATTGGTAACATGGCATTTCCAGTAAATTACAAACAAATTGCTACGAATATGTCATCTGTTTCTAGCGCATCAAGTACCCATATGCAATCGTCTGCAGCTCCTGCATCGTTCAACATTTTAAAAGAAAGACTGCGGTCACCTGGTGGTGGAAGTAATGCCGAAAGGAACAAAGACTCAACACCTATATCTACACACAGCAATCATAGAAATCGTTCATTTACTCCACAAAAAACAAGAATTTATTGACGAATATGAAGCTGAAAAGGTTGAATATGAAAAATCTCTTAAGGCTTATCACAACTCGCCTACATATTTGGTTTTCATTGCTGCCAAAAATAAAACAAAATCAGTTATCACAGATTCTGATCTACATGAGACAACATCGCGTTCTAGTGGAAAAGGACAACAGGAAAGGAGAATCGATATTCAGCCTGCAGAAGATGAAGATGACCAAGACGACGGATTCCTTTAATGACGTGGCTTATGCGCGATTTTTACGAAATCATCGGTTAATCAATGAAATTTTTTCGGTTACTGTAATTCCCGATGTACGTTCTGTTGTCACAACTCATCGGATGAAAGTTCTAAAAAAGCAAGTTAGTTCTTTGACAATATCTACCTCAAACAAAACTTGAGGCCGAACTGCAATAAATGGAGGAAAAATTTGAGACAAAAAAACGAAAAATGATTGAGTCTAGTGAAGCATTTCAAGAAGAATTGAAAAGGCATTGCAAACCAGCCGGTGACAAAGAAATATTTCAAAAGATGGTACAAAAGATGTACGAAGAAATGCGAAAAGAAAGACAAAGAGACAAAGACAAAGAAAGGAAGGTTCATCGATTTTACCTGTGGTAAATAAAATACCTATAAGGTCCGAGGAACAAAAACTTACAAATTCGCAACAAATACCTAATCAGATACAAATTTCAACTCAGCAGGGATATGCCAATGCTGAAAATGCTAAAATTGATCCAGAGCCAATGGAAATCGAGTCTTCATGAAAACCCATTGTTTAACAATCAAAGCCGGAAAAATCTAAACAAACCGCTGGTAAAGAAACAGCTTCAGAGAATCCTAAGAAGGGAAATGAAAGAAAAATCGATACTTGGGAAAAACCTTTGTAGTCCCAGCACTCACTTCAATCTCAAGTACACCTTCCTAAAGAAGGGAATCCCGATCAGACAAACATAAATTCAAATTCAAATCTTAATATGCGACCACCTTCAGCAACACCACTACAAGCTCAGGCATCTCAGCAAAATTCTGTTATGCAACATGGACTCACTTTATCACAACAAATATCTCATACGATGCCAAATCTTCATATAGCAGGGTCTTTGCAATCGGTTCCGGTAAGCGCTGATTCAGCAACTAACGCGCAATCAAGTGGACAGCAGTCTTCAATTCAGTCTCATCGTTCACCACCAACGCATCACGTACCATCCCATATGGGTACACACCAAACAATATCCGTGTATTCCAATATGACCCATTCTGGATATGGTAGTTATGCCCCTACCGGAGGATCTTCTAGATCTCCATATTACCCACCACAATATGGTGGCCATCCATCACAGCCATATAGTCAATACTCCCCATATCCATACCACCAACAATACATACCTTCCCCTCCTTCCCATTACATAAACCCTCGCCCACCTCTTAGGCCACCACTTTGTAATGTTCTCAGAGTGTGTGGTTGGAGATGGCACACTTTTTGCAGCAGCGGGGCTCGCTTGCGGTTGCATGGTGTTCGTTCGTCGGAGGGGTGGGATCTTGCTGCTTTTATCTGGAACTTACTGAATTATCGTGCCGTAAAATAATGAAACAAATCTAAAAGAAATGGAAAACAGAGCCTTACTATATTGGCTTAGTACAGAAGGGACATACGACCATGAACCGAAAAACTTGTTGTAGTGTTTTAGGTATTTTAACACTTAAAGGGGCCCTCCCACAGCAACTGACTTCGTCATCTGCACCGTAACTATTCCTTTCCTAAATTTGTTTACACAGATTTTTTGATAAAAAAATAATTTTATTTTTCAACGTAGTCTCCCTTGAGCTCTATACACTTTGTCCAATGCTTCTCCAATTTTTTTATCCCTTCCAAAAAAAATGATTTGTCGAGGTCCTCAAAATAGGCCTTTGTTTGCGAGATGACTTCATCATTGGAGTCAAATCTTTTTCCACCAAGCCATTTCTTCAGGTTTGGGAACAAGAAGTAGTCGCTCGGAGCCAAATCTGGAGAATAGGGTGGATGAGGGAGCAATTCATAGTCCAATTCATGGATTTTTGCCATGGCAACTGCACATGTGTGCACCCTTGCATTGTCTTGGTGGAAAAGAACTTTTTTCTTGGCCAAATGAGGTCGTTTTTTTTTCAAATCGTCATTGAATCGGTCCAATAAGTTGGCATAATATTCCCCATTGATTGTTCTTCCCTTTTGAAGGTAGTCAATGTGGATTATCCCGCGTGCATCCCAAAAAACAGTCGCCATAACTTTATTGGCTGACAAACTCACCTTGGCCTTCTTTGGCGCCGATTCACCCTTAGAAACCCACTGTTTTGACTGTTGTTTGTTCTCTGGTGTGTTGTGATGGATCCATGTTTCGTCCACGGTTACAAAACGGTGCAAAAACTCCTCCATATTGCGATTAAACAACGCCAAACCTTCCTGTGAAGTTGTTACACGATTGCGTTTGTGGTCGACTGTGAGCAAACGCGGCACCCATCTTGCGGAAAGCTTTCTCATGCCCAAGTGATCATTCAAAATTGAAACCACTGAGCCATGCGAGATCCCTACGGCTTCCACAATCTCTCGCACTTTCAATCTTCGGTCGGCCAACACCATATCGTGAATTTTTTCGATTGTTTCGGGTGTAGAGACCTCAACTGGGCGTCCAGGACGTTCGGCATCTTCAGTTCTTGTACGGCCACAACGAAATTCAGTAAACCACTTTTTTACCATTGAAATCGATGGTGCAGAGTCCCCATAGTATTTATCAAGCTTAGCCTTGGTCTCGGTAATGGTTTTTTTTCGCAAGAAATAATGCTTAATAAGCACACGAAATTCACTTTTTTCCATTTTCTCCTCAAATTAGTGAGTAGTCTGATAAAAATAGCTGTCAAACACAAACTAACTGACGCAGCAAGTTTAAATTTTGACAGGAGTCAACTGACAGATGCCTGTTGACAGGAGCAGTGTTGCTGTTTCAGTAAAGAGGTCAGAAATTCAGACTTATTGACCCGCCCTCGTATATTGGCCAGATTAATGTGATTGTATATGTATATATATATATATATATATATATATATATGTATCGCAGAGTATGTATGTGTAAAATTTTCATATATTTTAAGGAGGTTAAGTATATTAATGTTCAATATACAAACCGTAAAAGAAATATGTATTAAATAGTATTAAATATTTAGGTAATTATTATTTTAAGTATGTACTCAGAATGGTAGGAAAAAAATATGTATATATAAGTTTTAAGAACAGTTGTAAAAAAATTATGTGTATAAGCCAGTGAAAAGTAAGTCAATAGTTAAGTACTCACGTTTATATCCAGGTCGATGAATTTTGTGCACAAATTTCAGGAGCATATGGATGTTGCGTATCTCTTTTTGATTTGCAATGAACAATATAAATTTATCACTTTTCCTTGGCTTTTAACAATTATACATTTTTATTGTATAATTAAATAATAAATAAATATATATATTATTAAATTTTTGTATTCGTCATTCTTATCACTAAGTACTATGAAATTAAATCAATTTTTTATTTTTTTTTTGACGACGAAAATGAAATGTGCGAAAGAATATGCAATTACAAATTAACACCTTTATACGCGATGAAGAATTTGACGGCAGATATTATGGTTAGGGGATGTATTTCTTTAATTCCGATCAGTTAGATTTTGTGATGACGTGTATGACTTGCGAAACAAACACTCTGATATGCAAAAAAAGGTGAAATTTTCGAGTTTCGAGTGGCTTTTTATTTTTGTTGTCCTCATATATTTGAATTTTTGTTCCGGGGCTTACTTGCTGGCTTTTACATCCATACACATATGTACATATGTATGTATGCTCAAGATGCTCAACAAGTTTGGGGACATTTGGAGGTTAGCTTGAAACCACTGGGTTAGTTTTCCGCACAGTAGTCTTTATGACCCATCCAGAAATGAAATGGACTCTATTGGGACCTTGATAATTCTGTCCAAAAGTCAAAGTGCCTGCGAAATTGGTTAAGTACACATGTGGTATGTTCACCAAAATTCTTACCTCCTCGTATATCTTCTTTTGTTTTCTTTTTTTCCAAGGGCACGTGTGATTTGCAGAAGAACTTTGAACTCCACTGGTACTTATGGCTTAAATCCGATACTGTGCCGTAGCAAAAGATTAACAAAAAAAATGCAGAGAGGCTAGGCTAGAATTCTGTAAATTATTATAATGTAAGTAAAACGCACTCACTAGCTCATCTTAACCGCAAGCTGAAACGTGGTTCAGCAGATGTCCAATCGATGAAAGGCAGGTTAAAAGAAAAAGGAAGAGGGAGATATTGCACTGCCTTAAATACTCTGCGGTGTGCTAAGGGAAATTAGCCAAAACACCAATTGTTATAATAGTCGCGTTCACGCTAATAAGCTGGTTTGAGCCATAGATGTTTGAGCATCGTTGGAGAAATCTAATTTGAAGCTGAATTTTAAGTTGAAAGCAGGATTTGAATAAAAATAATTTGTGCAGGGATCACGCTACAACTTCACCAGCAGGATCATTCCGCTTCACCCATCATTACAACAAAATACGGAGCGCACCTGTAATGGCTATGGAAGCCGTTCTTTGAACCGCCGCTAATTTTTCGTAAATCGTTTTCTTGTTTATTCCTTTCCACCATACTAGTGCGCCGTGTGTAGGTATGGGTCTTACCACCACAGTATACAGCCAATACACCATAGCAGGTTTTAATCCCCAAATTTTTCCTATTGTTCTTTTGCAGATAAAAAGAGCATTATAATGGCTTTTTGATTCTTTCCGCTACGTTAAGATTCCAGTTCAGTTTTTTGTCCAGAATCGCACCCAGATACTTCGGGCCCGATTCGATTGCTACCTCCGGTGGTTTCTGTAGCATAATCGGTAGAATACCGTCCAGACCAGGAGATTTGTACGGCTTAAAGTACTGAGTTTCCCAACGTAGTTTTTTCCTGTTAATAAGAACACCTATTTCTTCTTAGGAGAGAGAGAGATCAATGTTCTCAGTGTGTTGTACCATGCAGGGTCATCTGATACTGTAGATCCCGTAAAGCGGGTTTCCGCCAGTGTAGTCAGAACCCTGGCTACTTTCAGCCCAGGTTCCGTTGCTTTTCCTGTGGTAGCTAGGCACGCTAGCTTCCTTTTAAAGCACTTTACTAAACCTCTAAACCTAGTTTGTTATCTCGATAGATTCGCAGTACCTCTGTCATGAAGCCCTTTTTGACTTTCTAACTAAGTACTAGAACTGTTTCTTACATTCTTAGTACTCATTCCATGTACTATCGCTTCTAAAAAGCTTCGCTGTATTATAGAGTCTCCTAACCTCTTTCCTTTTAAAGACTATCTCCCTATTCCACCATTTTGGCTAAGCCTTTTTAGGTGTTCTGTTAGCAGGGCAAGCTCTCTCGAACGCCATTATTAATGCCTTATTAATATTTTCAACCGCCCTATCTATTGTCGCAGGAGATTGACTGGGTATCCAGGTGTATATCTACCACTTCTGCATAATTGACCCAATCAGTCTTCCTAGCATTTCTTTGAAAACTACATACCCTCTTCTGGAAGTTCACCTTGAAGCGTATCCATCGGTGATCCGATATTGACGTTTCCTCGACTGCCCTCCATTCCCTTATTTCTTACTTTCATTTGCTTTTGTAGCAAGCGTGATATCTATCACCTCTTGCCTATATTTTACTACAAAAGTGGGTGAATTCCCTCTGTTACAAATATTGAGGTTGGATGACAAAATGATATTCGTAAAAACACTCAGCCTAGTACCAACATTCAATTTTTCTGCTTTAACAAGTCCCATAGCCTCTCCGAGATCACTACCTCGGAGTCATAAGGTAGGCGGAGGTCAGACAAAGTGGTTTGCCACACTCTCTTTCGCAGGTTACCGCCATCCGATATCCTGAGCTGTACTTATTCAAAAGAAATTCCATTATTTTGTTTTTGATAAGGATGCAGGTCCTGATCTGACCTTCTGCCTTGTAGAGCAACTCGTAATTTTTCAGCCTAAGACCCTGAATCTTGCTGTCCTTATTGATCCAGGGCTCATGTATAAGTACGACTGTGACGCCCTGTCTGGTGATGTACTCCACCTGACAGGCCGTTGCTGGCTTACTGTGGCGCAGGTTTATCTGCAGCACTTCCATCATCTTTGCGGGGTTCCTCCTCTTCCTTTGCCTTGGCCTATGGCTTAACTATCAACCTCCCAATGTTGTACCTTACCATACCTTTCGATTTTTCTATAACCTGTCACAAGGGATAACCTGTTGCAGTTTCTGTGGTGAATGACTTCGGTGATCCCTTGCCATTTTTCATGAAGGGAGATTGTGGATTACGAGCGCCGCATGAACCGTGCACCATGTGTGCTATTTTTACAATTCCAAATATTTCTGGATTATCTTCATTGTCAGGTAACTATGCACGAATGACGTTATCAATTTGCTCTCCAACCATATCAAAATATGGACATGAGATAAGTCACGTTTCTGCTATTCCACAATGTACATATAATAACGGACAGAACCGAAAATGTTCCCTTCACCAAATGATCCATCATTCTTTTCAGTTCTTGTTAAAAAAAAAACTCTGTTGACTATTGTACTCGTATATCATGACGATCAGAGCCTAATTTTCCACTAGGAAGTTCACGGGTAATTTCACCCCATTTGTGGTTGGCAGAGAATGTTATAAATAGATCGGGACGCCCATATTTCCTGATATAACATAACGCATCCGGTGTGCGTTCGTGCATATATCAAGGTCCTCCCGTAAAATTACCATTCGTCCTAAATTCTCAGCATTTCCATTGTGATTGATAGCGTCATGCAGCTGGATATAATTTTCAACTTACTGGTACTCAGATTTTTTCTGGTGTTTTTATTTCTATGAAAATATGGCTTTTAACAATTATAAGTGAAAAATAACTTCATTTAAATGTCCACCGTGAGCACGTCTGCGGGGTCTCATACGAACATCAACATTTGCAAGGACTCACTTACACATTACCGCATTAAGTTCATCAATTGCGGTCTGAATGTTGATTTTCAGCTGAACAATTGTTATTGACTTATCCACATAGACTTTACTTTTCAAAAAATACCAAGGAATGTAATCTAATGATGTTTAATCGCAAGATCTGGGTGGCCAGTTTACGTCACCATTACTTGAAATTAATCAACCTGGAGACTTAGACTGCAATAGCTCAATGTTGTATGACTCGTAGTGTTATCCTCCATTGACAGTGACAACTCCTTCATTTGCAACTTCGAAGAAAAATAGAGCAATGATTCCACCAGCCCAAAAACTACACCAAACATTACATTTTTGTTCATGTTATGATTTTTCTGAAATTATTCGAGGGTTTTCTACTCCCAGATGCGACAATTTTATTTATTGATGAATCCGTCCAATGTGAAATGAGCTTCATCCCTAAAGATGATTTTGGGTGAAAAACTAGCATCATGTTCTAACAATTAAGGTTGCTTACAAAAATTATTCATTTAGACCTTTCTCTATCGATTTTTACATATGTATACACATGTACATCACCTAAGTATTGATTGAACAATTGTTTATAGGAATGCAAATGATTGTGTTCATTCTCTCTAATCTGTAACAATAGTACTCGTATTATAGTGCGGAAACTATTTTATTTAAATTCGGTTGGCCTGTATTCGAATCGAGCGAAATGATAACCGTTTTCACCATGAACAAACTTAAGAGAATTCTGGAAATTATTATCTAATCCGTGCGTTTCTACAATTCACTCTAAACTATCGTCTTTTCTGTAAATTATTATGTCTCGTTTATCACATTGCTGATCTACTAGTACCACATATACGAGTAATTCATTTATTGTTAGACCATTATGGCGACCTCTGTGCCCTATTGAAGGACGCTGTTCAGCATTAATAACTATTTTATATACATTTTTTCATCTGAATCGTTTGTGAATAATTGAAGGGCAGTTTTGAAATCAAATCAGCTTTCAAGTGTTCAATGTTGGAAAATGATGTAATCTTGCATCTATTTGTTATATATAGTCACTTTATAAAATATATTATATTTGTTGAAATGACTCGTTCTCGCTTTCTATTGGAAGTAAAGAACAAATTAAATGATGCCTTTGTCTTTGTACCTTGAAGGTTGATATAAAATTCCCTTTATTAACTTCTTCCGCCCCTAAAGGAGGCATGTATAAATTTTAATTATTGCCTAGAATATTATTATGAAAATATTGCGATTGAGCATGTTCCTCACATAAAACTTATTTCAGTGGTAGCTGGCTGTTGAATTGGATCCAGATGCACCATTCCAGCAGAACAGCAAATGCCTTTTTACTCCTCTTACCACCTCGGAGCTATACAGTAGTTGCATGGGACCTATTTCGGCCACGACAGAATAACCTATTTGGGGATCGTAACTGAATCCGATATTATATGTGTTTATCTAGATATACTATATTACGTCTGCCGGTTCTTCTGACCTGACCACCATTCAGTCCTTGTTACTTATAGTCACTACTTTCAATATCGACAATAACGAGAAGTGCTCTCGTTCGCCTATCACTAAGCAAACAATTTTGTCATTTGTTTCGAACTGGCGTTTCTGCGAAGTTGTGTCAAGCTATGGTTTCATTTTTTTTTAATTTTGATGAAAATAACGATCTTCGTCGAAACACATAATAAAAATTGCTTGTGTTCCTCTTCAACAGTGATTGAACCATGAAAGTCTTGCATTAACTGAACAGCCCTTTCAGCTGCATCGTTAGCTGCTCTTAGTGTCAGTGCCATTCTTTTAGCGTGCTGAAATGAAGCACTATTTGACCTTGAAGTAGGAGACTCCTTGAGAAAACCGTCGTCAATGTTGAGTCGATTGAACAAGAACTTGCTTTTAATTGAAACCAACTCATCGATGTTTTTCTCTGAAATTAAAAAAGTTAAAAAGAGAGAACAGTTATTATATGGTATATACATATATCAAAGGAAAAAAATAAAAGAAAAGCTAAGTAAATTTTTACTTATAGTATGAGACCAACCGTAAAGTGAGCCACAAAGTTCTTCTTTCGATCGGATCAGCGTGGGCTGATGGGTCTCCTTTGGCTCAGTTACTAATAATTTTTGTTTTTTGGTCTACATCATCGTCAAATAGGGATAAGGCAGACACTTCACCTATCAAATACCATAAATGCTGATAAAATTTCTGTAAAGCTGCTTTCGAGATGTTTGTATCGATTGATTCGTAAGTCTTCATGGCCTTCAAAAGACACAAATCCTGGTAAGGTGCTTTTACAGCTAAAGTGCATTGGAACCAAGGCTTGACGTAGGCTGTCACTATGAACAGGCAGACGTCTAACAGAACTACCTTATCCTTGTTTGAAATTTTGAATTGCGATCTAAGTAATGATATTTTTAATGACTAAATTCCTCTCTCTTAAATTTCTGCTCTATATCACCCCTAAGAAATATTACTGAAGGCTCTATTAATTCTCGATAGCCATTTCTAACAATTTTTTATTTTGACAATTCCGTTGAGTAAAATTCCAACATTTTGTCAATTTCTGAGGTAATCATGCATGGTAGCTTTTCTGTATAGCATTGTATTTTCTCGGGATCGACATTCTCCAGTTTTCTCGGAACTTTTTAGATAATGTTAAGGCTTGTAGATATTTGGCTAATTTGGCCCCAAATACGCGTTTTCTACCAATTCGTAGACATGATGGTGGCACTCAAAAATAAGCATTTCTCAGTTCAATTTCTGTTCGAGAAACACACAAGCACCATTAATACGAACTGTGTTTGAAGCAGTAGTATCACAACAAAGAATTTGCACTTTATCTTCAAGATTCCAGTCGATGACTGTTCACTTTCTGAAGAATTGTCTAATTTTGGCACAGCCATAAGTTTTTCCTTATTACCATACGAAATAACTATTGGTAGACGTTCTTCTTTAGACTTGCGTGCATCTACTTAAAGCCGGCAACAGTTCGCCATTCCAATGGAGAGTTACAGTACCCGGTACCTCGTTTTGGAAGTCAACTTTTATAGTTTCTGGGCGCCCTTTTCGCTTTTCCGTACGAATTTTTTGAATGGAGAACTTGCTTATGGGAAATTTATCAGTGTTGTGTCCAAGTGCCTCATTAATTGCTTCAATAATAAACATAGAATTTCTCATCCTTAACTGACATCTACCTAATGCTGCTACTAATTTTTGGGTGATGAAATTGTTTCTCGTATAAGTTTTATTAGTATCGGACTGTGTGCTCGCTATCGGGAAGGGCAAATTTCCTTGTAAATCCATTATTCCAGAATCAAAAGACGAATTTCCTTGAAGTGGTTTATAAGATGATGTCGAAGTGGTTAAGGATGAAGAATAATTAGCACGCCGCTTTTGTTCCTCAATATTTCTAAAGCGTGTCTTTTCCTCTTTTTCGGTTAGTTTTTTGTCCACTCCAGATAAGCAACCAAGTCGACCGGGCTCTCTCTGGCGCTGCCAAAAAATCCTATCATCATTTTTCAATTTGTGCAATATCAAACAAATTGCTTAAGTTTGTAATAAACTCTTTTCGACGCTGCTCAAACACCTCGTGTGTTTTGTTTGCATTTTTTTGCAAATCTCTCCAGAATTGATATAAAGTAAATAGCTTCTTAACAGAGTTGGGTTAAGGTTTAGTCGGTACACGTACTTTTTCCCTATAAATAATGCACTCACGAATATTAAGATTTGCACTTTAACTGACACTTAAATTCACTTTACGAATATTAGAGAACAGAATCGCCAGCACTTGTCCTTTATAGGGAAGCTTTGAACCCGTAATTTGGTGTTTTATGCGCATATTTGAATTGCGTAACTCCACTGGCATGTTGACTGAATGAAAACAATGCGTTTACTAATAAAATATACAAGCAATAACAAGCATATCGATACCTTAACTTCCCCGCACCTTAGTATGCAAGTAGTGAGATGTTTCAATGCAAGTCGGCATGGGTTACCGTGGTTCTAAGTACGTGAAACTTTATTTATAATTGTAAACCATTCAAACAAAATTGGAGGGAATGCGTTGAAAAAAAAATAACTTTATTTCTCTTGGGGCACCCTTCTGCCTTCCCTGTATCTGCATACATATGTACATAAATTCCAAATGTTTAAAACAATGTTATTGCTTTTCGTAAATATTCTTACGTTCGTTATTTTATTTATTTTTTCCTAACATTGCTTTGTAGGAGCCGAACGTAGAAGAAAATGAGCCGAAAAAAAAAATCAAAGACCAACGCTCTGCTTGACTGTCTCTATTTTATTTTCGGGGTTTTTATAGTTTTCGCATACATTCGAATCATAGTACTTACATCGGCTTATATTGCAGATTTGGAGACATTTCGTTTAAATCATACGATCAGATAGCAATATATGTGGTATTTCAAAAGAACGAATAAATACAGTCTTGCGATCAAGTATGACAGCAAAAAAAAAATTTTTTTTTTTACTACAGCTTATTTCTTTGTTTATAAGAAATACAATTGTTATAAACAATAAGCACTGAAAGACAGCCTGGATCACTCCTGGAAACCGCCTATTGACGCCTGTAAAGTCCCAGAGAAATCTGTTTCGAAGGTTAGCCCATACAGACAGACAGACAGACACACATACAAACATTTTTTTAATGGTCGTTATTATTTTAATAGCATACAAGTAACGATATAAGCTTTAAAAATGCGCTTATTTCGATATAACAGACAGACATTTCAATTTTATTTATACGAGTATGTATAGATATTGTTACGAGTCTGCGAACATAACCGGGGCTCATCATTAAAATTTGACAGCTCATTCCTGTCATCTTCGTCTTTCTTTTGATGTGTCGACACCTATTTAATTTGATACTTCTGTCTTTCATTCTACAAGAGGAATAAACGTGTTTTCTAAACTCAGGTTGTATTTGGTTTTTGTTAATGGCAATTATTCTCCTCATCCTTTCATCGATTCTCTCAAATATTAGCAAAAACGCTACACTGGTGTCAGAAGTGGGATATCGATTCGATATGACGGAGGAATTTGCCGAAAGTTTACAGAAAGTTCTGTCCAAGTTGAATTCCATTACTACAAACATGGAACAACAACGTGGAGAGATTGCCTGCTTAAAATAACAACAACAGAGACACACAGAACAACTGCGCACATTGAGTGGAACAACTTTTGCGGATAAAGTTTTCCATTGCTCTACACCGAAAGGAAATGACTCGACAACTAACACTGTGGTCGTTATGGAGGCATAGGCAGTGGACAAACGTTATACCCAGAAATCTTCACAAAAAAAAGCGAGCCCAGCACTCAGCGGCACTTGTTCCCTCCGTCGTTTGATAGTCCCACAACGCTCTGGCGTGACTATCAGGTGCAATTTGACATCATCGCTAAAGCGAACGAGTGGACTTCCAAGAAAAAGGTATACACATTGGCTTCGTTGCTACGCGGCAAAAGCGTAGCTGTATTGTCTAATCTTGGACCCGTGGATCGTGCCGATTACGACAAGCTGGCCTCTGCTAAGGTTTCTTGGTCAAGCGTCTTTTCGTTTCAGAGAACAACGTCAGAAGGAAGATCTCGGTGCACTCGCGAGCAAGATCCAAAGGCTAACTAGAATTGTATTTGAGGACTGCCCTGCCGATGCCCAAGAGCGCATCGCAATTATACGGTTTGTGGATGGCATTAACAATCGCTCAGTTCAAGAGCACGTTACACTAGCCGAACCAAAGACGTTTACGGAAGCTGTATCTAGAGCTGTCACCGTTGAAGCTGCTCGACTTTCATCCCAACGAATTCACCAAACCCGGATCATCGAAATCAATGAAGATATGCCGCCGAATAATCGCACGACTCATCACCTACGTCTCCGAAAAAACGAAACTGGGTGTGGCGTAATGGAGCCGATCACTAGGTCGGGAAACGATCAGCAGTCAGTGACCACAGGTCAGCGCTGATGCAATGCATTCGACCCAAAATCTATAGCGTCCACCCCGACGACTGGCATAGCGGGTTTACGGTGGCAACACTTCTTGGCAACGGTGGCAAGGGTAAAACATCGTGTGGAGGTGGTGGTGGTCGATATCCCGCTTCCGGCCAGCTGCCAGAGTATTCTTGGCATCGATGTACTGCAAACTACGAGGAGTGTTTTGGACTTTTTATCACATCAAATCAAGATTGGTAAACATCAGATCCAGTTGACCTGTGAGCGAGACAAAGTTCAACACAACTGCCAAAACGATATAGGTGGAGATACTCAGCGTATTGTTTTCTGCGTACTGCAAACGAAGACATCTTATTCCCACGAGCAGAAACAATCATTCAAACCGTTGCTTCTGCAACCAACTCATTCGAAGGAATCGTCTCTCCGATAGGAAGCAACTTACCAAAAGTGTTGTTAATTGGAAAATCGGTTAATCAGATGTAAGGTGGAGCAGTATTTGTTCGAGTAGCTAATTTGGATGATCATTCAGCTGCTCTACCAATCAATGCTAATATAGCACGCTTTGAGGAGGTCGAATGTCTGGATATGGGACGATCAAACTTGGAGACTTGACTTGATTTCTTTTCGGATCTGATTGTACGTTCACAGGCACATATTCCGCCAACACAACGACTAGTCGCCAAAAATTTACTTTGAGAATACGCCGATGTCTTTTCAAGTGGGCCGGACGATTTAGACAGGGCCGACATTGTTCAACATAGAATTGATGTTGGTGATGCGAAGCCGCTTAAACAACCTCCGCGTAGGATGCCACTCGCCAAACAAGAGGAGTCTCAACGAATAATTGAAGATATGCTGTGCCGAGATATTATTGAGCCTTCTTCAAGTCCTTGGTCCACATCTGTCGTCATGGTTAAAAAGTAGGATGGGTCGACCAGGTTTTCTATGGACTATCGCCGATTAAATTATGTCACCATTAAGGACTCGTTCCCACTGCCCCACATAGATGACACCCTCAATCCCGCAGCCGGCTCCGTATGGTTCAGTACGGTGGATTAAGAAGTGGAGCGTCTCGAATTTTCACCAGTTCTTCAGAAAAACAAAGTTTAGTTTTAAATGCATTTTATTTCTTAAATCATTAATTCTTACATACTAACAAAAAATGCTTAAATGCTAGCTTAAAATTACTTAACAATCTTATACTAACTTACTGGCCCCACACAGGCACTCTAAGCTACTCTAAATTCTTATATCTATGTCTTTCGACTTTATTTACATTTTATTTATTAATACTTATTTTCTATGCTTAAGGCTAAGAAAAGAATTTAACAAAAAACTTAGCATATGGACGTAATTTTTTATTTTTTATAAAAACTTAATATCTAACTTAAAATATACCTTAGTCTACCTAACCTACATACACAATACACACACATAGATATTATACACAATTATATACATATATTAGTATATACAAAGGTATATACTAATATATGTATATATTTCTTAAATGCTAACCTAAACCTATGCAAGCTGGCCATCGCTATTCACAGAGCAAATAGATTGGTCAGCTCTGCCTCATTAGTGAGGCTGGTCCGTAATTGACGGAAACGACGACGAAGCATCTTCTCCATCATTCAACCACCAGAAATGCTGGTGCTGCCGAACGACATCCCTCTTATCGCGATTCCCCACCGCCCTACTGAACCTGAGACGATCCACACTGCCGTGTGCGACGTCTCTGCCGTAGTTGAGTCGCCTGTCCCCAGCTTTCCGAGCGACATGGAAGATTAACGGGACCGCTGATCTATCCTGGATCAACCCTATCTGATCTAGGTAGAGGAATGCTTCCGGTGGAACGAAGCCGTCAGAGCGCACACTCTCGTGGTAAAGGTAGTTGGGGTAGTAAGCCCCCGATATCAGGTTATTCGTCGAGGCCATTGCTCTTGCGATGTGTCTTCGAGTCAGCTTAATTACGAAGTTGTCCACTCGTATTAGGTTCGCTCTGTTGTAAAGGACCTCATTACGATAAAATTTTTTGTACTCCGACTCTGGTGTTCTGTACAAGCGAAGGCAAGCCCTAAGGCAAGCCCTCTCAAACACCCGAATCTTTTCCATTAAGCTTGCTCGCACATTGAACCACACGGGGCACCCGAATACCAGCATGGGCCTGATAAGGGCCATATAGCAGATTACCTTTACCCCCGCATCGAGTTGGCTGCTATAAAACAGTCTCTTTGTAAGAGCAAAAGCGCCTTTAGCTCTGGCCAGAGCAGCATCTACATTTTTGTCAAAATACAGAAACTGATCTAGCCAGATCCCAAGGTATCTGACTACATTTCGACAGGCAAGAGGCTGTCCGTGTTGTCCAATGATCGAGAACTTTCGCCAATTTTTTCTAGTATCCCTAGAGGCTCCAGACAACGGCGTCCTAAAGAGAATGGTTTCCGACTTCTGAAAGTTGATTTTCAACTTCCAGTCATCGCAAAATCGTCTTATCTTATCGAAGTCACGCTGCAAGAGAGTATTAATGACCTCGATTTTTGTACCTGTTCTGTACGCTATCAAATCGTCTGCGTACGCAATAGTATGGGGAAGTGAACTTATCAAGTCGCTTGTATAAATGTTGAATAGGATCGGCGAATTGACCGCGCCTTGCTGAAGACCATTTTTAATTTGAAATATTCCAACAGAAGTCACATCGCCATTTTTCACGATGAAATGTCTGTTGGTTAGCATATTATAAAGAATGTACAAGAGTGGTTTACTGATCCCCAGCCTAGTCAGCTTATAGAAAAGACCCTCTAACCATACGGTATCGAAGGCCTTCTCCAAGTCAACAAGGCAGGCACCAGTACATTGCTTTTTGCCCTTATTCCATTGGATATCGGACACCAGTTTAGACGCGGCATGTGAGATATCATGTCCCGCCTTAAAACCGAATTGATTATCCGGAACTATATGTTTGTCCTCAACCCACCTAGACAGAGCTCTATTGATCACCTTCTCGAAAACCTTACTGATATTCGGAAGGAGACTTATCGACCGGAGATTCGCCGGATTGGATATATCCTTTCCCTTTTTCGGGATAGGTTGCACCACTGCCGTTTTCCAATGCGCTGGATAATGTGCATTATTCATTGCATTATTAAACAGGGTGGTGTAAATGTCCACCGCTTCTAGAGGAAGATGTCGAAGCACGATGTTCGGAATACCATCGGTCCCCACTGATTTCTTAGCCCTGATTGTGTCGAAGATCTCATGGAGCTCTTCCTTCGAAATGAACGGGGGTAGGTCACCCTCTCTGGTAATGACATTATTTGCCATATTTTCTTCGCTGAACCGGGTGAAACCGGAGCCCTCGGATCGCCAGTTCTCTACTTCATTTCGAATGTAGAGGTCGTGCACCAAGATGCGATTATCCAGGTCATAATTAGGTCCACTGCAATCAGTGGCCTTGTATATTTCCTGGAAAGTCGCCCCTATGGCCTCAACCTTCTCCTGTGGATCCTCGATCACAAAGAAGTCGTCATCATCAGCGGCCTCATTTGGATCAATACCTGCTATTGTCAGTAAACGTTCGTTGTCTGTTGTCCGGGCTATTTTAAGACACTGAAGGTCGTTTTGATTTTTTCTCCGAAATAGTTTATTTATTTGCGGGAACATATTCGGGTTGCTGGAGTTTACAGCCCGAACCCTGTTGTTCCAATACGAACTTACAGAAATTCTGTAATTCTCTTTTATTAACGTTTGAATATTTTTAATCGACGACTTCAGTGTCCTAATCTCCGGGTCTTGTCTGTCAGTAAACTGTCTGTACAAGTTTTTGAGTCTTGTCAGAAGTCTACTTTTCTGTCGGTGCAGTGCGTCAATAGTAGGATTGCGGAACAGGTCTTCGTTAGTCGTATGTCGATATCGCGGTATTGTTGTGTCCATAGTTTGTTTAATTGTCTCGTCCATTTGTTTTAGGTGATTGTCGATCTCCTCGTTTGACAAATTCCTATTGGACGGTGGGTGGAGCATATTCGAGGAGAGTGCTCTTGTCAATGTTGCGGAGAAGCGTGTCCATCGAGTCTTACTGTAGTTGTAAGAATATCTTTGGACAAACTCCTCCAATTCCGCAATTTCGTTGGGAACTGTAATTTCGGTGCTAAAACCGCAATGGTCACTGTCATACACGAACGTGCGCAGACAGTTTAGCGTTTGTAAATTCGTACCTGTCAGTCGTATACGTTCGTCGTACAGCAGTAGATCCAAATAAGACCCGCCTCTGGGAAACGACGGGTTATCCGTCGCTTTAAGACCGAGTCTGTACATGACATCGTGCTGACCCCACCAATCGAGTAGTAGGTTCCCTCTAGTATTTGGCAAATTATTTCCCCAATCTCTGTGTTTAGCGTTGAAATCTCCGCCGATTATGAAATAATTCTCCCCCGATTCCAGTCTCAGAAGTCGAAAAAGGGTATCGAGCTCTGTAATGAATAAAGTGGAATGTGAAGCCTCAGGTGCATAAACAGAGGCCAAGTACAGCCGCTTTCCACTGCGGAGCGGGATGTAAATGACGACTGCCTCTAACACCCGGAACCTACGCAACACTCCCTTGTACACTCTGTGAAATTTTATACCTTGCTTAATGAAGATCGCGACACCGCCTCCACATTTGGATCGGGGCCGGTTTCTTCTTCTAACAATATAATTATTGTACTCCAGTTTGTGCTTATCGGTTAGCTTGGTTTCGCTAGCGAAAAGCACATCAGGAGTTTGGTCTTGCAGCAATTTAAACATCGCGGCTCTTCGTTCGATCCTAATCAGTGAATTAACATTCACCGCAAGGACCTTCAAAGTTTGCTCCACCATGTGCGTACCCATTACGACATGTGTTGCGTTAGGCCCGGCAGCAGCGCGTAGATCTGGTCCACCCGCTTGGCCTGTTCTTGCACCTGCTTTTGCAGCTGAGCCATCTGCCCTTGGATTGCGAGCAAGATGGCCAGCATGTTGGGTGCAGCTTCCGTTGTTCTCGGCATTGACGCCGGAGAAGCAACAGTCGCTTGCTGTACCGTAGCCCCCCTACCTGCAGCCATTTGGGCGTAGGAAATTTGGGGCGTGACGGCTGGTGTTTGAAACCTAACAGGTGAACGTTTGACCTCCACCTTCTGCTGCCGAGCCATTTTTGCTTTTTTAATGTCGGCGAACTTAGGACAACCCCGATAGTTTGCGGTGTGTCCTACGTTCCCACATAACACGCACGAGAGCTGAGTCCTATCGGACGCTCCGTCCCTACCCAGAGAACACTCCTCGGAACTGTGGTTCTTTGCGCACTTCACGCATCGAGGCTGCATATGGCAGTTCGAAGCGGCGTGTCCGAACCTCTGGCAGCGAACGCATTGTATAACGCCTTCGCTCCTTTTTAATTTTTCCCAGTGAACCACCTGGTAGTCTAGGACAGTAATACTCCTTAGACTATCCAGACGGCTTTCGGGACTGAGCTGCACCAGGAAGAACGACAGACTCCGTTTCTCCCGCCTGGCTCTAGCTGTGGTAAATGGCTTTACCCCCACGAACTTGAGTCCTTCGCACTCTTTCTCTTTGAGCAGTGCCAAGATCTCCTCAGGATCAGAAGACGGTTCCAACCCCTTCAGCAACATCGATTGCCGCTTTTCACACTTCGGTGTGAAAGAGTAGTGCTCCGTCGTCGTTTCCTTTAGGAGCTCTTTCACTTTCGCGTAGCCCTCCACTGTATTACAGTGGATGGCATGGCGATCGTTCCCCAATCTCTTAATATTAAAATTATTACCAATGACCAACTTACACAGGTCCTTGGTAGCATTTACCTCCAATTTATAGGTGTTGATAGGCGGCACCTTCTCCTTCTTCTTCTGCTGCTGCTGCTGCTGTTGCTGCTGCTGCTGCTGTTGTTGTTGTTGTTGTTGTTGTTGTTGTTGTTGTTGCTGCTGCTGTTTTTGCTGTTGCCGTTTTTGTGGCTGCTGCTGTTTTAGTTGTGGCCGTTGTTGTGACTGCTCTTGTTGTTGCTGCTGCTGTTTCTTAGGCTTTTGTTGTTCTGTTTGCTTTTGAGCAAGCTGCTGTTGTTGGGATTGCTCCTGCTCTTCCCTCTTCCTTCTTAGCATTTGCCTTTCCTTTATGGCCAGCACTCTTTGCTGTAGCATTTTGATGCTGCTACTTATGGCCTGCATTTCTTCCTCTTCATCATCGGATTCGCTCGCTGCCAATGAAGCGAAGTTGTTCCCTTCCCTTACCCCGCCAATCACCTTTACAGTGGCCGTTGGTAGGGCGGGACGTTTTTCTAAGTTAGAAGGTGGACTAAGCTTCCTCCTTCTCTTTGGTTTTGGCGTTTGGCTCGAACCACTCGAAGCCTCACCTGATACATCAGCAGATCCCGCTGTTAACATAGCGGACCGCTCTCCACAATCCATCACGTGATGGACAACACTAGTACCACTTTAACTTGTTTTGAATTTATTTCAAATGAAAATAAAATAAAATAAAATAAAAAAAAAAAAAAAAAAAAAAATGTGAAGAGTACACACGGGGATTCGAACCCACGACCTGTACTATGCCGGCCGAGCACGCTAACGCTCTGCTAATTGGAGCCTATAGAAATTACTTCAAATGTCACTTTGTTATTTTGTTATTAATATGCACTCGCAAGCCGAAACACGTCTGTTCTCCACGGAGATATGTGAACGACTGATTCAGAAAAACAAAGGCTAGAAGAGAATGCACGCAGCCTGGAAGCCAATAAAAAAGGCAAAGTTTTTAAAAGAAAAACTAAGGCCACAAATGTGTTATACAATTTTCAAACTCATACAAAAATAACCAAAGGGGAAAAAGGGCTGATGTATCGTCATCTGAAAGTGACAATGTTGAAATACACTATGCTGAATCTGATGATTCACCAGGAAATTTCATGGAAAATTAAAGCTTTTCCTATGTTAAGTCAAATGAAATGGAAGAATCTACTAATACATTAGATAATGTTCAGATATCGTTAGAACTTGGAAACTATGTTTTAGTTAAGTTGCAGGGAAACATAAGGCAGCAAGTTTTTTATGTTGGGCAAATAATTGAAAAGTTTAGCGATACAGCTTTTAATGTAAGTTTTCTTCGAGGGTAAATAATTCTAAAACAGATTTTATTGAACCACCGAAAGACTATAGATCGATTATCTCAAAAAGCGAAATTGAGCTTAAATTACCTGATCCTACCAATTTAGCCTCAACTTTCAGGTGCCAAAAAAAATACAACTTTAAATTTAATTTTTCAAGCTACAATGTCAAATAAATTTATTATTTATAGTACAATATTAATATTAGTATTCCTGACTTTAATTAACAATTGAATTGATATATTTCGTATTTTCACAATATTTTCAACATGCTTTATATTCCTAACTATGTGATATTTTAAATTTTTTTTTTTTTTGACTGAATCGAACCTAACTTTTGTTTAATTGAAATATTGTTTTTTCTTTTATTGAATTAATTTTATGTTTTGTTATGTTTTCTTAAGTTTTTTAAATAAAAGAAAAAAAAAAAAACGAAATCGTTGCTATTTTTTTAAAAAAATAACTTGATAGCCGAATGACTGCCATCAAATGCCGAAGATGCCCCGAGTTGGGGCACATTCAGCAAAATGACTTGAGTTTTTGAAAAAGGGAAATTGTTGAATAGAATTAACAATAAATGTAAACTTTTTTTTAAAGCATTCTTCAATAGTGAAGTTGTCTATAACTTCAAAGAAATTTGTATTTAGTGTGTTATTAAAAGAATGGTGAAGCATAAAAAAAAACAACGGATGTGACCCGGTTTACCATACTTTTCGCCAAAAATTTTTACCTAATTGGTCATCTGGGGTCAGCAGCTAAGAGAGCAGTGACATGAGCGCATGCGTTGGCTTTTCGACCGCATATGATTTGCGTACTCCGTGAGGAAATAGAGAGCTAAAAAGAGCGATGTTGCATTCCAATCACTATAACACACATTTTTTTCAATTTAAAACTGTCTTGACCCCATGCTCCTAATTTAGGGTTAAGTATTTTACAATATGTTGAATTAATTTATAAAAATGAATTGGATTAATAAGTGATCTTACTCAAGCTATAATCAATTACAATAATTCTAAATTGATTTATATAAGTTGAAAAAATTTAATTACAGTAAGGAGTGGAAAATGTTAATGCTGTAAATAGTGCATTCTTAATAGTTATCTCCTAGGTATCGAAAAAGGGCATTACTAAAACTACTCGTATGATAAAGTCGTCTTATGTTAAGAGGGAATGAATTCCAGAGACGAATAGCATGAACAAAAAATTGCCGATCCGAACGATTAGATTACGAGAAACTTAGCTTGCCGTATAGATGTTGAGTTTGTTTGCTGGTTATTATCTTTATTAAGTATTTAATTATGCAGTAGTCTAAATATAATAATATAATATAATATATAATAATATATATAATATATAATAATAATATAAAATCTTTATTTCAATGAAAACTTAAGGCTAAGCATAGACTTTATAAGAAACAATTCAGTTAAAATAAAAAGTTTTTACAATGAAGTAGATAAGAATATTCAAATGCCAAAGGGACATGTGATGAATTTTCTGTGAAATACGATTACATTCGAATATATTAGAGGTGGGTCGTATTGGTTTTTTGTGTTAACGAAACGAAACAGTTATTTGAAGAAATATAACTAGTAAAAAAACTAGTTACAAAAAACGTTTTAATTTTAATAGTAATTTTTTAAAGGTACTTTTGCTTCGAAACATGATAAATTGATAGACAAAATTATTAATTTTTTTTTTTCAATCTGGATACTGGCAAGTGGAAGTACACCACGAAGATAGAGAGAAGACTGCGTTCGTAACAAGAGATGGTCTGTTCAAAGTCATGATTTTTGGGTTGACTAGCGCACCTGCCACTTTTGAACGCCTCATGTCAAATATCTTGCATGGATTGCCAATGGAAACATGCTTAATTTATCTGGATGACATTTTAATCCGCGGTAACACCTTCGAAGAAATGGTTACTAACCTCCGTTCTGTTTTTAGTCGTCTAAGCCGTTCAGGTTTAGTCCAGCCAAATGCAACCTTTTTCAACAAGAAGTTCATTTTCTGTGGCACATAGTTAGTGGAGAGGGAGTGTCACCCGACCCCGGGAAGATCGATGTTGTTCGTAACTGGCCTAATCCGACGAATATATCCCAGCTGCGGAGCTTTATTCAACTTTGCACCTATTATTGACGCTTTGCACTCCAATTTGTTACCATCGCTCGTCCATTGCACCAGTCGACTGAAAATAATTCTGCATTTTTATGGATCGAACAGTGCGAAAGGGCTTTTAATGATCCTTAAGGAATGGCTTACATCAGTCCCAATTTTGGAGCATACTCAATCCGGTGAAGAATTTCTTCTGGATACTGACTTATGCGACTATGGTTTGGGAGCTGTGTTGTCTGAGATGCAGAGCGGAACGGAGCCAGTTATTGGGTATTTCAGCAGAACCTTAAACCAGGCGGAGCGTCATTATTGTACCACCCGTAAGGAGCTGCTGGCTTTAGTAAACATTTCTATGTTTATCTTTATGGCCGGGAGTTCTTGGTACGGACGGATCATGCGGCACTAAACTCGCTGTTATCATTTAAAAAAACCTGAGGAGCAACTAGGGCGGTGGATAGAACGCCTTCAACAATGCGATTACCGTGTGCAACATAAGGCGGGAAAGTCGCATCTAAATGCGGATGCATGAACTGCTATCACTGTGAATCGAAAGGGAATCGTTTTCAGCTTGTGAGTAGTGATTGTGAGTAGTGATTTTTATATTGATAAGCTCAGGCGTATTCAGGAGGAGGACGAAATTCTCTCGGTGGTAATGCAGTGGGTCATGGATGGCCTCAGGCCAGATTGGCAGGAAGAGTCAAGAGAAACTGGCGATATTAAAGCTGATTGGACACAATTTTCTTCCTTAGTTCTACGAGAAAATTTGTTATGCACCCTCCTGTGCATCAACTACCACAACGCTTACTTCCAATAATTCCTCGAAGTCTCTCAAAAAAATTTATAGGAATGTACCACGACGCACCAACCGGAGGACACTTTGGACAAATAAAACCTTTGGAAAGCTAAGATCACGTTTTTATTGGATCGGTGCCAGAAAGAACGTTGAGCGTTACTGTGTTGAATTAAATGTGCGCTGCTAAACGAGGGCCGCAAACCAAAACGAAATCGGTTATGCAGGTTTATCTAGCTGGCGAGGCGGAAATAAGTACGTGCTTGTACTGATGGACTACTTCTCGAAAGGGGTTGAAGTGTTTCCAATGCCGAACCAAACTATTGGCACCGTTGTGAAAATCTTAGTGAATCAAGGATTCTACCATCATGAAGTGCCATTGCAGCTACACTCAGACCAAGGGCGTAATTTTGAGTCGACTGTATTTCAGAATATTATGAAAATCATGACGGCATGGTAGAGCGGCTGAACCGCACAATACTTCATTACCTTGACAAATTCATCCTCGATAAACAGGACGATTGGGATGACCTTTTTCCCCTTTTCGCCATGGCCTACTGTTCGCCAATTCAAGTTAGTTAAGGGACTAAATTTGCAATGTTGTTTGGACGAGATATGCGACTTCCACCAGACTTGATATTTGGACTGGACGGAAACTGTAAGATGAACCAGCAGAAATTCACGACAAAACTAGACATGAATTACAGCGATCTTGTATCCGAATGAATTCCAGGTATGATTTCAATTTAAACTCTCTTAAATTCCAGATGGGAGACTTTGTGTTGCTTTACAATCCAAGAAGAGGACTTCGTCTGTGTTGTAAACTTCAATCGGACTGGTACGGTCCATATAGAGTCATGACGGATTTAACGGATGTCACAATCAAAATCCAGAAGACACTGCTGTCCAATGCCAAGATAGTGCAAGTCAATCGGCTGACACCGTATCGAGGCACCAATTTCAGTGCCTGGCACCCGCAAGAACGGCTTTCGTCAGGAGTAGCTCCATCTCCAGGAGGGGAAAGTGCTACGAGTTTGCGAACATAACCGGGGCTCACCACTAAAATTTGATAACTCATCCTGTCATCTTCATCTTTCTTCCGATGTGTCGACACCTATTTAATTTGACACTTCTGTCTTTCATTCTACAAGAGGAATAAACGTGTTTTCTAACCACAGGTTGTATTTGGTTTTTGTTAATCGCAATTATTCTCCTCATCCTTTCATCGATTCTCTCAAATATTAGCAAAAACGCTATTATACCATATGTTATGAAGTCAGCTAAGGGTGAAACAGATGCTAAACTGGTCGTTAGTTTTCAATTTTTGCTTTGTTTCTTTCGCCAATTAATTATTTTATTATTTTTGTTGATGATATGAGGTGGTTTTCGAAAGGCAAGCCAAGTCTTTGTATTGGGTTGAGTTCAAAAGTAATTTCTGGTTTAAGTGTTTAATAAAATAAAATATTAAACTTTAATCCATCATATATTTTCCATTTTGTGCGATGACCTTCTGCCACTTTCCTGTCAACCTCATGATTCTGTATTTATAGAACTTCTGGTCCACAGTAACACAAAACGGGACCGAGTGCGGTTTCAGGTCATCATCATTGGTGAAAGTTTTACCATTTAAAGAGTTTTGCAAACTTCGAAACAAAGGAAAATCTGATGGTGCAAGGTAGGGCTTGTGTGATGGATGTATCATCGCTTCCCAACCAAAGTTAAATTATTTTTAACGAGTAACCAAATATTTGTGTGGTGTACCCTTGTCATGGTCGAACACGATTTCCTTATGTTTTTTTTTGATTGCTTCATCCAGTTTCATTTGTTGTTGCCAGTAAACATCTCAATTGGTCCTTGTAGGCAACTTAAAATTCACCAGATCGCAAATTGATAACACAACCTTCTTTCAATGTAGTTCAGCTCTCGATATGGTTTATGCTTAGTGATCACGTAGTCGATCCATATTTCATCACAAGCTATGATTTGTTTTAAAAATGGATCAATTTCATTGCCTTCAAAATCCATATCGCAAATATTAATTCGTTGTGTTAAATGAATTCCGAATGAAACCAAATTGTTGAGATTTTTTTCTAAGTGATTTTCAGTTGTTGCGTGTGATGCATTTAACCTCCCTGTAATCTTTCTCATAGTCATAAAATGATCTGATTCAATAATGACTTTGATTTAGCCATCATCACATTCAGTTTTCCCACCAGATCGTTGGTCATCTTTAAGTGAGCGCAATTTCTTAAAACAATTCTGTCACTTACGTTGTGTTAAGTATTAAACACCATAAATTTGAAATAGATATTTCTTTGTGAGCCCCTTGTCTTTACGGAAATACATAGATACGGAAACAAAAAAGCAAAATATTTTGAAAAGATTCGTTTTTGCTACACGTGTAAAAATTTGCACTAGACCAATAGGTGTATGTAAATAAAATTACGCCCTCATGTCTGCACTTACTTCGCACAACTGCATGCCTACCCTTAGCGAACATTTGTACCTCAGTATATTTACGAGGTGTGTTCAGAAAATAACGAGAATTTTAAAATTTTGCGGATTTGGAGAGTCAGATTGTCCAATTTTTTTATAAGGTTGGTATTCATGCCCCTGAAGTATGATAAAATTTTCAGCTGTATTCATTGTTTACTTTGTCTGTGGCAGCCGCTAAGGATACACTTTTTTTTTAGCTTGGCGATTTTCGTTTGTTAAAAGAAATGGATCAAAGAATTTGCATAAAATTTTGCGTAAAAAATTAAATAAAGTGTAACAATCTGTGTGAAATATTAACAAATTCTATGTTATATTGGTATACATGTCCCTGAAATGTATACCAAAATAATAAAAAAAAATTTGACAATCAAACTCTAAAACCGCGGAATTTATAAATTCGGGTTATTTTCTGAACTCACTTCGCTCCTGCAAAAAATTTGGCTTAAATGATAAATATTTTGTTTTCTGAAGACCTGGTGTTTGTTGTTTTGAATCCAATGCATTTTTTTATTCCAAACAAATGAAAAATTGTATTTTAACCAAAAGGTTGAAGAACAATCAAGAAAAAATTTAGGATAAGAAAACATGTTATTCCTACAGCAGACTTTGGTTACACTTTGTACATTTATAAAAGTGCCTGATATGCTGTCTACATACGAGTATATTGTAGATTCGCGGCAATTTAGGCAGTTTTGCAGAGTTTTGCGCTTCATTGTATTTTGCAGTACCCCTTTGCATTTTGAGGACTATATTTTATGGTGGTCCGAAGAATTTTCGGGCTAAAAATAGAAAATATTTTCAAGTATTCCCAAAAAACAATACTTACTCGTAATTATAATTTACGTTTAATAAATGTCCAAGAAATGCTTCTAGAGCTTGATCTATCGTGTAAGAATTCTGTCTCCGATTTGAGATTGTACAATTTTCTTGGTAAGTGAATGTATGAAGTTGCGTCTGTTATGTAATACTAGATGGAGTGAAAAGTGACTTCCTTGGGAATTAAAAAAAAATTTTTTTTTGAAATGTTTTTTTATATTATTCAATACAGTCCCCTTTTAGTTTGATACACTTATTCCAGCGATTTTCCAACTTCTTGATCCCGTCCGAAAAGTAATTTTCCGGAAGGTCTGCAAAATACTCCTCTATGGCGTCGATGATTTCCTCGCGTGAGCTGAATTTTTTATTGATGAGGTATCTTATGAGGTTTGGGAAGAGATAATAGTCCGAGGGATCCAAATCCAGTTACCAATCGACGCCAAAAGTTCGCCCGATTCCGCATCACAAAGTCCAAACACTCTTTCGAAGTGCTCTCGCGTTCGTGTTTTTGGTCAGGAGTGAACATGCGCGGTACCCAGCGGCAGGATAACTTTTTCATATGCAGAATATTGCCCAAAATGTGGCGTGTGCGCTCAGTACTAATCTTTGTGGTATCTATAGCATCCTGCTATAGTTGTAGGACTACCATTGATCAAGCTCCTCTAATTCCAATGCAGTGCTGAGACCGCGACGGTCATTGTCATACACGAAAGTGGGCAGACAGTTTATAGTATGTTGAGTCGTGCCTGTCAGTCCTACATATGTCGAACAGCAGCAAATCCAGATAGGAGTTGTGTCTGGGAAATGACGGACTATTGTCTGCTTTAAGATCTAGCCGGTACCTAACACTGTACTAGCCCCACCAATTGATTAGTAGATTCCCTCTAATGTTTGGTGTATTATTTCCCCAATTTCTATATTGGGCGCTTAAATCTCCGCCGATAATAAAATAATTCTCTCCAATTTCGGCCTTAGGAATTGGAAAAGCGTCTCAAACTCTGTGGTAAATAAGGTGGGAATAAGGGCTTTCCACTACGAAGAGGAATATGCAATATGCATGCTTCCAGCACCTGGAACCTACGTACTACACGACTGTATACTCTTTTAAAACTCTTCTTACACAGATCGCAACGTCTCCTCTTTTCATAGAATTAGGTCGGTTTCTTCGCACTATTTTATATCTTCTGTGCCCTATTTTGTGTTTTTTTTTTGGATAGATCAGTAACATTAAACGAAAGCAAATCAGCGGCTTGGTCTTCAAGCACCGTAAACTTTGTTGCTCTTCATTCGATACTTATCAGTCAACGCAAGGATCTCCGCCATGTTCGTACGCATTACAACTGGAGGTGAGTTAGGCCCGGCATTAGCGCGTAGATTTGATCCACACGTGAAGCCTGTTCGTTTAGCTGACGTTGGAGCGTTGGATAGAGAGCAATACTATATAGCTACCGAGGCCAATAAACTACCACTTTCGCGACGGCCACCCACTAAACGAGTAGTAGTTATGAAAAACCAATGTCAGAGACCTTTTATCAATTACGCACTAAACCAACTCGAACGAAGTTGCAGGTATAAGTTAGTTATTGAAGAAAATGATACGTAAATACATACATATGCATATATTTTTTTTAGGGAACTATTGGCAGATGTATGAATTCAATTAGGGCAGCTTAAGATCCAGTATCTTTTATTGGGTGATACTTTAAACAGGACAAATAAGAGTACTAATTAAAAGTAAATAAACAATTATTGCAATACTATATTTTTATTGTTAACAAATGATTTATAACATTGAATTGAAAATTAAGCAGTCAGTATAAAATTTTTTCTGATAGAGATAAAAGAACTGCTATGGTAATACTCCTTATTTTAATAGGTAAACGACTAAATACTTTGGGAGTAAAGCGGTATACAAATTTAAAAATATATGAGTATAACAGCCAGAGATCTTTCATTGCTGCGGTGTTAGTAAGCAGCTGAGTTCTGATTGAGTAAATTTCCTCTTCTTAAGTAAAATATTTTCAAGTATCCTAGAGCTTAAAACTACAACTATTCTCATATCGTCTTTTCTTTCAAATAATCCTCAATAAACGTTTTAGGGCAACGATTAACGGTTTGAAATTGCAGCTATATGTGCCAGTTCAGCACATCAATTCATGTTGCAGCTTCGAATGCACCAAAGCAAATAAATTATCTCTAGAAGTTTACGACAGCAAAATTGTCTGTATTTTCTTAATGTGGGAGCATGGGCACTCCACTCTATTTTATTACCAATATTTAATCCCAGATATTTGAAAACAGGAACGTTACTAATTGTGAAACAGTTGGGAGAGTAATTAATGTCTGAATCATGTATTACAGCAATGTCCTTGTTCACACCACAAGTACTCGTATAAGCATTAATAATCATGTTTTTACAGGCTGCGCCATGCATTGTAAAATTGTGAGGACTTATATATTAATTAGGAGGACTTCAAAGTCATGATTAATATCAGCCAAAAAGTCGAGTCCTGGTGTACAAAAATAAGAACTTTCTGTATCATCAGGGAATACAGATTTAGTCCCTTTTAAAACTTGACTGAAAATACGATTTATAAATATCAGGACAAATATTGTACCTAGAAGGGAACCTCGTGGAACACCGATTGGAATATTTAACCACTCACTGAGATATCTCCCTATCCTAACAATTTGCTTCCTATCTTGAAGATATGACACAGACCAACCAAGAATAAGCCCTCTAAATTTGCATCGTGGTTCACAGTATCGAGAGCCTGGGTAATGTCAATGAAGAGTGCATCCATACTGATGCAGATTGAAGAAAGAGTACGCTTGAAGAAAGGTCACAATTCTCTCTTCGACCATTTTTTCAAAAATTTTTGAGGACGCCGAAGTGGCGAAGTAAGCCTATAATTATTTAAATTCTTTTTGTCACCTTTTTTCCAAAATTGGTATAACCTCAGAAATTTTCCGGCTCTCTGAAAATATTACACTGTGATTGTCATGTTAAAGATATGTGCCAAAAGGCTACAATATTTCATGTAATTTTTTTTAAAAAGCTATTTGAACACACCCAATACGAGTGGCCAAACCGCACTTTTTAATTCAAAATAATTTTATAGAGCTTCAAATTAGGAATAGGTTCAAACAAAAACTTCCTGGTTGATTTGGTTCCGCCTTGAAGCAATTTGGCGAACACTGGTTCGGAGACACTGCATTAACGGCTGCATCAAGCAGAGCATTGCTGCGAGCACATGTAAAACACTCGTTACAGGAATTGGCCATGTCAGTCGGGTTACTTCTGTTACTATCCTCAGAATTTACGCAGGACGGTGCTTCAAGAGATGTATTTTTTGTAAATAATTCGGCATCCCGTTTTAGGGTCACCTTTAACTCAATGAAATTTACCAACATACTAATTCTCTTTGCATTATAAAATTACAGAGGCTATCACTTTGGATAGCTTCCACAAGCTCTACGAATTTACATTCCAATGTAACAAAAGTTAGTGGCTTTCATTATTGCGTAAGATGCGCCAGTTTGACTTCGGCTGTCACAACTCACACTATGCTGCACCTCTTTTTTTCTTCATGCGGTAAAGGGATTGAAATTGGGATCTCTATATTGCTGAGCTCACCCTAAAAATAGCAATTCCAAGTTGATACAATTTTTCCCATAACATTATCCACCAATCTCTCTGAGACAAACTGCAAATATATCAAACTCAAAACAATGTTTTCCGCACTTCCCACTATCTTAAAAGACATAACTCGCCCGCAATTAATTACTAACCCTTCATATTTTATAAATGTGATTCACATACCCTGAACAGCCGCACTGTTACCACGAACGAAAATTATCCGAGAATTCTCTTAACTAAAACCGACCTAAGGGCACAGCTAAAAGTGAAACGGCTTTCCAGGGTGGTTTCACTTTAGTGCTACCACTAAAACAACCATGTTGGCGTTATGTAAGGTGATAATTGCTCGGTTACTCAATAATAACACCATCCAAAATAATAGAGCGCACATGTGCTCTTATGGGTCAGCAGCTTATTCTGGATGTTCGTATAGCGTACTGGTATGTCCAAGGACATTTCTTCCCACCAACAATAGGTTCGAACCTTTGAGTCATCACTTAATGAGTTCCGAATGACATCTCATTTTAATATCGCAACCTTCTGTTCCCATTTAATTTCTATATACGCAACGTGACAGATAGACATGGCCCGGCATTGCTTTGCCATGCCTTGCCTTACTTTTCCTGACTTTTGTCCGCCCCATTTATTCGAAAACGTATTACTCAATCCGAAAAGTTAATAAAGAAATCCGTAAAATACCAAGCGGTGCCGCATTGAAACCGCAGATGGCGATAACCTCCGATACATACAAACGTATTGCGCTGTGCCGACCTTTTGCTTGCGATAAATCTTCGATGGAATCTTATGGTGCTGTAGGATTCATCCAGAAGAACCGATGGCAAAGGCATCAAAGCCCATAAATAACGGTGCTGCAATTACATTTTTCCCCCTAAACCAGAGGTACAAGATGAGACAAGCGTATGGGTAGTAGTGAGGAGGGTGGCATAAAGAAACCAAATGGCCATAAACGACCCTCTGTTGAAGCTATTATAGTCGATTCCTCCAGACGCCACCACCGCACCATCAGCGACATTATTAAGAAAAAGGATAACAAATCTTAATTTGAAAACGTTTACGTATCGTCTGTAGTATGTGAGTGTGTACGTCAGTATGTCATACTTCCTGGAGCATCAAGACCAAAGCCTTTAGCTATAGACCAATTCGTGTGTCAGACAATAAAAATTGTTGCCAACGATATCAGAGAGTAAATCATCTCTTTCAGAGTTCTGGTTCTTTCGTCGCGTCGGTCGTGTTCGTATTTTATTCCGCCTTCAAGAAGTGTTTCATCCTTTGAAGAGGCAACTTAAATGAAAATCAACGGACGCGCTGGATGAAGTGAATGGCGTGATTACTGTCCTTCTCAGATACTTTGGAATGAAAACCGGAAAAGTCTCGAGAAACTCGGTACTTAATCTGATTTTCTCTGTTCGTAGTTGTTCTTGCATGGTGTCAAGTTGTCAACAAAACCGTTTGGTCTGTCAGATAGTTGCCGGGATGGCTCCGTATGCCTTTCTCAACTCATTGTGTATGGGAATCACACTCACAGACAGTGACCAGTAAAAGAGTCTCTGTGCTGAATGTTAATTATCTTCTGGCAAATGGATAGCAGCAATATTGTCGTGGTTGGAGCATAAGAGGAATGAAAAGAAGCGAGAGGCAGGCCAGCACAGTATACAGACACTTTTGGGCAGTGAAAATCACAACGAAATCGCATTATTCTGTAGTTTTAAGAGGGTGGAGATTATACTATCTTTTAGGATAAAAAGAGGTAGACGAATGATTTAGATTTGGGCAACGGTTATCAGGAAATCTATTACAACGAACTATAGGAGTATTATGTAAGCCGATCTCAGCTGGGATTCCGAATTTTTTTTCTAGTAAATCTACGGAATAATGGCAGGTTTTGTAAGGAACGAAACGGTAGGGATTCCACTTCGACTTTTAATTAGTTGTAATGGAGAAACTACTTTTTGTTAGTTAAGCAACCGTACGCTGACTAAATGTTGCAGTTCGTATTTTAACCTGCTTTGAATCAACTATATACACAGTTCCGAAGTTTAAGATAGACTGCCAATTAAACGTGAAGACATCGCTCCTACCACGGTAATGGGCTACTGGATCTTCCCTCTGGGCTTCCAAATTTAAAGTTCTACCTTCTGGTTAACCATGTGTTGTGAAGCAAAAAACTGTTGACAACCGCAACAAATCATAAACGGATAAAGACTTTCTGCTATGCACGTACTACATATGTGCTACTACACACAACATTGAAACAAATAATTTAGAAATTATAAATAAATGAATCAAACTCAAAAGACGTTAGCGCTGTCCTTCCACAAGTGCAAAGGTATAGCCAAGGCGAAAATAAAACCATTAACTGTGATGCCTCACATTGTGATTTCTGTGGAGAGCATAAAGAGCGACAATTTAAATGCGGAACAGTTCTAAAACGCAAGCCTAAATTGGTACCCTGAGATAAGAAGGACGATTGTGTAAAATATTTCTTTTGAAAGCTCTTTCATCAGACATCTCAGCAATATTGCACGCACGACATTTAGTTAAATATATCACTAGTGACGCTTTTAATCAAATTCATAAATTATCCATTTATTCCGCACAGCGGTCAAACTATAAAATAGTTTTAAGGTTTCTTTACATCACACATAAACACCGTGTCCGATTTAATTAAATGTTAATTCATTGTAATGGTAATGGTAAGGTTGTAAGATAACACTCATTTCCATACAAACGACTAAAGTTAGTAGATTTATTTACCTTACAAAATGTAATTACAATCCAGCAAAGATCATTGAAACCGATGACACAACAATGAGCATTGAAAACAAAACCTTGTTTTGTAATTTTTTCCTTTGTAGTTTTTTTTTTTGTGAGTGAGCGTGCATATGTATTTACATATGGATATGTTTATGTTTTCGCTTTTGAAATATTTCTTTTATAGTCCAAGCGGCTACGTCGAATCACTTACGTCATCGGGTGATAAAAGGGTAGCATATTGCATGTAGAGCGTCTGGCGAGAAGATATCAAATCACTCGGTCTGCCTAACTTTATCCTGCCTGCCGCAAAGTTCTTTTTATACTCACTTCCGGTCCAATTTGTGGACGAGTACTTACGTCTTAAGACACCTATAAACGAAAATGTCTTTTAGGTATAAGTCGATGACTACTTCAAGAAAAACTTGGTCCGCCTTGGCTCACCCTGCCCCTGTCAGACCAACCCAAAGTAACCGTTTTCCGACCGAATACTTACGTCATCGAGAACTTAAAAAATTTCAACGCCAGATTATTCCTCACCTAAAAACACCAGGTCTGCCTAAGATTACTCGTACCTTGCCGCCAATATGTCACAGACCACGATTTTTCCATGAATATGTCCGCTTTTACCCCCTTTCCTTAGCTTTAAACACCGAACTGCGTTTTAATTTTTTCGATAAGATTGTTTATTTTAAATACAAAGTTGATAAATTATGATTTCTTCTCTTTTCCAATCCAAAATTATATATTTTTCATAAGGAAATCAACACAAATAAAGAATTCTTCCCGATTGGCAACTGCTCAAAGAATTCTCCCCAGTAAAAAAATACATTTTTTTTCGCCAAAAACAGTTATTATTATCATTTTGCTTACAAGAGTACAACTATTTTCCGTTAAACAAAAAGATGTAAGCTGCCTAGCACAGTGTGACGCAGCTTACATCTAATCTTATGGCAAAATCAGACAAAAATCTGATTTAAACGTCGACTTGTGGTAAATTTTTGTGAACAGTGCGTCTATTAATTTAACATTAATATTAACCCTAGAAGAGTAAGCATCGCCTGTGAGCCAAAACAATTTTTTTTTTGCGATATTTCCCAATCGGTTACTCGTATTAAAGTATGCGCTTGTGCCAACTCAGTTGAGTGTTGTATGTGCTTCTGCGCAAACCTGCTTTGTTTTTCTCCATTGCATTGCTGATATATACACATATGTGTCGCCTGTGAGGCGAAGTTTACCAATAGGGGTAATTTTCTTGAACATACACTTGTGGTCATAAAAACCGCACCACCTAATGAGTTCTCAAAAAATGCCTAATTACATCAGATCGTAAGGGTTTTTCTCATACTAATGAAGGGTATTCCTCATAGCGGAGTTCGTGCAAATTTTTTGGTGCAAAAAAAATCAGTTTGAATTGAGTTGTGACGGTGACAAGTAAAAAAAAGTGAAATGTATGGTAAATATCATCAACTGACTCGGAACGAAAAAGTTCAAATATTGACTTTAGTCGAAAAAGGGCTTGGCTATCGTGAGATTGCGATTAAAATTGGATGCTGTCATTCAACTATCGTACGACTGATGAAGAAAAAAGAAAATTTGGATATCCCTGGAAAGGAAAAAAGGCTCGGGACGAAAACGTAAAACAACCCAGAAGACGGACAATGTATTACAACGAATTAGCATGAAAGATCGCTTTAAAAGTGCTGTCCGTATAAGAGGAGAGCTGAGTGAATTTCATCAAGTTGATCTAAGCGCCGAAACCATACGCCGACGGCTACGGGAGATTGGTTTATATGGAAGACGACCAGCGAAAAAACCTCTCCTAACCACAAAAATGAAAAAAGCTCGCTTAACGTGGGCAAAAAAGTACGAAGATTGGATGCAGGATGATTGGCGATGTGTGATATGGTCCGATGAAAGTAAATTTAATTTGTTGTGTGCCGACAATTTGCCATACGTACGACGGTCAGCAGGTTAAGGTTTCAAGGACGAGTGCAAAGTCAAAACAGTGAAGTTTCCTCAAAGCCAGATGGTTTGGGGATGTTTTTCTTTTTACGTTTTGGGCCCTTTGCACTTTGTTAATGGAACTAACGCTCAAAAGTATGCAGAAATAGTAAGGGAGTTTTTGGTACCAGCAATTGAACAGCATCATTCGTATACTGACAAGTGCCATTTTCAAAATGATTCTGCACCTTGCCACCGCGCCAAATCCGTAAGTAAAGTGCTATAAATCAACTCCTAGATGTCTACTTTATAAATAATAAACAGATAAGTAACTAGAGTCTTTCAATAATTTTCAGCTCAAGACAACGTTTGATGACCTCGGAATTACTAGACTAGACTGGCCAGCTAATTCGCCCGATTTAAACCCAATCGAACACGTGTGGCATGTAATGAAACATAAGATGGCTGAGCATAAACCAGAGAGTAAAAAAAAGCTAAATGAAGTTCTGGAACATGTATGGAATACTGAAATTTCAAGGGATATTACTGAACTTCTAGTAGACTCGATGCCTTCTAGAATAAAAGCGGTTATAACCGCCAAAGGAGGAGCAACTCGGTATTGATAATTTTTTGGTAAAAGCGGCATATCTAAACATCTTATATACACATACATAAAAAATGTATAGTTTGATTTTGTTAACCAATGACTGTATTAAAATATTTTAAAAAAATAAGAAAATTACCTGATTTTTCTTTCTTTGTTAATATCTTTTTTCCAACATTCAATAAACAGATGGAAATTAGATAGAAATACTTATAAACTACTGCGAAGTACTCAGCAAAAATGTCATTTCATTATAAAAATTATTATCGTAGTTATTAACAATTTTTCAATCATTTTGATATGGTGCGGTTTTTATGACCGCAAGTGTATTTGTTTGTACATTTTTTTTTGCTTTTTTGCTAAAAAATAGTGTTTGCATAAACGTTTTATAGTTTTTTGAGATGACTACTTCTGAAGCGCTTCTGGAAAAATGGCTGGAGGAGATATCACTAGATGGAAGTGAACTTGAAGACGATTTGGGATTAGATTTCGATTCAGATGATAGTGAGGCTGACCCCACTTACGTCGCTGATGTAGATGATGACATGCAGAATATTGATGTATCTAATCAGGATAATGTCAATGAACAATCCACACCTACTTATGTTCAGGAAGCTGTAGAAACGTCGAAACGAGCTTGTGAGCATTTAGTAATTACACCACTCGCATCGGTTGTGAGGGGTAATAATAAATATATTTGGTCTTCCGAATCGTCTTCGTCAAAAAAAGTATCGAGAAGAACTCCTTCGAGAAACATAGTCCATATTATGCCAGGGCTAAAAGAAGGAGCCAAGGGCATTGTAGATCCTTTGAAGTGTTTTGAACTGTTTTTTTACTTCAAAATTGATGGATGAAGTACTTCTGCGCACTAATGAATATATTGACCTCGCAGGTACTAAGTATAAAATTCAGAATACCACTACATCACAGATCACAATGGAAGAACTTCGTGCTCACCTTGGCATCTTTATCTTGAGCGGTGCATTAAAAAATAATCACTTGTCAACTGATGAACTGTTTGATCCTAGTATTTGTGGATCCCAAAATATATCTGCAATGAGCTGTAAACGTTTTGAATTCCTTGTCGGGTGTCTGCATTTCGATGATCGCAATACTCGAGACGATAATTATGCGCCTATCCGATATATTTGGGAAATTTTTATCAAACAGTGTAGAGATCTTTATAAACCAGGCTCGTACGTAACAATAGATGAACAACTTTTGGCGTTCAGGGCACGTTGTCCATTCCGTATGTATATTCCCAATAAACCGGCCAAATACGGAATAAAGATTGTTTTAGTATGCGATGTAAGATCGAAATATACTCGTATGATTGATGCTTCACCCTATTTAGGAAAAAACGCCGATTCAACTATAAAGGAACCATTGGGTTCTTATTATTGTAAGTTGCTTACAAAGACTATACATGGAACAAATCGCAGTTGAACTTGCGATAACTGGTTTACTTCGATACCGCTAGCTGAGCAATTGCTTTAATCACCGTACAACCTCACTCTTATTGGAACAATTCGCAATAAGAAGCCAGAAATTCCAGAAGAATTCAAGCACAAATCATCACGACCTGTTGGGACATCTCTTTTTGGATTCAACGATAAGCTCACTCTTGTTAGCTACAAGCCAAAGCCTCAAAAGACTGTTATTTTGCTATCGACGATGCACGACCAGGCTTCCGTTGACCCCGTTTCCGGTAAACCAAAAATAGTTCAATCATATAATGAAACAAAAGGTGCTGTAGATACTTTTGACCAGATGTGTGGCCACTCAAGCTGTAACAGTAAAACCAAGCGTTGGCCACTTTGCTTATTCTATGGAATTTTGAATATGGCTCTACTAAACAGCTATTGTGAAGTTTCAAAAGTAAAGCCAATGTCAAGAAGAGAATTCCTCAAAAAATTGAGCAAGGACTTTTGTAGCGACTGGTGCTCCATCCGTTTGCACGAAAGGCCTCGTATGCAGAAAAAAGTACGTGCAGCAATTAGTAACGCTATTGATCATAATACTGGGACTGAGGATGATACAGACGAGCCAGGTATAAAAAAGGGCAAAAGATCAATATGCGATTTCTGTCCTCCTAAATTGAGGCGTATGAGCGTTTATTTCTGCGCAAAATGTAAGAAAACTTACTGTTTAGAACATAGATCACCCAACTGTTGGCAATGTGACGTAAAAAAGTAGGTGGAAAATCCACAAAATATATTTTGCTCTGCACAAGTTTTTTCAAGATATACGCCATATATATATATTTTTTTAATATGTTAATTCGATTTAAGGGCTGTAAGAAACAGACTTTTTTTTTATTTCGAACTGATTTTTATTTATTTTTTTAATTTTTTTGTAAAAGATCTCTTCATACTATAGATTAAAATATTTGATCTCCAAATATTTCTATAATATTTTTAACATATTTAATATCGCATTGTTTTTTGTCAATTCTTGTAACCAAATATGTAATAAATTTATCTTTCTTTCAGTTTTAATATTTTTTTGTTTTTTAACGGTGAAATGTGCGTTTTTTATAAAAGTCGCCTCACAGGCGAAGTTTACCAATGAAGAGTATAAAAATATGTTTACCGTTCTAGAGCTAAAATTCGTAATTCGTAATTCGCGATCATGAAGAACTGCTTTGTTTGTTCCGAAAACAGGAATTTGATATATCGAAAAAGTAAAAAAATTAGGTATGGAGAAATCGAACTTTTGCGGAACACGATTATGTTATCGTCGTGTTATGGTTTTGAGTGCGAAATATAAAAACGAATTTGAAAATTGTCTAGGAGAAAAACAAAATGTAAGTGTAGTTTTCTAGACACGAATATGAAGAATCCTGCTTTGCTTAACGTCAATTTCTGGAGTATCTATTCAGATAAATTCAGAAACACAACAGACAAGGCCGACTTCAAGCTCATCAAGGATCCCGTGCATATTTTGCTATAAAATAGAAAAGAGAGTAGGCAAGTGTGGGCAATACACACGCTCTTCTTAATCAAGTAGCCCTTATAACAAAATTAAAGAATATGCTGAATCTTTAAAAGATTATGTATTATTAAGTAGGTTACAAGCTGAAAATGATTTTGTGTTCCACCCAATTTGTAGGATATATTACTGCAAAAAATTTGATCCCAATGTACTATAAGTCAGGAAATTTCTGAAGGAAAGTGGCACGAATTAAGAAAAATTCATAAGCAAGCTTATGAAGCTCTTTCTGCTTTTATGCTTTATGAAATAATTGAAAAGCAAAATATATTCTGCTTAATGACATATTTTTACGATATAAGACTCTTTTGTTAGATTTAGGTGAGACTAAGTTTTCAGTAGAGGATTTTCGTGGTTATGCCGCTCAGCGCTTACAAGAAAAAAATTTACAAATTCACAGCGATGCTCTAATTATAAATGTTTCAAGTTTCTATAATCAAAAGAAAATTATTTATTAAAAGCATATTGCCGACAAAAAACTGTTTAATGAAACAATTTCTCAAAAAACTGCGGATAACACAAAACTCGAGGAAGTAGCGTATGATCTAAGAAATGCAATCAAAGGAATAAAAAACGGAAAAATTCCTGCAAATTTGCATGTAGAAAATGTTTTCTAAGGAGAGTGTAATATTCCAGAAAAATTGTTCGATTTTGTCAGTAGTCCTGTTCAAGGGCCGAATATTAGAAGAAGAAATTGATTGCTTGAGAATAAAATCGATATGCCAGGATATTATATATACTGTAACGAAAGGTAGACTTAAGAAATCGAAGCACCTAATGCTAGGACCAGAAATTAAATCATTGACTTATAGTAGGGAAGTACTCTTAATTTTAAGTAAATTTGGCTATACGGTTGGTTATAATGTTGCTGAAGAATTGGAAACAGAAATGACATAAACAGCTCAGCATGAAAATAGGCAAATACCTTCTGGCATAACTTTGGATAGATCATTGAGTACTCATGTTGCATTCGATAACTATGACCGTTTTGCGGATACATTTCGTGGTAAGGATACTTTAAAAAACCTTCAGATAAACTAGTGTTTATACATTCAGATTATATAACAGAATTTCACAAACAGTGCCAGGGAGCAAAACAGAAAGCTGTTATGAAAGGCCCAATATGGACACTTTTCTTGTCGAGGGTTCATAAAACGCCGATATGGATCAGATTTAATTGCAGAACTGTTATAGATATGAGTGAAACCCAAGCAGTTGATTATTTACCTCAAATTAATTCATCGCCCACGTCATACACCGTTTTACACGAAACAATGATTTGCGCTCAGAAAATAGCTGAACAATGTGATCAGCAGGAAATTATATTGACCTACGATTTAGCTATTGCAAAAATGGCTATGGAAATATGTATAGTGCACAGAAAGACCTACATTTGATAATATTTTTATAAATTTAGATGCTGTATATGAAAGCTAGCATTTTTTAAGGCGATTGGGAAGTATACATATTGATGGTTCTGGAGTTGCTAGTATGCTAATACAGTCAAAAGTCTTGGCAGAAGTTTCTGTCAATGGTTTCGTCGATGGCAAACACTTCAACAGCTGCAAAAGAATACACCCTCTTTTATCAGGTGCACTGCAAACGTCCTGGTATCTGTTTAGAAGTAAAAATGATCTCCTTGATATTACTCAGATTACTCCTGTGGAATCTCACCAATCCTTGGAAATTTATGATACCTGAGAAGGTATCTTAGAACAGTATGAAAATTATATTCATTTAACACTAACTGGATACCACGGAAAAACTGCACAGTTCTATATGTAATATGTAGAATTAATCAACATATATTTTCGATTCTCTAGAAGCATTAGAACGAGTTATTTTGATTTATACATATGTTGAGTCAATTTTTGACATAGCTGATTTATTCTTTTACTTCTATCAACCCAACTATGTAATGTGGATTTTGTTGTGTCATAACAACTTGGTCAAATTAAAAAGAAATGATTCCCAACTGCTTAAGGCATTCAAACGTGGTGCTTTTGGTGTCAAGCGGACCAAATGCAGTTTAGCGAGAGCTCCAGTGATCTTACGCTTGAACAAACCATTAATGCAGATGCGACTAACTCGTTAACAGGTGTAAGTCATTTTACAAGCTCTATATCAGCCCGACAGCGGTGGGCCTTAAGCCATAGTATTCGAATGAGAATAATTTCAAAGAGTTCTGCAAGATTTCAGTATTTTCGCAAGGATGATATCTCATAGGAATTGGAACTGAACAGAATTGTGAAAGATAATGAGTCACTGAGCAATATAATTTGTACTTTTAATCAGCACATAAATCCCTTCGACAATAAACTTGAAAAGACCCACTTATTCAATGTTACAACTGGCACAGCAGCGTCAGAGCAAACAACTAACTTCTTTTTAAATATGAAAAAATTCAGTAAAGCTCTAAAATTGAAATTTTTAGAAGAATGCTATATTTATTGTTCCCCTTTTGGAAAACCAATCAAACGCAATGTCATAAACAACTTTACTTCAGAAAATATTAAAAAAATACAAAAAAGTAAGCATTAATTAAAACAGAGCGTGATATATTTGGTAGGTCATTGGCAATATCTCTGGAAAAGAAAATTGATATGGAAATATGTTTGTCATATCCCTTGTCAACTGCTCCACCTACACACTGTGATACTTCTGGTGAAATGTTGGAAACTAATAAGTCCGCTCTGGAAAAAAAAATTGCATCTTTTTCGGAGCCTGGTGAACCCAATAGCATTGATATTGACCTTATACTCGTAGATGGATTTCATTTTTACCACCATTTGGGCTTAAGTTTTCCCTGAACTTTTGAAAAAGTATCGGAAGTGATTTTGAGAAAAATTTGTAATATGGATGCTTCAGAAGTGCATTTAGTATTCGATAGGTATTTCAAACCATCGTTAAAAGACATCGAACGCTTCTTCTTCTCTCAGTGATAGAGTTCTTAAAATTGAAGAAACAGAGTTCGAATGCAATCACGAGGAAGCCGATACAAGACTAATATTTCACATGAGTAAGCTGAAAACTTACTCAAAAATAGTTGTTAAGGCAACCGCTACAGATGTATTAATAATTTTATTGGGTAACATACACAAGTTGAAATATTTGGAAATTTGGCTTACCAGCGCTTCATCCAATGCGACAGGATACCTTTTTCATATGCAGAATATTGCCCAAAACATGGCGTCTGCGTTCAGTACTAATCTTTGTGGTATCTGCTAGCTCGCGCACCTACACTTTCCGATCAGCCAACACCATTTTATGTATTTTTTTGACATTGTCCTCTGTAACCGCATCGGAGGGCCTGCCGCTGCGAACTTGATCGGTAATGGAGCTGCGGCCACCACGAAACTCTCGAAACCAATATTTGAGGGTGTAATCTGACGGAGCATTAGCCCCATAATATTTATCCAACTTCTTTTGTTTCCTTCGCCGTTTTGCCTCTCAAAAAATAATGTTTTATGAGAGAACGAAAATCGTTTTTGTCCATACTCAACATCATGCCAAACACGTCAACAACAATCAGCTGTCAAAACAAAACTAATGACAGTATCGCACTGAAATTTGGCATGTCTGCCTAAATATGAACGGACTTCAAGGCACCATAACCTTTTTCGCAGTAGCACCGCATTCTGGCAGTCAAGGAGGTTACTTTTCACCCCACCTAGTATTTCATTGTAATGAGCTCTACTCCTGCAGGTAAAACCATAGGTACCCTAACTTAGATAGAACTAATCCGTACAAACTATATATTTCTAAAAGATAGGGAGAACAAAACTGTCGTAGATAGTGGAAGATGAAATGTCAGTACTTAAGGTCTGACACTGGTTCGATTGTAAAACAATTAGGTGAACATCTAACATCTATCAGCAATCGAAGCTTTCCGTTCGTTTAATTATTACGCAGGTGCAAGTGTAGGTATTGAAGACCGTACGCTCTATGTTAATGGATTGTACAATTTTATTGAACGATACTTTTCAAATTCAGCTACTCCTAAAGCTTATTTCCCTTCTTCTTAAAGATCCACCGTAGCCGTGGGTGGTAAACTCTTATATTTTAATATATATCAAACTATAATAATGGTCTAAATGTAAATTCTATATTAAGCCTGTTTATTTGCATAACTATGAATTAACTATCTATCTTAACCACTTAACTAACAATTTTCTATAATAAAAATTATCTAAATATTATATCCGATATACTGATTCCATTTCTACATGGGGGCTCAACCGGAATTGAAGCAATTTTAATACAGGATCAGTAACATATATCCCATCAAATTCATCATATTCAAATTGAAAGTACGAATGAAAAGTTAACGAATTGATCAAACGGAATGTCGAGGAGATAGAAAATATTTCAAAGAGATTCCCAATTTGAAGAGCATTTCTTCACCAACTGATAGTTCTGTAAAAATAATTTTTGTTGATGTGGGAAACGTCTTAAAAAAATAAAGTGATATTGAGGCAGAGAGCGTGAAAAGTCGATAAACGATTTTGAACAGAACGCAGATGGGTTCGGTGGAATAACCTTCAGAAGCTCGTATGTTACAAAAAATCTTTACATGGTGCTGAAAAGTAATTTATCGATCTAGAATCCAAGCCCTTAAATTACCTACCTTGACCTAGTTTTATTAGAATAGTTTCAGATTAAACTTACAAGTGCAGGAAGGTAGAATCTTTTCGTGAATATTTCTACAACATGTTGGATATAGTTTCTCAAGCCGATGTTGATACTCTTTCTACTATTACTAATATTGTATTATTGACGGTATTTATGATAATTTTACTAATAAAATGATTTCATATTGTGCTCGAGATATTAAGGAATTTAAAGAAAAACTACTGGTGTACGAATAAATTAAGAAAAACGAAGATACAAAACACGTGGCGAAGAAGGGAAATGACCATAAACAAAAACCACCGAATAAGAACCAGAACACTATGAGCGCTAGCATCATAGTTGTCCTCAAAAGGAGAAGGGGCCAATGTGCTTTAAATGCAATAAGTATGGACACAAGAAATCGGAGTGCAAGGAGGGGTTTCTGACATGTAAACCAAAGTTGATGACATTAAGAAAAGAAATGAGCATCAGTGCTGCAGTGAAATAAAAAGAAAATCTACAAGTAATGATTGCATGTAGTCGAAAAACCGTGTGGATAAAAGCCAAGGTTAGTGGTATACAGGGTGAGTTTTTAACTTGAGACATCCAAATTACTCGAAAAATACGCGATATCCCGAAAAATGTTTCAGACAAAAGTCACAAGGTTCTGAAGGGGACATAAGATGGTGACCACGAGTTTGACTTTGAGACCCATTTTCAAGGTCAAACTAAGGTCACTTTTGGTTTTTCAAATGATAATTCCTGACTTTCATTGCCTTGTAACTTTTGTTTGAAACATTTTTCGCGATATCGCGTATTTTTCGATCGAAACCGCAGCAGGCATCACACCAAGAGGAAAAAATCACCTAAGTATCCAACAATAAAATACATTATACATATATTCCCAATTGCAGAAATTATCTCTTTTTTTTATTTCAATTTACAATATATATTTCGACAATTTCATTTTCAACCATAAATTTTCTGGTTGAAAAAAAAAACTCTTTATTTCTACGAGGTTTTTATAGGCTTCTTGAACAACAGTTTTTATGTGCTTTATTTCGTCAACAATTTTATAATTCAGAAAAAATATGGCGATTGGTATAATTTTTGCGGGAAATTTAAAAGTTATACCAATTCTATCCAACATTCCGGCCCCTTTGAAAGCACTGCCTTTCAAACTGGCAATGCTGCTAGTTTCCATACTGGACGACGCATGGTACCTTTGGATGTAGTTATATCTGACACTCGAACTCTTCCATCTTGGCCTTCGATGACGTTGCTGATCCTCCCCATCTGCCACTTTTGAGGAGGGATGTTGTCGTCATGAATGATGACTAGAGTACCAGGCTCTATGTTTGGGCTTGGTGTGAACCATTTGGACCGACACTGCAGCTCATTGACATACTCCGCCGACCATCGTTTCCAACAGTGTGTCTTCACGGCATTTATCCTTCGCCATCGCTGGATGTAGCTGATGTCCAAGACCTCTGTTGCTAGCTCGGGAATGGCCTTTAGGGAAGACCCAATGAGAAGGTGACCTGGCGTTAGTGCCTCGAAGTCGTTAGGGTCTGACGTCATCTGCGTAATTGGCCTCGAGTTCATGACCGCCTCGATTTCGACTAGTGCTGTTGACAACTCTTCGAACGTTAGTTTGGCTCCGGCCAAACTGCGATACAAGTGGCCCTTGGCAACCTTGACGGCCGCCTCCCAAATGTAGTTGTAGTTTTCCTTGACCTTCCTTGTGGTATCCGCATTCGTAGCCTGGCTGCAATAATGATCCGACAGGATGTTGGTTCCTCTGAAAGTTCAGAAATCTATAATGCTAGAGGAGTATCTGGCGTCGATCACAATATGATCAATCTGATTGACCGTTGATTGTCTATGTCATAGTCAAGCCACTTAATGGATGTTGAGATGTGGGCACCATGTGCTGGCTACTAAAAGATTAAGCACCGTTAGAAATTTTAAAGACCTGAATCTATTGTGAGACGTAGTGTTATGCAGGCTGTGTTTTCTGCTGATCCCCTCAACCAACCTCGCGTTTGATTCACCTAGTACAAATTTGGTGTTATGGTTGAGGCACTGAGCATATAGTAAATTTGGTGTAAGAGGTAACGGAATTCGCCTTTGATGCTGTCATCCTATGGCCATGTACGCAAATTTTGCCTCGAAACGGATTGTTATAACGCATTCGCTTTCATGCCAAACGACGTTTTGTCTGATTCTCACTCGAATAGCAACTTCTTTGTAGTAGTCGCCGTAGTAGATGTGGTAGTTTTTTATCTGCTTTTTTGATTGGCCCATTCCATCGCACTTCTTGAATTGCTGTATTATCTGCTTTATAGTACTCCCGGGACTCCGCGGATTGTCCTGCAACACGTAGTTTGTTAAGAGTCTTAATATTCTAAGTGTAAAGCCGAAATGCGTTCTCCTGAAAACGTTTTCTGGGTTTTGTCAACATTGTATCCGATCGTCTCTGAACAGTTTTATTTTTTCATGGTGGGGGAGATAGCCGAACGCGCAACTCTCAACTTGGAGGACCAGGCTCTTAAGAAAATCCCTGGACAAGAGGTTGAAGTAAACGTCCGGTGACACTAGCCTCGTTGAGGTTATGAAAGCCGCCGTGTCCTTTTCAGGTTTCTTGCACAAGGTTCAGATACAACCCTAAAGCTCCATTTTGATCTGGGCGCCGAATACGTCGAATTTGTTCTAAACGGGGGTGTTCACCAGGTAGCTCAAACTGACTAGAGCCGTGGATTTCGGTGATCCTTATACGGGATTTCTGCGCTGCCAGCCTGATGAAAGAGAAGAGCTCAAGTTCGAACACCCTTTCATACCTGCAGCAGAGACACCTCGCAGAGATTGAGTATCATACTTTTAGTCAAAAGTACTGGCCTCCCAGATTTGGCAATCATTGAATCCCACTATAAATTGTGAAGATATATTTTACCTATACATAACATCTAAGAGCAATGTGCTTGATTTTTTAAAATAATTGGCAAACCTAGCCAAGCCATTCATTTTTTAAACTCTCCTCACTTACTTCAAAGTCCTCCAACAATTTAGATTTGCTTTTCGTTTTCTATAATCTACTCTACTAAGAAGATATGATTTTCCTTAAAAGCTCTTAAAATTTTCTGTTATCCTTTATGAAAATATCTTGATCTCAAACAATTGATTCATTTGGAAGAAGAAACTCTATATCACCAACTGTGAGTGCAATGAAGTATGATAATTTGTCGACTTCTAAGAATCAGGCAAAGTTGATTCCTCTTATCCTTGTCATTATAAACGATAAAAATGAAAACGGAACAAAAATCCTTCTTTCATGGATAAAGAGTTTTCTCCGAACACTGTGCATTCAAACGAATTTACTTGAAAGCAATATACTTTCTGGAATCCTCAGATTATAGACATATTACTCGTACATCGTCAGGATACTCTTATATAAGAAAAGACATTTCACAAACATCCGATACCATTGTGTTCTTTGGCAAATTGACAGTACATGTGACTCCAAAGATTGCATCGCAGGGATTTTTTGTGTGCTTCACTTTCATGTAAAAAAAGAAGGAATACACGTAACGTGTGTAGCAGCAAGGTTGCATTGAATTCGGCTGTCGGATTTTGTAGTGAGAACAATGTATTTTCGGCACTTTTACACCTGCGTACCATGTTTTTCAAATAGACAGCACAACAAGACATCAGCCTGATCGTCTGTGAATCCTTTAATAGAAGTAGGACCATCAACACCTGTTTGCACGTACCCATCGGATGGAAATTCGTATGTGTATGAATGTGCACCTGCCACATGGATTGAACGTGGTGTGCTTATGGTAAAGTTGCTTCCAACTGAATGCCAAATAAGGGTTCACATCTCCACATAGTTGAAGGGTATTGTTTTTGAAAAGTTTCCGTAGTTGAAATCAGGGTTGCCGATGTGTTGAAACTGTGCCAGTTCCACAGATGTGATGGAACTGTTATGATATGCAACGAATGGCTTAGGCATAATAGAATAGAACTCAAAAACCCGACAATTTTCAACAAAAATTCCTTTTAACATATAGGCGACATTGATTCGGACGTGAACAGGGTTCAGTAGGACAGCGATACGTGCTATATAGGAACTCAAACCATCGATTAATTAAGTCACTGTTTGGTGAAATAACTTCAAAATTGGGCATAGAGACCATTCGATTTGACTTCACTTCATTATTATTTTTCTTTGAGCACCTTAACTACCTTTTGATGAATTTTAAGCCAATTAACTCGGGAGATACCAATGTCATCGACGCATATTTTTATCTAGACTTTTTTCGGGCCAAAGCTGGTTTGACGATCAGAATTATGCGCTTTAAAGGATTGACGCCGTCGTCCTCTGAATTGCACTTTAGCATCATTAACTTATTCCCAAAAAGAAAAACAGGGCGGAATTCTGATGGAACATTATAGGACTGCCTAGGATAGTTGCGATAAGTTCACCTCTGTCGTCACCGAACCATGCCGTCAGTAAAATCAGCACATTAACCTCATTTCTAACTTAGGGGGTCCGATATGTCGACAATGGAGAAAGTGGAAACTGCAGTAGAGAGCTGCCACCTGAAGTGGTCGTCAGATTATCCCCACCGACACAGTTAAGACGAACCGAGTCGACTGGGTGTATGCCCCGGCGTCCACCATGGCGACACTTAGTTAGAGGGATCACCTAAGAATAAGCTGGATGAATTGTAGGATTGTAGCAAGACCGCAGTGCAGCTGGGGGCTCGCCCAAGTGCTTGCGAAGACATTGACCTCGACACGGGATTCCGACACGATCCTGCAGGGAAACTTTGGGAGATTCATGCTTGCACTGGACTTGTTGTATCGGTTTCGTCTGACCCAAGGGCGGTATTAACTGAGCAGGACCGTATAATATCGAATCAGTACCGCGATAGGACGGAAACGGTGGCCCTTGTGTAGGAGCGGGTACTTCGGTACGACACGACGGAGAGAGAAATGGGTGACGTCACAAAAGTTAGCACGTGCAATACGGGCTCCCGCCACTAAAAATACCTTCGAGGTCCAGGCTGACAGGCTTTTCGCACTGGTCTTAACGCCGAAATCCCGTGAGGAAGCTGAGCGCAGGATATGGTGCGCCATCACTAAGTTAAAACACGAGCCTTCGGGTTGATCTTAGTCTGAGCGAGGTTCTTGTTCGTTACTGTCGAAGCACCCGAAAGGTGGCTACATCCAGAAGCAGTGCTGAATGCGGTTCCATGGTGACTTAACGCCACGCGCAAAATACGGGCTTTAGTGAGTGTTAGATTGGTCCGAATCCGGCATTACTCTCTACATTGTCCGTAAGCAAGAATTTTTCTCTAAGCACAAAAAAAAAAAACTGGCATGATAAGATGAGGTCGCCTTCTGCGGCGCTGTCCTTCTGGGCTGGAGTCGATACTTTCTGGGCCAGGGCGAAAATGGGAGCGAAAATTAGCCGAGTATCTTTTATCTCCCACAGCACTTTCATCCGTTTCTGCCAGTGTCCAACTGCGCCGTAAAGCAGGATCGAGAAGATCAGGGCTCTATATAAACTTATTTTGGTCTTTCGAGAAAGGTAAGCTCTCTTAAAGCTTTTGCTGATATAGTATATTTGGAACCGGTCAGGGAAGCTGTAATGAACCACCGTCGTACTTATTATATCAGTGGTTCAAAGTTTTATCAATGTTAGCTCAACTAAAATTCGTCGCCTCCATTTCTATAAGTAAAGTCCCACCTCTAGAATTCTAGAAAGCTCCACTTCCACCAATACGTTGCCATGTTTATATAGAGCATGACACCATTCAGTGAAAGCATTTCTCTCATTACTCATTACGTTTCCGGATAGTTTAAAGAAAGTAAGAATGTCAGCGGAAGAATCATATTTCTCAGCAAGTTTTTAAGGTCCAGCACTGAATCTGTAGGAGGCAAGTATGTCTCAATACATGAAATCAACGACATTCGGCTGCAGAGGTGCTTCTCGTTATTCTTTCCTAGCTTTTCCAGTCTACTGCATTTCACAAACATACATCCGGAGATGTTGATTATGAAAATTATATAAATAATACACTTGTTAATAATATTTATTATTAGTTAATAATATTTATTAACTAATACTGAACTCAAGTTAAGTACTTGAAATAAATTGTAAGCGCTGGAATTCCTGCTCTCTCGTGGCAAGTGCTATCATCTCGGTGGTCTACACAAAAAAAGGGAAGAAATAAAGTGCAGTTCGATCTCCAAATATTACATAGGCGAAACGATGTAAAACAAAATATCTGGTGTGAGTGCCAGTTCTTTTTCCAAAAACTTAACACATGCTGAGGCATTATAAGGTATTCATACTCACTTGAGTGTTAAGTTCTTTAAAAAAAAAAGCGGAATCCATATAGATCATCATACGGTGCTTATAATGGTGACTTTACGGAATCTTTCCGAACAAAAACATGAGAAGATATCTGTAAATCCTCCTGAATGAAAGATGGTTTTAAAGAATGAAATGAAGTTTATAGGAAGCGTACACTGAGCTTCTCACTGGTGCCGATGTAGGCAAACTCACCTGGTATACTTTATTTTTTGATGCTTATATTGTTTGTGTTGGTGAGGTGAGGTTTAAGACACTCGATGAAGAAAATGACTACAATGAAATATATGTAATTTCTGAATATTCAGTGGTTCTACATAATGGGATTACTGACACAAATGGCGGTAGGATTGGAATTTATCATAAAATTGGTTTGACTTGCAGTATGGAGAAATCAACTTGTCATGATAACTTTTATATTACGTCCTCAACTTTTCATGATGTTTGCATAATATGTAAGGTTAAACCTGTCTCGAAAAAAATTAACCCTCTATCGGCTTCTGACTTTCACCCAATAAATATTTTATCGTGCCTCTCTAATGTTTTCGAAAAAATTTTTACAAAGCATATTTCTAGCCACCTGAATCATTTTGATTTAAAATCGCCGGTGTAGTCAGGTTTTCGGACCCATCATAGCTGTTCTACATCTATTGTGAAAGTGCTTGATGATATAAGAATCTAATATGATAAGCGTTATCTCACTCTGCCTACTCGGCTTCTCAAAGGCATTCGATACACTTAACCGTGATTGAAAATGCCTTCACGACAAAGAGCACACATTAGCGGTCTTGCTTGACATCGAAGGAGCCTTTAACAATGTCAACATTCCCGCTTTAAGTAGATAGTTTCTAAAAGCTTCTTCCTTGGTTTCTAGGAAATGCTTTAGTCCATTCTGCACTAAGGAACCTGATAACCTATGCTCCGCAACAAGAACATCAATGAAACACTAGATAACACGGTATTGAGGGTCACCACCTCAATGGACAACCCTAAAGTAGGAGTTATATCACCACTTCTGTGGACCCTAGTGGTTAACTCTCATGCTCATGGAATACTTCCGAATCTAAATAGTGAGGGAATAAAAGCCATTGCATACGCGGATGATGTAGGTCTTATAGTCGCCGGTAAGTTCCTCCCCACGATTAGCGAAATTCTAAACTATGCGTGTAGAATCCTTGGTGACTGGGCCAAACTTTGCGGGCTGGGAATCAACCCGCAATAAATATAGCTTGTTCTATTCACACATAAAAGGAGAACGCCGCTATTTGACCTTCCTTCCACAGATGGAACAACTCTCCGACTATCGACCAGTGCTAAATCCCTCGATATCGCACTAGATAGCAAGCTGAGTTGGAAGCTCAATGTCGAAGAACGAGTAAAGAAAGTAACGATCGCCGGGAAAATGTGGACTTAGCTCCAAAACTACTCTATGGATGAACACGGCTTTGATCAAACGCATCCTAACCTACGGCAGCTTAGTTTGGTGGCAATCCACAAATGAAGCTAGAAACCTTAGGTTAATGACAAAAGTACCGATTATTGCATATATAGCCACGATTCATGCCATGAGAACGACGCCAACGGCGGGACTGGAAAATATTCTTGTTCTCCTGTCCCTAGATCTATACATGTTAAGTCAGCTTAATGGTTTGAAACAAAACCCGAAAGGCCCCGCCTCGTTGCTTACGAGTGAACTGGGTTTATGATCTGTTGCGGACTACATAATACATCACAACTTCGAAACACTATTCACCTGTCTTTTGCCAAGCAGAGAGGAATGGGACATGAACCAAATGCTACAAAACTCGATATCCATTTTCACGGATGGATTAAAGATGGAGACAGGAACTGGTGCCGGGATCTTCTCCGATTTGAATTAAACTTACGATGCATACGACGCCTGACAGACTACAGCAGTGACTTCCAGACTGCGTTATCGACTGCAGCAAAAGCAGTCAAACTTGTGGGCATAAAGGCAATATATTACGAGGATATAAATATATTTATTGACAGCCAGGCTGCCATCAAGGCCATCGCGGAAGTCGAAATTAAATCGAGCCATGTGAAGCGTAGTCGCGAAGAGCTTAAAGCTCTTTGCGTTCAGAATAAGGTCACACTACGCTGGCTTCCTGGCCACAAATGGACAGCAGGAATATAGCATACAGATGAGCCAGATACATGGGAATTGGAAGATCAAAGTATCAAACCTCCACACTTCACTCTGAGGATGCAAGTCTAGCAAACGGCACAAATAAAAGCCAATGAAAAGTGGAAAAAAAATTCCAACCCACAGGCTATAGTCTTCTGGGGGCGCACGCAATAAAGCTGCTCCTTCCCGGTGCACAGTGGTCGCTGCCCTACGACAAAAATAAAGAAATTGAACTTAAAATTGTCCAGTTTAAAGCATGTACATCAAGTCATAAATGAAGAAGCTTCTCGAAAGTAAATTTTTTTTTCTTCGAGACCCTTTTTCTAGGAAATTCCCTTAAAGTAAGACCACATGTTTGGCAATTCAGTGCGTTGTGATTCATCATTGAGTGAAGTCAACACAACATTTCAACGAAAATGACTTCCAACAAATTATTAAAAATATGGATATAAGAAGTATAGGTATAAATTTAAATTTAAACTAATAATTAATATTGTAGGGAACCATATGAAAAGAAAACAATATCCCAAGTTGTCTTTTTTCAGTGTTTTTCGTCTGCCACTTGTAGTTTCTCTTAAAGTGTTGGTTGTTTTCCCCATTCCCATTTGTTTCTTACTAATAGTTAATGCTTGTAGATTTTAATATTCCTCGAGTTGCTTGCCAAAAAATGCCAGGCTTCATAAAATCTGGATCGGAGTGACGCGGGTTTTTGGGTTGTTATGTTTTTGTTCCTCATGTTGTATACGTATTGCGCTTCCGTTGTGTGTTTGTTATAGTTCACAGGTGTAGTACATGTCAAGTTATTTTGTTAACTGATGTTGTTTCTGATTTTTATAGGCTCGTCTTTTCAGTGCGGCGTTTCGCGTGGTGCTCTGAAAGAGGCACTAATGCTAAAAAAAACTCGAAATGTGGTTGGTTGGATAAAATTAGGTGTTGAAAATAAGGGCTTTTGTGCAGACCAAGATGAAATACAGAATTGTAAAAACTACATCTGGAAAAAAATTGTGAGTTTTTGGCAAAAATGCAACCGCACCAAAGACGTTGTTTTGCAAAAGCACTCGAATTGGTTTGAGATAAGGGAGAGCTTATCTGTAAGAGAAAAGGCTAAAAAGCCGATTTCAGCTAGAAGTCGTGGGCGTCCCAAATCAGAATTCGAGGTATCTTTAAATCGAACAAAATAGCGACAAATAGTTAAGGTATCAAAGGGAGACGAGTCCGCTGCAGCTGCTTTACGAAATGTGTGCCTATAGTAATAACAAACATTTACTGAAGCAAATGCTAATGAAGTTGTTGCATCAATATTTACTGATTCGAAATTTTATAAACTCCAAAATTTCATATTGCTTTTTACCCAGCGACGATAATGTTCTGCAAGCTAAAAAGCAAAGTTACCCAAGTAATATAAGTGTAAACGAATCACTCGCTGAAGTTGAACTACAAAGTTTAGATGATCACAGCATCGCATATACTTGAACTTCAGATAGATGTAATCAATGAAATTAAAGATAATTCGGTGAACACGCTTACTTCGATTGGAAACTGGGGCTTCGATGGGAGCTCTGGACAAAGCGAGTATAAGCAGAATTTCGTCAATAATGTTTGTGAAGATAACACTTTATTTGTAACATCTTATGTGCCCCTCCAACTGATAACTAAATCGGATGAGTCACACAGCCCCAAAATAGTATGGAAAAATCCTAGGCCATCGTCCACCTTTATACATAGACCAATAAGGTTTCAATTTAAAAACGAATCTACCCAATTGTCCATTGCAGAAGAACAGAAAATAAACATCTAATAACATTCCCATAAATGCTACAAAATAAATGTGAACAGACCCTTTTATAAGTGGATTAAGAAAACTGCCTTGCAAAAAAAGTCGAAGTTAAATAAGTCCGTGGTTGATTTACTTCAAGAATATTAACATCCAAAATGTAATTTTTGACAATTTTTTGATACAGAAATTTAGTTTTCACTTTTTTTTATATTTTTTATTTTCAATTATGAATTTTTGTTATAGCTTTATTATTTGTTAATAAATTTTCTGATTTGATGATATTATAAGAAATAATTTTTTTTTGTTAGACATACGAGGGGCGTTCAATATATTCTCGGTATCGATATGAAGGAAAACGCGAATTCAATTTAAATTGTTTTTATTTTTCAATATGATCTCCCCTAACATCAATGCATTTGTTACATCTTGAGATAAGCTTTTTTAAACCCTCAAAATAATAAATTTCCTCTTTCTCTTGAGTTCTTCATCATCCGAAAATCTTTTTCCACGAAGACATTTTTTCAAATCCGGAAACAGGAAATAATCACTAAGGGCAAGGTCTGGACTATAGGGTGGGTGTTGGATTTCTTCGAAACCACAATCTCGCGCAGCAGCCTTGGAAACTCGCGCCGTGTGAACAGGAGCGTTGTCATGAAGAAGCAACACACCCGCTGCGAGTTTACCCCGTCTTTTCTTTTTAATTTCCTCCCGCAAATTATGCAAAGTGGAAGCGTAGGATGTGGCGTTGATGGTTTCACCTTTTTTTTTGTACTCAATGAGCAAGATTCCCTTTGAGTCCCAAAAAACTGTGGCCATGAGCTTTCGGGCAGACGGAGTGACTTTGAACTTCTTCGGGGGGTCTGTTCCTTTTTTATGCCACTGCATGGACTCTTGTTTGCTTTCAGGGTCATAGTGGTGGACCCATGTTTCGTCCCCAGTAACAATTCGATCCATAACACCGTCCGCGTTCTCACTACACATCTCCAAAAGCTCTCTACAGCATGCGATTCTCACTTTTTATCTGAGGCGCTGTGAGCATTCGTGGCACCCACCTTGCACTGACCTTTGAAAGGTTAAGATGGTCATGAAGAATGGTGTGAATGGTACCAATTGAAAGCTTGGTGATCTCTGCCATCATTTTCACCTTTATTCGGGCATCCTCAAGAACAAGTTTTTCGACTTCTTTGATGCCTTCTCCCGTACAAGCAGTAGCCGGGGCGCCGGAGCGGGGGTCGTCTTCAATGCTCTCTCTGCCTCTCTTGAACTCACTTGACCACTTTTGCACAGTTGATAATGAAGGTGCGGAACCCTGGTAAACAGCCACCATCTCTTCATGAATAGTTTTTTGACTTTTTCCTTGCTTAGTGAGAAATTTAATTACAGCGCGATGCTCAATTTTCACCATCATCGCCTCAGTTGCCATTATGATTCTGTTTAACTAGAGATAAAACGCGAATTAATAATCACATTTATATGAAATTTTACATGAATGCACTAAAATAATAGTGTTACTTGATAAATAAGTCAATTTATATATGCAACCACAGCTTCACCCCGATACCGAGAATATCTTGAACGCCCCTCGTACAAAGATATAAATGGATGGGAAAACCCGTGTCGGTGAACAACCACGCCTATTCTTACACAATATCATTCTGATATTTTTATAAGCTAGTGGCAACAATTTCAGACCTATGGTATAACTTACGTAAAAGTATTTTTGTCGCCTACTTCCATACAAGCCCGACCACTGTGTGGCGACGACCTCTGCGGAGGCTGTAAGGACATTGACTCACGGGAGGATGCCCTTCACAGTTTGTGCCACTGTCCCAGTCTCAGTAATTTGAGGCAAAGAACTTAAGGAAGTTATTACTTCAATGACCTCTCAAAACCATCTTCTGCGCTTTAGGGCTCCTTCGGGCCCAAGTTTGTACCGTAAAATACTTTTGTTCTTATTTCTTCTGAGCCAATAAATGAAATACTGATTTTTGTACCATACATCATTTTAGGAACGGTTGCTCTCATCTCCTCTATATACAATGTGCAAAGGCCCAGCAGTACCCTCAGTAAAATGTCGACCCATTTGTGGCATTTGATCGCTGCCTTAAGTGCGCAATGACAGCGATCAATGATCCATTGGATTAGTGGTGAGACGCTGTCGTTCGCAGGTGTGTTATTCAAGTACTCGTAATTTCGTCAGCTCCTTGAACAATGACATCTCAAATTGTCCATGTTTGGTCCGTTGTTCGCGATACGCGACTCCAAATCGGCATAGTTTGCAAGCCACGTAAAGAGTGCGCGCGACTGTTTCGGCAGAAATGTTTTCGATCGTGCTACTCGTCGAAGTTCTTTGGGGCGAATGGTAGAATTCGTTTGTTTGAAATAGTGCAGTACACCATATATTTTCCATCTCCAGGTATGAGAAACTCTTTTAACTTCAAACTTGTTAAATTGCTTCGAAGTAGGGTCAGCAACACAGTGCACAGAGTTGCGTGCAAAAGGTTATAATCGATGACTTCAGCGGAAGGAATGGTGTTGATACGCGATAGAGCGTCGGCGATAACATTATCTCCCCCCGAAATATACTAGATGTCGGTCGAAACCTGGCTAATGTAGTCGAGTTGACAACGTTAGCGTGGAGATGCTATCTCAGCCTTCTGATCGAAAGCAAATGTTAAGGGTTAATGGTATGCAAATATAACAAACGGCCTTCTAACATATGTTGAAAGTACTTTACCCCATACTACGCGCTGAGGAACTCCAGGTCGTAGGTGCTGTAGCTGGTCTGACTTCCTAATTACTTATGAACCGGCTACTGGAAAGCAGCATCCACGGCGATGCCTGATGAATCTATAAATAAAGCCAATTGGCACTTCGGATTGAGGTGTACTAAGGTGCGAGCATCTGCCACTGTTTGTAGTGCACCGATGGTGTCCTCTGCCCATTCAATTTCAATGCGATCGGAAATTATATTTCCTTTAATAAGGCATTGAAGACGATTTTTTACCACAAAAACCTGCAAAAACAATGTATGGTCGCAAGGAAACGACGGAGGTGGCACACTTGTTCGGTGCGTTTCCAGTCTCGGATGATGTCAACTTTCTTTGGTAGAGGCCTATTCCGCTTTCGTTAATCGCATGGCCAAGAAAACGTAATTCAGGTTTTCCGAAATGACACTTGTCTACATTGATGACTATACTATTTCGTTGGAGATGTTCAAAAACCTTACAGATATGGTTAATATACTCTTCTTGGTTCCATGAAGCGATAAGAGCATCATCAATGTAGGCGTGTGTAAAATTGAAATCGCGAAGGGTGTTGTCGACAAATCTTTGGAGAGTATGCCCGGCGTTGTGTAGACCAAATGTCATTTTGCAATGTTCAAAAAGTAAAAATGTAGTGATAATGGCCGTCTTTGGTATGTCGCATGCCTCTGCGGAAAATTGGTGGATCAAGGCTGGCCTGCCAGAAAAAACGTGAAATCATGAATACATATATACTATATGTGGCACTGGGTGCCCATCCGGCACCGTGGCTGCGTTTAAACGTCAGAAATCCAAGAATGGGCGCCAGTCTCTTAGTTGGTCAGCATATCCGTTGGTCGAGCATGACATAAAATTCAGCTTTGGCTATGTCTAACATCTTTGGCGATAGACGTCGTGCTGATAAAAATATCGGTGGACCTCTCGTAACGATATGAAGAGTCACACCGTGAAGGGCTGATTTCGGCGATGAGGCTGGTGATTTCTTTGAATTCTGAAAGGAGCGGGTTGGAAGGAAATTCGTATCAGATACAATATTTATTAACAAAAACTACTAAAATATTTGATGGATATTGGAGTGTCGATAAGGCCTTTGTACCTAAGGTCCACAAATATCTTGAAGTCCGCTCCAGCTAGTGCTAGTTTCACGGCAGCGATTGCGAATGGCCGTCGGAAACTGCGCCGTACTTCCAAACTAACTTAAATACTGGTAGTTTTTGCACCATATGTGGCTATCTTCGTCTCATTGGCAGCATATAAATAATTGGATGTTTGGCTGTTGCGTTTTTGTTGTATTGGTGCTAGAAGGACTCAAGGAAGTGACAGACCATTTACCCTTCCTGCCTTTTTGACGCATTGTCTAAAGAGTAAGGAGGATGGCAATTCCGGGCTTTAAATCCATGGTGATTATGGTACAAGCACGGACTAGACTCCCCGGTTGTAAATTGATCTGCTTCGACTACGATATCCATTTTGACGTTTCAAAGTAGAGCACGAATGGATACGACATGTGAATACAGGCACATAACCCTTTAATTCCTGCAGTCGATGAGTGAGAGCGGCGTTTTGAGTCTGAATGTCTTCTGGTGCGACAGAGTGAGGTATCGGATTCTCCTGAATTTCAGCGGCATATGATGTCTCACTCACTACTGCTATTTTATAGCCCAATTCTGCTAAATGGCATATGTTTTATTGCTATACACTGCTGATGGTCCGCATGTCTTGGGGTAAACACTGCAACCATTAGCAGTGCCGCAAATTGAAGGATATATAAGTAATATACTTGTTAATTAGTTAATTTTATTTATTAATTAATACTGAACACAAGTTACTTCAAATAAATTTTAAGCCTGTTGTCTCTTGGTCACGTAGGTACTTTCACCTCGGTAGTCCATACAAGAAAAGGGAAGAAAGAAAATGCAGCTCGACCTCCAAATATTATAATACATCGAGATGAAACAACTGGTGGGAGGGCGTGCAGTACCATCTACCACAATTATAAAATTCCTTTGTTAACCATTTGACATTCAGATATGTATAAACATATGACGTTTGGTTACTGCTCCTCCTGATGTTACTCTCTTTCTTTTATATGTGACAGAATGCATACTTGAGATCTAGTTTTTACTTTTAAGTTGGCAACTCTGGCAGACATTATTATACATATATGTATGTATATATTCTACCTCACAGTGCGTCAATGATTTATAACATCCACCTGGCTTGTGATTCATTTAAGCCGACCTAATAAGTAAATTGTTCATGTCCGTTGTTGAATACGAAAACAAAGTTTCCTGATCCCTGTCGTAGATACATTTAGTCACATTATGCGGGTGCGTATCTATGTACATGAGTACCTATACGCAGGGTCTATTATTTTAAGGCGAGTTAAAAACATTTTGAATTATTTATGTCCTGCTCGCGTGTCCTTGGAAGTGTGTTCGTGATGTGGGAGAGTCACTGCCTAAAGTAGAAGAAGTCTTTAGAGTCTTTACAACGACCGACGGGTACTGTTACCTTCTGTGTGCAGAAAATTTGTATAAATCGTGACTGTCAAAAACAGATGGAGATGGGTGAAATTTTTTTTTTCTTTTTCAGCTCCTTCGAATGCCCTTGTAGTCCGCGAGTACATTGGATTAAGGTGTGTTCCATTTGTGTGACCGAAAGTATTCCGTTTTAGAGGAAATGGGCTTACAGCGGAAGAGCAGGGTGTACTAGCGGAAACCACGGTTTTGGTTTACATCTTCAAAGGTGCGGTAAGGTCTGTTTGTGTTTCATGGGCTGGTTGTGTTGTATTTGAAGTTCTGCCGTCGAGTAGGTACTATAGAGTCAGAGGCTATTGGTGTGTGGGGTTAATTGAGGTGTGTTTGGGTTACACTAGCACACTAAATTGCCGACTGAAATGAGGGGTGAAGGTGGCATAAAATGAATTTTGCGAATTTCCTGGGTGAAATTACTTTCCAGTTCACGGGACGATGTCCAGAATGGTTGGTATTCAAACGGGTTGAGGTGCGGTTTGTCTTCGTAATTAGGGGGAGACGCTTAATGGAATTATTACGAGCTGAATGATGTTCTGTCATTAAAACCAATCTTTGGATGATCAAAGCGACAGCAGAGGGAGAAGTTGTTAAGTGCTGTCGCGTGACTGTCTATATTGAGATTGAGTTTCAATAATCCTTTTGGAAAGGAAAGGTATTTTTTATTGTTTTTGGTGAATTAAAAGGCTATCGGCATATTTAAATTTGATTGCTGTGTTTAAGCGGCGTAGTTCCATGAACTTAGGGGCCCCCTGGGTATGATAATCGACGCAGACACCAGAGAAATTTCTCATCATGAATTGAATGAAATTGGAGGGTTCATTATACATAAAAGGTTCAAAATTAATTGGGTATTCTGATTTGTTACCGGCAAGTTTAAATCTGATTTCTCATAATCCTAGGGTCGCTTCACCATTTTAGTATTTCCGGGACATATACTCGTATCTTCAGGGTTTTAGTTCCAAATGAGACCCATAAAGAGGAGTGATACCTTCTAATCCTCTTCAAAAGCATACCCTCTGTACATACATTTAAGATTGATTCTGCGGACTTGTTTTGCAGTTGAATTACTCTACTACTTATTGGTAGGAATTTCAACACTTACTTCTACTGCACCTCAAAACGATCCAAATTGAGGTAACAAAGAAGCAATTTAATGTAACAAATTTAATTTATTTCAAACAAAAAAAAAACAACTTTATGGTATGATTCCATACGATTCGTCAAAGTCTGGATCTATACGGTACAAAACTAGTACAAATTTTAAAAGTATGTGTCGAATAATGTCCTACTCTTATCCAAATGTAGAAAACTAGAGGTTTTTTTGATCCGAAATCTCCTTTAATCCACCTTTTGAATATAAAGGTTCGTGAACGAATTAAGTTTCGTTTAAGACTTCGTTTAAAATCATTGCACGAATCAGTGGATACCTTTGTGGAATCTGACTGCTTTGGCTATAAAATGTAGCTTATGGCATTACCAGAAGCCATCCACAGCTTTTCGACGGTACCGGTTGTCAATACGTCATAGATGTCAATGGGCGTGCTTAAACAATGGCCAAATATAGTCACTTCGGGGCAGTACTGCGCAAAGATAATGAAATTATTATTAGTCTAATACTGACGCACTGTCTAAACCAAGGAGTGTCAGCCGAACCTGATCCAGTCCGTGATATCATATCTATGCAAAACAACATCAATACTGCGAACAACATATCTACAATTCGCTCTGGACAGGAGAATATGGACGATGTCATTCCTGTATCCGAACGTTAAATCAATGAGTTCAAGTTATTATTAAACGTAATAGCAGTAAAGCATAACTCTCTGCTAAACTAGAATTATTTTTTAAAAGGAAGAAGAAATTCACCAATACATCACAGGATTCAAGCCAATAGACTGTCATGGTTTCTACTTTTAAACAATACCTCAATTCGAAAAGACACACAACTGCAGACGATTATATATTTCCATCAGTCCAGCCTGTTTGTTCAAAATTTTTCAACACCTCATATTAAATTATTTAGAACCTAATCAATATTAAAAGACATTACAACTAGAGACGAACAAGAAAATATTATAAGGAAATATCATAAGAACTCAAATCGTCGAGGTATATTTGAAAGTCTCAAACATTTAAAAAGGAGTTACTAAGCTGGTGCTATATCATAATTATGGTGCATCATAACATAATCAATAAAATAATTAATACATGGCATAAATATAACCGAAATAGGGAGTAACTTAAATTTGAATTAACCGAAACACCCTCGAGGCCACTTGAAATAGTTCACATTGACAACGAATTAAGTTTCGTTTAAGACTTCGTTTAAAATCATTGCACGAATCAGTGGATACCTTTGTGGAATCTGACTGCTTTGGCTATAAAATGTAGCTTATGGCATTACCAGAAGCCATCCAGAGCTTTTCGACGGTACCGGTTGTCAATACGTCATAGATGTCAATGGGCGTGCTTAAACAATGGCCAAATATAGTCACTTCGGGGCAGTACTGCGCAAAGATAATGAAATTATTATTAGTCTAATACTGACGCACTGTCTAAACCAAGGAGTGTCAGCCGAACCTGATCCAGTCCGTGATATCATATCTATGCAAAACAACATCAATACTGCGAACAACATATCTACAATTCGCTCTGGACAGGAGAATATGGACGATGTCATTCCTGTATCCGAACGTTAATTAAATCAATGAGTTCAAGTTATTATTAAACGTAATAGCGGTAAAGCATAACTCTCTGCTAAACTAGAATTATTTTTTAAAAGGAAGAAGAAATTCACCAATACATCACAGGATTCAAGCCAATAGACTGTCATGGTTTCTACTTTTAAACAATACCACAATTCGAAAAGACACACAACTGCAGACGATTATATATTTCCATCAGTCCAGCCTGTTTGTTCAAAATTTTTCAACACCTCATATTAAATTATTTAGAACCTAATCAATATTAAAAAACATTACAACTAGAGACGAACAAGAAAATATTATAAGGAAATATCATAAGAACTCAAATCGTCGAGGTATATTTGAAAGTCTCAAACATTTAAAAAGGAGTTACTAAGCTGGTGCTATATCATAATTATGGTGCATCATAACATAATCAATAAAATAATTAATACATGGCATAAATATAACCGAAATAGGGAGTAACTTAAATTTGAATTAACCGAAACACCCTCGAGGCCACTTGAAATAGTTCACATTGACATCTGTCATTTACGTAAGGAGTATTTTCTTACAATAATCGATAAGTTTGGCAAATTAGCGGGTAGTAACGCTAGATGAAGTAATAATTTGATAAATTCCTTGCGGCATTACTTTAATAATATCTGACAATGGCAGAGGGTTTCTTTCAACGTTATTTAGAGAATTCTTAGAAATATGTAATATTAACTTCCATGCTATCTTTGTATATCTCCAACCCCTTTTGAGGGGTTTCATTCTACCCTTACAGAGCTTATTCTATACTAAAGTCTCAAAAAACGTATAGCCCAATTGACAAAATTGCAGATGAAGCCATATTAATATACAATAACTCTATTCATTCAGCAACAAAATTGTTTCCTTTTGAGTTCCCTACAGGACATATAAATAGAAACCAGCCATTTCCACATTGAAACTTGCGCGAATCCAGCTCAATTAGATCACAAATAATGCTTAGAGAAAAAAAGAAAAAAACATAAACAAATTTAAATATGTAACGAGTACCTAAAACGAAATTTCCGATAGGGTCATTACTCAAATTATTGCGTTTTTACGCACTCGCTGAATTTCCTCCTTTTGATCAGGTCTCTCGAATCGGTAAGAGCTGTTTTCAAGATTCCTTCCTGACGCACTTCAAACGTATGTAAAGTTCATTTCTTGGTTCATTTTTCTATGTTGTTTTTTTTTCTAAGGTTGAGGAAGAAGAACTCGAGCTAGTTTTTTTTTGCCTTCGTGCTTGGAAAAAGCTCCTACCCGAGAAAAAAAAAAAAACCCCAAACACTGATTTTACGACATACTTGGGCGAACCATTCACCAAGATCATTATTCGACCAAGCGCCTTTCAGAAGGTACGCGAACGAAAAAGCATAAAACAAAACATTTGCCAACCGGAATACCTGGAGTTCGCGGAGTACTAGTCGCCATAACAGAAAGACTCTCTTCAAAAATCTCCGTTGTGCGACCTCCCACGCATCCACGGCAGCCAAATCCCCAACTAGCTAAGAATCGGTCTCTTTTTTTCGAGCCTGTAAAAACAACCCAAGTGCAAAATTTCATTCGAAGAAGGAAGAAAACAAGGAAAAACGAAAACCTAAAAGAATTAACAAAATGATTAAAAAACAAAAAGGAAAATCAAAAGCTATATTTAAGTGATCCTAGTTAGTAAAAAAAAAAAAATAATAATAATAATATTGTGATCTCGTGCTAATAAAAATAAGAAATCAAAAAAAGAAAAAAAAGAACAAAAAGTCCCAAAAAAAATCAAGTAAGCCAATTTACTGATCCTGACGTCATGACCAACGGATCTCGGAGGTAAGAGAGTGACTTTATCTTGATAGCACAAAATAATCTCGCGGTACCTAGTACGTTTTTCTTTACAATATTTTAACATTTAAGTAAATTTTTGCTATGAGCTTCTGTTCTGTTTTTTGCTTGCTTTAATAAAATGATTATGAGCTAAGCTTCAACAAGACATCAGGTTGGTTTCATTTGCTCGGTTCCACCAGCCTACACATACAAGATCATGACCAACGTGTATAATTAATCCGCTCTTGTATTAAAAGTAATTACTATAAATTCTCACACCATCTCGCATATCCACGCAGGCTGAGCTAGGCCGGAACGACAAGTGAGAGAGCCCAGGTACGCGTGATGGGTGAGATCGGTAAGGTAAGCACGATATTGTCGTCAGAAAACGCTCTCTTCAAGAACTGCTGTGGCAAATCAATATTGCAATTTGCACTGAAATATTGAACACGATACAATGTTAGGAGAAAGAAACTAGCACCCAGGTTAAATGATCACATAGTTACTAAAAATAATAAAATTACGATAGATACCACTAAGAGAAAAGCTCATAAGCAAAGAATAAAAAAAAAACAATGAAAATGAAAATAATTTACCTCGAGAAATGCCTTTGAACCGTATTCATGAGGGGTTGCAATCTAATCACAGTCCCAGTTTTAATTGGGTATCTTTCAAAATAAGTTCTAAGTAATAATATTATTGTTATATTTTATAATAATAATGTTATTTGTAAAACAGATACTTTTTTAGTTGCTCCCTAAAAATAAAAAATAAAAACAAATAATAAAATAATAATTTACGCCACTTAACAATTCATAATAACTCGTACATGCATACATGCATGCGTACACGAAACTTTTCCACCTGTAAACACAAACTTTATAAAAAAGAATATATCATCTCATGAGTTTTGTTTTGCAACGAGATCAGTTACGTTACTATACAATAAATAAACGTCACAAAGATTGAACATGCCGCCCATGTGTGAGATTGTTCCCACAGTTGCAAAGATTCGAACATACTATCATTCTCAAGATCGAAATGCAAATTGCAGAGTGACACGTGAGAAAGAAGTCAACACCCGCTGCTGACAATGCAACAAGTTGTTGGTTTGTTAAGTTATTTCTAAGTTAGTTCTTAAGGAGTATACTCCTAATAAAAATACAAAATAATATTTAATTGGCGCCCAACATGGGGACCAGTTGAAATCAAAAAACGCCGCGCAACTAAAAGTACAAAACCGACCTAAAGTAGCTCGTGTAACTTTTTTTTCGTTTAAGTCGCGAAAAAAAAACAATATTAGTGAAAGTGCTGTGTTAGTATTCTGGGTCGTACCTACCAAGGCAAGAAACGAGTGCCAACAACAGGGAAGGGGCCCGAGTAATTTCAATAGAAGAAGAAAGGAAATATAGACTCCCGCCAGCATTGCAGCAAGATGATCCACGCAGTTATCATCGCTTTAGTACAAGATAGAAACTACCGGGGATCCTGTTTATTCAAAGCACTACGAGTATTCGTATTCCAAGTTATTAAAAACGCAAATAGACAAACAAATAAATGGATTGTTAGATGACGGAATCATTCGACTTTCACTGTCGCCGAACAATTCCCCTGTATGGATTGTACCAAAAAAGACGGACGCCTCCGGTGATAAAAAATATCGCATGGTTATTGATTACAGAAAACTAAATACGGTAATGATATCTGTTCGTTATGCTATTCCTGAAACGAATGAAATCCCAGCGCAATTGGGAAAAAATACACATTTTTCAGTACTGTAACGGCTGGGACAAGAAGTTGTGGTCCCTTGCGATATAGTGATTTTCGGCACGTTATCGACACCTAGCTAGAACCCGTTGGACCTTTCGCTCCACATGACCGAACAAACAAATAAATAAAACGTGCCTTATTATCTTACCGCACTATTAAATAATGGCAGAATGAGATGTTACCACTGCCTTGGAGAGTGCCTCAACTATCTTTTAAAAGAGCTCCTCACTATGGTTATTCCATTGTCCAGGTTTCGTAGGAATAACCCCATATTTGTATATTACTTTTCTTCTCTAATTCAACCTACAGAGGTGAGCAAAAATGAATACATGTTTCAAGAAAATGAAATAAAAGACAATAATTTATCAAATTATTTTTATTCTTGAATGTACAATTATAATTTACTATTCAATGAAAAAATAAATTAAAAACACTTAAGAGATAACAGTATAAAAATTAAAAAGCGGCAGAGACTCCATTCAATTTTGCACGTTCCTGCCAATTTTCTTACAATTCCCATTATTATTGATCAAGCTTTGTTGCTTTGTTTGTTTTGTTCAGATTCACGATAAATATTTCGAGCTTTTGTTTTTTTATATTTTTTTGTTATATTGATATTTAAATTAATATATTTAAAGAAAAAGTCTTTTGTAGTGGAAGATGTTTCAGGCGTTGTGACTAGAGAAGCAATCTTCCCTTTTTGTATTGTGTTTCCCCTAAATATCTCCATTTGACCGTTGCCAATTTGGGAAGTAATGGCTGGTATTTGTCTGAGGACAGGTAGTTGTTTAACCCCCCCACCTTTTGCTGCCTAACATCATTTTCTTTTCTTATGAGCTGTAAATTAGAACAACTCCGATAGTTTGTAGTTATATCGTGTTATTCCACCAAACATTAGGTCCCGCGGTGGAATCCCACATTAAAAACTTTAAATTCCGAGAAAGTGAGAGCTTGGAGACTTTTTAAGAAACACCCCACCAATACCAACCTAATTGCCTATAAAAAAATCTAATGCTGTATTCCGGAGAGAAATGAAAATTAGCAAAGCATCGAAACACCAAATGGTCCTTCTTCGTACGCAGTAGAGATTAGCAATTTCTTTGCCCACACTTGGTCAAATCAGTCAAAAGATAAACAGTTTTCGAACAGCTTCAATACCATGAAAAACAATTGCCATTATGCCTCAGCTGCCCCAGTTCCATCAGCAAGGCATATCGAAGTTGCGATAACGAATCTGGAACTGGAGAGCTGCCTCTCCAAATTAAAAGGCAAAGCGCCAAGCAGGGACCGCATATCTTACCCTACCTTCAACAAAATCAATGCTTTGTCGCCTGAGACTGGCATAATTTCACAAAGTTGGAAGTCAGCTACTATTATCCCCTACCCAAGCCTAACAAGCCAATTAAAACAGTTTGTAGCTACCAAAAAATTTCGCTAATTTCCTGTTTGTCTAAAGTCTTAGAAAAATAGTTGCAAAACGCTTTCTCTGGTTTATCGATGCCAACAAACTCATTAGTGAGAATCAAGTGGCCTTCAAACCCAATCGAGGTTGTGCCTGTGCTTTCTTACACGTAGATTTTTATATCTAGAATGCCCTATCGTCTCAAAATTATGTTACTCTGTTATCACTAGATTTCGAAAATGCTTTCGAAAAAATCGGTATTCATCTAATTATTAAAAAATTGAAAGCATGGAGTAACGGCCCTAAAATGTTCGATTATGTAAAATCTTTTCTTTCGAACAGAAAATTTTCGGTTAAGGTTAACAACCATTTCTCCTCAAATCTTCTACTGCACAATGGTATTCTTCAAGGATCCCCTTTGTCGGTTGTTCTTTTCAGAACCAGTTTTTAACGAAATAAGTACAATAGTCGCAAAATACAAACATCTGTACCATTACAGCTATGCAGATGATTTTTTCATCATGTGTAAGCTCAATGATCTAGAAAAAACCAAAGCTATCCTATCTGGATTACTATACTTACAGAAATAATAAATTGGACCTCCGCCACTGGTGTCAAGCTTTAATTAGATAAATGTAAGACACTGCATGTCTGTCATAAAGTTGGCCACAACTAATTTTAAGTTTGAATAATGTTAGCATGCAAAATGTAAATGATTTAAGAATCTTAGGGGTGATATTTAATAATAGATACAACTGGAAATCACATTGTATAGACCTTAAGAAGAGCCAACATTGTTAACTATTTAGCTTGTAAAAGACTGAACGTACATATAAATTTTCTTTGTAATATTACCAGAGCTTTAGTTTTAAGTAAAATTGATTATGGACTCTTCGTAGATGGAAAATGTCCCAAAATAACGCTTAACCTCCTAAAATCGAGTTATCATTAAGCAGCCAGCAGGAGTATCAACGCATATCGAACATCTAAAATACAAAATATAATGGCAGAAGCAGGACTTCCTACTTTAGAAGGAAGACAAGCAGAATGTTTTACCAAACTTCTTGCGAAATTCTCCTTCTCATACAATTCCACTATTGACAAGGATATTACCGCCGTTATCAGATCAAATAGCGTCTCCCATCAACCATTGCTCAAACAATATGCAGCGCAAGAGAATTTGATCTTCCCATCAAACAAATGAAACATCATTCCCCATCTTACACATCATCGTGCATACAACAATCCTCGATTCTACTGACTTTGAACATAAAAAAAAAGCCAAAACAGATAGCGGTATTTACAAGGCAGATTTTCTCGAAGCAATTAGTGAACTTATATCTAAAGGATGGAAACCTATCTTAACAGATGGATCTAAAACAACACACACCACATCCTTTGCCGTCATCTCAGAAAGCCGATCTCTATTAAAAACCGGAATTTTGCCTGAAAACGCATCAATTTTCACTGCAGAGGCAATTGCTTTACTCGAAGCAGTAAGAACAATGTCAAAATTAAGGGGGAAAGCCATAATATGCACTGTCAGCCTACCAGCGCTAAAAGCCTCATTATACCCAACCCCAACACTGGACTTATAAACCACATTAGGGATATCCTCACAAAATACCCCAACAAAATAAAGCTTATGTGGGTTCCAAGTCACATGGGGATACAAGGTAACGAACGTGCTGATATGGCCGCAAAATAATGCGCCAGTTCTCACCTTTGATAAACTTACAAAGAATAATCTGCCAAAACAGATCATCCCAAAGATTAAGATGCACTCACTTTTAAATTGGCGAAATCACCAAAATCACTACGCTAAAATCAACAATAGCCGTTCCATTCCCATCTATCCGACATCCACCTCTAAAGCATTGAACTCCAACTTCGTCCGCCTTCATCTGGGCTACACTATTCAAACGCATCAACATATCCTAAAGAAGAACAGCGCACTACAGTGCCCAGTCTCCAATAACAGAGCACATATTCTCGGACAAATTCCATGCCAAATCTCCAGATCTTTTAATTCCCTCTTGTTTGAAAATCAATCAGTCTACCTATTACTTAATACAATCAACCATGAAAATATAACAAAAGTTTACAACTTCCCCCAGAATGGGAATTTAGTTATATAAAATGTATCTATACTATATTTTTATCACTTATCATATTTCATATTACATAATTTCATTTATTCATTCCTTAAGTACTTTTTTATTTTTTACTCTGTATTAGCATAAGAATTTTTTGTTATGCTAATAAAGTAATAATAATAATAATAATAATAATAATAATAATAATAATAATAATAATAATAATAATAATAATAATAATAATAATAATAATAATAATAATAATAATAATAATAATAATAATAATAATAATAATAATAATAATAATAATAATAATAATAATAATAATAATAATAATATTATAATAATAATATTATAATAATAATAATAATAATAATAATATAATAAGGCGCATTGAAGCTGGCTTTTGTCAGACGTCCCTTTCCTACCCAGGGCGCATTCCACGGACTTGTGGGGCTTCCCGAACTTAACGCATCAAGGTTGGATTTTATAGTTCGACGCGACGTGCCCGAACTTTGGACAGAGAAATATTGTAATTGTTTCCAGTTTACAGTCCAGTAGTCTCAAATTTGATAACTCATTAGTCCGTTCAGTGTTCTGTTAGGACTTGGTTATTCCAGGAAAAATGGTAGTTTCCTTTTTGCTCTAGCGATGGTGAACCGCTTGACCCACCAGCATTGTTTGCAGTTTTTGACACTTAGGTGGGAAAGAGAAGAACTCCTTTGTCGATTCCTTCAATAAGTTTTTGATATTTTTATAGTAGCGTTGCACTGAATTACAATGAATCGCATGTCGATCTACATTTAAAGGTTTAACATTAAAGTTATTGCCTATGACCGACTTACATAATTGCTTTTAGTCCTTTTACTCCATTTTTTTTGTGTTTCTTGGAGGCGTCTTATGTTTTGTTGTTTTTGTGTTAGCTGCTGCTGCTGTTGTTGTTATTGCTGATGTTACTGCTGCTGCTGTTGTGGTTGTTCTTTCTTCTGCCGCTGTTGTTGCTGAGATTTTTATAGCCTTTGCTGCTGTTTGTGCTATTTCTGCTGTTGTTTTTGCTGCTGATACTCGTATTGTTGTGATTCTTGCCATATTTCGCGTTTTTGTTTTAGCTGTTGTGCGTGCTGTTAGTTTTGTTGGTGTTGTTGCGTTTGTTGTTGTTATTGAGAGCATTCGGGCTCCAGCCGTCGCTCTTTCCCCCTTCTGACTATTTCTTTCGCCTTAATGGCGATCACAATTTGCTGGAGTCTTCAGATGCTATTGTGCGGAAAACTCACTTTGTCGTCTTAATCATCTGGTTCAGGGCGTTCCAGGGCAGCGAAGGTATTGCTGTCACCCATATATTGCCCCTACCAACTGTCGGAGACGTATGGATAGTCATTTCGGTCAAACGTTGGCCCCTGACGCTGCTATTGATCCTGGTGCTCCTACCCTGATCTAACAGGCAGCTTCTCTGCTCAGACTGACTGAGCTAACGAAGTCTGCTGTGGTCCACAATTCGGTTCTTTTGTTTTTCGATTCAGTATCACCCGTTGCTGTATGGTCTGAATTAAGTGCTTTTTCATTGGCTAATGTCGTAGCATTTTCACTAACAGCTGGTCCCGTTATTAGGTAATTAGAATAGTAGGCCGCTAACTACCACTCATTTTTTTCGTTGTCACTTTTTTTCGTGTTTATAAAAACAAAAATTATATTTCATTAACTTTAACAGTAAATAAATGAGTCGAGAAATTTTCGGGATTTGAACCCGTGATCGCTGGTTTGTCGACTGACACCGCAAACTATCTGCTATTATGCAACTTCAAAAAAAAAAAAACCGAAACAGCGGTATAGCATTAGTTTTGACTTTTTGTATCAAACCAAACCAATTTGATCTCTGATGTTCCATAATACAATCATCGCTAAGTTTTTTTTCTTTTCAATACTAATAAGTTTGAGCGACTGATTCTCAGCACTCTTAAATAGAGTAGCTTAAACATGTATGTATGTTATGTCAGATCACTTTTTGAAAATACCACTGGTATTGATTACAATAACAGGATTGATATCACTACAAGAAGGTGTACGTGATAATGCACTTTCCTAGGCATTTTGGGTGCATTTGATAATGCAACATTTGACGGCTTTTATTTTATTTCGTTAAAAAAAAATTGTAGCTTGTTATCGCACAATATACAGAGATTTTAGTACAGCGGTGTGATTTAAAATAGTATGTTATATGTTTCTACTGAAGAACTGTGTACAAATTTAAGAAAAAGAAAAACAGGCTTGGGGAAAAACGATTAAAAACCCAAATTTTAATAATTAAAAAAAAAAAAACAAATTATATTTACATCAAAGTTAATAAAAATCTTAGCAATATAAGTACGAGTAATTAGTTAACTCAAAAAAAAAAACACAATTGGATAAAGAAATGAAGTGATATAACAAGTTATTAAATAAATTTTATACATATGTATATATTTATGTACATATATATATCAGTGTATAAATAAATAAATGAATAAGTAAATAATCGCATAAATAAATGTACATACATATATGTTATATACGAGTATACCACCTTGATCAAAAAATTCCCGGGGGACACCACCGTGTGGCGCTCCCATTGTTCCGATTTGAGTTCTGTTTTTTTTGTTAAGTTGGTAAATCTGCTGTTGATATTCCCTCTACACCTTAGCATCATAGCTTGACATTTGTAAAAGTTACATAGCCAAGAGTACATCTATCTTCGTGGGTGTTGGCGATTTTTTACAATTTTAGAAATGGAATTAACTTTGCAACAACGAACTTGTATTCAATTTTACGTAAAAAAAGGATTTAATGGTGCACAAACGTTGGAAATATTATACTCTCTAAAGAAAACGGTTTTTTACCAGTGGCACAGGCGGTTCAAAAGTGGTCGTGAGTCAATCGAAGACGATGAACGCAGTGGCAGACCATCGACATCGAAAACCGACGAAAACATTGATGAAGTAAAAGAAATGTTGGTCAATAACCGCAAATTAACCATCAGAGAGATAGCGGAGGACTTGAACATTGCCTATGGATCCATCCAAGACATTTTGATTAATGATTTGGGTTTCCGTCGTGTAGCAGCAAAGTTGGTGCCAAAAACCCTCAAATTCATGCAAAAAAGAGACCGTGTTGACGTCGCAAAAGAGATGATTTGCGAGGCTGAATCCGATCCCACATTCATCAAAAGGATCATTACTGGAGACGAGGCTGGGTTTATGAGTACGAGATGCAATACAGACATCAGGCAAGTGAAGGGCGTTCACCAAATGAGCCGAGACCAAAAAAAACACGTCGCTTTCAGTCAAAAAATAAGGCATTGCTCACTGTTTTCATGGATTACAACGGTGTAGTGCATCATGAAGTTTTGCCAGAAGGACAGGTAGTAAACAAAGAGTATTACTTGGGCGTTATGAGACGTTTGCGTGAAGCAATTCGCCGAAAGAGACCAGAATTTTGGGCAGAAAACTCGTGGATTTTGCACCATGATAACGCACCATTGCACAGTGCCATCATTATTCGTAATTTTTGACGAAAAATGCAACAAATACCATCCCAGAGCCACCGAATTCACCAGATTTGGCTCCCTGTGACTTCTTTTTGTTCAATCGAGTTAAAAAACCACTATGGGGAACGCATTTCAGCAGCCGAGAGGAAGTTATGGAAAAATCGCAGGAAGCACTAATGGACATACCGAAAATGGAATATAAAAAATATTTCGAGGATTGGATCAAGCGCTGGCATAAGTGTGTTGCAGTCGATGGGGATTACTTTGAAGGGACAATATATATTTAGATGAGTAAACTTGTATTTAAAATTTTCCGAACTTTTTGGTCAAGGTAGTATATATTAAATAAATAAATAAATAAATAAATAACAGATAAATAAATAAGTTTAAGCATCACGTACTTTAATCTATATAAAATTGATTAATGAGAGGATTCCCAGAAATGTCGCATCTGATCCTAAATGATTCGTTAAGTTAATGTATTCTCTTGGAGATCAATTCAACATTAGCTACTCTATGAAGGTCTGATGTAGAATGATGCCAGGGTAAGTTTAACATCATTTTTAAAATTTATTTCTGAGTTATTTGTAATTTTTTTTATGACATGTTGCACATTTACCCAAGACCTGGCATCCGTACAAAAGAATTGCTTGGAAAGTAGTTTTGTATTGTATATTAATAAATTATTTTCATTTGAAAGCAATGATCTTCTATTTATATTTTATATATTTTTTTAATTGTTTTAATGTGATGCGCTTGAAAACTCAGTTTCTTGTCAAATGCCCAGATATTTTACAGATAGTTCCCACGGTATGGGGTGCCCGCCAATAGTTAACTGGTTAGTCGGAAGAAAATAATGTTTTCTTTTTCTGGTAAGAAAGATTGCTTAGATTTTTCCCGCTTTAAGTTTAATTTTCCACTTAGTCTAGTAATCTTGTAATATTTTAGCCGCATTTTTAAGATTCGTCTCAATACTGAGACCAACTTCATGTGACGAAAATATTGCAGTATCATCAGCGTTTATTGCTGCGTTGCATTCTGGAAGTAATGGGAAATCTGCGGTGTATAAATTGTATAGCACTGGTCCAAGAACAGAGCCTTGGGGTACACCAACGAAAAAGTTAACTAGTTCGAACACACCACAATTAACATGCACTTTAAAAAACCTATTCGACATGGAACTTTAAACGATTTTAGACAGGAAATGATGAAAGTTTCTGTTGAACGTTTTGTATATGAGACCTTTGTGCCACACAGAATCAAATGCTTTTTCAATATCCAGTATGATCATACCTTCGGATCTCCCTATCTCACGGTTTCTTTTAATGACATTGCATATCCTGAGAATTTGATGCTGAGTTCCGTGGTTTCGTCTAAAACTAAGCTGTTCATCAGGATATATACGTTGGCCATCATATTTTAGTAATTTTCTCCTTTAATATTTTTCCATAGATTTTAATTACAGCGCTTAGCAAACTTATTGGGCTATATCTTTCTGTTTTGTCTAAAGGCCTGACTGCTTTGGGTATTTGGGTATTATTGGGTATTTAACTTAATTCGTGCAGTTTTTTTCAAAATTTGAACTTTTATTTAAGAAAAACATGTACAATAGTGCAATTTGTGGATCCCATCCCAAAAGAACTGCGCCGACTTAGCAGCCAAGAATGAATCAAGCCAATTTTTGATATTCTGCTCTGATGTGAACCGTATTTCAGTGAGAGCGTTCTGCATCGACCGGAAAAAATGGTAGTCAGAAGGGGCAAGGTCTGGGCTATAAGGCGGGTGGGGTAAGACTTCCCATCCACTGTTTTCCAAATAGTTCTTAACCGGAATAGCAACCACGTTGACGGCCGAGCGTTGTCATGATGGAAAATTATTGCCTCGTGTCTGGTCGCATATTCCGGGCGTTTTTCGGCCACTGCTCTCTTCAAACGGATTAATTGTGTTCGGTAGCGTTGTCCATTGATGGTTTCACTCGGTTTTAGCAGCTCATAATACATCACACCCGTCTGATCCCACCAAATACAGAGCATTACCTTCGTGACATGGATATTCGTCTTTGCCGTTGATTTGGCTGGTTGGCCGGGTTTCACATATGATTTTTTGCGCTTGGGGTTGTCGTAATGGATCCATTTTTCATCACCAGTAACAATCCGATGCAAAAATGACTTCCTTTTGTGGCGTTCCAGCAGCATTTCGGACATGCAAAACCGCCTTTCGACGTCTCTCGGCTTGAGTTCATGTGGAACCCAATTTCCTTGCTTTTGAATATATCCTCCTTTGAATATAGCTGCTTTTAAACGTTTTGAAATGGCTGCTTGAGTGACACCCAAAGATTCTGCGAGCTCTTCTTGTGTTTGGCAACAATCTTCATATAGTAATGCTTCCAGTTCTTCATCTTCAAACTTTTTTGGCTGCCCAGGACGTTCATCGTCTTCCAAGCCAAAATCACCACTTTTAAATTGTCCAAACCACTTTTGGCACGTTCGCTCAGCTAGCGCATGTTCACCACAAACTTCCACCAAAATACTATGACTTTCGGCAGCAGTTTTCTTCATATTAAAGCAATGAAGAAGAACTCCCCACTGAAGTGAAGACACAAGTTCGACATATTTGAGTGAAAAAAAATTATTGTTGTTTACGCTTCAAATGAATGACATATACTGAAATGACGTACAATGACAGTAGCTTTCCAACGCATGTTCCAATGGAATAATAACAATGGAATAATACAAGTTACGCCATCTCTTAGCAAACCGCAGCAATTAAGTTATAGACCCAATACATTAGCATGTTTCCACGTACCTAGAAAATACTGTATTTTAAGGCAAGAATTGACTATAAAGGTGAGACATTTTATTCCATAATTAGGCAAATTTTTAAGGTAAATATTTTTTATTTCGTCCACTCCACTTGATTTCTTTGTAAGAAGTTTACTTACTAGAAATTTTATATCAACATCGGTTATAAGCTCGTTTTTTGGAGTTTCACAGCTTACCATACTAAACGACTGAAAAGCATCCTCTACAATACCGTTTGTATTTGCATCCCCTAAATGCTGAGATACAGTGTGATTTCTAGAAAACTTAGAAGCTAATACTTTTGCCTTTTCGGTGTCTGTATAATAATTATTGGGGCCACTTTTGAGCCAAGGCATATGGTATGCTTGGATTTATTATTTATAATTTTTATTATTATTATTATTATTTATAATTTTATAATTTTAAAAATATTTAATTAGAATTTGCGATGATATCTGTGCCAATTTCGTCTGTTCATGTTCCTTATTCTAATAAATTACAAGATGTGATATGGAACCTTAGCCCTGTAAGTTTTTATCGCAACTTTTGGGATGTTGTTTTCAGCCGAAATAATACTGTCCTTGGAAAATTTCTCAACAATTGAGTCAACATCCTGTTGCTTTCAATGTTCTCAAGATTCATTGGAATAGTTCGCAACTTTCTTTTTACTTCTGTTCTAAAATTAGTCCAGTTTGCGTTTTTCAAATCTAGAAAATATTGCACTTTTTCGAAACCCGAATAACGAATATGAGAAAGGACCGGACTATTTTCTCATCACTCTATAACATTTATAGTCCGATGATGAAATCCGATTTTCAGATTTCAACCATGTCTCAGTGACAGTCAATTTTCTTATTATTTAAAAAATTAAGAAATTCTACACGCTTCCTACGAATACCTCTGGCATTCCATGTAATAACATTCATATTACTATTATCGAAATTATTTATTATTATTATATATAGTAGAGACATAGTCGCTAATTGTGATACAAGACATTTTTTCCAAAATTTTTTTTATTTTTCTACATTTTCTCCTTGTAACTCTACACACTTTTCCCAGCGATGCTCCCATCTCTCTAACCCGTCCAAGTAGTACTTGGGGTTTTTCTCTGCAAAATAATTGTTCACGAAGGTGATTGCCTCCTCATTTGACGAAAATCTCTGTCCTCCGAGCGCAGTTTTTAGATGAGTGAACAAAAAGAAGTCGCTTGGGGCTAGATCTGGTGAATAAGGCGGATGGTCAAGCAATTCAAACCGTAATTCATGGATTTTCGCCATGACAACCGCTGAGGTGCGACACGGCGCGTTGTCTTGGTGAAACAGGATTTTCTTTTTCTGCAAATGTGGCCGTTTTACCGCAATTTCTGCCTTCAGCTTGGTAAGTAATGATGCGTAGTATGCTTCTGTAATGGTTTTTCCTCTTTGAAGATAATCGATTAAAATAACTCCTTTACTAGCCCAAAAAACCATAAAACAGTCGCCATCACTTTCCCAGCCGAAAAAAGAGTTTTTGCTTTTTTTGGAGCCGCCTTTGCAGTCCACTGTTTTGACTGCATTTTTGTTTCGGGCGTATAATCGTGTATCCAAGTTTCATCTACAGTAATTAATCGATGCCAAAACGTCTAAACTGCTCCAACGGAGCGTTTTGAAATGTTCATTCGAACACGTTTTTGGTCTAAAGTAAACAAATGCGGCACCCAAGACGCGGACAGCTTTCTCATGCCTAAATATTTATTTAATATGTAACAAACACGTTCTTTGGACATTTTCATAACCTCTACTATCTCTCTCACTTTAATTCGGCGGTCGTCTAACACCATTTGGTGAACTTTAGCAATGTTATCGTCAGTGGTTGCAGTTTTTGGACGTCCCGAACGTTTACCATCTCCCAAGCTCTTACGGCCACGTTTAAATTCAGCTGTCCAAAATTTCACTGTGGTAAATGATGGTGCAGAGTCCCCATACACAGAGTCTAACTCATTTTTGATTTGCGTAGGCGTATTGCCTTTCAAAAACAGAAATTTAATAACAGCTCGATACTCAATTTTTTCCATTTTCGCAGGAAACACTCACATCGACTCACTCAAACGACTGTCAACTAAAAACTGCGCTTCCAAAATGACTGAAGCTTCGATAAGTAACTGTCAAAAGATGCACAACTAGCATTCACTAGCTTTTATTGACGAGTGCCGCTATCGTTACGTTGCGGTCGGAAAATTTTCAGACAACCCTCTTACTAGGTACATGTTTATAACTCATCTCCATTACGAGTGAATTCAACTCTTCCATTGTAAACAATTCTCCGTTGGTGTTGGTGACGTGTTGTTGTAGAAGGTGTTACTGCTGAGGATGATGTGGTGCACTTCCATGCTGAAGCCCAAGAATTTTTCTTGGAATTCCCAATCTGGGCTCCTACGCTTGGGGGGAGAGATGGAAAATCGCTCATTGACAGCAGTGGAGCATTGAAATCGGGATTTTTGTTATGGCGCTTTTGTGATGGGCGAAACGATCTTTGTCTCAGCTGCAGGTAATTGCTTCTGCTCGCGCATGCGCTATCAGTTGGAATATGATTACCACGACAGTTCGCGCACTTATGCATGTTTGTGTTGTTGCAGTCAATGGCCCTATGACGACCTGCACAGATGGAGCAATATGTTTTCACTTTGCAATTTTTTTCGCCGTGTCCAAAAATTTGACAGTTTTGACACTGCGTTACCCTATTCTTTTGTTTTCGAGAAAAGCTCCATTTAATTTGGGTGTGAAAAATACAGCAAACCTTTTTCTTAAGTCACGTGATTTAATTGATCCCTTTTCGAGGAAAACTGTATTTTTCGTACTTTTTAGTAATCATTTTGGTTTCTTTGCATTTAGGTCCTAGTCTATTAAGTTTATTTTTTAGTTCATTTGTGTCGTACATACTAGAGTTGTAACTGAGGCTTTCTTAGCGGAGGCGGAGGCGGATCCGGAAGAGAAGCGTATGTACGTACATACATAGTACAATATCTTATACAAACTACTAATAAACGAAATTAAGTAGAGGCAAATTATATTTAATAAACAATAGCTTTGCAGCTTTGTCCCCCTGTAGTCGATTTCTTAACGGTTCATATATTAAACTGGCTGTGCTAAATAATTGTTCACTTGGCACTTAACCTGCCGGTGCCGATAAGTATGCGCGAACTATGGGAGCAAAAACTTTATATTTAGTGTTATATCTCCACCACAATAAAGGATCTTCGTCTAGTTGGAGTCGTTTTTCTTTATTATATTCAGTAATAAGCGATTTCCATATCATGAGGTTGTTGGTAACCGTGCTGTCATTTTCCGTTTCCTCTTCGTCGTTACTGCTGTTTTTCAACATATCAGCCAGGTTGGAATGCACACTTTGTGTTGGTGGTAATATCTGAAAACTTGTGCGTGGTTCAACATTCATTGGATCTGATTCTACTCTAGCTTTCTTGGCAACGGAAGCAGTAGAAAGCTCGTCATCACCAATTCGACTTGAAACATTCGCGTTATATAGGGTTAGCAAGCGTATTAGTTCAGACTGAACTTGTTCCTTAATTATCTCATTAAAAAACTTTAACTTGTACCTTTTGTCCAAATATGTAGCAAGAGAATACAGTGTAATGCTTGGAAGGTCACAAAATCTGGAATTGATGTCTTCAATTAGTTTTTGAATGATATTGTGGAAATTTTGATTGGTGTCTGATTTTTCCTTTTCGACAAGCAATGTATGTTTGAGTACATGTATCAATGGGATTACAGACGATATGCAAGTTTTTGTATCGCTCAGATTTCTCGTTATTTCTTTAAGGGGAGTGAGCATAGCCACTAATTTATTAAGATACAACCACTCTTCTGGAGAGATTTGTGGAATACTATGTTTGCTGGCATATAGGCAAATAGAATCTTTGATCTCCAACAGCCGTTCGATCATATGGAATGTGCTGTTCCATCTAAAATAAATAACATTAAATATAACGAATAGACATTTAGGATATAGACAGAGTTCGTTTCACATTTTTTTTAAAAATTAAATAATATTTAATATGTCTTTTTTTGCACATATTATTGTTATTGAAATGAAATAAGAATAATGGCGTTTTATTAAAATCACTAGAAAATGAATCGCTTTTATTCTTGTGTATTTTGTTATATGAAAAACATAACGATGTATATTTCATTAAACCACCTGGTAACACAGTCCTGAACCACGCGAAGTGCAGGTTGATTAAGTTGCTCTATTTGCATTTTAGTCAGCTCATCTTGAGCTATTTGTGAATGATTAAAATGTCCTGTAATCTTCTTGCATTTAGCGACTAAGACCTTTACTTCAGGGGGTTCGAGCGCAGAGCGGACACACAGTTGTAGTTGATGAACTGTGCAACTTTGAAAACATTTCAGGTTCTGTCTGGGTTTGGGACAACACGACTATGATAAGACTAATACTGCATAATCCACTCTGCTCTTCTCTCGATGCACTGATGACTCTGTCTACACTTGATATTCTTATCTTGAACTGTGCTCTCCCTGTCATCTTCCATATAAACAGCAGTGGTATTTGGTATAACAGTGGAGTTGTTATTACCTTGACTCTAATGTTGCCGAGAAAATACAAAAGCGGTCAGGTCTTAGCAAATAGCTTCAAAGCGGATATACATAGAATGCGGTGGGTGTGCCTTGTTGGAGGAAGACAACATTAGATTTGCACTTGTCATCCAAGCAGAGATGTATGCAATCCTGTCATCACTGAACTATCTTGTGAAGAACGGTGCAGGGGCGAAGCATCTGGATCTGTAGCTCTTAGGACAAGGTCCTACTCCCTAACCGCTTTGGAGCTAGTTCGATAGAACTGTCTCCTATCTAGGGCTTCCATTGACAACTGGATTAAGTGCATAACTGCAAATGGCATTACTCTCTAATATACGGCAGAGTCGACGTCTCTAAGAAGTCAGCGACTCTACGTTCATCCCTCAGTTAGAAAGATATAAAACTTCTTATTGCTGCTGTAAGATGCACCACGCTTATGCTAAACATCAAGATTGCTAGCCATAACTGATATAAATTCCAACGATGATTGTTATGAGAGTGGTAATTAAATCACCGAGCACTTTCTCTGTGAGTGTCCGGTCTGCGCTCACACCACGCTGCTTGTGTAGTGGGTGCTGGCACTAAAGTGTTTACTCTTCTTACGGAAGACTGGCAAATTACAGTGGAGTAACATACAAGGGTACAACAGGCAAATTCATAATCTTAATGCTATAATCCATTAAAATATAACTTGAATAATCGGTTCATCAGTCCTAAAGAATGGAGGATAAAGAGTTAAGGTAAGCGTTAAAATGTTGTTTCAAACTGAAACCAGTTTCACGTATATTCTTACACAGTCAATTTGCAGGTGCATTCCGCTACCGAATAGTGAGGAATAAATATCTCTAAAGCTTTCTTCTTGTCTTGAAAGTTTCTTGAAATCCAGGTATTTAAATTCGACAATTGTAACCGACAATGGTATCTTCAAGGTCTACTTAAAACTGCATATATGTCACATAACTTGGGATCTTGCTCTCCCCAAAAAATTTCTTTTGGTTCCTACCCGAATACCGCACCTAGGCATAATAATGTACAATAAGTTTGACTTTAGAACAACTGCGACCATTTCCATCTACCAACATCCTATCTGTGGAATAAGAAACGATAATATTTAGGGGAACAACCTCTAAGACAGTAACTTTTCTTCAGAAGGATTCCTAGAAATCGAAGCATGTTTACTTTATTGACTTTAGATTTCAGTAAACCTTTCAAGACCCCTTAAGCCCATTCATGTGCCTTCTTACTTTCTAGTTACTTACCGTCTTTGCAAAGATAATAAAATCCTAAATCCCTTAATCGGGTTTCAACTTTTCACGCACGTACTCGAAATCTAACAATTCAAACGCCGTCACTGTTTCGCACGGATAATTTATTTTACCTCAACAAGTAGAGGTAGATATAGAGGTAGGGGTAACTTGTTTAGAAAAACAAAAGCAGCGTGTTATCCCGCGTATAAATCCTAAAATTAATTTCCACTCAATATGCGGCGATATTTACCACTTCTTGACACCGATTAGCCTTCTTTGCCCCCAACAAAGACTTACCTAATAAATCATGTCTAAAACGATAAACGAGTTACGATTTAATCAATTAACACCGCGTTGTGTTGTGTCCCTCTTTACGATGGCTATGGCAGGGTGTAAAGGTCCTCCCTCAAGGCTGTCATCCAAATAGAAATTAATTTCCAAATCACATACCGCCGCCGCCGCAAAAATAAAAATAAAAAAACCGTACCGGCGATGTTAACCCTCGTCATATGAACCTAAGAAGTCAAACGTTGACTGTGCAAATATCGCAGTCGAATTTGTTTCCGCACTTTACTCGTAGACGCCCTACCTCGGCATCCCGGGTTCACAAGGTGCTGTACGAGTAGATCCCTAGATTTGGATTTCATTGTCAAGGAATTGAATGGAAATTTATTGCGGAAACTCGTGTCTGTCAATTTTTCATATCCCAGCCTCCAGGATTAGGATCCAGATCCAGATCCAGGTTCTGAAGTTCTGAGTACCCCTGCCCCAAGATAGCGATTGTGGTGACTTAGGGTAGGTTGGGGGATTGTTTTTTTTCTTTTTCTAAAGCTTTTTGGCGGAAATTTTTGTTTAATGTAAATTGTCGAAACGGGTAACAAATTGAATGTCAGCTTGTTCGCGCTGTCATTTGGGGTAGTATGTATCTTTCTGTCGCTTGACAAAGCTGCCACCTACAGAGTTTGACGCGACTAAGTAGGTTTAGTAGCTTATCCCGCATACGCAACAAAATTGATTGTTGTTGCAAGTTCTTCTATTGTTCATCGGGATTTGCTTGACTTTTCGAACAGGATTTTTTTGTATTTGTGTGCAAGTGTTGGAATAAGGTCTTGTGCAGCGTTGTGGTCTACTAATTGGAAGGTGGCAGCGGCGGCATGACAGAATGTGTCAATCTGGGGACATGTGCATGATTTGAATGCCTGCTAGGAGAGAATTTTTTCTATGTTTTGTCTTCATGACATGGCACTGCCGGGAGCTTCTATTTAGCGCTTGCATCTGTAGGGCGAAACACGCACACAATTGGTTGGTATGGTACAAAGCTGTTGGGGGTTGAAATACATATGAGATGCGGGATATGCGACATGTGACAGATGCAGGGGTAGTTCGCTAATCGCTTTTATATGCCAGCCATGTTAAGCTTAACACAAGTGAAGGAGTCATTTTAGAGGCCGCAGGATGATGGCGATACAATTCGTGACAATTTATTGGCACTCAAAATGGTCGGATCATTATAGGAGTACATGTACTTTATGATGTTGGGTAAGAATCACTGCAGATGTTTCTATTTTGCGCTATAATTTGGCCACCGCGAATAGCCTTTTGGTTGGAAGAGCTCCTATCATTTGAGCCTGCCTAACAATGACCTTGAATCATTTTGGATTGTGGTGTTCATGGTAACTCGACATATTTCATGAACCAGTGTGGTGCTTGTGAACAGCGAGGTTAAGTTTTGACGAGTGGTTTATTAATTCAATATGTTACATTACAATTCATGTACTAAAGTAGTGGATTAATTACAAATATAATGGTATACAATAAAAGTGTTCAGGCATGTTTTCATCCCCCTTGTTTCGAGACAGAAACGTCAAACCGTGACGTTTCTCGATTACCATCTAAGAACTAGTTGTGTAGTTAGTGGTTTTAATTAGTCTGGCTCTGGAACCTTACTAATCTCTGCCGATGGTTTTGATGAAGTGTTTGGAGACTGTGGTGATGAGGATTCCCTATCTGGGAGTAGCTTCAATTAGGCGAATGTTTGCGAGATTTCGTCAATATAGATTTCCATTATAATCGCGGATAATACTCGTATATCATATGGGATGAAACTCGCTTTCAACAGTTTCTGGCTTGTACTGTTCCTTGTCGTTAATTTTGGTTACCACGGAGCTGCGAGCTCATTGCTCCTCTGTTGGCGCTTGTGGCCTGCGTTTCCTTTTCGGCACGTAGTAGGTTTGAGGCGTTTACTTTTGGTTCTGTTTGTACGGATTCTGTTGTTATTGGAAGGAGACTACGCTCCGCTGGCGACCCATGGTTTACTCGTGGTGTGTTCATGTAGCTATGAAGGTGGATGTCCATATTGTCGTAGTGTGATTTCTTCAGGATATTTTTTGCGATCTGGACTGCACGCTCTGGCGGACCATTACCTCGTGGATGATACGGTGAACTTGTGGAGTGAGTAAACACCCAATCTGTTGCAAAGATTTTGAATTCTATACATGAAATTTGATGCCCATTGTCTGTTTCTAAGATTCGAGGAGCTCCGAAGACAGCTAAAATCTCCTTTAGGAAGTGAATAACAGTTTTCACTGTTGTTTGTTTTAACACATGAAATTTTAGAAAGCCGGAGAAGCTGTCGATAACAACAATGTAAAATGCCTGAGGCTCCGATGTCAAATACGTGATTTGGAATTTCTTTCATGCCAATTTTGAGTTTGACATTGCTGCGTTGATGAACTTGACACGCTGTACAATTCTTTATGAAGTTGCAAACGTCTTGAAGCATTCGCGGCCAGAAAATTGATTGTCTACCCATACTTACCCATCTAGCGTAGTCGAAGTGACCACGGTGAGTGTTTCTTAGCATCTCCGGTTTCAACACGGTTGGTATTACGACTTTGGACGATTTGAATATTATACAGTCCGAGTCAACTGATATCTCTTCTCGGAAGTTCCAATATTCTCTAATTCCTTTGGGTATGTTTCAATGGACTGCGGCCACCTACCTCTAATTAGTTTGATTAATTCTTGAGATACCGTATCGTCTTTAGCAGATTTTTTCTTTCTGTCTATTTCCTTGTAGGAAATTGACAGCATTGGGATTTCGGGGGAATTGTCTAACGTTTTGTGGCCTTGTATGTAGACAACGGTGGGATTATACGTTAGTAGGGAAGCTTTATTCTTCGAAGTCTTGGTGTCGAAAAGTAGATTGTTTTCTGAAAAATAGATTCTAGTTGTTATATATTGTTTATATATGTTATATATGGCAACTCTGTAACCAATTATACAATGTACTCGTAAACAATAAAGGGGCGTCACTAGACGATTAGCAAGCGGATTATCAAACGAATAACACATGCCGCAGCCGGAATAGGAAAATATAAATGGTTAAAACAAGAAACCAAGTTGAAACAGAAAGAAATAGTGCTGAAGAAGATTTAGAAAGTTCTAATAGTGAAAGTGAGGAAAGAATGGCCACAAGTGGTGGTTATATTGATATGCGGAGACCAGAAACTTTAAAATTAATGGAAACCTCGCTTAAAATGGGAGAGTTTTTAAGCAAAACTATGATATGTTTGCCATTGCTATTGGTCTGGACGACAGAAAGGAGTCACACAAAGTGGGTATATTTTTAAATGCATGAGGACCAGAAACTGTTAAAATATTTAATTCGATTTGTCTGAGTGAAGAGGAAAATTAGCAATATGATAATTTTGTAAAGGCGGTTGAGAATTACTGTTCTCCAAAAAAAATGAAGTGTATGAAGCGCATAAATTCAATTTAAGAAAGCAGGAAGAAGGTGAGTCATTTGATTCATATCTATTAGGCTTAACTTTAAAATGGTAAAGCTCAGTGACAGAGGGAATAAGAACAACAGTAGCGAACGAGAAATCAAATCAATGAAGAACAACTTATCCATTAGCCACTAAGTAAGCGGTAAAAAAGACAGTGACAGCTATGGAAAAATTCGCAACTGTAAGTTTTGCAAAGGTACGCATGATAAAAGAAAGTGTCCGGCTTTTGGGAAACGTTGCAATAATTGTAGTCGCTTAAATCACTTTAGTGTCGTATTTAGAGGCAAGTTCGAGAAATCAGAGAGCTGGATACTATCGCGCAGCATGATGATATAGTCTTGATGCTAAGCGGAAGAGATGGTATGACACTATTCGCCTTAATAATTATATGATTCGATTTAAGTTGGATACTAGAGCCGATGTAAGTGTTTTGCAATACAGATATTTGAAGTACATGAAAGACGCCCAGTTAAGAAAAGGTGGTATACATCCACAAAGCTACGGGGGAAGTGATTTGGACTACAAAGGAATTGCGGAATGTGTTGTTATGTGCCAAAACAAAGTCAAGTCTTTGAGTTTTATAGTTATTGATACTCCACATGAACCACTTCTTGGCGTAAGTGATTGTAGACAGTTAAATTTGATTAAAAGAATCAACTCAATGGAGCTTATGACGAAAGAAGTGTTGTGCATAGAAATAGAGACATACCATATTCGAAGGCTTGGGGTGTTTTATTAAAAATTTAGACATTCAATGAAAATCAGATTTCTTTCCAGTCGTGAAGCCAGCAAGAAGAATTCCTTTGTCTTTAACAAATCGTGTGAAAGAAGAACTGCAGAATATCTATGGTTAACCGATATATTATTGAAAGAGTCGATTGGCCAGTCGAATGTGCGTCAAATTTGGAAATTGTCGAAAAGAAATCAGGTCAACTTCGCCTGTGCATTGACCCACAGGATTTAAATGTATATATCTTATGTGAAAACCATGTCATTCTGAATCAATATCCGTGCGCATAGCAAACAAAAAGTACTTTACTGAGCTCGATTTATTTTGGTAAATCGGCTTGAGCACCAAAGCAAGTGAGTCAGGCATATTTATTACTCCGGTTGAGTGTTTTCGATTTAAACGTTTGCCTTACGGAATACAAGTCGGACCTGAAGTTTTCCAAAAATATAACGAACGGAATTTCGCAGACATACCAAATGTAATAATATTCATTGATAATGTCTTAATTGCAGCAGACACAATTGAAGAACATGATCTGATTTTGCAACGTGTGGTAAGTGGAGCAAGAGGACTAAATATAAAATTTAATATCGAAAAGATACAGTTTAGAGTGACAGAAGTAAAGCACTTAGGAAAAATAATATCGCATTCGGGTATTCGATGTGACCCGGAGAAAGTGAAAGCTATTTTGCAAATTGGAAAACCGAAAGATAAAAAGGACTTACAAAAGTTGTTCGGTATGAACTACTTTCGAGAGTATTTATCAAATTTAGTTTCGATCTCTCATCCACTTAGAGAATTGTTTAAGAATGACTTTGTTTATAGTTGGCAAATTTTACATGACAACATTTTGAAATCAATCAACAAAATGATTGCCAATGCACCAATTCTGCAAACGTTTGACGAGACAAAAGAAATAACCATAGAAACGGATGCGTCTAAATATAGATTAGGTTGCTGCATTTTACAAATGGGTAAGCCTATTGTATTTGCATCAAGAAGTCTCACTAATGCAGAAATTAATTATGCACAAATTGAAAAGGAACTTTTAGCAGTAGTATATGCATGTCACAAATTCCACTATTATATTTATGGTCGTAGTATGACAATAAAAAGTGATCATTAACCATTGGTCGAAATCATGAAAAAGGATTTCTGTAAAATTCCATCAGCGAGATTACAAGGTTTAAAATTAAGCCTTATTAAATATCAAATTAATTTAGTTCATGTTTCTGGTAAATATCTATTAATTGCAGATTTTTTTTCACGGTACTATAACAAAGAAAATCAAACAATAGAAATGGAAGATTTAAGTGAATTTGTGCACACGCTAAACATCACAGATGAACGCCTGAAAAGATTTAGGAAGGAATTAGAAAACGATTCAAGTCTAATGGAATTGAAAAGAGATTTAATAGAAGGATGGCCAGAGAATAAAAGAACTTTAAGTGACGATGTTAAAATTAGAAAACGATATTATATTTTTAAATGATCGAGTTATTGTTCTAGCTAATTTGTGTGAAACTATGCTGTCTCAACTACATGCGTCCCACCTAAGCATCGAAAAATCCAAGAAGAGAGCGAGAAGTCTGGTATACTGGCCCAAAATTGATGAGGCAATTGAGAGAACAATTTCAAATTGCATCGTTTGCCGAAGAAATCGTTCAGCGAACACAATAGAATCAATGATATCGCATGAAATTCAAAACCTATCGTTTAGCAAGCTAGGTTTGGATATATGTGAGTATTACTCAAAGGTATATTTTATTTACTCCGGATTATTATTCTCGTTATTTAGACATAATTCCAGTGCACTCAAAAATAGCTGACGGATGCATAAGTAAACTAAAGACTTGTTTCTCTAACCACGGAACACCTATCGAAATCATTTTAGACAATATGCCATTCAACTCTTTTGAATTTAGAAAATTTTGTGAGAAAATTGGAACTAAAATAATAACAACCAGCCCTCGCAATCTAATGGATTTTCTGAAAAAAGCTATGGAAATAGCAAAGAACTTACTTAAAAAATCATATGAAAGCAACGAAGAGAGTTGCTGATGAGCAGAAACACAAGAACACTTTTACCAGCAAAAATGAATATGTTCCAACCAAAAACTACCATATGGTATACACCAAACATCAAAAAGAACAAAGAACAAAAAATAGAGATACGAAAAGATACTTTGATCTTGGCGCGAAATATAAACTATCATATTGTCCCAGGGAGAAGATATGGTACCAGCATAGTAAGAGAGGATAGATCGAAGCAACAATCATAGGCACACACAACGGACCAAGATCGTGTTGGATTCAACTCAAGGATGATAAAATGGTGTTACGAAGAAATTCAAAATAGCTGCGAAACAAAAAATATAAATAATTCTTCAAATACCCTTATTATTATACATATTAATGAAATTAGTCTTTTGTTTATCTATTATTATTATCTGATTAACCGAAGTTCTTTGATATGTTTACTTAAGATCATCTTATAATAGTAATATAATACTGAATTATGTTCATTTAATTGAATTTGAATTAATGTTAATTTTAATTTTAGTGTACCTAAAGGGGTAAGGTGTTATATATTATTCATACGACCTTGATCAAAAAATTCCCGCACCGCACCACCGTGTGGCGCTCCCATTGTTCCGATTTAAGTTCTGTTTTTTTCGTTAAGTTAGTAAATCTGTTGTTGACATTCCCTCTAAATCTTAGCGTCATAGCCCGACATTTGCAAAAGTTACATAGCGAAAAGTACGTCCATCCATGTGTGTGTTGGCGATTTTTTACAATTTTAGAAATAGATTTAAATTTGCAACAACGAACTTGTATTCAATTTTGCGTAAGAAACGGATTTAATAGTGCGCGAAAGTTGGAAATGTTGGAAAAGTGTTTCGGCAACGATTCTCTAAAGAAAACGGTTGTTTACCAGTGGCACGAGCGGTTCAAAAGTGGTCTTGAGTCAATCGAAGATGATGAACGCAGTGGCAGATCATCGACATCGAAAACCGACGAAAACATTGATGAAGTACTCGTAAAAGAAATCTTGGTCCATAACCGCAAATTAACCATCAGTGAAATAGCGGAAGACTTGAACATTGCCCATGGATCCGTTCAAGATATTTTGGTTAATGATTTGGATTTCCGTCGTGTAGCAGCAAAGTTGGTGCCAACAGACCTCAATTTCATGCAAAAAAGAGACCGTGTTGACGTCGCAAAAGAGATGATTTGCGAGGCTGAATTCGATCCCACATTCATCAAAAGGATCATTACTGGAGACGAGACGTGGGTATATGAGTACGACACGCCATCCAGACATCAGACAAGTGAATGGCGTTCACCTAATGAGCCTAGACCAAAACAACCACGTCGTTTTCAGTCAAAAAAGAAGGCAATGCTCACGGTTTTCATGGATTACAACGGTGTAGTGCATCATGAATTTTTGCCAGAAGGGCAGGCAGTAAATAAAGAGTATTATTTTGTCGTTATGAGACGTTTGCGTGAAGCAATTCGCCCAAAGAGACCGGAATTTTGGGCAGAAAACTCGTGGATTTTGCACCATGATAATACACCATCGCACAATGTCATCATTATTCGTAATTTTTTGACGAAAAATGCAACAAATACCATCCAACAGCCACCGAATTCACCTGATTTGGCTCGCTGTGACTTCTTTGTGTTCAATCGAATTACAAAAAAACACTACGGGGAACGCGTTTCAGCAGCCGAGAGGAAGTAATGGAAAAATTGCAGTATGTCCATCAGTGCGATGGACATACCGAAAACCGAATATACTCGTCAAAAATGTTTCGAGGATTGAATCATGCGCTGACATAAGTGTGTTGCAGTCGATGGGGATTGCTTTGAAGGGGAAAATATAGATTTAGATGAATAAACTTGTAGTTTTAATTTTGTGAATGAATTCCGGGAACGTGGTATATTATTTATATATTTTAGTTATTTCAACTCTGTAACTAATAATACAATGTAGTCGTAAACAATAAAGAAACGTCACTAGACGTCATTAGGAAGCGGATTTTCAAACGAATAACTCACTAGTGGTTTATGATTTATGGTCAGACTCAACAATTGCCTTCTTTCCTCAGATGTATTGTTGAAATTTTTCACAACCAAATTGAATTGGTAGTGCTTCCTTCTCGAGTTGGCAATACCGTACTTGTGTTTTCGTCAGGGCTTTTGACGCGTATGCCACTGGATGCCCTTTTTGCAGGAGCACCGCATCCATGGCGAATAAAGACGCATCTACTAGTAGCTTGACTGCTTTGATCACATCGTATAATTTTATGACTGGAGGACTGATAATTATGGACTTTAACTTTTCGAAGGCGTCTGGCTGATTCTTATCGCAATAGAAAGAAGTTGAGATATGTGAATTTTCCCAGTATCATTTGGAGTTCCTTTCGGTTGTTTGGAGAGTTTAGGCGGTTTACTGCGTTGATCTTTTCGGGGTACAGCTGTATTCCATTGATGCTGATGACGTTTAAATTTAATAGAAGTCTGGTGACATTGGTATTTTTTTTTGTTGAGTTTTAGTCCTTTGTTCTGAAAGATTTTTAGAACTTTTGTTGTTGCGCGTCTAAAGCCCTCCAGTGTGCTAAGATAAGAATGTCATCCATTGAGATTTTCACATTTTGTAGATTTGAAAAAAGTGTTTGTTAATCTTGGAGGTCTTCAGGAGCTGATGAGATTCCGAACGGCCGTCTTTTGAGGAATACCTTCTCCTTGGAATGGCAAGGCTTAAGATCCAAAGAGGTTCTGAAAAGGCCCCAGGTGCAATGCCGAACTGAACTCCAAAGACGTCCAAACTAGAAGTAAAATGGTTAACACTATGGGTTTGAACCTTATGGATTCTACTCCAGGTGGCACTCGCAATAGCTACAATGCACCCATGGTCTTCTCGTGCGAGGCCGGGACAAGGATTCTGGAGGAATTAATTGACATACTCAATAAAATCCACTGCCGGCTTAGGCGCTGCCCCAGGAGTTGCTAGATCCCTTGAATCCGATTACCCCAGCGGCTATTTCTACGAAACGTTCGGTAGATCGTGCTGAATTGATTGAGATGGTATCGGACAGGCCCTGATGTAATAGTTTAACTCCATCAGAATAGACAAGTGCTGTTTCTGATGGCTTTTCTCGGGAAACCGAAAAGGTCGAACGGGCTCCAGAAGGGGAATATTCTGAAAGACTTCTCTCTAAATTACATTCTTGTGCAACTAAGTAAGGTACCAGAATGATCGAGGACACTTACAGATGAAAATCGTCTACCGGGCGAGAACATGTTTGGAAATACAGTTAAATAATATATATTTCATTTTATGATATGTACATAATTGTTATCTTTATTGAAATGTAAATGAATGTAAACTGATAAATGTAACATTACGTTAAAATTATACACCCTGAATGATTCGAACTGCAACCAATTTCAGACTGCTATAATTTCCAAACTGTTCATGACAGTGAGCTCAAATTTTGACACATGACAGATAATTTTATTATTTACAAGTCTTTTAAACGATTTACGTCTCAGATGTGTTGACAAATTTTTATCCGAGATGGAATTCAAACGTGATAGTGTGATTGCTTTATAATTAACTGTCTCGAACCATATCTCGTTATCGTGATACTGGCAGCGTTGCAAAACGCCATGGAGGTGGTCATAAAAAAACAGCAACATCGGCAGAAATGGTTCGGAAAGTGAAGGCTCGAATTGAGCGATATCCGCGTCGAAGTGAAAGAAAAATGTCTCGTGAGCTCAACATATCGTTGGAACGGATGTAACACATACTGAAAAATGAGCTTGGGCTCAAGCCATTGAGGTTCCAAAAAGCACACGATCTTACACCGCAACAGAAAAAAATTAAGAGTCGAAAGAGCGAAGGAGCTGCTACGCTTGCCCGAAAGTGGTGAGTTGCCGAATTTGGTTTTTTCCGATGAGTCGCCATTTGTTATCGAGCAATATGTCAACAAACAAAATGACCGAGTTTACTTGCCAGAGCGGTCCTTCGAAAATTTGCACCTTCGGACGGCCACCAGAAAGCAGGCAGCACCGATGGTGATGGTTTGGGCCGACATAACCGCCAATGGTCGCTCTCTGCTTCTATTTTTGGACCGTGGCGTCAAAATTAATGCGATCATATACCGTGAAACTATCTTAGAGGCAGTATTGAAGCCTTGGGCAAATAATCATTTCGGTCGTAGACCGTGGACATTTCAACAAGACTCGGCACCGTCTCACAAAGCGCGCGTCAACCAAGGTTGGTTAAAAAACAATGTTCCACACTTCATTTCTTCGACACAATGGATTGCAAATTCTCCGGATGCAAATCCGTTGGATTTCTCTGTCTGGGGTATTTTGAAGGCGAAGGTGGGCACTAAAAAATACCAAAGTTTGGACCACCTCAAACAAGCACTTCGCCGGGAATGGGCCAAAATACCGCAGAGAAACTTGCGTGCAGCGTTCGATGATTTCTTCAGCCGTCTCAAGGCCATTATTCGCGACAAAGGTGGACATATTGGAAACTACTGATTAATGTATTTTTCAACATTTTTTGCTTTGACACAATAAAATTTATCAAAAAATAAAAAAATTATAGCATTTTAAAAAGTTGGAATTCGAGTCATTCACCCTCTAATTTGCAAGATGAATGTATAACACTTTGAACTTAAAAATGGATGTAATTTCCGGAATAATAAATTCACTCTCTTTGCTATTACATCAAGACGAACAGGCGTGTTTTATTTAAAACCGAATTTTTCTACCCATATATTTATTACATTAAAACTGTTAAAACAAAGTGCAACACCGTAGACACCCCAACAGGGCAGTTGAAGAGGGGAAGAGACGTGAGGCAAAGGCTCATTCAAAAGCACGGCAAGAGCTGCCGAGGGCGAGAGTGTAGTCTCACGCCTCCAGCGAGTGAGAGAAAGTGACCGCTACTAGAACCGAACAATCTTCTCAGAACTGAAACTGCACCCTCTTCTTCTGTCCAGAACAGGATCGGACCTCTCCCAATTATCAAGACTTCTTTCATTAGTGAAATTGTCTACTAAAAAGCCGGTTATAAGTCCTGTTGAGTGGCAGGGCCACAGGTAGACCATTGTGGGAACGTCAGGTGGCTGTGGTTTAAAATCTAAAATGCAGGAAAGTTCTTTCAGTTGGTTTCGACCCGATGTAGAGTTACAAAAAGGACTGGGTGCTGTGACCCTAAGAACAGCAAGGGGTTAATGGGTAGGCCTCGACTTATACCAAGGGTGGAGTTGTGTCCTCAACACCGCTCCGGTTTGGTATCAAAGGAATGACGGAGAGCAAGGCGTATCCTTGCTCTCATGAATGTATGGGCATTCAGTGAAATTACGTCTTCACGACAGATGTTCGCTTAAAACACATGACACACATGTCCCGAATAGGGCCAAGAGGAAGAATATTTATATGTAGCACTCCCTCTGTTGATGTAATTTTTGTGCACGATGCCCTGATGAAACTGATATTGCTACCAACAAAACCTGCAGTTTTGATCGACGAAAGTCGGTTGATGTGATGAAATCCACGCTTAGAGACAACTCTGGTGGTGGCTTTCCCGTGCGCTTGGACGGAGCTTGGATGTCGACGGAAAACCCACCTCCTAGAGAACCCCGCAACGCCAAAGGGATGAGACTGGTGCATCAATAAGAATGCCGATACCACCTTTCCGGCACTTAGAATTGTGAAGCCAGCCTAATGACGCAAAGTGCAAACACAGCGTTGATCAACTGTGGGATCCAGTTAAAGTGGATAATGTTTGCATTCAACTAGAGGGCTACGATATGGGAGCGGAACTCTTAAAGTGTGGTGCTTCATGCAACAAACTCTTGAATGGTTGAGCAAGTTTATACCGAACGGAGGATAGGGAGATGCGTCTTCATATCCACAAACCTGGACTCGACACAGAAAATGAAAAATCTATGCTCATAAGAAGGGCGATTATTCTCTTGTAGTGATATGACTCACGTCCTGCACATTGAAAGGGTTAGCTACAACATTTTTGGCTCCCAGTCACCATTTGTAATGGTAAATGTTAAGTAAAATAGCAAGTAAATTAACTACGGCTGTCTCCATGTCAGACCATAGTTACATCGGATTAAAAGGAGAAATCTGCGGAAAGCCAACAGGACAACAGGATTTAAGTCCGGGAAGTCCGACAAAACAAAAGCTAGAGGAAGCTGTTACCTTCACCAAGTATTTTGAACTGACAGATGCGAGTCGTTATAGATCGAAGCAAAAAGAATTCGGATTTCGAAGAGTGCTTTTTATTAAATATTTTGGAACAAAACTGTCGTTAAAACTAGCAGACTAGCCAATGTCCTCAAAAAATCTAATGGCACCTACACTGAGTCGAAAACAGAGCGTCTCCGCCTCATGCTTGAGACTCGCTTTCCAGATAAAGGATTCAGAGCCGGCACACTACCGATCTAATCAACAAAGCCGATAATGAGCTGAATAACACAACGCGCCGTAGATGGTATATCTCATCGGTTGTGGTTAGTGCCGCCAAACATCCTGTCGCTTCAAGTCGTCTGGTCTCTTTGGTATGTACCAATTTATTCCACAAAAAGTATAGACCAGTTGCTGGCAACTCTGAAGAGAATCTTTACTGCTAGCCTGTCTCTGGCAAACATGCCGAAGCCCTGTCGATGAATGAAAGTATATTTTGTGTCGAAAACCAAGAAAAATAATTACATGCTCGTCAAGAGCTTGAGATCTATTAGTCTGACTACATGCACGGTGAAGTGTATGGAGAGGATGACCGAGCGCCGTGTACGCAAAACTGCATTGCGAATGCATCCATTGTCCAAGTTGCAGCATACCTATCAATGCAGATGATCCTGCGAGAATGCATTTCAGAATCCGGCGGGCAGAATTGAAGACGCACTCGACAAGACGGAATACGCACTGGGCAATTGAGTCGACATCAAGGGTACTTTCGACAATGCAACTTTTGTGGGCAACTCGTAACCCCAGCTCGTAAGCTAAGGCAGCCCTAGATGGGATCAACGAGTGATGTACGAGAAATGAGCATTAGTCAATCCTGTCATAACTGAGGTTGTTCTCTTTACGAGAAGAAGAAAGCTGACTGGTCTGACTCATCTCCATCCTGACTCATCTCCATCCTGACTCATCATAATCCAATTCTCCTGAATAGCTAAGTATTTGGGTGTCATCGTGGTTAACAAATTTCTATGGATTAAATACGTTACGTCGAAATCTTCTAAGGTGTTGTCAACGTTCCGGAAGTGCAAAGAATCTATCAGCAAAATATGGAGCCTGCCACGGTGGATTGTCCATTGGATCAACATGGCTATGATGAGGCCAATTATATCCAATGCGTCGGTTGTCTGGTGGAACAAGCTCGAACGAAAATATGGTATTGCTCCTTTTACCGGACTCCAAATCATATCAACTTTCACCGAACTGGTTACGGCTCTAACGAACCTTTGACCAGAATGCTGCAAACAGCGAACAACATGGTTAATAGGTTCGACTTAATCATCAGCAAAACCAGTCTTTGAAATTTCTTCTCGCAACTCCAGGTCACAATGGGGACCCGAACCTACGTTAGGTCTGCCTGCGTCCTCGGTTAGTGCTTCCATCAGCAGTTGGATTTTACATGAGTACAACTGGTGATGTCATGACTCTCCACGTTGCTGGCGGACCAAATGATTGCCTATGGATAATAAGTCAGCGGCTTTTCTGCTCCTCCTTAGTAGGAAATACTGAAGGCTACTTTTGCCAAGTACTGAAGTGTGCTAGGTATATGTAATACAATATCCTGCTCTGCTTGTTGCGAAGTGTCGACGACGCATCTCACCACTACCTCTGTGAGTGTCCGTCCGGTAAACGCATCAGGCTGTAGGAACTCAGCGCTAACATGTTGGGTTCTGGTACTGTAGGCACTTTATGACTGACGCGCGTACTCATTTTTCATCGAAAGACTGAGAAATTTCATTAAAATAAACCTACAAGGAATATAATAGCCTAATTCCTTTTTTGAATGCCATGTTGTGACATAAAAAAAAATTAAATCAAATAAGTAGAATCGCGCATTGATGGCTACCTTTTTATATACCTAGACGAGACTATTATTTCATATTTAGGCTGTTCTATGGAAAGCCAGTTATTGTATTACCTAACATCAATCCTAAAAAGTCAGGTCCTTGTCGACTTTGCCGATGCTCCTAAACCCGTTCTTGTTGTAGATAAATAACGAACTGAGTACCCATCGCACTGATATCCTTCCTTAATCACCATCAAAATCCATCTATTTCATTTTAAAATGCGCCTGCGAAGAAAATCTTCTTACCTCATAAATTTTAATTTTAGCTAAAGACTACGAAAATATTATTTGTCTTCTTAAAATTCCATTTCACCATAAAGGTTCAGCACTTAAGCTATGACCTTAAGCAAAGCACAAAAATGCATTTCAGGCAAATCTAATTGACGTTAATTACATAGCTTCCACTCTGCTACTAATTATGAGACCATTAAATCTCTTTATATTTTCCCTTCTTTCATTCTCTACAAAAACGTTCTTCTAGTCCATATTGTCCTTACAGTGTTTACTACTTAGCTGTCTGTGTGCCTCAATCATATAATCGTAACCACCTTCCAACTTTTGTGCCTTTCAGCAGGATAAACAATTTTCAAAATCTTCAACCCAATTCTAGGTTTCAATGCGCGCGTATTTACAAAGTGCAAATTTGCACAAAGCCATTGTAATCAGGAGCGGAATTTTTTCGTTCACCGACCCTTTCCCACCATTTCTTTGCCAAGAAAGCCTCTAAGAAAGCGCAAAAAGTGACGACGAAATGAGAATTTTCTTTTTTGTTCCTTGGTTCTATAAATCCATCCACATGGGTGAGTAAATCGCAATAATAAAACTCAATTTGCACCCGCAAAGTGCAAATATTATTTCTGCTCATCGTCATCGTTAATCTGCCCAGATTTAGATAGATAGAAGAAGACACTCTCTGGTTGTGCATTGTTAAAACGGCACAGACGCACAGGGGACAATTAAAACGCTTCATCGATCGTTTAACTGCCACTGCCTAACCCCTACCAATAAGAACTAGATAACAGTGCATATCTAATGGTAAAACCATCCGCATAAGACATCCAGCAGCACGCGGATTATATCTATCCTTATAGTCAGCATTCGCATAGATAAATATTCAATTTTCGTCTCAAAAATAGATGGGCCAGCGAAAATCCTAACATTGCGAGAGCAATATTTCAAACCTCCAATGTCCTTGTTCCGGAATATCGCATCCATTAACACCGATTGGCGTCGCTGCCACAGGGTATTTTATTATTGCAAACCCCCCTCGTGCACCCAGTCCGCTACTGTATTTTCTAAATCCTCTGCCGCGCCTTTTGTGTTTGGCGTTGTGTATCCAATTCGAATTCGAAATGTAATTGGAGATTGTGTCGTTATATTAATAAAGTGCGCGCTACGAAGGATCTAAGGATACAAAGTTATAGATGGGGGCAGCATGATTGTGGAAAATATTCAGCCATCATGCCATCGCGGTGACATGGCGAATAAACTGTTTACGCTTGAGTAAATCCCTTTGTCGATTCGAAGGATTTCCAGGCAAGGATATGCGAGAAGTTGACAACAAAAGATATCTACATATTCGTATTTGCCTGCAACGGTAGGGGGATTATCGGATACCGAGAGAGCTGGTGTTAGTATAGCGGTGCACCACGTATTATACATTACTATACTACATACACCATCAACATCCCTAACGTAACCAAAGGCAGCAGCAGAAGACGATAAAGGACATAGAAATTCGCTTCACCAAATTGCATACTTCATCCTCGGAGGATTTAGGTATCTACTTCAAGTCACGAAATGGTTTCACAAGGAAACGCATAAAGCTTCCACCAAGATGAATTCCTATGGAATGCAGTCGTGGATAAACGTTGTTCAGTGTGTCAAAATTGAGAATGCTGTTCTTACACCTAAGCTGATACGCAAAGTCATTGTGATGAGCTTAGAGGTATACGATAATGTGACAAATTAACTGACGACAGAACGTTTTCTACATAGGAAAAGGTAGCTCGTGGCAAGAAAAAAATTTAATGGACTGATAGATATCTGAAGGATAATACAAATATTTTGGGAATAGCTTCACTCGTTCACACCATTTAAGTTGCTTAGCTATGTATAAATATAAAAGAAAGAGATATAAAAAATGTTGAGTGCGGGCCCTAGTATATCACAATAAAAAAATGTAAATTAGTAAACAAAAAGTACAGGCCGGGGTACACAAGTGCTTTATACGACCAAAGTTCGAAAAACTAATGTGAATATGGGAGAAGGGCTATAGTTTATAATAGAGATTGCCAAAAGATGAGCTGGGACTTATCTGACAACTAACGAACACAAAGCCAGGCAGAGCATATTGCCAAAGCAGAGATCTTAGAAACTACTTTCTACATGTTCAAAACATACTTAGAGGTATGTGGCATACTATCAACATCACTATTTGAATGCTAAGTGGAAAGCTCAAACAAAAATTAGAAGACAATAATGGCTTAGCATCGATGTATCAGAATGGTGGGTAATTTTCATTATTTTGCGAAAAGTATGGCTTAGAAATTCCTGGTACATGGATTTCTGTAAGGATACATGGGTTTCTTCCAATCTGTGAGCTCAAAATCAGATCGAGCACATTGGAATACATATACACTGCAAGAGCTCACTCTTGATTGTTCGGAATCGAAATGGGCTGTTGTTTATTGCAACTATCACTCACTGGTAGGACTTATATCAATACAACAACTACAGCCTCGGAAACGCAAACTGTCTGCACCGAAAGCAAGTAAAGTGAAAAACTACTGAACTTTGTACAACAAGGCAGTGACTGTCGATTGCGCTAACTACTATAGCAATTTCTATAACATGTTCAGTGAGATTTTTTTTTTTTTTTTTTATAATTTACTCGCGCCTAAGGGGTTATGAATACCCTTATACTGTTGCCTTGGCGCGGAAGATAGAAGGAGGAGAAAGGAAAGTTTGTGATGTAGTGGTTTGAAACTCAGGTGTGTTTGGTTTCGATATTGACTCTCCAGGGGTGGGAGTCCGAATAGGACGGAGAGATTTTTCTTCTCTCGGAATGTGAGGTTGTGAATTTTAACGGTTGTTTTGTGCTTGAAAACCCTACAACAGCCAAATCTACATGTCAGTGTGAAATGTAGTTGTTGATGACTTATCCCACGAAACCGAGAAAATCAAATGGGGCACACTTTAAAGAACTCCCACCTAAAAGACAGTTAAAGAGGAGAACAAGACATGAGAAAAACGAACATGGCAAAGAGATGGAGCGATTACAAAAAGTCTCGCACCTCCAGTGGTGACATAGAAAAAAAGCAGATCGGGAGAAGTGACGCCTACTGAAAAGCTTTTCGAACTAGAACTGCATCCTTGCCAGTTCATCACTCACGCAATATCCGGGTGAAACCAGTTCAGGCCGACGGAATTTTGATGTTTTGCAAATTCTCCTTCCAAGAAAGCTCCGAAATGCGACGCCGGCCTACATACTAGGATGCTGCTATTTCCGCTCTCACGCTTAGAATTGGAAAGTACGCAATGACAACAGACTGAACGACGTTGAATGCAAATACTTTGTTGGTAAAATATGGGAGCTAGCCAAAAGACTATGATGGAAATCTTTCTGTGGTTTTCATGTCAAGGAAATGAATGCGTCATTTTGTGAATTCCAGTTCCAGCTCATCTACGGAAAACGGAGTACCAGTATATGGACATATGTTGATGCGTTAAGTATAGAGTGCAAGAATTGAGAAACCTTTTTGTGGGCAAATATAAAGCTTTTGTCAAATTAATTATATCTAGGTGTGACTCACGTTCTATCTGCACCTTGGAAGGGTTTATTTGCATTCTATTTTCAAATGAGTGCAGAATACTTTGATGCTTCTTTTGCTCCTATGCTTATGCTCAGAATACTTTTTAGGGCAGTAGCAAATGCAACGACTGGGGCGAACATTCCTTGGATTTCAACTATCGTCTGACCGAAATGTCGACAGCGGTTCCTCTCAGCCAATATTCGTTAAAAACGTGATACAACCAGTAGGCGACTGAAAGCGGTCAAACAAGTACGTTTAAGAGATTACCGGCTGAAAAGAATTTTAGGATGTTCGATGTCATACCATAGATACATCGAATTCAAAATCGGATGCTGGATCTTGACCATGCTGAAGAGAAGAAAAACTAATAGGACATGCTTTAAGGAGGAGCTCGACGAGTTGACGGACTCAGGATGAAATAGAAGGCAGAGGAAGAGGTTCAGAATACGAAGGGTGCCATCACCCAATGTTTTGAACTGACGTTTCTAGCCAGGAAAACTCCTATAGATAACAGAATGCAGCAAATTGGTGAGGACTAACTTAGAGAAATACTGCAATCATACCGATCAAAGCAAAGAGAATATAAGAATATAAGAATATGATGAGACCTACACTGAGATAGAGGCAGAGCCTTCCTGTCTCGTACTTAGCACTTACTTCCTAATTAACCTGATCAAAACCCGATCACAACCACTTTCTTCAACTGAAATTGAAGAAAAGTAGTCAAAATAATTCGACTCCTAAGGTTCCGATTCTCGAGAATAAACAAGTTTTCAATGCACAGCTCAATTTGACTAACTTACTAATCAAGCTAGTTGGTAAGGTTTATTAGTTGAGTTTAATATTTATTACTGTAATGCTGAAGTACCTAGGTAAGTAAGTTTTAGGAAGCATACTAAACAACAATGAAAATCCAACCTTCACTAACAATTATTTAGCTGTTTTTGGCCTAATTGCAGCATCTCCAATGGCATTGTAAATTTTGAGGAAAATCAGCGAACGAAATGAGTACTGCACCCATTCCACTTTCTTGGTTGACTGGCTTCTGCAAAAAAAGCTTTGGATTGGCAAGCGCAGAATGTCACATTCTATCGTACAGAGACTCGAAGGCTCGAAAGAGACTGTACATAGTCAGCAAGATGCTTGAGACTTAGGCAAGATTCGAAGCCGTCAAGGACTAATATGAGGCAGTTCGAGTAACTTCCGGCGGGTATTGGTACCCTGAAAGACGAGATAGAGCATCTGAAAATATGCTAAAACATTTCGGTGCGCCATCTTGGAACTTCTTCGGAGATCGCGAAATAAAGGGGACGTTTGACGAACTTATGTATGTCCAGACAGAAGTATGTCGACAATGAACAGAAAATCCTAGCATGTGGCTATCAGCAGACAGAATCAAGCAGCGTATTTCAATCATTATATAACTTACAGTAGCTTCAGTAGTAAAGGGATCAGAACATGCAACCACGTGTCGTGTAAAAATATAGGAAGTGCAGCATAGAAAACATGCACTCGTTAGATGTGGCATGCTTAAACATAGGTCATGCAGAAGAGTTGTGGAAGAATGCGAAGTATAATACTTGTAAAGTACTTTTTAGACCCTTAGATGCCACCAAGGCTACTTGAACTTAGTTTCTTGCTAAGAATAAAGCTGAGTCGCTTCAACGCTGAAACCAAGCTTCAGGCTTTACCCGAACCCAATATGGCGGCACAATTACTAAATATAATTGGCTATTCGAATTTGAATTTACGAATACTATGATTTGATCTGGTGAAAGTTGCCTCTTCCAGTGCATACTTCGAAAGTTAAAATATTATCCTGTCATTGGTTGCATTTAAGTGACTCCAGCGCGGGGACTCTCTGTCTCATACTTGAAATGCACTTTCCAAATAACTTGATCAGAACAAGCTCACAACCACCTCCTATTACCAAAGCCATCGACTGTGGCTACGGAAAGGGGCATCAAATATGTTGTTTCTTCCTTTGATGGCTTTAAGTCACTTGACACCGATGGTATGTAGCCAGTTACGAAAAGATATTGTCCAGCTGGTGACAACTCTTATAAGAATCTTCATTCTAGCCTGGCACTGATCAACAAAGTAAAATCGGAAAAGATGGCTATACACATTCTCTGTCCATGGTGCAATGTGCCTAACAACAGGGAGGATCGCACTCGCCAGCAGGTAGTATGCGCTGGGAATCTTCATTGATATTGAGCAATGAGCTGCGGATGCCGACTGCGACCAATATATGATGACCGGGGTAAACAGGGATTGCCCAAGAGTTAGCGTCGTGTCTCCACTGCCATGATACACTCACTGCTTACCACCTTTAACGTCTATGATAAGGCATATCCAGATAACGTAGTTGTGGTGTCTTATGAACCTAGCCTAGCGAATGTCTACTCTAAAACCCAGGCAGGTCTAGACGAGATCACCGATTGGTGATGTTAGTTAATCCTCTCAAAACTGAAATGTCCTGGTTACGAGAAATAGCTACCTAGACTAGACCAGTCCATAAAAGAACCATGAAGTGACGCCTTGGATAAATTTACTCTGAGTTAACTTATTTACTTTCTTAGGTGGCGTATAGTCGGGATGAACCTGGGTCTCAACTGATAAGTCTCTCCAGCTTTGCATTCCAAGTTGGTTGAGGTCCCCTTCTATTTGTCTGTTGTGGTCTACTTCTGGGTTAGATTCGAAGAATGAGTGTCCATTCGTTCTACATGTGTTAGTAATCTCAAGCGACTAGTGCGTAGTTTTCGCCGTAAACCTTGTATAGTTCGCCAATGAAACTTCTCCTCTAAGCTCGTCCATGCAAACGGGACCGTACATCTTAGAGAAAAATTTCTCTCAAAACTACCGATGATATCTTCATTCGCTTATGATAGAGTCCATGCTACAGCGCCATAAAGTAGGACTGGGATAGTCAAGGTCTTATATGTATAGAGTCTCCTTAGTTTTTCTAATTGAATTCTTAGCCCAAAGAAACAAGCGAATGGCCAAAGTGATTCTTCATTTTATTTCTGCTGTGTTCTAGTTGGCATTTTTTATAGCAGAGCCGAGGTACACAAACTCCATTACTATCTCGAAATTATAGCGGTCGATTATGACGTTCTGTCCAATTCGTCGATATTGTGCATCCTATCTTGTAGACGGAGTTTACATGTCACTGAATAAACCTCAAAGGCGCTCTCGCCTTCTGGCAATAAAAATTAGCATTCGTAAGGCATGTATGCGTCAATGAGGTGGATCCTTTTAAACTTAATAATGCATGGCAAAAAAACTCCTAGTTCTAGGATACTACGAAATCGACTTTCTTCTGCGCCGGGAAAGGAATGTAGTCGGGTCTGTATCTGGGTTGGTATCTTTCCGGAGGAGGACGAGGACGAAGACGTAAGATGTCATTCCTCGTTAAGCTAACTAAACGGCAATGAGCTATATTGTGAAGAATCGGTATAGAGGCGAATTATGTGCTTCGTAACAACAGCCAAACAGCGATTAAAGCCTTACTTACCTCTCTTGCGGCCTCAATTTGAGAATGCGTATTTTAACACTGCTGCAAGGTGGTATTCACTGAGTCTTGTTTAGGTCCCAGGTCATAACGTGAAATCGCCGAACATTCGGCAAGGCTCAGAGGGGAGTTCATTAAGACCTGAGCCTGCGTTAGGAGTGCCTGTGTTCTCCGCTAGAGAATCGGCTAGGTAGGCACCATTGGCATAACTAACAACTTTGTTGATTCACCAAGCGAATACTTCCTGACGTCTGTAAGAGGTGATCATCTTTCCTCAGTGGGAAAGTCCGTAGACTGTTTGCAGAAGATGGGGCACTAAGCTTTCTCTAAGCGTGCTAGGCATGAGTGACTCAACGTTCTACCACGCTTGCGGTGAGAGTGATGATGACACCATGGAGTACTACCTCTGAATGTACTCGGCGCTAACGTGGTGGGTGCTGGTACTATAGTCACTTTATCACTGAAGCGCTTACTTACCTTTCAGCTAAGGCCTGAGCAATTCCTGCAAAAGTGACATGCAAGGAGTATAATGGACCAGTTTCTTGCTGAATGCTCTATTCCGACAAACAACTGCACCAGAATATGAAAGACACTGATCACGTCAATCCACTAAAGATGCAGTGCCCTTTCCACGAATATGTCAAGTATCTGGCTACAGATTAGAGTAAAACCAACGCAATGTCCTTATCAACAGACCACTTTTAATATTCATGAATATGGTCGCATGCTCCTTTCCAAGTGGTCTGTATTATATAAGTATTATCGGCGTTAGGATCTGTTGATTTATGTGGCTTTACAGTTCTGATGGTTTTATTTCAGAAGGTAGCAGTACGGCAGCGTTCGTTATTTTAATTATATCTTATTTATTTGAACTTCTTACCACAATTAGTTCAAGCTTAACAGTAGAAATCCTGTCGAGAATGCAGGCCAGAAATTTCTTTAAAAAAGTGCAATTCCTTGACGACTTCGACAGGATTTTGACAAATCATATCTCATATCTGGATGTTTTCATACAGACCAATTTGATAACTAAGCTGGCATACTCCTTCCTTGAGAGTTATTCATTTCTGACCGACGATTTCTAACACATCCCAAACTTATGTCCACATTCAGTATTAAAAACATGCTGACTATCCTCAGCATAGCTCTAATAACTACCCTTACAAAAGCAGATAACTGCAATGACAGCGCAATTTGCCTTTCAAAATATTCAAGATAACAAATTAAGTCACAAATATCCCTCGTTTAGAAGAAAATGCCAACTCATCAGGACTAACGCCGCCTACGCCTAACACAGATTTGTTACCCCTGCTCGGAACATTTGTTAAAGGAAAAAAAAACAATCCTGAAGACACTAGATCTACGATATAAAGTGTTCATGCACAAAATTAAGAGATTCCCCACACGAATTTAGGGCACAAAGTAGACATACCAACCATTCCTAGTGGTTCTACTACTGCCGCAGTCAATAAGGAAGTAGTAGACCAGATCTCCAGAGTCATGTGAGCATATTTAAAGGATTCGTATTCATCGGGCATAAATATCCCTTGAGTTTGGGTGCTCATATTTGAGATGTTAATCATTTTCACAGGACTTAAAGTTAATTATCTACTAAAATAGGAAATGCAAATCATTGCGGTCATTTAAGGATCATAAATCGCCTATGGGGGTGTACTATGTATAATTGTTTATGTCCAGTGTTGCCATAAGATGTTGCTGTTAACTGACATTTTAAGCAATACCAAATGCCACATTTCCAGACAGGATTTGTACATATCTCACTTGGAATACAAATTGCATTGCGTACGAATAATTGCATCAATAATGTTCAGTGTCTTGCAACAGATTGCGAAAATGTGAAGCCATAACAATTATTGCAATGAAACTGTGAAACTGACACTACCAATTGTTCTGGCATCAGCCGTCTGACTAGATAAATGTACCTACTACTCGTATAACCTAGCAGTTGAAGGAGATAATTGGTATTCCAGACACGTGCACTGATTACATATTGTCGGGGTGGAAACTTCTCCTCGGGCGGATAGTGATTATAATTTATCTCAAGTTACAATCGGATTGTGTGAGATACAAGTATGTGATATATGTTACGATAAATTTTGTGTGCGACGCTAGCACACAGATACAGTATTTCCGACAAATGTATTAAGACATCTTAGCAACCGTTAAGACGAAAGGATTTTAGTTTTGATTTGATCAGATTTGTATAGAATTTAACCAAGAGAGTGGATAGATACATGTGTGACTTAACTAGTAGAAACGTCGTAGCTCCTATGAAACTTATATTTAAGCCAGTTTACTATATTATATTTCGACTTTGACAGGATTTAGGAATAAATAGAACAAAATGAATAAAGAGCATACTGCCAGCTAAAGTGATTTCACTTTGCCCTTTGAGTCATGTTCGCTGGTGTTAAAAATGGGCTAAACCATAGTCAGGTTTAAGTGCAACTTAAGTTTTATGATAGAAACCTGTAACTACGTAAGGTAGGTCAAAAAGATGCAAACCGTGCCTATCGAAAAGTGACGAGTCGTTTGATCAGAGGACGTATGGAGTTACGGTGAATTCGGTCAGTTGATTGGGGCCTGAACGATGATTGACCGGGTAATCACTGACTGCCTAAAATATGGTATGATCAGTCCGTGTAAGGTTCTTGCTGGTCGCTGGAAATAAGTTAGAACTACATGGGTTTAAGGCCCAGCTGTCAGGGATTCCGAGGTAGATATTGTGGTGGAAAAGATAAAATTACATCAATGTCAGCTCTCATAAGCTCGTACGGGGCTGCTAACATCGATACCATATAGTCAGTCCTTTATATCCAAGGAATTTCATAAAGGCTCAGGATTACTCGTCAGATCAAACCCCTGGCAGTGTAGAAAATGCCTCAGCCGCGCACGATAACACTATTAACGGCCGGTGATATCTGCAAATGGCATTCTGGGCTCCTTTTCCGATCAATTGCACCCGTACAACTCACGGAGTCCATAACCTGCTATAAGGCAGGTATAAACGCCATCAACTAAGTGTTAGAAGGATGTAGAACTGCGTGTGGTTATAAACTGTTTACACACTGATTTCTACTGCAAAGTGTTATTTGGATACAAATTTGTCAAGAGGGGAAAACTTTGGCAAAAAGTCTTCAGTTTTAGGTTAAACACCAGAGTGAGTGCGTGAATGAGTACTTTCTGACAATCCGCATAAGTCACCAAGGACGGCTTTTGTGAGCTTCTGACAAGACTTGTACTCAGCAAACCAAAATCTAGGTAATGGGGACCTCATTGATAGCACATTCAAATAAAGCCTGGCAACAAATTTAAGCTCATTCACTTCGATTCGGGTCAAAAGAAAATAATCCTAAAGAGTGGTATTGACGAAAAAGTTTACGCAGTGGTTTCGCCAGCATTGAAGAACACCTCTTCAGAAGAAGTGGAGATATACCATCTGGACCAGCGGATTTGTGCATGCTATTATCTTTTAATGCTCTTGCTACTACCTGAGTGCGAAAGCCGTCCCATAGACGGAGACAAAGCACCATGTGGAAGTGTTGACGTGACCTAGTAGATTGGCTTTGCACAAAGAGCTGACTGCTGGAATGTCATTATAAATGACTGTCGGGATGGAGGATGAGGTTGAGTTTCTAATATTTTTGACGGACTACTAAATATGTCTACGGCCTTTGGAATACTGTAATATTTTTTATCTCAGTTTTTTGTCATATTCAAATTTCCCACGCTTAAAAAAGGCATTACTACAATGTCGGTTCCTGGTTCGTTTGAACTTATTCCAGTTTTCCACTGTCGGGTTGGTCTTGTAGGACCGAAAAAATATTTCCCTAATCCTGACATCCTATTTATAGCTCGAGTCGGGGGATAAAGCATTTCATTCCAAAGAGAATAGTGTATGTGATCATATCAGCAGCGGCATCCACGTCGTTATCGAGGAAACATAACGACCAGTTAAAATTTCTAGAGATGTTAAGTTCGCTCCAACTGACTTTCTCGTATTGCCATACGGTTCTTTTAGGAATCTTTTCTCTAACTATGTGGTCGATGTACGAGAAATTAGCTGATATGACACACTGGTCTGACGAGCCTAAAGGGGATAGCACATTGACCCTGTATTTGTCTGGGTGAGAAGTTGAAAACAAGTCCATGGTGTTGACGATATCAACGTCTGGTATATGCGTGGGCTCATTTAGAATCTGCGTCAAGTTGTTTTCTCAACACAAATTATGTATAAAAAAGGATGAGGGTACAGGGATAGAATTCTTTGAATGGGTCATCTGTAAATAAAGCAATAGTGAATAATTTGCTTCTGGAGATAGAATTTTAACCACTTGAGGATTACATTGTGGTGGAGTTTGATGAGCTGCATAAGAGAATAATAATGGCACTAGTTCGTAGCTAGGTAGCTTCAGATCTAAGTGATCTGGGATGTGGACGGGCTTCTACATGTGTTTCACGAGTGCCAAAACAGCTGATTTGTATTTACAAACGTTGAGCTACGTAGAAAAGTGATTACTTTTTAGCCCGCTAAAACCTTCTATGTGCACTCTAAATACTCGCGTCATTATAAAACGCAAACCGAAAAAACACTGACACCGACGATGCTAACCAAGGCTGCCAAGTGCAAATCCTGTTATTGGCTTACCGATTCAAATTGTTGTAGGCATTATGTCCATACAAGAATAGGAAACAGTGAACCAACAAAATTCAAACACACAACCCGTTATCCATCAGTTGTTACATATACTCAGCCATTGCCCGCGCTGTTTGACAAATACAGCAATGGCATTACTATAACCAGGAGCTGTAGAGATGGGATAGTTAACTTGCACTTGTTATTAACGTATGCATTCGGTATGCATTGTTGGGGCCAAGGTACTAATGCGAATGTAAAAGTTGACCAAATAGCAATGATAGTTTTTCCAATTGTTTTGTTTCAGCAGCGGTCAAAGTTACCAATGATATCCATCAGTCACAATCTTCACTAAGGTTTGCGATTTCATCATGCATCGTTTCACGCTTCCCAAACTTGCGGAAATAATTAAAAAATACAATATTATCGAAATTCTGGCTCAGTTGTAAATACGCACCGTGGATTTCGTCATGAGGTCGGTCGTCATAATGGCTTCAGTGTGTAGGCCATTCGTCGTACCGTGGAAAAGTTTGAGCATTAGTACACACTTTTCGATCTTACGCCACCAACCAGATAGAGATTGGTGCAAAATGAAGAAGACATAGGTGCCCTAGTATCGAGGAAGACCCAGAAATATCGGCTCAGCGCCGATCAGCTGAATTAGTCATCGCCAGAGAGTCATCCCGGCTTATTTTCCGATTCGATTTGGGCCTGCATCTATTTCAGATTGACTGTCAACCTGTGCGGATGTTTTCTCTTGTATACCGAATTCTGTTACTTTTCCGCTTTCCTTCAAAGCCCCGTAAACTGCCGAATCAATAAATTTCAGTATATTTCCCGTCTTTGTTCGTCGACCTAGTTTCACCTGTACCCAAAAAAAAAAAAAATAAATAAATAAATAAATAACCTTAACAAAAATTAATTGTGTCAATAAGTGTTCGTAGCCCAAATAAAAAAAAAAAAAAAAAAAAAAACAATGGAAAAGTGCTGTGCTAGAGTTTTGTGCTCAATTGTTGACCCAACGCGGAATAGGTAGCCTACAATGGTCTCTGCGGAAAATCATTCCATGCCATATGCATCGGACTTACCCGGAAATCCATTACCCACCTCAAGGAGTATTGCAGTCTCTTCAATTTTTATTGCGACGAGTGCAAAGAGATCACCTTGGCTCACGTTATGCTGGCAATTAAATGCAATAACGAGTCTATCAATGCGATGCTAACCGAGAACAATCATATTAGCGGAACTATTCTCGACAGAATAGAGAAGATTGAAGACTCAGTAAACTGCATTGACAGTAATGTGGAAGCTTACAAGTCCACAGGAAGAATGATAGAAAAGCAACTGACAGCGATCCACAATCTGTCCAAAAATCAATCTTATCACGACAACGAGAGCGAAGTGATCAAATATCACTTAGATGGATTAAAAGCATTCCTCAAAACAAATTTTGCCAACCTCCTTAAATCCAACGTACTCACACACATAAATGACTCTATCAATCTTCTCCGTACTGATCTCGACTTGCTTTTTCAATCCTCCTCCAAAACAATACATCCCACCCCGCATCCATCAGACTCTACGCTCGATGACTTAACCCTAAAAATAATAGACGTCAGCGAGGAACTCATATCAATTCGGTTGACCGTTGCCGAAATCGGTAAAGAAGTGAGATTGGCTTCCCACAAAATCGATGGAATCCCCGATCAAATTCAACTCCAAGCTAGTTCCCCGTACAATGTCTCTATTCATAATGAATTAGTAGACACGGAGTCATTTTCAAATACTCCTCCCGCCGCCCTAACAACGAAAACCGAAACCGCGCTGCTTATCCCGCCCGCCCCCGCCCCACGCAAACTGCTCAAACAATTCGGAACTTCATGGACCCCCTCCGAATGGAAAAGCCGACTCGAAAAGTTGAAAGAGGGAAACCATACAGCATTCTACGTTGAAGGGGCTCCTCAACACGCTGATGTTAGTTGGGTGCGGAATTTCTTTCACCGAAATTATGCCATCACCATTAGCGAGTGCGAGATAATTTCCCCTGCTGACTCCAATAGTTCCTGCAGCTTCAAAATCAGCATCCCAACCAAATATTCATGGTTATTCCCCACTTCCAGTAAGTTAGTATAAGTTTGTTAAGTAATTTTAAGCTAGCATTTAAGCATTTTTTGTTAGTATGTAAGGGTTAATGATTAAGATAATAAAATGCATATAAAACTAAAACTAAACCTTTATGTCAGGTACCACGAGATTTTTAGCATGTCCCCTCAGAAAGTAGCAGACGACCTTGCTGCATTCGGCCACTACGTTCACTCTAAACGAGTCTCACACCTACAGCGAAGCCGAGCTGACCACGATCAATTTTTTCGTCCATAACGTGCCTTCCTCGTCAGCACTTATACCATCCCGCCATACATCTCCACCCCACAACATCCCTCTTACATTTTACTACCAGAATGTAAGAGGTCTTCGCTCTAAAACCAATGCTGTCCTACGTCAATCGCATTCACTTCCCTTTGATATTTACGCCTTGACTGAAACCAATTTGATTCCCGACATAAAGAACCAGGAATTGTTCCCCCCTACTTTTAATGTTTTTCGCGACAACGATCCTACCCGCCCACATGATGATTCCCCCTGTCGAAGCGTCCTACTGGCGATCCACAACAGTCTTAACTCTTCTCTCATTACAATCTCTTTATCCTCTAAAGTCGACTTTGTCGCTATAAAAATATCACTCCCCTTCAAGTCCCTTTACGTTTTATGTTGCTACATCCTGCCAGCTTAACCTACCGAATCTTACCAACTTGTTGTCGATGCAATCGACTATTTAATTGACCTGTCTGAATCTACTGACGATATCTTTGTTTTCGGCGACTTTAATCTTCCTCAGCTACAGTGGATTCCATTAGACGATCAATCATTCTTCATCGCTTCAAATGCCAACTCAGCTAAGGAATGTCTCTTCTTAGATCCCTTAACAGACTCAAGTCTATGCCAAGTCAGTGGTGTATCCAACTATATGGGCAGGCAATTGGACCTTATTTTCACAACAGATTCAATTAACTCCTCAGTCTCACTTTGTCCCCTATCTCTCTCTACAATCGACAACTACCACCCCCCCCCCCCTTCTATTTTCATTTTTTCATAACTCTTCTTTCCAGTCCACTCCTCCCACAACTCTCTCATCCTACGACTTTCATAAAGCAAACTTTCACAAAATCAGTGACTATCTTAGCAGATCCCCCTTTAACTTTCAGAACCTAAGTGTAAATGATGCCTTATCAATTTTTTATAAAGAAATATTTAATTCTTTTAGCCTTTACGTTCCGTTTTCCAGCCTTAAAACATCATCTACTAGTCCTCCCTGGTATAATGGCAAGCTTCGTTCCTTACGAAACAAGAGAAACAAGTTATGGGCTGTTTTCCTGCGTACCAGATCCTTGTCCGACTATTCCAACTATCTTGGTGCTTATCTTCATTTCACCGAACTTTACGATTCCCTTTCCCAGCGTTACCTTAACAATGCGCAAGTCAACCTTATAAATGACCCTAAGTCCTTTTACCAATTTGTTAACTACAAAAGAAAGTCCGATGGTTACCCTCTTTCCCTGTCTTTCAACAACAAGTCATCAACCGATCCACTCACCATTGCCAACCTATTTGCCAGCTTCTTTAAACAATCCTTCACCAACGACTCCTTTGTACCAGATCCATCTTATTTTCGTTACCTACTGAACTTCTCCAACGGCCCACTTCTCTCTCACATCTTGGACCCCTCCTATATCGAATATAAATTACACCAACTCAATGACGAATTTACACCCGGTCCAGATGGCCTTCCCCTTGCCCTTTCTGATCTCTTTCGTCTATCCCTTTCACAAGGAGAATTTCCTCAGGTTTGGAAAACCTCCTTTATAACTCCGATCCACAAAAAGGGATCAAAGAACGAAATAACAAACTATCGTCCAATCGCTAAACTCTCCCATATACCCAAACTCCTCGAAAGTATTTTGTATGAAGCTCTAAGTTTCCAATGCAAATCACTTATTTCCCCTAGACAACATGGCTTCCTAAAGGGTAGGTCAACCACCACAAATCTCGTTGAATTCGTATCCTTTGCCATCTCTACCCTAGAGAACGACAACGAAGTCGATGTAGTTGCAACCGATTTTAGCAAAGCCTTCGATAAAATCTCTCATCGATTAATACTCTTCAAATTGTCTGCCCTCGGCTTTGAACCCATACTGTTAAAATGGATATCCTCTTACCTCGAAAACCGTTTTTACAGTGTTCGTTTTAGGTTAGCCCACTCCGCTCCATTTTTGGCCACCTCTGGAGTTCCTCAAGGTAGCCATCTCGGTCCCCTTCTTTTCATATTAACCATTAATGATCTCGATAGGATCATCAAATACTCGTCCGTCTCCCTTTACGCCGACGATACCAAATTTTTCAAAACCATTTCCTCTCCCCATGACTCCTTCCTTCTTCAACAAGACCTTGATAGTTTGTCGATCTGGTGCCTCAAAAATTGTTTGGAACTTAATATCACCAGAAGATCATAGATCCACGTGGCATCACAATGGGCCAATAGGCCTAAGTGGGTTGGTATTTCCAACAGCCACTCTTACCTAACCTAACCTAACCTAATATCACCAAATGCCAATCCATCACCCTTTGACATAAGCGGCTCAAATCTCCTCCCCGACTCTACCTTCTCCACAACCAACCTATCTCCTCCGTTGAATCTCTTCGCGACCTCGGCATTTTGTGTGCTAGGGAGCTCAACTTCCGGTTACATATGGATGGGATAATCCTTAAATCCGACTCTGCACTAGGTTTTGTAAAACGATGGTCCAAAGAATTCACCAACCCATACGTGACCAGGTCCCTCTATATTACCTTTGTTCGTCCCCTCCTAGCGTACGCCAGTCAAGTATGGTCCCCATATCATCGTGTTCATATCTCGAGAATCGAAAGCATCCAGCGCCGTTTTCTTCGATTCGCTCTTCGAGGTTTGCCCTGGCATGATTCTTTTACTCTGCCCCCCTATCAAAACCGTCTCAACCTTATTAACCTAAACACCCTTGAGGAACGCAGAGATGCAGCCGACTTTCTCTTCATTCATCGACTTCTTTCAGGTCAGGTTGAATGCACGTCCCTTCACAATTCTATTTTCCTCAACACTAACCCTCGTAATCTACGTACCCCTCGTCTCTTCTATCACCCAACCCACCACACCACCTACGGTGCGAACGAACCAATCTCCCGCATGCTACGAAAAATTAATTCAAACCCTAGGGTCTTTGACTTCCACCGCACCACTTCCTACCTCAAATCGGTTCTCCTTCACCACAATAACCAACCTTAGTTTTAAGTTTTAGTTTAAGTTTAATTTTTAACTTATAGCTTGTATTAAGGCGAATAAATGGGTGCTTTCGCCCCCACCAAAATTAAAATTAAAAATTAAATCTATGTAAGGCTGTGCTGACAGAAGTATTTTAGCCGGACGACCATCAACAATGCCATGAGTTCAAAAATTAGGCGCTGGAAATGTTCGCCGGAGGTCCGGATTTTGGACAAAAAATCATCTTCTCGAACGGGGCGCATTTTCGGCTCAGCGACTATGTCAACAACCAAAATTGCCATTATTGGGCCGAACACAGTCCACGAGTGTTCGGCCAAGCATCAATGCATTCAAAAATATTGATTGTTTGGTGCGGTTTATGGCATAACGGCATCATCGGACCTTATTTCTTTCGAAAAGAGGAAGGGAACACCATTACTGTCAATGTTCTCATATATAGAGCCATGTTAACCAACTTTGTGTATTCAGCGCTCGACAACATTGATATATCCAAGCAGTGGTTCTAACAAAATGGCGCTACATGCAATATAAGTCACGCAACGCTTGAAGTTGCGAGGGAGAAATTTGGCGACTGGGTCATCTCACGGCGAGTGTTCATCAATTGGTCGCTATGATCAAGCGATTTGATACCACTCGATTATTTTCTCTGAGGCTGCGCCAAGTCCTTAGCCTATGCTAACAAGGCAACCACTTTGGACGTACCAACATATTGGACCGAGTCATCAAAAAGTGGACCGACTGCACTGCCAGCGAAGCCGAGTCGGCCATTTGAATGATGTGCTATTTCACATATAATCGCATGAACGTAGCTTCAAAATAAAGCTAAGATCATTTTTATATCTCACACCGTTATTCTTTTATTTACATTTTTTTTCTATCATTTCCTATCCTATCCATATCTTGAAAAATATTGATCCCCATACAGCATCATCAATTGTAAAGGGAGCTTCTACATATTTCTATGCTTGTAAAATAGTAAAATAAATTCCTAATAGCACTGTAAAAAATAAACTTTGAGTAGTTTGGTCACCCTTTACATAACGACATTCAGAAGAAGCAATATTGGGAGGAATTTAGACATCGAAAGGTTCGAATCATAAGAAACCACCAATGCCTTTAACAATCATGTTCCCTTTACCCTCGCTCGATATCCTGCGCCATCAGCATCTTGTTCCGAAGCCCCGTGGCAAAGTTGCTTCTGATATGTTAAGTTGCTCCCGACCTCTACTGCGAAACCCGTGGTTTGAGGTGAATGACAGGTTTCACATGTATATATACATACATAATGATATAAAGCGGTGCTGTAAAGAAAGACTAGAGCAGGACAAAAGTTCTATGAGCACAAAAGAAAGTACGAAGGCCAGCTTCACAGAGGGAAGAAAAAAGAGCACGAGAAATCGAGATCAAGCAAATTAAGAATTATCATAGCTAGAAATACGTCCAAAAATTCTACCAGAAGATAAAAATAACATACCACGTAATCAAGTGAACCTCGTGGTATGAGGAGAAAATTCAATCCATCTGAGCTCGACAAAGTAAAACAGACATATCCAAAGAAGGGAGCCAATCAGTTAAAAGTGCAAGAAGTTGAATTTGTGGAGAGTATGCACCAAGTCATCTCTAAATTGTAGTCGGAGGAAAGTATGCCAGACGAATGGACGCAGTATTGTATACCCGATCCAGAGTTACAATCTTTCGAAAGTCTGTGCAACTACTTACCTGTGCAGATTATCGGGACAAGGCAGTGAGCTGTTTGTGAGACATTTGGAAGTATTGAAGCAGAGCGAAGAAGAAATACATGCTAGCATCGAGAACCGACGGAAAACATTAAAGACTGGGACAAATCAAGGACCTAGACTTTCCAGTTAATATAAACAACGACACCTTCTTAGAAATCATTCGAAGAGTAGCACTTGTCAATTGAAATATCTTTGGCTCAGAAGGCAATTGAACAGAACATCTCCCACTCGGACAACCAAAATAGCGCTCTAAAACATCGATTGTCACCGTCATCCTCTAGCAGAAAGGTAAGCAAGTGGATCAGAATTCTTCGGCTGGGACATGTGTAGCAGATGGGCACCAGTGCTTAAGCTAGAAAAGACTTCGAATCTATCACCAAGTGAAAACGCACTAAAAAAAATCGCTTTAATAGAGAGGGACCTAAACCAACTTCGCGTGCGAAATACGAGTAGTAAGCAACTAGCAAACAACACAACAAAATAAGTACGTTATAGAAGTGGATCAATCGATCTTTAAGTGAGAACTGAATTTTCTGATCGTCAGGCTTACTTATGATGCCCTTTTTGCTCACCGTGGTGCCAAATTTGCTAAAATAATTTTAATATCGTAGCCCGGACATCGGTTGCAAAGGAACGTAATGCAATTTCAGTACAACATTTCGTAAGAGTGCTGGGTTTGAATCAGAGAATTCTAGATGCGTGTCCCTAAGCCGTTGCCTGTAAAGCATTTGCAGAGTTTATCACCAAGTATCTAATTTTGCATTGGAAATATTTGGTTGAGTTCAATAGGGTTTTTATGTAGAGCTACCTATCCGAGGATCTTATTCGTCGCATATTCCACCGAATCTTAAAGTCCCTATGAAGAGATGCCAAAGTTATACTGTAACAATCATAGTTCTGGCTTTAACTTATGCACACACGAGTATACACTGATCTGATATTCCAAGTGGAATGTTTGACAAAGCGGCGCATAAACTTTTATTTGTTTCCTGGGATATCGGTTTATCTTAGAAATTAGAAATCCTGAAATTTGTAACATTCAAATGGTTGCAATTTTTATTTCCTTATTGTGTCCTCTTTCCGAAGTACGAGTAGTACGAATTTCTCTCTGAGCTATTGTAGTAAATACATATACAATTTCCCTACCGCTATGGAATAGAATAGAATACGGTTCACCAAGTATTCTGCTCCTAAAAGCCGATTGATTAATGATCCATCAATATAACAGGAGATGGAAGCCAATACACCTGCAGTTGATTTATTCTTAACAATCTAAATTAAAGTACTAAAGATTGTGCTCTAGTTAGTTATTTTTTCCAAAAAAGTCAAAGGATCTATGTTAGAATTTGAAAACTCCTGATCTACTAGTAAATGTGTGATTCTTGATTGCCGCACCTAAAATCTGTAAAGATATCTTATAAAATCTGAAAAGGTTTGGGACTGTGGTTAAACTGCTACAGCATTCACAAGAGCTCAAGTTACGGAACAACTAACCGTTCTAATAGGATAAAAAAGATTTAATGGCTTTTCAGAGAGGCACTATTCGGGAAGCCAGTCCAATTTTAATAACAGTGAGGTCAATAATTTGCCAATATCTTTGCAATTGAGTGGTATATTAATTTTTCCTTCAGCTCCTTCAAACCTCGGATGGAACTTGAGTCTCTCTTGGTTTTTGGGCGGGTTTTCTGGTCTCGTAACAATACTGTAACATCTGTATCCTCATTGCTGTTTTGCAATTATAGTTTTCGTATAACGTTTAGCACTGTACAAATGTAGTTTAAAGCCGGACAGATGGCTTTCGTGTATAGCTCTAATGTGTTAACTCCCCTTCTATAAGGTAAGTTTCGTAAGGCGACTACATACAAGAAACTCGATGTTAAATAAAGAATGCCAGCAATCCGAAATTTATATATAAAAACGGCTCAATCATGTTCCTAAATTGCAGATATTTTATAGATTTCCAACACTGCTGTATTATTGCCGAAAATTTTTTTATTGTCTTGACCTTAAAAGAAATTACAGACAGTCATACTTAAATATTTGAGTCTTCTTAAAATCAGAGGCCTTCCTTTATGACGCCCTGAAATTACATACAAATTCCACTGCGACTTTTATTAGCTTTAGTCTGCTCAAGTGTGTGCTCGCTCATCAAACGGATATTTCACAGACCTCATCATAAATCGGGTGGAAACCCATCACTTACAGCAAACATCAAACAATGTGACACCTTCTATCACAGTCACGCATGACACATTCCATTCTCCGACAAGACTTTTCTTCGAAAAAATCCTTAAAAATAAACGTTAAAAAACACATCCAGCAGTTTCCCTGACTTCTTTTCGACAATCCTCTGACTTGTCAAATTGAAAATTGGTGTTGAAAATTGAAAAAAAAATTAAAAAAAAAACCAACAAAGGAAACTGCTGGACACAACCACAAAAGTCATAAAAATAAAGGCCAACACAATGGCCAGGTGGCAATAAAATGTTTACGGTTTCCATTTTTTATTTTTCACTTCCCTTTCAACCTTATGTCGGTTGTGGCAAAGAGACCAGAAATGGAAAGGGACAAAGTGGAGGATGTGCATCACAAAAGGATGGCAATTTGAAATTGGTTTATACCCTCTGCGGCTCTGCCTCATGCTTTGGTGTTGGCAGATTTGTATTTCCTTCTTCAGAAGGCGAGTACAGAAATAAAACACCGAACGGAAGGGTGTAATCCTTTGAGCTGGGATTATTTTGTACCCTGTCTGGTTTATGGTCTTAAGCTGCATAAGTAACCCATCTTGTCTTGAAGCAGAATCTTTTCGGTTTTCTTTTTCTTTTCAAAAAAAAAAAGCAGATATAAACGAACAATAATAATAGAATGATTTTTGTCTTTTCTCTTCCAACCGGAAATTCACTTAAATGTGAATGTCACGTAGAAAACGGTCAAGTCAATAAAAAATTCTATGCGAAACGTGAAATTGGGTCATTTAAAGGTTTAGCTGTCAGCCAGATAGTGCCGCTGGATGTCGATTAATAGTTTATCACTTGCCTCTTATAAGTTTTTCTTTCGAGCTAGATGCAGGGGTTTTCTGAGTTAAACATTTACAGAAGTTGAGTTTGGCAGATAGATTTTTGCTTATTTCCTGCTTGTCGAGCAGGACTTGATGAGGTATGATGGAAATTCTGTCTTTTACACTTAAGTAATAATTAAATGACTTTAAAGTGTGCCAGCTATTACGTGCTAGGAGTGCTTTGACCAAAAGCCTCTAATACCCTAGCTTCAGGCATATGGCATTTATATATTTTATATCCGTTCCAAATTATTTTAAATTGAAAATCTCTAATGCTTTATGGTTGGGTGCTGTAGAAACAGGTCATTATTTTACTGGTCGATGTCCATTTGGATTAAACTTTCCAAACTTGCTAAACTGAGAAGTACGAGTAGACAAAAATTGCAGAATTATGAACGTGACAGCGGATGAATTCCCCAAATGGCATCAAAGTGAAGTAAAATCCAGGAAAAAAACAAACAAGACCATATTCGGGCTACTCCGCCATATTTGGAGCTCGGGCCGGTAAAGATTTCCGAGACTATGTCAAAATCTTGGAAAAGAGATAGAGGGAGATGAGCCCTTTTTGGGCCAACGGAAGCGGTTAGATCCCAGAACGGGTTGCTGGTCTCGGTGTAACCAACCTCTCATCCTAGGAGTCTCTATAATGGAACTGGCCCTACATGTTGCGTTTTACGGCGACAGGCTAACTGCTCCGCCAATTAAAAAAGGTTCAGTTACGAAACAAGAACAATCCCGGATACGGCCGGATCTACTGTTGACAACCCCTGCAAACGAAATAAGGTAAACGAACTTCACATAGGCCACGCGCATCTGAACGACTACCATAAGCTCTGCACTGATGCAAACTAGATTTTACCCCCATCCAAGAAATGCTATGGGATGGGCTGGATAAAAGGGAGAAGAAAAACTGCCATATTTACTACGATGATTGTTATCGATGGCAAAAGCAGACCCTATTTGGATGCAGATTTGTTGTCAGAGGCAGACTTAGGCAAGAAGGCTTGAGTTCTGCAAATTTGGGACTTGGAGAACTCCTAATTAATCAACCGCCAACGAGATTGAATACATTGCGATCGACGCAATGCACTTCTCTAGTATTATGAATTTCCGAACCTTCCGAGGGACCAACATCGACTCAGACCCCTGCCTTGTAGCCAAGGTACGGTTGCGCATATCGGAAGTTTGACGTCGGACGGCTACTATCGCAAGAGATCGCCAAATCCTTTTCCGATCGAGTCTACCTTAATTTTTTAAGAGGTTCACTGCCGCGAGCATCAAGTATCGACGGCCAGTGGCAACATTGCCAAAAAGACATCAGAGACGCTGCCTTTGATATGCTGGATATCACACAGCCACCACAACGAAACCGTGGCTTGACGGCAAGCACATGCAGCTAAGTAAGATGCGCACAAGCCGGTGCTGCATAGAAGGACTAGAGCTACCCACGAGCTTTACGAGCAGAAGAGCAGAGGCGAACACCGGCTTCTCAGTAGAAAAAAGAAGGAGTATGAGAAGCGCGCGGTTGAGGAAATTGAGAGATGTTACTACGAGAATGAGATTCGGAACCCTGATTCGAAGCCTGTAGAGACGAACAAGGGAATATAGTAGTAGAGTCGCAGCCGATAATGAGGATTTGGAAAAACCATTTCTCTAGACCGTATAACGGCGATGCTGAACCAAATACCGTTGTCAGTCAAAATGAACCTTTCAACCTGGACGATCTAGACCAAGAATTCCGTCCACACGGTCTTGATGAAGTGAAGATAGCCATATTTAAGCTTAGGTTCAACAAAGCTGATGGAACTGACGGCTTGACTAATGAGCTCTTCAAAGCGGCAACGATGACAAGGTAAGGATCATACACCAACTTATTTGTGAAATATCGTCGGACGAAAGTATAACCGTTGAATGGAACTTCCGCACACTTTTAACATCGGCAACACGATCGTATTTGCCGTATTGTGTGACCGCCTGCAGCCGTTTGTCAACAATTCCATATCAAGTGCATATTACATAGTGCGGCCTTAGGTCAGGAAAGTCACCATTGACCAAATATCCAACTACGCAAGATCTTGAAAAAGTCAATGAGCTTCAAATCGATACACACCACCTATTCAGGGATTTTATGGCAGCATCGAGACGAGCTATACAGAGCAATGTCTGGTTATGGCATCCCTGCCAAACTCGTCCGTTTGTGCAAAATGACGATGCGAAATAAGAGACACGATATTTCGTAAGTCCACCCAATTACTCGCACACATCTTAAGAAAGGAGGGTGGCCGTGGCTTAAGTGGTAGTGTATTGGCTTCCCAATCGTACGGTTCAGGGTTCAATACTAGCCTTTACCGAAAGACTTTTTTCAGGCAACTAAATTCTCGTGAGATGAATGGTTGTCTAAATACAACACCAAGTCAATTTACACTAATAATTTAGGGGATGCCACTCATGGAGCGAAATGGTCACTGAGCCCACACATCTTTCTTTCTGTTTCTGTCCCATTTTTCGGAAAACCTTACACATGCTTTGGCATCATAAGTGTAGCCATACTTGAGTTAAGTTAAGTTCTTTTAAAAGAAAAAAAAAAAACGCCGATGATATTGAAATAATTGGAAGAAAGCAACATACAGTGGCGCTTTCGCGAGTATTGAGGCGGAAGTGGCAAAGACGGGTGTAACAGCCGATGATGGCAAGACGCAGTATATGGTATCAACCAGAAAGGATATTCAACACCAACGTCTCGGATGGATATAACTTTGAGATAGTACAGGACTTTGTTTATCCAGACAATAAAACCAACGTTGAGATCAAACGAAGAATAACTCTCAACAATCGCTGTTTCTTTTGGGCCAAGAACGCATTTGACTAAAAAGCCCTCTCTCGAGCAACAAAAGTGACCTGCTCTATGGCACATAGGCGTAAACTTTATCAAAAATGGGTGAGGGTGCTCTTGTCTGCTTTAAGAAGAAAATTTTTCGGGTGATTTTCCATCCTGTCTACATAAACGGTGAGTGGAGGAGGTGATACAACGACGAACTGTGCGTGGTGTACATCGACAACGACAGCGACATAGTCAAAAAAGTAAAGGTCCAACACTTGAGGTTGCTGGGTCTTATAGAGCGGATGGACACCAATGCTCCGGTCTGGGAAGTCTTCGAATCCGCCCCCGAGGGAAAGCGCAGATCGAGCTGGCTGGAAGCGCTTGTTAGTTGAATACCAGGTCCTCACCGGACTGTACTGCCACCTTCAGTAAGTAAGAATGTATTTATATCTTTAGGTTCCAAAATCATAGTTCGCAAACAAATTATTTCTTCCAACCTGAGGGATTTTATTACATTTCAGCGCATTCGGTTTTGTAATGTGCGGCTCAGTGGGAAAATCTGTAAAGCAAGCCTTATAAACGGAGCTGAATGATATTCGGCTGAATAGGCCAATTCATGTTATTGAATGAACTAACCACAGTCAGAAGATCTACTTTTGGGAAAGTTGTATTTAGCCATTGTTACTTCAAAATTGACTTAGTCATCTATTGATTGTGGTAGAGCATGAGAAAAAATAAAATGAACGCTTTGAATACAAATTCGTGCTGGCCTCAGGCACTTTCGTCATAAAAATATGCTCAAAGCTTAGTTCAACCTCTTATGAAAGTAAGACGCTCCGCAATGTTGCTATTAACAACAAATGGTGTGTTGGCCTTGATTGTGCGTAACACATCCAAGTTCGGTTTTGAAAGCAAACAATCTATAGCAAAAATATCGATGGTCTTTTGGGAAAGACTTCTATCATTGCTCTGGTACCCTCCTCCTTATTCAACTTTATCTGCTATTAATTTCAACGGACTAGAATAAAACCAATCAATAGTACTTGGCTTAAATACCAACTTTTCTCCTATTTCAGGCAACCCACTCTAAAAGATGTATTCGAAAGGTGATGTATAGTGAAATAGTATAAAATGTCATCAAAAAGTTCATTGTTGTGGCACCGCCGTGATGTCAATAAAAACAAATCCTATTTAAAGAAAAGAGGACTCTAAATCTCTAAAACCTTCTTCATTTACTTGGGATATGTGTATGTATCTTAATATAACCCAGATACCAAAATTACCATTAAATAGATCGAAGGCTGCCAAATAAGTAAAGAAATTGTTATTTGGCGATAAAGGCATGACAGATGCTCTGCCCATGAATATCGTTCCATTAATACTTTATGGTTTCGAATCCGTAATGCTAAACATTAAAGCAGTTTTAGGCATCGATAAATGCCTACTCGTGACATAATGATTTCCTCATCTTATGTGTTACTCCATAGACATTTTATTTCATGACACGTCTCTATTAAACTGTCTTACATCCAAATCATCGATATTAATGATGACTGCCAAAAATATTAATACCAATCGATGGCTTATGTAGGTACCTCTTAAAAATCAAAATAACTTTTCAAGGATATTTAAAAAGAAATAATCGTATTATTTACTGTTACATATTTTTGAAAATAAACAGCCACCAAACTCCAAATTGGCAAGGATTCATCATAAGTATCTGTAAATTGCAAAATTACCACGATTTAGCACGAAACAGATAAACGAGCTAAATACCATTTCATTGTGCCAATAACTGTTTCGCTGAAATGCGCTACTGCCACCCTATCTCTGTGGGGGTAACTCATATCCTTTCACCCTTCAGGATTCAGGATTGGGTAGGTGTTCAAACAAGCATGACGCCCATAACGAGTTAAATCGGGAAATTACAAAGCCATGCACAGCACGTGTACGGAGAGGCTTTAGTCTACACCACCATGTGAGGACATTCCATAATTTGCAAGGATCAAACTCACACTCGCACTCACACTCTGACGCCTTCTCTCTAAATATGAAACAGTTGTTATTATATTTTTAGTGGGTATAATAAAAATCATCTCATTATTTCGTGTTTACGCATTGTGGGTCTAAAGGCTGTTAGCAACGTTTTGCTTCGCATATCCTGGAAGGGATTAATTAACATGAAGCTTTTTACCACCTCTACAGCCTTCACCACCACATCGAGTGCCAGAAGTCCCTGGATGGCTGGTTGAATGGTTGTTGGCTCTTATTGTCGTTAAAAGCTGGTAAGCAGCGCATTCGGAAATAAATTCAGGTTCCTGTCTTCTACCTTCTAATTCGATTCGAGGGAACACTGAAATTAATTACATTACTTCGCGCGCAAAAAAAGAAGAAGATAAACAGGGATGTAACCTAGCGAAAAGGGATTTTACGGTTTCGGCTCTTCTCTGTTTTTTTTTTTTTTTTTTGTGTTTGCCTTTTCCTTTTAAAGCCTCCATTTGCCTTGTATTTGTACGGCTCTGACGTATACGGATGTGTCTTTGATGCGGCAAGAACGGCTGTATAGATTTGGTTGGCTGCGAATTCTATAGAAAGATCCCGGTTGCGGTTTTATCGGGGATAGGGGTAGAAAAACAAGCTTACAAAGGGCGGCTTCCGTAAGAAAAAGATTCAGTTCGCGTAATGGGATTGAAATATGGTTCATTAATCAAAGCGGAACGTGTGGGTAATTTGCGTGTAATTATCTCAAGGGAGTAGATTTGCGCTGTGGAATTTTTATTTACTTAAATGAAAAGAAATCGTACTATGAATGGGGGATGTTTAAATGTTATTGGCTTCTTGGGATTACCATTGAAATAATAAAGCGCCAACAGCAAGGATCGTAGGGTGTTATTTTAAAAGAGAAGCAATTCGTCTTTGGAAAGGTAAAGCGAAGAGTGCTCAGACATTTATTGGTCGATTTTAGAATTTCATGGTATTCTGTGAAAACAAGAAAAAAAACAAAACAAAAAAGATTTGACTTCGGTAGTAAAGGCAATGAAATTCACTTTCACTGTTGATTTTTGTTTTAGTCGGGTGGTTACAAAAACGTCTGGTATGCAAAACATAAATCTTTCTCTCCCTTCTTGCCTTAAGTGAATACAAAACGAGGGTTTTTCAGAGTATAATACAAGTATATATAATACACACCCAATATAAGCTAAGTTGAAGCTGTTAACAACGAGCAAATGTTTCAAGAAAAATTTACGTTCCGTAAAGCGAATCACCTTTTTCATAAGCATTATCAAATAAAGTGGATTTAAATTAAACTCCAAATCAATCTTCAAAAAATAGTTTAAAATTTGACAAGGCCCATAACCATGCTCAATAAAGACTGAGGTGTGGTACCTGATGCTAAAATAGAATAAAAATGACAGGAGCTTTCAAATAGATAGTCATTTTTCACTCCACTACAATTTGTACGATGGAGCACTAGACACCAAAAGAAGCAGCTCTAATTATTAAATTTTACTTTGAAAATCAATTTTCTATTGTGTTAACGTAATGTGCTTATAGAAGCAAATATAATGGTTTAACAGCGCCAACAGCCAAACCAATTAAACGTTTAGTGACCAAATTCAATGCAAGTGGTAGTGTGGTACCATCACAGCCAAAGATTAAACTCCATCCAGGTCAAAGCATTGATGCTGTAAAAGTCGTCGCGGTCAGAAATTTGGCTTGCATACGTCGAGTATTTGGAAGATTTAAAAGGTTGACTTGCACAATTTCCCATACAAGATGCATTGGGTTCGCTGCTCCCGAAACAAGAAAAATATGATTGCTGGTGAATTTGATTTTTGGGATCGTGTGGTCATGACCGACGAAACTCAATTTACGCTGTGTCGAAGCCATAATACCCAAGCGGTTTAACGGCACCTCAAACCCAAAATTAGTTTCTAAAATGCTTTTCCATTCACTAAAAGTTACGGCATGTGATGACGTATGTCCTGAATGAGACATTAACCACCATTATGGCAAGTGCAATGGCGAGATGGCTACGGTCAACGGAGTGCCATATAAGGGCATTGATACTCCATTTTTTCGCATCTGAGCTGGACGGAAATGGCATGGCGAATTTCTAGTTTTAACAGGATGGTGATGACGACTACTGCTAGTGAAATAATCGATTTATTGAAGGCGACCTTCTCTAATTGAATAATTTCAAAAAATGCTTCTTTCGACTGGCCACCGCGATCACCTGATTTTACTGTGCCGGACTTTCTCCCGTGGGATTATGTGAACAGCATTTAATTTAGAGTTCGGGGTGAACTAGGGCCTAACCTAATAAGCTTCTCCAGTTAACCCGATTCTTAGCTAACTACTTCCAGTTCCGCATACGAAGTCAGCTGAGGTCCCAGTTTGCTTTTGCGCCCCATATAAGACTAGATCTCAGTGTAAATTTTGCTTTTAAAAAGGTAAGACGTATTTATGTGCCACGTAATAATCCAGTGCTCTTTAAACAGTATTCTTTTTTTTCCTCACGTTTCTGTTTGCACAAAGTTACAGAATTGCAGAGTAATGCATAATTGTTTGTTTGATGAGTCTGAAATATAAAAAAACGATTCACCAGGTCCAAAGTTTTTGATTATGGAAAGACATGATCAAGGCATGAACATGGAATAAGTGATCCCATATCTTTAAAAACAGTAATCTCAACAGCCTGTGGTGATACGGCTAGAGTGAGACCGTATATACCCGCGCCACTAAAGTGTAATAATTGCCATCACTTTGGGCATATCGCTGCTCTGTGCAAATCTACCAAAACCTGTTATGACTGTGGTGGGCTCTCATCACAATTTCTCAAATGTATTCCCCATTTTCATAAAAAAGAAAGGTATGCAGAGGATCAAAGTAATCGAAAAGGTCGACATGAGAGAAGCTAACAAATTGTATCTAGAGAGGAACTCACTTGCGCTATTTCGAAGTTTCCGTCCTGTGACAACCATTAATATTAAACACTACCTTCTACACAATGAGCCAAGGTGAACAGTTAGTCGATTCAAATCCAACAATTGACAATATCAGCGGGAGAACACATTCCACAATCAACATCATCTACGGACACGGGTATTAGGCTCCCTACTTCAGACAAGCTTTCAACAATATCCCCAGATGAATACGTTGGAGAACATCCCATTAAAAAAGTTAAAACATAAGAACCAGGTAGCAGATACAATTAAAGTAGAGGGTAGCCAGAAAAGAACGACAGCTTACAATTGTCATGCTTCAGCAGCTGTCAAAGTTACCAATTGTTGTAAATATGCAACGTGAATTTCGTCGTGGGTCTGTTGTCATAATGGCTTTAGTGTGCAGTCAATTCGTCGTACCGTGGAAAGGTTTGAGAGTAGGTTTACTACCAGATAGAGTTGGTGCGAAATGAAGAAAACATAGCCGCCGTAGTGGCCAGTATCGAAGAATCAGCTGAATTGGGCATCGCCAGAGAGTCAATTCGGCTTATTTTGCGGTTGGATTTGGGTCAATATTTTTATAAGCTGTCAATGGCCAGCAATGGGCTGTAAACACCAGCAACGTTGATGATGACAACTTGTTTGTGTGCGAGGATCCGCAGGACAAGGTAGAGGCTATAGGAGCGACTTGAAAGGAAGTGTACAAGGCGAATGACATCATGGAAAATCGAGGCCTTGTGCACAATGTAAATAATAATAATAAGAATAGCAACTACAGTTTGTCCAGTGACTTACATTCAGAATCAGAGCTATTATGAACAAACAAAAGTTAAATATTATTCAGTGGAACTGCGATGGCTTTTATATTCATTACAATGATTTCCATTGGAAATATATTTAAATATATTTAAACCGTTCGTTTGTTGTATTCAGGAAACTAAATCTAAATTTGGCCATGTCCCTAAAACCAAAAACTTTAATACTTTTTTAAAAGCCTCCCTTCAAATACATTTTTCCACAGTGGTGTGGGATGATGAATTAGATCCGAAAAGCAGTCTTCAGGCAGTTGCAATACGTATGTATTTTCCATTGAAGTATTTTATATTATATGTAATTACGTTAATATTGACAATCTCTCATAACTTTTTATGGGGATCCGAAAAAGTAGACATAAAAGGAAAGGTCATTGAAGAAAGAATTAACAATTATGAACTTAATCTCTTCAATAATGGTGATCTTACACATTTTAGTTTTGCTAATAAAACATATATGTAGTTGCATTGATTTCCAATTTGCATCAGCTGCTTTAGAAAACTAATTGGATTGGTTTGTCACCGATAGTAGTGATAATTTTCATGTTATTATACCTATCATCCAAAGCGACACAGAAAGTAAACGAGGTAAAATATTTTTAGTTAAATAAGCAAACTGGGAAGTATTTAGGAAGAATTCGTCATTAGAGTCCCAGTATGGAATTTGAAAATATTGACAAACACGAAAACTTTATACAAAATAGAACCGTTAAGGCAGCTGGAAAATCGATACCGATATCCAATAAAAAGAAAGTTGTTCCTTGGTGCACCTCTGAAATTAAAAATCTTTTGAGAAATAGAAGGAAATTTCTCAGAATAACAGGACCTTGAATCCAGACGATTTCAAAAACTAAGTTTTAGCCAATACAAGGCAAGAAAACTGGTTAGGATTTCTAAAAAAAAAACCTTGGGAGAAATATGTAGGTACGGTTAACATATTCTTCTGAAATGTTTCTAAGGATAAGAAATCTGAAATCTTTTAGACAGTCAGCGGCTATGTGCAAAGTAAGATATTGTTGAAGAATTTTCTAACTTTAACATAAGGTTTTCTAGCTCCAAAATCGTAATCCAGCATTTCAAATTCATGAGCAATCCATCGAATCCACGAACTTCATATCACCACAAGTCAGACCATCTGCAACCGCCAGTTTTCTTTCAAAGAGCTTCAGAATGATATTTCTGAATGTAAAGGCTCATCTGCTGGACCGAATATGACATGAATATGACTATGACATGATTAAAAATATGAACATTTCTGATCTGCATTGCTTGATTTATTTTTATAACAAAATTGTTACATTTCCATTGATGTGGAAAAAAGTCTTATTAGTTCAGATACTGAAGGAAGGGATGAATGCAATTCAATTCGAAAATTACAGGCCTATTTCGCTTACGAATTATCATTGTAAAAATTTTGAAATAATGGTAAATAAAAGGCTTCAGTGTTTCCTGGAAAGTAGTTATTTAATTCAATCTGGATTCCGTAAGCACAGAAGTACTGTCGACAATCTTTTATACTTCGAATCTGAACTTATGGAAGCTTTTTGTGCCAGAAACTATCTCATTTATAAATATATCCTTTGATATGAGAAAACCATTTGCTACAGTGTGGAGACGAAATATTTTTGATGAGCTGATGAAAGCTGGACTTATGTTATGTACGCTGACGATCTGTCCATTTTCACCTCTTCAAAAAATATAAATATCTTGCAAGAATTGTTACAAGCATGTCTAGGCAAATTATATGTTTGGTGTTGTCACAAAGGATTCAGGTTTTCTGGAGAAAAACAGCGGCTGAAATCATATGTGGGTATTATAAATTATTTTAATAAATACTATATGTTCTAAATTTGCCTTTTGAGCTGGCTGTGAGATTCCTTGAAGCTTTTGGATTTTCCTTTAAATATTGAATATATAAGGCGGGAGATGAATATGGATGAGGTATTAATGAAGGTGTGTGAACTTATTAGAATTGGGTAGAAAAAACTTACGAGCATTTATATAGAAATTAAACCATACTTTCTAAAACGATTTACTCAAGCAACCGATTCAGAATGTGTGTTTTATGGGGACAGAGACGAATTGTCAAAAAACTTGATTGGTAACGTTTTAGAGCGAGCATATAGGCGTTGTGAAGGCTAAGGCACTAGCAAGATCGTATGTGTGATGGCGTGGTATAGATAGGGACTTGTAATATTATGTAGAGCAATACAAAATTTGTCAAGTTTCACAAAATTTTAACGAATTTACATGGTCTACACCTACCCATACATTTCAGGGAATCCTTTTAGATGCGCTTTCTAAATGGATGGATGCGTTTGTCATGAATCGCATAACGGCAAAAAGTGTAACTGATGGATTAAGAAACGTGTTTAGCATATTTGGGATACGATACCTTTGAATATCGTTAGTGACAATGGGGCTCCTTTTAGTTCGAAAGAGTTTCTTGAGTTTTGTACAACAATTCCATATAAAGATATATAAGTCACCAGCGTATCATCCGTAGTCGAATGGTAACGCAGAGAGAGCTGTGAAAGCCTGTAAAACTGCTATAAAGAAAATGTTACTTGATCAAAGATTACGTCATTTGTTTTTGAACTTAAAACTAAACAATCTTTTAGTAAAATATTGAAATACACCATGCAAATTTCTCTAAATTATGTGAAATGGATTTTAGGAAAAGTTTTGGAAAAGCTGAGTAATTATTATCGTAGATATTTACTGAAAGTTAATGAATATGAAATCTATATGAAAGAAGCTCATATAGATCAAATAAGGAAAAAAAAAATTAAACAAGTTAGACTGCTTCCAGCGTATATTGCACGAAAAGTAGATATTGGACTTGAAGTTCAAAGGAATAGAAAAAATGCTAGAACAAGAGATTGAATGTATCTACTCGTATCTGGTACATTTGATTTGATTTTGATAAAATAGAAATAAAAAAGTAAATTGTAAAAAAAAAGAAAGTAATCTTGACTATGCACATTTATATACAGGGTGTCCCCAAATTTGTCAAGGATAATTTGGGAAATGGTTTTTGGGTATATTCTAAGAAAACAATCGTTTTACAGTAAGGGTCTATCTCCAATGATAACATCATTTATAGAGGATATAAGAAAGGATTTACTTTGGTGTACCCTGACCACTTTTAACGGAAATTTCTCTGTTAATAGACATTTGAAAATATGCATCGAAGGATTCGATAAACGAGATCAGTTTCAAATACATGACTTAACGCAGGAACTCCACAAGTAAAAAGAACTTCGGCTGAATAAAGAATACTGGAAGCTATTACAACTGATCCATTAATCAGCATTAGGCGCTTAACTTTGCAATTAAATATTTCCAGACATAAAATTTCTAATGTAATGCATGGAGAAAATGTTTATCCACACCACCATATTCCTGCTATGATTTGGAAGAGAAACTTGAGTTTTCTAACTTATTGTTGTGAGCGGAGCTTGGATGACAACGAGTTTATTAGCAGCATTCCTTGGACATACGAATCTCAATGTACAAGAGATGGGATCACAAATTTTCATAATCTTCATACATGGGCTGCAGATAATCCACATACAAGGAGACATAAATCGTTTTAACACAAATTCAGCGTCAATATGTGTGCAGGTATAATTACAAACAAATTAATCGGCCCCATCAAACTACCAACTTGGCTGAATTCTACAAACTATCTGGAGTCCTTGCGAAATGATTTACCAGATCGTTCCACTGATCCAACTAGCTTCATCATGGTGCTCCAGCCCACTATGGTCGTGAGGTTAGGAATTGGCTAGGTACGGCTATCGTTGGATAGGAAGAAATGGACCAGTTCACAGGCCTGCAAGATTTCCTGACCTTACACTATTAGATTTTTTATATGGGGACGAATGAAAGAACTTGTTTACTCAACCGAAATAGCGACTTTAAATGAATTGGACGAGCGTATTCTCGAAGCATCATCAAAAGTGAGGCAGCAGTTAGCATTAATAAACATTCGCAGTGAAATTCAACAACACTCGCAAGAATGCATGCTCGGATACAACCCAGAAGGACACTTTGAGCACCTGTTATAACTGTTTTAATACGCGGACAGAAATAAATTATCTAAAACCACACAATTGTTTTTGTTATTCATGGACCTTGGAGCTCAAAACAAGTAAACCATTTTTAAATTTTGCCCGTTGCAGGTTTTCCCAAGTAACATAAAATCTATGAGTTTTTCTGTAAATTTGTTAATGAGTTTTTTTTATTATTGTTACGTTCAAAAAAAAAAAAAGGTAAAACCTTATGTTTATTACGCATTTTCTGGAGGAAAGTGACCTCAAAGTCGAAAACTAGCATTTGCAAGAGAAATGGAACAGGCTTAGAAATTTAATATCTAAAGATCCAAATCTAGTTGACGCAGTTACAAAGGCTAGTATTCCTTCTAAAAGTAAAAGCCCAAACAAAGTTTCTGCTATTTGTAGATACTCTTTCACTAGGAAGTCGTCACTTAGGATAAAGTTCATGGTATCTTTGTCGCACTCTAGTTGGACTTCCATTGCATGGCTCAAATAATGTCTGCATATTCGGTTTGTAAATGCAGCGTTGCTAAGCAACTGTAACCTTGGCGTAAGAAACTAAACTGGTGAATTATTTTTTTTTTCTAATTTTTTATACCATTTTTGTTTGATAAATTTTCCACATGGGCCTTCATAGAACAAAAATAACTCTCTCTGAGAACTTTTAAGAAACAAGTAAGGAAATGATGGTTTTAAGAGATAGTCAAATATACGAGCATGCTTTAAAACTTTTTTTAGCTATACAATTTTAAAAAAATATTGGAAATTATTAATTTTGGGAAAAGCAGTCTTATTGTCAACTGTTGTTGGAAACGTAGGTAAAAAATCATAAATTCTTTTTTTTTTCTTGGTGCAGGTTTTCCAAAGTATGGGTTTTTTCCGCAAACTTCTGCAAACAATCCTTTTCAAATCGAACGTATGTCAGTAATTGTGCAAAATCAGTCAAATATGCGCTTTCTTCCAACCGAATGGCAAAAAATTTGATCTCTGTAATATCTTCAATTTGTTTTTCTTTTACATTTGTTGCCATTTCATCAATTCATCGTGATAGAGTATTATTTGACAAAGATACAGAACCGAGTAAAACTTTTACGATATCCTTGGTTGCAGGAAGTAATAAGGTTTCACCAATTGTATGTGGTTTTGCTGTCTTTCCGATTCGAAGACTAACCAATTATGATGCTTAGCCATTTGTTGTTGTAAAACAGACCAGATTTTTTTGTCAACATTTAATTCAATTTTTTTTTTTTTTTAAAAATCAAGTGGAGTTCCTTTCAAATTTTTGTGCTCGCTCTCAAAATGGCGTTTCAACAGTGATGGTTTCATAGACCCGTTTGTTAATTTTTCATGACATATTACATATTGCGGGATTGGTTCATTTTCATTAATACACAAAAAAATGCGAATTCAAGATATTCTTCACAGTATTTTCACTTCACAGCTTTCGACTTTCGGTGTTTTTGTTGAATTCTTCTCTGAGTCGGTAGCAAACTCATCTTCAGTATTCTCTTCAACATCTTTTTCTGTGACACCATCAGAAACAGGCACATTTTTCTGCAAATATTCCATTCCGCCATTGATTCGTTATGCTTTACCTTTATATGAATTTTTAATTTAAAGTAAAATCACTCTTTTCATCAATATTACTAACTACTTACCAAAAGAATTTTGTTAATCTGGAAAAATTAAGCAATATCAATAAACAAAATAATTACAAAATTGTTATGCAATGTCGATATTGCATATTGCAGGGCAAATTTTGGCCTTAAAGCAAGTTTATCTACAATTCAAAACGTGTTAAAGAATGGTCCACATTTAAAAAGACTAAAAATGAAGAAAAAACATCCACTTAACGTGGCTCGAAAGGAAATGCGCATGAATTTCGCACGGGCGCACATGACATGGAATTCTGATTGGCGCTACGTTGTTTTTTCAGATGAAAAGAGATTTAATTTGGAAGGTCCAGACGGATATAATTACTACTTCCATGATCTTCGCAAGGAGGAACACCAGTTGGATCGCCTTCATAGTTGGGTGGTGGGTGTGATGGTGTGGGGAGCCATCTCCTACTGTGATACAAGCGAGTAACAGTTTTTTGACAGCAAATATGAATGCACACACTTACAAAAAGTACTTGAAACAATGCTCTGATCCACACTGCCCGGGTGGTTAAGTCATGGATTGAGGGCCAAAATGTCATTTTAATGTAGTGGCCGCCTTGCTCACCCGACATCAATATAATAGGAAACGTGTGGGGATGGCTGATTCGTATAGTTAACGAGTTGGGAAACAATATTCCACCAAAGCGGAACTAATTGAAGGCATCAATTGGATTATACAGGAAAATTATACGAGTCGCTTCCCAGTCGAATCTATGAGGTCATTTTCAACAAAGGAGGATCGACACATTATTAAATTTATTAAAAAATGTTTACATTATTAAATAGCTAAACAAAAATAAAAAAAAATTATATGTGCTTACTTGATGGCCCAAGTTGGATTGCTATTTTTTGTGTTATTTTTCTAAAAAAAAAAATATAAAAAAATATTAAAAAATGGAGAAACCATACTTTTTGTTTTATTTAACTGAGAATTGAATCGGCCATAAACAACAAAAACTTAAAAATATTAGCTCATTTAGTTTGGCTGAAATCACTTACGCGAAGAGGTGTGCTAACCTAATGACAAGCAGTGTATGTGTATATTCCCGTACCTAACTAGTGATGACAATCGAACGATGAATTAAGAAGAAGAACTATGAACTACTCATCATCTTCAGGCTTTTTCATGGCAAAAAAAAACATTTCTTCCCTTCCATTTGCAATGACGTTCACAATCTTGCCATCGATTGAGCACATCGAAATCTGCCCCTTGTCAATTTTTGTCCACTGTATTTTAACCCTTTTAAACTACATAATACTGTATCAGAAGGCAAATCAGACTTAGTTCTGTTAAATACAGCTTCTTCCAGATACTGAGATCATGGTGTCTGCCGGCTAAATAAAGTACATACGAGTATGTCTTGGCCAATTTTATTTTCTAAATGAATGGAAGTTCCACTTAAACTCCCGTTGTTACCCATAGCTGTATATGAAACAAAAAATTGACCAATCTTCTAATACATCATCCACAGCGGACGATACTTCAACATCTGTGACAGCTGAAAGCTCTAGTACTCCAAGGAGTTGCTCCATATATGGGAGAGTTGCAATTGATTGGAAGCCTTCAAATTTGTCTTTGCCAAGTTATATCAGGAAGCAGTTTAAGGTCAAAATGTATAACAGTTAAGCTTAAATAGGGGTATGGTGGATATGCCATCATACAGACACTAGGCACTAAAACGGGACATTGCGATCCCTGTGGAACAAGCTGAATTTGTCTTCAAATGGCAAAAACCTAAGCAATCGCCCTAGTAAGACACCCAATTTCCCTGCAAAAGCTAAGAAGGTCTTTGAAGTTTGTATCGTCTAATTCCTCTAGGTTTTCGAAAAGTATTCCTCTAGAAATTTTCTTCGACTATTACCTAGCATTCACACAGTAAGTGTGTTATGTTCTCAACAGCTTGCAGATTACCGCAGAATCTGCAAATATACGTATCTGGCAATTTGAGCCTCTTTGCGTGTTGTCGCAAGAGACAGTGTCCTGTCAGAATTCTTATTACTGTCCTAAACATATCCCGGTTTAATTTTATTAACTTACTAGATCTTTTGCCGTCAAAAAACGGCAAAAGAGCCTGGATACCCTGTGTCCTTCAAGACTTGACCACCTTAGGTTGGCAGTCTTTGTGATTTTTTCCTTGATATTGCCCCTCACTATGCAAAGTAGTGGTTTGATGCTGGCAACCTCACTATTGTCGAGTAGCCCTCCTTTTCTTGCAAGCTCGTCCGCTTGCTCGTCCAAGTACAGTCTCACACGGTTCTGACTGGATAGTGTCTTGAATACTGTGCGACAGCCCCTGACTGTATCAAAGTTGACGTTGGTTGATTCCATTGCGTTGAAAATATTGACGGGAAAGTCAAATAGAAGTGCGTTTAATAATAAATGTTGAAGGGTCTATGGATGTGGTTTCGATACACCCCGTAAGGAGATAAGCGGCACCTCTGTCACTCATTTTACATTTTTCGAGTACTGCTGGAAGCTAGGGATTTAAAATATGTACTTGTGTTTAGGCCTGACGGGCCTGGGACTGGTGAGTCTGTACTAGCATTTTGAACTCAAAGTTGTTCCTCATAAGAACTTGTAGAATAAAGTTCCACTACAAAAACCTTTTTTTTTTTTAAATCAAATATTTAAATATAAAATTCAATTCACCTTCGTGAAAAATGGACTGACTTTGATTTTCCTCTATTCGTTGTTTATTTTTTCCTTCCTTTTCATCATTTAAAGTCCATTCCTAGCATGCATCCTGGTTTACCTTTTTGACTTTCTAAGTGTAAAAGCCGATTATCCTCTTTAATTTTCATCACATCCGAGCAGATGCATGTGCGAATTATTTTTTTTTCTGCTGAGGCACAGTTTTTGTTAATGTTTCGAAGTTCTCCATAAAGTTTTTTAAGTTGTTTTTAGCAATGACATCGATCAGGAGTAGAGTCCTTTCCTTTTTCCAAAAAAAATTAAACACTCGTCTATAACCAAAGAAACACTATTTGTTAAACTTAACTTCATTCTTGGCATATTAGAAAACAAAACACTGAGCACATCACGTTTGGATGGTAACTTTGGCATCAACAATAAATATTTTTGCCCCTGGCATTTTGGGCTAATGAAACTGGCCACGGGTTATTAAAACTTTTGAATAACCAACCGACCCCTGCAATTTTTATCCATGAGGAATGAATTGTGAAAGAATGAATGCACACTCGAAAAAACTAACACAATGATACAGTTCTACTCTCAAGCCTAAAGGCTGGGTGTGAAAATGTGCCTCAATGATTTGTAAATTTAAAGCCCAGTGGGGCACGTGTTAACATGATCGTAATAAAAAAAAAAAATGAGGATATTGTTTATACTCGTAGATGTAAAGGAACAAAAAAATGGGTGCTGGAAAAAACAAAATTTCAATTTTACAAATAACGAATCTAATACACTTATGGTATGAGCTTGCAGTTTTATAGTAGAGAAGAAAAAATTCCGCAAACTCAGTCATTGTTAAGCTGCAGTATGTACATATTGTATGGTATATGATATTTGGACACTTAATGCTTCGCTTCTTTCAAGGAATAATTTATTTACTGTAGGGTGCATTTTATGTTTCAGCCCGGTTTTGTTTAGCTGAAATTTCGGTCTGGTTATCACCTATCAAGAAAGAAAATTGAGGCCCCGGTTGCGGTTATTGATTTATTAATCAATAAACGTTAATTGTCGACCGTCGATTGTTGTAGTTGGTATTGTGAAGGTCGATTGTGATTGACATTTATCGATTTGTCAATCGTTCGTTGTCGTAAGTAATTTTCCCATCTACGATCTGTTGTATCAAGGGCTAAGCAATTTTTCCTCGAACAAAATGTAAGTAATTAAAATGATATTTCATGAATTATTTAAAGAATAATAATATCCAAATAATATTTAATACAGGTCAATATTAGTAACAAGTAGAAAATAGATAGAGCAATTAGTAAAATTCATGGAAGAGAACATTGATATTGCTAAGGTAGTCTGTGTGAAAACGCAAGAGAAAGAAGATGGGAGAAAATATTGCCACTGAGCTTAAATGTGTAGGACCCCCCTACATACCTGTGAGAAATGGCTAAAGGTAATAAGAACTGTAAGACAACTAATTACGCATCTATAAAATTTAGGATTTTATTAGGTTTGGACAGATTTGAAATTTGAAGGTAAAAAAGAAGAAATCTGGAAGTAACATTGAAATGAAGGCAACAGGAAGTCGACCAAATAAATTACACACTTTAGAAGGAACCGTAATAAATTAATTAGATATGAACACCATAGTGGATCCACCTAGTTTGGGGGTGAGGATGGGTTTCCAAGAACAGAAAACACAGACAACATTTGCGCAGATTTCCTACAAAATGAAAATGAGGATAAAACACAGCAAGTAATTTCCTACAAAACCACATCATTATCGGACAGAAGATGTCAAAACATACAACCCAATAGAAAACAAAAAAAAATGTATAAGATAGACTTATTTTACTGGGCAGACAAACGCCCAAGAGTCATTTTATAATCATTCAAATTCCGCAATGCAGGAGATTAAAGATAGTATTAAAACAATAGACGAATATACTAAAAAGTGTTATTACAATAAAAAAAATACAATGAAAGAGTTATTACAAATTAAAAAGGAAAAGCTTAAAATACATATATGAAGACAAGGTTAGAAGTAAGTAGAGAGCCAGAACTCAAACTTAAGCAAGAAATTTTAGAACTGCAAAAAGAAATGCATATAAAGAGACCTGAATCATACCCGTAGGACTATCATCATTTTCTTTACAACCTTAAAAATTGTATTTAGTTTCTAAAAAAACGTGATGAAAATTATATTATGAAGTACGATAAAAGCTATGTTGTTAGCTTTTTTTTAAATTTGAGTATCTGTAGATCTAAGAATATTGTTTCTGATCAACACAGCTTCGTCGTTTACAGAAAGTTCATATTCCAAATTTTGTCTGCTGTAATATGTTGTCGAACTTATTTCTTCAACATAAGTTTCATCATGTAGCTGTATCTTCCTCAAGCAATATGTTGTTGTACAGGGCTGCACAAATATTTGTAACCTGCGTCACATTATTTGAACTATCTATTTTTTAGGACGCCGATTGTACGCTCAACGATTTTTCTTGCCTTTGCATGTCTTTTTGTTGAATACATTCTCCAACGATGTTTCTTCTGGATCCCGATACGGTGTACTGAGATACGCTTTCAGAGCATATCCAGCATCCAGTAGAATATTTAGAACCTGCTTACATTTTAGTTTTCTTGATACCTAAGAGAAAAGTATTCGTGTTCTCATTGTGAGATCATTCTTCCAAAAGTGCTTTCAAGTTGGATATATTGAAGACATATGGTGCGGGGATCCAGGATAACGTGCATTAAGTATATTAATTGAAAATTTAAATAAAATTGTATGCACCAACAAACTTACAATTAAAGCAGTTATGTTATAGAAACCTTTTCGGCTGTAATAGGCATATTATAGTTCTTTCTTTGGGGCCTTATTTTAATATGTGTACCGTCGGTACAGCCATTACACCAGATATTCGACTTTTTTCAAAGAAATGCATTTTCGTTTTTCCATATCAGTATAATAAATTTTATCTATTTGGAACCGATATGCCTCTCTAGGGCCGAAAATACTTCTTTTAGAACTAAAGACACGATGGATTGTGTAAAATCGCCACAAATCTCAATCCCCACGATCACTTTGTAAGATCCATGAGCACATAACTTCAAAAAATTGGAAATTGATGAGATTCTTTTAATCGCTTTAAGTTTTAGATCTATTTCTGCCAAAAGTTCAATAAATGCTTCTTCTGATAAGCCGAAATATTTAAGAAAATCAATAATTCCGTAGGGAGTCCATCTGCTTCAGCAGACTTATATATTTTTTTGTTTTTTTATCTAGGTTTTGAAACATCTTTGTGGTCGGGTGGACGTAGTTGTTGTCAGTTATCGTCCGAGTTGAAAAATTCCTTTTGCCTGACCTCGGCGCGTTAATCGTCTTGGCCGTTAAACACTCTGGTGAAGCAATCCTTCTAGATTTTCACACCAAGTGACTATACTATTACGTTCCAATACCTACCCCTGCATGCTTCTTTTCTTCTTTTTTTTTTTATAATGAGCGCGCGGTTTTTATACCCTTAAAATGTTCGTACACAGGCGAAGGAAATTTAGGGAGAAAGAAAAGACAGGTACCGATGTATATTGTTTTTAAATATTTATAAGTTATAACGACCAGGAAACATAGAGATCGGCAGGGCAATCTCGATATTTCAGAGAACGTCCGAAAATGGGCTTGAGGGTATATTGATGAGCATTTATAGCGAGACGGGTGTTACGATTGAAAGTTTGAATGGGCGGAATGTTACTGGCGATTTCGAAGGAGCACTGGTGGTGGAAATAGCGATAAAACAAAGTGAGACAGGAGACATTTCGTCGGTGTATCAATTGATTGACTGATATTAGTATCACCAATGAGTTTTATCGCACGGTTTTGAATCTTATCTAGTAGGTGCAGCGATGTTTTAGGAGCAGTCAGTTCAGTTTATATGCATTTTTATTTATATCACTTATTTTACTCTTAAATGCTATACAAAAAAACGCTTAAAAGTTAGCTTAATTAACTTAAAATAATCTTATTCTAACTTACTGGCCCCATGCGGGCACTCTAAGTTAAACCTAATACTTAAATTATGTCTTTCGACGTATCTTATATTACATGTTTATACTATGTCTATTTATTATAATTAAAACTAAGAAAACATTTTTTAAGAAAAACTTAGTATCATGACTTATATTTTTTTTTTTAACTTATTATAAAACTTAAAACTAAAACTTACAAACTACCTAAGAATAAATCTTAATTTACTTAACCTACTTACATCTAATACATAATATATACGTATATAATATATATACATTATATATATATACGTAATATATAAATACATGTACATACATATATACATATATATATATATATATGTTTTTTTTTTCGCTTAAATCTAACTTAATTCTACCTAAAACTATGTAAGCCGGCCAACGCTAAAACAAAAAAAAAAAAAAAAAAAAAAAAAAAAAAAAAATTTAGGCTGACCCACTTTGCTTCGCAAGAAGCTATCAATTGCTGAAGGAATTCGACGACGACGCATCCTCTTCTTCAACAAGCCACCAAAATTGCTGGTGCTGATGAGCAACATCCCTCATGTCGCGACTCCCTACCGCCCTACTGAACCGGAGACGCTCCGCACTGCCGTGTGCGACGTCTCTGTCGTAGTTGAGTCGCCTGTCCGCAGCTGTTCGAGCAACGTGGAAGATTAGCGGCACAGCCAATCTGTCCTGGATCAGACCTTTGCTATCAAGGTAGAGGAACGCTTCTGGAGGAACATAGCCGTCAAAACGAACTCTCTCATGATACATATAATTAGGGTAGTAAGCCCCGGAGATCAGGTTGTTCGACGATGTCATTGCTCTTGCAATGTGCCTTCGAGTCAACTTAATAACAAAATTGTCCACTCTTATTAGGTTCGCCCTATTGTACAAGACCTCATTGCGATAGAATTTTATGTACTCAGACTCTGGTGTCCTGTATAAGCGAAGACAAGCCCTAAGGCAAGCCCTCTCAAACACCCGAATCTTTTCCAATAAACTTGCTCTCACGTTGAACCACACGGGACATCCAAATACAAGCATAGGCCGGATAAGGGCCATGTAGCAGATCACCTTCACCCTCGCATCGAGTTGACTGTTATAAAACAGTCTCCTTGTAAGGGCAAAAGCACCTCTGGCTCTGGCCAGAGCAACATCTATATGTTTGTTAAAATACAGATATTGATCTAGCCAGATCCCAAGGTACCTGACTACATTTCGACAAGCAAGTGGCTGTCCATGTTGTCCGACGATAGAGAACTTTCGCCAATTCTTTCTGGTATCCCTAGAGGCCCCAGACAAAGGCGTCCTAAACAGAATGGTTTCCGACTTCTGAAAGTTGATTTTCAACTTCCAGTCATCGCAATATCGCTTAATTTTGTCGAAGTCACGTTGCAAAAGTGTATTAATGACCTCAATCTTTGGACCTGATCTGTACGCAATTAAGTCGTCTGCGTACGCTATGGCATGGTGAAGTGAACCTATCAGATCACTTGTGTAAATGTTGAATAGGATCGGCGAATTTACCGCACCTTGTTGCAGACCGTTTTTAATGTTAAATGTTCCAGCAGAAGTCACATCGCCATTCTTCACGATGAACTGTCTACTGGAGAGCATATCAAAGAGAATATACAGCAGTGGTTTACTAATGCCCAATCTGTCCAGCTTGAAGAAGAGTCCCTCTAACCATACGGTGTCGAAGGCCTTTTCCAAGTCAATCAGGCAGGCACCAGTGCACTGTTTCTTGCCTTTGTTCCATTGGATATCAGAAACCAGTTTAGACGCAGCATGAATGATATCATGTCCCGCCTTGAAACCGAATTGATTATCCGGAACTATATGTTTGTCCTCAACCCACTTAGTCAGGACTCTATTGATCACCTTCTCGAAAACCTTACTGATGTTTGGAAGAAGACTGATCGAGCGGAGATTCGCCGGATTGGAAGTATCTTTATTCCTTTTGGGAATGGGATGTACCACCGCTGTTTTCCAATGCGCTGGATAATGTGCATTATTCATTGCATTATTAAACAGGGTGGTATAAATGTTCACCGCTTCTAGTGGGAGATGTCGAAGCACAATGTTCGGTATTTCATCGGTTCCCACTGATTTCTTACTTCTAAGTGATTCGAAGATCGTTTGGAGCTCCTCCTTCGAAATGAACGGTGGTAATACCCTTTCGTTGGTGATGACATTATTTGCCATATTCTCGTCACTGAACTGGGTGAAACCCGAGCTCTCGAATCGCCAATTCGCAATTTCATTTCGAAGGCAGGAGTTGTGCCCAAGGACTCGACTCTCCAGGTCGTGGTTCGGGCTAATGATACAATTCGCCTTGTACACTTCCTGGAAAGTCGCTCCTATAGCCTCTACCTTCTCCTGCGGATCCTCGACCACAAAGAAGTTGTCATCATCAACGGCCTCATTTGGATCAATGCCTGCTGCTACAAGTATTTGTTCGTTGTTCGTCGTTCGGGCGATTCTAAGACATGGAAGGTCGTTCTGATTATTTCTCCGAAATATTTTATTTATTTGCGGGAACATATTCGGGTTGCTGGTGTTTACAGCCCGAATTTTGTTGTTCCAATACAAACTTACAGAGTTTCTGTAATTTTCCTTTATTAATGTTTGGAGGTTTTTAATCGACGACTTCAATGTCATGATCTCCGGGTTATGTCTGTCAGTAAACTGTCTGTACAAGGTTTTTAGTCTTGACAGCAGTCTACTTTTATGTCGGTGCAGTGCGTCAATGGTTGCGTTGCGGAATAAGTCTTCGTTGTCAGTGTGTTGATACCGTGGTATCGTTTTGTCCATAGTTCGTTTGATTGTCTCGTCCATTAGTCTAAGATACCTGTCAATCTCGTCGTTTGACAGATTTCTGTTGGACGGTGGGTAGAGCGAATTCGAGGAGAGTGCTCTCGTCAGTATTCTTGAGAAGTGTGTCCAACGCACCCTACTATAATTGTAGGAATGCCTTTGCACAAACTCATCCAATTCCGCAATTTCGTTGGGAACAGTTATTTCGGTGCTGAGACCGCAATGGTCACTGTCATACACGAAAGTGCGTAGACAGTTTGTAGTTTGTTGGTTAGTGCACGTTAGTTGTATTCGTGAGTCGAACAGCAGGAGATCCAAATAGGACCCGTGTCTGGGAAACGACGGACTATCCGTCGCTTTGAGGCCGAGTCGATACATCACACTGTGCTGACCCCACCAATTGAATAGTAGGTTCCCTCTAGTATTTGGTATATTGTTTCCCCAATCACTGTGTTTGGCGTTGAAATCTCCGCCGATAATAAAATAGTTGTCTTCCAATTCCAGCCTTAGGAATCGAAAAAGTGTCTCGAGCTCTGAGATGAATAAGGTGGATTGAGTAGCCTCAGGTGCATAGACAGACACCATGTACAACCGCTTTCCACTACGGAGAGGAATGTACATGACGCATGCTTCCAGCACCTGAAACCTACGTACCACACGACTGTATACTCTTTTGAAACGCAGTCCCTTTCTTACAAAGATCGCAACACCTCCTCCTTGAATGGAATTGGGTCGGTTTCTTCGTAATATTTCATATCTTCTGTGCCTCATTTTGTGTCTTTTGGTAAGCTTAGTTTCGCTAACCAAAAGCACATCAGGGGCTTGGTCTTTAAGCAACTTAAATAGTGTGGCTCTTCGTTCGAACCTAATCAGTGAATTAACATTCACTGCAAGGACCTTCAGGGTTTGCTCCGCCATGTACGTACCCATTACGACTGGAGGTGCGCTAGGCCCGGCAGCAGCGTGTATATTTGATTTACCCGCGTAGCCTGTTCCTGTATTTGACGCTGAAGCTGAGCCATCTGCCCCTGAATAGAGAGCAAGATAGCCAGCATGTCAGGTACAGGTTCCGGTGCTCTAGGCGCTGGGGCCTGAGAAGCAACCTTCGCTTGTTGTGCCGTATTTCCCCTACCTGCTGCCATTTGGGCATAGGTAACTTGGGGAGTAACGGCTGGTGTTTGTGCCTGCACGAGTGGACGTTTAACTTCCACTTTCTGCTGCCGAGCCAGATTTACTCTTTTGATGTATTGGAATTTGGGACAACCCCGATAATTTGCGGTGTGTCCCGTGTTCCTACATAAGGCACAAGAGAGTTGGCTTTTTTCTGTCGCTCCGTCCTTGCCAAGAGCGCATTCCTCTGACTTGTGGTTCTTTCCGCACTTCACACATCGAGGCTGCATTTCGCAGTTCGACGCGGCGTGCCCGAACCTTTGGCAGCGAACACATTGTAAAATGTTTTCGCTCCTCTTTAATTTTTCCCAGTGTACAACCTGGTAGTCTAGGACTTTGATGCTCCTTAGACCATCCAGTTTGCTGTTGGGACTTAGCTGGACCAGGAAGAACGGTAGTTTCCGCTTCTCCCTTTTGGCTCTAGCCGTGACAAATGGCTTGACCCCCACGAATTTGAGCCCTTCGCACTCCTTCTCTTTCAGCAGTGCAAGGAGCTGCTCCGGATCAGTCGACGGTTCTAATCCCCTCAGCAGCATTGTTTGCAGCTTCTCCCCCTTCGGGGTGTAGGAGAAGAACTCCGTCGTCGAATCCTTCAATAAACTTTTAATTTTGTGATAGCGCTCCACTGTGTTGCAGTGGATCGCATGCCTATCTAATGATAATCTTTTTATAAAAAAGTTGTTGCCTATGGCCGACTTACATAGTTCTATCGTCTCTTTGAGTTCCATCTTATAAGTATTTATAGGTGGAACCCTTACTTTTTAAGTATTTTTTTGTTGTTGTTGTTTTTGTTGCTGCTGCTGCTGCTGTTGTTGTTGTTGTTGTTGCTGTTGTTGTGGTTGCTTTTGTTGTTGTTGTTGTTGCTGGCTGTTCTGCTGCTGTTGTTGTCGTTGTTGTTGTGGTGCCTGCTGACATCTTTTTTGAGCCTGTGTAGATTTAGGCTGCTGGTTTGATTTTTGTTGTTTTTGTTGCTGTGGCTGCCGAGAGTCGTGAAGTTCTCCCAGCCGCTCCTTCTCCCTCCTTGCTATTTGCTTAGCTTTAATTGCTAGCACTCTTTGCTGGAGCTGTTTTATATTGGAGTGAATTCTTTCCACCTCCTCTTCTTCATCATCTGACTCAGAAGCCGCCAGAGATGCGAACATGTTGCCAGCTTCATTATCTTGGCCTTTTCTACCATCAGGCATGAGTGCCTTTTCTATTTTTTGCTGCCGTGCTGCTGCCCTAGTTGTTATGGCGCGCGCCTCTTCCCTCGCTTCGTCAGGCAGCTTTTCTCTTGATGCTGAGAGGGAAGTGCGCTTCAATGGGTTCGGAGCAGGCTTCATCTTCCTCCTCCTCTTCATCTTTGGCTCAACCACTGCTACTGGTTGGCTTGACCCACTGGAAATATCACCAGACATTTCAGCTGGTCCCGCTATTAGAATAGCGGGACGCTCTTCCGAAGACATCGCGTGATGTTAATCTCTCACTTTTTATTATTTTTAAATTAAAAATAAAAAACAAAGAAAAAAAATAAAAAAAATTTATACTCCACTCGGAGTCGAACCCACGACCTAATATATGTCGATCGAACACACTGCCACTGTGCTAATTGGAGCCTTTGTAACACTCCTCAAATGTTTTCCTTATAGAAGTTACTAAGTAATCGCAAACCGAAACACGTTTAAACACCGGGAAGGTCTATGAACGACTGATGTTTTAGGAGCACCTGACCAGATGTGGGCATTGTACTCCAATTTAGGGCGGATGAATGCCTTATATATTGTGGCCAAATCAAAGGGGGTAAAATATTTCTTACATCGCTTGAGGAAACCTAGACATTTCGCAGCATTTTTGGCGACATCGATTATATGGTCATTCCAACGTAAGTTGTCACTGACACACATACCGAGAATGGAAAGTTTATCGGTTTCGACGATGCAAGTGCCATTCATGGATAAAGACAGCAGACAGCATTGAGTTTTGGAAGCATTAAATTCCACTTGATTGATAGTTCCTCAATTGGTTATGCTGTTAATATCGGAATTTAATGAGCTTAACATACGCTGCAGTTCCCGTTCTACAGCCTAGGAGCAGAGGCGTGAGTCCGGGAAAGAATATGAAAAACAGAGGGTACTGTCATCAGCAAAGGAATAGATTGGATATACTTCTAGCAGACAAGAGATCATTAATGAAAATTAAAGAGATTGTCGGAGTGTCCCTACCAAGTTCATTTATATTTTCGGTAGAACTACCAAATATCATTCTTACTTATTTACTTTGATTTTGGAATAACGACCTAAGCTGAGATAAGTGGTTATTCCATTATTTCCGGGGGGCAAAAGTAAAGTTATAATGTGAATGTGCCATAATTTTTGCAAACGGCGTAAAGCGTCATCGTGCTTTGACATTTATATTAGAGACAGATAGTTAACAACAACCAATGGAGCGATACACACCTGAAAAACGCTTGATTACTGTTACCGCTTTTTTGAACAACTTCCGATCTGTTTTTTTAACGCAGTGTGAACATCTTCTTCGTTTTCCTCGTCGTCCTGCACCATGTGCACGAACAGTTAAACGTTTGGCTGAGCGCTTGATACACACTGGGCTCACTAAAGATGTCGCAAGAAGTGGCCTGCCCCGGATCGTTCGCTGCTATGGAAAAGGACGTCCGGCAGAGTCCACAAACATCGACGAGACAACGTTGCACACAATTTGGCATCAGCAGCCGCTCATTGCGTTCCTTCCTGCCAAAAACAAAATGGAAAGTCAGCGAGGAATATAAGCACAGTAACCACTAGGGCATATTGGTAGACATAGAGGAGAGAAAACAAACAAAACAAAACAACTCAAACATAGAGGTCCTAAATGGTAGAACACACTCTTTGATACGGGTGCCTTTGAAGAAATAATTAGCAATTGCAATCTGATCGAAAACAGAACAGCGAAGAATTTGGCGAATCAGCCTATACGTATTGTTACTACAGTATGCGATGCATCAATGCCCAAAAGAATCGCCAGAGACAAAAGAGCACCGCGCACTCAGCGATCTTGAAGAAGGCCAGATTTTCGAGAAAACCTTAACTCTATTAGAGCTTTATCAAATCGCCAATTCGATTTTAGAATATCACGGTCTACCATAGATGCCATAAACGCGATAGCAGACATTGCGACTAAAGCGATAGAAGGGGAAAGGAATATTCCGTAAGATGGTTGTCCATAATAAGATCATTTTCTAGAATGGATACACTATGCTATTTACTTAAGATAGTAAAAAGCTACATCAACAATATGCAGCTTCAATATCAAACAGAAGATGGTATCAAGTATTACAGTGTCTCTGCAGTAGTACCACAGGGATAAGTATTAGGGCCGTTGTTGTGGAATATTATGTACGAAGGAGTACTGCGACAGACGCTACCGCGAGGAGTTCACACAATAGGTTTCGCTGATAACATTGCTATTGTTACGGTCGCCAAACACATTCACGAAGTAAAATCTGCTACAAATGCTGCTATTGCGCGGAAAAAACTTTGGCTATATTCAGCTGGACTAGAACTTGTTGACCACAAAACTGAGGCGATTTTAATAACCAGTCGTAAAACCGTGGAATATGCAACCTTCCGGGTTACAACTCCGTCTATAGAGTTGTGGGTAAACCGGACATATGGGAACTCTGCCGAATCGAACAAGTACGTCGTGCTGAAACAGCAAGAGCTCAGGAGATAGCATAAATGCTGACCAGTTGACCAGTTCCGCGAAGTAATACCACAAGGGAGTAGTTGAAGTGTACAGGGCGTGGTATAGTACTTAGGCATACTCCTAACATTGGAATATTCAGGTATGGATCGTGCATGCTAGTGGCTAGAACTACTACATAGTACTATGGCAGAGCCATTAAAAAAAAAAAAACGTTCGTTGCGTCGAATTTTGGTGAAAGACCTAAAGCAGTTCCCTTATGAAACATGAACAGTTCATCATTTACTGCCTGCTGACCATCATTTCGTATCCAAAACCATAATAAGCAACGAAGCCCATTTCCACCTAAGAAGTTATATGAATTAACAAAATCTGCATTTCTATGGCACGGAGAGCCCACATGAAATGCACGAAAAACCATTACATCCCCTCTTTGGTGCGACATTTGCAGTGAAAAAATGATTAAACGCCAACGGCACCACCGTAACCGTAAGTGGTGAACGCTACAGACAGATGTTAAACGAGTTTTTTTTTGCCGCAAGTTGCTGAATTGGGTCTCGAGTATTGTTGGTTCCAGCCGGATAGAGCAACCGCTCATACAGCTCGGGCAATGATGGAAATTTTGAATCACCAATTTTCAGAAAGTGTGATCTCCTGTTTTGGCGATTTAAACTGGTTGGCGCCAGACTTATTCCTTTGAAGCTTTTTTAAATCTCGCATTTAACACAATGAACCATAAACCTTGCAAGTCTTAAAAGCCAACACTGAAGAAGAATTCACCAATTTGGAGCCAGATGTTTTGCGAGCAACATTGCAAAATGCCGTAAAACTAGCACAAATGTGCCAAACTCAGGAGGTGGCCATTTGACCGATATCATTTTTTTTCAATTTAATTTTATTAATTTCACACCTTCAAGTAAACTTTTCGGGAAAACAGAAGCCAATTTTTTTAATTTCGAACAAAATGGCGGCCAATTCACATTATCACGTTACTTTTACCATGTACAAAGAAAAATAAAATGTCTTAACTTGAGTTATGTTAGGGCGTTCTTCCAATATACGCTCTAATTGAAAAATTATCTCAGCTTAAGTCAAATTGTTGTTCCACATCACGTAAATTATTTTTTACCATACTAAATGTAGTGAAAAGTGACGTCCTTGACCGCCAGAATGCGCTGCTACTGCAAAAAAGGTTATGGTGCCTTGAAGTCCGTTCATATTTAGGCAGACATGCCAAATTTCAGTGCAATACTGTCTTCAGTTTTGTTTTGACAGCTGATTGTTGTTGACGTGTTGGACATCATGTTGAGTATGGACAAAAACGATTTTCGTTCACTCATAAAACGTTATTTTTTGAGAGGCAAAACGGCGAAGGAAACAAAAGAAAAGTTTGAGAAATATTATGGGGCTAATGCTCCCTCAGATTACACCGTCAAATATTGGTTTCTACTACCGATCAAGTTCGCAGCGGCAGGCCCTCCGATGCGGTTACAAAGGACAATGTCAAAAAAATATATGAAATGATGTTGGCTGACCGGAAAGTGAAGTTGCGCGAGCTAGCAGATACCACAAAGATTAGAACTGAGCCCACACGCCATATTTTGGACAATATTCTGCATATGAAAAAGTTATCCTGCTGCTGGGTGCCTCGCATGACCAAAAACACGAACCCGAGAGCACTTCGAAAGAGTGTTTGGACTTGCTGATGCAGATCAAGAAGTTGGAAAATCGCTGGAATAAGTGTATCAAACTAAAAGAGAACTATATTGAATAATATAAAAAAACATTTAAAAAAAAAAAAATTTTTAATTCCCAAGGAGGTCACTTTCCACTCCATATACGTACTCGTAGTACATAATTCTGAAGTTAACCTGTTATGTCGAACATAACATTGTATGTTTTTGGAATAAGTTGATTTCGTTCTTTTTTTGCAAATATACTGAAATAACGAAAAAATTCAAAAACGGTTAATCGTAACGGTTCTTAAAGGTTTTCTTTTCTAAAATACTCGTCAAAATAACAAACCGTTTTCTGTTTAGACTCCTGGGAATATGTTATGTTCTTGCGTGTATGTAGATAACCATTATTCCTTTCCATCAACTTTAATTAAAATAATCACTAATTTTGATCAGTAGTGTTTTGAGTTATAATTTTAGTGTAGTTTACTTAAGTAAAAAGTGCCTGTCAAAATATCTCCTAATGTGAGCTAAATATTGGAAATGGCTGGGTTAAAAACTAAAGGTAACTTTAAATTTTATTATGCGTAAGGACAATGTATGTACGAGTATGGGGCAATAGGTTTGGCGCATTTTACAAATTTGTATTTCTATTTGTTTTATAAATTTGTATTGTATTTAGCAAAAAGGATTTCATTGACGACAAACGTGTGAAATGGAAACACCAATCTATTTTTCAGAAAGCCATTAGCCTAATAAAATAAACACCCAAGGGATTAAACCAGATAAAAGATCCTAAAAATTACGAGGTTTTGAATCAACAGCAGCCTATGGCGAGGGAAACTACAATAATTCATCCTTCCATGAATGTGACTTCGATGTTTACTTACATAAGAGTAAATATTTTGTACCTACATATACAGGGTGTCCCAGTTTAACAGTATAATCTTTTAATCGCATATTCCCGAAATACCCAAAGTATTTAAGACTTGTACACACTAGATTATCTTTCCAAAGTGTCCAAAACTATTTTTGTACCTGTACTAGTTTAGAAATTATAGCGTTTAAAGTGGTTATACCTCCAAATTAGAGGTCACTCACTTTGATGGGCTGTAAATGGAGTGAGAATAGACCCCCCCTGCCAGAAAATTTCTTGTTCGGCGGAACTTCGGAAATATGGCCTTAAAGGATTATACTGCTAGACTGGGACACCCTGGATACTCGTTATAATCAAGGTATTTTAAATATTGCATATAATTATTTTGTAGATACTCTAGATTCAAGTATTTTTAAAAGCTATCGCAATGAGGAGGAGATTCTGTAGTGGGAAAATTCGAATGATGCATTTAAAGATTGAGATTTTATTGCCTCGTCACCAGATCTAATGGCGCCATACTTCTTCCATTGTTGCTTTTTTAAACGACTGTTTCAGGTAGATGTTTAGATCACTTTAATGGGCTATCCAAAAGTGTGTCATCGAATGACTGCGAGAAATCTGTTCTCGATTTAATGATCACTGATCACTGCATTACAGGACTCCTCTCACAGGAAGAATAGCAGTTATTCCAAATCACTGGACAAAGTTATCAAAATTAATTTTGGGAGACTGAACAACAAGTTGCTCTTTGAGTTTTGGAATGACGTGTATTCCTGTAGAGATGCGTCGACTTCCTACACAATATTTATTAAATGCCTTATGAATCACATTTCTGATTGTTCCTCCTTCTTGCCACCAAAAAAATTGATGAAGATGTGCCATGGACTGAAGAGGGATATTCCAAATTGTCGTGATACCAATTACTGTAATCGTTTTATTTCGGCTGTAGGTAACCTTAGAAATGAATGGATAATAGTAAACAGTTTACTTAATAAATATTCTTCTACAAAAAATATTTCTTCTTTGCGTATCAGAAACTATTTAGTTCCAAATTGCTGAAGCATTCAATGATTATTACACAAACATAACCGGCAGTCTACAACCTAATTCAGTCAATTCAACTTGTGCTTTTTGTCTGTGTGCTAAACCAATTCAAAGGAATAGTTTTGTTTATAAACCCATAACTTCCTTGAAATGTTAAAAGCGATTCGCAGTTTAAAGAATTCAAGTTCTAGAATTCTAGTATGTATTAATGGATATCTTCAACGGTTGCGTTTTGCAGCGGTCTTTTCTGAAGCACTCAAATGTGCTAATATTATTCCATTCCATTAAAAAAAAGGTTCTGCTATTGAATTATGCAACTACAGGGCCATTTCTCTCCTACCCGTGCTAAGCAAGATTTCCGAAAAAATTATGAAAGATACGAGAGTAAATTTTTCGAACGTTAACAATTATTTTAGTCCTAAGCAGTTTGGCTTTCGAGAAGGGAAATCTATTGAAAATGCTCTAATACAGTTTTGAGAACAAGCAATGTCTAATCTTGATAATAAAAAGTGTAAAACTGGCTGGTTCATTGATATTACCAAAGCCTTTGACATGGTTAACCATAAATTGGTGGATTTGGAAAAAGCTGGCTTTCGTGGTCTTATGCTTGATTGGTTCAAGACTCACCTTAAAAATAGATCACAAAGAGTGAAAATAAATTTTTAATTTGGGTGTACCCCAAGGCTCTCTATTGGGTCTAATTTTAGTTCATATTAATCCACTTTTTGAAATTGATTTTAAGGGCTCAGCAACTGCCTTCGCAGATGACCTAGTTTTGTCGTATGGTCAGAATAGTCCTTTAAATCTCATTGCTGACATAAATTGGGATTTGAATTTATTGAGAAACTAGTTTGCAAATCACAAGATGGTAATTAGCTTTAAAACAAAAATAAAGTTTTATTTTGGATTATCTCCGTTACACAACTTAGAAGCGAATGTTCATTTTCATGGACCTGAGTGTCAAATGTAAAAATTGTCCAACTGCAATTGCACCATAAAGTAAATGAATTTAAATATATAGGGCTTATAATCGACTCCAATGTGATCTTTTCAAATCATACTGAATCTCTCTGGAAGTATTTCCGTTGCACTCTTTGACACTTTTTTTACTTGGGAAGCGTTTGCTCCAGATTGCTTTTAAAGAAAATTTACTATGGTATTTTTCACTCTAAAGTGCAATATGGAATTGCTTATTGGGGATGTACTTATTTTAACAAAATACAACATTATTAGTTTTACCAAAGCATATATTAAGAAGTTTATGTCGTGAGTCTGTCAGATATCCTAATTTTACTTTGTTCTGTGACCTAAAAACCCTTCCAGTTCGTCATTTGTATTGTTTTAAAGTATTAAAGCCATTCTTTATGAAATCTGGTAATCGAAATTTTCGCTTAATTTCAAATTACAATTTGCGTGGTAACTTTTCAAACATGGTATCTGTTCCTTTTGCTCATACTACTGCATACCCTAATCTTTATTCTGTTTCGTCATTTCGCCTATTTAATAAACTTCCGCTGTCGATCAGGGCAATATCAACATCTGGAATGTTCTTAAAAATTGTCAGAAATTAGCTTTACAATATCAGTTACGTTGGTTTACATAGAATCAGTTACTTTTGACATTATGATTTAGCCCTAGTTGATAATTTCTTTGTGTTCTTTCATGTTATTAGATAATCTATTTGATTTTTCTCTCCACGTTGGCTGAATTAAATACTTTTTTATTGAATTTTAATTTTTTTATGAATTACTTTAATTTTGTTTTAATATGGCCACCAGAACTATTTTATTACCTTGCAAGTAAAATACAAAATGCCTCAAATTTTTCGTATAATTTACATATTTAGCTTATATTAAAAAACTATTTGTGAATTTGATTTAAATAATACTTTGTAATACTATACTTATGAAAAATAAATAAGTATCTGTCTATCTATGGATGCGCGTTTACCATAATAAACCTTGCCTGTCGAGAAAGCCAACATACAATAATAAACAAATACGAATCTTGCAATTAATTATACGACTATTATACAGAATGGATTTGATACGCTATAAAATGTTGAAAATGGTTTTTTATTTAGTTGTGTGTAAAGATTAATATTTTTAAAACAGGTAAATATGATTGGCATAATATACATTTTACGATACAAGAGGAAATAGATGCTTAAAGCTAAACAAACATTTGTATTTACGTTGAGAGTTTAGTAATTATGTTTGAAATCAAATTGTGTTACTAGCTTCTAGAGGTTAATAAAAGTAGTCATCATAAGGTTCTCTGACGCCTGAAACATTCGATTTTCCATAACTTGCACGTAGTTTTGGAATAATAAACTCCGGTTAACGAGACTACTTTTATGATGTTATTTATGTAGGTAGTTATAATAAAAGTTTTATGACACGGTCATATAATGAAATAAAGCGTTTTTGTTTTCATTTACTACAAAGAAACTGTGAATGGATGAATTCTGTGTAAAGTCATCGTCTGGCGTGGGAGTTTTTAATTTAAAATAGCATAGCTTTCGCAGAAAACATGGTGAAACCTGAGTTGTTGGACGCTATAAAGTCACACTTGAGGTTCATGGGGTGGGCAAACTGGTTCAAATTGGAGGACATCAAGCACTCAGTGTGGAATAAATGGTCAAAGTAGCCTTTTCATCAAAAAAAAAAATGTTAAATTTTAGTTTTGAAAGAGGTATATTCCCAGAGCACTTGAAAACGTCAATAATAATTCCGATACATAGAAGAGGTAACAAAAGGGACCCAAACAATAAATTATAACCTAATTTCTACTTGTATACTTTCGGTCTTTTCCATTTATTTTTAAAAAATAGCTACTGAAACAATGGACTTTTTTTTAACCCTAGTATGTACAAACAGGGTCATTTTGACCCGCACACACTGATTTTTATTATAACTTGAATAATTTTTTTTCTTTCAACTTTTTACACCTCAGGTAGTAATTTTTACTATACTTTTGAATGAATGTTGAGCGATAACCCCTTAGTGCACAAACAGGGTAATTTTGACCCTAGCACTGTACTATGGAACCGGCCAGTCGGGTACGTACCAGCTTCCTAGTTATCCTTTATCAGTCGGTATGTTGTTTTTTTTGCATGCCACTGGTTCATGTATCAGTAGCAAAGGATCACCGCAATCGGTTCGTGTGCCAATTAGGCTATCGATAGCCTACATCGATGTGTGAACACGTTATTGTATGCACGTCAAGAAACCCAGTTTGTTTTTTAGGTCGTCTGCATTGAATCTGCGTGGCAAGCGTAACGGCTTATCTGCATTGTACGATTTTACAACTCTGTAAAATCCGTACTCACCCTTTGAGTGATATTCAAATGGTTCAGTTGCTTCAATAAATTTAAATTTTTTGATTTTGTTTTTTTTTATAGTTTTCATAGTGTACAAAAAAAATCTAAACGATGAGTCTTCCCGAAATTTATTCTGAACTAGGTATTTTAGACATTTTAGAAGAATCTTCTTCCAGTGAAGCTGAACAGGCACAAGATTTTGACAACGATAAAAATAGTTAATGGGCCGAATCGAGCTATCTTTAGAAGATGAACAAAAGGAGGAAGTTGTGGAACATGCAGTTTCACAATCTGAAAGCAATCTAGAACGTAGAATACCTCAAAGAGTTTCAAAAAGTGGTATAAATATACTGGCACGAGAGCCCACTTGCAGCAAGACAAAGTGGAAGTCATAATATCATTCGATTTCATCCTGGTCCAGTCGCAATCATTACAGCTGCTACGAAGAAATCTCGTCTAGAACATTTTGTTTCATCTGACATTCGTAAGGAGATATGCAACTGCACGAATAAAATCATATGGAAGGACGTAGATGATGACGAGCTGCAAGCTTTTTTTGGTTTATTACTCCTGACCTGCCGGCGTAGAGAAGAACCTCGTGGGATGTGCCTGCACGAGAATTATTTACCAGCACGGATGTCACCCCCACAATAAGGCCACCATGGCTGTAACAAGGTTTGAAATGCTTATACTATAAATTCGCTTTGATGATAAAAAAACATAAACTGCTCGCCTTGAGTATGATAAACTAGCTGGAATCAGTTACGTATGGTCAATTTGCATTGGCAACTGCCGAACGAAATATGTTGCGTCAGAAAACGTGACCATTGACAAGCAACTAGCGGTTTTCAAGGGTAGATGTCCATTTATCCAGTACATCCCAAGCCAACCTGGAAAATATGGAGTCAAAATATATTGGATGTGCGATTAAAACACTGCATACTCCGTTGATGGTAAGATTTACTCTGGGCGACAACCAAGAGAAGAGGTTGAAAAAAATTGGGAGCAAACCATCGTTACTGAACCAACAGCAACAATAATAAATAGTGGTAGGAATGTAACAACTGATAACTTTTTTATTTCTTTGTCACTGGTAGAAGTGGTTCTTCAAAAACGATTGACTCTAGTTGAAACAATTAGACAAAACAAACGTTAAGTTCCTCAAATCATGGCGCCAAACAAAAATCGGGGTGTCTTTTCAAGTTGCTTTGGTTTCCATAGCAAATTTACCTGGGTCAGCTTTATTCCAAAACTAAACCGCAGTGTGGTTCTACTTAGTTCCATGCACTCTGATGTTGTAGTTGCAGATGGGGGCAAAAAGAAACCTAAAATTATTATATATTACAACAAAACAAAAGCAGGTGTTGATACGACGGATCAGATGGCGAAAACTTGTTCATGCAAGCGTCAGACACGTAGATTGCCTCTAATGCTTTTTCTGAATATTCTAGACATAGCTGCCATAAATTCGTTTATTATATTCACGGAGTTGAATCCATCTTACGCAGTAGGACGAAAAGATAGGAGGAGACTATTCCTCAAGGACCTAGCAAAGGAACTTGTGATGTCTCATATGATGAGATGGAGTGAAACAGCACAGCGTCGTCATGTCAAGGAGGCCATGAAGTTATGTGGAATTCAAATTGCCGATCCATCAACCCCATTTCACCACTTCCCAAAAGAAAAAGATTCGCGGACTGTCCATATAATAAGGACAAGAAAACGCAAAAAACTTGCTACCTTTGTAGTAAACCAATTTGTGGTGATCACACATCCCACTTACTATATGTAACAATTGTGTCTAAGTACTTCGTTTTCGAAGACTTTTTTACTTTTGACATACATATATGGTATATTTATGTACATTTTTTTCTTTTTTTTCTTAAATACAATATAATTAAATACTATATTATTCATGTTTTGTATTAAACAGGCATATTTTAAACGAAAATAAAAATAAAACTAATTTTAAACCAATAGGGGTCATTTTGACTCTGTTTGTGCATTAGTGTGGAAAAATTACATCGTGCATACTAAGGTTAAAGAACTTAACGCTACTGACTACTCTCTGACTACTCTTAAAATGCCGGAGCACGCGTTAAGTTTTTCGGAAAATCGGGTAGAGAGAGAGAGAAAGATGTTTGGGCTCAGTGGTTATTTTGCTCCAAAACCTTAGTACATCTCAATTTGGTTTGAGGAAATGAAAAGGTATCGAAGATGCTACATAGCCATTTTAAAAAAATAAAAACTTTGAATTGGATAAAACTAACAAAATTGCTGCTCTGTTTCTTGATCTAACTAAGGCATTTGAACTAGTTAATCATAAATTGATGTTGAATATACTTCACAGATATGGATTCAGAGATACTACACCCTGAATGACTCGCACTGCAGCTAACTTAAGACTGCTATAATTTCCAAACCGTTCATGACAGTGAGCTCAAATTTTGACACATGACAGATAATTATTATTTACAAGCCTTTTAAACGATTAGCGTCTCAGTTGTTGGCTGGAAAACCACGAGTAGCTATCGTTAGAGCCCTCCAGCACCTCAACGTGAATAAATCATTTGTGTCTCGAACCATAGCTAGTTACCGTGATACTGGCAGCGTTGCAAAACGCCACGGAGGTGGTCATAAAAAAACAGTAACAAGGCAGAAATGGTTCGGAAAGTGAAGGCTCGAATTGAGCGAAATCCGCGTCGAAGTGAAAGAAAAATGGCTCGTGAGCTCAACATATCGTTGGAACGGATGCAACACATACTGAAAAATGAGCTTGGGCTCAAGCCATTGAAGTTCCAAAAAGCACACGATTTTACACCGCAACAGAAAAAAGTTAAAGTCGACAGAGCGAAGGAGTTGCTACGTTTGCACGAAAGTGGTGAGTTGCCGAATTTGGTTTTTTCCGATGAGTCGCCATTTGTTATCGAGCAATATGTCAACAAACAAAATGACCGAGTTTACTTGCCAGAGCGGTCCTTCGAAAATTTAGACCTTCGGACGGCCACCAGAAAGCAGGCAGCACCGATGGTGATGGTTTGGGCTGACATGACCGCCGATGGTCGCTCTCTGCTCCTATTTTTGGTTCGTGGCGTCAAAATTAATGCGGTCGTATACCGTAAAACTGTCTTAGAGGCAGTATTGAAGCCTTGGGCAAATAATCATTTCGGTCGGAGCGCGTGGACATTTCAACAAGACTCGGCATCGTCTCACAAAGCGCGCGTCAACCAAGATTGGTTAAAAAACAATGTTCCACACTTCATTTCTTCGACAAAATGGATTGCAAATTCTCCGGATGCAAATCCGTTGGATTTCTCTGTCTGGGGTATTTTGAAGGCGAAGGTTGGCATTAAAAAATACCAAAGTTTGGACCACCTCAAAAAAGCACTTCGCCGGGAATGGGCCAAAATACCGCAGAGCCACTTGTGTGCAGCGTGCGAAGCTTTCTTTGGCCGTCTCAAGGCCATTATTCGCGCCAATGGTGGATATATTGAAAACTACTGATACAATTTGAAAATATATGTATTTTTCAACATTTTTTGCTTTGGCACAATAAAAGTTATCAAAAAATAAAAAAATTATAGCATTTTAAAAAGTTGGAATTCCAGTCATTCACCCTGTATAATAAACTGAGCTGGTTTTCATCAATACAGAACTCAGTTTGCTCATGTTAATGCAAGCTTGGGTGATTCAATGCCTTCAATGACCATTCCATTCCTAAGACTATTCCTTTTCCTCGTTTATTTAAACTCTATGTTTATTTGTGACCTATCGCTAACCGATAATATTATTGCCTTTGCTGATGATCTGGTTCTGTCGTATGCTGCATCCTCTCATGGAAACATTAAAACACAGCTGAATAATCATGTAGTTACATTAGCAAGGTGGCTTACGTGTCATCAAATTTTTTCCAGTAGTAAACCTAAAATCATTACATGTTTCTCTCTGATAAACAAATTTAGAATTCAAAAAGTTGGTCTACATGATGCAAACTATGATCATCGTAACTGCAATGATTCCTGCATTCAGCTATTGTAGAATCTGTTTTAGAATTTAAATATCGGGAGATTAATATAGATTGTAATTTAAATTGGAAAGCGCATATTAAAAGTATTAAAAAATATATTATGTGGTATTCTTTAAGTCCTCAAAATGAAAAAAACGTACAACTCTTATGATACTCTATCTTAAGATCTTTATTCACAATTACAATTTTTATATTTCAGACCGTCGTCGCTACATGTCTTCTTTACTACTCTGCTTTGGATACCCAGTAACTCCCTTTTATATCCAGTCCCATATCGCCAAATTCCTTAGCAGGCTATACCATGCTAATACTTTGGTTACCCAGCTCAGCAGATATCCCAATCCAATGGTTCCTCCGATCAACACCAGTATCGATAATTGCTTGGACATATCGGTGTTTGTTCCTCTTCTTCCATGTGTACGTCCACTTAAATGATTTGAAATTATTGAAATTATTGAAATTAGCTCATCGATCGTCGGCCGTCGCCCTGGGTACACGCATCTCTACTGTGGTGCTTACTCATTGCTTGTTATGAGGGTGTAGTTTTGCTGTCGCAAAACTGGATAGGTATCGTTGGAATGCGCTGTGGCCGATCATCATGCTATTGGATCGATATCGTTGAAATGCGCTGTGAAAACTTATTAGTTTATTGTCGTATCGATTTGAAATTGATGCTCTGAAATAGTATCTACTTATTATTGAGTTAACATTATTTTGTGAACAAAATACTCCGCTTAAGATTACTGGCCCCACATTGTATTTTGTTTACAAACTATTCAGCTTAAGCTACTGACCCCACGTTGAATTTTGTTTAGGAAATACTTATCTACCAATTTATTCTGTCCCCACATATATTTTTTCCTTAACAAATTATTTCACTTATGGGTATGTAAGCTGGTGCCGCCAAATCTATATTACGCGTTGGTCAATTCTCGTTTGGAGCATGGTATTCCCTGCTGTGGCAGTGCTTATATTAGGAATCTGCAGCCACTCATCAAATCTCAAAAAATGTAATTAGAATAACGCTGTTCAATTCAAAATGGGAGCCATAATCAATATATTGCCACTTAGGCGTTTATACTCGTATCTACGTGTATAAAGTATTGAGACTGTTCTATCTGCGAGGTGGTTATAACAATTAGATTGGGAATTGTATAATGCACTTACATCAAAAAATAATGCTTTAGTTTCAAGAGCTAGAACAAAACATTTTAGACGTTTTTTTACTGTTATAGGCCCACATACGAGTATGTTTAACAAACTTCCTGCAGATACTATATATGCAATAATATTGGATGTAACAATTTCGTTAAAAATAGCAACTGCCTATTATCTAGATCAAGCGTAGGGGATTTAATTATAATAGTAAGCTAACGAAGATGCTCTTGTTCTTCGAAATGCCTTATTCAAATCAACTTTTAACTCATTAATTGTCTCATAATTTTTTTAAGGCATTTACATGTTAAGCCTGATTAAATTTCTTTTTATTTCTTTTGATAAATTTCTCAACTCTTTACTACCTTTCTCATCGCGGCACTTACTTAATAGCCATATAGTAACTTTTAATGAATAATGCGCTTAAAACTGGTTATTTTATTGTTACTACTAAGAGTATAACTGTTTAATCATTTCAAGTAATAATTCATGGCTTATTAACAAAATTTACTATATTTTCCATTATAATGGTAGAAAACAATTTTTGTAATGAAGAATTGCTGTATCCGTATATTCTAAAATTGTTATGAAATGAAATATATAATAATGTAATCTAATCTACAAAGAGGTAATGACTGGTCTGAGTCGATATTAGCACCCCGTATCATTCGAGCAACAAGAATACTGGAATTGTATCTTAGGTTGATTGCAATGTTTCCAAACTGTTTGACTTTTTTTTGATCAGGTGACTGTCCGCTGCCGTTTTAGATAAGGCTCTAATGAGAATTTGCTCCTCCACAAAGTCGAGTAGGTTAGTTCCTTTTCCTTGGTTCTCCCATATTGGCAAATTAAACCTTGAAGCGGATTGGTATTAGGATTGTTATCAGGAATACATACATATACTTCCTGTCCATCGCTTTAAAATTCCCTATTTTTTCTTTTGTTTAAAGTTGATTTTTCCAATTACCGCGTGGTTTATTTTTAAAAAAAATAAAAACGAAGTTTCTTCTTATTTTGAGGAATTTGTTAATAAATTAAAAACAGAAACGGGCTATAATTTAAAAACGATAAGAAGTGATAATGGAATAGAATTTGTAAATCAAACTTCAGAAGTGTGCTGCGAAGATACAAAATTAATCATCAGATATCGGTGCCATATTGCCCGGAGCAAAATATGAAAGCTGAACGAGAAATGAGAACTCTGGTAGAGGCGGGGAGGACAATGATACACTCAAAGATTTTGCCACGCAAACTATGGGCTGAAGCAGTCAACACTGCAGCTTTTATTATAAATCTCACATCTTTAGATAAGAATGGAAAGTCACTTTTTGAGCTGTGGACTAGCAAGCGTTCGTCGAATTCCGTCGATTGGAAAGTTTTCGGAGAGGTATGTTATGTTCATATTTCTGAACAAAAAAGGCGGAAGTGGGATGTGAAGTCTGAGAGAAGTATGTATATTTCTCGGATACGTGAAAGGTACTAAAGGCTACAGAATATGGATTTCTGGAACCAATAAGTTAAGGTTAGTCGTGACGTAATTTTTAAACCATTTCCAGATTCCATTTGTATTGGAGCTGAGCGACATCGAAAATTATTTGACGATGCAGGTTATATAATAACTACTGGAATAAATAATTTTCATCATTTCTTCGGTCCTTTCGACTGGAAATGTCACGAGTTGATCCGTGTGTTTTTGTTGGAAAAGGCATTTGGTATGGCCATTTAAATTGATGACGGCATTATGGCGGCAATTGACGAAGACAGAATCTCAAAAGTTATCAACTTCCTGATGAAGGAATTTGCAGTCAAAGTCTTTAAGGCCAGATATTTTCTCGAATTTGAGATTAGCCAGAGAGCAGACGGCACCATAAATACCAATGAGGCGAGCTTTGCGGGTAAAATAATTTCTAAATTTGGCATGGCGAACGCAAATTCTGTTTCAACACCGACGGATACCTGCAGCTTCCAAAATGTTGACGATGACGGCTCTGGTGATTAAAAATTTCCATATAGAAAGACAATCGGCAGCATCTTGTATCTGGCATATATATCCGACATATTCGTTGCGATGGGTGTAGTGAGCCGGTACATGGAAAATCCTGCGGAAGTTCATATTAAGGCATTAAAGCGTATCTTGAGATATATAAAAGTAACACAGAACTATGGTATTATTTTTAATTCGATATCTAAATTTAGCTTTAACTCTTACAGTGACGCTGATTATGCTGGCGATCGGAAAACCAGACGATCTACCAGTTCTCGGCAACAGCGGTGTGTAGCGCTCGCGACGACTGGATCAGAGTACATCGCGGCAGCAGAAACGGTAAAAGAGATCTCTTGGCTAAAGCTTCTCCTAGGAGATGTCAATGTTCATTATCAGAAATCAACATACTATCTCAGCAATTAAAGCGCTATCAGGTTGGTAAGGAATCTGGTATTTCACAACAGAACAATGCATGTTGACGTCAGATACCACTTCATAAAAGACAAGTATGGTGAAAAAGTTTTGGTATTCAACAGTTGCAAAAAGCTGACATTTTTACCAAAGCTCTCCCTAAGGAATGATTCCAAACTCTGAGGGATATGAGTAGTGTACTGCCGATAACATTAATTTTTGCAAATGAATTGTTTATTGAACTTTGGTGTTCTTATCTGAGTTTTTGGAAATTATTTGATAGAGCATAATATTAAACCTGTATTAATAATTATAAATTTCGAATGCAACGTAACAATCCAATATTAATGAAAATGGGAGCGTTAAAATGAATTCATGAATATTACCTATTGTCAGTCCTAACCCAAACGTAAATTCTTGAGATTTACTCGTGTAAACGAAAAAGCTGGTATTGGGGCGGTAAAAATCCTCATTTGATACACCAATTACCATTACACCTAGTAAAGCACTTTTTTGAAGAAACATTTGGGCCGGCGGTCAATCAGCTCTACAATAATATGGTTTTAACAGGACAGTGCCAAATCATATACAACGCGATGAAAATTTTAGAAGAAACTTTTCGCTATCGATAAATGTAAAAAAGTGATGGTATCGGCTGGGTCCCACAATTCTCTAATTTTACCGCTCCCGATATTTTCTGCGAGTACTTCGGAAAGAATAAATATTACAAAGAAAAGGGTTTTCAACATAGAAACAATATTAATCTTAGTGCTTAAGTACAATATTCAAAAAGAAATATGCCGGAAACTTTCTTTTTTCTCGCAGTAGTACACTCAGATAAGAAACTAATTCCACTGCACTCATTCTAAATTCGTTTTAATGACGTTCTCCAGCTTTCCGAAGAAAGGTCAGAGTACCTGTAGTCCTAGAACCCGCAGCAAAATTACCTAGCACTCCATAGTGTCGTCATGACCCAAATAGCAAACATCGCAGGCGATGTCGCTATTAAGAGACGTTCGGAAACATTTATATTTTCTGCTTGCAACCTGGAAAATATTGTCACCTACAGTTATGATCACAAGAGACCTAAATATGAATAGAAGACCCAAATGAAGACGGAAGTAGTTTCAACTCGAGTTTTGATTCAGAGGGTTCATTAGAGGTTTTATTTCCTGAGATCCCGTTGTGACATGGGATCTATACAAGGCTCAGGGATATTAGCTATCTAACTGAATTGAAAGAGATCTTGCATTCTCGAACAAGCCTGGAGTTAATGTGGTGTCTCAATTGGCTTTAAGTGCAGCATTGTTGTCCCTGTAGTCGCAGATATTTCGCCCCCTATGACTTAATTAAGTTATTGGCTCTAATTCTGGCCAAAGCCAGACCTACATGCTGAAAAAGTTGTTTCCATGTTTACGTCAACAATCCAAGTTGGTTAAGGTCCCCTTCCACTTATGTACGTGTGCCTCCTTCTATGTGCTTATCCTTTCCTACGCCGTTCCTAGGGTTAAGAACTGGGAACGCTTTTGACCGGAACTGTGTTTTCGATTCACATACCCCTGACTATACCGATATCTCTGAATGCCCGTAGAGTTCTTACCTGAGATTCCTCCTCCATTCCCAGTTAACATAAACGGACCAAACAAACCTCGCAGTATGTTTCTCTCGAAACGAACAAGTGCTTCTTCATTCACTTTGATGGGATGGTAAAGTAAGGTTAGATGAAGTCCTTAAACAACTCAAAGTTATAACTACCAATGTTTACTCTTTGACGTACCTTGTTCTGCCCTCGTTCACCGCCAGACTCATTTTGGTCGCTTCCACCTCAGTACTTACGAAAGCTTCACTGATGTCTTGTTGTATTCATCCAATTACTTCAATGTCATCTGCGAACCTAAGTCATTGTGCAGACATAAAAAAGATTGTCCCTCTTTTGTAGGCCATTAAATGTTGAATGATTATTTTTATGGAGATGATAAAAAATTCACATGATACTTCCGTCGCTTTTTCTTAATCTTTCCTTGACATTGTTGGTCGCGATTAATTTATTACCGCCTTCGATGGTGCAGCGAGAGTTCTCTATAGTCATCCAGTACTACCTCACGAGATTAGCAGAGATACCAAAAGTAAACATAGCGTCTTATGCCTGTCGTATGAGTCTTTTAAGTTGACAAATAGATGGTGAGTAATCTGAAATTTCCACGTGTCCAGATAATATCTTATAGGCGATTCTTAGCAGAATTATTTCTCTATAGTTGGGTCAGTGAAAAGGTTCTGCTATTCATTTATATGGAACAAAACTCCGGTTTGCGTCAAAATAAAGATCAATAAACCAGTCCTTCTGGGTAAGTTACAAACGCGCTTTCAGTTGCACACACCAAGTTGTTTAAGGGTTCTTTCCACATGACAGCGATCATTCGTCTTGTCATATTTTTATAGAAAGGTGAAGTTGTGTGAATACGTTCAGTTTGCGGATAGAATCATGGGATACGCTTGCTCAGCATATCATATGTGTTTTGTAACGCATACTCTTAGTTGCAAGTAGAATGGTGGATACGAGTATGCTAGTTCAGCATAGTCCCTTCGCTGGTCACACAAAAAGACTACAATTAGGTTACTGTGACATCCGAAACCTCTCTTGTGTTGTCACCGAACGCAATCACACTACAATGCTACTAGCAATTTCGTTGAAGCACTCTTGGTGGCAGTAGTCCTAAAATAAGGTAGGGAAAAAGACACAGTATCATTAATCGTTGTTGAGTTCGACTTAGACTTTCTTGTCTTGATTTTCTTTTTACCCTTTGAACACATTTTTACAGTTTATTTCTACAATATTTTATTTATAAATATATCCTCTACCGTGCACTTCTCATACCTTTTTTCCTTCTGAGAAGCAAGGGTTTATTCCGTCATTTCTACTCATAGAGCTAGTGAGCAGCTCCAGCCTACTATCCAGCACAGTTCCGTATGCTTTTTAATTCGTTGCGTATAATCGATAGTATTTTTTGTCATTGTGGTTAGGTCTTGTACTATTGTACTATCTAGGCACTAATTACAATCTATTTCTAGCCCTGTAACTGCTGATTAATTGTGCTTATATTTTTTCTGGTTGCAAGCCACGGGACACTGATTTCACCCATCTGGATGAAGAAACTGCTACAAATCTGTATCAAAAGAACAGTGTTTATTTGGATGCCAATTTGTGACTAGAGCCGGACTTAGTTTTTCAGCTTCAGTTTTCAGACTTTAGTCATCAGTTTCGAATACCAGCCGGCGACATCAAAGAAGACTTTAACGAACTTCGGCATAAAACCTTAGGTACTCGTACTTATAGCAATTAAATTCTCTAGATTAACCAACCACTCCCGTATCATGATGAATGTGTAAGGGATCCAAGGACCGACTCTTGTTGAAACCAGGATGTGGATATGGATATCCGCAGCGTTATAAAGACTAGAAAATGCTATGAGAAAATTTGATGTCGGACGGCCACAATCGCAAGAGATCAGTTTCTATCAATCGAATGTGTCCTAAGGTGTTATGCTTGCACCATCAAATTCCAAAGATCAATAGCACTATCACTAAAGATCAAACCTCCTGGTTTGACGAAAAATATGAGTACAACCTGAAGTACACAGATTTTTATCGGTTGTCCTTCAAAAAGTTTTCGTGACGGTAGGACGTCTACTATATAGGATGAGGATTAATGTCTCATCTCATTTTTTAAATACCATATACCGCCTCAAATGCATTTTAAACCTAAAGTACAAGAGGATTTAACACTATCAGGTTTTTAATTATTTATCTTGATTTCGACTTTCATTTTACTAAGTTTTACAAGAAAATATTGTGCATCACATCGAAAAGATGGCAATATTTTTCCAATCAATCATCTACGAGTAGGTGTAAGAGAAAACATAAAATTGATTAAAGTACCATTTTACAAATATTCTAATTGCGTATCTGCATATATCGATTTTTTTTTTGTATGAAGCCAAATCCCAGATGGTTGGAAAAAATGCATTCCTCTGAACGTTTTCGATCAAACATCTGCACAGATGCGGCTCTTATTTGGCGACAATACATTGAATGTACATGTCACTTCAGTTGGAGTGATTTCTTTTATGAAGCATAGATTTCGAAATCCGTTTTTTGTTTTCATATTTTGAACACTCTTTTGACACGAAATAAAATCAGTTAATCCCTCTCACAGGTTATGGGCAAAGGCACGTGGTGTACAGATAATAATCAAAGTTAAATCATTACATTGTGATATATTGTAGACATATTTTTTAGTATTCAATTTTCAGAAATTATTCAAAGCTCATTTTTACTGAGTAAACGCTAATGGCTAATTTGGAAATTTCAAATTAAAGTAACTGTAAAAGCAAAAGATCTTTTGGAAATTGTAACTGGCACATTGAAGAAGCCAGAAGCCAGAAGCGAAAACGGAAACCCTAACAGCAGACGCAGAATTATTTACAATGTGGAGTAAGGCTAACAGTTAAGCCCAAAAATACATTGTGACATCCCTGGGACAAGAGCCCTTACTAAACATCATGAGTTCCGACATTGCTTTTGAGATGTGAAAGAAGCTGGAAAATGTGTATGAATAAAAATCTAGATCAACAATTGCTTCAACAAAAATTGTATAGTATTGTTAAAAATGATGAAGAAAATCTTTCCATTCATACATACATATACCGAAACTATTAAATAAACATACATACGTAGTCCATCAGTGTCTGATTCCTTGATCATCACGAAGATTTTGATGACCTTACCTTCATACAGGGTCCGGCAAAATGATCTCACACGTTTTAATCTTTAATCAAAACGCCATTATAAATGCTATTTAGATTTTATTTATATTAACTGAAAATGTACGAGGGTTGTCTGAAAAGATTCCGACCGCAACGTCAAGCTAGTGAATGATAGTTGTGCATCTTTTGATAGTTACTTACCGAAGTTTCAGTCATTTTGGACCTGCAGTTTTTAGATAGCAGTCGTTTGAGTGAGTCGATGTGAGTGTTTTTTGTGAAAATGGAAAAAATTGAGTATCGAGCTGTTATTAAATTCTTTTTTTTTAAAGAGCTTGGGAGATGATGAACGTTCGGGACGTCCAAAAACTGCAACCACTGACGATAACATTGCTAAAGTTCACCAAATGGTATTAGACGACAGCCGAATTAAAGTGAAAGAGATAGTAGAGGTTATGAAAATGTCCAAAGAACGTGTTTGTTACATATTAAATCAAGACTTAGGCATGAGAAAGCTGTCCGCGCGTTGGGTGCCGCGTTTGCTTACGTTCGACCAAAAACGTTTTCGAATGAACATTAGGCCCCGATTTATTGCTGTAGATGAAACTTGGATAAACCATTATCCGCCCGAAACAAAAATTCAGTCAAAACAGTGGACTGCAAAGATCGAGCCGGCTCCAAAAAAAGCAAAAACTGTTTTTTCGGCTGGGAAAGTGATGGCGACTGTTATTTGGGATAGTAAAGGAGTTATCTTAATCGATTATCTTCAAAAAGGAAAAACTATTACAGGATCATACTACGCATCATTACTAGCCAAGCTGAAGGCAGAAATTGCGGAAAAACGGCCACATTTGCATAAAAAAAACCTTTTTCCCGAAGACAACGCGCCGTCTCACACCTCAGCGGTTGCCATGGCGAAAATCCATGAATTATGGTTTGAACTGCTTGACCATCCACCTTATTCACCAGATCTAGCCCCAAGCGACTTCTTTTTGTTCCTTCATCTAAAAATTGCGCTCGGTGGACAGAGATTTTCGTCAAAGGAGGAGGCACTCACCTTCGTGAACAATTATTTTGCAGAGAAAAACGCCAATTACTATTTGGACGGGTTAGAGAGGTGGAAGCACCGCTGGGAGAAGTGTGTGGAGTTATAAGGAGACTATGTAGAAAAATAAAAAAAAATTGAGAAAAAATGTCTTTTATCATTGTTTGGTCACTTTCAGACAACCCTCGTAGATCAAAACACGTGCAGTTGACTTTTCTTGTGAAGTGAAGAAAATAAAGAATAAAAATGGAAGCATTTGCTTTAGTATTGGTAGTTTTATTTGGATAAACCACGGGTCATTACAAGAGGTCAAGCTCAAATCAAAATCGACGTAAGCTGTTGACGTCAGGTGTTGTTATTGCTGTGGGAAAAGCTGAAAACAAATTATTTAAACTGCTCTTCAAGAGCAGTTGAGAACAATTCTTTCGTAAATACTGCTGCGAAAGATTTACGATGTAAACCTGCAGGTGATATGTGGATTTTTCACGAGCGCCTCTGTCATCAAAACATTAAGGAGATAAAAAGCTTTTTATCGCCGAATAATTTCGCTATTTCTGTGAGGCAGGTCATTAGGAAGGAGTAACCGGTAACCATTTAAAAGGAGTACCAGTTAAGCTTCCAACCCAAGCAAACTCGGGCACTGTGATCTTTGCGGCCTGACATCAGAAAGTTCATGTGGAGGATCCAATTAGTTTTTACTTTTAAAATACGACTTTTCTAATTTTCGTTTTGTTTTTTTTTTATGGAAATAAAAAACTGAGGTAACTTAACTGTTAGATGACTACCTATAGCAAGTTGGGAACGAAATAGGTCATTGTGTGAAAACACTTAGAACAGACAAGGGCTTGGAATTTATCAATAAGGATGTGAAAGCATTGCTTAAAAGTCGTGACATACGCCATTGAAAATCCGTACTAATAACTCGTCAATAGAATGGTCGGGCTGAACGCGGCTTGCGAACAATAGCTGCAGCAGCCCGGTCTTTAATTTATGCGAAAAATCTAAGCTGAAGCTGTTAATACAGCTGTATATGCGCTTAAAATTAGTGGTCTATGCCAGTTCGCCCAGAAGACGCCCATTGAGCTCCCATCCAAAGAAATCGAGATATCCCAGAAAAGGAATTTGGGTCGAATACGCTGCGAACACGAAGGACCATCGAACGCTTTTAGATGACACTGAGAAAATTTGATTTGCGGTTCAATGAAATATGGGTTTTAACTGAAAAAGTACTCATCAAGCGTAGTGGTAATAGTGATGCTCATTCTGGAATTTTGATTGTTTCTTCGAGGAGCGAAGATGAAGACACTGATGAAACATTGGGTATAGTAATAATGATGTTCAGAATGATGTACTTATGACAATAATGAGCGGAGACAACTTTAAAATAACGGGGCTGGTGGCAAAGTTGATAAAGTGCATAAAAATACAGTCAAAGTTTGTGATCAATCCGAAAAGGGAAGAGGTATGTACGAAAATTTCATTAAACATAGATTACGCCCCAGAAACCAGACAAATACGATTATATCCTAGGGGCTTGCACTTTTGTGTGGAAGCATCGAACCCTCCAACTATGAATCCGCACTGCAGATCCCTATAGCTGATAAATGGAAGTCGGTAATGGACGAAGAAATCACTAGTTAATTGAAAATAAAAACTTGGGAACTGGTAGATTCACCCAGGAACAGGAAAGTCATCGACAACAAATAGATTTGTTCAAGTAGATGGTGAGGTCAAGAAGTTTAAAGCGCGATTGGTTATAAAATGCTATGGATTTGACTATACTGAAACATATAGTCCGGTAGTCAAGTTCTCGTCGATAAGCAGTATATTAGTTCTTGCTGCGACACATAACTTGTAATTATATCAATTTGACATCTAAACTGTTGTTTTTAAATGGGAACACATCTTGGAAGAAATTTGAAATGAAACAACCTAAAGACTACGACGACACGACATGCAAGGGGTTGAAAGTACAATGGAGCCTCTATGGACTAAACCAATACTCCCGTTGCTGGAACACAAAGTTGGATAATTTCAAGATGAGCTTATCTGATCCCTGCGTGTACAGCAACCACTTCAATGGACGAATCATGCTACTTGCAATATATGTACATTGACTACGGGTTAAAAGCAGTCCCGAGAAGGGAAAGCAGTTTTCTTAAATGTCCGGAGCAGGAATTTTAAGTCACACGTGGCAGCGCTGATTATAGTGGCATCCTCATTCATCAATTGGCCTACATTCAAAGGTTTCTGAGCAAGTTTAACATGAAGGATGTTAGAACTCCTTGGACTCCGTCTGAAAAATTACCAAACGCATTGAGTGGAAGCCTATATAACGGAAATTTTCCCGTTATGGAACCAATTGATAGCCTCATGTGTTTGGCAGTTGCCACGATAGATATTTGGAAAAACTATATCATGCAGAGACCGGAGTGTATTGCACTATCTACAACCGAAGCGGAATACATCGAGGCGTCCAAGGCAGTGAAAGACCTACTTTGGTTGCAGAAACTTTCCCATCACCGACACTATATATAGACAATCAAATCGCAATAAGATTAAGTTTAAAACCCGGGGTAGCACAAACGTACGAAGCCCATCAACGTATGTTATCATTTCGTTCGCGAAAAATATGAAAAGGATTTATTAACTTCCTGATAGGCAAGTTCTTGCCCTCACCATGAAAATCGAAAATGAAAACTTTGTGATATCTTAACGTTTTAAGGTGGTTATAGTGGTTCTAGACAGGTTTTAAAAAATATATATGTGTATACATGTGTGTATGTCCGTATATGCCAATTTTTTACCCTTAAGTGAGAATAAAGAAAAAATTTAAATTGAAAAACAAAAACAAAAAAATTAAACCTTTTAGGCTAAACCGGTCAGGCTGAATCTGTTTTTGGCCATTGTTGGATTAATTTGTCCTAAATTCGAGTAGGATATGAAATATCAAAAACTGTCGGAAAATACAACAAGTTATCTTAACCAGGAAGTTCTTGGCGTGACCCATCTGTCGCATCCATTTCGGCTAGTTTAAATTAGAATGCATACCAACTGAAAGTTAAACGGCCGATATTTTAACGAAAATAAAAATTTCAGAAATTTAAAAGAGCACTAAATGTATTATACATTCATTAAAGAACTTTTTGTAAACATTCACAACTGTACTTATCATATTAAAATTTGTTTAACTCCTTGTTGACCAAGCAATTAAAAAAGCTGTGTAAGTTTAATTTTTTTTGATAATTTTTGATTTAAGAGTGTTATTAGAAGGATAATTGATGTTTTGATTTCTCAAGGCCTCTCAAGGTCGAATACTGACGGTGGTACTCAAAAGTACCGTTGGGCTGTCGGAATACATTTTTTTGAGAAAATATATTTATATTCTTTTGCTGATGAATTTGTTATAAATTAAAAAAAATTGTTTTATTTGTTAATTATGTTTAATTTTTAGATATCTTATGAAAGATACCTAATTGTAGATTTTCAAAGCACATCTTATGATGAAAACATTAAACAAATTCAAGTTATTTTTTTATTTGTATATGGAACTTATAATATTATAAACATAAAGAAAATATAACGATCAAAATTCAAGATAGGATCAAAAGCCGTTTTTTTTGTCAACAAATTTTGGCCAGTGAACTCCCACATTTCCCATTCGAACATCCTTTGAAACGGACTCTCCTTTTCCCCTTCTTTTTTTGCTGCATTGTGGGGATTCTCTCAGTGATGTCCTTTTAAGGTTTCGCCTGTTAACAGCCAAATCCATTTGTGATAAAAGTCCTGAAGCATCACCAAAATCTCATCATCCCTAAATAAAATATTCCTAACAGCCGACATATACTACGAGTATATGTATATTCAAAGAAAAAAATCACAGTAAAAAAGAATAAATTCGATGATCATAGAGCCCGATGGTACTTACCAGTCCACTTTAGTTTTTTAATGAAAATATATGAAAAATTCTTATTACTTCAGGTATTCACATGTTTTTTCAATAGTTAAATATGACAATCAACTAAAATCCGAAAAAAACTTAAGGAAATTTACAACAGCTGTTTATTACGACAAAAACCAAAATCAACTAAAATATGTTAGATCTCTTCAAAGTCTAACGTTCTATCAAAAAAATACCGTTAAATCTATTAAAAAGACCAATCCAAGTAAACATGCAACAGAAAACATGAAGATAATATGGCACCTAAAAGTACCATTGGTCTCAAGAAACAAAATATTTTTGTCTACAGGTTTTATTTGAACTTTAACATGGTGGTACTTTTAAGTACCGTCGGACGACAAAGGGATATGCAGACAAAACTGGAGGTATGAATACATTTGAAATGTTTTATTTGCCTTCATCTTTTTGATACGAAATAAAATCAGTTAGTCCTGCTCTAGCTCTTGTACAATTAAAATCTTACTATACACACACACATTTTTCCATCTGACAAAGATTTTCGCTTTTCTTTTTGGAGATTAATCTCATTCTTATGTAAGTGTAGCAAATGATAGTTAGAATCAAAGAACAAACGTTAAAATGCTGTTATTAGCAATAATTATTTTATCGGAATACCTACTCTTGTAGGTTTTGTATTCCTACAATCAGTTATCCTTGTAACAAGTGCTCACTCAGAATAAATTCCTTGGCAACAATTCAGCGAAATTTTCTCTTCTACCATATTCCAAGAAATCCAGAAATTTACTCGTAAGACGAAACAAAATGCTCTCCTTGTTCCATTGAACCCAAACTCCATTCAAATGATTTATTCTTCTATTGAATATACTCGCAGGATATTGGGTAACCTACTCCTACTATAACCTCCTCCATAACATGGTTCATTTAACCAACGCAATCAACCAAACCAGCTATGTCAGGCTTCAATTTGGCTGCAACTAACGGTGAAACTCTGATATCCAAAAGTTAGTCCTCTTCTGGTAAAACTTTGGTCGCATTATTGATTTTGCCTCCTGTGTCATTGACTTAGTATGTTAAAATTTAGATACACGTACATATCAGTGTGTATCCATATGTATGCATTTATTGAAGCCTTGTGAATGTTCTCATGTCAGTGGACCTAATATATGTATTTAGCAATGTAAATTGCGATGTCGCTACCACACACACATAACATTTCATTTATGGGCTTCATCGCCGCAAATAGTCTTGTTTAAGGGCCATGCAAGCAGATTTGTCCCTGCCGGCCGGCCAGCCGTCTGTCATCTACGAGTTGGAGCTGTTGTCTGAGTATCAATTGCAGCTAACAAGGACTACTCGTTTTGTGCTCTCAATGCAAATTGTAGCATACGTATATTAGTGCGAAATTGGACAATTTTAAAATTAGTTACTAGTGCGTAAGTGCGGAAACATGTTTCCATACGCATATGTATATACATATCTGAACAAATAATACTCAGGATGGATACAACTAAATCAGGGACATAGCCGAGTTGTGGCTAGGTATACACATTCGTAGCTATTTTGGAAAGAGTTTGGCATAACCAAATTGGCCGTGTAGTACGTGGCTTAGTGCTGGCAGAATATACCGTGCAGGATTTCATGTTTTGAGGTCTATAACAAACAAATTAATTTCAGGATTTAATTAAATATGGTGTAGCTAGTAAAAAGTGGTAAAATGTGGCTATTAGGTCTTGAAACAATAATGTGTCTCTAATGACTAATTTCCCGAAAATAACTTTCAATTGTTGAATTTGTTGATTTTGGTTCAATTCTGTATTGTTGTGGAATCGATCAATTTAACTTACTTCGTGGAGAAATGGATCAAGGTTAATCGAAGTAGACAGTATTTGTAACCCCTTTTTCAATCCGTTTCGTTTGGGGTAAATAGTATTCTCTACCGAATTTGACTGTCTTCGATACTACTAGTAGGGAAGATTTATCTGAAGAAAAATTTCCAAATAATCTGGACAGTTGCGGAATGTTATAAGGACAACGCGATGTCCTAAGCATATTGCATAGACACAGAGCCAGCGAAGCTTCTCTATATCCCATCCGACCATCATTTGACCTATTGACCATTCAAAACCTACTAACGGATACGTGGAAAATTAAGGTAGTGTGTGTTTCTTTCAATGGTTGGGTTCGAACCAATCTAATGCTCACTAAAACTCCTGTATTGAGCCTTTGTGAAACGGCGGAGGCTTTACTTCAGCGAAGCTTGGGTCCGTACCAATTTATACTCAAGCGTGAGGTGACGACTAACGCAGGCCCGATTCTGTTCCTTTATTACCGACTGAGTGTTGGTATCCACGCAACTTAACATTGCGGAAACGATGCTTTCAGGCGTAAGTAGCAGGCTCAGGTATGGTCGGTCCCCTAACAGTTGTCGCTGCTGATGCCACCTTTCGCAAACAAAGAACGTGTGCCCAGAAGTACTATATTATCGACGATATGACAATAGTCACGCGATTCTTTCGCCCACAATTTCTGTCTGCGCTTCAGAGTTAGCAACACGGCGGGTACGGTTCTTGCAATCACCATAACGGAAAGACTGCCCTGGAGATCGTGCATTAAGCGTCCGAAAGGACCCAAAGAATCGTACCGAGGTCAGATTGGTAAAATTGACTCATTTTCTTAGCTTCTGTGTGTTTTATTTCAATTTAAGATATTAGAGCTCTTAAAAAATAACTTTTATAACGAAGATAATAGTACATACCTGTATATGATGCATATTTTCTACAGCTCCAACTTAGCATTACCCTCATGTACACTCAATTGAAAGTCCTTTCTAATAAAAATTTCAACAGCTACCGCTTGTGGACAAGGTTTTTTCTTACTCTTTTATATCCTTTGCGCTAGGTATTTGTATTTTTTGAATAGGTAAGTCTTGCAAACACAAAGCTACAATAGATGCGCTTGGTCTTTGAGAAACTTCCGATCGTTATTATAGAGTTTATATTCAAAGCAAGGATACATAATGATTTGGTGTCCTCTGTTGTCTTCATAGCCAATTAGTGGGACTTCTTTAGCCCCGGCAGCAGAGCAGAGTAGCCTACTCTTGTATCCGGCGTTGGAAATGAGTCATCTGCCCCTAAATAGAAAGCAAAATAGCCTGCATATCAAATTAAATTTCTAGTGCCCTAGGTGCTGTTTTAAAATGTTTTCTCTTCTCAATAATTCTACCCTGTATATAACCTGGTAAGCTTAGGACTATAATATCCTTAGACCATGCAGTTTGCTGGTTTGACTTAGCTGAAACAGGAACGATAGCAAACACTTCTTCCATTTTGTCCTAGTCATGGTAAACGGCTGGATTGCAACGAAAGTGAGCTCGCTGTACATTTTTTTTAAATCGGTAAGCAATTGAATAACCATCAACATATTGTTTGCGGGTTCTCTCTAATCGGATAAGGGAGAGGAACCCCGTCATTGTATCCATCAATAAAATTGTAATTGTTTGGTACCGCTCAATGCTTTGGTTTTTACAGTTTCTGCTGCTTTGGTTGTTGCTTCTGCTGTCATTCCTTCAGTGTTGCCTTTGATTGCTGTTGTGGTTGTTCTGCGAAGGGGTGCCACCTTTTACTGCTCCCTTTCCCCTAATGTCACTTACTTGGCTTTCATCAATTCGAATCCATGCTGCGGTTGAAAAACTTTATTTCTTCGGGCTCGGAGGCCGCCAAGGAGGTAATGCTTATGTTATCCTTTCCAACCATCAGAAACGTATGGGCTCTCATTGCAGCCGGGCTTTTAATGCATTTCTTTCGCCGCTGCCCCTTCCTACATTTCACGGCAGCGTTTTGGAGGAAGTTGGCCGAAGGGGATTGCGTACAAGGTTGGAAGTTTGTCTTAGCTTTCTTTTTCATTTTGATGATTTAGAGAAAGGGGACCGCTCACTTGCCGCCATTGCACAATTTTTTTCGCAATGATTATCTATTAATGACAACAAGAAAAACAGGTGTTCGGCGTTCTGGTTCGAACCAGTAATCCGCCGTTCATTACGCGGGCAGAATTGTTTGTTCTATCGGTGCTACTAGCTTCCCGATTAATAAGGAAATTGCTTAAAACTTGGATTGGGCTAGCAGCGCAGCAATCAAGTTCGTATCGATGTGCTTGCCCTACCTCCCAGTGGTGGTTCTGTTATGTCGGGTATTCTCGAATAGTAGCATTATGCTGATCTACGCCATAATACCGCTCTCAACTCTAAACGGAAGAGATTACTCGTGTATAGATGTAGCAAACGACCTAATAGCCGAGGATAAAAATGGACTCACTGTTGACGACCCTTACAAGCGTTTAAAGGACATAGTCTCTGGTTTTTAACGTAAACCACCTGTCATGTAGACTTATGTTTACGGGATGCCCATACATCCCTGGGAGCAAGGTTACGCCTTGCCATCGCTCTCCGCCACATACTTTGATACCAATTTGGAACTGTGTTGGAGGCACAAGTTTCACCCTTGATATGAGTCGAGGCCGATCTAAAACCTCTTGCTGTTCTTTGGGTTACAGCAGCCAGTAATTATTTGCAACTCTACAATGGGTCAAACCAACAGGAAGACCCTTCCCGCGATTTGGGTTTAAACCACAGCCACCATGACGCTCCCACAAGGGGGCCTACCTCAACAAGTCAAGCCCGGACCGAAATCCAGTGGACTTCTGACTCCCATGGTCAGATGATTTAAGTCCTGGTAGGGACTACCGGTGGTCTTGCCGCCAACAAGACCTATGACCGGCAACTTGTAACTGATCAAATCGTAGCAACCTTCGGTGGCGTCATCTGAAGATGTTTATGATAAGACTAGTAATATGCTCTGCCCCCGCTTTTTATTAGACAACGTCATTGATGGGCGAAGCCTTGGTAATTGGGCGGGGGCCCGCGTTTAAAGGACAACGAAGTGCAGTCGAAGAATTAGCAGAAGCCTTTGACAATTATCACGCAGACATCACCGCCATCCAGGAAGTGCGACGGGGAAGGCCGGGCATAAGAAGGATGAAAAACTGAGATATACTTAGGTACGAAGGCTTGAGATTCCGACACGTGACGAGCGTCAAAGAGTCTAATTCACTCAGATAAGTCTAAAATGCGCCCATGAATCTACGGCAAACAAGAACGACGCCACCAAAGAGTGTTTTTATGAGCTCCTCGTCAAGATATACATACGTACTTATGAACAACGTCCGAAGTATGACGTTAAAAACGTACTAGGTGATCTAAAATTGACTCGGATCACTACATCGTTGTTGCCTAAGTGCGAATGCGGAGTTCCCATGTCAAAAGAAAGAACAACTGCAGTAAAACTACAAAACCTAGACCGCCATCCCGCGTATCCCGAAATCTCACATTAACTCCTACGCCGCCAGCATCAAGTATCGAAGACCAGTGGCAACGCTGCAAATGCCCAATCAGAGACGCCGCAACTGATGTGCTGGGTTTCACCCGACCACCACGAAGAAATTTTCCTTATGAATACAATCTCAACACCGTTTGTCCGATCTACAAAAAATGAAACCCCTCAGTTGCTCCAACTATAGAAGTAAAAGTCACCTCAATATCGGATACAGGATCTTATCTGCCATGTTATCTGCTATGTTGTGTGAACGTCTGAAATCCTTCACAAACAACCTGATTGATCTCTATCAGTGCGGCTTTAGACCTGGAAAGTCCGCAATCAACCAAATCTTCACACTCCAGCAGGTCCTAGAAAAAATTCAACAAATCCATATCTACGCCCACCATCTTTTCATTGATTTTAAGGCCGCATAAGACAGCATTTATAGAAATGAGCTATATAGAGACATGTCTAGTTTTAATGTCGCTGGCAAGCTCGTTCGCCTGTGCAGAAAAGCGGCTGAGAACGCTCGCTGGTCAGCCAGCATCGGTAACGATTTTACCGAGACCTTGAATGTCAAAAAAGGTTTTAGACAAAGTGACACGCCGACAAGTAACTTCTTTAACATCATACTTGAGAGGATTGTGCTGAACACTTCAGCGAACGCTGAAGGCACAATTTTTCAAAAGTCTGTGCAACTACTGGCGTACGACGTACAACTCGCTTATGGAATGCCCTGCCTAGCTCCTTATTTTCAAGCATTTAAACCTAACGTTCACCGGTACCTCTCTTTCTATCCTCACTGACTTTCCTTCGCCCGCGCATTTGCGAACATTTTAAGGGTACTTAATCCCCTTGAGTGCACGCAAAAAAAAAAAAACATCGACTTAATTGGGAGAACTCAGCGGGCTGTTGCCAGGGAAGCTGCCAAAATGTATTTAGCGGTAAACGAGAGTAAATCAGAGTTATCTGTCAAGAAGAAGGGACACACAATATAGACGAATTGGCAGAATGTCACAGTCGACAGCTATAATTTCGAGGTAGTACGGGACTTCGTCTACCTCGGCCTTGCTATGAATTCTGCCAACAAGAACTCAGCAGATGTAGAACGAAGTATCACACTTTCAAATCGCTGTTTCTCTGTGCTAAGAAAGCAATTGAGTGGTAAGACTCTATGCCAAAAAATTAAGAAAGCTCTACATAAGACCTTGGTTATCCCAATCCTACGATATGGTCCTAAGATATGAACTCTATCGAAATTTGATGAAGATTACTTGTTTCGAAAGAAAAATCCTTCGAAAAATACGAGTAAATAGAGGAAAATATTCAACGACGAACGATGATATCAAATATATACGAGCTGTACAACGATACCGACCTAGCCAAATAACTGCGCCTGAGTTGGCTAGGACATGTAGAGCGAATGGACACCAATGCTCCGGGCTGCAAAGTCTTCGAGGCTAACCCAGCGGGACAACACAGTAGAGGGAGACCTCACCTTACGTGGTGCACACAAGTAGGTAGGGACCTCAACCGACTTGGAGTGCGTAACTGGAGGCAGTTAGCTAAAGACCAGACTAACTAGAGAGACTTGTTAATTCATGCCCAGGTTCATCCCGAGCTGCAGCGCCACCGAAGTAAGTTAGTGCTAGCTTGTGATAGCTCAAAATCAAGTACATGTAGTCAAAAAACAACAATTGACAACAGTAACTTCGAAGTGGTTAAGGAGTTTACCTAACTCGGAGATAACACCAACTCCACGAATTAACATACACTGGTGGAGACGCGGCGAAATCTTATCCTAGAAAACTTCGGTTTGGCGAAGCAAATGGGTTCAAAACAACTCGGAAGAAGAAATGCATGCTCTACTAAACATTGATCCTGCCAGTTCTATTCTATGGAGCCGAGTGCTGGACGAACCGAACTTCCGCTGGCAGTTAAGAACTTAATATTAAGCTTTCGACAACTTGTTTGCAAATTTTTATCAGATATAATAATGCCTGACGACTGGAATGTTTGAATAGGTTGTCTGGTCCATAAAAAAAATTTCTGTGTCTATAAAGCGTTGTTTGTGATTTTGGGGTTTAATCTTCACTTTGCGGAAGATTTTAGAACACCAAGATTTCCACATTAATCCTGCACCACGTTATCGATTTTCCTTCAATCGCTGTGCTATGTAGGACAGTAATATGTCCTAGTTGGCCTAACCATGCTGAACTTAAATCCTTATGTATCCTTTCTACCACCTTTGAATTAGCGTACAATGCCCAGAATATGGCAGATGTCTGCACTATTAGTACATATTAAGATCTCTACTTACAAGTTGTGGACAATCTTAAGAAATCCAGTTTTCTTCATGTCCCCTGCAAGCGAATCACACCTGCCCTTATCCCCGTGTCCAGTCGGATAAGGTGGAATATATATATGCTTTGTTAGGAAAAGCCTACGACTTTTTGCAACTTTAAAATAGGGCCTACCCAATTAGCGATGAGTTTAGAATTTTACCTATTTCAAGCAATTCAATTTGATTTGCCTTTCTTGAAATTTAGCTGCATATGGGGTATAATTACCAGCTATTCGGTTACTATTGTTACTCTGGTTACATGAAAATGTGGAAAGTTAGCAAACGTTTAGTCAATTAAATTATAACATTGATGGCCTGATGTAGTCATTGGTTTTCATTGAAGTTACCCAGCTACGACAAGATGTTAAACATTCTATTTATGCTGAATGATTTGTACTCCTATAAAAGAATTGATCTCCAGATTTTCTTCCAATGAGGTAGATGTTCCTGGTAACCAATTCTCTCTTCATATTCGATACACATCACTTTTTTCCAGATTTAAATCGATAGATGCAAGTATCTCTATGGAATATAAATACAAATCACACTGACACTTCCAATATACCCGACTGGACAAAAACGAATCACCGTCCACTCTTGAGCAATAAAAACCTCTCGGACACACGTAAATCGAACAGAGAATTCTAACCCTTAAAATAGGACTCAAATGGAATCAAATCGACGTCCTCATGCATTATCCAATTTCAAGCAAAATAAATCGATGATATCTCCAAAACCCGCATGCAGTCCTCACAACCTCCATATTCACATGTCCAAGTAGCTACCATTCTACAATACTTATTCTACTTCTTCTTTTACTTCTTTCATTTCTTATTCCTTTGTTCAGGCAACCACTGCAAGATAAATGCATTCCGTGCCAGTAAATCCCAGCGCTGACACAATGCTCCTTCGTATTTATTTAAATCGTCTTTTGTGGTCGAAGGACTTAAATTACAGATTCTCCAGGATAACGTTTATAGTACAAACAGTCGAGCCGACTCTGGGCCAGCTGCACAAAAGTAGTTATCCATACAAGACGAAGGAAAGAAGTATTCAAAGACACAGTAGCAAAGGCCCAACGAGAGAGCCTGCTCACTAAGCCCGACAGTCATTAGGGGGAATACCCTGGTACATTTTACAATCATCTGACACATTTACAACATTGAAATGGAATTAAAAGCGTCACAGCAGGAATGTCAACTACTTTGAGTATACGAGTACAGAGGCAGAGGGTGTATTTAATTACAACCAACGGCAAACAGATAGATCAACAAGGAGTTGGGGATATTCTTATTCGGAGGGATAGGAAGTCAAGGCGAGGCCTTTGTTTTTCCAAGTACTCAGTGGCGGTTGGGAAGTAGATAATTAAGCAGCAACTTGTACAGTTACAAGAGAGCTGAAGTACAAAGCTGTCACATGAATAGAACCACAAAGTTGACACATTTCTCCTCGTTCAATGTCAATCGGTGGACGAGTCAGGTACATGAGGAGTACGAGTATTGACTTTGAGTTTTCTTTAGAAAATCACCCTCAGATTATTTGTTGAGATTGCCAGAGCTTTGTGTGTCCTTTGAGATGACCGACGACGAATTTAGAAAGTCGAAATATTTGTGTCTATTGTGTGCTGTATCTGCAAGTGGTTTGACTACCGTTTCTACAACGAAACAACCAAAGGAAAGCCAATTATTGAATCTATTGTTGGCTATCGGCAAGAGGTTTTACACCATTTCACTCATATCCGCCTTCTTTAACACTCGAACGCAAAACGAACGGATTTTGCAGATTTTATTACCAACATTTTCCACGACAATGAGCGGAGATCACATAAGTCCTTTTCCAGTTCGATCCCTTGACAGCCGTAATGGTTGCTTTTCCAAGTAAAATCTACGGGTTTCCCTATAAATTTTTCTGTTGATTTTTTTCTCTTATTGTGTTCGACCAAAAGAAAAACCAGAGTTTGTCTCTTGGGGTTTGTTGTTTCTAGGGTTCCCACTTCAATACATATTATGTACCATTCTCGTAGACGTCCTTGGAAATTTTTTGAGAAATTTATCAATAATATAATAATTTGACATTTAAAATATAAATCGTTTGCATTTGTCATGATTCCTGTTGTCACAGTAATAAGCTCCTTTTTGACTTACGCAGTTACGAATGTTCCTTGTTTCCATATAGACATCAGGCAAAGATCCAGAAATCTGCCTCTAGTCTTCTGAAGATGTCATTGGGAATGGGGTCAGTCTCGGAAGAATTGTTTGTCTTGGATTTCAATTCCGATATGAGAGGAAGGTAAAAATCCGTAGTCAAATCACATAACTAACATATTTCATCTATCTGAGGGCAGACAATGATGATTGCCAGGGTTCCCGATTTTTTGTATCTATTGGCTTTGCTTGGCGGCCAGGATATAGAATTTGAAGGTAATTTTCCCTAATTAACTTTAACAAATTGCAGATGCTCATTTCAAATCAATACTATTATTGACAAAGCCAATATTTACCAATGCCTCCATTAGTAGAAAGCCTTTTGTGATTTGCGGCTTCTGTACGGAAATTTATAGCCGCTTAAGCTCGTAGCCAGTCTTGCGAGATACACAACTGTTCCCAGTTGTAACATACATATCAGTCAAAGTTATTATGACTATAACATAAGTTCTGTGAGAGTTACATTTTACAGGATTCATGATTACACATTTCGAAGAAAATGATTTATTCGCGGGTCATGAATTATATCAACATGCACCAAAACATCACCACTGGAAGCCAAGGTGAGATAAGCCAGTCTGAAGTCAACAGTTGGACATTGCTTAATACACTTTACGCAGAATTTTAATCGTTGACCTGCACTTAGATCCATGTAAGATTCAAAGGTCATACGAGTTGAAACCATTGGACCACATACGAACAACGAAGAGGAAAGTTTTCAACAAACGTCATCGTTTCTAATTGATTCACGAAAAACTAATGTATTCCAAAAAGTTACTGTGTGATGTGGTTTGCAGGTAAGCGGCATCATTGCACCGTTTATCTTAGAAGATGATTATGAAGAGTCCGTTATTGTGAATGATGAACGTTATCTGTACATCGATTTTTTCTTCCTTAAATAGGATTGATTGAATGTGGGTGAGTTTTACTTTCAACAAGACGGCGCTCCGGCACACATATCTCACCAAACGGTTAACTTATTGTGAATGAAATTGTGTTGTAATTTGAAAACTAAGGTCTACGCCATTAATCCAAGATGAGTTCAAGACCTCAAACACAGTAATCGATCTGAGATTAAGGCCGTTGAGCCTCAAATTTTCCAAAAAGCCAACGAAAATTTAAAGCTTCGAATGCTGGCATGTAACTGGAACCGTAGTGGTTGCATGTTGTGGTTTAAGCACAATATTATTAAACAGAACTTTAATATTAATATCACGTCCATACTCTCTGTCAGTTTACACTTTATATAATTCCAAGTTTGCCACTAAGCCAGGCCGTAGATTTGGGATACCAATCTGCCACACAATACAGCGGACAAATGCAATGTTAGGAAGACTAATGAATCTACTATTCTGGCAAATAATGATAAGGTTATTGTTGAAATTTTAGAAATGACTTCATTCATACCAAGTATCTTACTCGTAAAGAAAAGAACGATAGGAAAAGAAATTTAAATAAAACAACTATGGTATGAGATATAAAATTTATTCTGACGCTACGCACTACGTGTGGAATCGCATATCATTAAAATGGCAGCCTTGGCTTCGCTGGCAGTGCTTCAAGCGGTCGGTCCAATTTTTGATGACTTGGTCCGGCATGTGCGGCGTTATTCCAGCAATAGCGTGCCGAATGTTGACCTCGAGCTCGTCCAAAGTCGTTGGCTGATTGGCGTAGACTAAGCCCTAGAGAAAATAATCAAGTGGTGGCGAATCGCATAATCGCGGCGGCCCATTGATGAACGCTCGCTGTTAGATGACCCAGTCGCGAAATTTCTCCTTCACAACTTCGAGCGTTGCGTCGCTTGTATGGTATATAGCGCCGTCTTGTTTGAACTACGGCTCAGATATATCGAAGTTGTCGAGCTCTGACCACAGAAAGCCGGTTAACATCGGCTGAGATAAGAGATTAACTGTGTTTCCTTCCTCATTTCGAAGGAAATAAGGTCCGATAGTGCCGCCATGCCATAAACTGCACCAAAGAGTAAATTTTTATGGATGCAGTGATGCTTGGCCGAACATTTGTGGATTGTGTTCGCTCCAATAACGGAAATTTTAATTATTGACATAGCCGCTGTCAAATAGCTAATTAGCGAACTCACGGCGTTAACTGGGCTCAGCCGATTTCAATTCTTGAGTTAGCACACTCTAATATAGATGAAGGCCCAAATAAAAAAGCAAAATAAGCTGGGTTGACGCTCTGACCAGATGCCAAATTCAGCTGATCGGCGACGAATCAATATTTCTGGATCTTCTTCGATACTGCCCACTAAGGCTGCTACGTTTTCTTCATTCCACATCAATCTCTGTCTGGTTGGTGGCTTAAGATCCAAAAGAGTGTTCTCACTCTCAAACTTTACACACTGAAGCTATGATGACGACCAACCTCACGAAATTCATGTTGCGTATATACTACTGAGCCGGAATTTCGATACATATTATATTTTAATAAATTCCGCACGTTTGGCAAGCGTAAAATGATGCAGATTAAATGGCAAACCTTATTGAATATTCTGACAGCTGGATGTTATTGGTAACTTTGACAGCCGCTGAAACATAACAATTGGAAAACTATCAATGCTATCTGGTTACCCGTTATAATGTCTTAAATAAATAGCTCGATAGGTACACTATCAGGTGAGATAGTATAACAACTTAAGTCTACTTAATTTCGGTTAAGTGGAAGGAATTCTTGGCTTCCGTTGAAAGGTTCGCCCTGCCTGCAGGTCATCTTTAATAGTCTGTGCAGAGGATCTAAAATTTCTTAGCACCAACTATGGCTCTACTTCTTAGTTTCCCTGTTCAATTTTACAAGTCCCTGTATGGATTTTGTTGTTTTATTCATTTTGTTAAACTTCTGCGTACCCTTCCTGGACCCGCACTTCGGCAATATCAAGATCGTGCGGTTCTCATATTCCTGATTTTCATTCATATTTTGTTAATTTCATATTGTATTTTTAAAGCAAACTGTACTTTAACGCGGCGCAAGCACTCGTTACCCGAGTGGTTATGTTCTCGACAATAGGCGCTCGCCAGTCACGGCATTTTTTTTTTATAATTTTTTTTTTTTTATAATTTACGCGCGCCTAAGGGGTTATGATACCCTTTTACTGTTGCCATGGCGCGGGTGGAAAGATAGAAGGAGGAGAAAGGAAAGTTTGTGATGTAGTGGTTTGAAACTCAGGTGTGTTTGGTTTCGATATTGACTCTCCAGGGGTGGGAGTCCGAATAGGACGGAGAGATTTTCTTCACTCGGAATGTGAGGTTGTGAATTTTAACGGTTGTTTTGTGCTTGAAAACCCTACAACAGCCAAATCTACATGTCAGTGTTATGCCTTCACACGCAGATTTTTCTGACTGAGTTCCAATATACAAATGAAAACATTTGTCGTGGCTAGGATTCGAACCTTGAACCTCCGAGTGAGAAGCGAGTGCTAGTACCACTACACCACGGCCACCCCCAAATGCATCATGCTTACGCACTCGACGAGGCTCTTTAGGCATAAAAAGCTGACCACATCGTGTTGTCAAGCCCGGTCTCTCCGCCAAAACCCCCTACTTAAATAACCGAAATCTAAATAACCGGTAAAAGGAATATGTTGCCAAAAAAACATACTAACCTAGGAGAGTGTAGGCCACCAGAATTCGAAGTACTGCTTTTTGGCATTGGTCCTTGTTCGAAATAGCAGGACCAAAATGGAAGAGTTTCTGGGCATTGATGATGTAGATGAGCCGCTTTCTCGCTATCCGCGTGGGGGTGGTATGAAACAGGAATACGATCCTTAATCCGAAAAACCATTAAGCGACAATATACAATAGACTACCACGATTAAGCTCTCAGATCAAGCCATTATTACATGCAGGGTATTTCAAAATTCGCGCTTAGATGTTTTTTTTTAAATAAAACATGTAAATACTTACATTTTTCAGGTGTTTTTATTTTTATAAAAACATCAGTATTTTCAAGGACTCGGTCATACATTAGGTACCACATTAAGTTTTTTTTCGTTGTGGGTATCCATTGTTTGAGTAATATTACATAGTACCACCTATGAGTTTTATCGCATGGTTTTGGAGCCTACCTAGCAGGTGCAGAGGTGTTTTGATCGCACCCGACCAGGTGTGGGCATTGTACTCCAATTTCGGGCGGATAAACGTCTTATCTATTGAGGTCAGATCAGAGGGGTTGAAATATTTCTTACATCGCTAGATATTTCGCAGCATTTTCGACGACACCGAATATGTGTTTATTCCAACGTAAGTTGTCATTAAAACAAATACCGAGAATGGAAAGTTTATCGGTTTCGACGATGCAAGTGACATTCATGGAAAATGGCTGGGTGTTTAAATTTCGCTTTAATGACAGAAGGCAGCATTGTGTTTTGGAAGCATTAAATTCCACTCTGATGACAAAACCCCAATTGGTCATGGAGTTAATATCGGCATTCAATGTGCAGGGAAGTGAGTCCGGCAACGATATGAAAAGCAGAGAGCAGACAAGAGATCATGAATGAAAATTAAAAATAGTGTCGGAGACAAAACGGTGCACGACAGCATTTATTTTGTGAATATCAGACTTGAAACCATCCCAAAGGTAATTTCTAATCCATTGAAGAAGAGAGTCATCGATCCCAAAAGCACGCATTTTCGACAAAAAAGCCTGATGCCAAACTCTGTCAAATGCCTTAGAAACATCAAGTGCAACCATCTTGCTTTCGCTAGATTGATGTACGCTTTGCTTCCACTTTTCGGTGGGAAATGCCATCAGATTACCAGTGGACCCGTTGCTACGAAAACCGTAGTGCCGGTCATTGAGAAGTTTTCGTGTTTCGAGATATTTCATGAGCTGACGGTTTATCAGCGTTTCTATGACCCTGGAAAGAAGGTACGTAAGTGCAGTGGGTCTGTAGAAGGAGAGAGAGGAAGATTCGTTTTTTTTAGGGACGGGCTGGACAAATGAGTAGAATTTATGAAAAGGCTTACCCAGTGATTTTGCCAGCGAAGAAGAACACCTCTTCAGAAGAAGCGGAGATATACCATCTGGACCAGCGGATTTGTGAATGATAAGATCTTTAAGAACTTTTGCTACTACACGAGTGCGAAAGTGGATTCGTCCCATTGTAGATTCGACGCACTCAATTGTAGGCGCAGACAAAACACAATCTGGAAGTATTAAGCTAGCCGCAAAGTGTGGAGCAAGCAGATTGTCCTTGTCCAAAGAGCTGACATCTGGAATCTCATTGTAAATGAGCGTTGGGATGGAGGATGAGGCAGACCAGTTAAAATTCGTAAAGAAGCTGCTGAGACCACTCCAGTTGGCTTTCTCGTAATACCATATGTTTCTTTTAGGAATTTTTTCTCTAACTTTGTGATGGGTGTACGACAAATTAGCTGATATGACACAGTGGTCCGACGAGCCGACGAGGGGCTAGCACATTGACCTTGTATTTATCTTATTTGTCGGGGTGAGAAGTTAAAAACAAGTCCAGTTTGTTAGCGGTTTGAATATCAACGTCTGGCATTGGTGTGGGCTCATTTACAAGCTGGGTTAAGTTATTTTCCGCAGCGAAGATCTCAACACACATCTCTGTCCAGAATGTCGAAGTCAACCAGAATTGCGTATATTGAAATCGCCCGTTATAATGATTTCAGTATGAGGATACAGGGATGCAATTCGTTGAATGGAGTCAGACAGCGCATCAAACTCGTTAAGGGTCGAGCTGATGTCCAGTTTGGGGCTTCTGTAAATAAATCAATAGTGGATAATTTTCTTACGGAGATGGAATTTTAACCACATGAAATTGAATTCCGGATTGGAACAGGGACTACATTGTGGTGGAGTTTGATGAGCTATATTAATATGCACGGAAATGGCAAGACCGCGGTGAGAGAAGAATAATGGCCAAGCAGCTTCAGATCAGAGTGATCTCAGAAGCGTGGACATGGATCTACCTGTGTTTCACTAAGTGCCAAAACAGCAGGTCTGTATTTGCAGACGTGGACGTACGCAGAAAAGTGATTACTTTTTAGCCCACATATTCGTAATATCCCCTCTATATTCCCGAGTCATTATATAGAAAGTCAAACATAAAAAACACAAACACCGTCATCTGCGTCAAACACGCAGATGTGAAGTACAAGTTCAGAGTTGCTTTACGAATCAAATTGTTGTAGGTGTCATGCCCTTACAACAATAGCAAAACAGCACTCCAACAAAATTCTTACCCACAGCCCGCTATCCATCGAGTGTTACATATTATACTCAGTCGCTGCACGTGCTATATGACATTGTAATACAGCAATGGCAGTGACCGAGTGCAAGCAATAGAACGACCAGGAACGATCAATTTCGATCCGAATGTTGTTTTCCAGATGTGCAATTGTTGTTGGCTTATCCAAATAGACTTTACTTTTTAAAAAACCCAAAGAAAGTCATCCAGTGGTGTCAAATCGCATAATCTAGGTGGCCAGTTTATGTCACCATTACGTGAAATTAATCTTCCTGGAAACTTAGAAAGCAATAGTTCAATGTTTGCACGTGTTGCATAACTCGTAGCTCCATCCAGTTGAAAATAAAAAACATTTATGTCTGTTTTGGGGCCACAAAAATTTTCAATCATGTGTCTATATCGCTCTCCATTGACAGTAACAGTGCTTTCATTTGCATTTTCGAAGAAAAATGGAGCAATGATTCCACCAGCTCAAAAACAACACAAAACATTACATTTTTGTGGATGTAATGACTTTTCTGAAATTATTCGAGGATTTTCTTCACACCAGATGCGACAATTTTGATTGTTGACAAATCCGTCCAATGTGAAACGAGCTTCATCATTGAATAAGGTTTTGCGCGAAAAGCCAGCATTATGTTATAAAAAACAATTGACGAAAGTTCTGCATTTATTATGATATGTTGGCTTTAAATCTTGAGATAAATTGATTTTGTAAGCATGCAAATGCAAATCCTTATTTAAAATACGCAGAATACTGAATACGTGAATGTCTAATGCCTGCGAATGTCGCAATATTGATTCTGAGGGATCTTCCTTTGCTACAGCAGCAATGTTATCAGTAGAGCGTCCACTTTTTGGTCTACCAACGTTTTTTTTGATCCTCGACAGAACTAGTTTCTTTCAAATTTTTTCACTAAATTTTGAATTTTTAAAGATCAACAATTTTCATAATAAGTTTGAATAACATTAAATACTCACGGTTAAAATTGTACATGTGTTTGCTTCATACATGTCAAAGATGACATAAAAAAAGGTAGCGTTCAGAAATTATTCACTACTGACATCTATCATGACTTCTGAAAAACCTTTTATTATATCATCAGCCTTGTCAATTCTATTTAGTCGAACTCCTGGTGTTCTATATATTCGGTTACAGTTTTCTAGACACTTTCTTCAACATGTTACAATCATAATCAATGATTGCCTTATAAGGGCCTCGTAGCATGTTACCTTTACACTAGTCAAGATAAACGCTGTAAAATAGTCTTCTTGTCAATACTAATTGAATTTTGGCCTCAGCTCGTACTCTTCCTTTTAGGCATTGCCGCCTTCTGTACAAGTTGTTTAGATTCCATCTTCAAGTATATAGTAGACTTACGGTTATAAAATTATTTATTTTTATCCAAGCAACCTTATTGAAGTTCGAGTCCTAGATTGGCGATCAGCTTTTTATTAATAGTCTGCGCTCCTATTTATAGCCTTGAATTACCGAATTACATATGTTTATAGATACGTACCTTACCATGGTGGACCTGGTCCTCAACCTTATGTTCCCACATTTAGCGGAAACTTGCGCTAATCGCCCCAGTTGGGCACACTAAGATGACTGACGTACATTTCCATTTAAACGAGCTACTTAAGGCGAAGTTTTCATATATCATATATTCCTCCAACAACGTTAATTCAGTCAACATGTCCTAGCCATTGGAGTTGATGTATTCTAACCTTTCTATCTAGGTCAATATTACTATATTGCCCATACAGTGCCTTAGTACATCATCTTCTCCAAATTTCGTTCATGACGTCACCGAAAATCATTCGAAGCAACCAAAGGCATTTTCATCCGATTAAGATAAAGTCAATTCTTCCACAATAAGGATTGTATAGAATTCTTTCCTCGTTGTCCGTTAGGGGCTTAATTTCTCAATTGTCTTTTTAGTCCAATGAAAGTCAATGTCTGCCAGTGACTAGCAGGTCCGTTTGTGGATGCTACGATGATACTGCTATCCGCGGCGAAGTCGATTAGGCTGATTCCATTTTCATACCTGGTCCGAGTAGGCTATGAATTGCTACCGTGTCGTCAAAGATGCCTGCCTTTCATAAATTAACCTCGTGCTATGTGTCTTGTCAATAAGGTCCTAAAAGCTAATTTTTTATAGTCATTCTTTTTTCGTGGGAGAGTTATGCCTTGATTCGGAACCTTCTTGTGCTTAGATGTCTCAAACCCAATACTTCTTGACTTAGACTTCCTTGCAATGCAACAGCAATCACTGTAGTCGATGTCACAGCCCGGCCCATCACATCGCACTTCCTGAAAGTCAGTGATATGCACTATCTAGATGTTTAAAGTTCCCACTGCATTAGATATTTTACAATGGAGCTACAATAGTTAAGCAGTGGAATGGGACCCAATGCATTTCCCGCTTTTGTATAGATACGCCTATAGGTTCTAGAATCATTTGTGTTGGAAATTGTGATTTAAGAACCAGTCCAGCAAAGATATCAACGGTTTTTATTTCAACCTCTATATAAATATTTCCAGTTTTGGAGTTGCGGTGCTGGTTGCTTTCGAAGTACAGAATCGCAATCAATTAAATTTGACCTCATTCGAAGTCAGCAAAACGGAACACCAGTTAATTTCTTAGCGATTTATCGAACGATTGTCAGTAGTAGGCTTTAAAGAAAGTCGCTTCGAAAACAAGGTGTTTCTGAGTTTAAAAAAACGTTCAACATTGTCTCTCTTAACATTTCCGTGGTTGTGATTTCCTTGAATCTGTTTAACCGCAGGACCTTAGAGAGTAACAACCTTGACCAATGTAACTTATCGGAACACAAAACTGGGAGATGGTGATTTTTTTAATCCTGCACAATCGTTTCAAATCTAGACATCAATAGTCAGTGCCAAGGGTCTCTAACTGCTTTTGAAGCGAGTCTTTGAACTGTAACACCAGACTTACGGGCTATTCTGAAATATTTTCCAGATTTTTTTAATTATTTATTTAGACAGCAAAATAGTCCGGATTGGACCTGGCCCTCAACCAAAAAAGCCCGTACAGTTGCGCACTTTAAACTGATTAAGGTTCACTTCCACTTGCGCGCGCGCTATCTCAGCGATTGGCAAGAGTAAGTCTTCGTTTGATTACTAATGAGATGTCATTATCAGATTTAATATGCGAAGTATGCAAAAACCCTGATTACATCAAAGTTATAGCTGACTATTTTAACATTCTGTCAAATTCGCCGATGTTGTATCCCTTCTTGCTGATAGCATATACTTAATTTGCCCTCATTTCACCTCTTCCTTCCAATACTTGTGAGCGCACAAGTGAAGGCCCTCTGAGTGCTTCTAATGATGACAATCTTTTGGAAAAAAGAGCTTGCGAGTTTCGCACAATTTCACAAGTATGATTTTGAAAAAGTTACGCGATCTATTTCTGACATCAAAGGTCTCAGGGAGATTGTTTTTGACCTTAACGGAGCAGAAAGCGTTCTTCATCGTCATTCTCCACAATTTGACGATTTTGGCTGAGATACCTAGGCTAGACATGGCTCTGTATAGCTCGTCTCTATAGATGATATTATATGCGGCCTTAAAATCGAATGGTTCGGCCAAACGTTGCACAGGTTCTATTTTTCAGAAATATTTTTTTTTTCGATACAAAAATTATTTTAATCTGTTTTAAATAGCTCTACAGATAGGCCATCCGGTCCAGCAGCCTTTCTGTTCTTAACACGTCGCCTCCACGAGCAATATTTCATAGAATACCATCTGTCACTTTCTATAGAAAGAAAGAATAACAGAATCATATACCATTAAGGGTGGGCATTTCATAACATACTATTTCAATCGTTCAAATGTCGCAGTGCAAAGCAGTTCGGTCTATTCACGCATTAAAGGCATTAAAGGAATAGCATAAGTTTTGGGCGACTCCATTCCTGGAAAAAAGGGAATTACACAGTTTGGAGGAATATTTTGTGGGAAGATGACAAAGAATATCGAAACTTTTGCTGAATGACTATGAGTTTGAGGAGGTTACCGCACTGTAAGATTAAGTTCTTAGTCTGCCTATAGTAACATCATTTTCATTTCGAAATCACATACAGGTATACTGCACAATAAAAAAAGTAACGAAGTGAAGCGTCGAGAGTGCGGCTTGTCATAACTTTGAGATACAGGTCTCTTGAGTTTTTATCACATACCTCACTAAAATCAGTCTCTAAATTTGTACCAGAGGTTCAAATATCTAAAAGTATATATATCTTAGCTTGTTGTCTCTGCAAACAGTTAGCATTGTTGTAATCATTTTCCTTTAGGCACCGACAACACAAGCCAGGGATTTCGATTTTTTTGGGACTTTCTGCATACTTAAGGTTCTGTTGATGGAAAACATGAAACATAACGGCATCCAATTCCTTCAACTAAGAAGGATTTTTGTGCATCGTTTTACTGACTGTTGTTGATGCGCATATCAAATTTGTATACATCGATGTGGATGGTGATGGAAGAGCATCCGACGTTGTTGTGCTGAAGAATTGCAGCTTATATCACGGACCTACTATACAACTAGAGAGTTGAACATCCAAACTCCAAAGCCTTTAAAGGGTCAGCACGTTAAAACGTCATTTTATTTGGCTTCTTTTCTTTATCGACTGCATTATTTCTCTGCTGGGCAACAGCTGTATTTAGGCCAGATAACTGCTGAAGCTGCAAGCAATGCTTTTCGTAAATGAGGAGTATACATCCTGCATCTCCTCTCCTTTGGAAAAATCGACAATTTTGTTCATTGCAGAGTCAAACGCATATTCTTTAGCTGCTCTTCTTGATGCCTTTCTTTTGACGCTGGCTGATGTTGATGGTATCGATGAAGATATGTTAAACTGCATCCCAGGAGGTGGAGTTGGTTGTGCAAGAGTTTCCACAAAAGATGGAGTGTCTGAGCACACTGAATCATTTACACTGGCTTCGAATGCTTCCCTAGATAACTCTATACTGTCCTCCAAACAATAAATAAAACAATTGTAATATAAGCAAATGGTTTTTTCACGTCTTTTTTACCACATCGTAATTGCTTTTAGTGCGCCTTAGAACGATGACCGATTAGAGGAACTGCAGCTCATCATAATAATAAAGATGTGATTGATGCGTATTTTCCGCCGATGTTTTACTATTGTCCACTTTTCTTTTTTCAACGACGTAAGCTGTCCGCAGGTTTGAATTTTTTTGTCAGCTCTGACACGTCCTTTTCGGTTTCCGTAGATAGTTGCAGCCAAGTGCTTTTTTTAAGATCCAATCTTTTGTACTCCGCACTTTCATAATTCCACAAATATGAAATTGACGATAATTATTAATAAATTATATTATTTCCATTTCCATCCGCCACTCAGCCATCGCGAAGAAAATTAACAAACGTCAACCTATAATGGAAATGACAGCTCATAGAATGATATCCATAGAATGCTAAGACTAAGCAATCCATAGAATGCAATTTTTCATAGCATATATGGCATTCTATGAAATATTGCTCGTGAAGACGCCGTGTAAGCTTGGTTATTGCTATCCTCACTTCATTTTGATTCATTACGGATTTCTTGACTTTTACCAACCAGGTTGAATAGTTCATTCCACTTGACAGCGGAACTTGGGTTGTCCTCGCCGTCTAACAGTCTGTAGTTCTCCATATTCTCGGTACACATTCTTGTTACTTCTTGTTAAAACTTTCGGACATTATTCCTGGAGTTGAACCTGTAGATCCAGCGCTTTTCATGCCAATTCGTTTTCCTCCGGAGGAACCGATGTTTTTCCTTTCTCTTTTGCTCGTAGAGCTCACGGGCTCTCCTGTGCAATGCCGATTTGTGGGCCATGGGCTTAATGGAGGTGGTTCCAATGGAACCCAGCCGATCTGATGGATTCTTGGCATCGATGCCATTGCGATTCAATCATGTTGCTTGCATAGAATTCGAGAAGTTTATGGTTATGCGATCGGCAAAGACCCTGGCGGTTGGTTGCGATTACGGTCGCTCAATGTGAAATCTCCTCACAGTATTTATTCGCTGTAGCGGTGCTTTGGCTACAACAAGGTAGTAATTCGATTCCATGTTGGCCAATCGGAAGTTCGGGATTGTATAATACTGGAGCAGTGACTTGCGTCCATCACTATATGATCAATTTGGTTAACGGTTAGATAATTTTTTATTTTTTTTTATCTTTAAAAGAACAGCAAACGGAAGCACAAGAGCTGACGATCACCCAGAGCTACTGAATAGGTCAAGAACCTTGCAAGTGATATATGAAAAAACCAACTTCGAGTGAAAAACAAAGAGCTTTCGAGAATGGTATTGTCTCTCGAGACCAAAATGAATTGGACACAGTAAAAGAATATGGAACAAGTAAAGGAAATAACCGGTGTTAATCCAACAATGCAGCGAAGTGTGTGCAAACAATTTTTGAAAAAGTTTGGGGCTGGCTATTCCTAATGATGGCATTCAGCGATGCTACGTCAAACGAGCCTGCGGAAAACATATAATTCAATTGGTGACAATATCACAAATGCTAATCAAGTTCTCTGTGCCCATTTTTTTCACAAGCTGTGAAAAAAAGAGTTATGATGAAGTAGAGAATAGGGACAAGAAACTTAATTCTTCATTATACGAGTATAAAATAGTAATCTTTTTGTCAATGTGAATTCACTGGTTACACTTGAGCTTTTTTTATGCCAGCAAAAAAAGGGAATTCGAAAAGGGTTGCAAATGTTTATGGTCTCTAAACTCGCAAATTTTAATGGGATGGGAAGATAAAAATAGGATTATTGCTATTAGATCATTTGATGACTTGGAAATATTGGAGGGCTAATTCTTTTTCGTTCTCCATGCTTTCAGATACTCTAGACCTCGATTTTTAAACCAGCACCCCTACCTCTGATATTCGAAACATTAATAATTATCTATTCAATTCTATCACAAACATATGTATGTAATTGCCTTTTGCAAATACAATAAATAAAATATTCGCAGTTTGAGGCAGAACTTTCATTTACTGGTATGTAGTTTGGAAGCACTTGTTTATGTCTGGATCTAATATTTCTTACAGAGAGTTGTATTTTTGTTTGTGAATTCGACGAATATTCCATTTCTGGCTATATATCTTTTCCACTTAGTAATAAATCTTTTCTTGCAGGCGGAGATGGAGTTTTTGTTCGTGAGCCGTTCGAGTTTGTGACAAGTTGTAAAAATTAATCGAGCGCTGACGGTTAAAATTGTCGATCACAGTGATAGATGAAATTTCATTCACTAAATAATGCGCTCCGTATTCTTGTGGAATTTAAGGCTTCTAAAGCTTTTGCTTTATTTACATCTATCTTAAATGTCATATAGAGTTTTGTAGTCAGACCTTTGTGCTCCAGAAATCCTTAGCAAGATTCAAGGTCTGGATAAATAGCAGTATTCTGAAAAAAAAAATCAAAACAGAATAAGCAAACAATGTTAAAAACATCCACTTAATTCATGTTTAAGCACCATTTCTAGTGAATTAGGTAGAGAAGTCTACAAGGTGATTAAATTGTGTCGTTATAGGTATTAATTTTTAAAGGTACAAATCTCACTTAGCAACCCTAGAATAGAAAAATCAATAAACAGCAAACATTCTTAGTAATAATTCCTCAAGCATTCCTAACCGTATTGTACTTAGTGAGAATAGTGCTGATATAATAGATTCTACAATTATTACTAACGTTTTCATTGCCTTCAGGTAAACTGCCCTCATCAAGGACTAGTGATGGTAATTGATTGATTCATCCTGTACTTGGTGTTTCTTTTTTGATCAAATTAGTGGATTAGAACTCTACATGGTAACGATGGCATTTCAAATTTTGTCTTAAAGAATGTAGCCATCCACGTAGATGATGTTTTGGCACATGATACCTCCACTGGAATTTTTCCAGATAAATTAAAGATTACTTACTTGCTTCTTTTTAAAAAGGGCATGAGAAATGATAATAATAATTATAGGCGAATTTCCTTGTTTTCTTCCATTTGAAAAGTTTCTGAAAAAGCTGCAAAAAGAAGGGTGGTAGCATACTTTAAAAAAGAAGGTTTCTTTCATCCTAAGAAAATACTCTTCTAGCTTTTTGCTTTATACTCGTAATTAACATAAACAAAGTTTGGATGAAAAAAAATACTAAATAGGCCTCTTTATTGACATGTTAAAAGCGTTTGATATTTTTTTGAATAAATAATATTGCACAGGACTTCGAGGTTTTATTGTATGTACATTCCGTTCGCATCATACCTGATAAATACAATACATAAAGTTAAGATGGGAGAATGTTACATCAAAAAAAGGTTATCAATTTAGGAGTTCCTCAGGGATTCGTACTTGATCCCGTATTGTTTCTTGTTTATATTAACACTCTTTCTTAATCAACAGTTTGTAGGGAAAGTCAACGCATTTGCAGATGATTTGGGTATTGCATATGATTCAGATAACCCTCTTAACTTGATTGCTGACATTAACAATGATGTCAAAATATTGCGATTATGGTTCGCAGATCACAAATTAGTCGCTGGTAATAAAATTTAGCTGATGTATTCTGCAATTTGTTTAATATGTATATTGCATATCCTGCAGATATGCGGTCTAATAGAACTACCTCCATATTTTTGAATAAAGTAAAATATAGCTTTTCGATTTAGATCAGAACGAAATCAAAGTTTTACTTTTATTTAGTGCTTAGATTGTTTTGTTCTATTTACTGCTTTGCTACTATTTTAAAAGCAATAAAGACCACGAACTTCATATCTGCACGTGGAATGTTAGGCCCCTTAATGTGACACGCGCAGCCGAACAACAAGCGGATGCCCTGGATTGCTGCAAATCATCTCCATCAAAGAAATACAATGGGATGGGCCGGATAAAAAAGAGTATGCAACAGTTTTCGATTGCGAATTTGAATGCCGATTTGTTGTTAGAGGCAAACTTAGGCATGTTAACGAGCGCCTCGTAATAATCCTTATAAAGGCGAAATTTTCCAACATAAGTCTTGTATGCGCGCATGCCCCACAAAGTGCTCCAGCTCTGAACGAAACGATTTTAATGCAAAACTGGGAAGACAGAGCATATGTAGTAGTACTGTCGGAATGTATAGCCTGCTCGACACCACCTTCGAAAAGGGATGCAGGCTAATCGAATTGGGCGAAACATTCTCGCAGCTAGGGGACTTGGAGAATTCCTGATGAATCAACTGTCAACCAGATAAACCACATTGATTTTAATCGGCCGCTACAAGAAAACTCCTGTTTGAAGACGAGCTTTGCAGAGCAATGTCTAGTTTTGGCATCCCTGTCAAACTCCTCCGATTATGCAGGATGACAATGGAGTTAGCACTCTGCTCCATCAAGGTTGGTAAAGAACTCACCGGGACCTTTCATGCGAAAAAAGGATTTAGACAACTTGACGCGCTGTCATATTTTCTTCAACGTCATTCTTGAAAGAAAAGTGCAAAACCCACGCCGATGATTCTGGCTTAATCGGAAGAAAGCAAAGCGAGTATTGAGACGGAAGCGGGATTAATGGTCAACGAGGGCAAGAAGAAGTGTATGCTGTCAACCCAATATCGATATCTCAGACAGAACGTCACCCTCGACAGATAGATAAATATCTATCTAAAAGACGTACTGCTTACGTGTCGAAAGCTCAAGATTTGTAGCCTAAGTCTACCGCTTGCACTATATCTGCACCCAAATAGTCTCTGTTCGTTTTCTCTGTAGCAATCGCCGTGGTTGTCGAATTTGTCACAGTTTTTCATCCTTTTTTGGCCGACTTATTCTGCAGGACTACCTCGAATGCACTGATATCTGCGACGTAGCAGTCGAGAACCTCCGTTAGTTGTTCGGCTTGACATAATAGAACCGTAATCGATAGGTAGTCAAGGGTCCTTAACATATTGCCCGACTTTATTTGAAACATTTGTTTTTCTTGTGATACGATAGGCTCCAAGCCTTGTGTATTCAGGCGCTGTCACAGGATAGTGCGAAAACTGACATACTTAGTAGCTAAAAAATTTTACCAATCATGTATATCTATCGACAGATTTTCTTTCCACAATGCCCAAAATCAATAACATCCCATACCATATTATTTCCATAGGTTGGCGTTCATAGAAGTGCGAATTTGCTTTGTTGCTCCGTAATTATTATTTTATTTCAACATTTTGTAATTTTGTTCAAGTGGGAACGTTGGCTGTTTGACTTTTTAATCAAGAGCAGGCGAGAGCCAGGGGAAAGTATCCAACATCTGTATCCAAACACTAATACGAGTATTTGTGTCAATATTTATGCATGTCACGATGGCGTTTATTCATGTTTGTGCTGGAGTACCTTTCTGGGAATTCCTCAAATATTCTTCAACACATTTCACGCTGTCACTCGTCATCTTAGTCAAGAGCATGACAACGCACTGGAGCATAGCAAAAGGCATTTAGAAGCGTTTTCACCCCGAGACTAACATGGCGCAAAGAGACGTGGGTACATATACATAGATACAAGCATACACATGTGTACGTATGTACATAACGTAAAGTATTTGACGCTTCAGGATATGCAAGGAATTGTAACTGAGGTACACTACAGCGGCTATGACTGTAAGTACGATGACGAAGGATGAAGCCCGACGTGCATTAAAGGAAGACGAATGAAGATTGCTTGGTTAAAAGAACATGGAAGCAAACAGGTGGATGAATACGAATAGATGGATGCATGGCTTGGCTTTTTGTAGCAATTTCTGTGGCAATGTCGTCATTCACCAACAGTAGCTCTCTAAAGAGAATGACTGATGCCATTTAATTAGGTTCATAATGTCATCAAGGAAGCTGTGAAAGATAGATTTACGGTAAAAAGACCAAGAGAAGATATGAGTACAAGCAACGACGATGTGAGGTTAAAAAACTCTGCTCTTCTATGCCAAATAATGGGTCACCACCTTTTCCCAGAAACCCGTATACCAATTTGAGTTTTTGCTCAAAGAGATAAAAATACCCTTTTCAAGTGGTTACATATATTCGTTGTTATCTTATTGTACTCATATCCTTAGATACGAATGTGTATAGGTACATACATATCTTATCTAGAGGCCATATGTAGGTGTGAGAGTATGTTCGTTTGAGTGTTTCAGAAAGTCGTGCTAATTAAATGGGGTTCTGGCACTTTAAAATTTAATTTACGCAAAGGGAACGACTTTAAATCACATCATCGGCTGTATTTAGATACTCGTTGAGCATTTAAATCGTCCTTTTTCGTAACAAATAGGGGGATAATAGAAATTACCGTCACAGTTGGTAGGTTTATTCTACCAAAGGCGGGGGTAGTCACATTTAACAGTGTATAAGGAAGTTCCAAAGAGGTTGGTGGAAAGACAAACAATGGACTGAAAGTTGGCCATTCTGTGTTTGGGGAATGAAGTTAAAAGTGGGTCGTTGTCGGGCGGGAGGTTAGATAATTTGCAATCATTATGCGTCAATTGAGTCCAATTTGTACTTAATTTGTTTGCGATTGTCGGGGGATAATGTGTAAGTTGTTTGCATTGACAAATGGAAATGAGGACCATTGATTAATTGTTGCATTTAGGCTTTAGAACTTTCCAAGGTGATGAATTGCTTGTCAAAGTCAATTGGTACCCTTGGGTAGTGGTACGGGGTGTAAGAGTCGAGAAAGCGAGCTGTTGATAGGTTATTTGATAGTATTAACATAGTAAATCTGCTTGTAGGCTTAATCATAAGCTCTTATGGGAATTATTGGCTGTGCGTTTTATTGAATTTTGCAATGAACAAACTGCCGACAGGATGTGTCAGCAAATCTGATTACTATCAATATCATCTAGGATAATGATCTCAATTGATTTCTCTGCCTAAGACATTTGAGTTCATTGATTTTAAACCTCTTGTGAATATACATTTGGTGAATAGAAAGTATTGAAAGTGAAATCTTCTTCGAATTCCAGATGATGCAATTTTGATTAAACATAAAATGCATGTGACACACAACGTAGGTATATATAGTACATGTACCATCAACTTTAAAATGTAGCGAAAAATCATACAACAATTTACAAGAATAGATTCAATTCAAGAATTGCGGTACAGTCTTCATTAACAAGAAATGGAAATAAAGTGCTTTTTTAGCAATACCAAGGCTTGGTAGCTCTATATGGAGAACTCAGAAAATTAAAATGTAAATTCGTTCTAAGCACCCGTACGGTCTACTACTTGGTAAATGCTTTTGAACTTGAATTTATTAATAATGTTAGTTACACTTTATGCTTTCTATACTATATAGTATTAAAAACATGTTAAATGCTACTTCAAAGGCTTTATTATAAACAATTTTTCAAATAATGAATGATATAATAGAATAGAAACATTAGCAATAGAAAAAATAGTAACTCGCAATTCAAAGGATAAGCTCAGCTTTACTAAATGTGCCAGAATTCTCGTACTGACCTTTGATTGCCAAGTCCTTAATTGGAGCTGTGAAGGTGATCCTCTTGGCAAATGCGTTTCTTAGATTACTGCGATCAAGCAATTTCACGAATTCAACTGTTGGGAAAATATTTTCACTCGTAAATATAGCAGAGATTTATAAAAGGAATCGCAAAAAGCTATATGTATTTTGCGTAAATTTCTGGGGAGCTTTTGCTATTATACTGCGCGAAGCACTTTTCTATAAATTCTACCAAATCGGACTCTCAAAAAAAGTCATTAACGTTTTGAGGGCTATGTAGGAAAATAATATGACATGCGTTTGTGATGGGATCCATTTATCTGAGGAGTTCCAAATGGCATTGGGTGTAAAACAAGGATATATTCTAAGTGTACTACTATTTATTTTATATGAACCATATATCAACGACAGAACAGATGCCATTAGAGGTGGAGTACACATAGGCAAAACAAAAATCCCGGCGCGTTTGTTTGCAGATGATATGGATCTCCTCGCGGATACCGTAGAAGGTATACAGCCGATGATAAACCGATTGGAGAACTATTGCAAAACCTAGAAATTGTCTCCTAACCTAGCTAAGTTAAAGATAATGATTTTCAGGGGCGGGCGAAGAGAAAAATGGACTTATCAGGGTGAGAAAAGTGGTATGAGAATATATGTACTTAGAAGATTTATTGCTTCATACTTTAACATGAAAAAGCACTTAACATTCAAATTAGCAGAAGCAAAGTGAGCAGTTGGTTCAGTTTGAGGAAGTTGCATCAACAAATAAGGCATATCCCACAGCGCGAAGCAGAAAATATTCTCTACGAAGCACAACATACTGTTCATTCGAAGTGGTTGTAAAGTTCCTGGAGAAAAGTTAAGGAGAACATTTAAATTCCCGAGTAGTTCGCCCAACTACATACTCCATTTAGAGACAGGTACGGCTCCTCTGTTTGTGGACACTCTTAGGCTTCACTTGGGCTGTGTGGTACGAGTCTGGCAATGAACGAATACAGACTACCAAAAATAGTTGAATTGCATATGCTATTGATAAAGGCAGTTTGTATACGAGAGTGGGAAAGGCTAGAATCTGATTGTGAATTAAATCTGGCGGCTAGCCCCAATTAGGTAAAAAAAAAATTTAGCACCCTGCTGGAGAAAACCGGTTAAGGATTGTATGTATGATGTATTCGTAAGTGTAGCTCAGGGACTGCAGCACAGATTATATTGTACCACATCAGACTGAACTACTATTTGCGCGATAGAACATATTTTTTAATTGGCATTACTACCGACATGATGAGTAACATTTTTTAAATAAAAGTGGAACTCTTACCTCTTAATTATATTCCGCACCGACTAGAACTTGTAATATACTCGAGTTGGAGAAGCGATAAATATACTCAACGGCGACAAACGCTGGCATTCATTATATATTTACACAGTCAATTCTGTTGTTGCAAAAGCTGTATAATTCGATAAAATTTTCTTAAACTAAACTTTCAAAGTAGTATACCACTCTGGTAGACTCCCTTCAGCCAAACCAAGAAATTGTTCCTCTGTAGTTATAATTTCTATAAAGTAAATAGTTTAACTAACCAACTAAATAATATTATTGTAGTCTGCAAAAATGGATTATAAATTTCAAACTCTAAAAGCCAATGGGTTACACCTTTTTCAAACCTTGCAGAAGACATTTATCTCCCCTGATTGTTTGGGATAGCTTATTAAATAATCGGCACGATGCAACTGTATAAACGTTTCGAAAAGTTGTTGTATGTGAAATGGGGACAGTCGCAACATTCGCTACATTTCTAGAAAGAATCGGAGATTATTCTTAAATTAAGATCATTAGATCTAACAAAGAACATTTTTAACATTTTCATGTTACGACACAAAGGAAAACTTGGGTACGATGGTGTGTTGTGCATACTTTCTGCTTAAATTTTGTTCGAAAGGTTGCTACTTAAATTTTGAGAAAAACAAGTATGAACAAATATTTATTATCGAAAATACGAGTATCTTTATTGTTTTTCAAAATATTCTCCATGAAGATCAATACGCCTTCGCATGCGTTTGAATCAAATTTCGAAGCACTTTTTCCACTTTCATAAAACTTTTAAATAATTTTGTAACATTATATAATGAATGTGCAAAGCTTGAAAAGATTGTCTGCAGAAGACTATTTACATAACAACATTGACGTAGATATGTGACATATGTGTGAGTTCGATAAATTTTTATTTTCATATTCCTATTTATTCATCTTTTTTTATATACTATACATATATACATGTACATTTATTTTTTAATTTATTTGTAAGTTTAAAACTTTATATAACATTTTTGACTTTTTTTAGCATTTTCTTAATTCTGGAGGAATGTCATTGAATATCATTGGGACAGCTACATTTTACTTTCTTAGGCCATATTCGTTCTGAAACGAGTTATTTCTTATCTTTTTTCCGCTCGTCGTATGGTATTTACACGTTGCTGGTTGGATTTTTGCATGTGTTGTCATCACGATGTAATGTTTGATATCACTATACAGTTGACTAAATCTATATCATTCGTAATCTGTTTTCTCACTTCCATAGTGAGGTCCTAGTTTTATGCGATATAAAATTGTTTCTATTCGGATATGTAGAGACTTAAGGCAATTTTGTTGAGATGAGTTACCTCAGGCAAGTAAACTGAGTCTAAAACGGAATTCGATAAGTCCGATGATGTGAGCAAGACATCCGATGGACGTGACTCAAGTGGTAGTACATTGGCTTCCAAATCGGACGGTATGGGGTTCAATACCAGCCGTGCCGTCATTATTTTTTCAGGCAACTAAAACACGTAAGACGAGTGATTGCCTCAAATACAACAACAAGTCCGATTACACTATTAATTTGTCTCCCCATTAAATGTAGGGTGCCATTTATGGAGCGAAATAACCACTGAGCCGAAAAATTTTTCTTTCCCTCTCTGCCCCATTTTCCTAAAAACTTAATACGTGCTCAAGTAGTTTAAGTGTAGGTCTACCCACTTGAATGTTAAGTTCTTTAAGGAAAAAAAAATAATAATAAGGTGAAACAAAGCATATGCAGACTGGCACATTTTTGTTATCAATGTTCTAGTATAAAATTCGCACTTTGGATTATAGTCAAGAGTAATAACAAGATAAATAAGTGTTGACACATTCTCGATAATTGTTACGCAGCTATCTTCCTTTTTAGATTCCGGTGATCATCTATGCAAACAGCTGTATTACTCTGTATTACTGTATCCATGCTGTAATTACTTCAAACTTTTGTTGCATTATTATTTTTTTTAGCACGGAAAGTAAATTGTTGATGTACATTATGAAAAGAAACGAACCCAGCTTTGAACCTTGTGGAACACCGTATACAGTTTTTTTCGTCACTATATTGGTCCTTTAATTTACTTTAAAACTTCTATTTTTCAACTAGCCCGACAAAGGAGACCCTCGAGTTCCGACTTTTTCTAACTATACAAGGTGAAGCAAAAGTCATCACCTTACCGGAAGATGCTATGATGCCATTAATATAATTAATGGCGGCAAACGTCAATTCTACTTTGACATTTGTGGAGTAATCAGATACAAAATATGCGCCAACAAAGCATGAATCGCTATACTCCTAAAGAACGCGGAATAATTACTTTTTTTTTACAGAATAATTCGTCGGTGGTGTTGGCGCAGCGTGAATTTCGGCGCAGATTTCGCAGAGTCGGACACCAACTGGGAAACAAGTTTACCGAACGAAGTTTAGCCGCTCGTCTTGAAGAGTATGGGACAACACAAGATGCTGCCAGGTCTGGCCGGCCCCGGAGCAGCCCTTCTACTGAAAATATCGTAGCTGTGGTTGAAGATGAAAATGACGCAGGCTAAACGACTACTGTATACGGGCAGCGCTACAGAGTCATGCTCAACGGCTTTCTCCTTCCTCAGTTGGATAAATTGGGACTGGAGAAAATGTGGTTCCAACAGAATGGAGCAACGGCACATACTGCATGAGCCGCAACCAAAATTCTGAGGTCTGCATTTCCTGGTCGCCTAACTTCACGTTCTGGTGATTTGCGCTGGCCGGCAAGATCGCCTGATTTAACCATTTAACCGTTCCAGACTTCTTTTTTTTGGAGGGGGGGGAGGGGTTGAAGTCACGAGTCTACAACAAGCTTCAGATTCTTGAAACTCTCAAAGAGAATATCCGTCAAGGATGCGAGGACCTATCGCCGGAAATTCTGGCAAGAGTGATGGAAAATGCAACAAATCGGCCCCGAATGGTCATCAATTCTGGCGTCGCGGCGGTCACTTAAACGCTATCATTTTATCGATTTTATGGAAAAGCATCAACATTTTTTACTCATAAAACTAATTGCAGCCAAAAAACATCGGGTGAGCCACATTGTATTTACATGACTCTCAGATGCTGTTTTAAAGTGAATAAATATTGTAATACTACGGGACTGCGGTTTTTCTCAAGTCTCCAATTAGTCGGTTTATATTTTTGTTCTTCTGAAATTCGAACTGATTCCTTTCTAGGAGTTTGCATTTTTTCAGATAATTGTAGAAACTTTTGAACAGAACTTACTCAAGTATCTTATCCACAGCTGGCAGAATAGATTCTGGTCTCCAGTTAGATATTTCGTTTTTCTTACAAATCTTGTATATAGGACGTACGGTTACTATTTTTAGCATTAGTCGTCCACTTCGAACTCGGTAACTTCAACACATGCGTTTTTACACGCAACAACCGCTTCTTCAGGCATCGAAAAACGTTGACCTCGAAATTTGCTTTTGATGAGTGGGAAAAAAAGAAATCATTGGGTGCCAAATCAGGGCTATACGCGTATGAGCCATCAATTCAAAGTTTTCAGTGCTCTAAGGGTCACTTTTTTGATCCGACTTGTAAGAGCTCGCATTGGAGTGGTGGAGGATGATGATGTTCGGCGTTTGATTCTCCTTATTTTAAAGACTTCTGGCAAAGAAATGGTGTTGTACCATTCCGAATTGACCGTTCTATGTTGGATTTGGTTCATTTTCAAAGACGCATACATTCGACTGCTGTTCAGTCGACACGTCTTTTGAAGCACGATGATCTCAGTTTTTCAACATTTCTTCAGACAAATCGATAAGAGCCTTTTTTGAGCGATTGTCAAATTATGCGGTATCCAATCCGAAGAAAATTTTTTTGACATTCAAATTTTCATGCAATGTTAAATGTATGCGAATGGAACTAATGCTCAAGCATTGGTCTTGCAATATCTGTTCCTACATAGCATCGCTGTTTTCTGACACAATAACCGATTTGGACGACATTCACAAAATTCGTCTTGGAGCGAACGACGACCACGATTGAATTCAGAAAACTCACTGTGACCCGGTATGTTGTTTCATCATCAAAAGTCGAAGCGAGTTGATCAGCACAACGTTGTTGAGTTAACCCATGTCAAAAATCATAAAAAATCATCTCAGGAAAATGTTTACGGCTTAGCCGGGATGAAGTCCCTGTAAAAACCCAAATAGCACTCGTATGACAAAACGTTATGAACACATATACCATTAGAAACGTCAAACTTTACGATGCTAATGTCATATTTGACATATCTCAAAACTTAAGTAGCAATACGTGGTATGCAATATACGAGTACAAAGAGCTTCGACTGGAAAATACGAAATTAAATAATTTTAAATACCTTGTTCGGACAAACATTTTTCATGTAATAAAGGGTCTTATAAAAGACGCGGCTAGAAATTAGTAGTGAGTAATTTCTGAACGCTACTTTTTTTCTATGACTTCTTTGACATTTGTAAAGTAGACATACATATGTATAATTTTAACCATGGATAGTTACACGCTACAACAAAGCACTAAACGCATAACTTTCGTCAATTGGTTGTTGCAACACGATGCTGATTTATCACGCGAAATTATCTTTAGTGGTAAAGCTCATTTCACATTGGATGGATTCGTTAACACACAAAATTGTCACATCTGGGGAGAAGAAAATGCTTGAATAATTTCAGAGAAATCATGCATATGAAAGGGCTGTTACTGTCAATGGAGAGCGCTATAGACAGATGATTGATTATGGTCTCAAATTAAAGAAATGGACACAGACTATCTTTATTTTCAACAAAAAGGAGCTACAAGTCACACAACATAAGCAAACATTGAGCTATGATGGTCTAAGTTTCCAGATCGATTAATTTCACGTAATGGTGACAGAAACTTGCCACCTAGATCATGCGATTTAGCACCACTCGATTACTTTCGTTGGGGTTTTTGAAAAGTAAAATCTACTTGGATAAGCCAACATCAAATGTACAGCTGAAAAACAACATTTGGGTCGAAACTGATTAGCTTAATGCGGTAATGTGTGAGCGAGTCCTTGAACATGTTGATGTTCATATGACAGCCTGTGGACGTCCTGGTGGTGGACATTTAAAAGATGTTGTTTATCGCACACAAAAATAAAAACACCAGAAAAAATCTAGGTATTTACATATTTTATGTAAAAAAAAAACCTCTAGAGCCGTCTTTTAAAAGAGCCTTTACAAATATCTGAGTGTGCAGCGAAAACATATTTCTTTAAGACTTGTGTATGTTTTGTAGAGCTCATCCTGGGACCGAATTACGCAAGAGTGCATTTTGCTGTGCACACGGAATAGTATGTTTTAATTTTGCAAGCGTGAATGTGAGTTTTTTTTGACAGATAACACAGTTAGCTAAATGTATTCACTCGGTTTTTGTGAGTGAATTTAGGTATTTGCATAACGCTACGGAGCATCTTAAATGTAAAAAGGCGAGTGGCGAGCAGAAAAAAATTGTTAATTAATTACATGGAGGAGAATATGGATTTTTGTCACGATATGTAATCTGTATATTCGTACGAACATACATATAGCGCATCTAAATGTTCTTTCACTTTTGAACCACTTAACCAATATATTCGTTAGGTTGAGGGTAAGGTTTTAGTATATGATTTGTACATACAATGTGGTTATGACAATCCATATCTATGTTGGTTCATAATGTATATTATATCAATCAAGTGTGATCTATTTATACTTTTTTTTCAATTAATCTGCTTTTGTCGAATTTGTGAAAATTAAATCAATTTGTTGAATATTGAAAAATATAATATAACGTCTACGTTTTTAAAAAAAATATATTGAAATAGCGCCAAATATGAATATTGTCAAATCCCTGTACGTTAAACTCGAATTTCCTTTTAAGTCGTATATTTCGATTCTTTTTTTGCATTCCCTTCAGTTTTCCATAGAAAAGTCAACCTCTAAGTCGAAATTCCTCCGAGGGGAAACTCCCTCTAACTCGAACATATTATCATTATTCTAAGTCGAATTTTGAGGAAAACAAAAATCTAAAAAGAAAATCACCCTATCGTAACTCGCAATATCATACAAACATGAAGCATACACAATTGCAAACCCTGTGCTTTTATTGTCTACTTAAAAAATAGATATGTTGTTGGTTGGGTATTAAACAATTTTAAGGGGCTTCGTTACTGGGTTGGTAATTTTAAATTCCAGGGAATTTTTTAGAAAATACTCGTAATATCAATTACATATTCAGATTAATTATGGAAAAAAGAAACTAAAAACATTAGATATTCCGATAAAGATCTGTTTTATTAAGAAAAAGAAAAGAATCAAAAGAAAAAGAAAGTTGCTGAAGACTTAGGCATTCCCATCAGTACTCTCTCTTCGATATGGGCTGAGAGAGAATAATTAAGGCTTCCATATGCTTCAACTACATAGTACTATTGGACAAGTAAAGCGGAGCAAGCTGTGTGAATATTAAAATGTTGATAAAGACGTTTTAAAGCGATTCGAAAGTGCGTGAGAAAACATTTACTGGTTAGTGGTTTAATATTAAAGAAAGCAAGTGCTTCAATTTGCAAACGGCTTCGGTTTTCCTAAATTTAAAGCAAGTGACGGTTGGCTGAACAGATTTAAAACCATGCATATTCTTTCCAAAGTTTTATCCCCTTCAAAGGCGAAAGACATTTTGGTAAGCACAGTAAAAAAAGAGTGACATGCCTCATGGGATATAACATAACTGCCTCAGAAAAGCTAAAACGTTTAATCATCGGAAAGAATAAAAATCCTCGTTGTTTTAACGAAATTAAATCTTTGTATTGGATTATGTAGCCCACCACCGTTCATGACGGGAAATATTTTCTCGAATTCGCTATTGAAATTTGATAAACAATTCGGAATATCTAAACGCATTGTATTGTTGATAGTCGATAACTGTAACTAAGGTTCATCAAACGTTAGTATTTCTCTCCTGATATGACCTTAACCCTTCAGTGGGTGCGTGCTTTATTGGGACGTAAGTAGGCGCGTGGTCTACAATCGTAGACCATTTTAATTTTGATATTGAATATGTTGCGTTGATGTTTTGTGTGTCAATATTTATTCAGTAAGCATACTGAACTATTATCAATCACATCTACTTGTTCCAAAATGAATATATTTATCTACTGTTAAACGAAAATTAAAAACATTGCAATCTAAATTGTTTAAGGTTTATTGACAAGAGCTAATAAATATAGATACCAAAAACAAAACAATATAAGTGACTTAAAAAAGAAATATTTGTTTTTATAACAAACCATAGACACAATCCATAGATAAAATGCAAAAACAAAACATTAAGCAAGCAATTAATAAATTATTAGACCTTGAAAGATCGTATTTTTAGACGCACAGCCATTCAGTGCAAATGTTCCGCATATGATCTTTACAAGCACATTGTCCGCATTTCACATAGAACGTTTGCTCTCATTCGAACTCTTCAATAAAACTGCTGCGTAGCATTTATGCCAGAAATATTGAGCAAATCATAGAATACTACCATTGGCCAGCGGCGCGTATTTCTTGCAACGTTGTAACTCTGGCACAGCTGGTCTACAACATCTACACCAATTTTGGAGTGATTGGAATAGTAAGGACTGAATCAAATAAAATTTTGAAACTTCAAAGTAAAAAAAAAACATATTTTCATAATTCATGCAAGTTTTTTTTATTTGCTTTAAAACTCTGTTTTTATTAAATTCATTCACAATTACAAAAATAAAAAAAAATTTAAGGCTCCCATTATTTCCTCAACTTCTTTCGAATGTCCTTCATAAGGTTGGTGACAGTTACATCCGTGATCGTTTTGGACGCTCTTTTCCATTTAGCACTAACATCTTTTACGTCCTTTGCACACTGCTCACTTTTCCTCAATTTAGCTTTGACCAAAGCCCAATACCTTTCAATGGGCCGGCACTGTGGAACATTGGGTGGATTCATGTCTTTTGGGACAAAGTCGACATTTTTAGAAATAAGAAAGTTCAACGTCGCATGAGCATAGTGAGCTGAAGCTAAAACTGGCCAAAATAATGTTGCACCCTCGTGTTTGTTTAAGAAAGGAATCAACAGTTTTTTTAAGCACTCGTTAATGTACACTTCTCCGTTAATTATTCCCGTTGTAATAAACGAGGAGCTTCTGTATCCACATTGCAAATGGCCTGTCAAACGAGATATTTTGACCCGAATTTTTCCATCCCAATCGATGTTGTTGATTGCGGAAGAATCTCAGCTTCAAACGAGTTGTAAAACTACGCACCTGGAAAAGTAGTAAAGTCGGCTTTGACATAAGTTTCGTCATCCAAAACCAAGCACGCTTTCTTGTTGCCGATCAACTCGTATAGCTTTCGGGCTCGTGTTTTTATGACTTTTTTTGCTTTTCAATAACTTTTGGTATTTTTTGTGTTTTTTCGTGTTTTTAGACCGTTACGTTTTTAGACCGTTACATTTCCGAGCAACATCTCTGGATGACATAATCCGGTTTTTTACGATGGTACCCACTGTCTTCCTGTCCAAATTTGTATCATGTGCTCCACTTTTAGCTCCACTTTTCTGTTTTCGCTTAGCTGTCAACGTCTCCAAATATCGTTTAAAAACAGAATCCACTGTACTGCGTGCTATGTTTAAATTTTTTGCGATGAAATGGCTTGGATGCGAAGTATTTTTGAGCCATTTGTCGATGATCTTTTTCCGGCGTTCCTCTTGACTCATATTTTATAAATATTTTAAACCGCACCGAACTAAAATCAATAACAAACTAAAACTAGAGAATATACATATATATATATATAATTTGGGAACAAAATGGGATTGCAATTTTTACTCATTGGAAGTATAGCCCGTATTGAAATTTACAGATTTCATTCGTTTCAGTCCTTATGTACGAGTATATTATATTATCACTGGCTTTCTTTCTTCTCCAGTTTCTTCATCGATTGTATTGCCATGGTGCACAGACGAAATTAATATAACAGATGTGTTTTTCATTTGGCAGTATGATGCTAAAGTACAATCAGCTTGGAAACCGAAGTGAGATGACTTTTCTTTTCGATCCTTTTTGGGCAGAAACTCTGAAAGAACCTCGCGTCTATTTTTGCGTATGGTACCAACATATGAGAGCCTTTTTTTCTTCAAATTATTAACAAGCGATAGACTGGTGAACCAATTGTCTCCAGTTATATTTCGATTGGTATTTTCAACTGGCTGTACCATTCGCAGAGTAATATCTTCTCCAGTGTTTTTAAATTTGTAAGGACCCTCGGGTTGGGTTCCCAGCGCAAATATTTTAAACCATATTTTGCTGGTTTGCTGGGAATACGAGGGTTGTTTGAAAAGTTTACGAACAATGATACAAGACATTTTTCTCAAAATTTTTTTTTATTTTTCTACATAGTCTCCTTATAACTCTACACACTTCTCCCTGCGATGCTCCCATCTCTCTAACCCATCCAAATAGTACTTGGCGTTTTTTTCTGCAAAATAATTGTTCACGAAGGTGATTGCCTCCTCATTTGACTCTGTCCTCCGAGCGCAGTTTTTAGATAAGGCAACAAAAAGAAGGGCTAGATCAAACTGTAATTCATGGATTTTCGCCATGGAAACCGTTGAGGTGTGAGACGGCGCGTTGTCTTAGTGAAAAAGGTTTTTTTTTATGCAAATGTGTCCGTTTTTCCGCAATTTCTGAATTCAGCTTGGCAAGTAACGATGCGTAGTATGCTCCTGTAATGGTTTTTCCTTTTTGAAGATAATCGATTAAAATAACTCCTTTACTATCACAAAAAATAGTCGCCATCGTTTTCCCATACGAAAAAACAGTTTTTGCTTTTTTGGAGCCGGCTCACCCTTTGTAGTCCACTGTTTTGACTGAATTTTTGTTTCGGCCGTATAATGGTTTATCCAAGTTTCATCTACAGCAATTAATCGGGGCTAAAATTCGGATTTATTGCGCCTAAACTGCGCCAACAGAGCGTTGGAAATGTTTATTCGAACACGTTTTTGGTCTAACGTAAGCAAACGCGGCACCCAACGCGCAGACAGCTTTCTCATGCCTAAATCTTGATTTAATATGTAACAAACACGTTCTTTGGACATTTTTATAAGCTCTACTATCTCTCTCACTTTAATTCGGCGGTCGTCTAACACCATTTGGTGAACTTTAGCAATGTTATCGTCAGTGGTTGCAGTTTTTGGACGTCCCGAACGGAACGTTCATCATCGCCCAAGCTCTTACTCCCACATTTAAATCCAGCTGCCCAAAATTTTACTGTGGTAAATGATGGTCCAGAGTCCTCATACAAAGAGTCCAACTCATTCTTGATTTGTGTAGCCGTATTACCTTTTAAAAACAAGAATTTAATAACAGCTCGATACTCAATTTTTTTCGTTTTCACAAAAAAACACTCACGTCGACTCACTCAAACGACTGTTAACTAAAAACTGCTCATCCAAAATGACTGAAACTTCGGTAAGTAACTTCCAAAGATGCAAAACTAGCATTCACTAGCTTTTATTGACGAGTGCCCCTATCTTTACGTTGCGGTCGGAAACGCACAACGTCCTCTGAATGCTATCAACTGTTCGTCTATCGCCAGCAACTCACTGAGAATAATATTGTTTTGAAAATTGGTCTAGAAGTCTTCAGAAAGCTCCTTAATAGATGCCAACTTACCGATTTCTTTCCGCTCAGCTCTCGTAAATGTGTCATCAAATCGTAGAGACTTTAATAGAAATCGAAACTGCTTTTCGCCCATTGCCAAGTGACACGATTACATTCCGTTTCCTTTGGAACTGTCCCAAATCTTTTGCAAATTTTTTCTGGCACATCTGAGAGTGCCAATCGTATGAGAGCACCAATTTCTATCTCATTAGTAGTCCTGGCCTCCCGATCTCTTTCGTATATGCTTCGAACTTTTTCAATGTATGTAGATACATATATGTTCGTTGAAGCCGTTATAATTCTTATGACGGTCTCGTTTAGAAACAACTTTAGACATTCGATATCAGTTGTGGCATTGCGTGTGTTTAAGATTCAGAAATACGCATGTTCGTTTAACACAATTATTTGTTTGTAACATGAATTTATTTAACCTTTATAACATGTAACTTTAATAATTTTCTTTCTGTTTTGAATTCCTTGTTAAATGTTGCTTTGACTCATTGTATTGTTAAATAATCACCAACCTGTATCTCATTTTGTAAGTCCAATCTGCAACAACAGTGTGCATAGATCACTCCACAGGTCGTACCACCATCGATTACCATCGACAATCATTATCCAACTATGAACAAAGAAGAAGACGCAAAATTGCTGTTGTAATTAACACGTACATTTTATAGCACTGCAAGGTTAGGTGGGTTGATGAATTGTATGCATTGTCACAAGTTGTTTGAATCTCAATGAATAAAGACTGAATAATTCAAATTGTTTGCTCTCCTTTCTTTGGTTTTAATTTGTTTTCTTTTCGATTGTGGTAGCAAGTAATTCTTGTTCGTTTTTATCGGTTGCTCCACAAATCCAAAGTTTAATTCAATACAGCGTGCTTAGGCTTTGTCTTTTTCCAGTTGGTTAGCTTATCGTTCCCGAGAAAATAATTCGAAACACGATCTTCACCAGAATCGTCTGCAGACAACATTTCATCATCTTGGTCCGGTAAACCTTTTTCAGATTCTGTGTCGCGTTCACTTTGTTGGGCGACATCTACTCACATTCTCCGATTCATCCTCATCTTCTTCGTCAATTGGACTTTCTTCCCCACTTGATAACTCGTGAAGCCATCGCTCTCATATTTCAGGGTTCCTACTGCTATGCCCACGTCTTGTGATCTTAAATTGTACATTTTAAGATCACATTTACTAAAAACTATTACGTACTTAAATTTAACAAAATAATAAGAATAAAATTCTTGATGCAAGCAAAAATTGTTACGTAGTTGGGCGCGTGCTCTAAAATTCAGTATTGGGTAGTTCAGCCAATAGACGTGGGTATAATCCAAAATTTAAAAGTGCACTACAAGCGCCGTATATTTACTACGATTTTGAAGATTTGGGGAACCAAAAAGTAGACCTACAAGTTATTACTGCTCGATTGTGTACGCGAAATCTCAAAAGCATGGTTGCAGGACGTAACTCCAGTGACAATTAAAAATAAAGACGGGATCTACGACTGAGACACGGGATAATAAAGATGAAATTCCTCTAAATTTAATGACATTTGCAACTGAAGCCACCAATGAAATCGAGAGGATCTGGAACAAACTAATTCAAACAGACTATAATGTTCAAGGCGTGAATTGCAAAGATTACATTTATTGAAGTCGATGACCTAATCTTAGCCACCTGATCCCGAAACGATTTTATGAAGCAATAGTTCGTGCTGCTGATGGAAACGATGATGAGAGCGAAGCAGAAGAAGGGAGTGCCGAAACAATAAACATTCAAAAACTGGAAAACAATGAAATCGACAACGTAATTGGAATATTACAATCTGCAATCGCGGATGAGATCCACCATTACCTTTTGTAACGGTGTGTCTCCACTTAGGACGTCATACATCTGTGTGACGGCCCTTTGCAGGAAGCCATGTTGTTGGCCGGGACTTGGTCGGATTTGTCCCTAAACTGAGGCGAGTTTCGGCACGTTTGATCGCACTGCTTAGCTCGTCGGATTGGGGTGGGATCTTTCGCCTCTCAACTGCCACACAAAGACTTAAATACGTGCCTATTGTTGTATCGTTCGATACACAGAGTCGGTAGCTTAAGATGGTACAGCTACCTTGGGTATGCCCTCTACCTTGTGAGTAAACTCACCACCTATGTCATCCATCTACCCGTTTGTCTTGTGGATGACCCCTAATCTTATCATCAAACTGCGAACATTGATCACATCCTAGTCTCGTTACACAAGGAAACTCAATAAAACATTATACTCGTAGAGATCATATAAAAAAATTAAGTGATATATTCTTTAAAGAAAATCAATACATATTTATTTAGTTCAATTATGAAAGATAATTCAAATATATGTATGCAGGTTGTCAAATTTTAAAGTTCAAAAGACGCGCAAAAAATATAAGTACTCATATGATATTATACATCGATATAATTAAAATCAAAAATTAATCAAAATCTTGGAAACACTATCACTTTTATAGATGTAAAAAAAAGAAATAAATGCAACATACCTTTTATTGTCCATATGCAGATGATGTGCGCACAAAACCTGTTGACTGTTGCCGATGAATTATCGAAGTGTAATATATGATACTGTTTACAAAATTTTATCAAGTACATTATTAAATGTCTTATCAGGCTTACAAATTCTTAAGTATATCAAACCTATGTGCATAGTTACATACATATATATTCAGTATTGATCTTACAAAAGTACAATTTATCTGTGATAAGAATCTAAATCTGTGATATTATCTTAGTTCTTTATATTTTTAAATATTTTATATCTTTTTACATCAACATTTTTGGGCAAACATTATTCAGGTGAATTTAAACATTATGAGTTACAAATAAAGGTTCAATCAATTAATGATCGTGGCGATGAACATCGATTTATAGTTGATGGCATAGTAGTGCGAGCCATTAAATGTTGCAGCGGATTGCTTATCAGTATGATGATCTGCCATGAGGTTATTTTTCCCAAAATGCGTTGCTCCAAAGAGAATAGATGAATAGACGTGTGTGTGACAATTCAATGCGTAACACTTTTGTACGTATATACATATGTAATTATGTGCTTGTAAAAATCACTGGACCACGTTTTGTCAGTGAGTTTGCGTATGGTGCGATTCGGCGTATAAGCTTTCCCCAGTTGGATCTTTACGTGCTTATTTTGTGCACAACTTGCACTCGAATATTGCACTCCGCGTTTACTTTACAAATTACATTTGATTACGATTTATCGTGTTTCTTACGTATTACACACTTGCGTACGCGTTGGCTCAGATGGCCTGCTCTCCAAAGTGCAGAGCTTAAGGTCGGTGCGACCTATCACTGTGACGACTTGATTAGAAAAGAGAAAGAATACTTTGCGGAAATCATCACCGTATCTTCAATATCGTAAAAATTTCACTGACCAATTTATTGGTCCATTGGATATCGTATACGCCATGTTTTTTTTTTTTTTAAGGTCAGGGATGTTGTTGGAAAAATCTTATTTCCATAAATAGATTTTTTTTTGTTTTTTATAAGGTGGCTACTACACTTTTCAATATTAAATCATTTCTTAAACGGGCGAAAACATGTAATTTTATGAACTAGTTCGCTGGCCTGCAAGATCTTCTCACCCTACAGTATTGCATTTTTTTGTATGGGGAAGAATGAAAGAACATGTTTATTCAACCGAAATAGGAACTTTAATTGAATTAAAAGAGCGTAGTCTCGAAGCGTCATCAAAAGTGAGGCTGCAGTTAGCATCAACAAACACTCGCATTGAAATCCAATAACTGGCTCTGGCATGCATACAAAACCAAGGAGGACACTTTGAGCACCTGTTATAATTGTTTTAGTACACATATAAAATAAGAATTATTCAAAACCACATAAAATCATTATTCATAGCATTTGGAGCTTAAAGCGAAGAAACTCTTTTTATTTAGATTTCGTCTGCTGCAAGTTTTCCCAAGTATCATACAATCTATGGGTTTTTGTATAAACATGAAGATGATTTTTGTTACTTTCATAAGAAACAAAACGTTGTGTTAATTAGGCATTTTCTGGAGACCTCAAAGTCAAAAATTAGCATGAGCAATGAAAATGGAACAGGCTTAGAAATTGAATATCTAAAGACTCAAACAAGATATCAACTTTATTTGAACGCCTTTACAAAAGCTAGTATTCCTTCTAAAAACAAAGTCCTACACGAGGTTTCTACCATTAGCACTAATAGAGCAATTTCCGTTAAAATGGGTCAGGGTACACCAAGGTAAGCCTTTTCTTAAATCCACGATAAATGATGCGAACATTGGAGATAGACCCATACTGTAGAACGATTTTTTTCTTAGAATATGCCCAGGAATCATTTCCCAATTGCATTCATTAGTTTCAAATAAAAGTGCTCCATAGAAATTGTATTCGAAAAAGATACGCAAATTCTATTCATGCTTTCATATGACGCCCATAATTTCGAGACAACATTTAAAATTCAAGGGCGAGTATATCATAAAATTCGCCAACTATTGATAAAGAGCCGTTGAACAACGAGATATTAAAATTATATGTAGAAATGGTACACTAAAAACATACAACATATTCATCATTCATATGATGTCTTGCAATATCCACTTATTTTCTGGAAAGGAGAGGATGGATATTATTGGGGTATAGGTTGGACATGCAGAAAATAAAGTCGAGGCGGAGATTTATTGGACTTACGTGATAAAGTCATATATTGATATTTGGAGACAGCTTAGAACTTCATATAAAAAACTTTCGAACATTTTAGGTATTGGGTCTACAAATAAGTTTCCAGCGTTTGTCGGAGGTGGCGCCACCAATGGATTCCGGGCAGAAATGTCAGACCCCATGTGTTTTATTTGTAGGTTTTGTATCTGTCAACAACTTTGCAGCGTTATATTTGAGCAGTTCTATCGGTGTCGTACATTTTATCGAGCAAAATCATGGCAAGTTTCCAGCCAAATAAACGTCATTTGCGGGAAGCGCTGCTTTTATGCTTTAATATGAAGAAAAGTGCGGCTGAGGCCTATCGTTTGCTTTCGGAAACTTATGGGGCGGAATGTATTGGTGAATCGACGTGCCGCGAGTGGTTCAAACGGTTCAAAAGTGGTGATTTTGGAGTTGAAGACAAAGATTGCCCCGGAAAGTCGAAAAGTTTTGAAGACGAGGAATTGGACGCTTTACTGGATGAGGATCCGTTTCAGATTCAAGAAGAACTTGGGTGTCACGCAACAAGCCGTTTCCCTGAGCCTAAAAACACTGGGATTCATTCAAAAGGTTGGAAACTGGGTGCCGTACAAATTGAAGCCAAGTGACGTCGAACGGCGATTTTGCATGTCCGAAATGTTACTGCAGCGGTATAAAAATAAATCATTTTTGCATCGTATGCTCACTGGTGATGAGAAATGGATTTATTATGATAATCCTAAACGCAGAAAATCGTATACAAAGCCCGGCGAGCCCGCCCAATCGACGCCGAAACGAAATATTCACGTGAATAAGGTCATGCTCTGCATATGGTGGGATCAAAAGGGTGTCGTATACTACGAACTGCTTTTGAGTGGTGAAACCATCAAAGGACCATTATATCGAACCCAACCAATTCGTTTAAAGCGGGCATTAAAAGAAAAACGGCTAGAATATGAGACCAAGCATGAGTCCGTCATTTTTCATCACGACAACGCTCGGCCACATGTTGCGGTTTCGGTGAAAAACTATTTGGTAGATAGTGGATGGGAAATTCTGCCTCACCCGCCTTACAGTCCAGACTTGGCACCATCTGACTACCACTTGTTTCGTTCAATGCAGAACGCTCTTACGGGAATACGCTTCAGCTCAGTAGAGGAAATCAAAAATTGGCTCGATACGTTCTTGGGCTCGAAAGAAGAGAATTTTTTTTGGTCTGGAATTCATAAATTGCCAGAAAGATGGGGGAAAGTTGTAGCTTCCGATGGACGATACTTTGAATAAAGCATTGTAACTATGTTTTCATAATAAAACTTCAAATTTTGTAAAAAAAACGCTGGAAACTTACTTGTAGACCCAATATATAAGAAAGCTTAACAATGGGACGATAGTTAGTTACTTCATTCTTTTATCCTTTTTTGTAGACCGGCGTTATGAAAGAGGTCTTTCAAACTTAGGGGAATTCCCTTTGTGTGAGGGATAGATGAAATTAGAAGGACAGTGGGTGCGAACGGTTGGTGGCACACTTTTTAAGAAATATTGCGGGGAGCCCGTCATATAATAACTGGTATCAACGGCTGGCTTTTATACCATCGAAGATCAAGTGGACAATCGTTTACATTTAAAACATCAAAAAAATAAATTTAAATCTTATACGAGAGGTACGGCAGTTTCTGTTTATTCAGGTATTTTGCCAATGAATATATTAGGGGGATTGTACACTGTTCAAAATAATGTGAATGTTTTGGTTTACCAATGTTATTAATTAATTTTAGTGGTCCCACATCATTCGGGTATTTAGTTGATGGTCAGTTATACGTTTCAAATCATGACACATATAGAGAGTTGAAATTGCTGGAAGGTGATTCACAGTGTTTTGATACTCGTACACTTGCTAATGCCACGAGTTCTTCATCTTCACATCAAATATACAATGTTTTCAAAAACGATTCGAAGCTTTATGGGACAAATAATGTGTGATCCTTTAAGTGTTTAATTTTTAATTGTCAAAAAAAGCACAGGAAAATAGTAAAAGAGAATAAAATTTTTATTCAAGATAATAAATCAATTCTAACCCTTTACTTTTTAAGGATTATTTCATGTAAAGGCTGACCACAACTACGTTTTAAGTGGTCTATATATTGGCTGGTATATGGCTAATAATACGTGTAATGTTGTTTTCCAGGGCTGCAATTGACACTGGTTTATCGGCATAGACGAGTGATTTGACGTGTCCCCATAAAAAAATAGTCTAAAGAGATAAGTTGCTCACCGAATTCATTTCTCAGTTGGCCCATCGATTCGCGTGCTGTGTGGCATGTAGCGCCGTCTTGCTGGAATCACATGTCGACTAGGTTCCATATTAAGTCGGAGTTCTATTTTTCATGTACATATTCTTGATCTTTTTATCTATGAAGGTTTAAGAAGAGTAGATTGATATACCATCAGCCCAAGTGGTTGTAGTGATGTATTTGAGGATTCATATACAAAACGTGCGTTACCGGTTTTTTTTTATGACATCCATTCTCGTACATTTAAACCTGGGCTTCTTTGAATCTTTTTCTTTTTAATCATTGTTTTCATCTGTTTTCCTAATAGGTAGGCAATCTAATTCTCTGGATAGGGATTCGACTCCTAGACCAGGAAATAGTCAAAATCAGTGCTGAGGTTCTCAAAAGAGGCGTATGTTGCTGAAAGAATCGAAGAGTTGGCATTGAGACCATAGCTCTTTGTCCAAGTACTGATGGCTTTCAGGGCAACCTTCGTAATATCGCTTAAAATATTTAAGTACTTTCCCTGCATTATTATGACCACGACATCTGCGTATGCCGTGGCACTTCTACCCATTGCACTGAGCTTTCTAAAGAAGTTGTTGATAAACAGCACCCATAGGAGTGGCGGTATGACTCCTCCTTGAGGAATTCCCCTGGTCACAGACATTCTAATTGAGCTTTCTGCAATTGAGTAGTTTATTTTCCTACCTGCTAGAATGCTGCAAACCCAATTTGTAACGTTCTGTTCAATATTAGCGTCTACTAGAGCGCCTGTAATGGCGCCGCAGTCGACGTTATTGAAGGATCTTTCTATATCGAGGAAGGCTGCCATCACAAACTCACCGAAGTGCAGACTTCTGTTTTTCACGCCACCTCGTGCAGGGCAGTTTCTACAGATTTGCTTGGGGATTTTGTTGTATATAAAACAAAAGAAAATCAGAACTAAATATTTTTTATATTTTATTTATTTTATTAATCCTCTATTTATTTATTACGATTATAGATTAAAACTTCACGTCAGGCAACGAAAATCGTTAATTTGAGAAAGCGGAATCAGACCACGAACACTGTTTGAGGAACGCGGGATAGGCCTCAATAAGCGGTACAAGTGTGTCCAGCCATTTTCCGCAGCTCAGGCTGCATAGAAACGGTGGTGCTTTCTAACGGCGAAATCAAGGGTTCAGCAGACAACAAATGCGTTGTTGACCGCAGCCACACAATCGCACAAGATGCGTGGAAGCGTAGAAGGAGGCGTTCAGAAAAATTTTCTCAATACCCTTATACGAAGAACGCCTTCTGTCGCTTCAATTGGCTACAAAAAAAAGGTGTTATCATCCATAATAGCTGCGGAAACCCACTGTCTCCGAGTAACCAATAATTCCGTTTTACCTCTGCATATTTGCTTCTAAGGAATAAGGAACAACGCCATTTGCAGGCATCGTGTGAAATTCTAGAAAGTTTTGCGTTTGCATAACAGCATATTTTAAATCACACACTGAACGCACATTAATTGAATTCCCTCCTCTTCGACAATAATAGGTGAATTCAATAGCACGTTTTGTTGGAATTATTTTAATGTGGACTCCATCTATTTATAAGACCCACAATTCCGGCTAAAAATGCAAAATTATACAATAGAACTCTGCTTGAAGCTTGCTCCTGCTTATCGGGAAAGAATACATATTCGTTTGCAATTTCATTGATGATTCCTGCATCTTCATGAATGCACCGATGTATAAACGTCTGTGACATATACATATGTGTAAGTATATGACATAAAACCCTGTCTGACTGCTCGTTGATAACATCCTGTGGTAAAATACCGATGAGCACAAAGATGCCGAGTGGCGTTAGGGATTGCGCTCATTTTTGTAGAAACGATATTTAATTTTCTCTAAAAATTGATTCTGGAAACGGTAAAGATAAATAAATTATGTTATATCAAATGGGCTTTGAGAGTCTTATAGCTGTCTTTCTATAATTATTAAGTTTTTTTTGCCAAAATAAACAAATTATTATAGACAGGTTTGATTGAAATGCAATGTACAGGATGTTCCAAATAGTCAAAGACTTTGAGGGGAAATTCCCTGACATATTTTGTGAAAAAGATAGAATATGTGGGTAGGGGGTCGGAAATGCCACCAATCTGAAATAGAGAGGTTTTGAGCAACTTTGCCCTGTTTTGACACCTATTGAAAATAACGTCTTTCAAATTTATGCATCTATTGTAACAAATAGTTATCGTTGACCGTACATCTAATTGTTTCAGTGTAAATGTTGGCCTAAAATTAATGTATCAAAAGTTATTGAAGATTAAAAGTGATGTTTTTTTTAACTTAAAATTTTGGCTTTGTCATACATTTTTTTTAGAAAAATATCTTATTAACCCTCAATTTTTGCAACTTTGAAACACGTACCTATTATTTACAAACAAAAATAATGTCAGTTTATTCCATCTCAAGTCAGAAGTTTACAAGATACCACCCAGCTTATTGAAATAGGTAAAAAAGGTAATGTACAAAACAAAAAATATAAATATTGATCGCACATTTTTATTTTAATTTTCCTCATCAAACTTTGTAGCATATCATTCATTCAAAGTGCAAACCATGGCTTTATGTGCACGCTAGAGCTCGTCTTTGAAAAGATATAACAACTCCATTCTTTTCAATTCTTCTCGGACTTTCACATGTGCTTCGTCAATCCTATGGTTTAAGTCATCTTAGGTTGTTATTTGTGATAATTAAACAATGTCCTTCACCCGTCTGCCTAAATAAAGGTCCATTAGGGCCAAGGGAGACTGACGGAGAATGAGTTCAAGAGTTCATCCCGGTTGAATTTTCATACACGCCATCTAACCGCTCTCTAACTGCATGTCCATAAGGTGCGGGGACGCCATGCTACTGGTACACAATGGCTGTGTAATTTTCAAGTAGAGATTCGAATTAAGCCTTAGAGGAACCCGATAGGGTCCGATTACCTTGATACCCAATAAGCGTGCCCACACATTGTCGTTGAACTTCTGCTGAAAAGATCTTTGTTTAATGGAGTGGGGGTTGCTTTCTGCCCGGGTATATAAAAAGTGGAAATTAGTGATTCCATCGCTTGTGAATTGGGACTCATCCGTCAATAAAATCCGGCTAATAACGTTGTCTTCCGCAAAGTGTCTTTCCAGAATGTAATTCGGAATTCCAAACCTTTCTTTGAGTCTCCGGTTGTAGCTCCTATAGTGGTATGTGATGGAATGCATGCCTTCTGAGTGTAGAATTCTCTTGATGTAAGTTCTGCTTGATTAAAATGTCTTCTTAGTTTCTGACATAATGTAAAACTTCTTCGTGGGCGCGAACACCCTCTATTAAAATAGGATGTGAGCCTCTCGATTATTCATTGATGGTGCTTACGAAAGCGAAGCGCACGGAAAATTGCGGTCTCTTGAAAATAAATCGCAAATCTGTCGAAAGCATTGGTATGGCCGGAATCAGCCCATCTTAGCTTTTGCTCAATCAAATTAATTACTGAGAGTTTTTTCACGGCAAGTTTGGTTCCGCTGCCCAATTTCTGCGGTTTCAAATTACGGATTAGTATGAACGATGAGCAAACTTTCAGTGTTAATTCGTGTGTTCCGGGTGGCTACAATAAGTAATTGACGGCTTATTCTTCCTCCACAACTGTATCAAATAATTTGTATTTCAATCAAGGAAAATGAAAAAAAACTCAATGGTTTGAAACAGTAATCAAAAATGAAAATGCTGAAGTAATTAATATTTAGAACATTGGGTGTTTGATTCTAAAAGAGTTGAAACATCTCTACGCAAATGAAATGTAAAATGTAAAATGTTTATTTGTCAAAGAGATTCTTTCATCAATCTGTAATATACGAATACATAGAAAACTAAGGCTTTTGTAGAAAAAAAATAAAAAAAGAACTTTACGAGCACATAATACAATATAAACGAAAGGTGTGTATCATGAATCTGGAAAACGAATAACTTCAAGAGGAAATATTAGATGAAATAAAAACGCAGAAATTTAGGTGTAGTTCTCGAAGTCTCTAGTGTTTTACGTGGGAGCGTTATAAGTCTTTCGATGTGTGTGGGTGAAGACGTAACACTTATTTGTCAGCAGCGGGTGGCATGGTTGCGGTTGCACGGCATTCGCTCGTCGGAGGGGCAGAATCTTACTGCTATGTTTCGTTGAAGCTTACAAAGTTTATCGTGCGAATACAAAAAAAAAAGTATGAAAACATGAATTTGACTCAAATTTGAGGTGGTGTTGCAGATATTATTTTTAATTTTGGTGGGGTCTCATAACCCCCATATATTTGGCTTAATACAAGCTTAATCTAACTTAAAAACTAACAACAATGAATGGTTGGGAACTAAGGGAACGGTGAAGGAGACGGGAATTGCTCAGGTTAAAATTAAAAATGGGGAGGTTTGAGTTAACCATACGTAGCATGCGTGGGATTGGTTGGTTGGAACCATAAGAGGTGCGAAGGGTTGGAATATAAAAGAGACGAGGACATCGTAACGATGACTAACGAAAGTTAGTGTTGAAGTAAATGGAATTGTAAAGGGAGGTGCAATCCACAGAGAGCAGTCGATGAATGAAGAGAATTTCAGCCACGTCTCTGGGTTTTTCGAGGGTATTCAGATTAAGAAGTTTGAGGCTGTCACGATAAGGAAGTGAAGTAGAAGGATAATCCCTTGGTAGTCATCGAAGGGCAAATCGATGGAAACAACGTTGAGTGTTGTCGATTCGGATATACGAGCTCGCTGAAAGTCAGACCACAACACTTGGCACACACCGTCACATACGGTTTGCGAACTTCTTTAGACAATCCTTTGAAAAAACCAAGTGATGAGTTGGTTTTAAGGATCATTTCATCATAATGTGAACGGATGTTTAACTCTCAATCGTATAATATTCTAAGGTCGCGAAGGGATTGAACCTGGGGTATAAGTTGCACTTGCAGAAATAAAGTCGAGGGGAAGATTGATTGGACTTACGTGACAAGGTCATGGACTGACATTTGGAGACATTATGCTCTAAACAATTTTTTAGACATTAAGTACATCTTCTTGAGGAAGAATAGAGTCTTGGGGTGAAGAAATAGTTTTGAAGAATTTGGTGTCGTCGGCGTAAATGGATAGGATTCAGTGTCTAATAATTCTTTCAAGATCGTGTATAGTTAAAGAAAGGGGACCCAGATGGATGATGGATGAGAAAGCTGACATACAACGAATGCAGTAGTAGCGGTTCTTCAAATAAGAGATATCCATTTTAATAATATGTCGTCAAAACAATGGAAAGATAATTTGAAAAGGATCAATTGATAAGACATTTTATCGAAAGCCTTAGCAAAATCTTCAGCAATAACATCGATTTCTTTACCATTTTCCACCATTTACCAGATAGTTGATCTACCTTTCAGAAACCCATGCTGACTGGGTGATATCAGTGGCTTGCACGGAAAGCTTAGAACTTAATATAAACAATTTTTGAACATTTTAGGTATGTGAGAAAGCTTAGCAATGGGACGGTAGTTGGTTACTTCATTCTTTGATCCTTTTTGTGAACCGGCGTTATGAAAGAGGTCTTCCAAATTTGGAGGAATTCCCCTTGTGTGAGGGACAGATGAAATAGGAAGGAAAGTGGGTGGAGGCAGCCTTTTTGAGAAATATTGCGGTAAATATTGACAGTCTTGCCCGGGTAAAAATTCTCCGGCAGGATCATTAACTATAGGAAAAAAGTGATAGTCATCTCGGAAAACAATATAAGAAGATGGGAGTTGCTCCTGGCTCTTTATGTCGGGGATCAGATAGGTTTCTGTAAAAGCATAGGCGTCAAAAAGGAGGCAATGAGATTTAGACAAAACTACTGGAGTTTTAGAGCGCAAGCCTCTTCCGTTTTGGTAGCAAAATGTAAGAGGGAGTTTGTTGCGTAGTGGAATAAGGCAAGATTTATTTCCGGCGAGGGCAGGTGAGAATCTTCCTCCAGACACTCTGAGGATCGCAAGCGCGTGCTCATAGTAGTATTAGATTCTTACTCACTAAAAACACCTCCCTTCTATGATTATGTTTAATACCGCAACTAAGTAAAACTTATCAACCAGCTTTTTCATCACAATATAAGCTCGTTTGGTTGGTGACTTTCCAATGAAAGATCCTACATTTTCCGCTTTTTTAGCGGTGTTTCAATTTATTGTGCCAGGTCCAGAGGTTATGTTCTTTGAAGACGGCGCAATAAATTTTGTTCGTCCAGAATTTCTAGGACTGTATTTTTAATATGCCCATTTAACCGGATCTTATGTTTTCTTGCGAAGTTTGTTAGAGTTGTATTCCATAAGTCCACACGGGTTTTAGCACCTGTTTATATAAAAGCAGCTTGTTTTCTACGCTAAGCTTGGAATATTTACCAAGTAGCCAGTACATTTCTCTGTATTTAGTTTCTAGTTCTTTACGTTTCTTTTCCACGTGCGTCTTCCATTTGAGCATCGAGTGTTATGCGAAAATATTTAGCGTCATTAGCAAACGGAATACAGACCGAGTTTATGTGGATGGGCAGGTGACTTATTTTTCTGTAAGTGAAGCTTACTTGCACAGATTTGGCCTCGTTGAGAGCGATTCGCCAGATCTTTGTCCAGTCATATACTATATTTAGAGCGCTTTGCTTGTTTTGCCGTTGATTCTTCTATTGTTTTTCCGACAGCTAAAATGGAAGTGTTGTCGGCAAAGGTTGTAAGAACAGTCCCCTCGACTTGTGGTATATGGTATATAAGAGATACAGGAGTGGACCGAGCTCATTTCCTTGCGGTACACCGGCCAATATATCTTTAAACTGTCCGTATCATTTCCGTATTTCTATTTCCGTATTTTCTATTTTCAAGACACTTAGTCAATATGTTTCAAATTTCGATGGCCGTAGTTTTAATTTTAAAACCTTGCGCGAAACCTTGTCAATGGTTTGTGAGACATCAAGGAATACGCTTGAGCAAATTTTTTTCTCTTCCAGGGCTTTTTCAATTACGTTGGTAATTCTATGCACCTGGTCAATAGTTGAATGCTTAATCCGAAATCAAAACTGATGGTGGGGCATAAGATTTTTGTCTTCAATAGTTGACATTAAACGTTTGAGCAGGATCCTCTCTAAAATGTTTGACAGGATCGTAAGGAGAGAAATCGGTCTATACAACTTTTTATCAATCGGAAGTGTACTTGGTTTTAGTACCATAATTACTTCTACAACTTTCCATTGGCACGGATCGTATTCTAGCCTAAAAGCCGCGTCAATGCTATGTAAAAGCTTAGTGAGTGCTTTTAAGGGCAGTATTTTAAGGTTATCAGGTCGTACCCCGGAGCTTTTTTCGGTTTTAAGTTCATTATAATATTTCTTAATTCAGAAAAAGTTGCGCTTGCTATTGTAAAGTTATCAGACACCCTTTCTGATATATTAGTGTAGTGTACTAGTATTGGCCCATCAAAGGGCTTAAAAATTTCTTCTAGATAATCCGCGAAGAGCTCCGCTTTCTCCTTATCATCCTTCGCCCATTCGTTGTTATCGATTGGTGGCGCTGAAGCCTTTGAATGCTTTCCAAAACGAGTAATTGGTTTCTTTTCCTACCGTTAAGTTTTCGACATACGTATTTACTCTACGCAATTTTTGTGGTTTCTTAGAGTCTCCTTGAGCAGATTACAAAATTTATTTAGACGTCTTTTATCCTGCGGAGCTCGAGTAAATTGCCATTTCTTGCGTACTTTCCTCTTTTCCCTTACCATTTCTTTTATCTCTGGCGGGTAACTTGTGCTATTTTTCGCCGTTTTTTGTCGTTGATGAGGTGTGTTGTTCCATGCAGCACATTGAACGATTTCCACGAAGCAGTCAACTTCGATTTTAAGTTCAAGTGATGATATTTTTGAGACGTTTAGTTACACGTTATGTTCGATTTCGTTCCTGAATCCTTCCCAATTGGTATTTCTTTCAGTTAGTGGAAGCGGTTCTTGTTTTTTAAAGAGTGTGTCACTCATTGTCAGTATGACTGGAGAACGGTCGGAGCAAAGATCGAAGCTTTCATCAAATTTTATATAATTGTTAGAAATTCCTTTAAAAACGAAAAAATCGACAAGATCGGGTATTTTCATTGTATCTGTCGACTTACCCGTCGAATGCAAGTCACAGTTGTGTTCCATACCAGCTTCATAGACCCATTTATCTTTTTGGGAAACACATCTTGAGCCCCAAAAAGTGTGTTCAGCATTAAAGTAGCCGCCAATTATAAAACCAGATCCAAGCAAAATAAATATTTTCTTGATAATATATTTTGTGACCTTGGATCGCGGAGGGAAGTAAATGACTGAAATGGTAAAGGAATTTCGTTCGGTTTTTACGCGTCTGGATGGAGATCAAGGCACTTGTTTTGGTTTTTCCTTCAAAGCAACCAGAGTCAGATTTGTCGTGATGATATGCGAAAAAAAGACGTATATTTTCGTATATCCTTTTATCGTTTAGCCTAGGGAGCAGATCAATTTGACGCTAGGTAGCGAAAGAAGATCGAAAATAGGGGCAGACCACTGCAACCGAGGAAGAAGGTGAGTTTGAAGCGGGATGTAAGATGTCCAACTCATTTTTGATTTGTGTAGGCGTATTGCCTTTCAAAAACAAGAATTTAATAACAGCTTGATACTCAATTTTTTCCATTTTCACAAAAAACACTCACATCGATTCACTCAAACGACTGTCAACTAAAAACTGCTCGTCCAAAATGACTGAAACTTCGGTAAGTAACTGTCAAATGATGCACAACTAGCATTCACTAGCTTTTATTGAAGAGCGCCGTTATCTTTACGTTGCGGTCGGAAACTTTTTAGCCACACCTCAGCAGTTGCATGGCGAAAATCCATGAATTGCAGTTTGAACTGATTGACCATCCTCCTTATTCACCAGATCTAGCCCCAAGCAACTTCTTTTTGTTCCTTCATCTAAAAACTGTGCTCGGAGGACAGAGATTTTCATCAAATGAGGAGGCAATCAGATCAATCACCTTCGCGAACAATTATTTAGCAGAGAAAAACGCCAAGTACTATTTGGACGGGTTAGAGAGATAGGAGCATCGCTGGGAGAAGTGTGTAGAATTACAAGGAGACTAACATACGTAGAAAAATAAAAAAAAAATTGAGAAAAAATGTCTTGTATCATTGTTTGGTCGGAAACTTTTCAGGCAACCCTCGTATTACCAATGTTGATATCTATCGAGGATTTAAGAAAAGACTTACTTTGTTGTACCCTGGCCCATGTTAATGGAAATTACTCTATTAGTACTAATGGTAGAAAGTTCGTTTAGGACTCCATTTTTAGAAGAAATACTGTTATAACTGCGTTTAAATAAGGGTGATATCTTGTTTAAGTCTCCACATATCCAATTTCTGAGCCAGTTCCATTTTTCTTGGCCATGCTAATTTTTATTTTGAGGTCACTTTTCTCCAGAAAATGCGTAATAAACATAATTAGTGAAATACATACCTCAATCCAATTATGGTGTTTATGTTTAAAAAAAATCTGTGAAAGTCAAAAGTCCTTTCAGTTTTATAAGCCAACACAGGATTTGTCTACTCCCCAAATTTCTGCTTGAAGACAATGCAGTCATCCAACGACTGAAGGTAATACTCTTACGAGTCACATCACTGAAAACATCTTAATTGCCATCCGTTTAAGTTTGCGTGCACTGTTTTGAATAGCATTAAAAGGCTTGGATGCATGGAAGTTAAAAGGCAGTACCTGCGGCTCAAATTAAAAAAATAAAATTTATTAGTGTCCTCATATGTCAGACGTGCATTTCGTTGCAGTTTCAATAATTTTCAAGAAAATACGAGTAGTTCGCAAATAAAGAAATTCAGTTCCTCTTTGTGTTAGTAACCCAATTAATCTAAAAAAATTTATTTGCTTTTAATTCACTGGTATCACATAAAACTCAAATATGTGAATATCAATATATCTCACTCCATGAAAGTATCGATTTCCTAAGTTTTATATTTGCACCTGGAATCGTGTCTAGTATCAACATAGATAGATATATTGCCATATACAACTGCACATCTGATAACCCTTTGCCACCTATGACTTCAATGTTTTGACCGATTGTGCATACGTGACACAGCCGGTTATTTTTCATTTTCGATTCAAGCCAAAAATTCCCTACTAAACCGTGGGTATTCGTTTCAGTATCATCAGAGTTTATCCCATACAATGGTCGCGCCATTGTTTTCTCTTATCTTTCACCAAAAACCATTTTGTTTCGCTTTGTTTTGTTTTGTGTTTTATTGTTTTTTTTTTTTTTTTCGATTTCAAATTTTAATCTCGATACCTGGAATCAACACCCCCGCCGATGTGATTTGAAATTTTCAATTCCAGGCAACCCTATTTGGCTGGCAGTCTTCCGGTTTCCGACTCTGATGGGCACATTTGATTTTATTGTCCCATTAATTGCCGATAGTGGCATTGCTCTTGCTCTATAGCAAACCAGGAAGAAGGGAATGGTATACTCGGAAATGCAAATAATCCTTTCCATAGCCCGGATAACAGTGACGAGTTGAGTATCAGATGTATGCTGGGTGGTCGTACTTAACTCTGAGACAAGAAAATCCTTTAAAACCTCTCTTCACCTAAATCATTTAAATTGTTTTCAAGCGTCACATCCAAACTGCAGCAAAGACAAACATCTATCTCTTTCCTCTTCTAATTTTTGGGAAATTCTCAAAGAAGGTCAAGCTGGCCAAAATGGAAAGTGAGTAGGGCGCAAGTGAATCCCATTTGAGATAAAAGATCTTATTTCAGGATTTGAGGTCGATAAATGTTAAACAATGATTCAGTGTTTCATAGGTCCACTGCGACGAAATCAAAAGGAACAAAAACAAAAAGGAAGAGGAATCTATACGGCTGAATAACCTCAAACAATTAGAAGGGATAATTCAATTTTATAAAAAAAAATTAAAAAGAAAATGGTAGAGAAAGAAAAAGCAATGCCGAAACGAAAACAGAAAAAGGGAAAGTTGTACAAAATAATTCGAAGACCGAAAATGTTGTCCGTAAATTCAATTTCATTTAATGGCGTAGCCGTGGCCCTTACAGATAATAGAAATATTTGATCCTTTTTATATATTGTTGGTTCATAGGAAGGATGGGTATATTTAAAGGAAAGGGGTAGTATAAGATAACGAAAGAGTAAGACTGGACTTAACTTATCGTTCCATATGTAAGAAGAGCTATCATCTAGCTTCAGACCATGTGAATACTCGTATACCACAACCTATGAATAGGCAAAGGAGTTTTAGAAAGGTTTACATCACTCACCCACCTCTTTAAATATGATTTTAAAACGAAATTTGATACCGAAAACAGATGGGCAAATCATCGTCCATGTGATCACTTGCCAATCGATAAAAAGCTAAATTCCAAGTCTGACTATCTTACGAGAAGTAATTGAATGCTGCATCTAGAATCTATTGAAAATGCTCAGTAAGCATAAGAAAATATCCATTGTTTAGACATTGTTTATACCAGCTAAAATTGTTTATTATTTTTAAGAACTTAACACTCAAGTTGGTGTGAACACACTTATAATAACTCGGCGTGGGCTAATTTTTTTGGAAAATAAGATAGAGAGAGAACGAAAGACGTTTAGACTCAGTGGTGACATCCAACATTTAAAGGTCAGGCTAAATGCTTAGTGGAAGTTGGGTTGTTGTTGTTTTCTAGTCACCTACTCACCTTACTTGATTTTAGTGAATTGAAAAAAATAATGTCATTCGGGTGATTCGAATACCGAACCTTCCGATTTGGCAACCAGTTTACTACCACTTGAGCCACGGTCACCCACTATCTAGAAGACGCACAAAAATAAATGAAGGGCACCAGACACGATGAATGCGACCCAAGGCTACGAATACACAATCTAGGTTAAGTATATACATCAAAAGACAATTACCGACTTAAAGGATGAGAAAAAAAAAACATATGATTCGAATATGATAGATGAGAAGCTCTTAGTTCACCTTGGTGAATTCCGTGACGACATTGACTTATGAAACAGTATAAATATTTGTTCGTCAAAAGCCTAACTAACTACAACCTTCGAAAGTTCTAGGACCTGGGACAGCTTACGAAAGTTTGTCACCCCAGACACTGAGAGACAAGAAGATTGGGCTACGGGTACAGGAAATAACACCTAGATCAAAAAGTTCAATAACCACCGTGCGGCGCTCTCATTGTTCCGATTTGAGGTTGGTTTTTTGTTAAGTTGGTAAATCTGTTGTTGACATTGGCTCTAAATCTTAGCGTCATAGCTTGACATTTGCAAAAGTTATGTAGCCAAGAGTACATCTATATCTGTGCCTGTTGGCGAATTTTTACAATTTTAGAAATGGATTTAAATTTGCAACAACGAACTTGTACGAGTATTAAATTTTGCTTAAAAAACGGTGTTTCGGCAACGATTCTCTAAAGAAATCATTCGTTTACCAGTGGCACGAGCGGTTCAAAAGTGGTCGTGAGTCTATCGAAGATGATGAACGCAGTGGCAGACCATCGACATCGAAAACCGATGAAAACATTGATGAAGTAAAAGAAATGTTAGTCAATAACCGCAAATTAACCATCAGGGAGATAGCGGAGGACTTGAACATTGCCTATGGATCCGTCCAAGAGATTTTGGTTAATGATTTGGTTTTCCGTCGTGTAGCAGCAAAGTTGGTGCCAAAAGACCTCAAATTCATGTAAAAAAGAGATCGTGTTGACGTGGCAAAAGAGATGATTTGCGAGGCTGAATCCGATCCCACATTCATCAAAAGGATCATTACTGGAGACGAGACGTGGCTTTATGAGTACGACACGCAATCCAGACATCAGACAAAAAAACCACTTCGTTTTCAGTCAAAAAAGAAGGCAATGCTCACGAATTTTATGGATTACAACGGTGTAGTGCATCATGAATTTTTGCCAGAAGGCCAGACAGTAAACAAAGAGTACTCGTATTATTTGGGTATTATGAGACGTTTGCGTGAAGCAATTCGCCGAAAGAGACCAGAATTGTGGGCAGAAAATGCGTGGATTTTGCACCATGATAACGCACCGTCGCACAGTGCCATCATTATTCGTAATTTTTTGACGAAAAATGCAACAAATACCATCCAACAGGCACCGAATTCACCTGATTTGGCTCCCTGTGACTTCATTCTGTTCAATCGAGTTAAAAAACCACTACAGGGAACGCGTTTCAGCAGCCGAGAGGAAGTAATGGAAAATTCGTAGGAAGCACTGTTGGACATACCGAAAACCGAATCTATAAAATGTTTCGAAGATTGGATCAGGCGCTGGCATAAGATTAAGTTACGACACAACAAAAAGCCCCGGATCTGCATGTGGAATGTTAGGTTCCTTAATAGGCCCCGTACAATCGAAAAACTAACGGAGGCCCAGAGTTGCTGTAAAGCAGATATTACCGCCATCTAGGAAATGCGATGGGAGGAGCCGGACAAAAAGGGGAATAAAAATAGCGACATCTACTACGGTGATTGTTATCGACGGCAAAAGTAGCTCGTATTTGGATGCGGGCTTAGGCAAGAAGTCTTGAATTTCCAACATGTTAAGGATAAATTTGCCAATATTAGCCTTACATATATGCGCGCACGCTCCAACATATGAGAAAGATGACCACACCAAAGATGGTTTCTACGAGCGTTGACATTAAAATTGTTCTCGGCGATATTAATGCAAAGCCGGAAAAAGAGGACTTCTTTAGTCGTACTGCCGGAAGGTGTAGTCTGCACGGCACTATCTCCAATAACGGATTCAGGCTAATGGAATTTGCGGTGGGTGGATGTCTGAACGTTCGGAGGGGCTAATATTGACTCTAACCCGGTTACCAATATCCCGAACATCGCAAAGACAAGATAATACTGTGTGGAAGTTCGACGTGGAACGGCTACAATTGCAAGATATAGCCAAATTCTTTTCCGATCGAGTGTCCCTCCAATAATGTCTTACGAGGTCCTACGCCGCCAGCATCAAAAAAGACTAGTGGCATTATTGCCAAAAGCCCATTAGTGCTGCCGCCCCTGATGTGCTGGATTTCCCTCGGGCACAAGCAAGGTGCATACAAAGCGGAGCTGTATAAATGGGCTAGAGCTACTCACGTGCTCTACCACCACTTGAAGAGGAGAGACGAACACCCGCCTCGCAGGAGGAAGAAGCATTGGAAGCACACAGTCGTGGAAATTGAGAAATGCTACCTCATGAATAGAATTCGGAAGTTTTACCAAAACGTAAAAAAAAAAATGTCATAGACGCAAACCCTGAACCGAAGCCTGTAGAGATGAACAACGAAACCTTGAAGTAGAGTCACAATCGATGTTAAGAATTTGGAAGGAGCATTTGTGTAGACCGTATAACGGTGATGATGAAACAAATACCCCTATCATGAAGAATGAACCTTTCAATCTGAACCATGTAGATCAACAATTCCGACTACCCGACCTGAATGAAGTGAAGATAGCCATTTCAAAGCTTAAGTCCAACAAGTTGCTGGGGCGGTCAGTCTGGCTGTCGAGCTTTTAAAACAGCAGGGCGATAACTTGGTAAGAAACATACACACACCCATCTGTAAAATATGTTCGGAGAAGAATGGAACCTCAGCAGTGTTTGTCGGGTCCCCAAGAGATGAGACCCTCTGAACTGCGCCAACTATAGAGGCATCAGTCTTCTTAGCATCGCGAATAAGATACTATTCGCCGGATTGTGTGAACCTGTTTGGTCAATATCAGTGTGGCTTTAGGCCAGTAAAGTCCATTATCGACCAAATATTCACACTATGGCACATCCTAGAAAAAAACATGAACTCTATATCGATACACACTAGCTATGTCGCGTATGACAGAATCTATAGAGACGAGCTACATGTATGTATAGAGCAATATCTAGTTTTGCCATCCCTACCAAACTCATCCGTCTGTGCTGGAAGGCGATGGAGAATGAACGCTGTTCCATCAAGGTAGCCATAGAACGTACCGAGACCTTTGAAGTCAAAAAAGGATTTAGGTAATTCGACGGGCTGTCATACGCTGTCTTTAACATTATTCTTGAATAAATAGTGCTAATCTCGAGACAGTACAAAAGACACAATCTTTTAAAACTTCGTCCAGTTACTCGTATACACCGATGATATTAACATAATCGGAAGAAAGCAGTGTCATGTCAGTGGCGGTTTCGTGAGTATCGAGATGGAAGCGGCGAAGATGAGTGTAACGGTTAACGAGTGCAAAACCAAATATATACCCTGTCAATCAGAAAGGACGACAGATATAAATTTGAGGTAGTTAAGGATTTTATCTACCTAGGCTCCGCTATTAATTTAGACGACGACATCAGCGCTGAGATCAAACGAAGAATAACTTTTGCCAATCGCTGCATCTTTGGCCTAAAAAGGCAATTGACTAGCAAAGCCCTCTCTTGAACAACAAAAGTTACCTTATATGAGACCTTAATAATTGCTCTATGTCGCGGTGTCATGGACTTTATCCAAAATGGATGAGGGTGGGCTTGAGAGGAAAATTCTTCCTGTGATTTTCGGTCCCGTCTGCATAGACGGTGAGTGGAGAGGGAGATACAACGACGAACTCCACGGGGTGTACAGCGACATCGACTTAGCCAAAAGAGTGAAGGTTCAACGACAGAGGTGACTGGTTCGAGTAGAGCGTATGGACACCTATGTTCCGGTCCGAAAAATCTTCGCATTTTTTTTTTATAATTTTCGGGCGTTCAAGGGATTTGAATACCCTTTAAATGCTTGCACCATAGTTATTATACATAAAATGCTCATAACTTTCATGTAACGTTGTATATTATATTTCTTACATGCAACTGGAATGCTTCTTAGAGTCTTGCGAGGTTCGCCAAATGTACGCACCTTGAACGACCTTTTTTTTGCGGTCATGAATTTGCTGATGAATAGATATCTTTTGTTTCTTCGGCTGACAGTCGTGGCATTTTCATTTCACAGTTGTCATTTCTTCTTCTCTTACATCGTTCAGACTTGCGATGCGTAGCTTCAAGCCGTATAAACGACGGCATTTAAGAGGAAAACGGGTATGCAGATATTCAGTCTTAGTACGACTGATTGAGGGGCTGGTGTTGCTAATAATAGCGTTTACATCGGCTAAAACAGAGTCGTTCCGGACTCGTAAATGTACAGATTTAACAGAATATCTTGCACGATCTTAAGAAGCAATGGATTTTGTTCACTGTCTTCACGCTGCGTATTGGACATCATCCTTTTATGTACATAATATGTATATACTACTGGGGTGCAATTTGAGGCTTTAATGACGGCCATATGAAACTTCTGCGAGCTAAATCAAACGCTTTTCGAAATTAAAAAAAGACAATGAAGCTCCTCGATATTTCTTCTTCATTACCCATAAGATTTAGAAGGTTATAATGATTAGGAAATAAGGAGTTCGGTAGCGGATTCCTCAAGTGAGTTGTTCCGCTCAGGAAAGTATCATAATATTTTAGAGTACGTCCGAAAGTAAGCTTGATTTTAAAGTGATGAACATTCATAGCGAGGTAAGTCTTATGGTTGCAGATTTGAAGACATGGAATTTCTGTTGAAAACAGCGAAAGATTAAGATAAAGCAAAAGAGGCTACGTCGGTGTTAGAGGAAAACATCGCCGCGAGCTCTGAGTTGTATCATACGGTGCAGAGAGGTCCTAGCAGTACTTGCCCTGGGCATTGTACTACGATATCCGGCAGATAAATGCCTCATATGCTGTGACCAAATCAAGCAGGGTTACTTCTTTCTTTCATTGCTGCAGATAATCTGAATAAGATAAGCTATTTGGCGGCATCGAATCTGTGGTTATTTTAGCATCATTGACACACGTAAGGAGATTGGTCTGTCCAAGAAGATGACAGCTGTAATCTCAATAAAAATGAACATTGCATTGGAAGACAAAGAAAAGTTTCTAACATTTTCAACAAACGAAATAAAAATCTTGTTCTATTTTTTTCCTCATTTTCTGCTCATATTGGAATACGACACGCTTAAGAAAGATGTTGTAGGCTTTTCTGACGCATTTGAACTTTTCACAGTTTTCCTTTGTTAGACCAAAAATATAGTTTCCTTACTCTGACTGTTTTCGTTTGGTTTGATACTCTTTTCTTGAGAGAAAGAGAATAGCGTTTATGATCATATCAGCAGCTACATCCACTTCGCTACTGAGAAGGAATAACGAACAATTAAAATTCCTAATTCTCGTTTTGCCTCTTAGGAATCTTTTATCTTACCAAAAATTGACTGATATGACACAACGGTCTGAAGAGCCTAGACTAGAACCTACTTAACACGGTGAGAAGTTCGAAAAATGTCCAACCAGTGGCGGTATGACTATCAACATCAGATATTCATGTGGGCTCATTTACAAGCTCGGCTTAATTGTTTTGCACAGTGAAGGTCTCAACACATCGTCCCCGCAGTGAAGCCAACCCCAAATTTTGTATGCTGAAATGCACCGCAACAATCATGGTTTTGTTTGCGGCTCCTGTAAATAAAGCAATAGTGGGTAGTTTGCACGTGGATGCTAAAAGCGCGGTGGGCGAAGAATAATGGAACTAATTCATATCCAGGCAGTTATAAATCTTTATGATCTGAGAGATAAGGGCAGAGATCTATCTGCGTTTAAATAAATACCAAAACACCTGGCCCGCTTCTATTTGGAATATCCACCCTGAAATGGATTACAATAGACAAATACAAAAAATACAGGCACCGACGATGTTAAGAAAAGCTATGAAGTGAAAATTTTGTCGTCTAACCGAATGGAATTGTTGTAGTTGCTACGCGATTATAGCTTGGAGAAATTGTGCACCAACCAAATTCACTATCATAACTATAATATTTGTTTTATTTTTTATATACACTGCACTACATTTGGTGTAGAGCATTCGCATATTGACACCCCCTTAAGCATATCCAATTTGGCGCCATCACATGAGCAACACCAAAATTTCATCAGCATTTGAAATTGCAAGCCTGGTTTCTAGATTTCAATAAATCAGTAGAAAATAATTAGCTTCTGTTGAACTGTGAATTGAAGACCGATTTTTTTATGAAACTGAATTTTCATACACTTACCTCACGCTTGGAAGTTTAATTTCTCTTTCAGGCACTCGAGATGAAGGTTCGAGTATATTGATTGTACATGTGCACTCGTCGGAAGAGCCAACCACATCTGCTCCACGGCAAGGTTAACATATTCGAAGAAATTAGACAAGACTTCGACAAGGGCTCAGCGACGTTTATTTTTTGTTTTTTTTATTCATTTTAGTCTTCATACTTAAAATTTCATGTAAATAGCATATGATATCAATAATCATTAATAAATATATGCAATACGAAAAAGAGATATTTATTTGATACATAATATAAGAAAAATAAATAAGATGCATTCTATTGGTTTGTTATATGTCTATTGATTTCGGGAAGCTCTTTGATAAGTTCAATCATAAAATACTCTGCTGGAAACTGAAAAACTTGTTTGGCCTCAAAGAGAGAGCTGTAAGTCTGATTCGCAACGAGTCATATCTGGAGGAAAGTCTCCAGCTCTCAAACCAATTCTACAATGGGTACTTAAGAGATCGTTTGTAGGACCGGTTTTGATGTGCTTATTTATCAATGACGTACCATTTGTTTGCGAAAATTTTTCAGTGCACCTCTATGCAGATGATCCACTAAACCAAGAAAATAGAACCATGTTAATATGAAATCTAACCCTAAACCTATTATTAAACCTAATTGTAAGATTGTAAGGCCAACTCTAACAATATAAAAACCAACTCCTAAAACAAACTCCTGATCCAAGCTGGAGTTTAAAAGTTGGGACATTACTTCTCTTCACTCCTTCTTCATTTTATTCATTCAGTCCCTTATACATAAAACGATCTTTCACCCCACCCTACCCAACTCCTAAACGTGTATCTTTTAATCTTGATCCTCCCTCCAGTCCTTTGAAAAACCTTACAACATTTCTTTATTCCACCCAAACAAAAACGGCTACATTCATTTCTATATTCTAAGCCCCTCTACATGTTTTACGCCAGATTCCCAACCTAATACCTCACCAACTTCTTTTTTAGACTCCATACATCCTCCAAACGCAAAATTAACCAAGCAACTTACCGATTCATGTCGGAGGATGGCCGACATGTTCCCTATCGATTAAGAGACCGCAGTTTATAGGATAATATTCGTTTATATCTCGCTTATCAACATGACCAGACGGATTCTGTCTATATCAATGATATAACGAAAACCAATGCCACGATTTCCATTCTATAAGAAGGCCTTTTCACTAATCATAATCATTAATCATCTACAACATCTTTTTATACGCTTTCATGAGCAATTAGATATGACTCCTGATGATGTGGCCGATGATATCCCTTCTTTTGCATCTCACGTGTATTTTCAAACGTATACTATACCTACAGAGAACACTGTCTGGTTTCAAAAACTACCATCGCTCCTAGCCAGCTGCTAAATCCTTTCCCGAAGCCTCACAAATATACGTCCCTTTATTATAAAAACTTAAGAGGATTACGAACTAAGATTTCTGCTTAATTCCCAGATTCTGTCCTACAATATTTTTGCCCTGACAGAAAACATTCTCATCCCTAATATTAAGAATAATGAATTATTTTCCCAAGACTTCGATTTACGAGTACACCGTGACGATGGTCTAGACAAAGAGCAGAATTTATATGACCGTGGTGTACTTACTACGAGTACACTCTCGTCTCGAGTCTAGGCCCTTTAAAAAGTTGTCCACTCAATTTGTTTGCTCTAGAATTCCTATTTGCAAGCGCAACCTATATATTTGTTGCTGCTATACTCATTCGCCCTCTCAACCAATTCAAGGTTACCAGCTAGCTGTTGATGCAATCGATTGTATTTTTAATGCTGCTGATCCCAACGACGTTGTTATTTTTGTAGGTGATTTTAATCTACCAAGTTTCTATGGATCCAGACTGACCAGTCCTTCTTTACTGCAACAAATCCAACCTCCGATAAAGAAAATCTTTTCATGGTCGGTATCAATTAAGTGGTGTCACCCATAATATTGGCAGACAACTCGACCTAGTCTTCGACATTGATACAGATAACTGCTTCGTTTTAAAAAATAGACATGTTCTCTCTAATTTGGATTGTCGCCTTTCTCTTACGCTGTCGTATGAGTATTCTTAAAGTTTTAATTTTCATAGGGCAAACTACGCCAAACCGAACATCCTCCTCAGTACGGGCAATTTTAACTTTCTCTAAGATAATCCTAACCTTACGGTTAGCAATGTTCTCGAAGCATTTTATACCAAAATTTTTAAATATATCTACCAATCTGTACCTTTTTAACCCAACCAACATCGCTCATCTTCATCACCCTGATATGACAAAGAGCTGCCCTCTCTTCGTAACAAGAGAAATAGCCACTGGTATACTTACTTAAAATCACTTAAAATTACTTAAAATGCCGATTTCTTTACCAGTCTGCCTAAATAAATTTCTCTATACTTTGCCCATGTCTCTATGATAACTATGTAAACCGAATGGACCACATTCTTATTTCCAAACCCAAAATCATTTAATCATCAATCAGTTAATTTTATTAACACTAAAAGTAAATCGTACAACTCATCTCTGAATTTTCGTAGGGTGATCCCGCAAACCTCTACGCATTTTTTTTTTATCCAAGCGTTCGCTATCCATACCCAAGAGCCCGACAACTCTTATTTTTCCTACTTAAATAGCTGAGTACAAACATCTTTGGAATCACTGTCTATAACTTTAGAGCCAGTTAAAGATAAAATAATAAACCTCAAAGAGGATTTATTCTGACTATTAATGATGTTGATTGAAAATTCATATATATCTGTGTATGCAGATGATATGAAAATCTTCAGACATATGTTATCTTCCTCAGACTGTCTACCACTGCAAGAAGATCTAGACAGATTTTGTAGCTGGTGTTAGAAAAATTTGCATGAGTTTAACGTCAATAAGTGTCAGGAAAATTACTTATACCCGTGAGTGCCCTCCTACTTTACCTCATTGCTATCTCATCTTTAATCTGCCTGTTTCCTTAGTGAATGAGTTGCGTGATTTAGGTATTATCTGTGATAAGGAACTCAATTTCCCTTCTCAGATTGATAAAATGATAAAAAAAAACCAACTCTGCCTTTGGCTTAATCAAACGCTGGTCTAAGAATTTCTCCAATCATTATATTACCAAATCTCTTTACATAACCTTTGTTAGGTTACTTCTTGAATATGCAAGCCAAGTTTGGTCACCACACTACAGAACTCACATCCTCCGGATGAAAGCTGTCAACGCAGGTTTTTACGATTTGCTTTACCTGGTCTTCCCTGGGATGATAGCCAAACCTTGCTACCATACGCTTATCGGCTGAAACTTATAAATTTACAACACCTGTCTACATGGCGAAAAGTTGCGGATATTCTCTTTATTCATCAGATATTAGTTGGTAATAATGATTGTATGAGTACTTCTTTACTTCAATTTTTTTGGGTAATTTTGGGTCTGTTCCACTTATCCTCAATCTTCATAGAATAAATTACGGACACCTTGATCCAATTTCTAAATTGCCTCATGAAGTTTACGATATTCTGCCACGCTTCGACTACCAGCGCAGCAAACTGTCCCTCAAGAACATTCTCCTTTCCACCTATGCCTTACGTCCTAATTTTCTTCAACCGCTCCCAACCTTTAATTGTTATCTTTGGTTTTAAGTATAATTGTTAGTTTAGTCTAGAATATGTTTGTACTCGTAATAAGTTTTAATAATTCTGTCCGGCTTTGCACAGGGCTTCAAATCAAATCAAATTAAATCAACTTCATTTGGCCTGATCATCAAATGATATTAGAGAACAAAGCTTCCGACTAAATGAGGAACTGAATCAAATATGGTACATAGGTGGTCGGTATTAAATGGTCTGTCCTTAAACCCAGATAAGTCGCAGTTCCTTCCTTCCTTATCAATCTGCTGCCATTTATATTGCTTGGCATATATTTAAAACATAAAATCTGTGGAATCAGTATTGGTATACCAATAAGTCTTGGCTATTCAATAAACTGCAATCTGTCGATCTATACTCATACCAACCTAGTTATTGACGGTGTTTACAGAAACCTTCATAAACTATGGGTATCTACTCGTATTAGTTCTACACCCACAGAAACTTATAACCTAAGCTGATGTTATATACTGCACCCTTGATTCATTTTCTAAGAGAAAGTTACAAGTGGCTTTCAATGATTCTGTGCCGATTGCCGGTATATCTATGGCCTCCGTATGCACAACCACATCTCCGCATATTCAAGAAACGTCCTTGGTAGCATTCTTCAAGATTTTATAAAAGCTAGAAACAGTTCAAATTATAAATAAGACAATCTCACGGTATCTTTTTAACAAACTCAACTTTTTCGGCCCGAAAAGCGCTTGCCTATTTTTCATATATACTGTCAAATTGTTGAGCATGTTATCACTTAGAATAAAAGCAATTTCTAGCACCGTGAACTTTAAGAGTGCAATCCTTCTTCACTTTTCAACAACCCCACTTCAAGAATAATTTTCTTTAATTCTCATTGTTTTACCCTCTCCTTTTTCAGCACTATTTATCTTTTTTTCTTGGTATGTTTTTCTACAATTTTCATTTCTTTCCTCTTTGCTTCCCGTCTTCCTAGATAAAAAAAAAATTTTTAGTTTTTAAGTTCTTGGTTATGAATTTATACATTTGTATTAGATACCTAAAGTGTCAAGTACTATAAAAGATTATAATCTTTGTATTGTACAAACCTTTATTTTTATTGAAGTTTACGGAGCAGACGGATATAAGTACAATGAACAGAATAGTTATGAGTACCAGATCAAGGCATTCTTGAAAATACAAGTGCGGAAAATGCTGTAGATACCAAAGTCAACAAGCTTCAAGTTTTGTTCAGCTTTTACAGGAGCAAAACATGATTCGAAAATTTATCTACCATTTCCGCAAGTATGGTGTCAGCGAAGATACCAAGGTACTTTGAGAACCTTGATATTCATTCGAGACATTTTAAAATGATAGCAATAAGAAAAACAACTTTTGAAATAGTATATTTTTATAAATAACCTTCCCATTCCCATCTCACAGTTCCGAAGAACTAAGTCCTTTTAGATAAGAAACGAACTGAGTCCTATTCAGAAAAGTTCGACTGTCCAAGTCCGACTACATAGTTGCGATTCAGACTGAAATCTGAAAATTCTTAACTAAAATCACCCTACAATCTAATCTATTTGTCTTACACGGTCTGTCAATACATACTTAAATTCTAATTCCTTTGCCCTACACAGGGGTATAATTAAATTTTCAATGCGAGTAGTATCTTGGAAGTTGGTTTCCAATTTGAATGCCTTCCACTTTGATCGAAAGTCCAAAACAGAAATGAATACAAACATTTCAATTAAACTAATTAAAGTAACAAAAAAAAAGTAAGTATAACTAAATAACGAGCTGAAGAATTTGTTTCATTTTATAATAAAAATAACAAAACTAGGGGCACTCGGCATGGACATCCTCCAGGTTGACAGTACAAATGAAACTCGGTCGACCGTCACTTCAAAATTAAGAGAGTAGCGTAGGTCTGTCCAAAAAATAAAATAAGTTGGGAATTATGCACATATCCACTTGATAAAGATATTTCCAATTACCTGCTTTGTACATATATGTATTCACTTTAGTACTTTGGTACCTACAATTTATGACAATCGGATTCCTGGTTTTAGGTTGCAGCGTTGTTGAATTGTACATCGGAAATGAGACAAGGGGAATATTTTAAAAAATAGAAAAAGAAAAAGATTAATAGTGAATTTTAAATGTTATTTTTTTAATGATGCTTTAAGAACACTCAGTTTCTTTTGTTCTAAATTAGCTTCTTTCTTTTACTTATCTTTTAAGGATTCCGCCACCCCTTTAACAAACTCTGCCTGTTGCTCCTGCTTGACTTGTGGATTTGCCAGCTTGCGGCCACCTTAGCAGCAATCGCTTATTTTTCTACACTTAATAGGGCCTCAAAATACCCAACAAGTGCAGAAATCCTTTTGTGAATGCTTTTTGTTCTTCACCCAATTTTCGTCTCATCGTATCTCCCACATGTTACTTTATTTATGTGGAATCGGCTTTTTGAAACACTCGCTAGCGTATTTGCTCAATGAAATGATAAGAGGCCAGTAGAGCTTTTTTGTTTCACTACATAGAGGCAAAGGCAGCCTGAAAAATTGCAACAACTAACGATACTCAACTATCGCATACTATCAAATTATAGACAGTGCGGCTTTGTGGAGATGGGTTGACATACTCGAATGACATGATTAAAAGTTTACAGATAATGATGGAGAAACATCGACAAGCTTCGAAAGTATTTGTTTATCGTTTTCATTAACAATTGTTAGACAGAGATCCCAGAGAAATTATTTGGACAGCGCTTGGATCTCAAAGTGCACCTGTGGACAAGGACAGCCACTCAAGCAGCTCCTAATAATTGAATAAAGGTGCGAGAAGGTAGCTACTTATGAGTCGTCATACTAAGACAAAATACTTGATACCGCTGACTCTAGAAGAAGCCACCGTGTTAACGTGCGAACAATTTAAACACTTAAGCTCTTTTGCTTACCACGTAAGAAAATGAAATTACGACGTCGCAAATAGCCTCAGTAATGGGTTGCGAATTCTCTGCAGTATTTTGTTCCAGGAAAATGCACAAATGATGAAAAATGAAAACATCTGATGAACCAACTACTTAATGACCTCGGATAAAAATGAATTTTCTGTTTCTGACACTTGCAAAAGCTTAGAGGACAACAACTTTCGAATATGCAAGTGGAATATTCGTAAGCTTAATAGGTCACGGCAAGAAGACCCGTATGTGGCTGTAGAGATGAAAAAGGAAATGTTGAAGTAGAGTCACAGTCGGTGTTGAGAATATTTCTGCAGTTTGTATAACAGCGAAGAAGCACAGCATGCCACCATCAGGCAGAATAGACCACTCAACTTAGACGATGACAGTCAAAACTTCCGCCCGCCTAACCAAAATGAAGTAAAGATAGCTGACATCAAAAAAAGCTGCTTGAAGTGACTTTGTGGAGGGCATACAGTAAATCGTTTCTCAGATTTGGTCAGAAGAGTATACGCTGGATGAAAAGAATCTCAGCATAGCTTTGCCGATCCACTAAGATGGAGACCCCCACAACGCTAAATATAGAAGCATAAGTCTCCTCAACATCGCATACAAGTTTTTATCTGCCATATTATGCCAACAACCCGATTGTCCCCAATCAGTCCTTTCAGTGGAAAATCCACAATCGACAAAATCTTCACATTACGGCAAATCCTGGAAAAACCTCAAGAAGTCGAAATCGATACCCACCATCTTTTCATCGATTTTAAGGCCACATATAACAGCATTTATAGAGACTAGTTATATATAGCCATTGACGCTCGCTGCTTCTTCAAAGTCGATAACGAGTTAACCGAGACCTTTGATGCCAAAAAGGTTTTAGATAAGGTGACGCGCTGTCATGTGACTTCTTTAACATCTTACTGGTAGGAATTGTGCGGAACTCATAAGCGAACATTGGAGGCATAATCTTTCAAAAGTTTGTACAACTGCTAGCGTATGCTTATGATATCGACATAAGCGGGCTATAATCGATGCGTTAGTTGGTATTCAAATCAACGCTGCCAAAATGGGTTTAGCGATAAATGAGTACAGAACTAAGTATATGTTGTCAACAAAGAGGGACACAACACATCCACGTATTGTACAGGTCGTCACAGTCGATTCCTATAACATCGAGGTACCAAGGCATTTTGCCTACTTTAACTCTGCAATAAATTTTGCCAGCAACAGGTCAGCAGAAATAAAACGAAGAATCACTCTTGCCAATCGCTGTTTTTTTAGGCTAAGAAGGTAAATGAGTATTAAGACCGTATCCTAGAAAAACTAAGGAGAATCTATATCCTACTTTATGGCGTTGAAACATCTATTGAAAGCGAATGAAGATATACTTAGTCGTTTCGAGAGATAAATCTGTCGAAAAATATTCGGTCCTCTTTGCGTTGACGGGCTTACGAGCTGTACAGCGATATCTAGTTAGAAAATTGCGCATCAACGCCTCTAACGCGGAGGTGAGGAAGGCCTCACCTTAGGTTGCGCTCACAGGTAGAAGGGAACCCCAACCGGCTTGGAGTGTGCACCTGGAAGCAGTTAGCTAAAGAGCGGGCTCACTGGGGAGGCGACTTTCTACCAAAGTCAGGTTGTTAGTAACTAAAGATTCTCTTCAGAGTATTGTAGAACATAGATTAACCGACATACAAATATTATCACCTTTATATTAAAAACTCTACTTCTTAGAGCACATTCTTACATTCTTTAAAGCGATCTCTGTTTATTGCTCTTTTAACAATTGAGTTTCTGGACGCACTACCTTCATTTCAAGAAATGCAAGAAGTAATCGGTAAATCAATAACAATTTAAGCTCCAGGAGTTTAACGTATCCCATTCGAACTTAATAAAAATTATAAATCTGAATTGGTTTACGTATTAATATTAGAGTTATGTAGATCGAATTTTTGAAATGGCTACAGCTCCTGTGAGTCTATTAAATTAAATCTTTTTTAAACACCTCTACAAAATTTTTTGCTAGTTTCCACAGTGAGTTAAAAAAAAAATTTTATCAGGGCTTCAGAGTTCAAGCTGCTTTTAGAAAAAAAAAAATGTTTGCTGAAATTTATTAATAACATAGAAGGACAGGGCTTGAACTTTTTTTTTGTTGACAGTCAAAATTTCACTCCACAGCGCGCTCGTCTCTACAATATTTTACAAACAAATTCCCTCACTGATGTACGAGGGTGTCGCTGCCTTGCATACTTATAACGGTATACAGGTTTTATTTTTGGTTTTTTTTTTGATTAATGATAAAGACTACAGGCGAATATTGCATGCTGTGGAACTTTTACGTTAATATGGAGCAATTTAAAAGTCTAGAGATCAGAGATGGAGTTGAAAAACGGGCGCATTGTGCTGATGTTATTAAAAATGTACGCTCAAACAATTATCTGGGTGTTCTGATAATAAATGTAAAATTAAATATCATCAAATATTTGAAGGCGAAATTATTTGAACTGCAGCATCAATCGTTTATTACCGTCCTTAACCAGCAGTGGATAAATGTCTATGATTTTTCTGACACGAATTTTCAATTACCCAGTCGAATATTAATTTACTTGTTATATATAGAAATTTAAATTCTTACAAGTTTTTAAAAAAGACAGGCGAAAATTGTACTAACCCATATTTTGACAACAAAAACCCTTATTATGAGTAAATTGATAAAACGAGCATCCTCATGTTGCTTATACCTAAACATTAGACCTGATATAGGGCGTTCACTAATCAGAAGCCATTTTAATAAAATGCTTACTTCGTCTTCAGTAAGTCGATTTTGGCACGCGCTGTGTGGGAAGTGATACCGTCCTATTACAACCACATATCATCCATGCTTTCCAGCTCCAATACAAGTATACTCAAAAAATATTGGTTAACATAGAGCGGAACCGGTCTCCGTTGACTGTGACCGACTCGCCAACATTGTCTCAAAAGAACACCACCCGGCATGAAAACTACACCAAAGAGCCAACTTTTTCGTACATAGCACCAATATGGTGTGAGGACGATTTTTCGTTGAAAATCCTAATGTTCTTTAAGTTAACACTCTTAGCATAGTCGTAACTGACAATGAATTGATAAAAGATTAGGATGATTGGTTAGCGTTGTAGAAACGTTTGATTAAATGGAAAATAATCTAACATTATATTGCTAACATAGGTCCAAAAATGGTATGCATGTGTTCCGAGTAACTGACTTAGTTAGATGGCGCTGCAGTCCGGGGTGGGTCAAGGCCTCAGCTAATATGCCTCTGCAACTGGCGCGGTCTTTTGCCAGCTGCCTCCAGTTGCGCAAACAAAATTGGCTGAAGGCCCCTTCCATTTGTTCGCGTCAACTAAAATGAGGCCATCCGCTAAAGCATTATGCCTTTTTGTGGGAGAGAAAAATTCTCTGGACCAGGACGATGGAATCCATTCGCTCAAGATGATCTAGCCATCTAAACAGGTTTATCCGAACTTTTCTGACAAGGTCATTATCACTGTACAGGGCGTACAGTTCGCTGTTGAAACGTCTCTTCCATTCTCCATTGATGCAAGTGGGACCGAAAATTATCCGAAGGATTTTTTTATCGAATCACCCAGGATCATTTGTATAATACCTTTTTGGTTGCTTTACTACTGAATTACCTTCTAAGCCCAAAGAAGCAGCAACTAGAAAGAGTGATTTTTCGCCTGATTTCCAGGCTGGTGTCTTCGTCGAAGCTAATAGCGGAGCTAGGGTAAGAGCCCTTACTATGTTCCTCCACATTGGAGCTACCTATCGTGAAGTTTTGTTCTACGCGTCTATGTGATGGGCCCACACAATTTGTCGATTTTTATCCAATAGTCACAAACGCTCTATTGACAGATTATTGTATTCTTCCCATAATGTCGTGCAAGTAACTGCACGGACTTTTTAAAGAGTTGGGGCTCTGGAGTTGATTTGTGAACTTCGCACAACTTCATCAAGAACATACTTATTTAATGTTGCGCTTCACTCTAGGCTTGAGCTGAGCCTTAACCAACAAGGATCTCCAGCCTTCTCGATCTTTAGCTAGCTGCCTCCGGTTTCGCAAGCCAAGTTGGTTGAGGTCCCCTTCCACTTGCTTGCGCCACCTGAGTCGTCGTCTTCATCGGGCTGCTCCTCGGGGTCGGATTCGATGACTTTTTCGGACCGGGTGGCCATGGCTCAAGTGGTGGTGGACTAGTTTCCAAATCGGAAGGTTCGGTTGGGTTCAAATCCCAACCTCGTCCGAACAACATACATTTTTTTCAATTAACGAAAAGCGAGTAAGATTAGTATTTGACTAGAAATCAACAAGAAGCCAGCTTCCACTAAGAATTTAGTCTCTAGTTGGGTGCGACCCATGGAGCGAAACAACCCCTGAGCCTCTCTCTATCCCATTTTCAAGAAAACTTAACACATGCTGCGGCATTATAATTGTTAATTTCTTAAAAATTAAAAAAAAAAAAACCGGAACATTGGTGTGCATCCATTCTACATGACCTAGCCATATCAATCGTTGGACCTTCACTCTTCTGGCTACGTCAATCTCGCTGTACAGTTCGTCGTTGTACATCCTCCTCCACTCACAGTCTACGCAGACAGGACTGACAATTTTCCTCTCGAAGCAGCCAAGAGCACCCTCATCCATTTTTGATAAAGTCCATGCTTTTGCGCATGGTCATATAATAATAGGGTCACTTTTGTTGTTCGAGAGACGGTTTTCTAGTCAATTGCCTTCTTAACCCAAAGAAGTAGCGATGGGCAACAATTATTCTTCATTTGAACTCAGCGCTGCACTGGTGTCGTTGTATGATTGATAGCGGAGTCTAGGTAGCCAAAATCCTTAACTACCTCAAAGTCATATCTGCCGAGGGTGATGTCCTGTCCAAGACATCGGTATTTGGTGTCCCTTCTTGTTGACAGCATATACTTGGTTTTGCCCTCATTTACCGTTAAACCTACCTTTGCCGCTTGCGTAACTCGGCTTCCGCTAATTGTGGTTATTGTGTTGGCGCGTATGGTTTGCAGCACTCTTTCAAAAATGAGAGTAAATCGCATGATAGCGCGCCGTCTTGTCTAAGTGCTTTTTTGACATCAAAGGTCACGGTGAGTTCTATGTCGACCTAGATGAAGCAGCGTACATTTCCATCGTCATCCTGCACAAACGGATAAGTTTAGCAGGAATGCCAAACCCTGACACTACTATGTATAGCTCATCTCATAGAGCTGTCATACGCGATTTTAAAATTGAGGAATATGTAGTGTGTATCGATTTATTATGTGTGAATATCTGGACGATGGTGGACTCTCCTGGCATAAAGCCCCTCGAAGTGGTTCGGTGACTTTTGGGCCATATGGATATCCACATCCGTATCTGGTCTGAGTAAGAGGTGATGGCGTAGAAGCGGTACTTCCCCACTCTTTTAGCAAAGGTGTTATCTTAATCTGGCTTGGTAATAAAATCGCAAAGGACGACTTCCCATCATATTTAGGATATTTTTAGAGGAGCTCGTAAAAGTAGTTTTTGGTAAGGTCGTCCTCCTCCTCCTGTCGGGGCGTAGGTATAAATTATGTTGGTGAATTTACTCTTTATGCAAATCGTTCGCTTACGCTTACATGCCAGAAGTTCAAGACTTGTTTGTTACATTGACCATAGTAAATATCACAGTTTTTCATCCTCTTTTGATCCACTCCATGCCATCGCACTTTTTGGATGCCAATTATATCTACTTTGTAGTAGTAGTGCAGGTCTAGAGATCATTGTCCTTTATTCGTTTGACAGGTCCGTCAACATTGTCATAGCATCCTAAGCTATTAGCTGGTTCGTTAGAATTTTGTTATCTCTTTCGTGTGAGGTTGTAACTCCGATGTTGTTTGCCAAGAACGCAATTGCAGTTTTAGCAAGAGTAAGCATTTACTCATATTCTTACCGATGACCACCTCTAAAAGATAAAGCAGCCACTACACTATATACTTTCCCGTTTTAAGAAAAGGAACCTTTCCCAGAGGAAAAACTGAGCTATCAACATTAGAAGTTGCTGTGCAGAAGAATGTGATTCTGAGTTATTGGTGATACTACAAGCATAATGAAACGCAAATGCTGATTATTATTGGATTTATTAGAACACATAAATTCAGCCTGAACATCCATGTGGGTGTAGTCTTTCACAACGACACGGCAAGACCACATTTTACAAGGAAAATCATCTCAGAAATTGATAAGCTGGGTTGTGATATTTTACCTTGGCCACCATATTCTCTTTATATTGAGTTCTATTCCGATCTCTATAAAATAATCATTGTGAAAATGGGTATTTCGATTTTGAAGTTATGCAAATGCTAGTAAAACACTTTCACAACGCGAAAGGACCAGAACTTTTTATGCAACTGATTGAAAATGCTGCCAAAACGCTGGCAAAATAGTTTTAACAAATAATATATGTAAATTACATTTTTGAATATTTGTTAAATAAAATATTAAAAATAAATCGTTTTGTTCTCTTTATTTAAAACCGATGGAATTTTCGCTCACACCATATACGTATCTTCTCGTTGCGAAATATTTTTTGATCTATCTGACATTTGCAACTATTCATATACACACATCACGTGAGAAAAACTCATTAAATTTGATAATCAATTTTAAATCGAAAATTGCAACGACTATTCTTATTCCTCTCCAATTGATCCGCTTTAAAATTATTGTAGTTTAACAATTCGTACTTCCAACTCAACCCGATTTCGGGTAAATTTAATTTTTCATCAAGACTTTTGAAAATTCAACAAAGTTGTAGATTCCGCCAGTATACTGAGAGTTGGTTGGGCAATACCTGTCTAAATAACTCCACATCCGTGGGTTAAACAAAATCAATAGAACCGTTGATGTTGAAGTTTATTTTTTTATCGTTTTATCGCCCTAAGCCATGAGCAGGGATTGATTTATGAACTTTTAACCAAGCAAAGTTGGTTAGGCTGTAAAAAAGTTCCAACTTTTATTTATTTATTTTTTGTATCATTTATTTATTCTTTACTGCTTCCTGTTTAGATCGGATTGTTAGATTAAAAGGGGTTGAGGTAAAAGGCAATTTATTGCGGTGATGATGGAAGGAAGGAAGGACCATAATGTGATAAAAATATGCAAATATTTTATTATTTATAGAGATGACTAATGGAAGATATTGTATATACATAGCTGCGATTAATAATAGAAAAACACGAAATTTTTAAATAACATACTGAACAATTTATTTTTTCTTATTCATCATGCAAATGTAAATACATCTACAGGATGTCTGGAAGCTTTGCATTAAATTGGCACCAAGAAAAGTCGCCCTCCTGTCTTTTTGGTTTGGATGGCTAAAAATTGATAGTTCAAACAACAGCTTTAAATAACATGGAATACGCAGACTTGATCTTAAGCAACTGTGGGTGATTGAATAAGCAGATGATAAAAAGCCGAAGATCGCCAAAGGACGATTGCAAATAACGATATCAGCAGAGTACTGGAAGACATTGCAAAAGCTTCTAAGAACTTAACGTAACAAAATGAGCGGGTAAATACTTCACGTACGAGTATGCATGAAACATCCTTACTATGTGTGGGTGTCTTATCGCAACAGCTTGGCTTAAGAATCAAAGATGGATTCTGTAAATTATCTTGATAAGTTGTCGAAAGGCGTCCAAATTAGATATTTAGTGTATTATCAATATGGGTGTAACCGCACAAGGTTATACTTCAGGTGGTACTCGCAATAACGATAAAACATTCACAATCCTTTCGACCTCGACTCGGTACTCGTTCTAGAGGCCCTAAATTCCGTTGATGTAGGCGCTGAACGAGGAGTAGCAACTCTTCTGGTGTGGATCTTTCTAGGACAAACTCGGTAGATTGGGCTGAATTCATGTAGAAAGTGTCGGAGGCGTTCAGCACATTACGATTACGCTCTATCAAAATTTACATCTGTTTAGTTAGAGTGCTGTATTTGATGGTTTGTACTGGGAAACCGAGAAGGTTAAACGGGCTGCAGAAGAGGCATATTTTGAAGAGCTACATCAAGGCGGGCAGAAGGCGTGCTCCAGCCGTAGCATAAAAAAGAAACAGATCGGCGAAAATGCCACCCACTGAAACTAATAAAGCTCATGGAACTGAAACTAACATACATCCTTTTCTTCCGTCGTGAACAGGGCTTAGATGGATTTTCTCTCACACTATGAATTCTGATACCCGGGGGATATAACTTATCATACCATATTACTGAAGAATGCTTCTTGAAGCAAAAGCAGAAGCAATGTGCGATATTTCCTGCTCAAGCATGAACTTGGTAAACCATCAAAACTCTTCCGGAAACAGTAGTTAAGGTCCTCAAAAGATAGAAATCAGTCAGACTGACCACACACAGACAATTTAATGACTCCTACATTAAGTCGAAAGCAGAGGCTTTCAGTCTTATGTTCGATACTCACTTCTCGGGCAACTAGTTTGGAACCGGTTTACATCTAGCTCCTAGTACCTGGACTGGAAGTGCAGTCCTGCTAAAAGTTGGTCGAGGTTTTGTCTACATATGATGGCTTTCTTCTCTCGAAATTTTAATTTTGGTAGGGGAGACATTTCCTTAAGGGGTTGGGGTAGGGGGTATTCTTCTTGTCATTCTTATCGGCTAATAGTCTTAGTACGGAACTTACCCTTCCTCAAAGTCAAACATATGCTCCATTTCACTTGTACAATTCAAAATTATGAGTTCTAATGTGTTACACAGTTCAGGAGTTTTGTGCCTCAACCATTGTAGATATTGCCTTTAAATTTTCTGGGCAGTTCTACTAAGGAATTTACAAGGCCTCCATCCTCTCCAAATCTAGCATTAAGATCCCCTATAATTGTAATAATCGCTATAAAATGGTATAATTTTTTCCACATTTCAAAATGCTCCCAATTGCTGCAATTGGTAAAGGCTGGTACGATTCAAAAAAGTTTTTCAATCCACTGTGCCAAAATCAAAAACGATTCCATTCAATGTTTTTTTAAATTCAAAAAGGCAACCTATACTTGATCTCCCTCTATCGTGTACTCTGTTCGCTGGTATTCATTTAAAGCTGAAATTTCAAAATCTTTTCTCAAAGAAGCTAAATTTATTTGCAGTTGCAAACATTTCAAATAAATATATGATCTCAAATTCATTAATAAAATATGTACAGTGAAATCTGCCTATTTATTCATCATACTTATTCAATACGTTGAGTAAACCTTTATTGCAAATCGAGTTGCAGAAATTCAATCCATCTCAAACCTAAACTTATGGAGGCATGTCCGTTCAAAGTTTAACTCTACTGACATAGTCTTTCATGGTGCTTACCCTTGAGATTTACTTCAATCAACTCTGTGGCCTTCTGGCCCGTGGTATCTCGAATCTCTAGAATCTAAATAGCCAATTCAAAATGCTTACATGCGGCACAATTGGATGACAATACAACAACAACAAATAAGGAAGGTTGGGTAGTTGACTCCAAATGAATTACAGGATTCACTTAGTAGTATCATCTGGACTATTCAGCAAGAATGCTTTCCGCACGAGATTCATTTAATAAGGGAGAAAAAACCTATTAAGAACCTTTATTGACTCTAAGGAAATTCTGCGTGTAGGTGGCAGAATAAGTAATTCTGACTTGGATTATGATGCAAAGCATCTAATTCTACTGCCAAAGAATCATGTTTTCACCGAAGATCTGATATGCTATTTCCACCATAAATACTTGCATGTTGGTCCACTAATATTTCTAAGCATAATTCGGGAGCACTTTTAGCCAAGGTAATCTTCAAAAGGATCCTTCATAAATATACCCTCCTCAAAGGAGGACATTAAATATGAGACTTAACAGCAGAAAGAGTTCAGCCGTGTCCTGCTTTCTTGACTGTTGGAGTAGATGTCTGTTACCCATTCCACATCCACTTTCGTCCGCGAAGCACATCACATCACATCACATCAAGGGCTATGTGGCGGTATTCGTGTGCTGTTCTACGCGAGCGGTGTCGAAGACCTCTCAACTGTGGCATTTTGATCAGCACCGAAAAGATTTATTGGTTTCCGTGGATACACTACTACAATTTATAGTAATAATGCCACTAATTTCATTGGAGAGTGTACGCCTTGCTTCAAAATCCTAAGAATCACAGCGAGATAGTGTGCAATTGTGCTGCTGATAACATAAAGTGGAAAACGATTCCACCGCGTTACCCTCACTTAGGTGACCTGTGGGAAGCGGCATTAAAATTTGCGAAATTCCATATGAAGCGCATATTGCAAAGCGCAACGCTAACATTTCAAGAGCTGAATACTATCGCCATTCAAATTGTGTCTATATTAAATTCACGCCCGATTACCCCACTTTCTGAGAACCCATCTGATTTTAATGCATTAACTCCAAGTCATTTTCTTATACTCGTAGATAGTCCACTAGCATGCTTGTCGGAACCAGACGTTACTAAAGTCAAAAATACAAATGTACTAAGCCGTTTCCAAAAACTGCAATGATATTTTCGACAATTTTGTAACCGCTGGTCAAGAGAATGTCTTCTAGATTTGCGACACTTGCGATACTTAACCCTCAGATCAGCTATATTAGCAACAAGGTCCATAGGGACGTACAAGCAATTGTGTACAATTTTTTAAGAATTTTACGGTATTATCATTATACGCTTGTTCCTAATGGTCTTTTTTATTAACTTATAGTTCTTTTTAGTCCGAAAACGTACTTTGTACCGAAAAGTAATACAAAATAAACAAAAAATTTATAGGTTAAGTAATTAACATACATATTTGTTAAGTATTTATGTTGGCTGTGTAGCTAGTGCAGCAGTGCAGGTTTGGAACCGGTTTAAAAGTGTTGAGTGTTCAGCACAAACCGCGTTATTGCAGCTACAACAATACGCTCGGGTTTTCCGCTGGCGTTTGTACTCTGCACGACATAAGTGGCATGATGACTGATTTGTACGCGGTGCAAATGAAGGAGCGTGGCTTTCACTTCAGCTTACCACAACATCAAATGCTTCCATAGCATTTCGAATTTTGGGATAGCACGTTATTCGTAGATTGGTGGCACGTTCTTCAATGTTTGAAATTGCCAATTCGCTCGTCAATATTTTCAAAAATGATCGTCGTTTTTTTGATTTTTGCACTGGATTAATTTCATCGTATATTAGAAATGAGGCCAAGGCAGCAATATCGATCATATTGCAGAACATTGCAAGCGACCAAAGATTTGTTGAACATTTGCATAAATAATTGACAGGCATGGTATCCAACCCAGATTTATGGGTATTGTAGTCCAGTATATCAATTGGCTTTAGCTTATCGTTTGCATTATCTACATAACAATATACATAACAATAACAGCAGCACATATGAGCACAATGAAACTTTGCCTTCGAAGAATCCAACAGGAGGCGAAGGTTTTCTTAAAAACTTGGGTGGAACGTACTGTTCCAACATAGGCAGTTTTTCGTCTTATCCATATTTCTGCCAAATCCAATGTTGAGAAGAAATTGTCGGCATATATTGTCCGGCCGGTATCAAGGTATTTTTCAGCTAATCGGCATACGATCCGGAATCTTTCCACCATAAATTAAACCGTTGAGGAGGTAGTAGGACTTCAAATCACACAAGCACCACACCTTTATTCCATACTTAGCTGGCTTAGACGGCATGTATTGCTTGAAACGTGTCCGCCCTTGATAAGGAAAAAGTTGTTCGTCCGCTGCTGCCCAATTAGCTTGCAGTATAAGCCATAAATCACCAATGGCAGCAGTTTTGCTGATGAGTAATCTCTCCGGCCGTGTTATTGCATTATCAAAGCGAATAAATTTTATTATTTATATGAAACGGTTATATGATAACGCGGCTTTATAATATATTGGAGCATGTCTTGGCAGGCTCGCTGTTTGACTTGCACATACCAGCATCAAACTCTTTTAGTGTCAACTGTTTGTATTGTTTCTGCTTTGTTGGATGTGCTTCATTCCATGTAACAATTACCTGCTTGGCTTTCCGATTCGTTTCTCGAATGATGATGTGCGCCATATCTTCGGTGATTAAAGATCGAAAGATGGTAAATGGATCATGAACCAAGTTTTTTAATGGCCTTGGCTTGCTTCTTGTGTAATAGACAATATTATGAAGACGAATGCGACAACTCGTTGGTGGATCTTTGAACCATTTTGTGGCATTATTGGAAATAAAATGGGCAGCATCAGCCTAAACCTGATGACGAGCAGTAGTGGCAGTAGCAGCTTCGGCACGAAGCTTTTCCATCCCACCATCGTCGTCTTCATCGAACTCATCATCATCCAATTCCACATTCACTTGGTTTTCGATATCAGACACATCAATAGCACCTTCTGGATAATTTGTCAGCTCAGCGTCACCATCACATCCGAAAAGATCAACTTCATTATCACTCATTTCATTCATAAATGCAGTATAATTACCAATAACTTTTCAAGAACAAAATTAATTAGTAACACTTTTTAATTTTATATCCCAAAAACTTCACAGTAGCGATACTTTCTTACAAAACGATAGTCTCAGAAAGCTCATCCTTTTTTTAGGCGAAAAAATGAGAACAATAAATTATTTTCTTAGAATAATCACCAACGGATACACTAATGCTGCCTGCGATACTGCACATGGTTAGTAAACAACCGAGAATACATGGTTATTACAACCTTTTTCCTACTAATCATATTATTGGCCATACGACATAGAAAGCATGGTATAGTTCATATACCTATATTATATACCATAAAAAAAATTATTGTATAGCCCAATTCATATGTACATACATGTTTGTTAACCCTTCTTTCTTATGTATATATTATAGAACACAGTAAGCATCAAGGTTCTAAACATTTGCAGAAAAAGGTTTGTGAGCATTCAAAAAATCAAAAGCCCCTAGGGACCTTCTCGCTAATCGGAATGTTAAACAAGGTGATATAGTATTCATGGTTGATGACAATGCTGGAAGCTTGGGTCATTTCTGCAGATGCACCCTGTTAAGGGTGGCATCGTTCGTGCAGTTTCCATAAAAACACCAAATGGAATAACGCAACGAGCAACAATAGAAATAAGAAAACTTCCTGTTTGTGCTGACGGATCTACATCCGCTCAAGGCGAGGTGGATATTCAGTGAAATATGCATATCTATTTATCATACATTTAATACGTTTCTTTCATTCATTCATTGTCAAAATCGAAATACATTAAGCTAAAATTGTATCTGTGATAATTAAAAATATTGTTTATAACCCGATATGATTACCATTGAACAAATCAACTAAAATATTCCATTGTACTAAGATATGGTACATCAATTTTCTTTCATCCTTTTTCTCATCGTCTTTGAGGAAACATCACACTCGGTAGATCGTATCTATGCATAATAAAATATCTTAAGTTTTTTTTAATCTAATTGTTTTATTTAATTCTAATTTGAAAAGATTAAAAAATATATAACAAATTCCTGAATAATAACTAATTTACTAGGCCTGATATATTATAAGAGAGCATTCTATTGTATATTTAACCAAAATCTTTTTTAATATTGGTTTTCTGTAAGCTTCCTATTCTGCAATGCATGCTCAAGAGTTCTTATATTTACTCGTACATACTCCTACATTTGATTTCTAATATGGTTTTCGTTGTTTATTAGGTTCTCTATGTAAGTGATGATCGCCTCGAATTTACCGAAAGCAACATTTGGAGCGATGTACATACATACGTAAATCTACAATTTTCTATGCATTCATACTCGTATTAACGAAAAATAGGCGGTTATAGGCTAGCTTAGGTTATTGTGGCAGTCAACATCTGGTAGATTAACTTAGGCCAGCGAAATTGGTGATACCGCAGAATCTCAATGTCTTCAAAGTGAAGAGTAGAAATTTATTTAAATTTGCTTATATGCAATTGAGAAGTTGTAATTAGGAGTCGAACCATTTGACGTGAAGCAGAAGAACCTTCTGACCGTTGTTTCTTGAATAGTTCATCAAGGTTTTGAACATAAAATCACCGAGATGAGTTTTATATGAAAGGTGGCTGCAGATATCTGCTCCTGCAAAAATTGTCATAACGGTTTATCCATGTGTGCCAATTATATAAGCTCTTATGTTGATGCCAACTAGAATGTCAAGACGAAAATTGCCACAGATAAGTGAAATTTTATTTTTGCATGGCAGATCCAGCTCAAGCCAATTGAAGATTGAAGCGGCGAAATTCTATTGCTGTTAAATTGATTTCGTATTGGTTAGAATTTTTATATTTAATAGTTTAGACACTGTATTTAATAAAACTGAGGGTTAGCTGACGATATAATAGAGAAAATATCAGCAGTTGTATAGTTAATTAAATTATTTGCCGATCAATTTCCATGCTCGCTCGACACCCATAATTCCCCAGCTAACGGTATTAGTCCCACTGAAAGCACAGCTCATAATTGTTTTAATCATCTTAATTATGTTGTAAATACTCTGTATAAGTTTCGTAACTTATGAAATTAATTTGTACCCTCACTTTTTGCAAGATACCACGACTTTAAACTCTAAATAATTATTTTACCAAAAGGTGCCGGGCAGAAAAACCGCAACCGCACGGATGCGATGGTGGCTGGTATGTGAATAAAGTGGAATGCGAAAAACCGAATGCGGGTCCAAAAGAAGACCGCAAGAACTCGTTCCAAGCTCCTCTCACCGACTGCTCAGCATGAGAGGGTTCGGTAAAGGGAAGACGACAGAAATAGAACATTGGAAAAGTGAACGCCACCCAATTTTAATTTAAAATTGGAGAAACTAGATCAAAACAAAATAGAAAAATTTTCCCCCGATGGGGAATTTAATTTAAATGGATTTATTTAGTTTTTTTTTTTTTGGAGGCCGTACACATATAACGAAATATCCCAAAATCGTGTGGTATCAGAGGGGTTGCTCACCAAAGGAGATTACATCAGACGAATCAAGGTACCGACCAGCGGACGGCCCATGAGACAGTACGACTACAAGAACTGTATTATTCACCTGTGGCTGACGGGGTCGCGAAAAATTTTAAAAGTAACCGCTAATTGGTTATAGGGTTTACGAAGCAAACCGTAAAGAACCTTACGGGATCGAGTGAATTACAGATTCTATAATATATCCCAACTAGGGAAGTATCACACACAATATATAAAAAGGCAAAGGGATGCTTATTTCGTTTTTGCTTCCTACTTGGGGTCGCTCCTGTCTGAACGTCATGGTTGGTGAGAGGGTTACATTTCCCGCCACAGTCAATAGGATTGCTGTGGTTTCGTTGGTCGACTTTGGGGGTGGATTGTCTGAGTTGTTTCGTTTCTTCCTTCCGGTTATCTCGTGCTTTTAGTGTTACTGGTCCTAACTGTCTTGTTCTCCAGGTGTTTCTAGTGCGTTTTATTTCGTGTTCTTTTTCTTTGCTGTTTGTTTTGTTCGTCAGTTGTGATTCTATCGTTGGTTGCTTGTTCTGTAATTTTTTTGTTTTGTTTCTTTTGGTCTGTTTTTTTTTACTTACTGTGGCGCTGTGGTACTTTGCTCTTTGACGGCTAGTTAATAATGAATTAGCCACGCATTTCGGCTATTCACACAAACACATTCATACGCGGTTCGACTAATTCAGCTGCCAGAGCAAAGGGACTCATTTCCGGAGCTCTAGCAGCCTCTCTGTGGAACCACCGATTCACACCGGTCGATGTGTTGTCGTGTTCGTCATATTCGTTCTGTCGGTCGAATGATTTTAGTGCTCTTTACGAAAACATAGTTTTGTGTGCAGATTTTAACACCAACATGTTCATAAAAAATAGTTTATAGAGACAATTTCTTGACCTGATATTGGGTTGTACCATGTTCACTCAGTCGGAAGTAACATCTGTGCCAGAACGTTAATTTTTCTTTTTTTATAAAATAAAATAGTACGTGTTCTTAACGAGTGCGAATTTTAAGGTTCGTTACAAGTACCGTTATTTTTTTTCTATGAATTATTTACCAAGATGTCGGCAATTCAAATTCGAACCCTCTTCCTTTACGAATTTAAAATGGGACATAATGCGTCATTGGCAATGAAAAACATTAATGACGCATTTGACGATGTAGCGGTAAACGAACGCAGTATACGACGTTGGTTTGGAAAGTTCCGTTCGGGAGATTTCAGCCTTGAAAATGAATCACGTGGGAAGCCGGAAACGTTAGTTGACGACGATGTTTTAAGAGCAACGGTGGATGCGGACCCAACCAAATCGGTGAGGGAGATTGCACAAAGCATGGGAGTACCCGCATGACAATAAGTCGATGCATTTCTCTCATAGGAAAGGTAAAGAAACTCGATAAGTGGACACCCCATGAACTGAACGAATCCCAAAAACTACTGCGCCTGCAAATTTGCGTTTTTGCGCCGCATGAAAAGTAGATACTGTACGATAATCGTAAAAGATCTGGGCAGTGATTGGATGCCGATGAAAAACCAAAACACACCCCCAAGCCCGATCTTCACCTAAAAAAGGTTATGGTGACAATTTGGTCTACATCGAAAGGGCCAATCCACTTTTCATTTCCTCAACCAGGAGAAACAATAAACGCTATCAAATATTGTGAAGAAATCGACATGTTGCATGCCAAATTGCAACCTGCGTTGGTCAATAGGCACGGTCCGATTCTTTTGCATAACAATGCTAGACCCCATACCTCACAAGTAACGGTGCAAAAACTTTTGTAGTTGAGATTTGAAATTCTTTCGCATTCACCGTACTCTCCAGATATTTCCCGTACGGATTACCATCTTTCCGCAATCTGGAATCATTTTGCCGGCAGAAGGTCTTCCGGAACCGACCAGAGGTCATAGAAGCCTTTAAAGATTTCGTTGCCTCAAAAAATCAGCACTTCTACAAAAAAGCAATATTTGACCTTTTATCACGTTGGAAGAATGTCATAGATGCCAACGTATCCTAATTTGATTGAATAAAAATTTACGGAAAAATAATATTGGCTTTTAAATGTTTACCATAAAATCAGACACTTCATGTGGTAGAACCCAATAACAGAAAATAGTCTTGCGATTGTAAACTCCTCCCCAACTCGGTATGGTCCAAAGGTGATTCCAAGTTTACTCGATCTCGTCGCTGTGTCAGATGAGAAAAATGTTCTTCTTTGTGATCAAATTTCCTTTGACGGTATATCAGACCAAGATTTAATTTTTCTGACTTATAAAATTGGCTTTTCACTCACTGCCACCCCCACAACGTTCACTTATATAGGCTATAAGAACATAAATTTTGACATACTACACACAAATGCTAATGCAATATGTTGGAGTTAATGTGTGTTTATTGCTGGAGCTAATGAAAAATTATCTTTCTTTCAAAATACTGTTTTGGACCTATTTGATAAAAATGTACCACTCAAGACAGTTAAAATTAAAAATTCTAAATGCCCCTGGTTTTCTTCTGATGTTCTTGACTCCATTAATAAGCGAAGGAAAATGTATCGCAAGTAGAAAGAGAGACTAATTTCGAGAAACTGGCAAAATTTTCGACAGGCCAGGAACTACTCCAATAATGTAATGCGGCAGCCCAAACGCCATTACTACCTCTCCAAATTAAATGTCATTAGATTCCAAGATCCTTTGCAGAAATAGGTATGCGTAGTATTGGTGTTAGCAAACAAAATGACACTGATTGCTACTTAGATCCTGACGGTTTATACAATTCATTATTATCGAATATAAGAAGTAGTCATGATTTCTCGTTAGATATTGTAGTAATCTGTGTATTAATTTAACCAAAGACTTTGCGACTGTTGTAGAAAGTAACGTCCTTGATGTTTTAAATTAGCTTACTATAAGTCAAACGCAATCGGGGATGATGGAATACCTCTTCGGTTTTTAAAATACATATTAAGTTCGCTGACACATATTATTAATTTCTTTTTCACTTATTCCTGTTGGTAAAAAACCTAGTCCAAAGTAACCCTCTGATGTAAGTATACACTCAATTCTGTCTAAGGTTTTTGAGAAGTTAATGGCCAAGCAGATTGCCGATCATCTTCGCCTAAATTACCTTATTTCCCCATATTAGTCGGTATTTGGACCTCAACATAGTTGTGCAACAGCTATGGTGAAAGTTTTAGATGATAGCAGATAAGAATTTGATCAGGGACATTTAACAGGCTTATTACTACTTGACTTCTCTAAAGCATTTGTCACAGTGAATCCCGAAAATTTTCGTTATTATTTTAGGTTTAGTCAAAATGCGGTCAAACTCTCGTCGAGCTATTCGTTTGGTCGTAGTCAAAGTACCTATAGTAATGGAAAATGCTCTCAATCTACATCTCTACTTCAAGGTGCTAAACAGGGTTCAGTATTAGGTCCGATTCTTTTCTGTATATAACACATGGGCTGAAAAGTCCGCGCCGTTTCGTAGAGAGGGCACCACTTGAATTAAATCCATACAATTTTCAGTTAGTACCAACCTTCAAAAGATACGTGTATAAATTTGACAGCTGTCGGACGATTAGTTCTCGAGATATAGCGTCGTGAGTGAAGCAACTTTAGTTATTGTGAAAAAAAATGGATTCAAAGCAATTTCGTGTGTTGATTTATCATTGCTTTTTGATGGGTAAAATGCAGCCGATGCAAAGAAATGGCTTGATAAGTGTTACGCGGACTCTGCACCAGCCGAACGCAAGTGGATTGAAAAATTTAAAAGTGGTCATATAAGCACCGAAGGTGATGCACGCAGTGGACGTCCAAAAGAGGCTGTTTCCGATGAAAACATCAAAAAAGTCCACAAAATGATTATGAATGACCGTAAAGTGAAGTTGATCGAGATAGCTGAGGCTCTGAAGATATCAAAAGAGCGTGTTGGATATATCATACACGAATATTTGGACATGCGAGAGCTCTGTTCAAAGTGGGTGCCGCGTTTGCTCAGAGTCGACCAAAAACAACAATGTGTTGATGATTCAGAGGAGTGTTTAAAGCTGTTCAACCGCAATAAAGCTGAATTTTTGCGTCGGTATGTGACAATGGATGAAACTTGGCTCCATCACTTCACACCAGAGTCAAGTCGGCAGTCAGCTGAGTGGCGAGCAGGCGACGAACCTCGTCCTCGGCTGGCAAGGTTATGGCATCCGTATTTTGGGATGCACATGGAATAATTTTCATCGACTATCTCCAAAAGGGGCAGACTATCAACAGCGACTGTTACATTGCGTTGTTGGAGCGTTTGAAGGACGAAATCGTAGAAAAACGGCCGCATTTGAAGAAAAAGAAAGTGCTGTTTCATCAAGACAATGCATCGTGTCACAAGTCGATGAAAACGATCGGAAAATCGAATGAATTCGGCTACTAATTGCTTCCCCACCCACTGTATTCTCCAGATTTGGCCCCCAGCGACTATTTCCTGTTCGCAGACCTCAAAATAATGCTCGCCGGAAAGAGATTTAAGACCGATTAAGAAGTAATCGCCGAAACAGAGGCCTATTTTGAGGCTAAACCGAAATCGTACTACAAAACTGGTATCGAAAGATTGAAAAATCGCTTCAATCAGTGTATCGTCCTCGAAGGCAACTATATTGATAAATAAAGTTGAATTTTGCAAATATTTTGGGTTTTATCAGTATGAAATCGAAAATTTATCAATAAATAACGCAAAGATCCCTTTCGTATCGAATGTTACGTGTATAGGTCTTAAAATTAATTGTCGACTGTCCTATTCTTATCAAGTTAATCACACGGTTATTTATTTACGTCTGTCTTCGGAAGCATGTGTATGTGCTCGTCTCATTCCAATTAAGCACTACGAAAGCACTACTGATACCTGTTATTTCATAAGACGACACAATATACTGTCAGCATGATTCAGTATCAGAAACAAACTCCAAGTTGCCTTTAACAATATGGTGATACGACCACGTCTAACCATTTGTAAATAACATCCTTGGTTGTACTCTGCAACAATATTTAAATGCTCGGAACTGCATCTTCTTGCACAAAACAATTTATACGAATTCCCCTCCATATTTTTTCACTAAGTTACAATTTGCCAGGTCATCTAGAAATTGTAATATTACAACTCAGCCCTTCATTTATGTCAATTCATTGCGACTCTTCACCAGCAGCATTAGGCTATGGAACTCACTGGCCAAACACTTAAAAAGAACGTCGAAGGCTTCAGATTTCAAAACAGCCATTTTTAAATACGAGTTTTTCTCTGTACAGCTGTAGTACATTTCTATTTTTTGCTTTTTACTTCATCTGTTCGCTTTCATTCTCCTTCTTTTTGACCTTATACCTATGTATATTTACTTCCTTCATTTTCTTTATAACTTGAAATCATCCACATTTTGTAAATTATAATTCTAGTCTTAACTTCATAATTTAATACCATATTTTCTTTATTATTTAATTTTATTCAATTTTCCTATATTGTTAGTACTCTTAAAAGGTTTTGCTTGACTTGTAATTAATATTTTTAAATAAACATTTGAATTTGAATCTGAATTTGACTGCTTGGGTCCATATTACATCCTCGGACCCACAACGCTTTTGGGTTCAATTAAGGTGAGTTCAAATAGTGACAGCCAAATAGAGAGGAAACCCTTCCTAAGAATATTATTCCGGGCCCACAAGTCTCCTTGCTGACGAGAATGGGAGGAGCGGATCGATCGTGAGCTTTCTTTCACAATTATTATCTCAGAATTTTAGGGTTTGGGGGTTTTACAAATTTTTATAGCTGGAAGCAAACAATATCAGGTGGGCTCTCGGCCATTGCTGCAGTCGTCGACAGCTCGGGCATTATCATGTCATCTGATAGAGTCTCCAGGCCGTCCGCCTGGCTGTGTTCGGGGTACCTAACTCTCATGGTCATCTCTGGAGCGGTAGGTTAAGAGAAGGAACTGGATCCGAAGTGACGGGAAGTAAAGAACGGTGACAAAACAAGAAATTGTTGGAGGGCAAGAGAGTGAAACAGCCAAAAAAAGGGCCAAATAGAGTGGAGAATTTTCGGTTTATAAGGGGAAAAATGATTTTATAATTTGCAACTCTGTTAACAATAGACAATAAAAACAGAGCAAATGCGTCAATTTATCAAACGATTATCTTTTATGTAGCATCACAATATAATTATTTTTCTAGTGCTTAGTGTAAGGTTTAGCTTAAAGAGCCCACATGGGGCCAGCTAGTTAGAGTAAGATAGTTAAAACAATTTTTAACCTTTTTCTGTTCATGTTATTGGAATTACTATTTATAACCGTAAATAAGAATGTCTTTAAAACAACGAGAACACTTACAGTATAATTCTTATCAACCATATACCTGCATATCTGAAGCAATAATTTACCTACTGCTTGATGCTGCATGCGGCCGACATCTTTTGGCCACTTTGCTTGAAAGTTCAGCTCATATCACATCCTCAAACACAGATTTATTTCTGAAAGTGGTAAAACATAATATAAGCTGTGTCAACTTCTTGAGACAGTTTTCCGCCTACCGGAACTGCGTAGTATTTTTATTCATGGCAATTCAGAAAGTAATATTCTGAGTAAAATATAATATGTATTTTATGTCGCTTAGTAAAAATCTATTCATCCCTGAGCAAACTACGTATGTAAGTATCTACTCGTAAGTCCAAAATCCCTTAATGAAAAATTGGCAGATAACGAAAATCCGCATCAGCTACGAGAGCAGATTCGACTTTATTTTTGGTCCCAAACCGCATCTCATTCAATGTATTTTTAGGACTTTTTCGATAGACAACGGTTAGATAAAAGAATTAAAGGAGAATTGCTAACTTGGATCGGCACTAACTTCTAACTAAGCTGAACCTGCCATCAAAATTAACCCTCGGCAAATCAAACTCCAGTCAGGTTAGTTTTTTTTCCGCCTACCGGAACTGCGTGGTATTTTTATTCATGGCAATTTAGAAAGTAATATTCTGAGTAAAATATAATATGTATTTTATGTCGCTTTGTAAAAATCTATTCGTCCCTGAGCAAACTACGTATGTAAGTATGTACTCGTAAGTCCAAATTCCTCTTAATGAAAAAATAGCCCAGATAGCGAAAATCCGCATCAACTACGACAGTAGATGCGAATTTATTTTTGGTCCTGAACCGCATCTCATCCAATGTATTTTTAGGACTTTTTCGATAGACTACAGTTAGATAAAAGAATTAAAGGAGAATTGCTAACTTAGATCGGCACTAACTTCAAACTAAGCTAAACCAGCCATCGAAATTAACCCCCGGCAAATCAAACTCCTTTAATGAAGCATTTTCTAAAAACAACCACTGACAGCAGCTCACGTAAGCCGTAAGTACTTTGGTGAATTTCGCAATCACTCAACAGAATACTTTATCTATTGTATAAATATACCCTTAACTTAATTAAGCTTATTTAGTTGAAGTTTTTTGCCTTTTTTTTATTATTTTTCCGTCAGCGTTAAGTATACCATAAAAAATCACTATAGTACGCATTTTCGCTTCGTTTATTATTCTTTTGAAGGGTGCTTTCTGGTCCACCACCACTAATTTTTCTATTTCATTGCACACAAATAGACCTTACAAAATATACATACAATATATAGACTGGGTTGACTTTTTTATCTACATATCTCTCGAGTCCTTTTTTTCAGAGACTAGACGCGACGTAAATCTTTCATCTGTAAAGTTTGTTATTATGTATTTTTTTTTTTTTTTCAAATCAGCTTTCCCTATCATCAACAGTAAGATAGGGGCCGAACAACTCATCACTCCTCCGGGTAGATACAATTTTAATGCGGATAATGTATCGCCTGGTAAACAGATACTCCGTCCATCCTTAAAATTGTTGTCATGCCATCCCTTGCCCTCAACCCCCATATTCAATTAAATAACATTTGTTTTTCCATTAAGAGCACGTAGCCCCTACCATTTACCACCAGCAGTCTTTGTTTGTTGTTTCCTTGAGGCTGCTAAGCTTTACAAAACAAAAAATCCAGGGTAAATACGCCCTCACACACATTTACACAAATCAATTTCATCGATATTTATCGCCAAGGACTCACATTTTGTTGCTGGTGCTGCTGTTGATATTGCTGTTGTTGTTCACCTCCCTATTTGAGGATGTCACTGACGTGTACGAGTAAAGATGTAGACAGGAAGATATCACTGTTCTTATTTTTACGACACCCCAGTGTGACTGGTATTACGGAAGATAAAGAGGAGGTGGGGTGGGTTATCGTTATCATATTCATGTTTAAGGCGCGACGCAAATTGAAAGCTTGCTTAGTGTGAGAATGAGAATCCTTTAGTGAATCATCCAGCAGATGACATCAGGAAGGTTATTATCCTTACAGTCATGGAATGTCAGGTGTTAGCTTACGAATTGAGTACATACGAGTACTTCATAAAATTCGTGTTCGTTTACAACTGCACCCGTTTTAACTGAAACTTCCCGAAGGGCATGACGATGCATGACGAAGATATGGAGCGCATCCGACACGTTGTCATCATTTTTATTTGCTCATCACATTATCTTATTTTGCTAGCAGTCAGTACTAGCACAAGTATCAGTACCAGGATACTTATGCAAACTTTCCTTACCTGAGAACAAGAGCATATAATGAAAATTGTGACAATAGAGATATCCTTTGGATGGGAGACAGAGAGAATGAATGTTCTCACTATTCTCCAAGGATAATGCCGATTACAGGGTTCTGTTGAATGGAATCGAGTTATAGATCAGTTGAAAGTTCAAGATGAGATACCCAAAAGGAAATCGAAGAGAAAGTTAATGAAAACGGAAGTTACATGGAACAGAGAGCGTTGTCTTCTTTCAAGCTTCACCAGTGTCAGCTAAAAATTTGATTGCAATTCATGTGAGACACGACGATGTGCACCAAGGCAATAGGATACAGTCTGACTGGAAAGTTTGGCATTTGCTTATGTTGAAGATATTTTTTAGTAGGAAACCACAAATGAAAAGGTGAATATAGAATTGGAAATACTAAATGTAATAATTCAAGTACGTTACTTTAGGGTAAATAATGCATCAGGAATTTTGGTTCCTTACACTAGGCATAGGCGATCTTGCAGGTGTAATTTCATATATCAAATTCGTTGGCCTTTAGGCCTTTCGGTTCCTTCATTTACAGACAGCTGTGCTTCTGATTCTTCTGATCGACAATGCGTCCAACCGATGAGCACAAAGAATGCAGCTTCAGTGTCTGGATGTCTGAACATTCCTGGGCGTCAGTTTTGACTCAGATCTTTGCCTTCTCGCGAATTGTACGAATTGCTTTGATACGAATCCTAAGTTCTAGATTCTAAAACAATAAGTACAAGTAACCTCAAACGGTTGTCCTTCCAGATGAAGTCTTCAGAAGCTTTTCCGAAAATTCTTTAGCACGAAGGCCTAGGAACTTACGAGTATTCTTGTATATTTTGCAAGCTAACAATGCGCCGCTAAAAACAAAGAGGACAGATAGCGAAATCTGCGAGCTAAGCCGACTGGCGAAAAATCATATTGTACTATCCAAAAGAATGGAAAAAGCGGGCGGATAAATCGATAGGAGCCACGAAGACAGTTTAACGAGAAGGAACACCGCAGGCAGTCAGAATCAAAACAGATGAAACCTGGAGAACAAGGATGGAATTGAAGCAATTGAATCAAAATCGGCGATCCATTTGAAAGAATTACTTCTGGTGTTGCCAAGCACTTATCAGTAACGCAAAGTGGTCAGTCCAACATGAACGTCGACGTGCAGCAATTTTGCATAACTGACCAACAAGTAGTTTGAATGTTGAACTTAAAGACGAATTGCAAACGTTGACATTAGCGAAAGCTGTTTTATCAAAGCTTCTCTTTTCGAGTAGATTGAAAACAACATTTCTCAATCCATAGATAAAAAATCGAATTTTCTTCGCCTTCGTTCAATAAAACCATTTTACTAACATCATATCTTTCTATTTTAGCCAAAACACTGTCAATTTAATAAATCTCTCAAGACACGAACAATTCAGTGACTGGCAGTATGATTTTCGAAGCAGCAGGTCTACTGGTGATTTGATGGCATATATCACCGGAAAGCGGAACTTAAGCTCACATAAATCACTCCAAAACAGACAGTTGCATTCATATTTTTAAGCCATTTGACAGACCTTGGCATCAGGCTTCATTGTTGAAATTGCGTGATTTTGGGTTCAATGAGTAGTTTGATCAATTTATAAAAAATTTGCTTTCGGAACGTTATTTCGGATGTTTTAAGAAATATACACACAAATTCAATACAGGTGTGGCTCGGGGCTCCGTTCTGAATTCGATAGGCGATACTCATTTTTATTTTCACTAATAATATTTTGTCTGAGGTTATACGATGGGGTATATTCCATTACTGATGAAAGTATGCATATTTGTCCCAGACCCACTGTCACTTCCTTTCAATTGTACAACGAGAACATATGAGTATGCCAAGCACATGTAATTCCGATTCTGCCATCATGACTATTTGTGGAACGGTTAACCGAGTCATATTTAATGATTAACAAAATATAAGAACACAGCGACAATTCATTACCGGTACTTGAGCCGCAAAAATCGAAAATCTTTGCACGCTCAGTATGAAGACCTGCATTGAAACATTCGAAGTCGCCATAAATGCTGTGAAATGTCCAGATTTCGTCAAGCGATCACACCCCGAATCGTATGGCCTTAATTTATTTACCTTGAATTGGTGGTTGGGTGTCCAGTGTTGGAACTGCTTCCACACATCAATTATGCTTATTTTACCTCCAAGTGGTAACCATCGAGTACTGATCAATGTCCATCCGGACTCAACGTGCCAAACTTAGAAGGTCTAATCAAAGGTGTAATAAAATACCGGAATAAAGCAATTAAGGCCTGTGTACTCCGATATATTTGAAGCTCAGGCTGGTAAGGACTTCCAAGACAAAGTCAGTGTCTTAGCCAAGAGATGCCGGTAAGTCCCTAATGGACCAACGGCAACGTTCACATCCCCGAAAGGGGTTATTGACTTCGGTTTGACCGACCTTCCGTTCTAGGGGTATCTATTATAGATCTATTATAGATACCCCTAAGATTTTCCAGAAATGGAAAAAAAATTAAGTTACGACACAACAACAAGCCTCGGGTACGGTCGGATCTACTTTTTAAAACCCCTGCAAAAGAAGCAAGGGCAAATAACCTTGGATCTCCACGTGAAATGTGGGGTCCCTTAATAGGCCAAGTGCAGCCGAACAACTAACGGAGGTCCTGGACTGCTGTAAAGTATGGGATGGGCTGGACAAAAATAAAATGGAAAACTGTCACATGGATGCGGATTTGTTGTTAGAGGCAAATTAAGGCAAGTTGTATTGAATTTCTGGCATGTTAACCAGAGTGTCGTAAAAATACGTATTAAAGCTAAATTTTCCAACATCAACTTTGTATGCGCGCAAGCTTGCACAGGGGAGAAAGGTGACGACACCCAAGAGATATTGTAGCTTATACGATCTCTTGGACAACACTTACGAGCTGAGCCCTAGTTATGAAATTAAAATTGTAATCGGCGATCTTATTGCAAAGATAGGAAGAGAAGGCATCTTTGATAGACCTGTCGGAAAGAATAGTCTGCAGGAAACCCAGCTCTGATAACCGATTCAGGCTAATCGACTTTACGGTGGGGCGAAAAATTTTCGTAGCTAGCACGTATTTCCCGCTTCATAAAGAGCCTTGGAAAACGCCCGGTCAATCAACATTCAACCACATTGACCACGTTGTCACCGACGCAAGTACCCTTCCAGTATTATGGATGTGCAAACATTCCAAGGGGTCAATATCGACTCGAAACTTGCTCTAGTTGAGGTACTGTTGCAGATATCCCGAATTTCGCAACCGCCAGCTAATAATATGTGGAAGTTCAGTGTCGGACGGCTGCAATCACAAGTGATCTCAAAATTCTTTTTCCATCGAGTTTCCCTTAAGACCAATGACAGCGTTGAGAAAAAGCTATAAGAGAAGCCGCTCTTGATGTGTTACGCTTCACTCGGCCACTACAACGAAACCACTGGTGTATGCCGGTGAGCACAAGCATTTAAGCTAGATGTATACAAATCGTCATTGCATAGAAAGACTAGAGTTGTCCACTAGCTCTACTAGCAGAAGAGAATGAGAAGCGCGCGGTCGAGGAAATTGAGAGATGCTACTCCAGGAATGAGAGTCGGAAGTTTTACCAAAATGTAAAAAAAAAACATTCCGCGACCACATGCCCCGAACGGAAGACTGTAGAAACGGATATGGGAACATAGTAGTAAAATCGGAGTCGATGCTGAGAATTTGAAAAGAAAGCCGCTTTCAGGCAGAATGAACCTTCCAATCTGGACGATGTCCACCAACAATTCCCTCCACCCGACCTTGATGAAGTGAAGGTAGCCAATAGTTGGACGTAGGTCCAAAAAAGCTGCTGGAGCGGACGGCCAGACTGCCGTGCTCTTCAAAATGACAGTTGAAGATAAAGTTGGACGAAAATATGCCCGGTGAATGGTGCCTCGGAATTGTTTCTTTGATCCTCAAGAAAGAAGACCCTCTGAACTGCGCCAACTACAGTCTTCTTAATATCGCCTACGAGATACTACCTGCCATATGGTGCGAACGCGTGAAGCCGTTCGCTAATAACCTGATCTATATCAGGGTAGCTTCAGGCTAATGTAGTTTACCATCGACTAAATATTCACACTACGACAGATCTGGGGAAAACCCATAAGATCCAAATCGACACACCATCTCTTCATCGATTTTAAGCCCGGGTATCACAGCATCTATGAGAAGAAATATACTGAGCAATGTCTAGTTTTGGCATCTCTACCAAGCTCGTGCGTTTGTACAGGATGATGATGGAGAATGCACGCTGCCCCATCAAAGTCGATAAAGAACTCACCGAAACATTTCTTGTCAAAAAGGACTTAGACAAGGCGATGCACTGTCATGCGTTTTCTTTAACATCATTCTGGAAAGATTAGTGCAAAGTTCTTGTGCCAGCACAAGAAGAACAATTCAAACAAACAATTGACATAATCGGAAGAAAGCAGCTTTTATTGTTTTAATATTTATATATACAACCACAGCTTCACCCCGATACCGAGAATATGTTGAACGCCCCTCGTATGTGGTCAACATCGGAAAAGTGATCTATTTAATTTGTAACCCAAATTAGTAACCACGTCAACAAAGTTGTGTTGTCTGTCATTCAGTAATACTGGTGGCATTTCGTCCGTGTCGAAATGATGTTTGGATATTAAAATCAGTTGTGATTTCATTGGGTTGAGATAAAGTTCATTACAGATAGAGCAGTCATAAATTTTGGACGGGTCTTCGTTTAATCTGACGACTTGGTCCTCAAAGTCCAATTGGTCGGGAAATATAGATCTATGCATCGTCACCAAATAAGTGGACGTCAGCATTAGAACAGACTTTTGGTTGATCATTGGCAAAAAGACAGAATAGAATCGGTCCAAGTATAGACCCCTGAGGAACTCCTGCAGCTAAGAGGCCGAATTCGTTGTTGTGAACGACTCTTTGATAACGGCTGTCGAGATAATTGTAAATCAGGCACACTGAACTTTCACTAAAGCCGAAATATAACCTAAGCTTTTGGCATAGTACCTAATAGTTAACACCATCAAAAGCCTTCGAGGAGTCAAAGTTAACCTTCATGTCGTTGAGAATTTTGACCATGGCTGTAGAACAGCTATGATTAGCTCGAAAGCCGGACTGCAAAGGGGATAACAGACTGTTGCTGGATGAATTTTACAATTTGGTTAGCCAGAGCTTTCTCGAAGGCTGTTGATAAATATGGTAAAATGCTTACGGTCGAAAGTCAATTAACGAAGATGACTGGGTCTTTTTCGGAACGGGTATGACTGTGGCCAACTTTCAACAATCATGAAAAGTGGAAGCAGTTATGCAAAAGTTAATTATGTGCGTGAGACAACTTAAAATGTGAGGTAAAATAACCTTCACAAAACGGATAGGTATTCCATCTTCTCCTATAGCATTCGATTTAAGGTTACGTACAATATGCACTACGTCAAGCTCTCACACAGCATCAAAATCGAAGCCAAAACTGGTAGTAAACTCATAATTTGGAGTGAAACCTGGTTCGGTTATAGCATTGGAAATAAACATATTGTTAAGATCGTCAATATTAGGGATACTATCAACTATTACTATCCATAGTCTTTTTGAGTTTTGTTCAGGTTTTAATTTCGATAGAAAATATCTTTTCTTTGCTCTTCTAGTAACCGAGGTGAAGAAATTACGCGCACGACAAAAAATTTCCCAATTAAGATTAGTTGACCTTGATCTCCATTTAGAATAAACCTTGTTTCGTATTGTGATAGCTTGTTGAACTTGGTGTGTGAACCAATGGCATTTATTATTTCGAATTGCTACAGTTTTCAGGGAGACATGTCTATTGAAGAGGTTTGCAGAAAATTTACTTTGTTATTTATATTTGAGGTGTAATAGCAATTGCGCCATGGTAGGTGGCCAGCATCAATTTGAAGCGCTTCATTATCTATGCTTGAGTAGTGTCTAAATTCAAATGATGTCGGACAAGGGGGGCGATATAACTCAACGTTGTATGTGTAGAAGATGATGTCATGAACAGACATACCAACTAACGATAATTGGTCTAGAAACAGATCATTGGATCGATCTGAAACCATAACAACGTCAAGAAAGCTTAGAGGGTTATTAGGTGAAAAGCGGATGGCAAATAAGTTCACTACAGATAGTCCTGAACCAGCCGTAAAATCAAACAGCTGGTGAGCTTTTTAAAAGATCTGCATTTAGATCGCCACAGATAATTATGTGCTCGTAGGTTGCAGTATACTCATGGATTGCAGAAAATAAGGGTTAGGGACATCAACCGCGTCCGAAAGACATTCATTTTTAAAGTTAGCATAAATCAAGTAACATGAGTAGTTGGCTAGAAATTTACAACAAGCCAACTTCCGCTAAGAATTTAGTCTCCCCATTAGATATTGGATGCCACCCATCTAGTGGAATAACCACTGAACCCAAACATCTTTCTTTCTCTTTCTATCCCATTTTTCAAAAACCTTAACACATGCTTTGGCATCATAAGTGCAGTCATACTCTCTTGAGTGTTAAGTTTAAAAAAAAAAAAAAAAATCCCGACATGTCAAAAGCAAGAAAGAAGAAAGAATGCAAATGAATTTTAGGCTTCTAAGTCCTAAACCCCCCAGAAAGGTTTCCACACATACAATATGTACATTAGAAGCAAATATGAAAACTATTTGATGACCAAATACCGAATTAGATACCTAAAATGCAATTAAGGAAATCGAATTGTTTCGATGTAATTGAAGTCTGAAGTTGGCCTTGTCAGAAGAAATTTCCTTTATTAGCTTGCCTAGATATGAAATATTACTATGACCTTAATACAAATCCCAATTTATCTTCTTTCATCGTCTTTCGTCTACTGTTGCTTTCCACTTGAACACATCACTTTAAACAATGACTTTCCTTATCCTCTTGTTGTTCCTCTTGGATGGGCTCAAGTGGCTTGAGTGTTGATTTTCATTCAATTAACGTGTCCTAAGTATTATATTTAGCCCAATGAATTCAAATTTCTCTGGTCAGGTCGATTGACCTTGGAGTTCACATCTTGCATAAGTCCAAATATCTTTTACAAAAACAAGATCGAATATCAACTGAATTAGTTGCGTTGTTATTCTACAGAAGCGTTATTATGCAAAAACAATTCTGCGTTTTTTTTTTTAAATGTTCGGTTGTAATTGCCAATGGTATTTTTAAGTTCTTTTCCAAAATACACCGATAGTAAATATCATCAATTGAATAGGGATTAAAGGCATTATTTAGATTTAGTATCTACATATACACATACTCTAAAAAGTCTCAATACACCTATTTACTTTTTTTGATTCTGCGATAAACCTATTAATTTGAAAAAAAATGAATCTGGAAACTACCACAAATTAAGGACATAATTAAATAACATTTTATTGAATTTGAAATTGAATTTTTATATTTGTCATTGCACATTTTACAAAACAGAGATACGGTACTATGTTACCTTGCTTCTGTAAATAAGTTTTAATATACATACATTAAGTATACTCGTAGTTAGAAGAAATAAATAAATTTTACTAAAAGGCCTATTGTCGTTTTTAAGGCGTTTCGTTTTTAAAGAGTTATTCCAGAAATTGAAGGCCACAAAACGCCCTCGTCGGTAAATAGATATACACTCCAAATACGATCCACTGTCATTGCAACAGCTCCATGACAGATAAATTTCAAATTAATCAAAACAGAGTTTTCAAAAATATAAGTTGAATAAATAAATATGAATAGTGTTGCATTATTTTGGCATACGAAGAAATATAAGAAGATAATTTAATCCATTAGATTTGCCGGATGCAAAGTAAGAGGCAAGATAAATTTCACTTCAAAACCAATATATCGTGCCTACTTTTTAGATTTAAAATGTTTTTTCGAATGTCTAAGGAAGAGTTTGTATATTTGCTGAACGAAGCAAAGTATTGTATCCCTGAAACTAAGATTTCGTCATCGATGCCTTTAGTATTGAAGATTGCTGCTACTTTGCGCTTTTTGGCTGAAAGTGGGTACCAAAAGGGTGTGGGAAATGATTTCAACTTATGAGTACCACAGCCCACCTTTAGCAAAATACTAACAGAAATGTTAGATATAATTGAAACCCACGTCAGAGTATACCGAGCAAGAGAAAGATCAAGCCAAATTATATTTTTTTGAAAAAGCTGAAATCCCAGGTATTATTGGCTGCGTTGATGGGAGCCACATAAAAATCGTTGCACTGAACAAAACAGAACAGTATTTATACTACAACAGAAAAGGATATTAATTGATTGTATGTACATAAATACCGCATATAAAATTTAATGGCTAGAGGAATTTATTTTTAGGTTTGCGATCATCGAATGTTCATCAGACACGTAGATGCTAGATATCCTGGTGTCAGTCATGACTCATTCCTTTGGAACTCAAGTGAGATTCAACGATTACTACCAATGAATTATCAAAGTGGCGAAAGAAATATATGATTGTTAGGTTAGAATAAAAACTTTTATTTATTTACAAATATGTATTTGAGCTAACAAGTATTTTAATTTACCAGGTGATGTTGGCTATCCTCTTGAACCCTTTCTCATTACTCCATCCAGATCTGCAGAGGAAGGGACCAGTGAAAGCAAGTTTAATTGGAAACATTATCAGCCTAGAAACAAGAACAATTTTTGTTTTAAGGAATCGTTTTCAGTGTCCTAGAAGAAGATGCGAATGTTGTAGATTCTTCAAACGATTCAAATTTAAATATAATTGATATAAGCCCAAGAACCAACAATGACCAAGTAGCTGTAAATATAAGAAATCAGTTGCTTAACGTTATTTAAAAAAATGTATTATAAAAACATACATACGAGGGGCGTTCAATATATTCTCGGTATTGATATGAAAGAAAATGCGAATTCAATTTGAATTGTTTTTATTTTTCAATATAATCTCCCCTAACATCAATGCATTTGTTACATCTTAAGATAAGCTTTTTTAAACCCCCCGGAGAGACGGAGTGACTTTGAACTTCTTCGAGGGGTCTGTTCCTTTTTTATGCCACTGCATGGACTCTTGTTTGCTTTCAGGGTCATAGTGGTGGACCCATGTTTCGTCCCCAGTAACAATTCGATCCATAACACCGTCCGCGTTCTCACTACACATCTCCAAAAGCTCTCTACAGCATGCGATTCTCACTTTTTTCTGAGGCGCTGTGAGCATTCGTGGCACCCACCTTGCACTGACCTTTGAAAGGTTAAGATGGTCATGAAGAATGGTGTGAATGGTACCAATTGAAAGCTTGGTGATCTCTGCCATCATTTTCACCTTTATTCGGGCATCCTCAAGAACAAGTTTTTCGACTTCTTTGATGCTTTCTCCCGTACAAGCAGTAGCCGGGGCGCCGGAGCGGGGGTCGTCTTCAATGCTCTCTCTGCCTCTCTTGAACTCACTTGACCACTTTTGCACAGTTGATAATGAAGGTGCGGAACCCTGGTAAACAGCCACCATCTCTTCATGAATAGTTTTTTGACTTTTTCCTTGCTTAGTGAGAAATTTAATTACAGCGCTATGCTCAATTTTCACCATCATCGTCTCAGTTGCCATTATGATTCTGTTTAACTAGAGATAAAACGCGAATTAACAATCACATTTATATGAAATTTTACATGAGTGCACTAAAATAATAGTATTACTTGATAAATAAGTCAATTTATATATAAAACCACAGCTTCACCCCGATACCGAGAATAGTTTGAACGCCCCTCGTAATTCAGTTCTGTTATTTATACGTATGTGGTATAGAAAACAAAAAAATTAAAATAGAACAACATGTATTCCTTGGATTCCTCAACACGTCTTCTCTGCTCTTCAATATCCACTCGCCTTTTCCTTATTTCCAAGTCCACCATTTTGATTTAGTTGTCTTCGATTCCTTGTGTTTCTTCAGTTCTAGTTACACCTTGTACAATTTGAGTCTTCCTTCTTCCAAATAGAATCGCTTTCTCTAGTACCTGCTACTTTCTTGTAAATAGTTTTCAATCCGGTTTAGGGACCCTTTCATTTCTTTGTAGAAATTCTTCTGCAATTGCATCTATGTCTGCAGCAATTCTAAAATCCTGTTGTTATCGGAAGACTTTGGTATTTTCTGACGGCTTTGTTTTACTGCTTCATGTTGAACCTCTAGAATTGTTTGTATATTTGTTGGATCTGCAAAGACACTGGTGTTTTCGTTCATATTGGGAACGATGGGAGAATCTGGAAAAAATGTATTTTGATTTGAAGCGGATGTTGAATTTGATACGGGTGTTGGATTTGATATGTATGCTGTATTTGATGTATCTGGAGATGAGGTAGAGATGGCTGTGGAATGGCACGATTCTCCGCGAAACCCAAAGTTTTTCTCATAACAGAGAAGGTTCTCCAAATCTGAAAAATATTTTTGTCTGAATTCACCTCCTCCAGTGGCTTTGCACTCACTTTTGTTAAATAAAATCTTCTTTTTTAATTTGAATTTTATATCAGACCAGACCTGTGAATACGAATATAGTATGAACTTAGTTATAGAAATATTTGCAAGCAGTAAATTAAGGATCCACTTTCTGCCATTCATTCCCGTCTCTTGTCCGTGGTCCTAGGTTGTTGAGTGTTCTGGCTATGTTGCCCCATTCGGCTTTAGCATCAACGTTTGCATTTGCTCTTTTAAATCCTTTAGCTAAAGGTTTATTGGCTTCCATTAGTTCCACTCCACCATGTCTTTAAATTACTTTTGATTTGCTATTTTGACCCTACAAAACAAAATAAATTAATTTAGATTGACAAATAAGTTGACAAATTAAGAAAACTTACATTTTCAGTTGCTGTTCACGTTCAGGCGTTCACTATTTTATGATCGACAGATGCCGTCGTTTCTTCTGTCGATTTATGGCGTTCAATGCCTCATAGAATAACAGTCAAAGTGCTCAGACGCAATCTGTCGTCAAACAATGGGTTCCGCAAACCATTCAACGACAAATGGCGTTCAACGGTGTAAAAACATCACACATAAATGCAATGTGGCGTTTTATTAACGAAACGCTTTTAAACCGTGAAGCGTAATTAAGTTTATAAATTCGTTCACTTCAACACTCTTCAATGCATGTAATTCCGTAGTGGAAAAATGCCACGGTAAGTCTGGCTTCATTTTTAAAATTTTATTTTGTGAAATTTGCTGTTTATTTAAGCGCCATTTAGCTTCTTCAAACAGGGCACCCGTACGTCAAAATTGCCTGTATTATTATATTATTTTGTTATCAACCGATAACTTTCTATTTCTATTCTTTCTATTAATAAAAGGATATAAGAGTGCTATGGCCACCTTAACTCTTTTTAAAGAAATATTTTCACTAAATGTAAGCTTTGTATCTAAGTATATACTGATATACTTTACATACCGTTTCCTTACTACATATTTCACTGCAGAGAATACAGAAAATCTTAGTATCTCTAAGATTTTCTTTTCGTACTGAAAAAAATAACTTGAGTTTTCTCACCATTAAACTTTATTTTCCATTTATTGCAGTAACTACGCAGTATCTCACTAGCATTGATGAGGTTCCTCTCTACGAGTATATGTATTAAGAGCGAACTCATGCGAAGTGAAGATAGCCGTATCATCGGCAAAAATTGCAGCATTGCATTCCGGTAAAATAGGGAAATCCGATGTACATATATAAGTTATACAAAGTTGGTCCTAGAACCGAGCATTGAGGGATATCCGCATTGGATTTTATAAGATTAGAGACTCCACTATTGACATGTACCTGAAACATTCGCGACGACAAGAAACTTTGGATAAAATGATCCATGATCATTAATACATTTTATAAATTAATCCATTATGCCAAACGGAATCGAATGCCTTATCTATGTCAAATACAATAGTAACATACCAGGTGATTTACTCTGAGAACGATTACTCTTAACATACTGACAAATTCTAAGCACTGTTTGCGCTAAAACCAAACTGTATATCAGGAAAAATGTTATTATCAGTCATAAATTCTAGAATTAGGTTTTTTATTACTTTTTCTAGTAATGTACGTAAACTACTGATCAGACTTATTGGTCTATAGCTAATAGGGTCATCACCGGATTTTCCAGCTTATAAAATAGGTACAACTTTTGCCACCTTCAACTTATTCGGAAAATATTCGATTTTTAGGCATCCATTTATGAGAAATGGAAGGCGTTTAATACCAGATTTTAGTAATTGTTTTAGGTTTATGTTCCTGATCCCATCGAAACCACCAGTTTTTCTAACATTTACATTATCTATGAGATGCCTAAGTACGTCTGCTGATATAAAAACTTTCATTGGTGTGCTATAAGTATTAAAATCAAGCGTTTCATTTACGTGACTCACTGCAAAGTTAGTTTCAACGCGCGGCATGTTTACAGTACCCAAGCGATGTGTGGAAAAACAAGCCGATATTTTTTTTTTTTAAGAACTTAACACTCCAAAGCAGGGATTCCCAAATTATTTTGGGCAAGAGACCCCTTTTCCAAAATGAACTGGGACCATCAGACCCCCATAGCCAAATTAATTTGAAAATCCTATCTCTAGTTTTTTTCCTATTAATACAAAATAGCTACTTACCAATTTAAAAACTTTGCTGTTGGTTAAGTGAGTAAACTTGATAAATTTTCTAATCAAAATTTAACAAAATAAATAGACATAAAATTCAGTAAGTATCAAGTATAATTAATAATTATTAATACAAATTAAGTAAAAATACTTAAGTAGGTAATTATTTAAAAAAAAACATTAAAATAGTAAAGTAAAAAAAAAAATATAACAAATCCAGTGTGATGAATGAACCTGGTGACTTTCTACCAATCTAGCTAAAGCCAAATGTTTGTAACCACACTGAAGCCTTTTTCGACTAGGTATGATGATGGAAAAGCTATAAGTTATTTTTAACAATGTTCCACCATGCATGATACTGTGTTTCAATGTTGGGTTGCAACCATAACTTCAGATTGCCTTGGTTGAAATTCTGCTTAAGCCCCTCGTGTGTGCCGACGGTAATCAACTCCTCTTGGATTATCACATTGGCTTCTTCCATGGCTATGATATTGTATGTATTTATTATCCATTGAAGAATTTGTAAATTTAAGAGATCCTCAAACCTTTTAGTAAAATCGTTGTATAATGCGTCCAAGTGAGTGACATATGATAAAATAACATCGCCTTGAAACATTTCAGGTAATTTTTAACAAATGCAGAAACCGTGAATATTCTTTTCTGCTTAAATTTTGTTTATAAAGGATGAGTTACCCACAAAGGCCGATATTATTGATTTTGTTTTAATCAAGATGAGATCGTCACCCTGCAGCTGCAAATTAACTTTGTTGAACATTCTTTGGTATGTTTATCAGTCAAGTAATAAATATCTGTTTTACAATTGTTCAGATTTTCTTTCAAATTCGGATTTTTTCTTGTAAAAACTCCAACCCATATTCAAAAATAGCTGAAAATATTGCTAGGTAAGAGCCTCTTGATAGCCAGCGACCTTCAGTGTGCAGAAGTAACTGAGTAAAGACTTCGTCGTTTTCCTCACATAGTTGATCAAAGAACTGCTTCGAATTTTGTTGACAGCATTTATAACATATTATAAAGATTGATGCAATCTAGGACTCAGATTTTTTGCTACTAAATGCTGTCTGTGAATCAAGCAGTGAAGGACCAGTACCTCAGGCAGTTTTCGCTTTAAGTGGGCTATAAAACCACAACGAAGACCAATCATAGATGGTGCACCATCAGTCGCAACAGAAACAATGTTCTTCCATGGAATAGCTTTGTCGATAAAAAAACGTTCCATGGCCTGAAAAATCGATTCTTCACTGGTATCAGTCTCTAAATAAGTAGCAAAAAGCAGTTCTTGGCACATACTTTCATCTTTAATATATCGAACATATCCTAACAACAGAGCTTTATTGCCGAGTAATGTATGTAGATTCGTCCAACTGGAGAGAGAATCTGTTGGTCTGTAAGAAATTGCATAAAATATTTTCCACGTCGTGGCCCATCTCGTCTATTCATCTCTGAACGGTGTTATTGCTCAAAGAAATTCTCTTAATAATGTCATGTGCGGGCTTGTGCAATACATTGTTGAGGATCTCCGCAATAGAAAGTAAAATAAGCCGTTCCCCAAATTGTGTCGGGTTTCCCCGACTTATTATAGGATGCTCGTAAACCATCGATGTCTTGCATAGATAATGACGCAAACATCGATCTTATGGATGACCTTTTCTCTAGGTTTTCTTTATGTGCTTGAAAGAAGGACAATGGTTTACTTTTTTTGTCAGTTTGTACGTAAAAACTTTTCTAAAGTAATTTCAAAAATTACTTAGAAAAATATTAAAAAGTTTTTTTGGTATTTACCCTGCTACTTTTTCATAAACTGCAGAAACGTATGGCTACGCTATTAACGCTCGTAGGTAACTAAGGATTTTGTAAATTTTTTTTCAATCACTTTATTTTAATTTACTTTATTTAGCTATGTAATCACTTTGTAATCTCTTGAAATAAATTAGTAGATAAGTGTATTATCATTGATTTTCAAGTTCCAACGAATTCCAAAACGCAAATGAACTTTCAACCTATGTAAGTGCAAGTTTGTTATATAGACCCCAAGGGGTCGATATCAATCACTTTGGGAATCCCTGCTCTAAAGGGTATTACTACTCTCAAAATAGCGGAGCACGTGTTAAGATTTTTAAGATCAGTGGTTATTTCGCTCCATGGGTAGCATCAAATATTTAATGGGGAGACTAAATTATTAGTGTAAATTGACTTGATGTTCTCTTTAGGCAACCATTTATCCCACGAGATTTTAGTTGCCTGAAGAAAAGTTTTTCAGTCACGGCTTGTATTGAACCCCAAACCGTCCAATTGGGAAACCAATATACTACCACTTGAACCACGACCACCCACACATATGATATAAGATCAGCTTTCCCTTTATCTATAAAATAATTGAAATTTTGATATTTCAGCGCCGCAGAAGGGTTTGAAATTTCTATCTAACTGCTCTAATTTTGTGTTCCACCTAAAGTGTCTAAACTCAGAGATAATTCAACCTATCACTTTATTAAGACAATTTAGTTGAACCTTAAAAACTGGTGAACGCTATCTTAGCCAATGACGTCTAATCATATTTCTGAGATTAAAGTATTCCAAAATATAGTAGCTGAGCTCCTCTGTAGTAGGCCGTTTTGGCTTTTTTTTGGAACGCTTTCATTAATAGCCTCATTCATCAACATTATAAAGTTATTAACGATAACATCCACATCGGACTCATTTTCAATTGTAGTTAAACTGGATGGTATGTTTTCCAATCTTGAGTCAATTTTTGTGCGAAATCTTGACCTAGGACAGAGGGATTTCCCCTTATATATCGAGACAAAACGTTCGAAAGCATCTGGTAGTTGTGACACCTGTGTGTGGAATAGAGATCGATGATTTTTTTTCATATCGGCTAATTTAATGGTTCTATTCTCAAATGAAATGGGATACAGTGTGTCCGTGTAGTGTTCATATTTTTTAATGATCTTTTTGACTTCAATACATTTTAAGCGATATTTGCAGAGTTCGTTTTTAAATGCATTCCGCCATGCAGCCCGAATAAGATCACTTTAAACAATTTATCATTTTTAAGATTATGGGAGTAATACTGACAGTTCCTCTCTTTAAAGTAGTTAAGCACAAGGTTGTACGACTCAATCGATTCACATGTAAGCTTTATACCAACAGAGAGTTTTTTAATTGAATAGTCTTCAATATTCATTGAGCACATGGTACTCTGAACAAAATCTGCACTTTTATGTAAAAATTTAATTGTGGGAATATATGCCTTTGTTCTAGAACTATCGCTGGTATCAATCTCTTCATCATTAAAGCTTGTAACGGTCCATAAAAATGCTTTCTTGAATTATTTCCACTTTTTGAATTACGCCAGGCTGTCTCGGCTCGATGCCTTTTCCTGAGGACATTTTAATGTCCCCAGGCCAGGAGATCTGAAGCGTTTAGAAGATATGATTTCGAATAGATTCGCTTAGACTTTAAACAGAATGAGCTCGAGGTCATTCGTTGATGGATGCTCCAAATGAAAAATAAATAAATAAAATGTGGTGCGAACATAAACGAAAAAACATAACAAAAAAGTTTCCGTGCACTTCATTGTTTTTTCGATTTTGATAAAAACAAAAATAAAGAAAATAACTACACATAAGAAATAACCAAATTTAATATTTAGTTGGACCAGTGACTTCCAGCAATCGGCTTTTCATTGAATGCTCTAGCTTGAAAGTCGTATCTGGAGAAATCTTATTCCATTCCTCAGGGAAGAGGGCTTTTAAGCCAGCTTTCTTGGATATTGTACGTGGACGTATTTTTTTTTCTAAATGATTCCATAGATGCTTAATCGGGCTTAAATGTGGGGACCGAGTGGGTGTTTAATTTGTTTTCTGACATTGTAAAGCAACTATTTGTTCACCAGGAACGATGAGTACTTGGGGTCATTATAGAGTTATTCCCCAGACATAATTTTTGAGCACTTGAATGCAGATTTTCCTTAGGTAAATTCAAGTATCCATATTTGTCCATCGTGGAATCTATAAACACCAAATTTTCAACGCCAGAAGAGGCCATACTTCCCCACTCCATTACATTGCCCCCAGTGTTTGGTTTTTTCTACATCATACGACGCCCATCTGATCCAAAGGTGTTAAATTTACTCTCGTCAGTAAACAAAACTTGATCTCAGAATGGATTCTCCTTCCCAAAATACTCACTAGCGTACACCAGCCTGGCTTGCTTATTAGCTTTTTGTGCAAATGGCTTCTTCCGGCTCAGTCGATATTTAAAACCATTTCTTTTCAATACATTTCTTATCGTCTGGGGCCACACATCTATTCCATCTGTTGTCTTTCAATAGACCAGCAATAATAAGAGCACTCTGTTGATGATTTTCTTCGACACTTTTTATCAATCGCTTTTCCGTTCGAGCATCTATCTTCTTTGGAGGCCAGATCTTGATACGAATATATTGGCAATTGTTTTTGGTTTTTTAAATTATTGCAACGCGCACGGGAAGAATGGGGTCTTTTGACTATTTTTGCTATTTCTCCAAGAAACTTTCCTTCATTGCTCAGGTCAATGATAATTTGCTTATTAGCGAAGAGAATTGCTTATTTTTACTTTCCATTTTTATTTCCTTCTAAAACAACGAAATATTCTATATTTTACTCGTATGTTTTAAAGAGCAATTAAAAACCCTTCAACTTATCAAATTCTTGACCACACTCCTTACATTGCCAATTGTAACAAAAGAATGGCATTTGTACGGAGACTTTTTTGTCATTATTTAACGATCACAACGGTACTCAACGAACTAGTGCACGCAAATTCTTGGAATTTGGTAAGTAGACGAGAGGAAAAACATACAATATACCCTTTTTGTGTTGCCACTTAAGTTTAAAAATATACAAATTAAGCTGCTGTACGGAGACTTTTGGACTATGTGTACATATGTAGGTAAATGGCAATTTAAAAATTTGCCGATCTGGAAATCTGCCCACTATAATACATTTTCGTATGATGTTTGAATTTTGATTAATTCGCTGAAATATTCAAGTGTAGGAAGTAAATCCATCACACCACACCTGCAATACTGAGAAGCTAATGTTGCCAAAGTGTGATGCGTTGTTTAGTATCTCGCCTCCTCTGGCCTCTGCATACAAAAGTATAGGGAGTCACCTCTGTTATTAAATTGATTTCGTAAATAGAGGCCAAATATTTTCACACTCTTTTTAAAGTGAAATTTCGGTGCTTTTCTGAAGAGTACCTGCGCCATGCATAGCTAATTACTGTGTGCCTTTTCTTTTCAGAGTATTGCGGCAATAATCAGTTGATTTATTAACACTTTGGGCTCAGTACCGACACTATGACACCAGTCGTAACCATAGTAGTGGTAAACAATTGAAAGGTAGTTGAATTAAAGCTCATCAATATCGATAAACAAATTCTTGGCCTGATCGAGATAGACTTTGTAAGATCCAGAAACGATTAGCCACTTTGATAGAGTGTTAAATGATATCAACGCTATCCGTTTCACGCAGAATATCTCTAAGAAAGATACTAAGAACCCAAAACCTCCTTATACAGACGTTATCTTTCAATGCTACACTAATAAGCCATAATCTCCTAAGCAGTCTGATCTTATTCTCAATGTACCCTTCGGCATAGTCAACAAAGTCGGTGATATACTAACTACAATGTGATTAATTATTTGAAAGATTGAGAATAATCTCGAAATTGTTTGCAGCAGAATTAACGATATATCAATTCATCATCAGCCTTACTTGAATGTCCACTACAACAAACTACTTTAGTCTGAATTATTGGAAGTCGACTTACTTTCATTTCTACACCGTTGTCTTTTGTGGAAAATTTAATTTCCGAATTATTTCATTGCTTATTTTGTAATAGTTTGAAACGGCTTCAACGTCAACTTTTTCCATAGTGGCATCACGACTTGCATCATGAATTTTAACACAACATGGAAGTTATGCACTGCTACCTAAATTATTGCGCCAACGTGTCTCTTTATTTTGAATCCAACCTTTCAATCTGTCACCGGTTTAACATCTTCAAGCAGGCCACTAATAGTTCATTGCCTGATAGATACCTTTACATTGTATGTAGTTAACTATATTTACTTCATTACATCTTATATACCATCATCTTACTCCACTAGTAATACGCCTTCCCTCGTCGTCTTCTATAAACTAAAAGAGATAAAAAGATAATTCGGTTCATTACGAGGATAAAATCAAAACAATGATCGTGGTTTTCATCTAACAAGAAGGCCTTTCTAGCAACAATACTAGTCTCAGGAATGTTTGTACCACCAGACCACCTCCCAAAAAAGAATAAAACAATCTTGCTGATTTTCCGTAACTATAATATGTAGATTTTTAAAGAGTCTCACACCTCCTAGTTCCTACTCAGCTGAGTTAAATATGATAAATTCGCTCGTAACCAACATGCGTTCGCTGCTTCTACCAACTAGGCTTACCTTCACATTCTCCCAAATCCACGCCTTCTACTACCAGAATGTTAGAAGCCTCCGCTCGAAAATTCATGCTGTCCTCTATCTGCCTTTCAATACATATATTCTATATATAAATACTCCAACTGAAAAAAATCTGGTCGTAGACATAAAGATGCAGGAACATCCTGCCCCTCTTACAGGTCGTCTCACCAAGTCTTACTCATCTTTTATTGCTATTTACTCGTTTCTAAATTCGACTTAAGCCCAAGAAAAAGAACATTTCCCCTGGGTCTCGGTACATTAGGTGTTGTTACTTCTTTTCAACTCTATCCACATAGTTGCTATCGTCGGTCCAATGAATAAATTAGACTTTTTTGACGACGTCTTTATCTTCTGTGACTTCTGCCTCGGCGTAAGTGGGCTGCATCCACCCTCTTTCAATGTTTCTAATGTCCATTCGACAAAGGAATGTCTCTTCTTCAAGTCTATTGCAAGTCAGTGGTTTCTCGAATTATTTGGATAGGCAAAAGAATCTTATTTGTAGATCAGATTCCATCAATTACATAATTATAAAACGCTTTGTTACTTACTTCTATCACCTATTGATAATTTTCACTATCTCCTTCTCATTTCATTTTTCCATAACTCTCCAGTCCCTTCCCAACTATCTCGCCTTATGCGTAAAACTTTAATTAAGAAAACGTTCGCAAAATCAATTCAAATCTCAACTGGGCTCGCCTTAAATTTACCAATCTTTCTTTAATTGCTGCCCTTTCCATCCTTTATTCGCCTATTAATGCCATATGCCATCATCCTGTTCTCCGTATAATCAAATTCAGTTCTTACGAAATAAAAAAAAATTGTTGCTAAACTTTCTCATACACCTAAACTTTCCGAAAGTATTTAATACAAATCCTCAAACTTTCGGTGTAAATTTCTTTTTCCCCCAGCCAAAATAGCTTCCTGAAATGTAGTATTACAGTCCTTCTTGAATTCATTTACGTCGCCCTCTTAGCCTACGAAAATGTCCACGAAATTGCAATTGATTTCACTAAAGTGTTCGATAAGATATCTCATCAATTAAGCCTTTATTTTGTTGACCTCATATTTATTAAATGGATATCGTCTTATCTGGAAAATCGTCATTATAGTGTTAAGCTGAGGGGTATCAGTTCCCTTTTTCACCTTAAGTATTCCCCAAGGCAGACACCTAGGTCCTATTCTTTTCTTACCATAAACTTAAATTGTTTAAAGCTTTTTAATTTACCACAAAACTCTAAGCTTCTTCAAGAAGATAATTTTTTAGGCTGCGCCTGCCCGAGGTGGCCCTGGGCCTAGACTAACAGCTTTTTCCGTTAAGCGCGATCTTACGCTTATAGGCTACAAGTTTATAAAGGTCCCCTTCCGCTTGAGCGCGCCACCTAAGACGAGGTCTTCCTTTCGGCCGTTATTCCTCCGGGGTGGATTCGAAAATACTCCAGACGGGAACATTAGTATTCATTCGTTCAATATAATTAAGCCATCTAAGCCGATGGATTTTGGCCCTTCCGACGAGGTCAATGTCGCGGTCGTCTGCTTCTTCAATTCCCATTCATGCAAACGCGATTTAGAATGCGTAGGCTTTTTCCAAGATCTGCCGGTTGGTGAATATCTGGTCGATGACCAGGCCTTACCATGCACTGATAAAGACCTATCAGATTATTTATATAGGTTTTAGGTGTTCGCATATTGCGGTAGATAAGATCTTGTACGCGATGTTAAAGGTACTGACTGCCCTTCAGTAGGCGCAGTTCTGAGGGTCACTCTTCTTAAGAATTAGAATAATTATACTGAGGCGCCATTCACTGGGCATACTTTCATCCAATCAAATCTTATAGATGAACTTGTGTACGCTTTACCAAGTCATCTCCCACAAACTTGTATATGATAATTCGCCACGGAATGCATTGTCCGTTTTTCGTTTCCGATGGCCATCAATAGTGATATTATTCATATCCGAGGCTACTTGTCGCTTCAGAGTGTTATACGTGCTCGTGCAATTAATCCGATGGCACAAACCCTAACCTTGTCAAGCGGATTCATCCGATAATAGTGTCAGTATCCGACTACGAGGGGTATGAGCGCACCCGTTGTTTCTCTGGAAACTCATCGTCATCGTCTCTATTTCGATATCCCGGCTAAAGGTCAAACCTAAATCCTCTTCTGACCTGAGTTCAGTAACATTAGCATAGTTAGATTCAACATACTATAAAGTGATGTTGGTTCAGAAGCTAAAGATACTCGTGGATTTTTTGTCGTACTATATTTGGTGCCTCTAAAATTACTTAGATCTTAACACCGCCATATGCCAATCTACTATATATATTGTACATATTACCTTATTAAGTAAGTGCAATCAGTCTCCTCTCCGACTTTATTTCTCCATGCTCAACCTGTACTAGGGGTACAGGTACAATCCTTTCGCGACCTTGGGGAAATTCAAATATTTATAAAACAATCCTTAAACACAATTCATCTTTTGGTTTTATCCAAAGGTAGTTCAAAGAAATTTCAAATCCTTACGCGACAAGGTTCCTCTACATTACCTTTGTTCGTCCTTTGCTTGAGTGCACGAGAATTCAGAACATTTAACGTCGTTTTCTTCGAGGTCTGTCCTGAAATTATCCTTTATTTTTACCTTTTTACGATCTTATTAATTTACAAATATTTGAAAAAGGCGTAGCAAATTTTTTGTTCATCCATTGAATTTTTTCAGGTATCGTCCTTTATATTGTATTTACCGGCCGACCGCAACTCTTGTGGATTCAATGAACTAATGTTCCATATCCTGAGGAAGGCCAACTCAAAATTCGCCATTTTAGATTTTGACCGAAGTACCCCTCCATAGATTAGATCTCCTTGAGCATTTCCCTTAATCTTAAGTTTAAGATTTGGCACAGCTTCAAGACTTAATTTTAGCTGGTAGTAAGCCAAATAGATAGGGGCTTCCGCCCTTAATTAAACTACAACTATTGCACTATGCACTTAAATAACCCTTTTTTGTGTTACAAGCAGAGAAGAGGACACTGACATACCGGAGATACTTTAATTCCGCACATGAGATTTTCCCTGCTTTGGAATCTTTGAAGATCTTTAAGACAACTTGGAACTTGGTGTTTAATTTTGAAGTACGGAAATATATATAAACACATTTAAATTTGCATACTCGAGAAGCGTTTCTGATATTGCTATACCTATCGGGGAATTACTAAACGATATCGAAAAGATGTTCAAATTTTAAAGTACATCAGATTGGAAAACGATTTAGAAGTGTTATTGAATGTTCAGTGGATTCATAGATAGTCCGGCATGTCCATTAGAACGGAGTTGAAAGAACGTCCATCGAAATTTTAGTGTGGATAACGCACTCAAGTCATTTAAAACGATAGGTGACTTTGTGGTTGCATGCCATGATATGAATGTTAAAGGGATAGAGACTTATGCGTGCATCAGGAGAGAGGACAGGACTGCTAGGGAAGATTGCTATTCAGCCAGACAAACCGTTTTTGAAGTTCGATGAACACAGTAATGATGTACAATATTTGCGTCAAAGTTTAATTTGGCAAACATCTGAGACTTAGGAGATAATTGGTCATATTATGGAGATCTAGAGTGCTGTAGAAATAGGGTAATCACTAAGGCCCGTTTGCTGATACTGTATCATAACTAAGTTCATCTTAAATTCTAAGTACAACTTGTTAGAAAATATTTAAGTTCAACTTTGCTAAGGTAAACTTAAGTTGAAAAGCAGCCAACTTTGTGTTAGAGCTAAATGTCAAACAAACTTCAAACAAGTGTCACTCCGCGAGCGAAAGTGAAGTTGGAAGATTTTTTTGAATTTGAAATTTAAGTTTTGTTAAAATAATGGCAGATAAAAGAGTTAGAAATCCAAATTTTTCATTAAGTGAAAAGCGCACACTTCTTCATGTGCTTTTGAAGAAAAACTAATAATTCAAAATAAAAAAACAAACGGAGTAACGTGGAAAAAAGAGGCGGCTTGGGAACGAATTACCGCAAGTTTTAATTCCCATTCGGAGTCTTCGTGCTACAGAAGGATGGAAGCGGTAAAAAAATTCTACCAAGAATACAGAAAAGATGTAAGAAAAGTGGCCGCCGATGATAAAATATCAGTGCTTCAGACTGGGGGTGGCAAACCGACACATGTGACCGATCCAAATTTTGACCTCGCATTGTCAATAATGAGTCCAAAGACAATAGAAGGCTTTGACAATATTCTTGATGGTGATGGAATGGATGAGTCATTCGAAGACCAACCCTGTTGCAGTACGAAAAACGTAAAATAATGACGAACGTTTTTGATTTATCTACCTAACAATATTTTTTTTTTTGTTTTTAGAATGAAAGAAAAAGCAATGAAACAACATCGGATTGGGCAAAATATAAACCTAGTCAATTAAAACAGCCAGTACATCCAAAACTGAAAACAGTTCAAATTCTTGATGATGGTTTATCAGAAAAAGGGGAAGGTACAACTGAAAATGCTGATGTTAATAATCCCAGCACAAATATTCCCATGTCAAAAGGATTTATAAAGCAATTCCCCACGATTAGTTCCAATCTTAATCAAAAAAGTGAGAGTAAATGGTATGGTAGGCGTAGACCGGTTGCATCGACATTGCCCAGCAACAAGATAAGCGAGCAATATTCACAGCTGTTAGCAATAAAAATTGAGCTTGCTAAGCTTCAATACGACACCCAAAAAGAAGAAGCAATTCAAAAAATTTATACCAATTCCTTTGGAATTGGACATTATTGTTAAAACCGAACTACTTAAGGAAATCAAGACTTATGCCATTCAAACTGTGGAGGCAAGTAATATTCTCAAGAATTTGGAGAACATAGATCCTTTCTTCAAGTGATAATTTTATTAATTTGTATTTTAATTTGCAGTTAAACAAGTTCCTGATATATGACTTTAAAGATATACAAAGATAGTTTTTATTTATTGCTGTTAAGTTTTTTATGCATTATACATTAATTTATAAATTGTTTGTTTTCTTTATGTAGGTAATGTCTTTTTATATGTAATTGAAATAAAAATGGTTCGTATAAGTATTTTGTTTCCATTTTTGTCCTTTTTGTTTCAGATTATACAGCCTTACGAAGTAGTTATCTATTAGGTCTTTCGTTTTTTGTATCTGAGCATCAAACCCCAATAACATTTGCAGTTTCAGAATTATTTGCGCATGGGATTTGACCGAAGTTTATTGCTCTTTGGATGCCTTCTGGATCGAAATCCAAAGACACACCATCCTTTCTTAATATGTTATGTAAATCACATATAGCGACAATTATTATAAACGCTGTTTTTAATTTTAGACGGCAGCCATATGCTAGTATGGGAAACGGTCTTTTTAATATGCCGAAACTTTTCGATAGGGCCTCTTGTCCGTATTTGGGATTATACAGTTGCCCTTTCGCGCAACATGGATTGAGCAAAGGTGTCATCAAATATGTTTTTTTGTGAATAAGCGGAATCACCCAGAATTTAATTAATATATATATATATTATATATAAACAATAAGCATATAATAGAAACCTATTCCTTTACCCAAAATAACGCAGTCGGAGAAATCACGACTCTCTAATTTGGCTCTTACTCTGCTACTGTTGAATATTGTGGAATCATGAGCGGAACTAGATCACCTTACAAAGACATCAAGTAAAAATCACGTTTGCAGTTCATACTCCTTGAACATTAATTGAAAAGTAGCTTTTTCTGTTAATGACTGTTTCTCCTTCATCATCATTATATCATCTTACCAGGAGACTGAATTTTAACATGAGTTCCGCCAACAGCACCAATAACAGAGAGAAAAGATGCGATATCAAAAAAAGCCCGTTTGACCTGTGAAATCTCTGCTGGTGTATCTGGGAATTTGATATATTTTCTATAAGGCTTTGCAATTGTCGCTGAAACTCTTTTAATAATCTTTGACACAGTGGAAACATGCATCTCTCCAAACTAACTAACCACAAACTAATTATGTTTACGCTACAATTCTTAATTCACAATTCAAATGTCATTACAAAACATAACCCTCAAAATCGCTTTATGCCTTACTTTTTCTTACCCATAAAATAATTTCCACATAGTGTCATTTATGACTAACTTGGATTTTGGTGCAAAACCTGTAAGCAGCACTTAGCTATTTATGTGGAACTTAAACCCTTATGAGTCGAATCAGCAAACGGGCCTAAGAGGTGACAACCTGGCGAGTTTTGCAACTGTTTCTACACATAAATTGTGCTTATTTCACGCCCAAGTGGTAAACATTGGCTACTGATCGATGTCCATCATGAGACCAAATGAGACCTTATTCGGGCTATTCCGACATATTTGGACATAAGGCGGTAATTCCGAGACTAGGTCAGGGTTTTGTAAAAGGGAAGGTGACGCGTGAACCTTTAAAGGACCAATGGCAGAGCTCACGTCCCCGAACGCTTTACTGGCTTCGGTTTAACCGATCCCTCGGCTTAGAGGTATCTACAGTGGAACGGTCTTCCAGGCTAGGAGTTGCTCCCGGTTAATTGTCCGGCCATGGTGAAAATAAACCTAGTTCCAAAGCAACAACAAGCCTCGGAAATGGACGGATCTACTGTTGACAACCGCCGCAAATGAAACAAGGACGACGAATGTGCAGCCGAACAACAAGCGGGGGCCCGGGACTGCTACAAAACAGATATTACCACCATCTAAGAAATGCGATGGGATTGACCGGACAAAAAGATTGTGAAAAACTGCGACATCTACTACGGAGATTATTATCGACGGCAGAAGTAGCGCCCTTTTGGACGCGAATTTGCTGTTAGAGGCAGACTCTGGCAAGAAGTCTTAAGTTTCCGGAATGTGAATGAGCGCCTCGTAACAATCAAACAAATTGGCAAATTTAGCCTTATATGAGTACATGCCCCCACAGAGGAGGAAAATGACGACACAAAAGATAGCTTCTACGAGCTCTAAGCCAAGAACTTCGAGCTATGCGCTAACTATCATATGATATTAAAATTTTTCTCGGCGATTTTAATGGAAAGCTAGGAAGAAAGGGCATCTTTGGTAATACTTTACTTTGGTAGTACATACAACGGATTCATTGAGAGATGTTACTCTAGGAATGAAATTCGGAAGTTTTACTAAAAGGTAAAAAAACCATGCCACGGATACAAACTACGATCCGAAGCCTGTAGGGACGAACAAAGGAAAATCGTACTCGAGTCGCAGTCGTTTCTGAGGATTTGGAAAGAGCATTTCTGTGGACTGTATAAGGGCGGTGACGAATCAAATACCGCTGGCAAAATGAACCTTTCAACTTGGACGATGTACACCAACAATTGCGTCTACCGGACCAGGATGAAGATAGCCATATCTACTCGTATACTTAAGTCAAACACAGTTGCTGGAGCGGCCGGCGTTATTTCCGTGCTCTTTAAAGTGGCAGGCTATGACCTGGTAAAGAGCATGTGCCAACTGATCTGTAAAATATGGTTGGATGAAAATATTGAGCGGTACCTCAGCATTGTTTATCCGATCCCCAACAAAGGAAACCCTCTGAATTGCTACAACTACATATGCATCGGTCTTCTTAACATCGCCTACCAGATCATACCTGCCGTATAGTGTGAACGCCTGACGCCGTTCGTCAACAATAACCTAGCTGGAGCATATTAGTGTGACTTCAGGGCAGGAATGCCCACCATCGGCCAAATATTTACACTTGGAAATCGCTCTATTGATTTGGGCCATTTTAAGGCCGCATATGACAGCATCTATAGAGACGAACTATGGTATACGTTTGCGCTGGATAACGATGCAGATTGCACACTGCATTACTTTGGAATAACGCCGAGCGCAATAACGTCGAATTCCAAAATTTGACATTGTGAAAGTTGGTAAAGAAATCACCGAGAGCTTTGATGTCACAATTGATGGCAGACCGTACCACTCAGGACGCTAGCTTGATACTTAGCTTCGTTAAAGAAGCCGATGATGACATCCTTTAGCGAACGATTAGTAAGAGTGATTGACTGTTTTCCTTCTCGTCAAGACAAAAACTTTAATTTTGGGATGTTAAACTGAAAGTCCATTGCTAGTGCGCCAGTCTGTGCAAACCAAATACTCGGTCGGCATGATACCACTTTATAGCTGCACCTTCCTCATATTTCTAAAGATAGACTTTAGAACTATTGAGAGCAAATCGTCAACTAACATAGCTATGGCGCCGCTTTGGCGGGCAGCCCCTGGTTATCACCACCATTACATGGCTCGAATCCGACAAATTAGTGATTCGTTTACATTTATGTTGCTAAGCCTCTATGATCTTTAGGACGAATGAAGTTAGACAGAAAGATCTGAAGCTCTTGGCGACTGACTAGTCATCTTTAACGATTTTCTATTTGAAAGTTATTTTCATTGTTCGATTTGTATGTTTCTTTTATGCATGTTGATGGATATTTCCTTTAGATTTGGCAGTAGTTAGTTTAAACATATTAGTTGTCGGAGTCCGAAGACTTGAATTTATCATAATGTCATCAAAATATAGCCTCGTCCGTTATCAGAACCAATGACAGGTAATAGCTACTGGGGGTTGTGTTACTAACACTCTCGGCAATTGAATCTATAAACTTGGTTAAATCATGCAGTTCGCGGGCTACTTCGTGTCCGAGCAGGCTGTTATATTAATTTTGCTCTGATCTATTTTCCAGACATCTTTCAAATTAGTGTTAACTGGATTGGAGGAGCTCGGTTTGCCTTACGTAATCGCTAAAAATCTATATGTTGGAGTTTTTGCTGACACAGCACGTCAGTTCAAAACATAATTCAAGATTTGAACAGTTTCATCTGCCTTCTGCCTCATTCTGACGTCAGGCGGAATTCTGAGGCTTATAGAAAATGTCCAATAGTTTCCATCTGTTAATCAAATAATACATAGTACCGGTTGGATTTGGTTAAGCCCATTACTTGCAGCATGTGACAACCAAATTAGACATAAAATCTAGGAGATGATTGCCTCTCAATTGGCATTTGATACTGCCCTAGCAAATGTTGTGAGCGCTAGCATTGCAGTATGTGAAGAGTTTCATGCCCATCATCAAATCATTGAGGAAGTAAGCTTATGATATACTTCGCTCGTTCTGCAGTTTATGTTTGTATTAACTAAATATTGGTTATGGAATTTTCGAGATTGTATGCGCCACAATAAGAAAAGTTCACGTTGTTTCAAATCGCTCGTTGAATCAAGCTTACAATAAAGGCCATCGATGCCCCTTTTCAGGTCTTATGGTTCCTAATATATGGGATTTGCATTTACGGAAAGTCTTCTAGTTTTAAAATATTGAAGATTAATTGATAATACAAGATAAATACTGTTGAGGAATTACTTGCTGGTACTTTGAAGTAGTTAAAAATTCGACCAACGCCACTGCCAACTCGTCATCGAATCAGTTCACTACAATATGTTTGAGCCGACTGTACTGATATTCATGATAGTGCTGTTTATTTTCTTTTGAGCTCGACTGTGTTCAATGTCTTTTTTCCCAAAAATCTCCAAAACATTTTCAGTCTGGGGAAACTAACGATAATAACATCCCAGGACATTTAAAAAAAATTGCACTCCGCCCACCAGTTGGTAGTACTACTCGTATCCGCTACAAAAGCCCGCATCGTTTTTTCCTACCTCGTTACCTCACTAAGTGAAAAAATTGCTTAGTTTTGCATCTTCGATACTAAAACCTTGCCTGGCAACACATTCCGTTTCTTTTTCACATTTTTTTTTTATTATACACTAGTATGAGTCCTTTCTTCCGCACAACAAGCTCAATGAACAAAAGAACCCCTCAGCTGAGAAGGACGAAGAAGCCTTGCTGCACAAGAAAACCAGTACAACACAAGGAGTAAAGGACACTAAAAGACGGATGCCATTTTTTTCCTGGTTCTTTATAAAAACGACTAGGTGTTCAGATACTCCTAGAGTGGCAATCGACTCGATGCTTTCTTACGTCTCGAGTGTCAATAAAAAAAGGGGGAAAAAAGAAACTAAAAAAAGGATTGGACGTCGGTATAGTAGATAATCATATGGCAAATGGAGTAGGGGTTGGTTGATGGCAGTGGTAGCAAATTGACAAAATTGTTTCATTTTACTAAATGGATTTGGAAGGACATGATAGTGTCATCAACGGATGAATGAAGAGTACTAACGGTTGTGCGATTGAAAGGAAATTTTAAACGAAACTGCATTGTACGAGGACACCCTGGAGGATATGAGAATTTTTCGAAACTGCCTTTGGGGGGTATTTAAATCAGTTTGAAGACCATCACATGGAGTTTCCTGAAAATACAGAAAACGAATTGTACCACAGGGGCTACACTGTACAGAGTATGGACGAGTAAAGGAAGTGAGTGCAATTTTGGTCGTTTAGAGATGTAACATAAAATTACCTTGTCAGGGACATTTGGTTTTTCTTTGAAATTCGGCAGAACTGTATTTCCGAATAAGATTCTAAAGGGCTCCCACACTGGAAGTTGTAACTACATCTGTGCCACTTTATCTTAGACATCTTAATTGAATTTCCACCATGGTATTCGTAAATAGTATTCCGTTTCATTTGCAAAAGTTTCCGTTACCGAAAATTGTACACACTTACCTTCAACTAAAAGTTAGAAAATCACAACCTTTAACCTTCTAAGGAAGAACCCTTTCCAGATAGAGGAAATTCCCAACTTTCGGGAGCTGCAATTAAAAGTCAGAGAACCTAAGTAACTCTAGCATCCACGGAATTTTAAAAATTTTCCTTTTTTTTCAACTCGGATAAAATAATTATTTCATTTGTCTTCGGTCGGAATTCCCACCCTTTGGAACATCCACTATCTTAAAATAAGTGCATGCATGATAATACCTTGACGCTCACCTTTTTTTCACCCCTAATTGACTCTTCGTGCACCTTGTGAAATGTTAAACGTACCCAACCGGAGAAAATATAATGTTCTCCAACTTTCTCAGTTTCTTTTGTTCACCATTTTTGTTTATGCAAATTTAAATGAGCTCATGGTGAGGATATAACCCCCAATTCTAACCTTCTTCGGGTGAGGGAATTCTAGAAACACGAGAAACAGTACTCACTTAGTATAAAATGGTGCACTTTAGGTCGGAGAAGGATTCCTTTTCTTTCTTTTTTTAAGTTAAGCATGGAAAATTCATGGTTAAAGGCCTGGATGAAACTGCCACAATTTAACAGGTGCAAGTGATTCATTTAAAGTGCATTTGGGTCTGACGGTGCGTAGTTGGTTAAATATTTGTATATCTTTGCATTTCAATGAGTTAATATTAGTTCTCAATATACATAGTTTAGGAATTTTCTTTATATTGCGAGGATTTTAGCTGCTGTGTGATTCTGCGGTCTAAGAAAGTGGAGGAAAGGCTTTAACAACATATCGATAATTTGGTTCGAATAGATCTTATTTCATTTCGCAGATATTGAAATATTTTTGGATGAATCCTGAAATTGATGACAATACGAGTACTAAATGGCCACAGAGGCTATACTCTCTGATTATCGAAGTCGTGTCCTTAATTTGAAAATCTATACCGTATTGCCATGGAGATAAAGCTGGCACAAATTTACCTTCATGGGTCCGAACACTCTGCCCTTAAATTTACTATCCGCTTTAGAGGTGCGTAGACCGCCCTTATTCAGGACGCATGACTTTTTTGAACGAGTCCCTGTTGTAAAGATATCTAATTATGTACTATATATAATTTTTTACATCGAAAGAAAGGAAGATATACGAAAAGCATGCATTCCTTTCGGATCTCAATATTAATCTCTTTGACGTGAAAGTTCTTATGGCTCGTTGGCAACTCTGATGAAACGAAAAAACGACATAAAGTGATACCGAACTTCGATTAAACGAAAAAGTATCAGGAAATGAGAGGAGGTAGCGCTCGTGGTGAGGCAGCTCGGGCAAAATGCGATATGGGAGAGGAACGAAAAGGTAACAGACTCGGTGTAGAGAACAAAAAGAGAGGGGGTAGCGCGCACTAGCTCGGTCGGAATCAACGCTAAAAGTTGTGCCGTGGGTGAATGCACAATGCACCATTAGCATCGTCATCATCATTGTTACCATCATTATGGTACCTACCTAGTCATTACTTGGTAACAATAATATTTGAACAGCCCAGCAACAGAATTGCTCAAGCGACGTTGGCTGACTTAGTTGGGGAATAGCGGCATTAGCAATGCGAGTGAAACATCATGATTGTTAACTATTAACTATTAACTTAATTATGTACACGTTATGTTTTGTACAATATTATTCTAGATATTCTGCTAACCTGGTTTAGGAGAATAAGTCAGTCGGGTGAAAGATCTGGAAGTAAAACGACATTGTTCAAATAAGTTGTGTTTTGCTTGTAAGGGCTGGAGAAATACATAACTCGGCCACGTGATACCGACGTTCCATATTGTGTCTGGACTATAGACCCAAGTACAGTCATATAGAGTCCAGGCTGGCTATGTATGAGTATAGCGAGTTCTCATGAGAATTTACTATGTTGTTGGTATTTATCGAATTTATATATTGGGTCTATAACTTAATTAGTGCGGTTTGCTAAGAGATGGCGTAACTTGTATTATTCCATTGGAACATGCATTGGAAAGCTACTGTCATTGTACGTCATTTCCGTATATGTCGTTCATTTGAAGCGTAAACAACAATAATTTTTTTTCACTCAAATATGTCGAACTTTGTGCCTGAAAAAGTGTTTTTGCGGGGAGTCCTTCTTCATGAAGAAAACTGCTGCCGAAAGTTATCGTACTTTGGTGGAAGTTTATGTTGAACATGCGCTAGCTGAGCGAAAGTGCCAAAAGTGGTTTGCATGATTTAAAAGTGGTGATTTTGGCTTGGAAGACGATGAACGTCCTGGGCAGCCAAAAAAGTTGGAAGATGAAGAACTGGAAGCATTACTCTATGAAGATTGTTGCCAAACACAAGAAGAGCTCGCAGAATCTTTGGGTGTCACTCAAGCAGCCATTTCAAAACGTTTAAAAGCAGCTGGATATATTCAAAAGCAAAGAAATTGGGTTCCACATGAACTCAAGCTGAGAGACGTCGAAAGGCGGTTTTGCATGTCCGAAATGCTGCTGGAACGCCACAAAAGGAAGTCACTTTTGCATCGGATTGTTACTGGTGATGAAAAATAGATCCATTACGACAACTTCAAGCGCAAAAAATCATATGTGAAACCCGGCCAACCAGCCAAATCAATGGCAAGGCCAAATATCCATGGCGCGAAGGTAATGCTCTGTATTTGGTGGGATCAGATGGGTGTGCTGTACTATGAGCTGCTAAAACCGGGTGAAACCATCAATGGACAACGCTACCGAACACAATTAATCCGTTTGAAGAGAGCAGTGGCCGAAAAACGCCCGGAATATGCGACCAGACACGAGGCAATAATTTTCCATCATGACAACGCTCGGCCCCACGTTGCTATTCCGGTTAAGAACTATTTGGAAAACAGTGGATGGGAAGTCTTACCCCACCCGCCTTATAGCCCAGACCTTGCCCCTTCTGACTATCATATGTTCCGGTCGATGTGGAACGCCCTCACTGAAATACGGTTCACATCAGAGCCGAATATCAAAAATTGGCTTGATTCATTCTTGGTTGCCAAGCCGGCGCAGTTCTTTTGGGATGGGATCCACAAATTTCCAGAAAGATGGGAAAAAGTCATAGCTTCAGATGGGCAATACTTTGAATAATACTATTTTACATGTTTTTCTTAAATAAACGTTAAAATTTTGAAAAAAAACCGCACGAAATAAATTATGTACCCAATACATATACATATTGTGTGTCGATATTATTGAGGTTATAAAGAATACTCCCCAAAAAATTTCTCTATAATGAAAAATGGCTTCTTTTATCAAAGAAAAGTTTTTATTAAGCACTTGTAATCAGGGCGACCATCCTCACTTTAATAATTTATTAAGGTTCATGAAGTTTCAGTCCTATTGTCTGGGTTCCTAGGCTGACCATTTTTTGTTCTCCTTATGTATGGCATACATAGGCAATGTTGGCAGGAACACCGTATACATTAGAGGTGGTTCGTTTTCGGTTTTTGTGTTAACGAAACGAAACAGTTATTTAAAGAAATATACCACCTTGATCAAAAAGTTCCCGCACACCACCATGTGGCGCTTCCATTGTTCCGATTTGAGTTCTATTTTTTTGTTAAGTTGATAAATCTGTTGTTGACATTACCTTAGCGTCATAGCTTGACATTTGTAAAAGTTACGTAGCCAAGAGTACATCTATCTTTGTGTGTGTTGGCGATTTTTTACAATTTTAGAAATGGATTTAAATTTACAACAACGAACTTGTACTTGTATTCAATTTTGCGTAAAAAACAGATTTAATGGTGCGCGAACGTTGGAAATGTTGGAAAAGTGTTTCGGCAACGATTCTTTAAAGAAAACGGACGTTTACCAGTGGCACGAGCGGTTCACAAGTGGTCGTGAGTCAATCGAAGATGATGAATGCAGTGGCAGACCATTGACGAAAAATGCAACAAATACCATCCAACAGCCACCGAATTCATCTAATTTGGCTCCCTGTGACTTTTTTTTTTTTTTTTTTTTAAAAAAAGAACTTAACACTCAAGAGGGTATTACTACTCTTAAAATGCCGGAGCAAGTGTTAAGTTTTTCGGAAAATTGGATAGAGAGAGAGAGAAAGATTTTTTTTTTGGGCTCAGTGGTTATTTCGCTCCATGGGTGGCATCCAACATTTAATGGGGAGACTAAATTACTAGTGTAAATTGGACTTGATGTTATTTTTTTCAGTTTATATGCATTTTTATTGTATTACTTAATTTACTCTTACTTGCTAGACAAAAAATGCTTAAAAATTAGCTTAATTAACTTAAAATTATCTTATTCTAGCTTACTGACCCCATGCGGGCACTCTAAGTTAAACCTAACACTTAAATTATGTCTTTCGACGTACCTTACTAAAAGACTTGATGTTATATTTAGGCAACCATTCATCTCACGAAATTTTAGTTGCCTGCAAAAAAGGCTTTCGGTCACGGCTGGTATTGAACCCCGAACCGTCCGATTGGGAAGCCAACACACTCAGTTTTAATGCATTTTTATTAGATTTCAGTTAATTAATTCTTACATGCTATACAAAAAAACGCTTAAAAATTAGCTTAAATAACTTAAAAATAATCTAATTATAACTTACTGGCCCCATGCGGGCACTCTAGGTTAAACATAATATACATAATAAAAATACTTAATCTATGTCTTTCGACGTTCCTTACAGTCTATTTTGTTTTTTACATTTATTAACACTAAAACTAAGAAAATGAATTTTAATTAAAAAAAACTTAGTATCAGGACTTTTTTTTTGGTTATAATATAAAACTTAAAGCTAACCCTATAAACTACTTAAAAATAAATCTTATCCTACTTAATCCTACTTAAACTACCCCTTATTTTAGAAAGTGTTACCCACATCTGTTCTAATGTAATTTTTTTTTGTGTTTTTTATTTTTTTTTATTTTTTTTTTTTTCTTTTTATTTTTTTTTCCTTAAATCTAACTTAATGCTACCTAAAACTATGTAAGCCGGCCATGGCTAATAAAATAGACAGACGACCGACTTTGCTTCACATGAAGCTACCTATAACTTGAGGAATTCGACGACGTACCTTCCCCTCCTTCTACTAGCCACCAAAATTGTTGGTGCTGCCGAGCAACATCCCTCATGTCTCGACTCCCTACCGCCCTACTGAACCGGAGACGCTCCGCACTGCCATGTGCGACGTCTCTGTCGTAGTTGAGTCGCCTGTCCGCAGCTGTCCGAGCGACGTGGAAGATTAGCGGCACCGCCAATCTGTCCTGGATCAGACCTTTACTATCGAAGTAGAGGAACGCTTCTGGAGGAATAAAGCCGTCATAGCGAACTCTCTCATGATACATATAATTAGGGTAGTAAGCCCCGGAGATCAGGTTGTTTGACGAGGTCATTGCTCTTGCAATGTGCCTTCGAGTCAACTTAATAACAAAATTGTCCACTCTTATTAGGTTCGCCCTATTGTATAAGACCTCATTAGGATAGAATTTTATGTATTCGGACTCTGGTGTTCTGTATAAGCGAAGACAAGTCCGAAGACAAGCCCTCTCAAACACCCGAATCTTTTCCAATAAGCTTGCTCTCACGTTGAACCACACGGGACAACCAAATACAAGCATAGGCCGGATAAGGGCCATGTAGCAGATCACCTTCACCCTCGCATCGAGTTGGCTGTTGTAAAACAGTCTCCTTGTAAGGGCAAAAGCACCTTTGGCTCTGGCCAGAGCAACATCTATATGTTTGTTAAAATACAGATATTGGTCTAGCCAGATCCCAAGGTATCTGACTACATTTCGACAAGCAAGTGGCCGTCCGTGCTGTCCCACGATCGAAAACTTTCGCCAATTCTTTCTGGTATCCCTAGAGGCCCCAGACAAAGGCGTCCTAAACAGAATGGTTTCCGATTTCTGAAAGTTGATTTTCAACTTCCAGTCATCGCAATATCGCTTAATTTTATCGAAGTCACGTTGCAAGAGTATGTTAATGACCTCAATCTTTGGACCTGATCTGTACGCGATTAAGTCGTCTGCGTACGCTATGGCATGGTGAAGTGAACCTATCAGATCACTTGTGTAAATGTTGAATAGGATCGGCGAATTTACCGCACCTTGTTGCAGACCGTTTTTAATGTTAAATATTCCCGCAGAAGTCACATCGCCATTCTTCACGATGAACTGTCTACTGGAGAGCATATCAAAGAGAATATACAGCAGTGGTTTACTAATGCCCAACCTGTCCAGCTTGAAAAAGAGTCCTTCTAACCATACGGTATCGAAGGCCTTCTCCAAGTCAATCAGGCAGGCACCAGTGCACTGGTTCTTGCTTTTGTTCCATTGGATATCAGAAACCAGTTTAGACGCGGCATGAATGATATCATGCCCCGCCTTGAAACCGAATTGATTATCCGGAACTATTTGTTTGTCCTCAACCCACTTAGTCAGGACTCTATTGATTACCTTCTCGAAAACCTTACTGATGTTTGGAAGAAGACTGATCGAGCGGAGATTCGCCGGATTGGAAGTATCTTTATCCCTTTTGGGGATGGGATGTACCACCGCAGTTTTCCAATGCGCTGGATAATGTGCATTATTCATTGCATTATTAAACAGGGTGGTATAAATGTCCACCACTTCTAGTGGGAGATGTCGAAGCACAATGTTCGGTATTTCATCGGTTCCCACTGATTTCTTACTTCTAAGTGATTCGAAGATCGTTTGGAGCTCTTCCTTCGAAATGAACGAGGGTAGTACCCTATCGTCGGCGATGGCATTATTTGCCATATTCTCGTCACTGAACTGGGTGAAACCCGAGCTCTCGAATCGCCAGTTCACTATTTCGTTTCGGAGGTAGAAATTGTGCACAAGGACTCGATTTTCCAGGTCGTGGTTGGGGCCAATGATGTCATTCGCCTTGTACACTTCCTGGAAAGTCGCTCCTATAGCCTCTACTTTCTCCTGCGGATCCTCGATCACAAAGAAGTTGTCATCATCAACGGCCTCATTTGGATCGATGCCTGCTGCTACAAGTATTTGTTCGTTGTTCGTCGTTCGGGCGATTTTGAGACATGGAAGGTCGTTTTGATTATTTCTCCGAAATATTTTATTTATTTGCGGGAACATATTCGGGTTGCTGGTGTTTACAGCCCGAATTTTGTTGTTCCAATACAAACTTACAGAGTTTCTGTAATTTTCCTTTATTAATGTCTGGAGGTTTTTAATCGACGACTTCAATGTCATGATCTCCGGGTTATGTCTGTCAGTGAACTGTCTGTACAAGGTTTTTAGTCTTGACAGCAGTCTACTTTTGTGTCGTTGCAGTGCGTCAATAGTTGCGTTGCGGAATAAGTCTTCGTTGTCAGTATGTTGATACCGAGGTATCGTTTTGTCCATTGTTCGTTTAATTGTCTCGTCCATTAGTTTTAGATACCTGTCAATCTCCTCGTTTGACAGATTTCTATTGGACGGTGGGTAGAGCGAATTCGAGGAGAGTGCTCTCGTCAGTGTTCTGGAGAAGTGCGTCCAACGCACCCTACTGTAGTTGTAGGAATGCCTTTGAACAAACTCATCCAATTCCGCAATTTCGTTGGGAACGGTTATTTCGGTACTGAGACTGCAATGGTCACTGTCATACACAAAAGTGCGTAGACAGTTTATGGTATGTTGGTTAGTGCACGTCAGGTGTATTCGTGTGTCGAACAGCAGAAGATCCAAATAGGACCCGTGTCTGGGAAACGACGGACTATCCGTCGCTTTGAGGCCGAGTCGATACATTATACTGTGCTGACCCCACCAATTGAATAGTAGGTTCCCTCTAGTATTTGGTGTATTATTTCCCCAATCTCTATGTTTGGCGTTGAAATCTCCGCCGATAATAAAGTAGTTCTCCGCCAATTCCAGTCTTAGGAACCGAAAAAGTGTCTCGAGCTCTGAGATGAATAAGGTGGATTGAGTAGCTTTAGGTGCATAGACAGACACCATGTATAACCGCTTTCCACTACGGAGAGGGATGTACATGATGCATGCTTCCAGCACCTGGAACCTACGTACTACACGACTGTATATTCTTTTGAAACGCAGTCCTTTTCTAACAAAGATCGCAACACCACCTCCTTGAATGGAGTTGGGTCGGTTTCTCCGTACTATTTTGTATCTTCTGTGCCTCATTTTGTGTCTTTTGGTAAGCTTAGTTTCGCTAACCAAAAGCACATCAGGGGCTTGGTCTTTAAGCAACTTAAATAGTGCGGCTCGTCGTTCGAACCTAATCAGTGAATTCACATTCACTGCAAGGACCTTCAGGGTTTGCTCCTCCATGTACGTACCCATTACGACTGGAGGTGCGTTAGGCCCGGCAGCAGCGCGTATATTTGATCTACCCGCTTAGCCTGTTCCTGTATTTGACGCTGAAGCTGAGCCATCTGCCCCTGAATAGAGAGCAAGATAGCCAGCATGTCAGGTACAGGTTCCGGTGCTTTAGGCGCTTGGGCCTGAGAAGCTACCTTTGCTTGTTGTACCGTATTTCCCCTACCTGCCGCCATTTGGGCGTAGGTAACGTGGGGAGTAACGGCTGGTGTTTGTGCCTGCACGAGTGGACGTTTAACTTCCACTTTCTGCTGCCGAGCCAGGTTTACTCGTTTTATGTATTGGAATTTGGGACAACCCCGATAGTTTGCGGTGTGTCCCGTGTTCCTACATAACGCACAAGAAAGTTGGAAGCCAACACACTACCACTTGAGCCACGGCCACCCACTGCTTTCTGTTCAATTGAGTTAAAAAAACCACCACAGGGAACGCGTTTCGGCAGCCGAGAGGAAGTAATGGAAAAATCGCAGGAAGCACTGATGGACATACCGAAAACTGAATATAAAAAAGTGTTTCGAGGATTGGATCAAGCGTTGGCATAAGTTTGTTGCAGTCGATGGAGATTACTCTTAAGGGGACAATATAGATTTAGATGAATAAACTTGTAATTCCAATTTTCTGAATACATTCCGGGATCAAGGTAGTAACTAGTTAAAAAAAACTAGTTAACTAACTAATAAGAAGCACTAACGAGAAATTATAATCATGTACTGCGAGAAAACCAAAAACCATTTTCGTCTCATCCACCCAAATGAAACCGTTGTTTTCAATGTAAAATAAACCCAACTTTTCCTTGTTGATTCCACTCCTGGCTGACAGTAACTACATTCACGAAACGAACGAAAAAGCGTTTTTATATCTTTTAGTGTATGACACATATACATGATCCACATAATCCACAGGAAATCCTCCCCGAGTTGTGGAGTAATACAGACATTAACCGTATGCGTGAGTCAATCTTTAAATACTTAATAGAAACCTATCTTGTAGTCAGTAACATACATATATAATAGTCCTACTTTTATTACTTCATTAATTCTAGTCATAACTGAAAAGTATTGGAAGTATTGGATGGAATCGTCGAGTGATGAACGGGGAGGAACCATACTAAATTAACATTCCAATATCACAGCCAGAGTTTGGAGAATTTAATTTAACTCAAATCTTCCCTATTCCTTCATCCGATTCCACAGTTTGAAGGGCAAATGACAAGCGCACAGTGGCTCATTTAGGCAAAAATGTTCGAATATTTCAATTTTCGGGTGGGACTAGCGTAAAGGATACAGTAGTTGCCACCCATAAGGAAATTTTGAATTTAATCAAGCGTAGCTTTGTTATCTTAAACGCTATTTTAATATGTAGGATATACATTTATATATTGCCTAATGATTTTCTTTTTACTAAAAATTTATTTATTGCAAGTTGCAATTAAATTGATTATAAAAAATGTCTCTCAAAAACTACAGTAGTTGGCACTCTAGGGAACTACCGTTATTGGTACTCAAAAATAGTGATCAAATAATAGATAGCGTATGTTAAGCTCATTAAATTCCGATATTAACAGCATAACCAATTGGGGAACTATCAACCCAGTGGAATTTAATGCTTCCAAAACTCAATGCTGTTATTAAAGCGATTTCTAAATACCCAGCCATTTTCCATGAATGGCACTTGCATCGTCGAAACCGATAAAGTTTCTATTCTCGCTATGTGTGTAAGTGACAACTTACGTTGGAATGACCACATATTCGATGCCGTCAAAAATGCTGCGAAATGTCTAGGTTTCCTTAAGCGATGTAAGAAATACACCCTGAATGATCGGAACTCCAACCAACTTCAGACTGCTACAGTGGCTCAACATTATAATGGAACACTTACAAAAATGAAAAATATCAATTATTTTCTAGGAACTTATAAATGTTATACGAGTAGGTGCGGAACCCTGGTAAACAGCCACCATCTCTTCATGAATAGTTTTTTGACTTTTTCCTTGCTTAGTGAGAAATTTAATTACAGCGCGATGCTCAATTTTCACCATCATCGCCTCAGTTGCCATTATGATTCTGTTTAACTAGAGATAAAACGCGAATTAATAATCACATTTATATGAAATTTTACATGAATGCACTAAAATAATAGTATTACTTGATAAATAAGTCAATTTATATATACAACCACAGCTTCACCCCGATATCGAGAATATGTTGAACGCCCCTCGTATACCGTGAAACTGTCTTAGAGGCAGTATTGAAGCCTTGGGCAAACAATCATTTCGGTTGGAGACCGTGGACATTTCAACAAGACTCGGCACCGTCTCACAAAGCGGGCGTCAACCAAGATTGGTTAAAAAACAATGTTCCACACTTCATTTCTTCAACACAATGGATTGCAAATTCTCCGGATGCAAATCCGTTGGATTTCTCTGTCTGGGGTATTTTGAAGGCGAAGATTGGCACTAAAAAATACCAAAGTTTGGATCACCTCAAACAAGCACTTCGCCGGAAATGGGCCGAAATAACGCAGAGCCACTTGCGTGCAGCGTGCGAAGCTTTCTTCGGCCGTCTCATGGCCATTATTGGCGCCAAAGGTGGACATATTAAAAACTACTGATACAATTTAAAAATTGATGTATTTTCCAACATTTTTTGCTTTGGCACAATAAAATTTATCAATAAATAAAAAAAATATAGTATTTTAAAAAGTTGGAGTTCGAGTCATTCACTCTGTATTTTACCCCCTCTGATTGGGCCTCAATATATAAGGGCTAGATAGGATTCAAAAGGTTGCGATAAAACTCGACGTAATGTCTCCTATCTCACTTTGTTTTATTTCCACCACCAGTGATCCATGGAAATCGCAAGTAGCATTCCGCCCATTCAAACTTTCAACCGTAACACCCGCCTCACTCGGACATACTCCAAAATATCGTGATTCTTTCCTGTGTTTCCTGGCCGTTATACATAACTTACAAACATTTAAAAACAAAGTACACCGGTACCTGTCCTTTCTTCCTCCCTAAATTTCCTTCGCCCGCGCTGTGTACAAACATTTTCAGGGTACAAAAACCCCTTGAGCGCTCGCTCAAAAAAAAAAAAAAATCTAGCTAGCTAGCTACCGATTTATTAAAATGCATTTAAGCTCCTATAGCTATTTGAGATTAATAAAACTAAAATGTGATACTTTGATAAGTTATTATTTAAAGAATATAAAAAATATATACACCTAAATCCATTTGTTTTGAAAAGAAAAAAAGAAGTAAATAAATTAATAAAATATAATTCAGTTAACAACTGTTTTTTTGTACTTAACGAATTTATTGCAAAATTATTTTTAAAAAAAATTAAGGCAAAATGTTACTAGAACATGTCTTACATGTAAATATTGGGATATGCGTGTAGTTATTTTTTTTTCAAACACTTCATGTGGTACTATCTGCGGCAGCTGGAACACCTTATACCACAATTGTCCGAGCTTGGTATTGCAGTCATAAACTTCGTGCAAGTAAAGTACATTTGTCCAGAACAAAGAGAATTTTCACCAAGCTCTGCGGCACAAATTTCATTAGAAAATAAATTTTTGATATGGTTATTTTCTATCGGTTGGTTTTCAAGGTTTTCATCTTGGCTGATCTCGTTATAAATCTCAACAAGAGTCTTTTCTCCAGAAATTTCTTCTCTCAAGTCTAACGCACCAGTCGTTACGGTGCTTGAAACAGATGGTTTATTAGTTTTTGGTAGCATTCGTTGATTTTTGTTTGTTTGCTTTAGTTTGCATGGGTTTGTAGCTTTTTTTGTTTCTCGTTTTAATTTTTCATTATCTTTGTTTCGTTTTTTTTCAATCCCCTTTGCTTTCTTTTCTCCTCTGTCAGCCTCAAGCTTTCTTTTCTCATCTTTTCGCTTTTCTTCTTCCTTAATCCATGAAGTATTAGTTATAACTAAACTTTTTTTTGTTTCTGGGGTTTGGTACCCTTTCGCAGTGGGGTTTCTGGCCAGTCCAGTACATCATCTATTGCCGTATGAGTTTTACTTTGTTCTTGAGCAAATTTAAGTGCTGAAGGAAGGGGCATAAAAAACTCAAAAGTTGGTTCCATCTCACTTCCTGTAATATAACCTTTATCAAGTGTGCCAGTCAAGTTATCAAACTCATTTTCAGTGTACACAAATTTATCTATGGTGCTTATTTCTATAAAAGATAATTCTGATAAAGTCTGTACAGCTGCAACAGATTTTTGTTTTTCTTCTAAAATTTCTTTGAAGCTTGTGGATTTGAAAAACGTATAGAAGTTTTATAAGTCTTTAAAATCCGAGGTAATGTTAAAATCGTTTTTTCTTGCCTCTAATTGTTCAACTTTCATAATTCATTCAATTATCCCGCAAAAACTGGTCAGTAGCATCCTGTTCCTGATGATGACTTAAACTTCCGACTTTCTAATATAATAATTTTGTAGATCTACCGAGGCAATTAGAGAAATTAATAGCCGTTCTGTCCCACGGAAAAAGGCTACAAGCCCGAAAACTATATACCAAAGTTTTTGATGTAATACTAGATTTGACAACATCATGTAGCAGTCTCAATTTTAAAACCGCATTATTCCATGCATTTTTAAGAGGCTTAAATGCAGCAACGTCGGCTGGCTGTAAGATTCTTCTAGATTTAGGATACAAAGCTATCAGAATTATACCCAATTGCACACATAGCTAACTCACTTGTAATGTTAGGTGAGTATTGTGTCCGTCCACGAAATGAATGATGGAAAATTTAATTTTTTCTCTGGCCAGAAGCGGGTGAAACATTTTCGAGATATATTCATAAAAAGTTTGTTTTGTCATCCATCCGTTATCACTTATTCCAAAACCCCATTCATCTGGTATAGTTTTCCGAAATTCCCCCCGAATTCTTTTGTAGGGATATATAATCATAGGTGGACACATAACCCCAAAGCGGAGAATGAAAATATTACTGTTAAATTTGATTTGGTCAAACCTCTGTCAATCTCGTATATATTTTTAGCCCTTTTTACAGCGAAACAGCTTTTGTTTTGGACAGAGCATGAAATTCGTTTCATCCCCATTAAAAACTCTACATCAAAAATTGCGAAGTAATCATTGTCTACCAACTACAACTCCACATTCGCGCTAGCAGATGATACAGGACCAATTGCTCTAAACTTAAGTGAGGGATGCCACTTACGAAAGACATTGAACCCCCCTTTTCCTGGAATATTGTCTTCTCCAAATGGATGTTCCCTTTTATTTTGCTCCAGAAATTCTTTGACGACACTTAAAACATCTTCCTTTCGCTTTTGAAAACCTTTAATTTGACAAAGTTTTATCCAATTAACAATTGTTACCTTTTTCTTTCGATAAAATTGGAGACGGGCCATGACCGGGTTTCTTAAAAGTGGAACCAAGGCGAAACTGAATAGTTGATTTTGTATGCCGTAAAATTCCGAAACTCTCTTCTTTGAAAACTGTAAGCTTTTTATTGCCGAAAGAGCTAGTTGAAGCCTCATCGTAATTTTTCTTCTGTTTTCGCATTTTCAAAAATCTGAAAACAATAACCGTACCCCCTGGCAATGATTGAATCTATTGCTTTTCTTTGATACAGTTATTTGCACCCCTATTATTTAATATACTAGCAGCTAATTGGAATATTTAAACTTCAATTAATAATATTTTATATAATAACATTTGAAATAGCTTAGGTTTTCATTCTTACAGTGTCAACTACTGTAACGCAACATTTTTAAATTCACTGGATTAACTAATGTTTTGACAAGTGGTAAATTATTTCTTCTAGATCAATAGTCTTGCTCTACAACCAGTCAAATTTGCGTAATTTTTAAGGTCACCTAAAAACCGATTTTTTTAAATGATTTTTAAAACACTATTTCCGGCGAAAGCTTAGACTTTAGGACTTTAAAATAAAGGTTCGATAGGGTCCGACCTACACTCAACAGAATATTAATTTCTATGTTTTTTTTAAAATACATATTATACTTAAAAATTCAGGGATGTCAACTTGCTACTCTTTATGTTAGAGAGAAATTGATCGGAAGAGGTCAGTCAAATTGAATTTTTTTTCCTATTGTACCTCTCTGTCTCATTGGTGTACCTCTGCAAAACTATAAACTCAAAACCAAATTTTCATTTTTCTTGTAATGAGCAATTAACATTTATTATTGCTTTTGTTCCAATATATTGTCATACGATGCCAATTCAGGGATTACGATTAGGATTAAAATTAAACGTCCCGAATAAAATAGAGTGCCATATGGCGTAAAAAAGTTTTTCCCAACTGTCCGATGAAAATTTGTCAGCCGAAAGAAGTCCGAAATTAAAAAAAATATGATCAGCTTCAATCAAAATGGGTCGCAGCCGCATAGATCGAGAAAGAATTTTAAAAGAACAAGAAATTGCTTCCATATCGGCATTGAAAAAACAGAAGTAACGTGTGATTTACCAGTCACCAGGAGAAAATCAGTAACTTACTGTTCGACGTTTACCAAAAAACAAAAACTAATAAAGTATAACCTCTGAAGATGTTTCTAATGCCTTGGCTATAAAGTATAGTAAGGATCATGAAAAAATGAAAGCTGATGTAACCAAGTCCACTGCGAGTCAAAAGAATAAAAGAAATAGGATCCTCCTATGGATTGTTTATGGATTTGGTTCCCTCAAAAGGAAAATATAAAATTTTAAGAAGTTTCTGAAGAAAACACAACGTAGATGTTCTTCCATCCTAGAGAATTACTACAGTTCCCAAAAAGGGGCAGTTTCTGGAAATTACGAAAACACGGAAATATCAGCTAGAGTGAAACTTCAAGACATGATGTATCATGTGCGAGGCGGCTTTTAGAAAGAGAACGTGAGCGGGAATTAATTGCACTTCCAAGAATTCTTACATTACAAAGTAAGTGGGGTTATGATGAATAATCCTTAATGCTTACAAGCAACAAATAAATACACAAAATGGTGAAACAGATGTAAACTCAGTTATGGTCACAGATACTTAACAGTTCAAATGGAGTAACCTTAGTCCATCATCAGTTTATTTTTGCCGACCCATAATGTTTCAATATGCAAAGGAAACCGGAGAACTCATGAAAAGTAGAGTCAACGATAGCAAAAGTCAAATTGTCAATCTTCACACTACTGTATATAAATTTAATGATAGGGATAGCCGCCAACCACGAGTCCTTTTAACTATGATTGCAGGAAAAGTTTTAAATGAAATAATAGATTCAAAGTCAACGCGGTCACGTCCCATATACAAAAGAACACAAAAAAACTTCAACAATCAAGATGAATCAAATGATGACGAACATAATTACGTATATGGAATCTCTCCATTACATGCAAGAATCAGGTGCATGGAATTTATTTTGAAACTTAAACATATGTATATACACATTGACAAGAGGGGGAGGATATTGATGAATCATTGAATCTATAGGAATCAAGGAGGCAGGAAAAAAGAAGAGAACAAGAGATCCAAAGGCATTTTCGCGATGAGACCAAAACAAGGATTTGGAAATACCAGTGACGGAAATACTTCGAGGAGATTTTTCCAAGAACCAGAGGCAACAGCTCGTGCAACTGGGATCAATAGAGAGCTAATAACGAGGCTTGAAGTAATACTTAATGTTTTGAAATCCGAGAAAAAGGCTATTACTGTTAAGTTTGGAGAGTGTGCTAAGAAAACAGCAGGGTTATTAAAGTAGAAATATTTCGAAAAACAACTCACACCTACTCTTCATAAAATGTTGGCTAATAGTCAAAATATATTCGACTATCAATCGTTACGACTTGGAGAATTGTCAGAAGAAGTTCCGGAATCCACAAATAAAGACTAGAAGAAATATAGATATCAAAATATCTTCAACATGGCTGCAGCCTAATCGGACCCACTCAGTTCTTCGTTAACCCTTTCATGCCCGATTTTGCTTATTTTGTTATATGTTTGAGCTTCCAAGCCCCGTAATTTTAATTGTTTCTCTAAGAGTTTTTTTCTCAGAATAGCTCGATATGTTGTGGAAGCTTATGATCACTAACCCTGTAGCTGATCTGATCTGATTTTTGTTATGCAAAAAGTAAGTGTATATATTATGTAAAGAAATTTAAGTGTATGAAATAATTACAAACAGGTAAGAAAATTAGGAAAAAAAATAAAAAAATTCGAAAAACGTTTAGTTTGTGGTCAGTAATTTGTCAAACACAATATGGCCTATAGACAACATTGGTCCATAATGGTTATAAATCATATAATGCTCTTTTATGCGTTAGAGATGCGTCCGAAAGGCTTGACCCAGCAAGAAATTCAAAAAATTTGTGAATTCGATTGTGATGATTCTGCTAATAAAGACAATGGAGAAGAGGAGGAAACCCTACAAAGTGTAATAGAAAGAGGTGAAGGTATTGACGTTGGTTTAATTGAAGACAATATTGGCGAAGACAATGAAGCTGAAAATGAAATTCAAGGTGAAGAAACGGTACAAGAGGTTTTTGAAAATATCGATTTAGAAAATTTGAGATGGAGGAGTGCAGAGATAGGGGAATCTGATACGACCTGGAAAAGCGAAGTTAGTTTCGGCCAAGCAAAACAACCAATAGAATATTTTACTCAGTCTTTTGATGATGAAATATTACAAATGATCTGCGATGAAACTAATTTATACGCATTACAAACCAGTGGCACAGAATAGAAATGTGAAACCACTGAAATCAGAAGATTTATAGGTGTATTACTATACCTCGGCGTAATAAATATTCCAAATATGCGAATAGCATGGGCTCAACGATTCAAATTGTCAACAGTAGCTGATGCATTATCACGAAATCGTTTGAAAAAATAAAGGAAAATTTTCGTTCAAATTATAACACTAAACAACCCCAAAAAGGAGGAAATACGTCCGTTATTGAAGAAAATCAAACAAAAATTTAACGGAATAGCATAGGAGAAATACCAAAGCGTAGACGAGCAAATGATGTCATATAACGGTAACCGTCTTGTGATATAATCGAATAATGTCCAGTAAATATTTTTATTTTATTAGGTCGGCACAGTTTGAAGCAATATCTGCCAAAAAAGCCTGACAAGTAGGGCTTTAAAATGTTAACTATAGCTGGTATATCTGGTATTGTATACGACTTTTGCCTCTACATTGGAGAAGGAACGTGCCAAGCCTTTGGATTGGGCATATCGTCAGACATTGTTTAAAATTTGGCTTATAATATTCCCGTAAATCAAAATGTCACATTGTTTTTTGACAACTGGTTTACTTCCATAAGCCTGATGATTTGTTTGAAACAAAAGTGTATATTAGCTGTAGGAACCATTCGAAACAATCGATTAAAAAATTGTGCTCTAAGAGACGAAAATGATCTTCTTATAATAGGACGAGAATCAAACGATTTTAAATTTGAAGCAACAAATAATTTAATTGATTGTCGATGCTATGACAACAAAATTGTGCAACTGGTTTTGAATTACTCGTATATAGGTAAAAACCCAATGAGTGAGTGCAAATGACGGTGTCGAAAAGAGAAGAAGTTTGTAAAAATTCCTCGTCCAGGTATTGTTGAATGCTACTCGTATAACAAGCAAATGAGAGGGGGGTTGGTCTTGTCGACATGCTGTTGGAGTTATACAAAATCAACCACCGTTCAAAGAAGTGGTATATGCGTGTCTTTTACTGGGGCATAAACTCATCAGCAGTTAATAGCTAGCTGTTGTACCGCAGAGATCTGAAAAACTCTAGCGGATATAACAAGTATATGTCACTACTAAACTTTCAGTTGGATATTGCCAGAGAGTTACTCAACGTAAGAAACATAATAGCTCCAACACGCAAAAGAAGTCGCCCATGGTCACTTCTCTCAACAATACAGTCAGTTCCACCATCACCAGCTTCATCACTAGCAGCTTCATCACAATCTTCATCAAGTTCTTATAAAAGATCATATGTTGCATAACCTGCAAAAACCATACGATTTGACGAGATCGATCACTGGATTGAATGGAGATCGAAAGACAGATGCTGGATACGTTACACTGCGTATCTCCGCTCAAAGTGCTCTAAATGCAAGGTTTATTTGTGTTCAAACCCATAAAAAAAATTTTTTTATATCATATCACACTTAAATTGTATTAAAAATTAATAAAAATATCAATAAAAAACAGAAATTCAAATATGTGTGTGTTTTAAATTTTTTCCACTATTCAAATTCAAATATGTGTGTGTTTCAAATTTTTTCCACTATTGCCTATAGGCAATATTTCATAACGGCTAAACCAGGATACATAGGATTTGGAAATTGATATCAGTTCATACTAAGGTCCAGACTAACAACTCTATATGTTTAAAGTAAAATATTATGTTTATCCCCTGTGGTAAGAAAGACCTATTTCAGCAGACGATTCTGAAACACCCTGTAAAATATTTTTTAAAAATTCACTTCATAGAGCTGGGAATTTTCTTTAAGCAGAAAAAAAACTGTCACAATATGATTACTCGTTTAAGAATTCGAAATGAGCCACTGTGAAGCGTCTGTTGTGGTAGGAAAAATAACTCCAGGAACTCCGCTGTAAGAATATGATGCACTTGAACCCTCCTAAACGTCGAGCATACCTAATGTAGTATCTGGGGTGACCATGAAGGCACTATGGCAGCTTTCAGCTTCGATTCATATGAGACACTAAAGTCTGATGGTACAACGGCGCTTGATTTGACAAACCATTGTATAAATCTAGCTTTCTCAGTAATTTTTTCATATGGACCTAAATATATAATGTACAGTTCTCTAAATCCTTCATACTATGCAAATTGATTTCTAATCCATGTCTGTACGAGTACCTACTTAACTAAATTCATACTTCTGCCAATGTTAATCCGATTCTCTTTCAATTTTGCTGCTGTTCATCAAACAAGTAAATTGAATTAGTCAACGTTCAAACTGTGTTTTCATTTACTTTCGTTTTCTTTGTAATCAATTTGATTTAAATTTATTCGGCATACAGTAATCAAAACTACATGTTCGGCATAATAATGCCTCAAAACCAAAGTGGCGAAACCATTCGGAAATTCGTAACACTCACCAATCACAAACAAAATCAATACTGGATTCTGTCGGCCATTCCCTAATTATAACTATCAGCGAACTAGCAACAGAGTAATCGGTCTCTTCACAGGGAAACAATGCAAATTGAAGGAAAACAATTACCACTTACTCCTCTTTGGTTCCAACCAAAATCATACAATGACCTTTCAGCTCTGCGCAATTCCATTCATCTTCTAAGGGCTTTATTAAAAGAAGGCATGTGGCTTTTGTTGCTGCAGGATGTATTCTATTCAAGTAGATAATTAATTAGCCGGCTGACAGGCGTTTTTCATCCAACATCATCCACAAACAGGAGTGCCAACTGGCAATACCAACATCACCAAAAAGTAGCAACTTCATTGCCATCATTACCATGAATTGGATTAGAACTAAGAAAAGTTGCTTTTCCAAAAAGCTGACGAATAGAAAGCAAAGAGACTGTGATACTTCTGCCATACTTCATGGCATACTCCAGCCATTATCACCCACCTGAAGTAAACCAAATGTGGTACCACAGAAAGCACCAGATACAGAATAAAAGGTAAACGGCCCAGGACGAAACAACATGAAGATTGAATTATTGTGTTCAATTAAACGCCGTAAAACTCCATTAACGAGAAAACATAGCTTCTTGCCATCATACCACGAAACAGTATCCTATCCACCACCCTTACCTCATATCGACCGCCCAACCCCTTCGCTCAGCTGGAAACTGGAAAAACAAAAAATCAAAAAAAAACAAAAACACTTTTCTGTTCCTTCATTAATTTTAACGAAATTTCAAAGTCGCTCCTTGCTTAATAGACCGATCTAATTGCTGCTAATATCCCCTTCCCCCACCCCCCAAAGAATACCGAGCGCACGCTCCAAAACCCAAACGGCAAATGTTAACATTGTATCCATAACTTGGCCAACCAAGCAGGCGGGTTAGGGGCCACCGGGTAATTCATCGCCCTCGTGCATCTGACAATTGAGCTCTCGTTCCGCCTGCTTTTCAACCTCTAACCACAAAACATTCTTAATGAACGAAAAATGAAAGAAAAGCCAAAAGGAATCTAAAAATAAGAAAAAATGAGCAGAGAGCCACACCGGAAACCCAAGTAAAAAAGTAATTTGTTCTGCAGGCTCATTTCCGTTGGAATCCTTGAAAGACCAGCAAAAAAAAAAAAAAAATCAAAATAAATCAGTTCAATTGGTGAATTTTTTCAGGACGACTTCGAGGAAAAAAAAAAACAGAGGGCCGACCTCGAGCCAGCAACTACAAATTGAAGCCAGCAATTTCACGGAGCAGAGTTAATGGTATGATTTTAGATGAAGTATCCGTACTTTTATACTTGTGTACTTCCACCTCGTTCTACTCAACAACCACCGCTTAGTGATGCACAGAGTTCAAGGTCAATTGAAATTTAGAATGAGAACAAATTAATTTGTTCACATCTTTTAAGGATGCTACTATAGAACAGGCAATGAATGAGACACTGGTAATGGTAAAGATACTCGTGCTCGAATTCGAACAAGTGTCAACAAGCTGACGTTTCATTTGTAGTACGTCATAATAATCTTCAGACGTGATCTTGTAAAAGGATACGAGTACCAGCAGTGGACTCTCCTCTCCAGGGTCGCTTATATCGTTATGAAATAATACAATACATAGTTACGAAACTAATTGTAGATGCTGGTGGTGTTTGGGTAGTTCTTATTTGATTGTAGCAAGGTCGTCATGGTTTTCTATCTCGTTGGCATTTGCAATTTCATTTGGAGGGACGTTTTGTTCCTAGCATGTTAATGTTATGGACGTTGATTGAAAGTACAGTAAGGTTCTAATTATAAATGTGTACAGTGTGCAGCCTTGCGGCATATAGTGATGAATGGCTGGGAGCCACTTCTAATTGAAAGTGATTGAATGAAATGGGGAACAGCAGCCAGGAGGAAGGGATTTTGTGAGAGGTTACCAAAAGGGATTTAACATACATTGGTGCTCAAATGAGAAGAGATTCTGAGTATCTAGCAGGTACGAGTATGCCTTGCACATCACATATGCTTTTATTTCATAGCCAGGTTATTCTTTAATAGAAAATGCTAGTTCTAATTATGGTTGAATGAATTGTATTAGGTTTTCGAGACTGCCTATGAGAGTCTGGATAATTCCTAATTTTTGTAAATCCTAATTTCCTTTAAGTAGATCATAAGTCCATAGTCTGCATGGCGGAGTGTTTCAGTTCATCGACTACAATACCAGAGGGTTGGATTCCATTCCCAGTTATTATACCGAAAACAAAAACATAACAAATATTTTTGACGTCATCAAGGACAAATCTTTGAAATTCAAAAGTTACTTACTTGCTTGGTTAGATAGGGTTGCCCTGGGCATAAGCAAAGAGGCCTCTTCAGTCAGCGCGGTCTCTGGCTAACTGCCGTCAGTTGCACGTTCCAAGTGCGTTGAGGTCCCCTTCCACATATGTGCACCACATGAGGCGTGGTCTTCCTCTTCTGCGTTGTCCTTTCATGTTAGAGTCGAAGATAATTCAGACTGGAGTATTTATGTCCTCCTCCAAAATATGTCTTTCGAAGAAGTGCGTCTCGAACGGCCAAGAATATCTTCATCCAATTTCGCCAACGTTTATGCTTCTGTACAATAAACGGCTTCAGCTGTTTACACAAGACGTCAGATAAGATTCGGTATGATTCGTATGTGATGTTAAGGAGACTGATGCGTCTATAATTGGGGAAGCTAACAGGATCTCTTGTCTTGTGGATCGAGCAAATGGTGCTAAGGTTACATTCTTCAGACATGTTGGATATTGCTACCCTTACCTCGTTTTGGTAGGTTCTATTGATTCTGTCTGACAGCGGAATTTGGGTTGTCCGCGCCATTTAACAGTCTGCGGAACTGCTTTTCCCATATCCTCAGTACAAATTGTAACTCTACTGATATGTTTCCTTGTTCACATCTACAGGCCTCTGTTCGGGTCTTGTTGCCTTGATGATTTCTTCATGCTTTCGGAAAAACTTCTCAAAATTATTTCTGGAGTAACACACCTCTCTATTTCGTCTATTGGGCGCTTCTATTACTTTTTCATTTGCGTTTGCAGAAGCGGCTGCCCTTCGCTCCTATGTTACTCAGACTACTCGCGTGATTCTCTGCAGTGCAGATTCTTAGCCGTGTTGTTTCCCTATGTATGCTTGCCTACATTCTTCATCACCTATTTCTAGACTTGGTGTTGTGCAGGATATGCTTCACGACTACGCTGCCTAAAATCTGCTCTCTTTTTATTTTGACGTCATATTTTGGACGGTGCTCGTAGGTTTTGCGAGGAGCTCGTAGAAACAATCTTTGTTAACCTCGTGGTCTGCAGAAATCACCTTAGTATACCCTTAGGTTATGTTACTTGCTGAACACTCGCGCTTATAACTTTGGCCGGTCCGGATGGACGGGACCAGTACCCAATGGCTATCACAAGGAGGTAAAATACGCACAATCGATGTGTAGTCATAGTTGCAGCACTTCGCATCGCCAGGTTAATATCGGTCAGTGCCTACTGTAATCGTGCTGATGGGTATCAGCTTGAAATTTGATTTTTAAAAAGTCTATTATTCTCTTGCCGCCCGGAGTCGACAGGTGCTTTTCTCTGTGCAGAAAAATTATTAGAACCATATTTTATTGCTCCCACTTCGGTGACCGCCGAAGTTTCTTCCTGTGATCAAACTTATATTACGTATTCAACCAGAGGAGGAACAGTTTCGCTTAAGCCTTCTCATATACATATTACATAAAGTTTTTCAATCTTAGCGTTATGTGCTACGTCCGTAAACTTGGTTCATCTCATAGTAATGCTTCCTTTTTCATTTATCCTCCCCTCGCATATGACAAATATTTTTCATCGTGAGATTTCAATATCAACTCCACTAGATGCGATAGATATTTTCAATTTTGTCGGCGCAGCCTAGCAATTTGGCAGACTTATAACGCTTTCCATATAAATACAATATCTGCTCCACGCTGTCTTTTCTAGCACTTTAAGAAATTCTGTGCCTATAGGCACTGTACAGTACAGCCACTTACTGGTGTCCAACTGGCTATGGCGATAGCTGTATCTAGATCTATCCTTTTTTTTCCACCTTATGGTAGTCAGCGAGTGCCGGACCCCCTCATACGAACTTGACTATTTGAAGTCTTAGGAAAAAAGAAAATGGCACAACTATTATGCTTTGCACCAATACTCTGAAAAAAATGCCTGACAGCACGAATTTCTATAGACTGAGACGTGCCCCTCAGAAGAGCACGTATCATGGATAACTTTACATGTTTGAGTCAATGGTTGCGTTAACAGTCAGCATTGAAGATACATAAAATAACATATTTGAAACTTTAGTTTCAGCTAGTCCAGGTATTGGGTCATTCGTATAAGATTCCATTGGTGTAGGAATTAAAGCTATAAGGCAATTGAATGATTCGTTCTTACGCTATTTGAGCTCTGGAGCAGTTAGAAGACGACATAGTTTTTTTGTCGAAAAATCTTGTTAAGTGAAGAGACAGATCTCTGGCTTTACTAGCATGATTTCCTTTTTCTCTCGGAACAGAGTACTTAAGAAAAGAACTAGTCTATTGCACTTTGATACTTATGTACCTTTTATTAAAATTGTTCAGTCTTTCGTAGAAAGATAAGTAAGCGCTTCAATGATAAAATGCTTACGAGATCAGCGCCGAGAACCTGCAGCCAGATCCGAGGGTAGGCTAGATATTCATTGAGCGCTACGAGGTGTCGTAGTTATCGAAGGCGTTGTACTCCGTAATGACGCCATTGAGTAAAGTGCAGTCTTTCCTACTGAAGGACATCAGGAAAGCCACGGATCACTTAGAGACGCCGGGAAACATTCGTTTGGTTTGTCGGCAATCTGGAAATTTATGTCATCTGCAATAATGCTCATATGAAACCTCACTATAAGTGGAGCACTAGCCGAGGACGCAAGCAGATTTTTAATTTTTTTTTTTATTAAGAGCGCGCGCGCAAGGGGTTTTTGTACCATTAAAATGTTGGTACACAGCGAGGGCTAAGGACATTTAGGGAGGAAGAAAAGACAGGTACCGATGTACATTGTTTTTAAACGTTTGTAAGTTATAACGACCAGGAAACACAGAGATCGGCAGGGTATTCCATAAGCGAGTTGTACGGTTTAGGAAAGAATCACAATATTTTAGAGTACGTCTGAAAATGGGCTTGAAAGTTTGAATGAGTGGAATGCTGCTGGCGATTTCAATGGAGTACTGGTGGTGGAAATAGCGATAAAACAAAGTGAGACAGGAGACATTACGTCGGTGTTCGAAGGTGTCACTTGACCGACTGATTAGTATTATTAGTATCACCTATGAGTTTTATCGCACGGTTCTGAATCTTATCTGGTAGGTTGAGAGTTGTTTTAGAAACCCCTAGCCAAATGTACGCACTGTACTCCAATTTTGGGTGGATGAATGCCTTATACATATATTGTGGCCAGATCAGAGGGGGTAAAATATTTCTTACACAGCTTGAGGAAACCTAGACATTTCGCAGCATTTTTGACGACATCGGATATGTGGTCACTCCAACGTAAGATGTTACTGACGCACATACCAAGAATGGAAAGTTTATCGGTTTCGACGATGCATGTGCGATTCATGGCTAATGGCTGGGTAATTGAATTTCGCTTTAATGACAGCAGACAGCAATGAGTTTTGGAAGCATTAAATTCCACTCGGTTGATAGTTCCCTTTCAACAGCCGAAGAGCAGGGGCGTGAGTCCGGGAAGCAGAGAGTAGTGTCATCAGCAAAGGAATATGGTATATTGGATTAGAAATAGCACACAAGAGATCGTTGATAAAAATTAAAAAGAGTGTCGGAGACAGAACGGAGCCCTGGGGCACACCAGCATTTATTTTGTGAATATCAGACTTGAAATCGTCCAAGACAAATGTATTGAGCGTTCCGAAAGTAATTTCTAGTCCATTGAAAAGAGAGTCATCGATCCCAAAAGCACGCATTTTCAGAAAGGAGCCTGATGTCGAACTCTGTCAAATGCCTTAAAAATATCAAGTGCAACTATCTTGCTTTCGCCAGATTGATGTACGCTTTGGTTCCACTTTTCGGTGAGACATGCCATCAAATCACCAGTGGACCGTACTGCTGGTCATTGAGAGGTTTTCGTGTTTCGAAATATTTCATAAGCTGACGGTTTATCAGCATTTCCATGACCTTAGAAAGAAGGGAGCGAAGTGCAATGGGTGTGTAGGAGGAGAGAGAAGAAGATTCGCCTTTTTTAGAGACAGGCTAGATAAATGCTGTTTGCATATGCTCGAAAAGAGTCCTATACAGTAGGATTGATGAAAAAGCTTACGAAATGCCAGCGTAGAAGAGCACCTCTTCAGAAGACGGGGATATATACCAACTGGACCAGCGGATTTGTGTATGTTAAGTTCTTTCAGTACTCTTGCTATTACACGAGTGTGAAAGTGGATTTGTCCCATTGAAGATTCGACGCACTCAAGTGAAGGCGGGGACAAAGCACAATATGGGAGTGTTGAGCTAGCCGCAAAGTGTGGAGAAAGCAGATTGGCCTTATCCAAAGAGCTGACAGCTCGAATGTCATTGTAAATGAGCGTTGGGATAGAGGATGAAGCAGAATTTCTAATATATTTGATGAACTACCAAACATTTTTACTGCCTTTGGGACATTCCAGTACTTTTTGCCACAGTTTTTGGTCGTATTGGAATTTCACACGCTGAAGACGTTGCTGTCATATCTGGCTCGTTTAAACTTTTTTCGGTTTTCCTTTGTTGGGTGGTTTTGCCTTATAGGACCAAAAAAACATCTTTCTAACCGTGACAGCCTCTTTACAGCTCGAGTCATACCATGCCTTTTCTTTTTGTTTGATACTCTTCATGCGATGAGGGATAAAGGATCTCAGTCCAAAGAGAATGGTGTCTGTGTTCATGTTAGCAGCAGCATCCACGTCGTTACCGAGAAAACAGAACGACCAGTTAAAATTCCTAAAGAAGTTGTTAAATCCGCTCCAATTAGCTTTCTCGTATTGCCATACGGTTCTTTTAGTAATCTTTTCTCTAACTGTGTGGTGGGTGTACGAGAATTTATCTGATATTACACAATGATCCGACGAGCCTAGAGGGGAGAGCAAGTCAACGCAGTACTGGTCAGGGTGAGACGTTAAAAACAAGTCCAGGGTATTGGCGGTATGACTATCAACGTCTGATATTCGTGTGGGTTCATTTACAATCTGGGTTAAGTTATTTTCCGCAGCGAAGATCTCAACACACCGTCCTTCCGGTGTTGTCTGTCCGGAATGTCGAAGCCAACCAGAATTGTGTATATTGAAATCGCCCGTAATCACGATTTCAGTATGAGGATATAGGGATACAATTCGTTGAATGCAGTCAGACAGCGCATCAAGCTCGTGAGGGGTCGACTTACTGTCCAGTTTGGGGTTTTTATAATAAAGCATACGGAGATGGAATTTTAACCACACGAAAGTGAATTCCGGATTGGAACAGGGACTATATTGTGGAGGAATTTGGTAAGCTACATCACTACGCACATAAATGGAGAGACCGCGATGAGGAAAGAATAGTGGCACTTTCATACTAACATAATACTAACTTAAATGTTACTAATATTTGGACAACTCCCCACCTCTGAGAAAAAAAATATTCGTGGAACCATGAAGACAGCGAAGACCTGAAGAAGGTGATATACATACATATGTACATGTATGTATTAGGTCTTTCAGCTTGAAAATTCTGATTAGCTTGGTTCGAACTAAACCGCTGTAATTTTATTTATGAGGAGACATTTATTCCAAAGTAAACTCCCCATTCTGGTAAGCAAAATATGTCATTTTTAAAGAAGTGCTTACATTTGTTTGGTATAAATCCTTCAAAGGCATAACTCCCTCTATTTTAAAACCGTTTGCTGACCACAATTCTTACGTAACAAACCCTACTTTACATAATCAGATCAAAATTCTCGCTAACTCAAATTTTATTCGCTGTAACGTAACTTATGTACTCGTCTTTGCTCTTGCTTACCAACTGTGCTTTCTAAGATTTGGATATACTATGTAATCCATTTTCACTTTTGCATAATAACTTTTCTCGTACATTTGGATTTGGAGCAGCATCGAAAATGGTAATAAATATTCATTGAGTTTTATTAGAGACATTGTTTTTTTTTCTCTTCGTCACATCTTCATCGAGTGCCTACTACATACTACCAAATCTTATTCGTTATCGTACCCCCCGGCTGGTCCATCAAACTGTGAGCATAACTTATTTTGGGCGAAGGCCCTGTGCTGGTTTTGTATTCTCGCGATTAAACCACTGACCAGTTCGCTTGTCATAACTGTCATAAACAATCCGTTTTTCATCGCAAGTACGTATTCGAAGGAAAAATGGTGCCAATCGTTGACGATTGAGGTGAGACCAATGCGCAAGTGAAAAGTGGAAAAACTTACGTGCAAATAGCGGCGCTAGCAAATACGACCAACTGTGAATCACATGATCCTGCCTCAAATGTTTTCCCAGTAATTCTCGAGTGACTAGAAGAACTGACTAAAACAAATAAGATAAGAGTCGAATGGCTTCTCAACCTCGAAGCAGATCTGTGTAACTAATCATGACAAAGAAGCTCAATATTCTTGCGTGGAATGCCAACGCCTACAGAAAAGGCTTGGTGAACTAAATATTTTTATTCAGGAAAAAGCAGTTGATATATGTTTAATTTCTGAAACTCACCTGACGACACAATCTCGCGTCGGACTAAAAGGTTACCGCGACTACCACGCTAATCATCCATCAGGAAATGCAAGAGGCGGGTCGTCCCTGTTTATAAAAGATTGCATTGAACACTCTTTGGAAACACAAATTGAACTTGACATATTTCAAATGACCGCGGTGCGCGCTAAAAATAAAAATTACTCTTTTAGTTTATCCTCAGTCTATTGCCAATCGCGATGCAAAATAGAAAAACACGAATTTAATGACCTATTTAACTCTCTTGGACCAATCTTTATTATTGGTGGTGACCTTAATAGGAAGCATACCTATAGGGGCTCAAGATGTATCTCACAAAAAGGCAAAACTCTCTACAGGGCTGGTATGGAATGTGGTTGCCTATTTTACTCAACAGGCAGAAAGACGTACTGGCCCTCGGATGTCGTCAAAACATCTGATCTGATAGACTTCTTTATCGGAAAGGGAGTAAGAACTAGTTACGTCAAAGTTGAAGAAAGCTTCGCTCTTTCCTCCGATCATTCTCCAATTATCCTATCGTTGTACGAATCCTTGGTTAAGAAACAAAGACCACCCAGATTATTCAAAAAAAAAAAACTCACTGGGAAGATTTCCGAATAGAGGTTGTCGGAAAAACTGAGTTAAAAGTATCGCTCAGAACGCCGTATCAACTTGAAACAGAAGTTGAACGGTTTGTTGAGGTCATACAGCAAGCGGCCTGGAATAACACTCCACGCGAATCGAACAAAGTTGCCAATATCAGCATAAGATACTAACCGGAAATCAGGGAAATGATAAAGAAGGAACGAAGAGCGCGGAAAAAGTGGCATGAAACTCGGGCTCAACAAGATAAAACGTCCTGTAATAGGCTCTGCAACTTACTTCAGTAACCAAGGTATTAATATCTACCTAGAAAGCCTCACAGCGACAAAAGATACCAATTACTCCTACGTTTTCGTCGACCATGCTGCAGAAACGTTCATACCATTCGACAGGGACGTGCTTCCAGAGAATGTCAATACGCTAGACGGGACGACAAACCTTCCAATAGAAAAGGCTACATTTAGAGAACTAAGACAAGCTATAGACTTAATTACGGAAGAGATACTTAAAGCGCTAGCGAAATAAGGTTTGCTAAAGCTGCTCTATCTTATAAATGCCACCATAAGATTGGAGTATGTACCGTATCAGTGGAAAGTTGCCGAAGTTAATATGGTTCCGAAACCCGGTAACCCGCTAACTGAAGTCAAGTCATACAGACCAATATCGCTCCTCCCGATTATATCGAAGGTCTTCGAGCGAATCTTACTTCATCGTCTTAAACCGATTTTTGACACAAATCGCCTCTTGCCCGATCATCAATTTGGCTTTGGAAGCCAATACTCTACTGTTGACTAAGTGCATCGAATAACCGATGTAATTGAACGAGCAATTGAGTGTAAGTTAGTCTGTTCAAGCGCATTCCTTGATGTTTCGCAAGCTTTTGATAAGGTATGGCACGAGGGCCTGAAATATAAACTTCGACAAGTCCTACCCGAACAATTGCTTTATATTTTAAGTTCATACCTAGACTACCGACTCTTCCGTGTCAGACACTGAAACGAATATTCCAATTTAATGAAAATAAAGGCGGGGGTGCCACAAAGAAGCGTACCTCTGCTTTTTACCTGCGACACACCGCAAATGGAGGATATTGTGTTAGTCACATTTGCTGATGACACTGCCATTTTGGAAACAGCTAAACCCGTCGAGAAGCAACTGCCAAGTTGCAACGGATTAACAATTCAACTAAGACTTGGCGAATGAAAACGAGTATGTCCATGTGAACTTCACTCTTAAGAAAATTGACAACCTACCTGTATTTATCAGCGCAGTACAAATTCCTTTCGCGAACGAGGCCAAATATCTTGGCATGACGCTCGACGCCAAACTTAAATGGAGAGCACACGTTAAGAAAAAACATGAAGAGCTTGACATTAAGTATAGAGACATGTACTGGCTTCTTGAAAAGTATTCCAAGCTCAGTTTAGAAAAGAAATTGCTGTTATACAACCAAGTGCTAAAACCGGTCTGGACATATGGTGTAAAGGTTGGGGTTGCGGTTGTTCTACGATTAGTAACGTTAACGTTTTACAGACATTCCAAAACAAAGTTCTTCTAGGGTTTGTTAATGCGCCGTGGTACATTAGAAACGAGACAGATACCTAGGAGTCGAAAACGTTCAGGACGAAATTAAAATGTTTTCGCTAAAACACAAAAATCGACTACAAGGACATACGAATATTTCTGTTCAACAGATCCATGACGAGACAAATTTATTGCGCCGTCTGAAAAGGGACAAGCCTCTCGATCTAGCGCGCTAATCGGCAGCGCTTAATTTTTAAAGTACGTAGGAATTTTCAATGGAAATCGCTTGCAAAATATCTTATTAAAGTAAACTAAAACGCGAAAGAAGAACTGATTGTTGAGTGTGAATTCAGTCGTAGTCTGTATCAGGCAGGAGTTTTTTTAGTGAATAAGAATCTTACACTACTAGAAGCACCGAATCATACAGTGTCTATAGAGATTTCCCACCTACCGATGGGGAAAAAAAGGGCCCAACTCCAGCCGCAAATAACTACGGGTACTTACTCGTCACTCTATGATCAATGTGCTGCGGAAACCAGAGCTGCGCATTCCTACTTATAAGGCTTCCAGGCCCATTATATGTATATTTATCGGTTGCCAGGTAAATGTTTAACTTAATCTGTTTCGAAAAAAAAAGTAATTCACTTGAGGTGTACGAGTACATTCGGGTATAGCTCCCGGTTCTGCTATGTTTTCTTAGTCTTAGACTTGTCTTTCAATAAAATGCCCCAGGCAATTGTTGGGCTACCAAATATTGCATATATTCATAGGTATAGTGGTCCTGCAGAGTAATTACCATCGAAGCATAGAGATATAACAGCGAACTCTTCAGACTGTGCAACGACATCGCCCTGGCCCAAAAAAATGCCTGGGACATTTAGATGGAATGAATATTATATGTTAGAAATGCTGTCCCAAAATACACGTAAGATTTGAATTTGACACTATTTGTGCGGTAAAGTGTTACCAACGAAAGACAGCATAACAGCTGTTCAGTGATTTTAAAAATGGACCACTACAAGCAAGAACAACGCGTTTTCATTGTTGGGCAATGTTTTAAAAATAATGAAGGTTTGGCAGCTACATTTCGAAGTTTTCGTACAAAATATGTTCGGAATAATGATTTAACTCCAACTATTGTGAAGAGATGAATTTAAAAATTCTGGGAGATTAGATCAGTTAGTGATGTAAGACGTTCTAGCCGTCCTTCAACAAGTCGTTCAATACAAAACATCGAAGCAATCGGTGAGAGTGTTGTTGAACAGGAACATCAATTCGGCGCCTTTGTTAAGAATTGCACACTGCAAGAGGCTTTCTACAGCGCATTCTCACGAAAAATTTGTATTCAAAGCCCAAATGACTCAAAAACTGAAGCCTACTGACCACGCATAGCGAAGAGAATTCGTTGAATGGATTATGGAACAACAAGTGAATGCTGATTTTTTACCCAAAGTCATCTTCATCGGGATGGATTTGCTAATCGTCAAAATTGTCAGAAAATCCACGAGTGATTATTGAGAAACAAATGCATCCACAACGTGTCACTTTTGCGATTTTGGGTTGGAGGCGTCATCCGATCACTCGCCTTTGAAAATGTGATTAATCAGGCAATAACAGTGAATGGTGCTCAGTATCGCGACATGATAATTCATTTTTTTGTACCTAAATTGCGACATGTATGGTATACGTGGACGACATGTGGTTTCAACAAATGGTGCCACATGCAATACAACCAAAGAAACAATTCTATTACTGCATGAGTCATTTCCTATTGTGGTGGTCAGAATTGGCGGCCCAGATCATGTGATTTAACGCCGTTGGACTTCTTTATTTGTGGATTTTTGAAGTCTAAGGTTTATGTTAGCAAGCCCACGACCATGTACTGATTGAAAGAGCAAATTGAGCGCTGTATCAATGAAATTCAGCCACATGGTCATAGAAAATTTCCAAAAAGAGTGTGTATGTGCTAGTAAAGCCGTGGAGGTCATTTACCCGATATACTATATACATACATAAGCCTATGCTATGTAAACACCTGCACTTTCTATCAAAATAACTTCTTGTGCGAATTTTGGGACACACTTTTTTATATATTTTATCATATCATATTACATGCTATTCAAAAGGACAACGCATTAGCGGAAGAACCCGTTTTAAGTGGCGCGCACAAGTGAAAGGGAATTGGTTAAATGGGGAGATTTATTGATTGAGCTGCCATTAACATGGCAACACCAGCAGATTTGCTCAACTTGGAATTTATCAGTGTAGAGAATCTCACCAAAGGGCGAGATCTTATTTTTTACCACCCGCTTAATTTCGAAAAATAAATAAGTATAACTTACTTAAAAATCAGTTAAATGGATTATTTTATATCACATATTCAATTTACAAAAAAAAATATAAATTGAAATTCAAAGTAAGGTAATTCGATAATTTTATCTTATACATATATTTTTGAATTTAAACTAAAGAATGTTTGTAATATTAGGTCTTCATTTCTCAGAAACTTTCTTGTAGTGAAGTGCGTTTACTGTGTAATTATACCTAAAGCAAGCTTCAGCCCCTGCCACCATTCAAGATATGAAATGGTTCCTCCAGCCCTAGTGTCCAAGATCAGAAAACTTTTATCCTTAATTGATTAAGTATTGAGCATTTACCAATAAGATGCAATACATTTCCACGCTCCCTGGGATTGCAGGAACAACATAAAATTGAAGACTCTGGGCGGTGTAGAATAAAATTAAGTTTCAGTAGCTGGTCTCTTATTGTACATAAAAGATAGGATAGTATGCTTATTTCGTCTGTCGAATACCTCAAAAAATATGTTCTATCTTGTAGGTAGCGGTCCATTTTGGTAAAATAAACCCGGATTCTGATGAATACGCTTCGTTTCTAAATTTGTTATAAATTTTGTGGCCAGTTTTCTTCAGTAGAGTCATTATCTTATGTCTTAATGATGTCCATTATTTGGTTAATGAAAAATTGAAGTTATAGCCACAATCCGATCCCAATGATTTTCACTCTTGGACATATTTTACCTTATTTCGTGGCATTTGCAAAAGCACTAGCTTCGGAATTCTTTCTAGGCTCACCCTATTAACCTTGACAATATAGTCCAAATGGAGCTTAGGAGTTTTCAAGAACAGAATTTAAGTTTTTTTTTTTTTTTTTTTTAAAAAGAACTTAACACTCAACTGGGTATGAATACACTTATAATGCCTCAGCATGTGTTAAGTTTTTCGGAAAATGGGATAGAGAGAGAAAGAAAGATGTTTGGGCTCAGTGGTTATTTCGCTCCATGGGTGCTATCCAACATTTAATGGGGAGACTAAACTCTTAGTGGAAGCTGGCTTGATGTTGATTTCTAGTCAACTACTCGTCTTACTTAATTTTCGTTAACTGAAAAAATGGATGATATGTCTTTCGGGCGAGGCTGGGATTCGAACACCGAACCTTCCGATTGGAAGCCAGTCCACTACCACTTTAGTCACTGCCACCCATAAGATAAGAAAATTTTTTGCTTCGAGATGTGAGAACCGTATATAATTCGAATACAATTTCTCCATATTGCATTTAACGCTCATTTAGCTTCAATTAGTTCCTTGAAGTATTTGGCTATGTTTAGTTCGGTATTAACAGCGCTCCAAGATATTTATACTGCTTCTCGATATATGGTAAATTTGATTGCCTCGAAGCTTTAATTTTTCACTTATCTTCCGTATCTTCCTCCACGATCCCTAAATATCATCATTTTTGACTTTCAAAGATCTGACAAAGTCAGATTTCATGTATTGCTCTACGTGTCTGATCTCCTGATCATTAGCTGCATGGTATCTGGCAGCCAGAAAGACTATGTAATTTGCTAACATAAGTGCCAGTATCTTAGTTCCACTGAGCTCTATCCCGCCTTTAACGACTAACGTTATATCATTTATGTATAAAATAAACAGTAGTAAACTTAGGATATAACCTTGTTTGGCACCCATTGAAGCTTCAAAGTTCTCCGATAAATTTCTATTGTACAATACCAAATAAATGCCTTGCTATTTCTGTATATACCTCTTAAGACTTTTACCACCTGAGACGAGATTCCATAAGATAACATTATATATATAATACTTCGCGTACATCGCCCAACATTGCAATGCGTATGCCGACTGAGGAGTTTCCGTGGAAGTTAATTCAGCGCAGGCTATTTAAATTCTTTCCACTGACGGTACCATGGATTTTCAAAAACGATAATATAAATTCTCTATATCCAGTCTTTGTATGACTGATTTTTAACCCGTTATATTCTCACACCTTTATGTAATTATTAAGAGTCGCTTGAAGGGACGACAAATTGTTGCTTGTGAAGTGTCCCGATGTTTCTCCATCTCATCATCACGGGCGACCTTTCTACAAAGCCGTTTTGACAACCTTTTTAATAATAATATGGGACATTGGTTTCACCGGTGTGTAGTTATTACAATTTCTCACATCGCCTTAGTCGTTATACAGTGGGAAAAACAAATTTTATCTTCGCTGGTTAGGAGTCCAATCGCCTCTAATACTTTTATTGAAAAAAAAAATAAACTTTTTAACCCAAGATTTAGGATTGCCGCCCATACTTTGGAGGGTACAGTCCACGCCGTTTCATACATTTCAATTTTTGTAAAGTACGTCGTTGCCTCTTCGTGAGTAATAATCAAGAGAATGGTACTGTATAGAAATTTTTCATGAAGTGACGGCTTGAAGGCTCTTTCCATTTAACAAAAATTTCGTTTTCCTCAGTCTGCTCATCTTCGATATATTTCGACGAGTGAATCACTTCTGAGAATTTTCGTTGCTGTCCCTCATTCTTAAAAAATGTAGCTAGTACCTGTGCTTTGAAGATGGATTTTCTATTGCTTGTCGCCTGCTTATAGGTTGTGAGGATACCACTTCTTATTTCTTGCTCAAGTTACTGCTTTCATCACCCTTTTTGAAGTTCGCAGTACAGTTTCATTATTTCTTTAGAGCTGTTTATTTGTTATTTAGTTTTATCGTATTTGTTGGAAATGTTGCTTTCAGCAAAGAAAATCACCATTAGTAATGTTTACCTTAATGCTTTTATAATCTAGAATGTCAAATCGATTTACTTATCAAAATTCGTCACTTACCTTTTTCCTTTTTCGTTTTTCCATTAATCTTTCCTCAGGATAGGTCACGGAATTAAATTTGTAATCAGAAAATTTCTGAAAATCCTTTAATCGCTTTAATAAAACTTTGTCCTTAATTCCTTAAATAGTTTTCTTTTTTTTTTCTAAACAGAAGCTTATTTAGCTATTCCTTTTCCCACCGCGGTCTCGCCATTTACGTGCGTAGTGATGTAGCTTACCAAATTCCACCACAATTTTGTCCCAGTCCTGAGTTCAATTTCATGTGGCTAAAACTCCATCTCCGTAAGCAAATTACCCAATATTGCTTTATTCACAGAAGCCCCAAACTGGACAGCAATTCGATCTTTAAAGAGTTCGATGCGCTGTCTGACACCATTCAAAGACTTGTATCCCTGTATCCTAATACTGAAATTGTTATTACGGGCGATTTTAGTGTACACAATTCAGGGTGCCTTCGACATTCTGGACAGACAACACCCGAAAGCCGGTGTGTTGAGATCTTCGATGAGGAAAACAACTTGACCCAACTTGTAAATGAGTCCATACGAATACCAGACGTTGATAGTCATACCTTCAACACTCTGGACTTGTTTTTAACTTTTCACCCTGATAAGTACGCTTTTTATGTGCTCTCCCCTCTAGGCTCGTCGGACCATTGTGTTACAATATATCAGCTAATTTCTCGTACACAGTTAGACAAAAAAATTCCTAAAAGAACCGTATGGCAATACGAGAAAGCAAATTGGAGCGGATTTAACAACTTCTTTAGGAATTTTAACTGCTCGTTATGTTTCCTCGATAATGACGTAGATGCCGCTACTGATATTATCATAGGCACTATTCTCTTTGGAATGAGATCTTTTATCCCTCAGTATCAGATCAAGAGCAAAGGCATGGTAAGATTCGAGCTGTAATGAGGCTGTCAGGGTTAGAGAAATGTTTTTTCGATCCTACAAGACCAATCCGACAGAGGAAAACCGAAAAAAATTCAAACGTCTGCAACGCCTTTCTCAAGCGTGTGAAATTCCAATAAGACCAAAAACTGAGGCAAAAAATACTACAATGTCCCAAATTCTGCCTCATCCTCCGTCCCAATGCTCATTTATAATGACATTCAAGTTGTCAGCTCTTTGGATAAGGCCAATCTTCTTTCTCCACACTTTGCGGCAAGATCAATACTCCCAGATTGTGCTTTGTCCCCGCCTACACTTGAGTGCGGCGAATCTTCAATGGGACAAATCCACTTTCACACTCGTGTAATAGCAAGAGTACTGAAAGATCTTAACATACACAAATCCGCTGGTCCAGTTGGTATATATCCCCGTCTTCTGAAGAGGTGCTCTTCTACGCTGGCATTTCGTAAGCTTTTTCATCAATCCTACTGTATAGGACTCTTTTCGAGCATATGGAAACAGCATTTATATAGCCTGTCTCTAAAAAAGGCGAATCTTCTTCTTTTTCTTCCTACAGACCCATTGCACTTACATCCGTTCTTTCTAAGGTCATGGAAATGCTGATAAACCGTCAGCTTATGAAATATTTCGAAACACGAAAACCTCTCAATGACCAGCAGTACGGTGTTCGTAGCAAGAGGTCCGCTGGTGATTTGATGGCATGTCTCACCGAAAAGTGGAACCAAAGCGTACATCAATCTGGCGAAAGCAAGATACGAGTAGTTGCACTTGATATTTTTAAGACATTTGACAGAGTTCGACATCACTCTCTTTTCCGAAAATGCGTGCTTTTGGGATCGATTACTCTCTTCTTCAATGGACTAGAAATTACTTTCGGAACGCTCAATACATTTGTCTTGGACGGTTTCAAGTCTGATATTCACAAAATAAATGCTGGTGTGCCCCAGGGCTCCGTTCTGTCTCCGACACTCTTTTTAATTTTTATCAACGATCTCTTGTGTGATATTTCTTATCCAATATATTTATTTGCCGACGACAGTATCTCTGCTTTTCATATTCGTTCTCGGACTGCTCTTCGGCTGTAGAACGGGAAGGAAAGCGTGTCTTAAGCACATTAAATTCTGATATTAGCAGCATAACTAATTGGGGAACCACCAACAGAGTTGAATTTAATGCTGCCAACACACAACGCTGTCTGCTATCGTTAACGCGAAATTTAAATACACAGCCATTATCGATGAATGGCACTAGAAGGATAGAAACCGAAAAAAAGTCCATTCTCTGTATGTTTGTCATTGACAACTTACGTTGGAACGACCATACAATCGATTTCGCCGAAAATGTTGCAAATTGTCTACGTTGGCTTAAGCTATGTTAGAAATACTTCACCCCATCTGACCTGGCCTGATAAGGCACTTATCCGCCCAAAACTGGAGTACAATGCCCACATCTGCTCAGGTGCTTCTAAAACAGATAGGACTCAAAACCGTTCGATAAAACTCATAGGTGATGTCAATATCTCACAGTCATTTGACACCCTCGAACACCGATGTAACGTCTCTCGTCTCACTCTGATATATCACTATTATTACCACCAGTGATCCACCGAAGTTACAAGTACCATCCCGCCCCTTCAAACTTTTAGTCGTAACACCCGTGTCGCCGTGAGTGCTCATCAGTATACCCTCAAGCCCATCTTCCGACGTTCGTTCCTAAACCGTACAACTCGCTTATGGAATGCCCTGCTTCCTAGGTATCCCTCCTTTTTCCCTCCCGCTCTCTGTGTAAACGTCTTAAGAGTACATACAATCCCTTGTGCGAGCACCAATTATTAAAAAAAAAAAATGGGCCAAGGCATTCTCATGCCCATTGTAACTACAATAACCCCCGAAGAACAAGCATTCATAATCAGAAGCATAGAGATGAAGCAATTAAAACATCTGGCAGACTGCAGTATGGGCGCACATATATGGTCAAAGCTGAAAACTGGCAAAATACTTCTTGAACAATTTATTAATTGCAAACTCGAGGAGGAAAAAACATGGCTGATTATGGTCTTAACAAAAAGAACCGATGGTAATTGCAAATATTCTCAGTACTCTGCCAAGGAAATTTGATGTGAGAACTGCATGGTTTGCAGTGCCACGCGATAATCAAAACAACTGGTCACTTAGTCAACGAAGAATCACTTATTAACCTTTTATCGAGTAATGGTGACAATGATATAACTAGTAGAGTAGCCTACGCAGCCAGCAACGGCAAAAACAGAGGAAACATTATCATAGTGTATTATAACCACATGATAATAAATAACAATGGCCAGATAAATGCAATTATTGTAAAAAGCAAGGGCATTGGGCAAGAGACTGTTTTAAACATCAGTGAGGTCTGCAACAAATGCTGAATGGGAACCAAAACAGAACTGATCGTCATTCTCTTATGATTCACAGAGAAAGACGCCCAAGCGAGCAGACAACAATTTCCGATGGTAAGTTTCAGTTATTTATTCTTCAGTATAAATTTCCCGAGTATTCCCCGAGGTTTATTAGACTTGATGAAGGAAAATGTGAGGTACGAGTGAGAGACGGCAGAAAATTGCGAGTTGAAGGAATTGATGACGTAGATGTTCATGGTATTAACTCTAAAGAGACCAAAAGTACTTATACTCTTAAAGATGTTCTATTTGTTCCAGATCTTGGATGTAATTTCATGTCCGTTTCAAGGTCCACCGAAAAAGGAATAAAAGTAATTTTTGAGGAAGGTGGAGAACAGGTAATATTTGTGAAAGTTAATAAATTAATTACTGATGAAGTTCGAGAAAACCAATTATATAAGAGTTTGATGCGAATAATGACTTCGCAACTAAATATTTCATTAGCAACCACACTTATGCTGAACTTTTAGGACATGTAAATTTCAAGACATTTCGAAATATGAGTAACAGAGCAGTTATGAAGGCTCTCAATATCGACCACGTATCTAAAAAAAGATCCATTTTGCGAAGGCTGTGCTTACGGGAAACAACATCGTCTGAGTTTTCCAAAATCAGATGGTAGACGAGTTAGTGCCCCTGGAAAAATCTTTCACGTTGATTTGTGTGGGAAGATGAGTATTTCAACAATTGGTGAAGCTAATTATTTTATGTTGCTAAAAGATGATTTCTCAAGGTATTACTACGTATTTTTTCTGAATAATAATACATGGCTCATGAGCATTCGATCAGACGCCTGAGATCGGACGGTGGTCTGGAATTCTGCAACGAGCTACACATTCCGCATTATATCTAAGAAATCGGACACCATCACATACGATCGATTGAGCTACACCTTACGAAAAATAGCTTGGCATGAACCCATATGTCAAAAACCTAAGAATATACGGAAGTGAGGCTTACGAGTATGTTCACATTTCAAAGGAACGAAAAGCAAAATGGGAGAGAAACTCCACGAAAAGTTTGTTCAGAACTCTGATCCAGGTAAGCCAATTTGTCGAAATGAAACAATAAATTTACAGGATAAAATTCCGGATGACAGCTCCGCTGAAAGGAGTACGAGTATGTCACAAAAAATTTACAGATATCCAAAACCTCAAACTCTAAAAAGCCCCAACGCCACCAGAAAAGGTATCAGTTCAAAAAACTAACTTTAGCTGAAGTTTGTGTACGAGCATGTGTGTTGAAGCCAGAAACTCTAGAGGAAGCCATGAAATCAAAAATGGTTAACAGCAATCAATGAAGAGAATGACTCTCTCGAAAATAATAAATCATGGAAGCTGATGTCAAAAACTGGAAGTGAAAATATTATTGCTAATCGGTGGGTACTTAAAATAAAATATAAATGCAATGGAGTGATCGATAAATACAAATCGAGATTAGTTGTAAGGGGTTGCTCACAGAAGTAAGGTATAGATTTTGAAGAAACTTTGCTCCGGTCGTTAAATATAAATCTCTTGGAATACTATTGGCAGAATTTTTCGTTCGCATGCAAATAAAAAGAGACAGAAACAACAAAAACTCAAGATATATCAAAGCATTTATACAAACAAAATCCTAGAACACTTTAACCATGCTAATTGTTCATCTGTTTCCATACCCTCAGAGCCTGGAATATAACATACATACTTTACAAAACAGGAACAAGGGTCGAAAAATTGTGGAGTTTTTCCTTATCGAAAAGAGATTGGTATGTACAATGCAGATATTGTTTGTGTTCCTAGCAGATTTAGGCAGAAACTTACCTTAATGCATTGGCAAGGAGTAAAAAGAATTTTAAGGTTGTTAAAAGGGACACCAGAACGAGGAATTACGTTTGATGGATATTCTAGACTGTCTATTGTGATGCTGATATGGCTGGCTGCATCAATACACCACTTAGTACAACTGGGTGGATTGAGCTTTTAAACGGAGGGTCAATCACTTGAAGTTCCAACAAACAAAGCGCGTTTGCAACATCAACAACTGAAGCCGAATTTGTAGCGCTGTGTTCAACGACAAGGGCATTCATACATCTATGAAAATTATTACTAGCAAATTTGGACTATCATCAAACTAAGCCTACGTTGATCAAATATGACAATCAAAGGGCAATCAATTTGGTCAAAAATTCAGAATCACCAAAAACATATTGATACTCAATACTTTTACACCTGTGACATGCAGAAAAAGGCGAAGATTTATGTGAAGTAACTATGTTTGTTTTTTATTCTTAATTTGGTAAATAGTTTTCTTTTGTTTTCTAAACAGAAGCTTACTCGTATTTAGTTATTTCTAAAAGTTATATATCTATGTTTGGTATTCACCTATACGCGCTTCAACGGCGCACTTAAATTATTGAAATTCACTACCAAAATTTTCCTGAAACACTTCGAAGAGTTAAAAGTTTGTGTAAGCAGTTGGTAATTAGTCAGAATTGTTCACTCCACCGAATAACTCATAAGGACCTGGGTCATTACTTAACATACATGATGCTTAATTGGTGCTAGAACTACTAACTAGCAGAAGATTCCTAGATTGTTCAATTAGATGCTGCAAATATCATTTTGTGTTGTGAAGCACAATTAGCGTAGAAAAGTCAAAAATAATTACCTGAAAGCCTAGCCATCCACAACGTGCTACTGTTGGAAACCATTTTGGATCATTGAACCCGTCACGCATATTCATGGACGCTTAGGGTGCTTTCAAAAACGCAACTTTTACAACATTTGTAACTCGGCCATACAACGCAGTGTCAGTATTTTTTTTTTTTGATAAAACTTATGCCAGTAAATAAAACCTAGATTTCGGATGCAGATGGTAAACAGGGGTTGTCCGTAAAGCGGCGTTCTGTCTGCGCTACTTTAGTACACGTTAGTCGACTCACTATTCTCTTTACGAGGAGAAGGAAGCTGATTGGGTTGATTGATTTAGTTCTTAAAGGCATAACTATCCGTTTCTCTAAAGCAGTATTTGGGTATCTTCTTGTGTATTAAATTCCTAAATTTTTAAACGTGTCACATTGAAAATTTTCAAGGCCTAATTGGCTTTCTGGCAGAGTAAATGAGGCAGGTGCCTTAGATCTACACAGTTGCGTTGGTAGTTTTGTGAAACTAATTTTCACGGAAATATCTCACCGCTGCTTTTACCAGACTTTAAAGATCAGTCTGTCTCGGCTGCGTAGGGACTTTTCCAAGCAAGGTTGGCTGATGCACTGTTGAATCTCTCTTCCTCTGACTTTTATATCATGAGTAGTACTCTCAAAGCCATCTTTCGTTTAAAGAGAAGTTGTCTTTAGTACAACATGCACTTCGGTTTTAAGGAGCTTGCATACCGACTGTCTTTTGACGCTGATCTTATTGACATGCTATCTAAAGCGATGACATCAGAACTCCTGCTGCGGAAACCGACTTTCGTTGAGGCCAGCAATGCTTTCGACCAGAATATAAGCCAAGAAAAGAATGTAGTCAGGCTTCCACGAATCTATCCAAAACCGACCTAGAATGCGACGGCGGTATCATTTTGAAAGATCACAACATTGAATTTGTTTCGTTGTTAGGAAAAGTTGCGTCCGCCTTCCAAACGGAAATATTTGCAATCATTGCTTACTTGTACTGGTTTACCTGAATCTACTGAGTCTTGTTTGGGTTCCAGGTCAAAAATCTTCTGGACCTGAACATTCGTTAACGAAACCTGCGTCCTCGATTAGGGCTTCCATTTATAGTTTGGTTTCATATGAGCATAATTGCAGGTGGTATGGCTCTCCAGACTGCCGGCATACCGTATAGTTTTACTGCTATCCCTCCAAATGACTGACTGATGAATACAGAACACTTCGCTTTTCTTAAATACCAAAGTGTGATGGGCATAAAGGACAGAACGTTTTGCGATGCTTGGTGTGAGAGTAATGACGACAATACGGAAAAATATGTACCTCTGCGAATATCCGGCCTACACTCGCATAGGCTGCAAATACTCTGTGTTAATGCGGCAGCTTCTTGCACTATGAGCGTTTTATCACTGAATCGCTACTTTCTACGAATGAATCGAGAAATTTCAGTAAAAGAAACATACAAGGTGTGCAATGCATTAGTTCTTAGTTTGAGTCCTCTGTTCTGATAGAAACGTTTAGTGGAAGTTATTCCTTCGAAAATGAGGCCGCTGTTGTCATTACCGTGCACAAATTATGATATCGAACAATTATTAATGAATTTGTATGGTGTCACAAAAGTGCCTAAATCACTGGCCTTTTCCCGAAAATGTCGAGCTTGTGATCATACAATTTCACATAATATGACTTAATGTTTTTTGGGGCCATGTCAGTAGAAAATAGAGCAGCAAATGAACGAAAATATGATGAATAATTTTATTAAAAGAGCCTTGATGTGCAACAGTTTTGTAAACGTCATTTGGCAGATATGATTTTTGGCTGTATCTGTTAATCTTTCTTCTAACAACTGTTGCACCCTCTGACAAAATACCACAACGCTGAGGTGATCAGATTTTAAATACAAACTTTCAAATCGAAATCCGATGTTGATGCAAGTTAATGTACAATATTATAATTGGAGTATAGGGACTGTCCGGGTAAGAATCATATTTCTGATAAATCAAAGCAGACTGTACGAGTCATTTGCTATGTTTTAAAGTCAAAATTAAGAAACTGATTTCCTCTTGGCATCTTGACAGATAATCAAAATGAGTTAAACTTTGAATCGCTGTTGCTGAACATTTGAGAATACTGCCACCCACAAGACTTATAGTTCCCGAAGAGAGTCAGTTACAGCTCTAGTATGGGGAATTAAAAATACACAGCATCACATGGAAGAGAAATTCTCAATTATTTTCCACTCCAAAACAACATAAAATCCAGTTTCAATAATAAATGAGACCCCATGGGGACTGGTCATGTTGCAGCTCACATACCGTACCACTTAGCTACGAAAATAGGGAATGAGTCCAACCTCGAAAAAGAAAAATTCAATTCTCTGCAGTATTTAACCTATTCGTCTTTTAAATTAAAAATGTCTAATACTCATGAATCGGTCAGATTCTAGCACCTACTTCAAAATTTAATTGAAAATCGGTTCAAATGAAAAATGTCTACCTTCAAAGTGTATTCAGATACAGGTGTGACAATTCAAAGAATTCTAATCAGCAAATTGCTCATTTAAAGCAGCTGTGCGCTCATACAAATTTATTGATTAATATCCTTCCAATTAATCCCAATGAAAGAACGTAATTTGCTTGATTGCTTCGCCTAGACGACCTCCTTCAACATCCCAACTCTCACTTTCTGACTTCATTTTATTTTATTTTATTTTTTTTATTTTTTGTCCGCCCAAGCCGAGTGAAAAATTCTGATTCTGATGAATTGATGCACGTTGAACTGTTGACACTCGCTATTTGTCAGTCAAAAACGAGCTTAACGCAAAACGAAAATTCAACTTCAAAAGACAAAATGCAAAAAAAAACTTCGTTATACACACCCGTACATATTTATATGAATACGAGTATGAATACTATATTTTGCGTATTCCAATAATAATGATATCACAAATTCTGTCCCCTAGAAAAAATCGAGTGCAATTAAGTGCGAACTGGGAACCATAAACATAAAATTGGTGAACCATTGTGCGGTTAAAGGAGCTCCCATAGAGGAATTGTATAATATGTCGACTGGAAATCGAGCCACTTTGCTTGATTTATAGTCCAGTGGTCGAGATGTGATTATTTTGGAGTGCAAAGTTGAAAAACCAAAAAGAACAAGAAGACACAAAACCAAAACGGAAACAGGAAAAAAACAAAATTGTACAAAAAAGAACGCAATTAATACTTTTAAACGACCAACAGTGAACCGTCAATTAACAGAACAATTTTACGTTAATTATTTAAAAATTATTTTCCAGAGTGGAACGCCAATTAATTGGTTCCGATATGGACAGACGTGCCTGGGGAGAAAGCCTTATCAATGAGGGATGTGCCTATGAACTGACATCACCGCTTATGGTTAATAATTTGGTACTTAAATTCGATCAGTGTATTGGGAAAATGTACCTACCATTATCATGGTTTGGTACAATGCTTCTGACATGGGATTGCTTAAATTGTTTTCCAATTATTTTGAGCATTTTCAGACTTCAGGCGCAGATATTATAGCGTGTGTCTCTACAAGAGGTGGAGTATTTGAAAGGTCTTTTATGTTACAGCTGATGCACGCAGGGTTGGCATATGGCGACTGGTGTCATCTATAAATTTGAGAAATTTACCATGGAACACCGCACAGCAAAAGAAAAAATCCAAATCGTTGAATCTTAATACGAAAATTCACTCTCAATAACGGCAACGAGGCGAAAAGCTCGCTTTTCCATTCCTCATGGTTCTCAAGAGCTTGACCACTCCGCAGCCGCAATGCACAGAATTTTGACTAGAGGTTTATACCCTCAAAGTCCACATCCAGTTAACGCAAGAATGGAAGCCAGCCGATAAAGAGCAGCACCGTCCGTTTTTGAATTGGATCCTGGAAAACATCCATGTTGAATTGATTTTTGCGAGAAAATTGTGTTTTCGGATGAGGCCCATTTCCAAATTGGCGGCTAAATTCATAAGCAAAAGTGCAGCATCTGGGCCACCGAAAATGCACAAATAATTCAGGTGATGCAAATGTACCTAGAACGAGTAACTTTTTGGTGCAGTTTATGAACCGGAGGTGTTGCAGATCCGTACTTTTTCGAAAATGAGGCCGGAAAAGCCATTAGGGTCAATGGAGCGCGCTACCGAGACATGATAAACAATTTTTCATGACTCTAACTCAAGGATATGGATACGCATGGTATCTACGTACAACGGGATGGTGCTACGTGCAGTACGAGTTTCGCCAAGATAGTGCGGTTTAACACTGTTAGATTTCTTTATTTGGAACTATGTTAAAAGCAAGGTCTAGGTTAACCATCCGCAAACATTTTAAACTTTAAAAGCAAACATTGAAGCCGCCATCGCCGATGGCCCCAGTTATGTCAAACACTAATCGGAAATTTCGACAAAAAAAGATGAAAATCTGCAAGCAGAGCCGAGGCGGTTATTTGAACGATATTGCATTAGATAAGTCTACTTTATAAAGCAACAAATGTTTCAGAGATATCTCAATAGTATGTAGATCGTTTTGTTCAAAAAAAAACCTACACCTCCTGTTGAAACACCGTTAAGTTTACATAGATGTCGCATGTCGAAGGAAAACAAATTACAATTTTTATCAATTGGGATTTACTACAACGTAGGTTGCAACTTTTGGGAGGAAGGAAGATGGAAGATGGACAAGTCAATCCATCTCTACACAGATGGATCTAAAACCGACAGAGCAGTTGGTGGCGGTGTTGTCTCAGATAAGCTAAATCTAAGCCCCTCTTTTCGTCGTCCAAATCACTGTAGCGCGTTCTAGACGGAAATTTTGGCGATCAAAGAAGCTCTGTCCCGGCTGAAGAAAAACGCCATATCTGCAAAGGATATCCGCATCTTTTCGGATAGTCAGGCCGCTGTCATGTCCCTGGATTCGATATCATTAAATTCTGAAACCGCCCTTGAATGCCGATCATCTCTTATGGAGATGGCAGAGCAGTTCAACCTTTACCTTTGTTGGGTGCCGGGCCACAGAGACATTCCACGCAACTGCACAGCCGATGAACTCGTCAAAATTGTAACCACTCTACCTATTCTACAGGAAAGGGTAGCATGGGTATACAAATCGCTACGTGCAAACTAACACTTAAGCTGGATGCTAATAAAACAACAGACCTTAGGTGGACTGATGGACATGTCTAGAGACCAAACAGATCTGGCCAAAACTGGATCTGATTTGCTCTAAGTGTTTGATCCTTTTAAATAAGAAACATCTCAGCGCCATCATAGGTATAATCACTGGACACTGCCTAATAGGCAAGCATGCAAGAAGGCTTGGCGCCTTTATAAACAATTTCTGCACCAGCTGCATGAGCGAGGAAGAGGAGAATACAATGTACTCTCCCAGAGAAGAAAACTTCACTTAGGAGCTTTTTTACAACGACCTGAACGATCTAAAAAATATAGACGTAAACGGTCTCCTACGCCTCATCATAAGCTCAAACTGGTTCCATTAGTAAGAGGATCATAGATCCACGTAGCATCACAATGAGCCAATAGACCTAAATGGGTTGGTATTTCTAACCGCTACTGTTACCTACCAACCTACCTACCTACATACGTTGCAACTTAAGTTTTGAGAAAAACACATAAAGACAAATGTTTATCATCGGAAATGGCTTTCTTGGTTTTCAAAATACTACTTTTTGCATGCGATCGAATCAATTTGCGCAACAATTTTTCCACTCCAAACGAGATAACCGCAAAACCGCTTCTTCGGCGTCAAAACAAATTTACCTCGCAATTTAGTTCTGATGTAGTTCCCGCACAAGAAGAAGACACAAAAGAAATCAGGGGGTTCAAAATCAGGGCTGATTTTTATTTACTGGTCATCAATTCGATATTTTGAAGGCTTAAAAAGGGGACCTGTGAGAGCTTGCATTGTCGTGGTGGAGAATGATCCGTGATCGGTGGTCGATTTTTCTTATTTCTCCGAAGAATTCTGGCAAACAAAAAAAGTGGTCTACCATTTCGAATTGGCAGTTCGCTCTAATGCCTCGTGCGCGAACAACTTTTGTTGGATTTGGTTTGTCCTAAAAGACCCACACAGTCGAATGCGGTTTAGTTTCGGGCTCGTATGCATAGATCCATGATTCGTCGCCTGTCACGATCTTTGGGACTTCTTTTGAAGCACCGCGTTCGAATTTTTTCAACATTTCTTTGGACTAATTTACACAGGGCTTTTTGAGCGCTTTGCCAAATTATGCGGTATCTAACGCGAAGAAATCTTTTTGATGGCCAACTGCTCATGTAGTATTAAATTTATGCGAGTGGAACTAGTGCTCAAGTATTACTCAATTTGACAACAGTTCCCGCACAGCATTGGTGTTTTCTGGCGCAACAACTGATCTTGGATGATCTTCAAGAAATTCGGAATGTTTCAGTTTTCTATAACAAGCCGGCGTACACCAACACACCGCCGCCACAAAAGCGTCACGCCCCCACACCACCACAAGGCGTCACAGCACCATGCTGCCACAAAAACGTGACACCACCCCTACGCCATAACGGCATTACACCACTTCAAATTGGCGGAAATCATCTACCCAGGTTATTGTGCTTCAAAAATATCACCGGCCAGCGGAATACCAGCAGAAAACCACCACCCATACAGCGTAGACCAGCGGAGCACCACCACCGCAACAAACAACTCAAGGTACGAATACCATCATCAAACAACATCGAATAGCAAAGCACAAGCAGAAAACCAACTCACAAACAACATCGACCAACGAAGCACCACTCTGCAGAACCAACGACAGCGAATTATAAAGCAGACATTTGTCACTATAATATGGCTTTTTTTATAAAATATTTTTAATATAAATTTTAAATTTAAGTGTTACTCGTACAGGTGTATATTTAGTACACAAACTTTATGTATATGTACTCGTATACACATCCATATATTTCATTAAATTTATTTACATATTATATTATTATATATTTGGTGTTATATTATGTTACACATATATGTATTTCTTATAATGGGTACGTGGTATAGAGTGGCTTAACGGTTGTAATTTCCAATTTCATCTCACTATGGCGTACAGTTGTACAGGAGAAAATTGTACAGTTGTTGTGACGGTGGTGAATTTCAATAAGCTTTTGATTTCTTTTTGACCTTTAAAATGTCGAGTCTTGACAGAACATCCACGAACAAAGTCAACGAGCGACAGCAGCGTCGGATAATACAGACTCATTACCCAACAATGCAATATCACAAATATCCATTAAAATACCACCCTTCTGGAACAATCGACCAAATTTATGGTTTTTGCAAGTTGAGACACAGTCCAGACTCAAAAATATAATTTAACCAAATACAAAATATGATTTTTTAATTGCATCTTTAAATAACCAGGCTATGAAACCGATTGTCGACGCACATAGGAGTATTTACACTAAAAACTTGGTCAAAATTACTTTGTGAATTTTTTCATTCAGACATGTAGGTAGTGTAAGTGTGGCTGTTGGAAATACCAACCCACTTACGCCTATTGGCCTATTGTGATGCCACGTCGATCTCTGATCCTCTTACTAATGGAACCAGTTTGAGGTTATGATGAAGCGTAGGAGACTGTTTACGTCTATATTTTTGAGATCGTTTAGGTTGTTGTAGAAGAAAGCTCCTAAGTGAAGTTTTATTCTATGGGAGAGAGCTGGATATGTACAGGGTAGGTGGAGGAAGGCGCCAAGCCTTCTTGCATGCTTGCCTATGAGGCAGTGTCCAGTGATGACACCTATGATGGCGCTGAGATGTTTCTTATTTAGAAGGATCACTTAGAGTCCACCTAAGGTCTGTTCTTTTATTGGCATCCAGCTTTAATGTTAGTTTGCACGTAGCAAATGGTATACCTATGTTACCCTTTTTCTGTAGAGGTAGAGTGGTTCCACTTTTGGCGAGTTCATCGGCTCTACAGTTCCCTGGAACGTCTCCGTGGCCCGGCACCTAACAAAGGTGAAGGTTGAATTGCTCTGCCATCTCCATAAGAGATGATCGGCATTCAAGGGCAGTTTTAGAATTTAATGAGACCGAATCTAGGGATTTGATAGCACTCTGACTATCCGAAAAAATGCGGATATCCTTTGCAGATATCAATTTTTTCTTCAGCCAGGACAGAGCTTCTTTAATCGCCAAAATTTCCGCCTGGAACACGCTACAGTGATTTGGAGGACGGAAAGAGACGCTTAGATTTAGCTTATCTGAGAAAACACCGCCACCAACTCCGCTATCGGTTTTAGATCCATCTGTGTAGCAATGAATTGACTTGTCCTACATGAAAGCATCTTCCTCTCAGAAGGATCTAGAGGGCAAGTTAACATGGAAGTTTTTGTCAAACGAAAGTTCAGGTATGGTGTAATCGATGTTCTCTGTGAGGATTCCTAATGTATTAAGAACGCTGGCATGGCCAAATGAATTATCTGTTGCAGTCGCAGTTACTTGTTTGCTGAAAATATCGATTGTTGTCAAATGAAATAGAATGTCTAATGCCGCAGAGAGGGTAGACCACAATGATCCGCTTATGCATAGACATGCTGTCGTTTGGACTCTGCTTAGTTTAATGCAGTTGACTGCACTTTCTAAGGCCGTCCACCAGACGACCACCCCATAAGTGAGTATCGATCCTAATATGGATAGCCAGTGCGTTATGCGAGGTTGAAAGCCCTATTTATCACCCATGGCTTTTTTGCAAGAGAACAAAGCTATTGTAGCTTTATTGAATCTTTCTTGAATGTTAGGTTTCCAGTTTAGTTTCGTGTTAAAAATGAAACCCGGATATGTTCCTGTTTCGGAAAAGACGAAACTGGTACCGTTTATTGAGGGAGGGCCTATTATTGTACTTTTGTATTTCCTGGAAAAGAGGACAGAATCAGGTTTATGGCGGCTTATTCGTAATCCACAGCGATCTGCCCAACGCTATTGAAATTTACTTGAAGGAGTTTTTTAATGGTATTAAGATGCTAATCAAGATGATGCAATCACTCTGCTGCCACCCGCTTCCAGGTTTATCAGCAGTTCATTAACTACTAAGTTCCAGAGAAGGGGAAAGAGGACACCGTCTTTCTGCGTACCTCTGCTGACACATCTTTTAGCAGAAGTCTCACCCAGTTTGGAGTGCAGAGTTTACAGGGCAGTCGTGATTGCGGATGTGTTGACGTTGTTAAAGGCACCCTCTTTGTCCTGGAAAGCAACCAATGTGTACTCTTTATATTATAGGGATCGTTCGATGTGGCTAGTCAGTGAATGCGGAGCCATTTCCAACAACTTGCCTTTACAATAGGCATGTTCAGCCGTTGACAGAAGTCTTGGATCAATTTAAGCTCGTGTATGGATATCAATCAGCTGTTCTTGAGTTTTCAGAAGGAAAGATGATAGACTTATAGGTCTGAGGTCCTTTTAGGAGAACATGAGAACATTTTCCGGCTTTGGGAATGAAAACTAAATTGACTTCTCACCATGACTATGGAATGTAGATAAGTTCTACACAGCTTCTCATAATATTTTCTAGCGAAGGCAAAATTATGTCTGAGGACCTCTGTAGCTCGGCAGGTATTACACCGTCTAGACCAGCAGACTTGAATGATTTGAAGCTATGCAGCGCCCAGAGCAGTTTGTCTCTCGTGCTCAGATAATGAATTTTGGTCCCGGTTGCAGTAGGCCTGTTTGCGTTGCTACTGGCCGCGAATTAGGAGTTACCTGGAAAGTGGGTTCCCGTAGCAGATTGAGTGATTCATCACTTCAGGGTGTCCAAGAGCCATCGGTTTTTTTCAAACAGCTGGAAATCATAGGATTTGTAGAGAGGATTTTTCTTACCAGTGATGCCTCAGAGGTTTCCGTGATTTTGTTACAGAAGGACCTCCAGCATTTTGCTCTGCCTTCCTCAGTTCTGTTTTTGTATAATTTGAGGGATTCTTTGTATGAGTCAAAGTCAGTCATTTTTCTTGTGCTTTTTACTACGTTGAAAAGTTGTCTGCAAGTGTTTCTTAGCAGTGCCAGTGCTGATGTCCACCAATGTGGCTTTTTAATGCCTCTAGGTTGGATAAGAGGGCAGGAAGCGGCCATAGCCAGAGTGAATTCCTTGACTTTTATGTGAAGCTCATTGATGGATAGCGTTTCTGACAGTATTCCTTGGCCAATCAGTTTTCCGGTAGTTTCGGAATGATGGTTGGCTGGGAGGAGCATCACTCAGGATGAACTGGATGTATCTATGGTCTGAAAAAGACTGTTCAGACGATACCATTCAGTTGGTTAGCATTTGTGTGAAGCTGTCGGAGACAAGAGTGATATCTAGGACTTCCTGTCGGTTTTTAGTTATAAAAGTGAGCTCATTGCCAATGTTGCAAATAAAAAGGTTGTTACTTATAATATAGTCAAAAAGTGACTCTACACATGGTTCCAAAAAGAGTCCTGATTGGAATCATGTGGCGATTATCGGCAGTTAAATACTGTAAAACTCCATGATAGATACATACTGCCTAACATTCAGCATTGCACAAATGTAAAATTTTCTCAAAAATTGATTTTATACAAGCGTATAAAATCTTGGTAGCCGCAGAAAACATTCCTAAAACCGCGGCCATAACACTCTTCGAACTTTATGAATTTTTGAAAATGCCATATAAAAACTATATGGAACTCAATCTCTTAAACGTTTTACCTATGAAATTCTGGGTGACTTACGATTTGTATTCATTCACGTAGACTACAGACTAATATCAAGCACATGGATTGAAAAACATAAAGAAGACTTATGTATTATTTTTAAAAGATTGTTCTTCACGCGGGCTTTACATTAATTTAGCCAAATACGTTTTAGGAGTCAACGAACTTGATTTCTTGGACTACACAATTACGGAACGTGGACTTACCCCATCTTATAATAATGTAGAGGTCATTAGTGATTTTTCAAAGTCCAAATTAATCAAACAATTTTAACGTTTTTTAGGTATGACCATCTTTTCATACCAGGTATCGCGATAAAAGCAAGTCCTTCACACCAATTATTAAAAACAAAGAAAGAAGTGAAGGCTAAACTCATTTGGCCTAAGAAGTGCGATGAGGCTTTTCGCATTCTGACGAATGATTTGGAACAATAAACGTTGTTGTTTCACCCAAATCCAAAGACCTCAACATCAATTATTGTAGATGCTTCAAATGACGGTATCGGCGGAGTTCTGCAATAATATCACTTCATCCAATGGCAAACTTTAGGTTTCTTTTTCATGCGTTTAAGTCCAGCTGAAAGGAAATATTCGTCTTTTGACCGAGAACTACTCGTTATTTACACCTTTGCTGACGACAGTACTCTCTGCTTTTCATATTCGTTCCCGGATTCACGTCCCTGCTCTTCGGCTGTAGAACGGGAACGGCAGCATATGTTAAGCTCATTAAATTCTGATATCAACAGCATAACTAATTGGGGAACCACTAATAGAGTAGAATTTAAGGTTTCCAAAACACAATGCTGTCTGCTGTCGTTAAAGCAGATTTTAAACAGTCACCCATTATCCATGAATGGCACTTACATCGTCGAAACCGATAAACTTCCATTCTCGGTATGTGTCTCAATAACAACTTACATTGGAATGACCACAAATGCTGCGATATGTCTAGGTTTCCTCAAACGATATAAGAAATTCTTTACCCCCTCTGATCTGGCCTCATTATTTATGGAATTTATCCGCCCGAATCTGGTCGGGTGCGCCCAAAACATCTCTTCACCTACTTGATAGGATTCAAAACCGTGCGATAAAACCCATAGTTGATATTAATATCACACAAACAATGGTCACCCCCGAACACCGACGTAACGTCTCGTGTCTCACTCTGTTTTATCGCTATTTCCACCACCAGTGCTAAATCGAAATCGCCAGAGCATTCCGCCCGTTCAAAATTTTAACCGTAACACCCGTCACCAACCAACGTTCACTGGTACTTCTCCTTCCACCTTCCCTGATTTTTCTTCACCCGCGCTGGGTGCAAACATTTTAAAGGTAAAAAAAAATCAAACGTTTTAGATATTTTGTGAAAAGTAGACAGTTCACTATTTGTTCTGACCATAAGCGACTCACAAAAGCAATATGCTCCAAGACGGAAAAAACTCCTCGTCAAACTCGCCAATTGGAAATACATTGCTGAATTCACTACGGATATTCGCTATATCAAAGACTTACAGAATATTGTGACCGACATCTTATCGCGGTCTCACTCAGAGCTTAGAAATGTTCAGATCCGAATTCGTCTCCCAAACTTTCAAATATACCCATCTCGGTTTGCGACGTTGATCTTTCCACCAGAACAAGCCGCCCATATATCGCCGATATTTTCAAACGCACGATTTTTGAAAATCTTCATAATCTTTCATGTCCTAGCGCAAAATAACATCATCTAGGTACGTGTATTTTTTGCCAAAAATCAAAAATTACTAGATATGCAAAATCAAAGCACGGAAAGTTTTCAGTCCCAGAAGGTAGACTTTCCCACATCTATGTGGATTTAGTAGAACCACTTCCATGTATGTAGGGTTGCAAATACTTCCTGATAATCAAAGACTTGAAAAAACATATGTTATCTACGTTCGTTCAAAACTGGATTTCAAGGCACGACATCCCACAAACCATTACAACGGATCAAGGTACTCAATTTGAATCATCGCTTTTTGAGCAAATCTTCGAAGTTTTATGTATTAAAACAGTTCGAACAACTACGTATTATCCGCAAGTGAACGGCTCCGTAGAGAGATTTCACAGACTGCTCAAAGAAGCCTTAAGTTCCTAGGAAGAGAAAATGAACTGGGTCTCTAATTTTCCTTGGACTTTCCTACAATAGATATTCGTTCTACGATAATACGAGTAGATGACTTAAATACAATACCCGCTCAATTATTGTACCGTCAAAACTTACGTCTCTCTGCAGTGCTAATTGAACCAAAACCATTGGATGTTTGTGTGGGATAGGTAGCCAGACCGACGCGGAGATACCCTACTGAATGTACGACAAACTTATATATAACACACACACATAACTACGTAGAAGACGCATTCAATTCATACCCAAAAGACGACAGAACAGTAAAATCATCCGTCCGGTTCATACATAGTGCAAACACACGACAAATAGACCGACGACACCGCGAACAACGAATAAACACACAGATCAAGACAAACAAGCCAGAGTCGACCCTTACCTTTTTAAAAATCCAGCAAGCAAGTAGAGCAGTATTTGAATCTTATTTGAACCATTGTGCTGGCCGGTCGCTTTTTGTCGTTTCCCTTTAAATAAATATAAAGTATAGCAATAAAAAGTCGATAGTGTTTTCATTGGGATTTAAATCCCACATTTGTTTAACATCTACTCGTATATCAGCACAAGAAATGAGTCAAGCCATAGCATGGGTTCGACGAGATTTGAAAAGAATCCGAGAACAAAAATACATTTATTCCGAAAGCGTTAGAGTCATGCAATCACGTTTTCGTCAAGGAGGTTTTAACAAACCATATACAAGTATGAACGGGGCTTTTCGAAGTACACGATAAAACTGATAAAACATTCACCATATTAAAGACTGATAAAAAACAAACTATATAGATCGATAGATTAAAACCTGCAATTTAGCTAAGGATTATATTACGACGCGATCAGTTTTTAACCCTCTACGAAGACAAATATTGCTTTGCATTTTATGGTGCATATTTTTCAAAGGAAACCTTTTTAGAATTACCTGTAATTATTTTTTTCCATTAGTGTGTATCTTTTCATACTAAAAAACAGTACCCTTTGTTTCTGCCTGATAATTATAACTAATGATATTAATTTATATAGGTCATTCCTTCCATTAAAAACGGAAGTAAAAAATAAGTTGCAATTTTAAGCTGTAATTACTATAAGTACTCGGTAAGTATAATTAACAAAAAAATTATTTTGAGAAAAAATACATTATTTCAAATATGTATTTATTTTATTTTATTTTAAAAGGATACAGTACAAACAAATTTTGTAAAGACCGGGGTACTATGCCCATGACGGGGATTTAAAATATTTAAATCCATTTTGAGTGCAAAAATAGTATTATTTTACCGCTCCGTATGCGGTATCAGTTGCGTTTTAGAAATTTTTTTTCTCATATTTTCTATAGTACTTGTAATTCAAAGGATTTCATTAAAATTGTCTTCAGAGATGGATGCCTTACACTTTTATGTTCGAATTTCAAATGTCAACTGTATCTCTGGAGATAGATCTAAAAGTGATGACGATGAGCCTATACTAAACAACATCTGAAACTGACACGGAATCTGAGCTTGTAATCGAACAAGTCGCATCGACTTCAAAACAAAAAAAGCAGAACTAAAAATATTTTGAATTTACGGGTGTTACTGAACTGTCGGGAAATTTAGGGTACAGGGGATTTTTTTCGTCATTCGTCATTTTACGGAGGAGTTGATTAAATTTTTCGTCGATTAGTCAAGTTTAAAAGCTCTTCTATACTATATAGCTAATCCAGCATACATAACAACAACCAATCTTCGCGACATTATTGGGACAAATCCGTTGGCCAGTAAAATATTTTTAACATGATGGCATGCAACATGTGGGGAATAATACAAACCAACTACACTTCAATAATATGTAACACCGATTTTAAGCTATTTGGAACAAACGGATCCAAGAAACTTTCTAAAATAAGACAATTTTTGAATTGAATATTCAACAATACTTATTCCACAAAAAGAGTTTCTTGCAGTGGATGAGCAAATAATGCCTACTAACTACCGTCACGAACTGAAGCAGTATATACGCAGCCAAGCCTCACAAGTGGGGTTAGAAGAAACAAGTTTTAAGTGGAGTTTCCGGATTCAGTTACGACTTCAAAATTTTTGCTGGAGAGCAGAGCAACACCTCCTTCAAAAATGCACCTGATTTTGGAGTCAGTGGAAACTTAGTTACGAGTCATACATCTACAGTGGCTAAACATGTCGATCACCAATTTTTTCCCCGATAACTAGATATTCCCATTACTATCTTTGGACCCAGCCAGACTAAACCGAGTCGCCAAACTCGGGGGGCCCCAAACTCGTGGGCAGTTTAATTCCCAAACCGACAATAAATCAATTCTCTTTTAAAATTAATTCAAAATTCAAGTAAAGGGTTGATTCTTGTCAGAGCATATTTGCGCACAACGTGGCACTTCGTTTCAAGGATCTCGGTCGAAGGTCCCGTTATCACAGTCCAATGTGCATTATAGATCACGGGGGGATAATTGAATGATATCGACTCCTTCTATTTGTGCATTCTTTCTTTGCGCGCTCCGTGTGAAGCGGTTTTTCTTTGTTGCAGTCGCTACGAAGGATATTTTCCCTCCAACAGGCCGTACGATTGCTCTGCTGTGTGGCTTGTGCCAACCTGGATATTGTTTGTTTGCTGGGGATATGAGCGAGTTACTGTTACTATACCTTATTTAAATAAAAAAACGAAAGTTTGATTTAACAAAAGACAATTTCACTTCAACGTGTATCACCTCGAAGTGAACTTCCATTATTCTGGTGATCCTGGGAGCGGATGTACAATTATTTAGTTTGCTCGAAATTGATATTTGAAACTTAGACTATTATTTCATTTCATGTGCAGTGTGTGGTGAGATTTGTAAATTTGGTATTTTGATGTGTTCGTGTTTGTTTAATTATGGTGTTTTTGTTTTTGTTGGTGCACGGTAATGTTGGATTCGTAAGTTATGCGCTGCTGCATTTTTCTGTGTCGACCTGCACAACAATTATCGTACATACCTATGTACATATATATTCGGTTCTAGACCAGTTCTAATAGTAAATATGTTAGCTCATTTTCATTTTTTTTGACTCGTTGATTCTTATTCCCTCTCACTTTTTGTTTCAAACAAATTTTAGATTTGTATGTACGAGTACCTATTCGTACCTACCGTTTTTTAATTAGCTTTAAAAAATGAGTTCAATAAAACGCTGATATCCGAGCGGTGCTCAAAAAAGAAAAAAAAATTAATAATTCGAGACTCCACCAACTTCCAATAATACGAATGAAACGCTCTTTGAAGCAGATTTAGCATAAAATTTCGATAGCGAAATGTGTGGCATTATGGAAAGATTGGATGATGAAGACGAAGCCATGCCTCTAATTAAAGCAAACAAGAATGAAAGTTGTAAGTCTGAATGAAAAATAATTTATTTCAATAAGACTTAATAAATTTCTTTAAGGACTGACTGATTTGCAGAAAAAGAAAAATCCCACTGACAAAGGACATTTTGAGGGAATTTTATCCACAGAGGAAAAAGAGATTCATAATGTCAGTTGGCCCGTGCAGACCTTCAGGCCCTTTTCCTCGGAATCCAACAACTAATACTTGTTTTTCGGAGTATTACTACGTCACCACTAACAAAGCTGGCTTCAAAATTCCTCGCACTTGGCATTGCTATTCCGAAATACAAAATTGCGCTTACTGTGAAGCTTGTTGGGTGTTCGCGCAAAGTACAGGTACTAGTTTGAAGTCGGCTTGGATTGTTGGAGTACGGAATTGGGGAAAGTTGGGCGAAAAAATCAATATTCATGAAAAAAGTACCGTACATGTTAACGCTTGTATAACGCTTGAATTATGGCGTAAAAATGAGACTCTAGATAAGGACATTGAGATTTGAGATTTTGAGGGAAAAATCGTTTACGTGTCAAGTTTTGGAGAGAATTATGAACGTTATTTTAACTTTGGTTATGTTTAATCTTCCTTTAAGAGAAATTCTTGGGAAGCCAGGGTATGAGGGCAATTTTTTGTCAATCACTAATTTACTCGCTATGTATGATCCGATATTGAAAAATCTTATCTAAAATCGTGAACATACTGTTCATTATTTAACCACTGAGGTACAAAATGAACTCATCAATATTTTATCAAAAACAGTCGCCATATGTTTGTTTTTTTTACTGAGGCGATATGTTCAGATTGAAAAAGATGAAAATGGCAAGGCAGTTGATTTAAAATAACTGAGTCTTTTTTGGGGTTCGAAGAAGTTGAAGATCATTCCGCGATTGGTTTAGCACTTAAAATCATTGAAGGTATCGAGAATAAGGACATTGATATCGCAAAATGTCGAGGAAAAGGTTACGATGGTGCCGCGGTAATGAGTGGAATTTACAACAGAGTCAAAAAACTTTTCATCCAAAAACAGAAAAATGCTATTTATGTTCACTGTGCGGCCCATCGATTAAACCTTGTCCGCAATGATGCTGTGGAATCTGTTCCAGAAGTTCAAATTTTTTTTGATTTAATTCAACTCCTCTAGGTTTTTTTCGCAAACAGCATAAAACGGTGAGAGTTGTTATCTGAAATTTGTTAAGGACACGATATTAGACAAATATCAGTTAAACGCCATTGCCCAACCCGGTGGTCCTCAAAGGCAGATTTTTCGTAGACTGTAAGATTCAAATATAAAAATATTCTTTTCGCACTCTCGAAAATCATACTGATAAGGAAATGTATTTCTGAGCGAAATGAAGCGGCAGCTCTGCGCAAGAAAATGGAAACTTTTGATTTCGTATTTCAAGTGGTTTTACACTCAAAAATTTTAACATCAACTAATGCTGTTTCAAAATTTCTCCAAAAATCAGACATAGATCATTCTCAAGCAAATTCAATTCTAGTACAATCCTACCAAACATTGCGAATCTTTCGAAACTCGTTTGAAGAAGCAAAAAATGTATCGATTGACTTATGTGATTCGTGGAGAGTCAATAGCAAACGAATACCAAAAGTCAAAAACCGTTTTGATGAACTATCCCAAGACGAGAGAATAACTGATTGAGAGTCAAGATTTCGAATTAATACCTTCTACAAATGTCTCGATGTTATTTGCCAACAAATCAAAATTAGATTTAATAGTTTGACAAACATAATTGACACATTCCAAGTTATTCAACCTCAGAAGCTTCTAGCGATGTCAGATAACGATTTGTGCCAAAACTGTAAAAAGCTTCTTGAACGTTATGGTGAAGACATTAGTGACAAAATACATGAACAATTGTTGTCTTTTCGTGCTTGCCTTGGAAATCGCATAAAAAACCTCGATTCTGTGAAACAACTCGCACATTTGTTGTTAATAGAATATTCTGCTTTGTCAGCGAGTTCTCCAGATGTTTGCACTGCCTTGATGTTATTTTTAACAATTCCTGTGACTGTTGCTTTAGCTTAACGTTCGTTTTCGAAACCTAAAGTACAATAATTAAAAACTACCTACGAAGTACTATGGGCCAAGAACGATTGAGGAGTTTAAGTATTTTATCTATAGAAAACGAAATTGCAAATGGTTTGCGAAATGATCAAGAAGCGATTAAAACGTTCACTGAAGCAAAAGTCCGGGGAAAGACATTTTGATATTTTACTTTGCGATCGTTATTTCTGAAATAAAAATTCATTTTAAGTGTTTGCAACATTTGATATATTGTACATTTCTCTTTTTCTATTGCACATTCAGGCCAGTAAACGTTAACATATTGTATTTGATGGCGATGGCCTGATAGCTAAACGGGCTGTCATGCTCGAAGCCTGTTTTCAATTCCTTGCTGCGGCAACAGCTTTTATTTCAAAATCGTTATCACCCTTTTGGCGGGCAATGGCAAAGCCCTGAAAGTAATTTTGACTATGAGAGAGCTTCTCAGTAGACAAAAGCAGTAGGGCTACGCGTCCGAGAAGCTAACTAGGCCCTGGCCCACACCGGACTGTAGCGCTATGTACATATTTATTTTTATTTAGTTTTATATTTTATTTCCGAAAATGTCCTAAAATTAATTTACTTGAAGTACATTTAAAAGAGTACTTTACAGCATTTTCTAACTTCTTATCACTTATCCCTGACATACGACGCATATTGATAATAATTAAACAGCATCTCTTATGAGTTGGGTAAGGGGGTCCCGAAAAAAATTTTCCGCCTGGGTTGAGGTTTATAACCAATACATACGAGTATATGGGTGGTGTTGATTTGCTGGATTCCACGCTTGAGTTATAAAGAATCGCTTTGCGGTAAAAAAAGTTTTAAAAGAAAATATTTTTTTCGCATGATTTATGTTCAGTGAACTCATGGATCCTTTGGCTCCGTCGGAATGACTTCCGTCTGCCATTATATGACTTCAAAACTAGCCGTTTTTGGGAATATACCCAAAACAAACAAATCACTTTTGAAAATAAAAACTGACCGGCCTCACAGCGGATTAGCTGCAATCAGATGTATGTATAACATACATTACAATGGTCTCGTAACCGTATACCCATGTGGCTCAGTTTTTTTATTTTTTAAACAAATACAATTTTTTTTATTTATTTTAGTTAAAGTTGGTTAAAAATCTTTAAACAAAGCCATTTTAAATGATTTTTTTCTGCTCAAAATTTAATTCATGCAGTAGAGGGTTAAACCAGAAGTCACCTTCAGTGTATAGGAGTATATTTTTCACTTTGAAAATCTAGTATATTTTTTTACGAAAATTAATCAACGCGTTGTAACTTTTAATACGTTAATGAATTGTAAAGTAACTTTTCTTGGAAGGGGAATGATGTCATACACCTTTTAGTAAAATTATGGACGTGTTTACTTACGAGTATAACAAGCCGGTGTAGGTACACGTCTCGTCTCATAATGTGTGCTTCCACGAAACAATCACATGCACACACAAAACGCTCTGAACACATGTACCATTACAAATGTCAAATTTTACGATACAGGCGTCAGATTTGACGTGTCTATTCCGGTATTTTCATACTTTAAAACTTAAATAGCATCATACATACGTCTCAGTTTCAAGTATTTGTTCGGACTAAACCAAACGAATCGGTATGCATGTATGTCGGTGTTGGTGCGGGCAACCTTTTCTAAGGGGAGATCAAAAAAGAAATCACACAAGCAAACATTACGTACGGGTAACTGCCGTAGCAGAGGGCTTTGGTGATATGCTCCCGACCGTTCCAAAAAAGCTTTATCAATTTATTTATTTATTTATTTTTCTTATAAGCTCTTTAGGTCGATAAACAATACATAAAAAAATAAATCCACGTATGCTAGTACATAGATATGTATATCCATATGATACATTTAAGGGGTTAGGCCACTCTAGGATTTTCAAAAAATCCATTTTTTTATTGCCTTAAACGGTCCCTTAGGACCTCAAAAATGATAACCCAAAAGATTTTGGCCGGGAAATATCTCGAAGAACTTGTTTTTCAAAGTATAGTAGAAGGCCGCCAGGTAGGCAGCTAGCCTCTTATGAATTTTAAACGCGTCAATCTTAAAACTGAATTTTTCAAGTTGGCCGCACCCATAACCTGAACAATTTTCAACCAATTCACTTCAAATTTTAACTCGGTCTTCAGAAATATATTGTCTAAATAAGTAAGTAGGATTTTTTTTTTAATATGGCGTATTCTATGTGTTATTAAAAATTTTCTGGCGGTTTTTCTGCGAATTTTACAAGTCTGAATTTGGAAGTGCGCCGTAGACCCTCCATTTTCAAATAAATTATTCTATAAAAATTATGTTTGACAATCAATCATATGTACAATACACTTCTACCTTTGAAAACTCGATTTATTTTATATTTTTCCTAAAAAAAATAGTCACAAAAAAAAACAGTTATTACGGCATCTAGAGTGGTCTAACCCCGCGAAAAAAAACTACGCGCCCAATGTTCCGAAACAAGACAAATTTTTTTTCCTTTCGTAGGTACCGTAACATTGACTATCGGCCACTATCGTCTGCTGATTCGGTCAGCTGACCAAAATCCGTAAAGGCTATTGACCCATCTAATTGTTTTCGATTTCTTAAAATCCCATTTCTTTCTCCTCCTTTATTCGGCTTCGTGTTAGCTTTTTATCTCATTCGCTTTCTATATTCGGTTCCTTTCCTATTCTACATTCTTTCTCGCAAAGATAGGTTACTGCCCAAATTATTGTTGCAAAAAAGATAAAGGCGCAGCTTTTGTCGACAAAAGGAAGAACATCGAGATATGTAAATTTGCCGACGCACAGTGGGCCAAAACGGCCTCAAAACCGGAAACAATTCCTGTGCTGGATTTAGACAAGTGAAACTTTTTGAAATCGTTAGATATCACCTATTAATGGTAAATAAGCTCATTTTCACTTTTAATTTTTTAAGTTTTTGCGCTGTAATTAAGAATTAAAGTATTTATTTAAGAACACATAACCCGAACAATTTTATTTACAATTGTTTTACATTTTTTTTTTGAACTTATATAAATATATAAAGATGTAATAAAGAATATATATAGTTTCAATGTTTTTGCAGCGAAATTAAAAGATTGATTCATCTAATGAAGAATCATCGCCGCTCTCAAATTTCCATCAGATGCATCACCTTCACCTGCAAATAATTAAATTAAAAACAGCTTTGGGAAATGATTTAATTAGAATGGGCCTTAATAACAACGAATCGTTAGTCATGACTTAAAAAAAGTATCAACTTAAATATTAATACAGACTTAAGTCGAAAGTGTACTAATAATTGTTTAATAATGCTCTTACTTAAACTTGACTCTTACAAAAAGTCTACTACATTTTTATTGAAACTACTACATAACATCATTTTGACATTTCATATTCACTTTGAATTTGGTTTTTCCTGAAAGTGGAGCGAAAATAAAAATAAAATTTTAAAAGCAAACAAAATCAGCTGAAAAACTGTGATGCCACTATACTGAAGTTAATAGGGTATAATTTTTACATCGTAAATGAACACTGAATTCGATAAGAATTTTTTTAAAACTCGAATATTATATTATTTTCATTAATTAAGAACTTTGAAGTATTTAGTAATTTATTGATTAAATGAAACATTCACGGAAATCACCAATATACCAAATTAAACGGAGTATTTCAATTAATTATAATGAAGGAAAAGGAATTTTCAAAACAACTGAAAATGAAATAGTGCTTATACGATTTCGACTTATTCAACTAGTATTTTACGGATAATTTAATTATTTAAGATACGAAGTCTAATTCTTATAAGTAGAAATTTGCTAAAATAAATTAGTAAATTGGCATCACTCTGTTCTTCAATGTCATGTTTAAAAATTTTAGACATGGCTTCGTGTATATTAAAATTTAACTCCATACTAACACGAAAACCCACTTTAAATTCGTTATTAGTACAAACATTTTTGAAAGTGTGGAGATTATACTTAAGCTGTATACTAAATTTGGTTGTTAGTAAAGCCCAATATTTATTTTTTTAAGTTTTCTCAGACTTGTAATTAGTGGATCAGATGTAATCAACATCTAATCAAAAACATCTTGATTAGTCCTCTCCCGGGAACATTTTCTGGAGTAGCTTTCGCGATATTTCTTAAAATCTTTATTTCTCGCCTCCTGAGCTTCTTCAGATAGGAAGAAAAGCAGTGGATATTACATCTAATATATGGGTTAAGAGTTTGTGCACAGTGGGAGGCATAAAAAACCACGGATAGATGCTTACAAAGTGGTTGGCGGTATTAATTGCGAATTTTTTATTTGTTTATTTCATATCCGCTTGAAATTGCCACTAAAATTGTATGAAATTCTTCAATTAATATTATGTCAACACTCAAAATCTCGGAGACGAGGTTTGTATTATTAAAAAGCTCTAAGCAGTATTGCCATCATTTATGTTGCCAAACCAAACTAATTTTTGGTCGTCATTTTTGGCTTGCCACTTTTGGATTGACAGTTTATATCCAACATGTAACAGACATTCAAACACTCTAATCCAGCAATGTAATATTGATAAACCAAACTCTGAAGTATCGAGTTTATGAGGTTTTGACAACATCTTCAACGTTGAGTGGAGGTATTATAGGCTAATGCGTTACACGCTTGCCCATCCACCCTAGTGAATAACTACTTGTGAGTAACGCTAACAGTTTAATTTCTTTATTTGTTCATCAACATGCATCTTTTCGGAAATTGATAGTTTTGCCCATTCTTTTACGAAACATATTTTTAAAGGACGACAGTATCTCGTAGAAGAAGGCCGCGGGTTTTGCCACACAATTTCTCTTTTATTCAAATAGGCAATAAACAGTTGCAATGATATCATAGAAATAATAAAATACTGGAATCATTAGCTTCCATTCCAACATATTTTTGTTTATATGAACTTCCGTCGAAGCCCCACTTTGATAACAACTCTAATTTATTAAGTTTATCGTTGTTTAATTCCGTGATTAAACAGTTTTGAGCTTTTATCAAGCGTCCAGTGGTGTGGTTCATAAGTGCCTGAAGAGAAACTTCAGCGGAAAATGAAGATACTTTGATACCTTCTGGATAACAGTCTTTTTTGGCATTTTGAATTACTTTGTATGAAGGACACCTTTCAGGATCTTTGTTTCTAATGACATTGTACTGATGTCTCGTTAATTTTGCTTCGAAAGGGCTGCTTTTCCTTACATCTTTACTTTTTGTTTTATTTCCTGTGCATCACAAGCTTTTTTATATTTAGTTGCACTTTTAGGTGAACGCAATAAGTGTCCTAGCAATTTAGAGGCCGGTGCATAACCTGCTGCTCTCAGGCTTACCTTTGCAGCAAACCCTAATTCCATAGAGGGAAAATCTTTTCGTATATCTGCCGTTTTACATCGTTTTGATCACTACATTCTTCAAAGTTCCCTTTTGGACGTCCTCTTTTGTATGGAGTTGTATTGTAATGCCTGAAACCAATTGATGTTTACAACCACTTTTCGTTAATTTTCTTGAATCGTGCTACTTTGCGATCTGACCTGAACCATTTTTCTTTGAATCTTGAAACAAACTGGGAAAGTGTGTGATTTAATGCGACCATCTTCTCCGGAGGACAATTAGTGCGTTCCTGCAGGTCCAATTTCAAGAATTCTATTTTCTCCTCCAATGTTGTCCATCCAGAATCGTTTATAATGTCGAATAATCATCCGAGATAAATATAAATTACTTGAGTTCGAACCTAGGGCAAAATGTGAACATTTAATAAATTCATAAAAAAACCAACCAATAATGGCATTTTTCTTAAAAATTAATTTAATCTCTTGTGAATCTATTAGCCAACAAGTTCAACTATATAGAAATGCAAATATCTCGATGTGGAACGACGTGGAAACCTACTTTAAGCTTAAGGTTTTTGAAAGACATAAAAAATGCTAGTTTCTGGAACACACTTCCATTTTTAATTAAAACAACTAAAAACAGGCACATACATGGTTTACTGCTGATTAGAATACATACCTGAAGCTTTCGATTCCATGTCTTAGCAATGTTCTATATTCATTTTTAACAAAACTACAGTATTTTGAAACCAACACTTTTTTCACATTTGCACATCACTTTCGCAATCGTAATAAAACTGTGACTTCAAATGCTAACCAAAGAGTGGGAGAGCATGCAAATGACTTAAATGAGTGATCATTTGGTGCACTGACATGTTATCTAACGGGAAACATGCAAAGCATTATCATTTTTCTCATTTCATTTTTTGAATTGTTTTCAGTTTTGAGGCCGTTTTGCCCCACTGTGCGACGGTAATCAAATAGCTCATCGTCAAGCAGCAGAATAGAGCTCACAGAAAAACCAGCAGAAAACTAAGTAGGTACATTGTGAGGGAGCCAGCGTGGCAAAAGCGCATGTATAATAAGTGCTATGTTTTAGTAATTGGCTCATCCCACTGGTCCGCATACATAGCAGTATTAAGCGATGTGCATGGATTGGAGGAAGTTCAAATAGATGAGCAATGCAATGCAATGAAGCAGTGTAGATCGGCTGTAATTTCAATCGGAAGATCCACAATCCTAATTAGATGAGCAATGCAATGCAATGAAGCAGTGTAGATCGGCTGTAATTTCAATTGGAAGATCCACAATGCTAATGACGAACGGAATCAACGGCAAAACAGCTGTTTGAAGGAAGGTTTCATTAAAGCAATCACGAAAATATTCACTCCCAATTGTTCCACCAATCTAATAGTGGCAATAAAGCGACTTCTTTAAAAAAAGTTTGGATTTAATTTTTCCATTGCATATCGTTTTGGGGCTAGTGCTTCTAGTGATGCACAGTACGTTTTAATTGTATAGATTTCCGTCACGGCGCAACAAACGATTTGTTTCTAACTGCAACATCAAGGCAGTCCGTCCTTGAGACAATTATGCTCCTCATCAAAGCGAACAACTTACATGTAAGCATTCATACTTACACATTTTCACCACATGTAGCATGGGTTCAAGGGGGAGAGGCAGTCTGCAAAAGGAATCCAGAAACAGAGGGCCAACAGATCGTACCTACTAGAGAAGTTTTGTGGTGAGTTGAGATGGAAGGTTAGTGGATTTAGTGGATTTAATTGAATTATTGGGAGGAAAAAATGGTTCTTTGAGAAAAGAGATCAACTTATTAGACTTGATACAGTGATGGGACATAAATATGAACACCATAAATACGTATATGTATATTTACTTGGTTTCAAAAAGCTGACGATACACTCTGTCACCCTAAAGTCCTATTAGATATTAAAGGAACAAGTTCTCAAAAATTTGTTTCTAAAAATTTACTATAGGTACAACAAACAATCTGGTCTCATAGCAAATCACAGTTGCTCAACAGTTGTTGGTCGAAGACCAAACTAAATTTGGTTCTCAGTGCTTTGTCAGACGAGTTTAGGATTAATACGTAACCTCTCAGGTTATAATCACAATAATGCAGTTATTGGTCATATTTGCGGTTGCCTACTTAGATTGTGACAATTTTCGTATTTTACCCCTGTCTAAACTAGACGTAAGTTGGTACTAAAATTAATATTGCTCATCATTAGTAATGCTGAGGTTGTCTATAGCGCCCTTTCTCTCAACTTCCTAAACGAAAACTACAAGTAGCATTCAATGATGCACTTCGCTATGTACACGGTCTTCGAAGACACGATCTCACGGCTCAGTTGTAAATACGCAACGTGAATTTCGTCGTGAGCTCGGTCGTCATCATGGCTTCAGTGTGCAGGCAATTCGTGGCACCGTGGAAAAGTTTGAGCGTGAGTACACTCTTTTGGGTCTTAAACTAGACAACGCCGTGAGTTCGTTAAATGGGCGCTGGAATTGTTGGACGGAGATCCGGATTTTGGCCAAAAAATCATCTTTTTGGACGAGGATTCTTTTTGGCTCAGTGGCTATATCGACAAGCAAAATTGTCATAGTTGGAGCAAACACAATCCACAAGAATTCGGCCAAGCATCAATGTATCCACAAAGATTGACTGTTTGGTGCGGTTTATGGCATGGCAGCATCATCGGACTTTATTTCTTTCGAAATGAGGAAAGAGACACCGTTACGGTCAACGGTATAGAAGTCTCAGGTACAGACCGATGAGAACCAACTTTCTGTAGTCAGAGCTCGGCAACATTGATAAATCCGAATTGTGGTTCCAACAACGTCTCTATATACCAAATTCCATACATGCGACGTAATGCTTGATGATGTGAAGAAGAAATTTTCCTACAGGTTCATCTCATGGCGAGCGTTTATCGATTGGCGATAATGCGATTTGACACCACTCGAATATTTTCTCTAGGGTTACGTCAATTCCTTAGTCAACGTTAACAAGCCAACCATATTTACGAGCTCGAGGCCAACATTCGACACGTTATTGTCGGAATAAAGCCGCACATATTGGACCGAGTCATCAAAAATTGGACCGACCGTTTGAAGCACTGCCAGCGAAGTCGAGAATGATGTGCTATTCCACATATAATGGCATGAACGTAGCTTCAAAATAGAGCCAGTATCAATTTTATATCTCACACCGTTGTTGTTTTATTTTTTTTCTATCTTTCTTATCTGGTCACCCTTTAGGCCAATACCTAAATATCTCTCGTTTATTTTTCATTCCTACCGGCGGACTATGGTAATTCTCAACAGTGAACAATTTAAAAATGGAATCCTCCTTTACTTTTCCTTCTCTACAACACAACCCTAAATTGCCAGATTTAAGCCATAAACTATCTTAGTCCTAAGAATTATTTCATTTTAATATTTTGCTATTTATTATATTAGTCATGTTTTTTTTCACCCCCGCTATCCACCAAAAAAGTAATTTTCGTGCAAATCTTACTTAGCGGATATGAAATAAAGCTATAAATCGCATCCAAACTTTTGTCGACAGCATTTTTTAAAAAAAAAATTAAATTTGTTCATAGATATATCTGTGCTGGCAACTTTTTATGATGGACACTTAAGCGGAGTTGGGTCGTTTTTTTGTCACAATACCTATCAGGTGCACAAAAAAGCACAGCTTTTCTACGTAAGTCCTAAAAAATATGTAAATTTTATTGTACACCCCATTTGTATTCAATAATAAATGGAATGAAATGAAAATAAATGTAAAATTTTATTGACATTTTATGATTCAATCATATATTTTTTAGCATAAAAACCCAAATCCGTCGCCTTTGCAATTAAAGGCAGAAGAGGCAATCAAATCTGCAAACAGAATTGTAGAAGATTTCTTGAACAATAAAACATCTTCTTTGCGCCCTATTGTTTTGTTATCGGACACTAAATGGGAAACCATGGATATTATACGAAGGTCGCAATCTAAGCAAACAGCATTAAATTTATGGTTACTACATCGACGCCAGTACGTCAAATAGCTATAAGCAATGTTAATCTCTTTTCGCAAATCAGAGGTAGAACTACTAGTGCATCGACAACATGTTCCATATTTTCTTCAACAAATTTTGACGACAAAGCGTAAACTTCCTCAACATAAAAAAATTTTATGGAAAGTGCGATGGAAGACGTTTTCGGAGAATCGATTTCGAATAAAATAATGTTCTTGTTGTTTAATAATTTTTTTTTTTAAGAATTAGATTAAATAAAGTTATTGTATATGAAGAAAAATTTTTTGAAATGAAGTTTTTTATTTATTTTGAAAAATGAAAGTTTTTTCTTTTCTTGAAACAATATTTTCCACGTCAGACGTGGAGTCGTACCAGTCGACTTCGATCATAAACCTCTCACAAATGACCAAATGGTGTCTACAAGAGAGGATTATGGGTATCACGATTGATCTACGTGATAATTAAAAGAAGCATTGCATGGGGCGATCTTTAACGCCGGTTGGCTTTTAATCGTTTGTGCGGATGCCTCCACTGCAGAGATCAACTCTGCAGAACAACTTCGCTAAATTTAAAGAGAAATTTGGGTTAGAGGTGATACTTGTCGAGGGGGAAAATCTTCCAAAACCCAGAGGGTTATTCCGATAAAGTACCGGGACAGCTAGCGAACGACTACTGGAAATTCTTGATGACCAAAACAAAGAACTCAACACCGGAAAGTGGAGAGTTCTGCAGGGATCAAACGATAGGGATATCTACAACGAAAGGGCTATGAAGCGGCTCGTAGAGCTGAAGGACTGGTCTCATACCAATTTGGTCAGACCAAGCTCATTCTCAAAGCAGGGACATGACAACCAACCAGGGCTCTAAATCAGCGATCCAAAACAGGACGAGCAGGCCAGCAGTTGGAGCTGGCGGAAGCGTGAGCGATATCCCACTTAGTGCCAGCAAGCGCAGTAGCGCCAACAACCGGAGAGCTGTATCCGCACCTGCAGAAACTACAGTACAGCATGGCACCATGGCCAAAACTATAGTAACTCCACCAACCAGAAACATTTTAGGGTAAATCCGGCGGAAAATTGAGCAGGTGGCCAGACAACTAGAGGATATATCAACGGTCCGAGAGGTAACAGAGATGGTCCTTCTCAACAGGACGTAGGACGTAGATGTGACAACGAACCGTACAGAGCGCGGAACCCGGATTATGCGCGCAAGAAATAACATCCCTTCTGAACGTGCTGCAAGCAAACCTGCACCGAGCTATGGGTGCCTCGGACACCTTTAGCCAGCGCAAATCATGGTAAAATTTTTGGTTTTAAAAAGTAAAACCAGAGAGATAGTTTTTGCCAAAGGTCTTTTGAGACCGAATGCAGCGCCTTTTATTGCGAAAGATATAAAATTCTCTCTCATTCTAGGTTTCATAACTAACGACCGGGTGGCAGTACAAATTGAACGCCACAACGGCCGGGAACTGCATAGGTTTGTGTGCGCATCGACGTACTTTGCTGGAGACACTGAGGAAGAGCCTCCCACACCAGTACAGGAACTTGTCCGGTACTGTAACGAGAAGCAAGTACACCTTATCATCAGTTGCGGCGCCAACGCAAAAAATACGATTTGGGGCAGCCGTGATATAAATAAAAGAGGTGAGTCAATTTTAGAATTTCTATATATTACAGCAAAAACCTAGGCAAGGCATACTAAATAAGGGAAACAAACCCACATTTAGAAACTCTTTAAGAAAGGAAGTCCTAGACCTCACTCTCTCGTCTCCATTTCGAGTTGCGAAGATCAAGGAGAGTCAGCGCACCGACTGTGAGAAACTCGAAGGGTTCTTTAATTTTGATATGTCTTATGAACAGTCAACTCGGGTAAATCTTACCGTCCTATTAGCTTTACATCGTTTATCTGAAAACAATGGAAATAATTACTGACATCCATGTCTTAGTCTCTTAGAAAATAGTTTGCCTCTGCACCCGTGTCAGTACGCCTATCAGAAAGGCAAATCGACGGAAGGTGCTCTGATGAAGCTGACAGCTGAAATCAAAAGCTCCTTCCGCTGTAAAGAAATTGCACTTTGCGCATTTCTTGACATAGAAGATATGACTCCATATCAAATGCTTTGCTCCATAGAAACATCGACCAACCTATCATTAACAGGGTCAAAGCGATGCTTGAAATCCGGATGATTACTACTTTTTCAGGGCCGATATCGGTATCACAACCAGCCGTAGGAGAGAGACTAACGAAATCACTGCACGTATTCAAAACGCCATTAAGATTGGTGTACTAGAGAGAATTTCTCCATAAACCCAAATGAGGCTATCATAGTTCCTTTCACTAAAAGAAGAAACTTAAACAAATAAAAACACTTAGCAATATAAACAATGAGTACTCCGACGGAGTCAAATATCTGGGAGTAATCCTAGATGAAAGACTCAACTGGAACGTCGTATGTATGGCAGTACATTAAGGATCTCTCCAAAGATCACTCACTGGATTTAGTTCTAACTTCTTTTTTTTGTGTACTTTTTATTGCAGCAGCTTTTCTATCTACGAGGGCGGGTCAATAAGTCCGTGACTTTTGGATTAAAACAGATTTTTTGATAAAAAAACAATTTTATTTTTCAACGTAGTCTCCCTTGAGCTCTATACACTTTGTCCAACGCTTCTGCAATTTTTTTATCCCTTCCAAAAAAAATGATTTGTCGAGGTCCTCAAAATGACGAGATGACTTCATCATTGGAGTCAAATCTTTTTCCACCAAGCCATTTCTTCAGGTTTGGGAACAAGAAGTAGTCGCTCGGAGCCAAATCTGGAGAAAAGGGTGGATGAGGGAGCAATTCATAGCCCAATTCATGGATTTTTGCCATGGCAACTGCACATGTGTGCACCCTTGCATTGTCTTGGTGGAAAAGAACTTTTTTCTTGGCCAAATGAGGTCGTTTTTTTTTCAAATCGTCATTGAATCGTTCCAATAAGTTGGCATAATATTCCCCATTGATTGTTCTTCCCTTTTGAAGGTAGTCAATGTGGATTATCCCGCGTGCATCCCAAAAAACAGTCGCCATAACTTTATTGGCTGACAAACCCACCTTGGCCTTCTTTGGCGCCGATTCACCCTTAGAAACCCACTGTTTTGACTGTTGTTTGTTCTCTGGTGTGTTGTGATGGATCCGTGTTTCGTCCACGGTTACAAAACGGCGCAAAAACTCCTCCATATTGCGATTAAACAACGCCAAACCTTCCTGTGAAGTTGTTACACGATTGCGTTTGTGGTCGACTGTGAGCAAACGCGGCACCCATCTTGCGGAAAGCTTTCTCATGCCCAAGTGATCATTCAAAATTGAAACCACTGAGCCATGCGAGATCCCTACGGCTTCCACAATCTCTCGCACTTTCAATCTTCGGTCGGCCAACACCATATCGTGAATTTTTTCGATTGTTTCGGGTGTAGAGACCTCAACTGGGCGTCCAGGACGTTCGGCATCTTCAGTGCTTGTACGGCCACAACGAAATTCAGTAAACCACTCTTTTACCATTGAAATCGATGGTGCAGAGTCCCCATAGTATTTATCAAGCTTAGCCTTGGTCTCGGTAATGGTTTTTTTTCGCAAGAAATAATGCTTAATAAGCACACGAAATTCACTTTTTTCCATTTTCTCCTCAAATTAGTGAGTAGTCTGATAAAAATAGCTGTCAAACACAAACTAACTGACGCAGCAAGTTTAAATTTTGACAGGAGTCAACTGACAAATGCCTGTTGACAGGAGCAGTGTTGCTGTTTCAGTAAAGAGGTCAGAAATTCAAAAATGCACGGAATTATTGACCCGCCCTCGTATCATTCACAAATAACAATTTAAAACAGTTTCACACTAACTGCTGACACTAAAACAATTACAAATGGTCCGGTTCAAGTGTTCCGCTTGTCAAAAATTTTTCATCCCCATGAAAATATGAGCACGATGTTCATGGGCAAGACTTACATGCCTATACCATGTGAATGGGCCAGCGTACACTGGGCTAATTACCCCGGGGTAAACCTGATTTTTTTGAAAAGGGAGATGAAGTGAAGTGAAATTTTCAACCAGTATTAAGCGGTTGAACGTCGGGGGAAACCAATCCACACATAAGTTTTAAATTTTAAGGGGGTAAGAAAATTTATCAGAAATACCACTACAATCAAAATCGGTTCATGTACTTATATACAATATTTTGCCCCACATTATTCATCCAGTGTGCGGTTGAAGTAAAAGATACCTTGGGGAAAAATTGATCCAGTGTGCGCCGGCCCAATAAACATGAAATAAAACCAAAAACTAATTATAAATACATACCATACAGTGGCGATAAAATAAACAGCACATGTGTGCGTTTGTTTAATTTAAAAAATTTTTGCGATTCAGTAATACATTTTTACACAAGTACGTTATTACAAAATAAGGCAGAAAAAATTTAATAGAAAAATTTAATAAGAAGTTATGATTACAACTAAATTCTTTGCGGCAAAATAAATACCACACTTCATTAATATTACTAAAAATCCATTACAGAAAGTCTTAACAACAAGTAATACTATAGTAAATGTAATCTGACATAAAAGACAATTCTCAATCTTCTTTGGAATGACCCTTATATTTTATAACAGCAGCACAACGGCGCCCATTGGTCATATGGGAGCTTAAAAATGCTCTAGCGGTATCGCGTTTCAAACTCGATGAACTTCCGCGGAAAGTTAGTTCAAATTTGAAACTGTAGATCTGTTCATTGCCTTGTCAGCATCCTTCCACAAATTTTCAATCCGGTTGACATCAAGGCACTATGCTGGTCAACTTAAAACGAAGATTTTTTGATACAGTAACTATTGCTTCTCCGACTTAGCCATACGAGCACGAGTATGTTCCAGATCATTATCGTGCTAAAATTTCCATTTCAGGGAAATTCCTCCTATGCATAGTGAAGCTTTGTGTTGCTTAGGATCTCCTTGTATTTAGTTTGGTTCATAATACCCTCTATACGATAAATAGGTTCCATACCGAACTAAGAAAAATAATGCTAAACAAAGACGCTGTTTTCACCGTGTTTTGCGGTCTTGTGGGTGTAATTAGGGAATACACCCACTCCTCGTTAATTCCGCGACATGCGTAACGTTTCCGTTGAGATCTAAAGCGATCAAACTTCGACTCGTTAGTCCACAAAACATTTCTCAACCAATTTGGCTCTTTATAAAGAAGATCTCTTAAAAACGTCAAACGGCGTTTTCGATTCCGAATCGAAACCAGTGTTTCTTGCCTAGCAATGCGTTCGAATCATTTTTTTTCTCTCAGGTGCTTCTTAACTGTGCTTACAGAAAGGTTAACGTTAAATTGAAGTTCAATTTCTTGCTGTATTTTGGGTGCGGTTATGAAAGAATCCAGCTTACTGAGACGAACAATGGCGGCATCAATCCGGTCCGTGATTTTCGCTTCTGATTTTTTCACATTTTTTTTTGACCATATCGTCTTTCATTGTAGAAGTGAATAGCATTGATAACTTTCTTCCTTGAACGCTCCAACGTTCGATATATTGCTGATATTGAAATGTCTCCATTTTTTATGTCCAACACGCGTTGTAAAAATCTTTTTGCTAAATGTTTACCACGGGTCATACTAAATATTTTGTTTGTTTGTTTAAAGGTTAATTTATAGGTAAGTAGACAATTTATTTATTTATTTATGTATTATTATTTATTTAGAAAATATAGAACTCGGACAGTAGGTATTTCTAGCTTTGTCCCAAAAATATATTCATGCAAGTATAGTTTCGTTTTTTTCTCTTTAACATATTTTGGAGGCTTTGTGTTTATTCTTTGAATTCACTCAAATTTGGTGGATTATTCATAGAACAATTTTTTTACTTCCGGTTTTATTAAAAAACCAATGCAAATCAAAAGCACAAATGCAAAGCTTTCAAAATGAATATAATACTTGTGCTAATATATTTTTTGTTAAAACACTGCAATACCAACTGCATGCCTTTTTTTATTTTCACCTACTGACCCCATTCTGGCCCTAAAGTGTGCAAACTTATTGTGAAAACCATGGTTCGCTTCGCCAAACTTATCGTGCGCTACTTCCATTTTATGGTCGACATAATCATACATCTGAGCAAGAACGATGAACTGTTTTCGTACCTTGTCACTCTAGTGGATAATACGCATACCTAAAGACAACAAGTAGTCCGAACAGAAGAAGTTGATGCCGTTGTGGAGCGCAGTGTTGAAGAGAATCCGTATGAGTCGATTTGACATCGTGCACTGCAATTATAGGTATGCAAATTAAGCCATTTGGAGTGGTTTCTTTAAGGACGATGCCGGCAAGACTTCTTCGTTCCTCAGTTGAATGGCATTGATGTGGCAGAGCTTTGGTTTCAAAAAGATGGCGCAACATACCACACGACACTCGACACCATCAATTTATGGCGGGAAACATTTGCTGAGCGCATAATTTCGCGTAATGGGTCTGTGAATTGGCCTCCACGATCCTGTGATCTCTCACCTTTAGAATACATTCTTTGGGGCTATGTGAAGTCTATGTCGATAAGCCAGAAGCGTTGGATGATTTGGAAACCAACATTCCCCGTGTTATTGCTGATAAAATTGCCCCAGTTGCTCGATAAAATTGTCGAAAATTGGACTACGCGATTGCGCTTCATTCGAGCTAGCCGTAGAGCATATATGCCCGATATCATATTCAAACTTAGCCTCAAGTGTTCTACTCGTATTTCATATTTCTAAAACAACGTCCTTTATCTTAATTATAGTACAATCCATAGAATAAAAGTACATATTAAAACTAAGAAAATGTAATTTTTAGAGAAAAAAAAACTTAATAACCGAACATTTATTTATTTTTATTTTTTTGATAAAACTTAATACATCCTAAAATAAATCTTAGCCTATTTAAAATAGCTCGACCGATCTTGCTTAACTAAATACGCTACAATAAGTAAAGAAATTTTGTGGCACGTCAGACGTCTGATTGCAAAAGAAAAGCAAACAAAACGGTAATCCGTCCAAAATTAAAGAAAATTCGATGGTATGGTCTTTGAATCTGTGCCCTTACAAAAGTGCAATGCCACACTTCCACTGAATGAAAGAGAGGAACTCAAAAGAATACCAAATTGATCGAAAGGTTAAAAATACTAATATAATACAAAAAATTAAAAATACAAGTTTATTCATCTAAATCTATATTGTCCCCTTGAAAGTAATCCCCATCGACTGCAATACACTTATGCCAGTGCTAGATCCAATCCTCGAAACATTTTTTATATTCGGTTTTCGGTATGTCCATCAGTGCTTCCTGCGATTGTTCCATTACTTCCTCTCGGCTGCTGAAATGCGTTGTTTCCGTAGTGGTTTTTTAACTCGATTGAACAGAAAGAAGCCACAAGGAGCCAAATTAGGTAAATTCGGTGGCTTTTGGATGGTATTTGTTGCATTTTTCGTCAAAAAATTACGAATAATGATGGCACTGTGCGACGGTGCAAAATCCACAAGTTTTCTGCCCACAATTCTGGTCTCTTTCGGCGAATTGCTTCATGCAAACGTCTCATAACACCCAAATAATACGAGTACTCTTTGTTTACTGTCTGGCCTTCTGGCAAAAATTCATGATGCACTACACCGTTGTAATCCATGAAAACCGTGAGCAATGCCTTATTTTTTGACTGAAAACGACGTGGTTTTTTTTGGTCTCGGCTCATTTGGTGAACGCCATTTACTTGCCTGATGTATGGATTGCGTGTCGTACTCATAAACCCACGTCTCTTCTCCAGTAATGATCCTTTTGATGAATGTTGGATCAGATTCAGCCTCGCAAATCATCTCTTTTGCGACTTCAACACTGTCTCTTTTTTGCATGAAATTGAGGTCTTTTGGCACCAACTTTGCTGCTACACGACGGAAACCCAAATCATTAACCTAAATGTCTTGGACGAATCCATACGCAATGTTCAAATCCTCCGATATCTCTCTGATGGTTAATTTGTGGTTATTGACCAACATTTCTTTTACTTCATCAATGTTTTCGTCGGTTTTCGATGTCGATGGTCTGCCACTGCGTTCATCATCTTCGATTGTCTCACGACCACTTTTGAACCGCTCGGCTCGTACCACTGGTAAACAACCGTTTTCCTTAGAGAATCGTTGCCGAGACACTTTTCCAACATTTCCAACGTTCGCGCACCATTAAATCCGTTTTTTACGCAAAATTTAATACAAGTTCGTTGTTGTAAATTTAAATCCATTTCTAAAATTGTAAAAAAATCGCCAACACATAACTTTTAAAAATGTCAAGCTATGACACTAAGATTTAAAGGGAATGTCAACAAAAGATTTACCAACTTAACAAAATAACAGAACTAAAATCGGAAAAATGGGAGCGCCACACGGTGGTGTGGGGCGGGAACTTTTTGATCAAGGTGGTATTGTGCGAACTTTGTAATTTTAAATGTACATGCATATGTATATAAACACATATATATTTATAAATATGAATGAAAGTGATTTTTTAGATGATGAAAACAAAAAACTGAAAGAGATATGGCCGATATTGCAAACGAATTGGAAAGGACGAATGATGTACTTTGCCGATACACCGTATTACTGGAAAAAATAGCCGGGAAGACGAGGAAAAGGACAATTATCGACATATTTCCTCTTAAATGTTTCGATGAATTTACATCAGTGGAGGAAACAATTGAAACTTTTGCAGAAGAAGGATTGGTTAAACAATTCTTAATTTTGTGATCAAGTTAAAATATTTAAATTTTGCCTTTCTTTTTGAATTCCGTTGTCTTTTTAATTTTTGTTAAATAGATTACGTACATAAAAGAGATAATTGAGAAATCCGACATTTCCAAATGTACTAATCTCATTATGTCAGAAGAATTTGTATTGGAAACGAACTGTGAAGGAAGCCAGAAAAAGCCTCCATTAAATGGCTCTAAACAATTCTATAAATTTGTCTACGGTAAGACATTTACATTTTATCTAACTTATAGGCACTAATAATAATTGAAATCATTCAGGTGCAGTCAGAATTTCGGTTAAGAGGATTCAGAAAGAGCAATGAAGTCTGGCATTTGTAGATTTAAAAATTGTATGTAAAAATTGTATTTATAAAACAAAAAACGACGAAAAATTTAAAATATAATAAATTTATCAATTTAAATGTTTAATGAAATACATATGTTTTTTTTTATTTGCCTTTTTTATATTTAATTCTTCTGTTTTTTTACTGCTTTTTATCTGTAAATATTATTATCTTATTTTATATGTAATTCTATAAGTAATAAATGTTAGTAAATATAAAAATATAATGTTTTTATTTGAAGTTAAAATTAAATTACAGGATTTTTCTTTGCTTCAACTATGCCTTAACAATGTAGCGCTTCTGGCTTTTCCATGAAGCGCTGCGGAGTGCACCGCATTAAGTTGTTCATAAGCGCTTACCTCTTTCTTTCCATTAAGCACTGAAGTATTGCTTAGCAGAAAGTTGTCCGTAAGCGCTTACGTCTGCCTTTCCGGGAAACGCTGAAAAAGTGCTTCGTAGGAATCTGTTGATAGCTAACTATTAAGGGAGAGCTTTTAACTTTATTTTACTGAAGCTAAAGTATGGTTATTCTAATTCTACCCAAAAAAAATTTCATATAAGACTTACCGGATTTAAACGGATCCCTCGTAGTTCTGACGCCATTTTCCTTTCAAGTCATTTTTTTTAAAATTGCCACTACCTCCTAAATGGAGCAAGATAGACCCCACCTCCCATAGTAAAAAATGCTTGCATTGAACTCTTCTACAAAAAACCGTTATCAATTTTTGGCGCCTAAGTTATCATACTCTCCCCAAATATTACACTAATTTATAATTTATAAACTTCTTTTTTTTGTAGATGAATATATGTACACATATGTATATGCGTATGTATACTATATATGCAAGTACACACACACACACATATGTTTCAAATTCAAAGGCATTTTTGTTGGGGATGTTTAAGTAGTCCGGCGGAGCACCTCTTGCAGGTGATTTAGCTCTGGAGATCGAAGATTACGATGTTTACCTATTATGTAGCTAAACTCTACCGTGCAAAAAAAAACCCAGGACTTTGCGATGCACCAGGCTTATTTTGTGTCCCCGTGTGGCAAGTTTTTATCATACACGTTTGGATAAAAAAAAAACAATTTTAAAAGTACATGACTTTTTTTTATAATTTTGTGATAACCGTTTCCGGCTTGTCGTTGATTTTTGTATACTCGTATGTACATATGATTTTATTTTTTTGCATTTTACTTTTCTTTTTGTGTTTTCTTTTGCCTGCGGCAGACACCTTGAGGAAGTTCCCGATCGTTCGCAATTTTGGTTGGTTTTTTTCACTTCTTTTTTTTTATTAAAGAAAAAAATCGTAAAATTGCTAAATGATTGCGAATTACACATTGAGGCGCGAAATTTAATTCTGTTTTAAGGCCTTACCGACTTTTCTGTTCCGAACCATAATAACTACTCATTCCGAAAATACCTTCGCACGTCACTCTTCTGTACATAAAAAAAAAAAAATCCAACGACCTTGGCACTGTCTAACTGGGACACAAAACTATACAACAGCCGGTCCACATCGAAAGGTAATCAGCTGATTTTCTGTTAAGCTAAATGTCATTGACCTTCTTAATTTATTCTCTTCTTCACCTTCGTTCTTAATCTCCCATTCCTTTAATTTTTTTTGTTCGAACCTGCCTTGGTTTCCTTTCTCAGTTCCACCCTATCTCTAACTGTGCGTTCCTGCCCAAATTTACACTTAATCTAACTCCCACACGATCTACCTCCTTACTCAGGTTGTCCACCTCCTCCGACTGAATTTAAAATTATGACCACAACTCTCTCTAAGACGAAAGGGACATATTCATCATAGGAACAAAAACACAGGGAGAGAGTGAGCCTACGAAGAAAGTGGAATGAGGGAATTCGACAATAGAGGTACGTTTGATGCAGTCAGGTTTTGTTGTGAGTTGGGAAAGAGAGATTATTAGGCCCAATTAATAGATTGGGAAGTGAAAAGGAGTCAATTTATTGGTACAGTGAGGCGACACAAATAGAATACCACAATTATATAAATTTTTGTATTGCTCAAAAAGGCTTACCTACATAACATTTATTACTTAAAGTATAAAATTTAATATAGCATACAATAATAATACTTACAATTAAAAAAAAACAGTCTCAACTGGTTTTATTTTGGACTGCTAACAATATATGAGTAGTTTGTTTGCTTTTTGAAATCAGACGTCCGATGTGCCGTTTACTCTTGCAACAAATTTGCTGACTAATTTTCTAAATAAATAAGTAAATAATAATATAATAAATAAATGAAAGATTGTGCACTTTCACTTGGATTTAATAACACGATCTACTTGTAACGAACATCACTTCAAGAATGATTTTGCATCGGCGAAACGTAACTCAAGAAGAAAAATCTTGCAGCTGGTGTCCAGACAATAATATTTCCATTCACTCATTTTAACAAAAACAGAGGAAAAGCCTCTCTAATAATAGAGCTACCTAAAAAATTGTTACTGTTTACGAGTAGCTTTTAAAAGAATCGTTTTGTAAGCATTCAACATTGAGAAGTTGTAAGTGCTTACAAGTAGCTTCCTTCCGATTTTGAAGAATAAGCGCTTACACACTGCATCGCCTGGAAGCGCTTACTATATTTCCCGCTGAGCATGAATGGAAAAAACGGAAGTACGCAATAATTCTGGATTGAAGTCCTCGAACTCTATAAAAGTTTACCCCTCTCGTGGTGTATAAAAATTGATGGTTACTGTAATCGTCTGTTGAAATGTAATGGATATAAGAAAACGGTTCAAAAATTGATCCCACTGTCAAACGCGAAAGTGTTGTGTGAAAAATCAATGATTTCGGAAGAAGCTACCTAATGAAAAAGGAAAGAAGTGGAAAATCTGGAGCAGCAACAGAAGACCTTTTCGAGTCACAGTTCTGATTTTTTGATTTGTTTGAATTAGTTCATTATCAGGGGGATAGTCTAGAAGCAAAATGTTCAATTACAGACAATGAAATTGAATTTTTGGAAGTGATAAGTGACCGTATTCCGCTAAAGTTTTTTTATTATATGTAAGTAAATACTTCAATGTCATTAGGTGCGCAACTAAGTAAATAGATGGCTACATCACTAAGTGCTGTTCGATTTTGACATATCAAGCTTAAACATATAGTAAACAAATCGTTTTGACACATTAGTGATTTTGCTTTGCCGTCATATACTATACTTTTGGTTGTGTGAAAATGCCGGATTTTGTGCCTAATAATCATCTTTCATTTGAAGAAAACGAAAGCTGTGGCTGTAGCGCATCGAGAGCTCCTCTAAGTAAAACAACGTGCCGTGATTTGTTCCGTCGCTTCAAAGACGACCGTCAGCCTGAAGGAAGGCCAAAATCCTTCGAAGACGCTGAATTGGAGGCATTGCTCGCTGAGGATCCATGCCAAATGCAAGAAGAGCTAGCTTCAGCATTAGGAGTTACCCGCCAAGCCATTTCCAAACGATTGCATGCATTGGGAATGATTCAAAAGCAAGGAACTTGGGTTCCTCATGACTTGAAGCCAAGGGACATTGAGCGTCGTTTTTTCGCCTGTGAACAACTTCTCCAGCAGGAAAGAGGGTTTTCTTCATCGCATCATGACGGGTGATGAAAAATGGATTCATTACAGCAACCCAAAGAGAAGAGAGTCATGCGAACTGCCCATGCTCATGCTTCTACGTCATTGACGTTATGATGTGTATTTGCTGGGACCAGGTCGGTGTTATTTATTATGATCTGTCGAAACCCAACAAAACCATTAATGTTGAACGGAATCGACTTTAAGTGATGCGACTGAGGCGAGCACTGCTCGAAAAACGGCCGCAATACGAGCAGAGGTACGATAAATCGAATTTACAGCATGACAAAGCTCGGCCTCATGTTGTCAAACCCGTTAAAACTTACCTGGAAACGCCCAAAGTCCTACCCCACCCACCATATTCCCGAGATGTCGCGCTGTAGGATTACTTGTTCAGTGGTCTGGATATCAAAAAATGCCTTGATTCGTGATAGCCTCAACATACGAACACTTTTACCGCAACGGTATTCGGGCTTTGCCAGAAAGATGGGAAAAAGTTGTACCTAGCGATGGGAAAAACTTTGAATTATTCACTTGTAACCATTTTTTCACAATAACTTAATTGCGCACCTAATACATTTTAAAATGTTAATTTTAAGTTAGATGTTCATACATTTTATTTAGCCAATTCACGTAAAATAATCACATAATTTAGTTCTCACATATTTTACATTATCGCTAGAGTTGCGTACTTGCCACTAGGTATAGATTATTTGGACATTGTTGTTATCTTCCACATCCAAACAATTTTCGAATTAATAATGTAAACGAACACATATTGTTGCAATCAGTACATTCAAATATAATATGCTTCGCAAGTTTCCACAACAATTCTACCGCTTGCAAGGAAGTGCAATGTTATAGAAAGTCGCCCATGATAAGAAATAGGTTCACCCAATAACGTTGTTTCTTTCGTAATATCATAATAGGGTTTATCTTTTGTGAAAATTCCATTAACTTGGTGCTATTCATTCTCACAAATTTATTTAAGCCATTAGGTGATGTTTCTTCCATCTCTATCTCTTTCCGCAACTTCGAATGACCGAATTTATTTCCTTTTTTATACCGCACTTTGCAGAAAATTTTTGGTTTCGGCTCTTTTTGTCATTTTTTTTGTTGCCAAATCAGTTAGTCTTGCAACACAAGCCGAATCCATGACTGCTGCAATTAGTACGACATCCTAGCGACAAATGATGTTGGCGCAAACCGTACGCGCCAGAGAAATAGATTTGCAGAAACACGCGTTTCTTCAAACATGTTTGTGTAGCGTAGGGACCATACTTTTTATAAAACTGTTATATTTATTTTGTGGCAACTGTACGTAACCGTGTGAAAAAAACAAAAACCTGAAATTTTTTTAATTTTTTTTTCCCTTCGAGTGAACTAGCAACACGGTGGCACAAAGTAAGCCTGGTGGGCGAAGAGTACTGTGGTTTTCTATTCGGTGAAGTTTAGCTGATAGCTAACCATACCAGTGATCTTTCTCAACAGTTAAAAAAAAAAATTAATTAAAATATACATTTGTATAGTATATGCCAGATAATAATTATTCATAAAAACGCAGTAAGTGAATTAAAACCAAAACTGAAAAAAGTGTAATTACAAAAAACAAAAAACAAACAAAAAGTGAATTACCGTTAAAGCATATTCCTTTAAGGGCATATTCCCGAAGTTCCGCCGAACAAGAAATTGTATGGCAGGGAGGTGGGTCTATTCTCACTCCACTTCAAGTTACAGCCCATCAAAGTGGGCTATAATTTCTAAACTAGTACAGGTACAAATATAGTTTTGAACATTTTGGAAAGATAATCTAGTAGTGCATGCAAGTCTTAAATGCTTTGGGTACATCTGTGTTGCGACAAAAAAGTTATGACTCGTGAAATTCAAAATTATGGAAATTTTGATGTTCCAGTTTTTTACTTAAAATGCATTTTTCTTAAAATGTTTACTTAAAATATTTTCTCAATTTCTATGAAATTTTTATCCTTGCAAAATTTCCTAAAAATTATGTTTAGAAACTTTTTTACCTACTATCAACAGATTTTGTAGTAAAAGCCATTTTTCGCCAAACGAAAATGGCCAAAAAGAAGTCTATCTATTGAATTACTCATAAAATCAATTAGATATTTTTATGTGGTCCTGAGAAGGACCTTTTTGGAACAGTTTATGGAATGTTTATAGCAATTGTTCGAAATGCCTTCCTTCCATTTGAATACAGTTTCGGGCGCGTTTAACCATTTCGAATGGCAGATTAACGGTCATCAAAATTGTTTTCTTCTCTTCTGAAGCGACACTAATATAGTATTTTCTAGGAGCTCTACCAGACTCGACATTTCTCTAAAATAATCCTTTTCTTTCGTAGCACCCCAGAAGAAAAAAATGTATGGGTGTTAGGTCAGGAGATCTGGGTGACCAAGGGTTGGGGCGGAATCGACCAATCCATCGTTCGTTAAAAATATGGTTGAGGAACGAAGTTACCCCGCTGCTACTGTGAAAAGGTGCTACATCTTGTTGAAAGAACATAGGCCTTCTCTGAACAAGAGGAACATTTTCAAGGAGCTCCGGCAATCGTTCTCTAAGGAATTCCAGGTAGTAATGCGAATTAACTGTTTGTGAAAGAACATGCGAGTCTACTAAAGTATTTCCTATTAATCCAGCCCAAACATTTACCTCAAACCTCCTTTAAGATAAACAACACATTTTGAAGAAGTTGTTTACAATAATTAAATTCTTACCATTGAAAGGATGTTGTGCGTATTAAATAGAGATTCGAGTCTGATCAATGGTGCAAATTCTTGAGGAATTTGGCGTCTTCTGCATGTGTGCGTAGTGTGTATAGAATCTATTTCTCTGTAGAGTCCTGTGAATTCTGGTTCTGGGAAGTTCCAACTGCACAACTAGTCTTCGGACGCTGACTGAAGGCTGAACTTCCACAGCACGCAAAATCCCATCCCCAACTTCTGCCACCACTGCGTCTGAACGTCCTTCTCTTTTGGTGTAGTTTGGTGCAGTTGAACCGGTATCAACGAGGCGCTGATACGTATCAGCGAATAGCCAGATGCACGGTGTTCTACGATTTGGGTATAGTCGCTGGTACTCCAATCTTTCCAACGAAGCGTTTCCATTGCAAAACCCGTATTCAAACACTATTTTCGCGAATTCACGTTTTGAATACATTTTGTGGAGATTAATTTAACAATCGGCTCTTCACTTCACAAAGGCAGTAGGTTACATGCCAATATTTACATTATTCGTAAATGCTTTTAAGTACTATTTATTTAGCTCCACCCAAGTCACGGAAAGATGATTATATTAATAGAAAAGGTTGTCTAACGATGTGTATACAATGCGTTGGTAATTCGAGACAAAAATTGTAAATGACTTCTTCGGATTTCCTGAGTCGACACATGACAGTTGGATTTTGAAAAACTCCCAGGTTTTTGAAAATTACATCCCGCCGCCTGCGGGGGCATATAAAACCAATTTCCTTTCCTTTATTTAAAAATATTTAAAAACATTAATATTTAATGGATTTGGATTTGGATTAATGGATTTTGTACTACAAATTGCTAATTATTAGGAGATTCTACCTATCAGAATTTATATTTACTTAACACATGGGCTGAAAAGTCCATTTCTAAGAGAGGGCACGACTTGAATTAAATTCATACCATTTTCAGTTAGTACCAACCTTCAAAGGATACGTGTATAAATTTGACAGCTGTCGGATGATTAGTTCTCGAGATATAGCGTTGTGAGTGAAGCAACTTTAGTTATTGTGAAAAAAAATGGATTCAAAGCAATTTCGTGTGTTGATTTATCATTACTTTTTGATGGGAAAAAAATGCAGCCGATGCAAAGGAATGGCTTGATAAGTGTTACCTGGACTCTGCACCAGCCGAACGAACCATTCGCAAATGGATTGAAAATTTAAAAGTGGTCATACAAGCACCGAAAATGATGCACGCAGTGGACGTCCAAAAAAGGCTGTTTCAAATGAAAACATCAAAAAAGTCCACAAAATGATTATGAATTACCGTAAAGTGAAGTTGATCGAGATAGCTGAGGCTCTGAAGATATCAAAAGAGCGTGTTGGATATATCATACACGAATATTTGGACATGCGAAAGCTCTGTTCAAAGTGGGTGCCGCGTTTGCTCACAGTCGACCAAAAACTACAACGTGTTGATGATTCAGAGGAGTGTTTAAAGCTGTTCAACTGCAATAAAGCCGAATTTTTGGGTCGGTATGTGACAATGGATGAAACTTGACTCCATCACTTCACACCAGAGTCGAGTCGGCACTCAGCTGAGTGGCGAGCAGGCGACGAACCTCGTCCTCGGCTGGCAAGGTTATGGCATCCGTGTTTTCATTGACTATCTCTAACTATCGCAGAAAAACGGCCGAATTTGAAGAAAAAGAAAGTGCTGTTTCATCAAGACAATGCACCGTGTCACAAGTCGATGAAAACGATGGCAAAATTGAAAGAATTCGGCTACGAATTGCTTCCCCACCCACCGTATTCTCCAGATTTGACCCCCAGCGACTATTTCCTGTTCGTAATGAAGTAATCGTCGAAACAGAGGCCTATTTTGAGGCTAAACCGAAATCATACTACAAAACTGGTATCGAAAGATTGAAAAATCGTTTCAATCAGTGTATCGCCCTCGAAGGCAACTATATTGATAAATAAAGTTGAATTTTGCAAAAATTTTGTGTTTTACTATAACGGACTTTTCAGCCCATGTGTTACTCCCCATCGGGACAATGAATATCTGATAAGGTCGCTAAAGGAATTCAACGTTGATCTTACATTCGGAATAAAGCAAAGGTTCCGGCAATTACATAATTGCAAGCTAATTGGAAACCCAAAAATCTGCCTTTTTATAAGGGCGTGCTGTGTTCTGCATAACATAGAAGGTGAAGCAGATATAGAGTTCGACTTAGAGTCCATTGAGGAAACAAATGATCCACATTATGAAAAATTGGAATGGAAGTAAATTATTTCACGAGAGATATGATATCTCAGCAGGTCGAAGGAAAGGAGTGTAAGTATAGGTATTAGAGCGCTGCTAGTATTTTTAAATATGAAAAATAATTTTTTTTATCGAACATGCACAATCGCATTTTTCGGAGATGTCTCCAATTGTTGTTGTGTTAGTTAAGTTTAGTATTTGTAAGAACAAAAAAAAATAAGATCCTTGTCATAAATCACAAATTATTAAATAAATAAATATGCAAAGAATTACTTATTAATTTAATAAAACAAAATGAACAAAATCAAAAAAAAAAATAGAAAAGTTACAGATAAAAATTACAAACAAAACTAGTTTTTTTTCTTTTCATTTCTTCATTTCTTCAATTAGTTCCCTTAAAAGTTCGTTTCTTTCTTTTTCTGTTTCTTCTTTCCTTCCTTTAATTCGTAAAAGGCATCCATTTGTTTCCCAATAACCTCTGTGCCGTTTGCAACTTTCTTCTTGTTAGGGCTAGGTTATTCCTCTGTCATTCAGTGGAAAATAATTTCAAAATACATAAAATATAGAATTTTTTTTATAACGTACTTTACGTCAATTCATTTGTTGATAATTCTTCTATCTGATGAGAAGAATTTGGTTGCTCACTATCCAAAAAAACTCTTGATGGATTACCCTTTTATTCCTATTATTATCTAACTCGCTATAAAAAAAAAATTAAATGATAAAGATTTATTTGCCTCAACTTCGCAGAGAATAAGTGAAACCTACCTCTGATAGGGGCAAGTTAGCCTTTGTCTCCCTTTAAGAAAACCGCAAAATTTCAAATTCAATTGAAATCATATTTAAAAAATATTTTTCTGCATTTTTCCAAAAAACATTATATAATAATAGACGTATCCACACATATAGATTTATATCTAAACGCCGCATTCCCAGTAAATACAATAATTTGAATATATATATTGTTATTATAATTAAAATAAATATATATATTCAAAATTAACTTATTCTACTATAACATTTTTCGAAAACGAAAACAAATATTTGATTATAGAAAAACACGTTACCCTATGTAACGACACTAGTATCCGGACACTTACCACACTCGGTAATTTTCCATTGACTTTATTTTAGAACCATTAACTCTACGATGAAAAATGTTGGTATGATTACTAGTGTAGATTATTGTTTATAATATATGAAGAAACTTTCAACGGTTATATTACTGTGTGTAATTGATATTTAAAATTTTCAAAAAAAAAATCGGTTTTTGCTAGTATTCGAAGAGTAGATTTAAGTATCCGGACGCTTTCGTTTTGATATCCGCGCAGGAAAGTTTTGTATGCAATGTTAGCCTTTTTTTTTGGTTTTGGATAAATAAAATATCATTAATTTATAACAAAATTTCTTTAAATTCACAACAAAAATATGTAGGCACATGGTCATTACTAAGTCAAAGTTTAGAAAAATTAACTATCTTTATGAAAGTAAATAATATTTCAGCTCAAGGTACAAGTTATCACAACCCAATGTGTACCGCCTTAGACTTGGTTCGACACGCACAGACAGAGTTAGATGGGAATGGATTGGGCATTTAATTATAATCGTGACGGCAACGGGGACGATTGTTCGAATTAATAAAACCTAATTATTACAACGTGTCAAAAGAATTGTTTTTTTCTAATGTAAGTCGAACAGTTAGGTCGGCCCTCTAGGATTTCCTTAACTTACGTGGTATTAAAATCCATATGAATTATTTATACACAGTTAAGTACATAAGAAGCAAATGCGTTTTTTTATGTAAAATAAAAAATAAAATAAAAATTAGTAACAATTCGGTAGTGTACATACTTAAATACAATATACATTAACTGTCTATCCATAGTTTGGTACGAAAATATTCAAACAATTGTTGGCTTAGTCAGCAATTAAATAAATGTATGTTAAGGAAACATTTGTTATACGTATACATATATAATTATGCATATAAGTGCGACTGAAGTGCACTTGAGATGAAACCAAGTATCGCATCCAATATTTTTTAAGTTATCATCTAGAACATCACAAGTACTAACAGAGCAATTTCCGTTAATATGGGTACATCAAAAGCTTACTTTTCTTAAGTCCTCGATAAATGATGTCAACATTGGAGATATACCCTTACTGCGGAACGATTTTTTTCTTAAAATATGCCTAGGAATCATTTCCCAAATTATCGTTGACGAATTAGATGACACCCTGTATACACATGTGAATATTCATATTTGAAATAGCTCATACACTATCTACCCAATTAGCAAAGTTTTCCACCTCATCCATCTGAATTCGAAATATCACCTCCACTCTCTCTAGGGCAATAGAAACATATTCACCACATGAAAATGTGGAAATTACAGGAGTGTTTGGTAGAAATAGGTTTTGTTATTAGTGGACTTAATTGAATGATTGGAAGGGGAAAATTGGACTTGATACAGTGATCGGCCGCAAATATCAACAAACTCCAATACGAATACATTTTTTTGTTTCAAAAGGCTGACGCTACAATGTCCAAGTCATCTTTTAAGTTAATTTAAACTTTTAAGAAATTGAAAGTTCTTTTAAAATTTAATTGATTTCACGTTTTTTTACAATACTGCAAACAAATTTTTTCTTCTTAAGAAAATGCTCTTCTAATTTAAACCATTTTAAATCACCTTTTTCTCGAAGAGCTGAGCTATTAACCACCATAGCTTTACTAAAATAATTTCAAAGTTGCTATTTTATATGCATCATACTAATTTATTTATGAATATCTATATACATGTATATATACAGTTGCTCAACGTTATAATGGGACACATACAAAAATGAAAAATATCAATTATTTTCTAGGAACTTATAAATGTTATAGATGAAATAGATATCGAATTTGAATATTCATACTATCAGTTTATTACGAAACAAAAATCATATGAATTCATTAACACAAAGGAAAAAAAAACAACTAAAAACTAAAAAAGGTCAAATTTTGTAGCTCAGAGTAATAATGGGACACACAATATATTGTAAATACACAAAAAAACTTTAATTCAGTCTCAGAATTGAAGATTTAATATTTTATTGGAAGGCCGTTTTGGCGTATTACTGCTTCTAGGTGATTAGGAATTGATTTCACTATTTTCTGGTAATAATCTGGTGAATTTTTTTACCATTCAACCTTCAGAGTTGAAATCAGGTCATTTTTATTGCCAATTTGGTGTTTTTTTTTAGTTTTTCTTCTAAATAACTCCACACATGCTCTATGGGGTTCAGATCCGGGGACTGTGGTATGGTTTCGAGCACATGGGGGCAGTTATAGACAAGGCAACTTCTGATATTATAGGCCTTGTGTTTGGGAACGTTATCCTGGTAGAAGTAGTAATCGTCCGCAATACCCAATTTTTTGGGGGATTCCGACAGATTTAATCTTAAAACGTTTAGATAATATTTGTGGTACATTATGCCTTCTATGTACAGAACACCAGAGTCGGAGTACAAAATGTTTTATCGTAATGAGGTCCTTTGCAACAGGGCGAACCTAATACGAGTGGACAACTTCGTAATTAAGCTGACTCGAAGGCACATTGCAAGAGCAATGACCTCGACGAATAACCTGATATCTGGGGCTTACTTACCTTTACCACGAGAGTGCGCGCTCTGACGGCTTCGGTCCACCGGAAGCATTCCTCTACCTAGATCAGATAGGGTTGATCCAGGATAGAGCAGCGGTTACGTTAATCTTCCATGTCGCTCTGAGAGTTGGGGACAGGCGGTTCAACTATGACAGAGACGTCGCACACGGCAGTGTGGACCGTCTCAAGTTCAGTAGGGCGGTGGGGAATCGCGATAAGAGGGATGTCGTTCGGCACCATCAGCATTTCTGGTGGTTGAATGATGGAAAAGATGTTTCGTCGTCGTTTCCGTCAATTACGGACCAGCCTCACTAATGAGGCAGAGCTGACCAATCTATTTGCTCTGTAAATAGCGACGGCCAGCTTGCATAGGTTTAGGTTAGCATTTAGGGAATATATATATATATATTAGTATATATAAAGGTATATACTAGTATATGTATGTCATTGTGTATAATGTCTATATGTGTGTATGTTTGTATTGTGTATATAGGTTAGTTAGACTAAGGTTTATTTTAAGTTAGATATTAAGTTTTTATAAAAAATAAAAAATTATGTCCATATGCTAAGTTTTTTGTTAAATTCTTTTCTTAGCCTTAAGCATAGAAAATAAGTATTAATAAATAAAATGTAAATAAAGTCGAAAGACATAGATATAAGAATTTAGAGTAGCTTAGAGTGCCTGTGTGGGGCCAGTAAGTTAATATAAGATTGTTAAGTAATTTTAAGCTAGCATTTAAGCATTTTTTGTTAGTATGTAAGAGTTTAATGATTAATAAAATGCATTTAAAACTAAAACTAACTAATATGAAGATTTCCAGGCCCTGCTGCCGATATTGCACCCCAGAGAAGTCGTTATGCCTTTGGTATTTCTTTAGGTAGTTTTTTTTTTTCGTTTTTTATGTCCCAGAAACAATGCATAACCCTATAGAGTTCAACTACCTACTTTTCCAAATATTTTATTTATGTGCGTGCAGCAGATCTTCACTCAATGAATGCCAGACGAGTAGTGAGTATCAAATTCCCACAACTGGTACAATTTGCCTAATTACGACACAAATTTTAGGACGTTATGGAGGGAAGAACATAAATTATGCCCTACGTACGAGACAATTTTCTTGCCGGTTTCAAGCTGCATTCAAAAATTATGTCCGAAATTACCCTGTTTGTAAGCGGTTTTAAGCACGAACAATCTTTACATTGCACAAAAGGTATTGTTTGGTGCAGCTTTACTACGAACGGAAGCATTATTCCCTTTTTCTGAAAATTGCGGAGAACAAGCGGTAAGTGTGAACAGTGAAAACTATAGGCGCGTTAAGTGCATATCACAAAATAATTTTTACCTAATCTGCAAGTATGTATAGTATGTACTTTACTCGCCACACAGGTGGATTCAACAAAATTGTGCAAGTCCGCATACGATAAAATCTCCATGAATTAGTTATGTCAACCTTTCCAACGAAATCCAAAAATTAGCCACCTTGGCGGTCTCCAGACTTAAACCCCATGAATTTTTTTTGACGGGTACATTTAAAATAAAGTATACAGTACTATCCCGTGGTCTGTGACGGAAACAAAATAACCGCCGTGAAGTTCACATATCCAGCAAAGCACGCTGCAGCATGTGGAAAGAGGCATGATAGTTCACTACCATGAGTGTGTGCGCCTAAATGGTTGGCATTTGGACGATATCGTTTTCCAAAAATAGAATCCGCTTTCAACATTTACATAAACTATATTTCTCATTGTTATTGTTTTATTCACGTTTGAAAACATAAATCTGCCACCGGACACCCTGCATAAAGTCGCCCAAGTTCTTCGAGGTAGCAGACTGCTGCTCAATTACCGTCCGAAACTAAAGAGACAGCGAATGGCATTGAATTAAATTTCATTGGTAGTGTCATTGTCGGGAAAAATAGTAAAGTCTGGGTGGGTAAACTGTCTAATTACCTCAAAGTTATATCAATCTGAAGTGACGTTCTATCTGAAACGTCTATGTTTCATGGACTTCGACATATATAAGTTGATCTTCTTATTATTTCGAAGTCACCCTCCAGGTATAACATAAAACCCATAGCCGATAGCCGTGGTAGCTAGTGCTATATATTCTTTTTTATATTAATAAGAATTAATAATAATAATAATAACATAAAACCCATAGTAACCGATAGTAATTTGAATTGGTAAACCAACGTCAAAATTCTCATTTTGCAGCCTTGCTTAGCATCGTCCCTGTGTGTGGTTTATTGTGTTTGTTTGTGATTTTCACTAGCGAATTCCGGATGGACATAGTAAATATACGCGGGCTAAAAAGCACTAAAAAGTCTTGAGTACATCCACGTCTGTAAGTACAGACCAGCATTTTAGACACTTGGTGAAATATAGGTAGATTCCCGCCCACTCCTCTTAGACCACTCCGATCTGAAGCTACTTGGCTACGAATTAGTGCCCTTATTATTTTCTCACCGCGGTCTCGCCACTATTGCGCATGCAATATGATAAGATTAGCTTTTTTCATGATTATAACTTAAAGTAAATACAATAAAGACCTGATGAAAGTCTTCCTTTCTTTTTTATGTTATGCTGCTGATAAGTGGTATCTTCTAATAGTTTCAGTACTTCTGCAGTTATCTTTCTTCTTTTTATCTTTGGAGGAGCTTGCAGGCTTGTTATGAGTGGATCTGATGTGCTAATAAAGCAAATCAGTGCTTGTGTCGATTCGTGGTGTTTTCCTTGCAAATAGTTCTCTATATTTCTTGTTTTGTTTGTTTCGCGCCTTTTGTGTTTCTTCGGATAGTTGGACAATGGGAACAATAGGTGGTCTATTATATCCTTGCCATGTAAAAGTACTTTGTGTACGCTGAAAGGCATTAAATACCAAGAATATTCTTTCGTATATAACATATTATTATTATTAACACCTATATCCAAAACGCAGTTCAAGCAGTCTAAGATGATATTGTATAAAACCGCTTAATAAGCTCTACATTAAAACTTCTAAGCGTTTCCTGGACAAGCTTCTTTTTTCTGGTAGTTTTTGTTTGCGTTCCAGGCCACGAGCCTGAAATATTTTAATTTCCAATCGTTACGAAATATGCAGCAAACATTCCAAAAATCTTATCATTGAATGAAGCGGAGACAATTCTAAATATAAGAAGTTGGTATTTACAGGCTTTTCTGAATTAAATCTGGAATTATTCATTTCGCTGGGCTTTGCTCCACGCAATAGCATCTTTGTGCTGAAGTACAAGACGAAACGGCATTACATACTTTACTTTCTATCATGCATAATATGATGGTGGATTTAACAAAAACTTCTGTGTTGTTTAACGACATTTTTATTGGAGAGAGTCCGGCTATTTGGTTTTCAATATGTCTTACTTCTGAAGTCATAACATTAATTTATTCTTTGGTATATATAAATTTAATAGGACGACAATGTCTAGTCGAAGAGGTCGTAAATGCCAGGTTGTTCAGCTTCATCACATTCATAATTATCGTTTGAAAATCATGGTTTTGCCTTAAATTCAAATTTTGAAAAACTTCCTTTTGAACTTAACAAAGGCGCATGTTAAGTGATTGGAACACTATTTCGGCTGATAATTTTGTTTCAATTACATATGTCTGAAGGATAGCATAATTGCATAATATCTTTAACTTTATTGTACGCAGGATAGAATTTAAAATGTTGTCCTTTGACTTGGCCACGCACGATTTTATACTGGTTATATAGTACACGATTGCATAATGAGACTAGTATCAGATATAAGAGCACGTGCTTAATCTGCAGATAATTCTGCGGGCTTCTGGCAAAAAGACCGGTGAGCTCTTTTTAAACTTCTACCTCCTTTAGGAGAAGATTCAAATAATTCTCTCACAATTGAAGCCGAATTTTGGTTATTTTCGCTTCTTAAATAAAGCGCTCTCGTTGCCTGCTAACTTTGGCCCATTTGATTAAATTTTTTGGCACAAGCCCCTTATTTTTACTTTAATCTCTTGAAGTGCTCCACCATGTAGAGCTATATTATCAAACACTCCTAAAACATAACCAATGATGGCATCAAATCGATTGGAGCTTGAGTTTGTGCTCCAAACATCAAAAATGGATTAATAAGAAACTTCAGTAGCCATTTAATATCAGATACACAACTTGTTGTTTCACAAACTTTCGCAAAATATGTTTTGCTCTTACTTTACTTTGAATGTTTAACTACACAATGGTGATAAGCTGACAACAATATTCTGCGATATACTCGTAATAAAATAAAATTCTATTTTAAATAAGGAACATTAAAATTTTTCTTTATAAATTACTCACCTATTCACCAATATAATGAAGATTCGCAAGTCATTAATTTTAAGAAATGTATGCTGTTGCGCAAAGTTGAAAACTCTAGGTACCACTGACTAAGTGCACTTGTCACGAGAAATGAGGCAACGGATAAGCCTTTTTCGCTAGTGCACTTATCAAAAGCAATTAACCGCAAGTTTAAGATTGCATTCCGTTAACTTGTACATGTTTTTTTATGCTTTATATATAGGGATATTAAAGAAGGAATATTTCTTTCATAGAATATCAACTACATTTAAACAGAGAAACCATTTCAAGAATTGAATTTTGTCCACCTAAATTGGCAAAATTGCGCGCTGTGCAACGCCTTTCTAAAACTAGTGGAATTCCAATACAACCAAAAACTGAGGCAAAACATACTGCAAAGGCAGTAACAATTTTTAGTCGTTCGTCAAAAACATTAGAAAATCTGCCTAATCATCCTTCTCAACAGTCATTTGCAATGACATAACCACTCCGCCTGCTGAACACTTTCCGGCCAGCTCAAGACTTCCATATTGTGCTTTGTCCCCGCCTACACTTGAGTGCGTCGAATCTTCAATGGGACGGATCCATTTTCGCACTCATGTAGTAGCAAGAGTACTTAAAGATCTGAACATACACAAATCTGGTGCAGATGGTATATCTCCTCTTTTTCTGAAGAGGTGTTCTTCCACGCTGACAAAACCATTGTGTAAGCTTTTTCATCAATCCTACTCTTTAGGACTCTTTCCCAGCAGATGAGAAACAGCATTTGTCCAGCCCAAATGCTGGAAGGTCATGGAAACGCTGATAAATCGTCAGCTCATGAAATATCTCGAAACTCGAAAGCTTCTTAATGACCGGCAATACGGTTTTCGTAGCAACAGATCCACTGGTGATCTGGTGCCTTGTCTCACCGAAAAGTGGAACCAAAGCGTTCATCCATCTGGTAAAAGCGAGATAGTTACACTCGAAATTTCTAAGGCATTTACATGGTTTGGCATCAGGCTCTTTTGCTGAAAATGCGTGCTTTTGGGATCAACGGCTCTCTTCTTCAATGGATTAGAAATTACCTTTCGGAACGTGCAATTCAAGTTGTCTTGGATGGTTTCAAGTCTGATATTCACAAAATATATGCTGGTCTGTCCCAGGGCTCCGTTCTGTTTCCGACACTCTTTTCAATTTTTGTTAATGATCTCTTATCCATAACTTCTAATCCAATATATTCCTTTGCTGATGTGAGTACTCTCTGCTTCATATTCGTTCCCAGACTCACGTCCCTGCCCTTCAGTTGCAGAATGGGAATGGCAGCGTATTTTAAGCCCTATAAATTGATAGTAACAGCATAACCAATTGGGGACCTCTCAACAGAGTAGAATTTAATTCTTCCAAAAAGCGGAAAATGCTGTCTGCTGTCGTTAAAGCGAAATTTAAATACCCAGCCATTATTCATGAACGACGCTTGCATAATCGAAACCGAAAAACGTTTCATTCTCTGTATGTGTGTCAGCAACAACTTACGTTGGGATGACCACATATTCGATGACGTCAAAAATGCTGCGAAATGTCTAGGTTTCCTCAAGCGATGTAAGAAATATTACACTCCCTCTGATCTTGCCACAATATATAAGGCATTCGTCCGTCCAAAATTGAAATATAGTGCCCACATCCGGTCAGGTGCTGCTAAAATATCTCAACACCTGCTAGATAGGACTCAAAACCGTGCGATTGAACTCTTAGGTGATACTAATAATACTAATCAGTCAGTCAATGCCTCCTGTCTTTGTTCCATCGCATTCCGCCCCTTCAACCGTAACACCCATCTCGCTATGAATGCTCATCAGTGTAATCGCAAGCCCACTTTCGGACGTACTCTAAAATATTGTGATGCATTCTTAAGCCATACAACTCGCTTATGGAATGCCCTTTCTAGTCGTTATAACTTGCAAACATTTAAGACCAATGCACATCGATACTTCTTGTTTCTCTCTCTATAAGTTTCCTTCGCATCCACTGTGAACAAACGTTTTGTAGGTGCATAAGTCCCTTGTGCTCGCTGTAATTATGAAAAAAAATCAAGCAGGTGTCCGGCTATTCCTCTTTTTTTGCTTTTGTTCTATTGGTCATGCGATTCTAGATGAGACGCCCGATGTGATGGTCTAATTAGAACTGAATTTGCTATTCGGAGCTATTGAGTTGGAAAGAAAGTATGTCATTCCACAAGCTTAGCTCTTTAATTCCTTTTTTGTACAAAGAATAAAATTTAATTAAAAATCAATTACCCATTTTGCTTGATAATCTTCTGACATCCTTTTGCCAACTCCATGATTCGTGATCATAAAATTTCTAAGCCTCATTTGCACAAAACTGAATGAAATGCAAGTGGCCTATTTCACCAAATTACAAATCGCGACTACAAATTTGTAATCTTTGTTTTACAAACTACAAATATACAATATAACCCACGAATTTGTGATTAGAATGCAAAAAAATTGTGCAAAAACACATTTTGAACACAAGTGTTGAAATATTCCGGATTGCGCCGGGTTAATAAATGACTTGTAATCTACAAGTGTTTTCTCACAAGTTTGTTGAGCGTTGTGGCGAACTTTGTGGCATTGAGAAAATAAACTCTTTGTTGCGTTTTTAAATAGGGATAAAAATTTAATTTCGAAGGTTTTCAGGTTCCAGAGCAAAAATATTTTAAACTCTCTAAAGTCTCAAGGCATTTTAAGTAACAAAGACTGGAAATATCTTCAAGATGATGGGTTGCAGAATTTGAAGCGGAGAACTATATTAAGTAGCCTTGTGATATATATGAATATATATACTAAAATAAGGCTTCAGCGTTTAGCTATTGTTGTCCCCAGTAATTTACAGTATGCAATTGGATGCGCTCAAAAAGGAGAGGGATCTTTGAATCCCAAGAACTCGACTTATCGCGAAACTTTTCCTGCATTTATCATTCAGGCGCAGGATGTTCAAAATTTAGAGCCTGAAGAAAGAACAGGTAATTTTATTTATTAATGAGAAAATAAACAAAATTGAAAATGCTGACCTTTCAAATTTTCAACATTTTCATTTGGATCCAAACAATTTTCTTCCTATTCAGTGGTAGACATCTTTTGCTTATCCTGAAATACAAGTCAAGATAATGGAATATTATATGATATTGTTTCCAGCAAGTTTTTGATTTATTTGCACATTTATAACGACCTATTTCAGGAGCCAAATTTCTCAAAATCAATCAAAATCAATGTAATTAAGCAATCCATTAACGGATATCCCGTATCCCGAAGTAAAACAGCATGAGGATATGGTCAAGGCCACTTTGAAATTAAAAAAAGGAAATTTCTTTACAACAATCTTGAATCGTGTGCACTTCCAGGCCAATTCAAGTATGTATTGTAAAAGTCAAGCCTGCATACCAGCATATAATTAATGGTTAATGGGTGCTCTCTAGGTCATTCGTCATATCCTGTTTCAAACTTACTGCGAGCATCTATGTTCACTTATATTTATTTCGGCTATACATCCTTAAACACACGTCATGCCTAATATGACAGGGACATATGCACAATACATATATTCTAAAAAAATCAAACAAATAAAAGAATCAAATGTATTTAAGTCGCGTGGGATATTTGTGATCCAATTATTGCTATTATGTATGTATATCCTTTAACATAGAGAAAATGTTTCACTATGTAAAATTAAATAACTTCAAAACGTCACATCCGCGGCGGACCAAAATTTTTTTCTTCTCAAGTTTAATACATAATCATTACTTCCGCTACTAAAGCGACTAATATCCCTTCGCCACGCAATTCTTCGATTACTTTCAATAAGAAAAAAACTTGTAGGACGAATTACACGTCAACTTTCAATTGTAAAATATTTGTCACATGCCTATTGAAAAAAAATTTGTAAAATCATTTTCTTTGGTGAAATGTTATCTCACAAAAAGTTAAATTAAAGTTTTAGATATTTGCAACTTGTAAATTAAAAATGTAAATACTTGTAACATTTGGTGAAACGAAAATTTAAATAAATCCACAAATTTCCATTTATAGAATACAACTACAAATTTCTTGGTTTGGTGAAGCGACATACTCGTAAATCAAATAAATCACAAATTTTTTTAAAAATGCTTGTACATAAATAAGTTGTAAGTTGATGAAATAGGCCACAGGTCATCATCATTTGTGAAAGTTTTACCATTCAAAGAGTTTCGAAGAATTCGAAATAAATGAAAGTCTGATGGTGCAAAGCCGGGGCTTTATGGTGGATGTGACATCATTTTCCAACCAAAATTCAATTTTTCACAAAGTTACCAAATATGGTGTAGGCTAACGTTGTGGTGGAACACGATTCACTTACGATTTGTCGATTCTGCCCGTTTATCCTAGACTGCTTTTTCCATTTTCATCAGTTATTGATAGTAAGTATTTGAATTGGTTGCTTGGTTCACTAGAAATGACACGACACGAATCTTGCCAAAACCCCAACATAATCTTCTTTTGATGCAGTTCAGCACTTGATGTAGTTTGCGCTGATTCATCACACTTAGACCATGACTGCTTTCGATTGATATTGTTATAGACTATCCATTTTTATCACCAGTGATAATTCATTGGAAAAGACGACTAATTTCATTGCGTTTGAGATGCATCTCGTAAATATTGATTCGTTGTGTTAAGTGAATCTCTTTGAATTCATGTGTGATACAAATGCGATTTTCAATTGTTGTGTGTAATGTATCCAATCTCTCCAGTAGTCATGTGACGATCTGATCCAATTATAACTTTGATTTGAATATCAGAAACTGCTGTGGTAGACCCAGAACGTTGGTCGCCTTTGAGTGAAAATTCTCCAGAATGGAGTTTCTTAAACCAATTCTGGCACAGGCATTCTGTTAAGCAGTCCAATCAACATCATAGGCTTCACATATCTCTTTTTGAACCTGAGCAGATTTGTTGCATTTTCCGAATAAAAAGCAAAATATATAGAAAATTTTCAATTTTGCATTCCATGTGCTCCTAAAGGAAGCGTAAAGCGACATCTATCAAACGTTAAAAGATAATAAATCATGAAATTGACAAAGGCAAGGATCAGCAATCATAGCGCAATCTATTATTCGAATCGTAAATTTCGAAAAGGGGTCATGTCTCAGTTTTTTCAAAATATGTTTTTGTGCATTTTACTTCTCTTCTCGCTTGCGACGCTTCACTAGGCACGAGAACGGGTCAGGTTCTATGCTAGAAAGGGGAGAAAAATAAACATGGAAACCTAGTGGGTTTTGAAAAGGTGCCATGTCGAAAAATTGTCCCGTTTTCGAAACTAACTGCAGCCTGACTAAGAGCTCCAGTGTATGGACTTTGAACTGTCTACCTATATTTTCCTTATAAACATGTCAGCCTCCTCTCAACTATCTATCTTTTTCGCATTTTCACTGCCAGACGCCAGTTGCGTCTTATTATTTGAAAAGAGTAGATGTTACTACGATAAAATGTGCGGAAGTGAATATTTGTCGGGTAGTTCTGACAATGATGAAGAATTGGCGTCCACCCATGGCGTTCGCAAAAGGAAGAGAGGAGTAAACAATGCATATTTGCACAAGCCCAACGTAATAAAACGGGCAAGAATAAAAGGCTTACCGCACGTTAACCACGCAGAGAAGAGTGTTCTTTTGACTAGTACTGAACAGCCTTGCGGGTAAGCCATCATTTTTTTTTTATTATAATATGATGCATATAAGTATTATAGAGTAATATGAAGATTAGCTTGTGTCAACTGATATAATTGGTTAAAGTTCGTAGATGATTGGTTGTTGGCTTTCTTTACATATGCAAATGCTATCAGTGTTTTGAAACTTTGACGTCTGAACAGAAATATGGTATTTTGGACCGAATAAACTCATTCGACACGAAAGACGAACAAGACATTTACCTCCATGGGCTAATAGATGTAGCATGTGTTGCGTCATCGAAGAGACGGAGGGACGTTGTAAACATCTCATACATTTACATTTTTTTATCGAACTACTGGAACAACGAAAACGGGTGTGCCGTACAGCTTTTACTAGTTTGCATGGAGTAACTAAAAAGCGCGTAAGCGCCTATGCAAGCTCAAAGGAGAAAGCAAAGTCCTCGTGATTAAAGAGGGAAATCTGCTGTGTCCAGAAGTAATATGATTTCCTGTGATATAACGATTATTATAGGCAGTATTTTAATCAGAATTTCAACCTCCCGTTTGGAAGATCCCAGGTAGACGTATGTTCAAAATGCGAAAAGCTAGAAGTAAAAAGTAAGGATCCACATCTCAACGATAGGGCCAAAAAAGTTGCTGTTGCAGAACTACTTATCCACAAACGAAGAGAAAGCAAATTTTTTTCGAAAACTAAAGCTATATCGGTACGATCGAAAACTGAAGATAATACATACAATAGGACTTTCATTTGATTTTATGCAGAACCTACCCCTACCATTGCTCCCCGTTCAAGAGGTTTTCTACTACCGTCAATTATGGTTCCACGAATTTATTCTGCGTTCACAACCTGAAAACTGAAAAGGCAACGTTCTACTCATATCATGAGGGCCAAGCTTTGAAAAGTCCCAGTGACGTGGTTTCATTTTCAACGAAGGAATTACATCTGTTTTGTGGACGGTTGTCCTGGGCAGAATAAAAACAGCACCATGGTTTTTGTTGGCACTTTGTTCTTCCCGAAACATGGAGATTCACATCTACTTTACCCATTAAGATGTCATCCATTTATTCATTGTGACCGAAATTTCGCTGTTGTCAAAAAGAAAATTAAAAGAGACTTTTCATCCCTGATCAGTATTATAACCTCATTGTGAACTCTTTTAAAACAAACAAGTTTTTAGTGCGTAAATCGATGCTAATGAGATTGTAGACTTTAAAGCTTGGTCCAAAATACAATACAAGAAAAATTGTTTGTCTTAACGAAGTTATGGGAGAAATGGCCCAAAATACAGCAAAGTAAGTTTCATGTCTCGAATTTCAATGAATTTATCTTTGATCCAAAACTGCCTGGATTTGTAAAAGCAAGAAATTTCATCGACAACGCTTTGAATGAAGAAGATTTTTGACTGGCTAAATCTTCAGGAGCACAGCCAACTTTTCCCACTATTTCATCATACTCTGCCTATAACTTGCCGCTGCCAATAAATCATTTAAAACTGGCAGTCATTCGTAACCTGTAGCAAAATGTGTCAGCTGAATGCAAACCATTGTACGACATTCTTAGAACGTGGCCATCCACTGATCAAGCTGCTCCTCCAGAAGAAGATTTCTAATTAACCAAACCCCATTATTACCTACTTAACCGGTGTTTATATTATGATTTTTCTTTATTTATTGAGTTAATATCTAAACAATGTTATTGGCAATTTAGTGCTTTAATTCACCAAAGTATTAACACCTTTCATTGTAATTTTCAAAAAGGAGTCATGTCCAACCTCTTAAATTTGATTTATTGAACAAGGTAAAGCTATGAAAAGATTGGTTACGTCAAAAATCATAAAGAGATTAAGATTAAAGTGTGTATGCAAATCCCGACTGTGGGATTTATTTTGTAGTTTTCTCCCCAATCAAATCCAGATGTGCTTACAGATTGTGGTTTATGCCTTTGGATAAACAAATCACCAACATAAGGCAATTTATGTTGCAACGTAGTAAACAGCTTCGCATTGAATGACTTTTCTCTAGACGACCACAGCAAATAAAAAGACCTACTCGGACTTAACATACTTAGCAAACTATATGCACCCGATCCTTTGAAGGAGGTCCCAAACGCTTCTTGAATGAGATGGACCAGACAAAAGAAGGTTATGAGACAATGGTGATTGTTATAGTGAACCCATTGGAATGGGGACTCGTCCTGAAGGAAAGACTAGGCTAAGAAATCTTGACCTTTAGGAATGTAAGTAGAGATGACTTAGTTTCTATAATCACAATGGACGCTTGGTCGTCGTGATTTTGGCACCAAGCTGAGAAAAAGAGCATCCGCAAACAGAATCACTCTCGTACGAGGAGGACAATTACATCAAATCTAACACGCGTTTGCCAGACCTTAATATCCGAGCAATCGATTCAGTTTCATCAATCTGAATATTCGAATATTTTTAGAACTAGCATCTACAACAATTTCGGAACCTCAAGAACGATGGCTCATGGTCAACGTAGCTCCTATCGAGAGGGACTGCAGTACATATGTATAAATATCAAGTTACACAAAACCTCTTGATGTGTCTTTCGCTGCCAGCAAAAGATTAGGAAGCCAGTGGTAATACTATTAGGAAGCTGAAGAGATATAACATCCGATATGTTAGATTTCACACGACCACGACAGCGGAACCTCTGATTTAATGATGTCTGCAAAAAGTTCACACAGCGAATCGAGAGGCATGCAAGGCGGCGCTCCAGAAAAGTATGAGAGCTGTTCGCTAGCCCTCTAAATGAGCTAAGAAAATGAGAAGGAAAGTGGCTTCTCAGAAATAAATGAAAAAAGGATAGAGGTTATGGAGATCTTTCACTGAAGAAATAATGTTTAAAAGCTTCATCAAAAGGCAAGGTACTCGTATATGTTACGTCTAAGACATACTCGTACAGGGATAAGAACGGGAACGTTGTAGAAAAATCTCGAAGGAAAAAGTGAAAAATTTTGAAGAATTGCTTCTGCAGACTGTTTGATTGCGAGGGCAGCTAGGCAGAACTTTTCTCCCGAATCAAAGATAGTTGGTTTTGCTAAAGCCCATGCTTTGTTTCTACCCATTGGACTGGAGCATGAAGAATATAATAAAGTAAATCCGTTGTTTTATGTTAAAGCGACTTATTTTTCGTTTGCCGTTTTGGATCCAAGAAACCGGCATTTGTAAGAGTGATTTTCTATTTGATCTTTACGACTGCGTCATCATTAAATTTTACAGCCAACAAAGTGCAGGTATACAAAGCTCTTTACCACCTCAAAGCTGAAGCTTTCATTTTTGTCGGCCATACATACACATATATATTTTATGTCTTACTCTCATTTATCGCTAAACCCATTTTTGCTTTGACCGGAAGCGTACAAGTGCCTCGATATTCTTTCAAGCATGATGTTGAAAAAATTATTTTGCCGCATTGGCGAAAATTTTTTTTTGACATCATTGGGGCGCCATTACTGAGCATTACATCCTTCAATAGCGGACGAGTTAGCCGACGGCTCTTAATATAGCTATAAGTGCTGTCATATTCGTGCTATATTCAGATGGATCTTAAGTTTCCCGTTTTTTCTAGGATATGCGCTAAGGTGAATATTTTGTTGATGGTTGTCCTTTCAGGCCTAAAACCTTACTGATAAAGACCTATCAGATGTCGTGAAGTGCGCTAGAAAATTCAAATGACTGTGAAGCTTTCTCCAGCTTCTGTTGAAAAGCGAATTGCAATGGTTTATGGTAGATCCAAGTGATGAATTCTCTTTCTTCTAGCGTATGTTAGAAGTATTTAACGGCCTTGGCAGCAGCTAGTCGTTCGCGGTCGTAGGTGTTGTATCTTTGCCCAGTCGCGCCTAATTTCTTCAAGTAAAAACCGAGCGGCTGCCAGTTTCCGTTACCGTTTTGCTTGAGTACTGCACCGAGTGCTGTGCTGAAGGCGTCAACCATGAGCGAAAGTTCCGCACCTCGTTTCGAGTAGGAGAGCAGTGTTGCTTTGCATAAAAGATCCTTACAACGCTGAAAAGCTTTCTTCGTTTCATCAGTCCTCTTGATTTTGGTGGTGCCGTTGTTTATGTTGCCTTTAATTTGGCTAGACAGTAGAAACCTTCGAAGAAAATTTATCATACCAAAAAAAATGTCTCAGGTTGCACATCATTCTTGATAGTTTAAAGTCCTTTAGTTGATGGATTCTTTCTGGTGGTGGTTTGATGCCTTCTTTACTAACAAGATAGCCTACAAATTTCACTCCAGGTTTTCCTAGAATGCATTTCGGTAGGTTGATGTTGGCGCCGTACTTCTCGAAAACAAGACGAAGATATCGTTGATGTTCGTGAATGTATTTTGAGGTGACTAAACATTGTTTCAGTATGTTCAAGCGAAGTCTAAATCGCGTAGGATGTGTTCCATGAAGCACTGGATGGTTTTCCCTGAGCTCCGCGGACCAAAGCACATATAAACGAACTCGAACATGATGAATAGAGTCGTAATGGCTATTTTCGGAATAGCTGATGATATGCGTGACAGAGATCGATGGCTGAAAATACCGTCCATTCTTGCAAAGTATGAGTAAAGTTCTGTGTATTTGAAATAGGATATCGATCGGGTTCTCTGATACCGCGCAGACGCCTAAAATCTCCACGCGGTATTCAGTCGTTGTTATTCTTTTAACCATGTGCAACAAGTTTGTCCTTGGACTGCGAGATGGACGGCTGATACCTACGTCTAGAAGGAATTGAATTTCTTCATTCGCTGCTGTCTGCTTATCGGGGGACAACCGTTTCCGTTAAAGTTTGAGGACCTTTAGTAATAATCTGGTGGGTGATGGCATGCTTCTTGGCTTTTAGAATTCTATGATCTTTCCTTAGGTCCTAAAACTCATTAAGCAGGTCCTGGAATCTGAGTATTCTGTTAGTACAAGTTAGATTTTGCAATATTTTCCTTGACTTAATAATATCATAACAACATTGACTAAAGTTTGTGGCCCAATTGGTGGATCGTTAATCCCAACAAACTTATCCACGAGAAGATATACTTTGGACAGAGTTGCAGCTTTGCGTGCCAAAAAGGGGGAATGCGCATCGAGACTTTGGCGATCTCTGCACTTTGGCTATTGAAGCACTGACAAACACTAAAGTTTCGTATCTTAGACATGTCAACGAGTTATATGATAAAGTATTGTCATAACTGCAATAACAAATTGTTATATATAAATTCTTATTACTAATTCTTTAATACGTTAAGTGTTATTTTAATATGTTGTGCCACTTATTGTATGTATAAATATTATGATATTTTCATTGAATATTACGAATTAATTTAATAATTAAAAAATCGAAAAAAATATGCCTATTTCTCCTCTCACACATAACCGGACAATTAGTATTTAATATCCCGTATCGTACCCTTCTGACTGAATTACTTCCTCAAGGCTTCGAGGCATAGAAGAAATAAGTTTTGAACAAACTTCGCTCGTTATTTTGCCATTCTTCCCGTAGTCCCGATTTTAGCTGATATTGTTGAACCTTTTTGTTGCTACTCGACGGCCTGATTTGACTCATGGGTGTTCGATAACATTCACATCTAGGAACTATTCAAGAAATTATGAAACCTTCAGTCAAATATATTGACCTTACTGGATGCAATGTACATATGTTTTAAATTGTTGTCTTGTTAGAATATAAGGTCATCGCATAATCTTAGTTTTTCGAGATTTTGCCTTAAATTTTGTTTCAAAACATTAATGTATCCCATTTGTTCCATTTTACCTTCAATACATCCCCAAACCACAATCATGTTCAACAATGGCACGTGAATGCTTATGGAAAAACTCTTCATGAGGTTTGGCCATACATAATTATGTAAATTTTCCCATCAGATTTTTTCAGATTAAATGCTTTCTAAGAACTCGAAGTATTGTTTCATTACTCACTTCCTATTCTTCGTCTCTTTGATCAATTTTTCAGAGATTGCGAGGATAAGGAAGGATAACAAAGCTTCACATCAATTTTATTAAATTTTTTTCCTTGTCATTTTCTGCCCACATTATGCACTCTATGTTATTTTCATTTTTATCAAGCGAAATGATATCATGCGCCGTTGAGTGACTTCTCCGAATACATTTAGAAATTTTCCGAATTGATTTAGCATTTTCGTGACGGGACAAAAGCAATTTTCTTATCTCAACCGACGTTGGTTGCCCCGCTTAGTGCCATTTCGGTCCTCATTTAATAATAACTCAAAACAAAATGATTCAAATCTAGTCAAAGTTTCAACAAACTTTTCTCTTTTGAGTGTCCGACTTATAGTGGGAGCCACTTACATAGATGTTGATTTCGAGAAAGCAAAAGGTGATTTTGTTTGTTCAAAGAGACTGTTTTATTGTCGATGAGAGGGCAAAGGTAACGCGAAACATGACGTTTATGTGGCATGTGCTAATGTTGGGATGACTTCGAGCTACCTGATCTCCGCCGCTCATTACTCTAATATGATAGGTGCCACAAGAGTGTGCGCTTTAACGTATTGCACCCTAAAAAGCGATCCCTTATCTCGGTCTAAAAGGGCTGATCCAGGATAGGCTAGCGGTGCTATTAATCTTTTTTGTCGAAACATCGCATACTGCAGTGTGAAGCACTTCTAGTTCAGTAGGCCGGTAAGGAGTCAAGATTAAGGGGATGAAATTTTACTTCTTAAAGGAGAAGAAATCTCAGGTCATGGCATCTCAGAGAGGGGCAGGATAGATATGCTTGCTTTAAGCCATGGCTTAAGGTAAACAGAATAATTATAACAGAAACACAAAAAAAAGGATGAGAATTCCTATTTAAATTCTTGGTATAGTTAGAAAAAAATAAGTAAGTAATTAAAGCCAATCTTTACCGTTTTGTCCAGAATCTAAGCAAACATAAATTTAAGAAATAGTATATTTTGAGTGAAATACATAATTGACCGTCAAATATATCCCCATAAACTGACACAATACTACCTTCCATTTCAAGGTTCGAATTTAATATTTCAATGCTGTTTTGCATATCCACATAATTATTCTCTTCATCCACAAATTAGATTCAACAATTTAATTGATTTAATCTACCTACATACACAGATTGTGGGTTTTTATTCCTACCTTTGTTCTCATTACAACTTTATTTCTATTCAAATTCTGCGCACCCTCAACGTCTCGCACCTGTTGGCCCTAAAAATTTAATGTAATACTCAAATTATGTTCGTCCGACGGTGTACAAGTATCTACTCAAAAATAACTTTAGCAAATTATTCACCCACGTGTCCCACTTAATCAAACTCAAATTTCAAACAAAAACCTGGAAAGTAAGCCCCCAATTCTCATCAAAAATGGAAGAATAAGAAATACCATAATTTTAAAATCTATATTATCATCTTTGAAAAGTGTCCTACCGAGGAGACGTGTTGCGAACTCATTCCACATGAACTTTTCTTCTTACGAGTATACTGTCCTTATCCGGCAGTCTTACATAAATACACTCTCGTTTTCCATTCCTAATCTGATTTATAGTGGTTCAGTCAAAACTCGTGTCGGCTTATGTCCTGCTGCTGTTCTTCTTTACTTTCTGCACCCCTCAGAATTAAGCAGCGAAAAGTTTTCTTACACAAATTTTCATAGCTAATCCCGCTATTCTGCCTGCGTCCCTTCTTTTGTGCACAAATTATTGCTGTTGCCGTTCGTCGTCGCCATTTAATTTGACAGCCAGTCGATAATATGTAAATTTTCCACTCCTGAGAGCGGAAAATCAATTCGTTTTCTGTCCGAAAACTCAATAAGACACAGATTTGGATTCGGGATTCAAAATTCAAGATCTAAGATTTAAGATACTGCGTCCTGCCTTTTTAGTACCTTAAGAAATGGCGTCCTGCAACGAAGACGATACTAGCTGTCACTTTGCAAACTTAAACTGAGACATTGAGACTTTTAAGGAATCGAAAAACTTTTCATTTGAATAGTAAAAGAAATGTTTGTGGACTTATAGTTGAAAAAGGACTCGTATTCCGGATTCTGAATTCTGAATTTCGGATTCACTGCTGTGACAGGGGGAAGGTACGTCGAGCGAAACTTTTTTGTTTCGCTGAATTGGTTTGAATAAGGAGCGAAGACAAATAGTTTGCTTTGCTTGTTGGCATGACAAAAAGCAGATTGTTGGCTTAAAATTGCAAAGTAATTAAGTCATAACTGGAAAATAATTAATGGCAAATATGAAGGGATCCGTCTTCTCTAATGGATTGGAGAAATTTATTGCTAACAGACAGGAGATTGACATCTATTACTGGGATCTGAAGATCTGACACATGATTTTCGAATTATTTTTTGTTATTTATTTTTTCTTATTTGTGAAGTAGGGTAATGACTCGTTTTTGGTTAAGTGATTGAATTTATTGGTGAGGCTAAAAGCGTTTGGATTACCTCCCTTTTTTCTCGCCGTCGAGAACCTTAGTGCCAATCTTGACCAGGAGTATGGCGATGTTTTTGCATTTGAAAATCGGCTGAAATTAGTATCGCTTTTTTTGCTCCTGAACCGAATTGAACAATTCAAAACCAGCTGATTTGCTCAGATGGTAGTTCATCCATTATCGGCTTCTTAGTATGAGACTTTCGTGAAATCGGGAAAATCCTTTTGGTGAAGAAGCCATAGTCAAAAGACAGCCCCCGTGTAGTAATCAAAATTCCATTGCGCCTTGTACCAAAGACCACTTATTTTTAAATGGAAGATGATTTTGTTAGCGCGGCCTATGATATGAATATCAAGGGGAGATTCATCATTGCACGTAGAGCAGAGCTAGACGTGCTAGGAAAAACTATTTTGCAGCCGAGACAGATCGATCTTTGATAAATGTAGCAGTGATTGATTGATTGATTGAGGCCCGGGTCAACCCCGGACAGTGTACTGTATGCTTAGTACACTAAGCTTAAAACTAACATTAATATGACATAAAAACTACGATAAAAGCAAGGTGTATCGTAAGGACACTATCCTTTATCAAAAAAAAGAACACACAATGAATTTAAAAAAAAAGTTTATATGGTGTACTCGTATATTTATTATTATTTGCTGGCGCCGGTGGTTGCATAGCAAGTGACAAATTCTTCTTCATATCCCACAAAATTAAACCTCGGGTGTGTCTTCTTCGATGAGTTCATGACCGTTGCTGTCATTGCTCCTTGCTGACGTTTAGATTTGGCGATGTTCTATGTACGCGTTAGAAGTATGTATTCCGGTACCTGCCACATCACCGTATGCACTTGGGGGGGCGGTGGGGTATTTAAAAAAAAAACATATATAGAATTTTTGGATCGCTCTCTCTGACGAAAAGAGATTTTGGAGACTCTCGAAGCTATGTTTACGTTTTTTTTTCTTGCTTTTTACTCTCTACTTTCCTTTACCATATTTTGCCGACGGTGATTTGCATTTTTTTATAAACGTTGATTTGCCGTTGGCAAAATTGCATATTTTTTTATCCTGCCGGGCTTCCGGAAGAAGTGTCCATTAGAATTATATTCAGAAATACTCTGCGAGCTTGACATCGGGTTTGGTCGAATAGATTTCAACTTTGCTTGATACTGTCGAGAGTATGAAAAGAAAAATAAAATATGACGAATTGGTGTTTGGCATTAATGTTAATATAGTGCTTGATTTAAGTCTCTAATTCATTATAGGTTAATTATTATTTTGACTATGTATGTATCTATAACTCATTATAATATATGTGCGTGGGTACGATTTTAAAGTATGTATGTACATTTTTTTTTCTGTCATTCATTTACCATTGGAAGCAGGCAAAGTTTTGCTATTGGGCGCTTTAAAGTTGACGTTGCAGTCTTGATAACGATCAGTTCCTGAGTGCAATGCTTCAATTCTGCCCAGTCGCCACAGTATCGGAGGCGTTTGTTCATCATTTGGGTCGCTGCTGATGCCGAACGAGATACTCAGATTTCCATTTCATGCCAGAAATCTTGTATAATTTTCTAATTAGTTGCCATCTCTCTAAATGATTTGGCTTGATGTCATTTAGATCCATTTCGGGTGCATGTCCTGGTGTTAGAATGAAAAGATCATCTCGATCTTCGCTGACCTGCGTTAATACTTTTGCATATTCGTCTAATGTCAGGGTATAGTGACCAATGATTCATTTCAAATGATGCTTTATGGACTTTACACCTGCTTCCCAAAGCCAACCGAAGTGAGGGACAGCCGGAGCGTTGAAGTGCCAGGAAATACCATTATCTTGTAATTTTGGTACGATTTCTTCAGTCTGTTTTTTTCGACACTTGTGGCTTCCCTAGTTCGATAATTCTCGCTGCTCCTTGAAAAGTGGTCAATTGCTATAGATGTTTCTGCAGATTCAACAGCGCGCAGTGAAGCATTTGAATGCTGCGAAAAATGCTAGGGTGGTGTTATCACTCATAAGCTCAAGGTGAACTGCCTTCGGAACAAAGCAAACAAAAATTGCGATGTATGCCTTGGTGATTTTACTGCACCGACCTTTCCGTGCTTTTAGATGAACAGGGCCGGCATAATCTACTCCACTGGTCTGGAGGCAAATTACTCATTTTTTGTTGCATGAATGTGCCCTTGTGCCTGAAATATTTGAGACATTTATGAATGCAATTTTTGATATTTGATTTCAGTTGTAACATCCAGTATTGTGTTCGGAGAGTTGCCATCAAAAGCTGCTGGCCATCATACAATGATTTTATGTGGGAGTCATCACTCCAAAATTACTGGACGACCTTGTGCGTAAGGTAGGTCAGCATTTTCCAACCGTCTTTCAGGTCACAATATCCCCAACTCGTCGTTTATTGGTGAGAGTCTCCCCAATTTGCTTCCCTTGGCCACCGTATCGCCTTTGCATATTTTTGACATTTCTTCGGTAAAGAATGCTTGCTGCACTATATTGATTAATCGCATTAGAGCTGATAAGATTTCATCAAATGCCAGTGGTCCAGACAACTGCGCTAATTTTTTTCTTGCATTGTTAATAAAGCGAAGCCCATATGCTTTAATTCGCAGTAAACGTTGTAGTATAGAGTACCTGGTAAAAAGTTCATTGGTTTTAAACGCAGTAACAGAAGACTTGTCTGTACTTTAAGGTCGTTTATGGTTCGTAAATATACAGCTGCGGTGAATGCCTTTTCGGTGGCATCGCAGAATCCGTGAATTTTGATGCGCAAATCGTTGGTGACATTGATCCAGCGCGGAATCGAGAGGACATTAATGGAATCGAGTTCCATCTTTAATTTATACCATTTGGATATAATAGAAGGTGGAAGTTCACTATCCCATGACTGCTGCTCTTTTCAAATGTCTTGCATAAGGATTTTACCAATGACGACACAAGGAGAAATCCATCCCATGGGATGGTACAGACGACCGATGTATGATAGTATAGTTCATTTCGTCGTGGTCTTTGAAAGTGGTAAAATAATTTTAAAAGAGATTATATCCTTACCGGGATACCATTGAATACCTAATGTTTTCTTAAAGAAATTAGAAGAGGGAATTACGAGGACTGGTTTTGATAAATTTGAAGTCGAGACCATTAAGCATATTGTTCACAGTTCGCAGCATTCTAGCCGAAGGTGCGTTACAGCCTTAATCTATTCGGTGAAAGTTCAGACGAAAGAGGGGCACGTACCTAAGGTTAGATGGTTCGGTATTGATGGATATCATTTGAAACAGTGTAGGGCAGTCAATACAACCAGTGAGTAGTTGTTGAACAAAGAGTACATCAGCAGTTTCTCGACGTTTTTTTGAGGGGCTGAAGATTAATTAGCTTTAAACGATCATTATACGGAGGCAAGTCATAGATATCTGCCCAAGTAGACCCCGTAATGCAAATCGAATAAATCTGCGATGAACAGCTTTAATTAGGCTAGAGTGGTTTCGTAGTAAGGGGCTAGGATATTCCAGTATGGGTCTGACGATTGAAAGGTAAAATGATTTAGTGACGTAAGGGTTAGAGAATTCCTTGGACCATCGCTTAAAGAATATCAGTGAAGAATTAGCTTTGTTAATAATATTATTAATATGCGCACAGAAATTAAGTTCTTTATCGCATATAATACCTAAATCGCAAAGTAAGTTGCCAGGTGGTATTAATTCATTGCCGATGGAATAGGACCTTGGTGGTGATGGCACACGTCTACGTGATTAAGTTCTAGTTTGGCATTTGCTAGCATTAAGCTCCAAACAGTTTTTTTTCACTCCAGGTCAAAAAGGTCATCGTGTAGTGCTTGAGAGTCAGAGGGTATAAAGATGTGTTTATAGATCTTCATACCATCTGCATACATTGAAATTCGGGATTTCTTAATAAAGAAATATAATAGAGGTCCGAGGTGACTTCCTTGATGTACACCAGATGTAGCTACAATGGGATCATAAATAGAAGATCTAGTGGGAGGCCGTGTCTCAAGTGGTAGTGGACTGGCTTCCAAATCGGGAGGTTTGGGGTTCGAATCCCAGCCTCGCCTGAAAGACACTCATTTTTTCAATTAACAAAAATCCAAATAAGATGAGTAGTCTACTAGAAATCAACAACAAGCCAACTTCCACTAAGAATTTAGTATCCCCATAAAATGTTGGATGCCACCCATTAAGCGAAATAACCGCTGGGCCCACACATCTTTCTTTCTCTCTCTATTTCACTTTCCAAAAAGCTTAACACATGCTGAGGCAATATAAGTGTATTCATTCCCACATGAGTGTTATAAATAAAAAAAAAATCTAAAAAGAACTTTGTATTGGCGAATTTTCAAATAAGATTTGATCCACAAGATGAGCCCAGGCTGGAACCCAAGACTAACTTTATCAAAAGCTTTGCTGAAATCGGCAGCAATTACATCGATTTCGTTTCACTTTTCCAATGCGCAGAGAGTAGTAGAAGCAAATTGTGTTAAATTAGCAATAATTGTTGATCGTCCTTTTAGAAAACCGTCCTGATTACTAGAAAAAATAGGTTTTCAGTGAAAGAAAATCAGGTCGTAAGCAATGCTCACAAATAATTTGGGTATACAAGAGAGTTTAGCGATATGATGGTAGTTAGAGGTTTTATTTTTGGGACCTTTTTTATGCAGCGGAATTACGAGTATGTACGATCTCCTCCAAAATAAAGGAAAAATATTTTGTGACAACGAATGGGTGGGGAGAGTTTTGGCCAAGATTTTCGCGCATTTTTTCAAAACGTAAGTGAAGTTTGGCCCAACATGCGTAACAAACGCTTGGCTAAAGAGAATAAGTTTGAGATTTCTTCAGGGTTGTTCGAGGTTCGCTTGAGAATCTCAGGGTAAGTGGGCAATTATCAGATTTTCGTTTGGTATTTATTAAGTGAAAAAAACTTTTAGGATTAGAGATATGTTCAGATTGCATTAGGTTTAAGTAATCGAGATAGAGTGATTCACAGAGCTGATAAAAAAGGTTATAAGCTTCCTGGTAAGCGAAGAAGTCAAATGTAGACCGAAATTTCAGATACATGCTCCATAGCTTATTCCTTTTGTTACGCAGCAAGCGTTGCTCATTATTGTACCAGTGTGGTGAGAATCTGGGATTTTTTTTAGTAACGACTGAAGCGTAATTTTTAAGGAGTTTGAAGATTAGGGTGTAGAAAAGTTCGATACCATTATCTATGGAAATATTGGAGTTATTGGAGATGCTGTCGAAATTACTAGTACTAAGCAATTAGTTACTCGTAAATTTTCCGAAATCAGCCCTATGAAAATTGAAATGGTGAGAATGCTCAAACTGAATTATTTTATTTTCTTTATTGTAAGCAAGCATTAGGGATGCAGGTGGGTGGTAGCTGTCGAGTTTAGAGAAAAAATGTTTGCTCTTTATGACAAAACAATTATCGGCATCGGCATAGGCACTTAGTTCGAAAAAGTGCATTCAGAGAGGCAATCCATAAAAAAAATTTCCTTATCTGAAGTGAGGTTGGTAGCAAGGAAATTAGTCTCGTCATTAGAACGTACCCATTGAACGTGAAGAAAGTTAAAATCCCCTAAAGCTATTACCATATCTCCGGGGTCTACAATATCTAATATGAAGTCAATAGTGTCTACAGCAAGTTGATAACTGTGAATTGGTTGGGATGGGCGAAGCATATTATTAAAAGAATGCGATTGCAGACTGTAATTTTTGCACAAAGATTTAAGAGTCCTGAATGAAAGGTTTTGATAGGACTAGATAGGAGTCAAGACTTTAGGTAATAGAGAGAAATGAGGTGAGAAGCCTTTAAGTAGGGGGTCTAAGAGCGGTTAGGAGCAGTAGTAGTTTTTGAGCGCGGTAGTTGAAAATGAAAGATGGGTTTTGAATTCATATAGGAGACAAATGCAGAGAACTCATTTATGACAGCGGATAAAGAGATATTGAAATCCTCATGAAAACAAAGAAAAATTTGCTTCAACTCTTTTGGGTTAGTCGGGAGACTTTCTTGGTGATTTGCGACAAGGGCACTTATTTTGGTCATGCCATCAATACAAACAGAATCAGATTTATCCTGCAGATATGCTAGATAAAGACGTACATTCTCGTATATGTTACGATTTTTGAGGCGAGACATTGCATAGCGAGCTTCAGCATTGTTGTCTGTAAGTTGTTTTATCAGTTTAGGTATTGGAGGAAGCATAGGATCCAAAAAACTATGAGACTCGTTGGTTGGATTGTGAGAGGATGAAGGTGAAGGTGAACTAGGGTTGAGAATAAGGGAATGTATAATATTGGAATATTTATGAGTAGGTGTTTGGGTGGGGGTTTGGATAGATGAGTGTTTTTCACAGAAGTGTTGTTTGTTGTTTAGAGGATAGAAGGGTGCTGAAAGTGAAGGGCTGGAAGCGGGTTTAAGGTTAAATGAAACTCGGTTGCGCTTGGGCTTAGCTGAGGATGGATTTATACTTTCAATGTTCGTTAGTATAATGGTTAAATGCGAGTACAATCCAGTATTGAAGGTCCAATTCGAGTCGTGTTTGGAATTTAGAGGGGAAGAATTTGATTGGAGTTTGGTTTTAGTAATAGACATAAATTTATGATTTTGTTTTACAATTTTCCGAGACTTCACTCGTGCTTCCCTGTTTATTTTGTTATATTTGGACAATTACACCCCATCGGGGCTGAAGATAGCCGCGTTAGAAAATAGCAACTCAAATTTACAAGGGATATAAACTTTGAAGCATCTGGGGGAGTTCTTCAAAAAGTAGGATGACGAGTCCTGTATTTTCGTATTCGCTTTATTAAGTTTTTCAAGCTTCTTATTTCATTCGGTTGGTGTCCATCAGTGTCCGAGATGAATAATGGATTTTGTGTCAAGTTGTTTGGCGGTGAGAAGATTTGGGGAAATTGGTTTATGTTTTCGAGGTTGCCTGGTGGGCAAGAAGTTGAAGTAGTTGTGTTGGCGGTTCCTTCAATGAGGTTTGGCGAAATACTTTCGGAAAGAATTTCATACAGTTTTAAGGTATTGCTAATTGGAAGTGTGGAGCCGCGTCGAGCTTACATGAGGTATATTTTAGCCCTTCGATTATGCGAGCGACTGCAACTCTTGTTGCTGCAGGGTCGTCTTTTAATGTTTGAATTGTTTTTTCGCAATCATCTAATTTTTTAACAAAGAGAGTGTCTTGGATTTTTCCAACGTCTAATAAAATGCTGTCTTGCAGAGGTGAGGGAGTAATGCACTTGAGTTGGTTAAAGGATGATAATATACTCTGGTTTATATTAATAATCGTAGGCACATGAACACTAAGGAGGGGAGAGGAGAGAGGAGAGAGATAAGGTTTTCACCATCAAAATTACTATTATCAGTTCATTAATTTTATTGTACTGCGCACTTGTACCATGCGCAAATGATTTTAATTCACTACGAACTTGGTCCAATGTTGCATTAGAGTGAATAAAACTGACTTCTTGCAACTTGTTAAAGTTTTTGTAACTATGCCGAAATTCGGATTTTAATTTTGGGATAGAATCAGCCAGAGAGATAAGCTGCTGTTTATTGCATTTTATCGCCAGCAGTATATGGGAGAGTGATATGCTGCAGATACATTTTAGCATTCCGACTTAGACCAATGCATATGGGATGAAATGACTTTTCGCATGAAATCATTTCAGTTGTATTGTCAATGACTGAAATTGATGACAATGGAGAAAATGAATGGCACTGGTAAAAAATCAGTAACGCGGTTCATAAAAATTAAATTAGGTTTAAGTGACTTGGTGTTATGTGTTATGAAATTGGGTTTTGAAGATATGGGCTTCGTATTGAAAAGGGTCAAACTTTCAGATAATAGCAAAAATAGAGATAAGAGATAAAAAGAAAAACGTGGAACATTGTCACAGAGCAAAATTAAAAAAATTCTAGACTCCAAGGTGGTTAGTTGAATACTGACAGTGACATATTTTCATGACCATCGGACAACCAACACATAGAATACAGTTTGTCTTTTCACATCCGTTCAGATCCAAGGGACCCTCCTAGGTGACAAACCCCATGTGTTGCCGAAAGGTTCTGTATATTGCGGGAGAACCGACAGCGCCTTGGAGGTTTTCAACGCAGCACATTTTGTTCAAGAAAGTTTACTATTCAGAATGGCAACCAAAATCTCTCCAAAAGAGGCAGCACTTATTTATTCTTACTTTGTAAAATGTGCTTTTTCCTCAAAATTGAATTATAATTCTGTTTATAGTGATTAAATAATGTTAGTCTCTCCTTTACCACTGATCAATAAATTCAAAACAATAATATCTCACATACATCATAAAATGGCGAAGGAAAAAAAAGGTAATCACGTGTTTGATGGTTTTAATTTAATCATTGGTTTACGAGGTTTTTTGTTTTGCGTTGTGAATGTCTGATTCGGACAGCAGTACTTCTACCTTACCATTATGCAATATCTGTAAAAGTTAAAAGCGAAGGCAATCCTCAACAAAGGGTCAGGAATTCCATTAATTTTATTGGGGCTATTAAATTCTTTAATCCGAGCGTTAGTGAATTCGATATTTTCAAGGAGCGCTTTGAAAATCTAATGTCGCTTAACAAAAGTACGGATCAAAAGGAAAGGAAAATATATTTGATGAATTTAGATGGCAAATAATTAGAAATGAGTCTAGACCAGATGGCACTGAAACAGTGGGCTACAGCCGTTTGTTAAACAAATTAAAAGAACATTTTAATCGACAAAAAAATATTACGGCAGAACGTTACAAATGTGGCAGTAGAAATCAGCGTGAAGGTGAAACAATAAGTTAATATGGGATGGTGATAAAATAGCTTGCAGAGCCATATGAAGTTGGTGGATTTCTAAATGACGCTTTAAGGGACAGATTTGTGCAAGGGATTTTAGACAACCGTGTGCGTGCGAGGCTACTTGAGATATAGATGGGCTACTTGAGCCGTGGATAAAGTAAGAAGTGATGAAATGGCAAAAAGTCAGCTGAAGGTAGTTGAACTAAGTATGTCAAGTGTTGTTGATATCAATATTAATGCCGCAGAACAGAGTTTCGAGGAATTCACGCTCTCACCAATACGACCATCCCGTGTAACAGCGAGGTCACTCAGAGAAAAGACATTTAAGCAGTCATATGAGTAAAATGATGTACTACTACTGCAGGAAGTTGGGACACATAAAGAAGTTTTTCCTCCCGTTACAGAACTGAACTGAATCCAAAGGAAGGCGGCGAAAGTGCAAAAGACTATATATGTAATAGTTACGATAATGGATCATGGCTGTGTAGCCCTAATTATGTTGACGAAATAAAATCAGGAGCACTATTGAACTTAAGTTAGGTGCCGTGAAATAACGCCGAGTGCAATAACGCCGGCTTTATTTCGCTTTGTAAAAGTGAAACTTGAATTGAACATATACCATATTTCTATATTCAACAGTTCGGCTTTATTTCACAAGCAATGGTCGGAGTTATTTCACTTTGTCATTGTGAAATAATGCCGAATTTTGGAATTTTGGAATTCGGCGAATTACATAGATACAGGACAGAACGCGTTTATTTTTATTAAAAACGTTAAACTAACTAAATTTTCTAAATCATTAGAGGTGGTGACTGTTGGCCACGTGGTGTTAGAAAAAAATATAGAAGCTGCAGTAAGAATTTCATGGCATTAAAAATTTTTGTGAGAACTCTCTATTTATATCTTTTTTGGGGATTATTTGGCTTGTATCCCCAATGGAAGTAATTGTTTGCTTCCATGAGTGGGCATGTTAAGGGTAATTCAATTTCAAGCATTGCTCAAAGAGAAAGGGGACCTGCGTGGTGATTGATCAGTATACCGATGCATGTCCTATAACCTGGATTGGATCAGCAGCACAACAATCAAATTCGTAGCGAAAGTCTTGTCTTACCTCCAAGTAATAGTCACCGGTAACTGCATGAGTAAGCCTTTGCTCATGCAGGCCAAAATGGCAAGGGCATGCCCGGCCAGTAGGAATATGCTGGCCTACGCAGTCATAGGGCTCTCAACCCAATACGGAAGAGATTAAAAAGATGTGTATAAATGGTCACGGATGATAAAAGGCTCACTGTTGACAACTCTCGCAAACGTTTAAAGGGCAAGGACCTTCGGATCTGCATGCGAAATATTCGTACCCCTACAGGACGCGTAATGCCGAACAAATAGCAGAAGCTCTTGACTGCTATCACGCAGATATCACAGCCATCTAGAAAGCGCGATGGAACATAAGGAGGATGAAAAAAATGGGGATTGCTAGAGCGCTAAAAAAACAGCGCTTTGCTCTGCAAAGTATACCGTATTTGCCATATGGTATGTAGCAAAATTAGATAAGAAAACTTGAGCTTCCGACTCGTAAGGTAGTGTCTTTTGGTAATTCGCATTAAGGGTGGATTCGCTAACATCAGCCTAAAATGCGCCCATGTTCCTACGGAAGACAAGGACGATGTCACCAAAGAATGTTGCTACGAACTCTACGAGAACATCTTGGTAGGACAGTTGGTAACGGACATAGACTTATTGACTTTACGGCGGGACGAAATATTACTATAGCAATCACACGGTTTCTTCACCTCAATATGCAAAAGGCCACATGGCTCCGGTACATCAAACGCTAAATCAAATCGACCATTTTGGGATAGACGTAAGGCGTACCTCGGGAATTCTGGACGTTCGAACAAACCGGGCAGCCAACATTGTCCCTTGTAGCCAAGGTGCTGATGAGGATTTCCGAAATATATAACAAAGAAGAATACTGTGAAAAGACGTAACGTAGAAGAGCTGTAATCGTAAGAAACCGATAGAATATTCGCCGAACTCGTATTCCAAAATATTTTAACAACTCCTATGCCTCCAGGGTCAAGTACCGAAGACCAGCAGGAGCGCTGCCAATGTGCCGTCTGAGGCGGCGCAACTGAAGTTCAGGGTTTCACCCGGCCGCCACCAACAAATCCTTGGTTTAATGAAGACTGCCAGTAAGCATATGCAGCTAAATAGGAAGCCTTAAAAATTGCGGTGCAAGGAAAGATGATAGCTGCTCGTGAGCTCCATGAGCAAACGTGACGGGATGAATAGCGGTTTCTCTAGAAGAAGAAAACAGAACGCGTGATCAAACATATTGAGATTTTGTACTCCAGGAACGATGTACGGTAGTTTTACAGACTTCTAAAAAGAACGTGACAAGGCAACAAAAGCCTGCGTAAAAACCTGTTGGAGTGAAGAGGAAGAGCAGCTGAACCAGTGGCTTACAGGCCGAGGTATTCAAAGCTGATGGAAACGATTCTCCACATACACCAACTCATTTCTTGGATCTGGTAAGAAGACTGTATGTCTGACGGATGGAATCTCAGCATCAATTGTCCGATGAGGAGACCTCCTAAACTCAGCCAATTGTAGAGGTATAAGTCAGCTCAACATCGCATAGACGATCATATCTGCCATACTATGTGAACGTCTGAAATCACTCGTCAGCGTGATTTCAGACAGCTTTTATAGAGACAATCTTCATAGAACTATGTCCAATTCTGGCATCCCTGTGCAGAATGACAATTGAGAGCTCTCGCTGCTCCATCAAGGTCGGTAACGAATTAACCAACACCTTTGATGTTAAAAAAAACTTTAGGCAAGATGACGCACTGAACTCACAAGTGCGTCTGCTATGAATTCTGCCAATAACACCTCAGCATAAATAAATCGAAGATTCACCTTTGCCAATCGCTGTTACTTTGGGCTATAGAGGCAGCTGAGTAGCAAGAGCCTATCCCAAAAAAACCAAAGGAGACTTTATATAAGACCTTGATCATCCCAGTCCTACTTTATGGCGCAAAAGCATAAAATATATCGAAAACGGATGAAAAAATCCTCAGTCGTTTCGAAAGAAAAATCCTTCGTACAATATTCGGCCCAGTTTGCGTTGAAGGGTTTTGGAGGAGAAGATTCAATGAAGAACTATGAGAGCTATCGACCATCAGTTGTAGAGCGAATGGACACAAGTGTTCCGGTCCGCAGAGTCTTCTACCCTTTTTTTTTATAATTTTTCGTGCGCTCAAGGGATTTGAATACCCTTAAACTGCTTACTCACAGCGCGGGCGAAGGAATATCAGGGAGGAAAGAAAGAGAAGTACAGAAGAACGTTCTATAATCGAATTGTGTGGCTTAGGACGAATGAAGATATTTTAGAGTACGTCTAAAAGTGGGCTTGAAGATGAAGCAGAGAGTACTGTCGTCAGCAAAGGAATATATTGGACTAAAAGTAGCAGGCAAGAGATAATTGATAAAAATTTAAGACAAATATCGGAGACGGAAGCACACAAGCACTTATTTTTTGAATATCAGACTGTAAACCGTCCAAGACAGCCTGAATGGAATCTTTCGAAAGGTAATTTATAATCCATTTAAGAAGAGAGTCGTCGATCCCAAATGCACGCATTTTTGACAAAGGAATCTGATTCCACTTTTCAGTGAAACATGTCATCCAATCAACAATGGACCTGTTGCTATGAAAACCACACTGCCGGTGTTGGTTCCCAACACAACATAAAACATTTAAACATTTCAAATTTTACATCTAAGTAGACAAAACTAAAACACCACCGAACACCACGGATAAAAATACGAAATCGAATGTTAACAAATGTCAACATTCTCGTAACAGATGGTCTCCCTCTGGTACACGTATGTAAAACGAGGTCAGCAGTCATCTCACCGTCACCAAATTGATCATGGCTGACCTCAAGACAAGGAGAAAGGATGCATTTTTTGAGGCGATTACTTCCTACATACATGTTGAATAGGGGGGCTTAATAATTGTAAATGTATAACACTTATGAAACATAATCCATGTAAACATACACACACATAAAAGTAAAATCTTAACATATTAATGTATTGAAAGAAATTTAAGTTCAAGTTTATATGGTCATTGCCCTTCTTATATAAAATCATAATCCCATGCTAATTTTACAGTAGCACCTAAAAACGAAGTTTCATGGAAACTATATGAAAATTATATAGCCACTTGTCGGTTAGCATTCAAAAGAAAAATACAATAAAGAGCAAGTTATAACGTCTATATAAAACAATTTTATATTTTTTGAAGTCAGTTTAGTTTGAGCCAAGACAACATTGCTTGGGCAATTTATTTCTTGACTTGACTTAGAACATGGTCCTTCGAAGCCTTGAATAAATCAGGCCAATAAAACGAAGTTTTCTTTTCTGGAGAACTATCCAGAGATCGTGATAACTATCCAAAAATCATCAACGGTCAACAGACCAAAATTTGGAAACCTATCCAAAAATCGTCCGTTCTTTCAACGGACATCTGCGAACGGAGATCAATGGTCAACAATGGACACTGCCACAGACGTCTCCAACTAACGGGTGTAACGGACTTCAACGGTTTGCATCAACGGACATCTACGGTCAACAACGGACAAAACTGCAAATTAAACATACACACCTGCCATAAGGACAACGTATTACAGAACAGGAAAAGGCAAGACACTAAACCGAGTGCAAAACTAAGGTAGGAAATCCAATTTTTTTCTTCCTTTTTTCCTTAAAATTAAAATAAATAAATCAAAATAAAAATTATAAAAAAAAACTGAAATTAAATTAAATAATATAAGAAGTGCTAGTGTGAAATTTATTACATTTTAATCATGTCGAAATTGGCTAAGACTATCGAAAGACAAGAACGGTTTCTTGAAGAAATTGCGTCTGATTTCGAAGAATACCAGAAGCAAATCGAAGCTTGTAAATCAAGGGGTTACGTTAACGCGTGTTTTTCGGACGTGGATGAGTTATTCAAAGCTGTTAAAAAGGCTTACATTCGACAATTGTGAATAGTGCGGCAGATCCACTAAAAGACAAATATATTTCGGACGAAATTTATGCCAAGATTAAGTGAGTTTTTTTTCAATTTAGTGGTATGATAAGTGATGACATTGAACAGTTTTCGCACCAGAACACCACTAATTGTGATATCTCGTGACTAAACGTCACAAAATCGGCTGTGTCCGATATTCGTCTTCCGCGGATTAACATAAAATCATTTTCCGGTAAATTTGAAGAGTGGAGTGAATCCCACAATGTTTTCGAAAGTTTGATAGACCAAAACATTGATCTATCTGAAATTCAGAAATTACAATTTCTAAAAACCTCATTGCGTGGAGAGGCTGCACGTCTCATACAACATCTTCCCATCGATAGCAAAAACTATGCGTCAGCTTGGGAAATACTCACTGATAGGTTCCAAAATAAAAGGAAGTTAGTAAACACGCAATTAAGAATTCTTTTAGAACAACAAAAAATCACCCATGAATCCGCCGAATCGTTGAAATCTTTACACGACACTAGCATTGAGTGTATCCATGCCTTGGCTTATCAGGGATTAAATGCAGAGGCATGGGATTCCATTCTTATATACATTACATATCAGAAACTTCCGTTCACAACACAAAAAGATTGGGAGATAAAATTAGGTACGACAAAGAGCTTACCCGATTGGAAAACGTTCCTAGCCTTCATAGAAGTGCGTTTTAGCTCCCTTGAAAACATGAGGGAATCCAACATGCATACAAAACCATCACAACCATCTTCATCGTTTCGCAAGACTTCCGCTCCTCATACGTATCATGTCAAGGCTGAGGCTGAAAACAAACAATTTAGCTGTAGGCTCTGTAAAGGTGCACACAGTTTACGCCACTGCAAGCAATTTTTAAGGATGGACGTCAAAGCCCGCATAGAGACAACCAAATGAAATTCAGTTTGCGCTAACTGCCTTGGGCTCGACCACCATACATCCAATTGTGTTAGCACTAACCGCTGTTTTAAATGCAATTTAAAACATCATACGCTGCTACACTATGATTCGCAAAAAACTCAACAAAATGCACATCAAGTACAGAGTCACCATTGTCAGCATTCTGCTCCTCACGGTATAATAGACGCAACAAATAATGGCACTGCCACGAAACAAAATCAAACCGTTGGAAATCAACTCAATTATAATGCGAGTACCTATGTTCCCAGTACATCTCAAACCGCAATATGCAGTCATCCACATTGCAACATTAACACTCTCCTTATTCAAAAGACAAATGAACTAAATGATACAGATACTTTGCAGTATGGACACAGAGATTAGAACCAAAAATATTGTGCGCTAGCTTGTCAAGTCCATACCAAGGCATTATTAGCGACCGCATTGGTCAAAGTTTTTGCAGCCAATGGTAGTAAGCACATTCTAAGGGCATTAATCGACCCTGGTTCAGAAGCAACCTTTCTCACCGAAAACGTCACACAACTTCTTCAATTAAAAAAGAACAAGACTTCAGCACAAGTCACTGGTCTAGGTCGGACTTCTACTGGCATATCGAAGTACGTAACAGAACTTATAGTCTTTTCATTGACGTCGTTAACATTCTCACTCGAGGTTAAGGCATTTGTCTTTAACCAACTGACATCAATGCTGCCAGTGCATCAGTTCCAAACAAAAGACTGGAGCCATCTTGCCAACCTACCCCTTGCAGATCCTTCGTATAGCATCCCGGGCAAGATTGACATTCTTCTAGGCGCTGATGTGTATGCATCCATTATTCTACAGGGTCTGGTAAAAGGCGAAAAAGGAACCCCTGTTGCACAATGTACCGAGTTAGGGTGGATTTTGACTGGCAACATATACAATGCTGCTCAGTCTACAAAAAATAACAATCCAAAATCACTTCAATTTACTGAATACTCAGTTAAAAAGATTTTGGGAATTAGAAGAGGATTTAAATTTTTTTTTTTTTTGGTGGGGGCGAAAGCCCCCATTTATTCGGCTTAATACAAGCTATAACTTAAAATTAAACTTAAACTAAAACTTAAAACTAAGGTTGGTTATTGTGGTGAAGGAGAACCGATTTGAGGTAGGAAGTGGCGCGGTGGAAGTCAAAGACGCTAGGGTTTGAATTAATTTTTCGCAGCATGCGGGAGATTGGTTCGTTCGCACCGTAGGTGGTGTGGTGGGTTGGGTGATAGAAGAGACGAGGGGTACGTAGATTACGAGGGTTAGTGTTGAGGAAAATAGAATTGTGAAGGGACGTGCATTCAACCTGACCTGAAAGAAGTCGATGAATGAAGAGAAAGTCGGCTGCATCTCTGCGTTCCTCAAGGGTGTTTAGGTTAATAAGGTTGAGACAGTTTTGATAGGGGGGCAGAGTAAAAGAATCATTCCAGGGCAAACCTCGAAGAGCGAATCAAAGAAAACGGCGCTGGATGCTTTCGATTCTCGAGATATGAACGCGATGATATGGGGACCATACTTGACTGGCGTACTCTAGGAGGGGACGAACAAAGGTAATATAGAGGGACCTGGTCACGTATGGGTTGGTGAATTCTTTGGACCATCGTTTTACAAAACCTAGTGCAGAGTTGGCTTTAAGGATTATCCCATCCATATGCAAACGGAAGTTGAGCTCCCTATCACACAAAATGCCGAGGTCGCGAAGAGATTCAACGGAGGAGATAGGTTGGTTGTGGAGAAGGTAGAGTCGGGGAGGAGATTTGTGTCGCTTATTTGAAAAGGTGATGGATTGGCATTTGGTGATATTAAGTTCCAAACAATTTTTGAGGCACCAGATAGAAAAACTATCAAGGTCTTATTGAAGAAAGAAGGAGTCATGGGGAGAGGAAATGGTTTTGAAAAATTTGGTATCGTCGGCGTAAAGGGAGACGGACGAGTATTTGATGATCCTATCGAGATCATTAATGGTTAATATGAAAAGAAGGGGACCGAGATGGCTACCTTGAGGAACTCCAGAGGTGGCCAAAAATGGAGCGGAGTGGGCTGACCTAAAACGAACACTGTAAAAACGGTTTTCGAGGAAAGAGGATATCCATTTTAACAGTATGGGTTCAAAGCCGAGGGCAGACAATTTGAAGAGTATTAATCGATGAGAGATTTTATCGAAGGCTTTGCTAAAATCGGTTGCAACTACATCGACTTCGTTGCCGTTCTCTAGGGCAGAGATGGCAAAGGATACGAATTCAACGAGATTTGTGGTGGTTGACCTACCCTTTAGGAAGCCATGTTGTCTAGGGGAAATAAGTGATTTGCATTGGAAACTTAGAGCTTCATACAAAATACTTTCGAGGAGTTTGGGTATATGGGAAGATTAACCCAGGAAGAAGAAAAATGTGAACAACATTTCCAAAGCACATATAGAAGAAGAGATGATGGTAGGTACGAAGTACAACTACCCTTTATAAACAATATTCGGCCAAACCTCGGCAACTCCCTAAGGCCTGCATTGGCCAGATTTTTTCAATTAGAAAAAGGTTCATAGATAATACAAAACTACAGAAGGCATACACCGACTGTATCCAGGAATACCTCACGCCTGGTCACATGGAAGAAGTAACAAGAGGTACGCGAATCTCGAAAACACAACATTACTTCCTTCCACACCATGCGGTTAGTAAGGAATCGAGTAGCACCACAAAATTGCGCGTAGTATTCGATGCTTCATGTAAGTCATCAAATGGCGAATCATTAAACGACAATTTAATGATTGGACCACGCTTACAGGCAGATATTATCGAGCTCATTGCACGGTGGAGAAAGTATAAGGTGGCATTCGTTGCGGACATCAGCATGATGTACCGTCAAATATGGATGGCATCCGCTGATACCCCTTATCAGCTGATTTTGTGGAGAACAAATCCTACAGAGCCCTTAAAAACCTTCGCCTTAAGGACTGTAACCTTTGGCACTGCATCAGCACCATACCTTGCCGTACGAACTCTACAACAGCTAGCGGCTGACGTAAATAAATTATATCCTCACGTTACCAAGGCACTCACTGAAGGATTCTATGTGGATGACCTGATTCATGGTGCAAATACCGAATCCGAAGCAATTAAACTTCAAGGAAATATTCTGGCCACCTTGAAGTCGGCTGGATTTCCGCTCAGAAAGTGGGCAAGCAACTCACCTAAAGTACTAGAACAAATACCTGAAAAAGAAAGGGAAATCAATCTTCCACTAAATCTCGACTCGACCGACACCATAAAGACCCTGGGAATCAGATGGCACCCAGCATAAGACGTGTTTAAATTTAAAATCAACTTACCGATAGTGAAGGAATACACTAAAAGATCTGTTTTAGCAGATATTGCCCGTCTTTTTGACCCCCTGGGGTGGATCTCGCCTTGCATTATCTAGGCGAAGCTTATTTTGCAGCAGCTGTGGCTTCAAGAGCTAAGTTGGGATACCCCAATCTCTAAGGAGACTGAAGATGTTTGGGTAAATCTACGCAATGGATTTAGCGTACTTGAGGAAATGCAGATACCGCGTTGGATACAATATGAAGATGCGGCCAATGTTCAATTACATGGCTTCAGCGACGCCTCGGAGAAGGCAGCCGTTGTATACGCGCGAGTAACAGAATACAGAAGAGAACACATTAGCATCCTAGCGTCTAAAACAAGAGTTGCCCCAGTAAAATGCATTTCACTACCACGGTTAGAACTATGCGGAGCGCTTTTGTTAGCAAAATTATTGCGTCTCATATTGCGAGCAATGCAATTCACCAATCCTGAAGTCTTTGCATGGTGCGACTCGATGATCACGTTAGCTTGGATCAAAGGGAACCCGTTAACAAGAATAACCTTTGTAGCCAACCGAGTAGCTGAGATCCAAACCCTCACTCGTCCGATAATGTGGAGACATGTAGCATCAAAGGAAAATCCAGCAGACATCGCATCACGAGGACTTCAACCCGAGGAGCTAATTAACAATCAAATGTGGTGGTCCGGTCCCAAATTTTTACAAAATTTTTCCCTTACTGAATTGCCAGAAGTAAACCCAATTGATACCAATCTGGAAATCAAAGGTATAAACCAGAAACATGAACTTCGATCATGCTTCTATCATTCACAGCTAACACCCATAAAACTTCACTTTACACAGATAGTAGCTCATTATACCATAATAAATGTATCATTTTTTGAAAAAATTTCAACATTATATCGACTCGTTCGCAACATAGCAATATGGAGAAGATATCTTGTCAACATTAAAAACATAACAAACAAAAAACCACTCACAACATACCCTCTTACCTACAATGAACTGACGTCAGCACACGATCAACTTATAAAACTTGTCCAACAAGAGCTTTTCGCCGAAGACATCAAGTCATTGAAAACAATGAACACTCTTTCAAAGAAAAGTATAATCCTTAACCTAAATCCATTTCTCGACGCTGAAGGATTGCTACGAGTAGGAGGTCGATTGACAAACTCATTACTTCCGTTCAATCAACGGCATCCCTTGATATTAAAGGATTCGCACCATTTCGCGAACTTGTAGTAGGTGACATCCATCAACGCACACTTCATGGCACCCTACAAATGATGATGGCAGAAATTAGGAAGGTCTATTGGATAACAAACATAAAGAGACTGGTGAAATCCACAATACACAAATGTGTGAGATGCCATCGACACAAAGCGAAGATGCAACAACAACTTATGGGGAGCCTTCCCGCTGAAAGGGTCCGTTGTTGCAGACCATTTACCAACACGGGTATAGATTATGCCGGACCCATTGAAATAAAGCTGTGGAAAGGGCGATGCAGAAAAGTTGAAAAGGGATACATAGCAGTTTTCATTTGCCTATCGACTAAGGCTATGCACATAGAGCTTGTAAGCCAGCTTACTGCCACTGCCTTCATAGCTGCCTTTAGAAGATTCGTCGCGAGAAGAGGTACATGTGAAAACATATTCAGCCATTGCGGCACAAATTTTAAAGGGGCATACAACGAGATTAAGAGAGACAGAAAATTTCTCTCGTCCGAATGGTGCATTGAAGTTGCCAATGAATTAGCTTCTCTAAAGACAACATGGCACTTCAACCCTCCTTCGTCACCACATTCCGGGGGGCTCTGGGAGGCAGGAGTAAAATCCATCAAGCACCACCTTAAAAGGACTATAGGCAACTCCAAATTAACATTTGAAGAGTATTCGACGTTACTTAGTCAAATTGAAGCATGCCTTAATTCTAGGCCACTGAGATCCGGACGATTTGACGGTCTTAACACCAGGTCACTTTCTCACCGGGGGGCCAATACACACTGTCCCAGAAAGAAACTTAATTGATCACAACATCAGCAGTCTGGATAAATGGAGATATATTCAACGCCTTCTGCAAGAATTCTGGAAGCAATGGAGCGTATCATATCTCCAACTTCTCCAACAACGACCAAAATGGCTCCAAAGGCAGCCAAACCTCAACGTAGGAGACATCGTGATCGTGAAGGAGGATAATCTACCGCCCTCGTCATGGGCACTCGCGCGAGTAATAAAATTACATCCCGGTTCGGACGGTCTAGCGCGCGTCGCGACGATAAAAACACAAATATCGACACTCAAACGACCGATCGTAAAATTATCCCCCTTGCCGGTGTCGGAACCCATGAACTCTTAAAAATAAGCCATAAAATAAAGAGACAAAATCTTAAAATTCAACTATAAACTCACCCTAGGGCAAATAAAACCTCATCCCTCACCATAAAGCAGGATTCCCAAAGCGGATAACTAAAAATTTTAATTTGAATTCGGTTTAATTTGTATTTTTATATATACAACATACATATGCTCACTAATATTTTTCTTCCAATTTCATTTACATCCCGATGAGTCATTCAACTTTGTTACTTGGACTCCGACGAATGGCACCCGAATTTCGCCTGCAAGAAGGATGTCGTATCCAGGAAATCTCCACACTGAGGGCGGGGAGCATGTTGGTTCCCAACGCAATATAAAACATTTAAACATTTCAAATTTTACATCTAAGTAGACAAAACTAAAACACCACCGAACGCCACGGATAAAAATACGAAATCGAATGTTAACAAATGTCAACATTCTCGTAACAGATGGTCTCCCTCTGGTACACGTATGTAAAACGAGGTCAGCAGTCATCTCACCGTCACCAAATTGATCATGGCTGACCTCAAGACAAGGAGAAAGGATGCATTTTTTGAGGCGATTACTTCCTACATACATGTTGAATAGGGGGGCTTAATAATTGTAAATGTATAACACTTATGAAACATAATCCATGTAAACATACACACACATAAAAGTAAAATCTTAACATATTAATGTATTGAAAGAAATTTAAGTTCAAGTTTATATGGTCATTGCCCTTCTTATATAAAATCATAATCCCATGTTAATTTTACAGTAGCACCTAAAAGCGAAGTTTCATGGAAACTAGACGAAAATTATATAGCCACTTCTCGGTTAGCATTCAAAAGAAAAATACAATAAAGAGCAAGTTATAACGTCTATATAAAACAATTTTATATTTTTTGAAGTCAGTTTAGTTTGAGCCAAGACAACATTGCTTGGGCAAATTATTTCTAAGTCCAACTTGACTTAGAACAGCCGGTCATTGAGAAGTTTTCATGTTTTGAGATATATCCAGAGCTGACGGTTTGTCAGCATTTCCATGACATTTCCTTTCCATGCAACGGGTCTGCAGGAGGAGAGAAAAGAAGGTTCGACATTTGTCGGGACGGGCTATTCCACTAAGAATTTAGTCTCCCCATTAAATGTTGGATGGCACCCATGAAGCGAAATAACCACTGAGCCCAAAAACATCTTTCTTTCTCTCTCTATCCCATTTTCCAAAAAAAACTTAACATATGCTGATACATTATAAGTGTATTCATACCCCAAATGTCTACTAAATAGCGGTGGTGCATACGCGTCGGTCGTAACAATTGTAATACGTATATCGATTGGTCCCGCGATAAGTAATACTTGCTTCACAAAATAATTTTATTATTCCCCCCCATATCCGTTGTATGGGTTTCTGCACTTCTCAACCGGAAATCGTGATAAATGTTTCTTGTGGAAAATCAATGGAACGAACGTGCTCAGTGCCCCGTGTCGCATGCTATTTCCAACGTAGTGCCTTCGATCTCTACCTTCAACCGGTACACGCCATTCGATTCGTCATCGAATAAACTATATACAAAAAAATCAAATGAATTTCAATTGTGTATTGAATTAAAATGTTTCTTATTATTTCGATTGGAGCGGCAAAGACTGCTTAAATGTCCTTTTCTTGAGCAAGCATGATATGTGACGTCTTTTTACGGGCACGAGCTAGCTTTCCATCCACACCAAGAACACGTGGTTTTCTTGCCATCCGGTTGTATCCCGTTTGCATTGTTGTTGTTGTTCTTCACTTGATTTGCACGTTGTGAACTAACGAAATTAACATCGGAATCCATGCTTTCGTTTCATAATGCAAATTTTGTCTCAAAAATTGGCGCATTTTTCAATGTGAAGTAGAAATTCAGAGTTTGTACACCGAATCAAGTTGTTGTAGGTGTTATGCGCTTACGAGGCTAGTCCCAAAAGTACCCGACCTGACGTATAGGTGGCATTTGTTGTTTAAAAAGAATGATAATTGTAGAAAGCACCAAACTTATAAAGCTTAAATTTGACGACGCTATGATGTATAGTATTTGTTCGGCAGCCATCAATAATGAACGTTCTCAATTAATTTTTAAATGTGGAAAAAATTGCTCATCGTAATGTGATACAATAATTTCATTTGAAAGGCCTCAATCTAACGCACATAAAAACGGAACTGTATTCTACTCTGGGGGAGTTTGCAATAATAAAATATTGGGTGCCAGAGTTGAATCGAGACGAGGTACAATTTGCCAAGACAGTGGTCCGCCAAATGTTGAAAAAAATCCACAAAATGGTATTGGATGACCGTCGATTGCAAGTGCGTGAACCAGCGGATATGTAGGCATTTCAAAAAGTGCATGTTGACTGAAAAATTGGACATGAGAAAGGTGTGCGCAAGATGGGTGCCGTGTTTACTTACAATTGAAAAAAACACCGCCGCGAAGGTTCACAGCAATAAAGCCGAGTTTCTGCGTCGATTCTTAACCGTGGATGAAACGTGGGTCCATCACTTCACACCCGTGACGAAGGGCCATTCAAAATAATCGACTCAAAGGGGAAAATCGGCTCCAAAAAAGCGAAGGCAAAGTCATGGTGTCAGTTTTTGGGATGCGCGTGAGATAATTTTCATTGATTATCTTCAAAACGAAAAAACAATCAACGGCGTGTATTATGTGAACTTATTGCAGGGGTTGAAAGATGAAATCAAGAAAAAACAGCCGCATTTGGCGAAGAAAAAAGTTTTGTTTCATCAAGACAATGCACCAGTTCACTGATCTCATCCGTTATCGCGGTGGCCAAAATCAATGAGTTAAAGTTCGAATTGCTTCCTCACGCACCCTATTCGGCAGATTTAGCCCCTCGGATTATTTTCTATTTCCCATTTGGTTAAATGGGTCGGTAGTAAAAGATTTGCCAACAGTAAAGAGCTGGAGTCTGCCGTTGGTGGTTATTTTAGGAGCTCGATGATTCTCACTATTGAACATCGCTGGGAAAAGTGTATTGAACTAAAAGGAGACTACGTAGAGAAATGAAGATATTTTTTTCCAAATTTTTTTGTGTTTTCTTTGTTAGATCGGGAACTTCTGGGACTACCATCGTACGAGTACAACAATAGGAAGCAGCAAACCAAGAAAATTCATACCCACAACCCGCTATCCATCGGTTATTACATACACTCAGTCTCTGCCCGCGCTGTATGACAATGTATTGTAATACAGCAACGGCAGGGACTGAGCGCAATCTAACCCCGAGGGAGAATGCAGTTGAGGAAGACCTTACCTTAGGTGGCGTGCACAAGTAGACATAGAACTCAACCGACTTGGAGTGCCCAACTGGATGCAGTTAGCCAAAGACCGGACTAAATAGAGAGGCTTGTTACATTAGTTGAAGAAAGTGCAAAACCAATTGCTTTTAAGGAGTATTCCGTACCTTTTGGGTTACAACAAAAATTTAATTTGGGTAATCTCGAGGCTAATAAATGTTGGTATTTTGGAAAAAGTCAGGCACAGTGTATGGGCAAGTCCAGTTGTATGTGTGGTAAAGAAAAATTGAGTGTGGCTTTGGAGAACTGCAAAGTATCTATTTTCAAATACATAAAAAGAGGGAATAATCTCTTAGCTCTTCCGGACGAGATCTTTTCAAATTTGTCAGGGTACACACACTTTACTCTTTTATAACCATGTGCTTTTCAGCAATTGGAACTGATAGAAAATTGTAAAAAGTATTTTACGATTAGCACTTCGAGGGGTCATTTAAGATTTACGAGATTCGTTTTAGGAGTTAAAGCATCTAGTGCCATTTATCGAAGCGTTACTGATTCAATTTTGAGTAATTTAGATTTTACTGTTGGATATACTGATAAATGGAAAGGAAAAAACCAAAACTATTTTAAAGAGGATGGAAAGGTATAATGTTAATGTTAACCTAGAAACATATACATTTTTTTAGGAAAAGATTGAGTATTTGTTGTACATATGTAATAAGTACTGATGGACGTCATTGCAGTGAGAGGAAAATTGAGCCCATAATAAATGCACCTGCACTGAAAGACATATCACAGCTTAGATCTTATTTAGGAGTTATTATTACATTTGGACCGAAGAGTTTAGCAAAGTTGACGAACACATGAAGAGGTTACTTTCGAATAGAAGTGTACTTGTACACTTTGACCCAACTAAAGAAATTAGAATTTCATGTAATTCTAGTCGCTGTGGTGTTAGCTCTATTTTTTCGATTGTTGAGGACAACGTTGAAAGCTTGTATGTATGCTGGTAGTTCCCTTAGACCAGCTGAAAAACATTGTTCTCAGCTACAGTGTAATAATTTCTATTCGCAAGTTTCAGAAATTCATTTCATGGTCACCAACCGTTAAAAAAATTGTTGGGCAAACAAAATGGGTAATAGAACTTTCCATGTATGATTACAGCATGTTATATCGAAGAGGCAGAAGTAATTGTAATGCAGACGGGTTTTCGAGACTCCTTCTGCTTCACAAGACAGACGATGAGATAAGCTTTGTGGGCTCGTTTAATTATTCAGAACAGCTAAAATCAGACTTAAAGTAAATTAAAGCTGAGAAAAAGTACGGCTAAGGACATCAGGGCTACCTAGGGTGGGTTGGTGGATTCAACTCATCCAGTGGCATGCAAATGCACATATAGGGTAAGGTTCTGAATGCGTCTAATTTGGAGAGATGCCGGATACTATCCCTGTCACTAGACAGATCAAGCTGATATACAGCCTCCACGTGGCGCCCCTGGATAGCTATCTCAGCAGCCCCTGCATAGTGAACTAATGTATGCAGCCTTATTCTAGGCAAGAGGACAACCTCTTCTACCCCGATCGGATTCGGCGGTTGTGCGTGGGGTTAACGGCCCAACCACGTAAAAAACTCATCGTTACGAGAGAACAAACTGCCACGGATGAAAACGTACCCGGTTTGAAACAACGACACGGCGCGAAAAAGGACAACGATTTAAGAGCTCCTAGAATGTTAGAACATTGTACGCTCCAGAAGCTACGCAAAAACTGGAAAATATCATTTCACAGCATTACCTGGACATTACTGCGATACAGAAAGTGCGCTGGACAGGATCAGGAATGATAAAAAGTAAGGAGGGCAGGATATATAATTGCCGCCACACAAGGTTGCATATATTACGATACGAATTCGCCGTGGAAAAGCGGCTGATATCGAAGGTTATCGATTTGAAACCAATTAGCGATCGCCTGGCTGTGATCCGCGTCCAAGGGAAATTCTACAATATCAATCTCATATTTGCACACACCCCTACCGATGAAGCTGAGGACCCTATCAAAGAGCGTTTCAACAAGTGATCGCTCCGGGCGGAGCCTACTGAGCCTGTCCGGAGTACGATGTTAAAATCGTGCTCGGGTATTCCAATGCCAAAATTGGTAAGAAGTGCATCTTTGGAGGAGTGGTCGGAAGACACAGCCTCCACGAAACGATAACAGGTAACGGCTTCCGACTCACTGACTTTACAACAACTAGTAATACGGTGATAAGAAGCACAAAATTCCCTCATAAGAGAATCCACACAGCAACCTGGCTAAATTCGGATGGTAGAACCACTTACCAAATTGACCACGTGATGATTGACACAATACACTCGTCAAGCATCCTAAGTGTGTAAACCTTTAAAGGGGCAAAGGTCGACTTTGACAACTATTTAGTTGTAGACCGATTCAGAGCTCGACTATCCAATGAAAAATAGCTGCACCGAAAAACAAAAAGGAGGTACAACATTGAATCTCTGAGCACACTACGGATAGGCAGTGACTTCAGAGAGCAACTGGACGAAAGACTCTGCAATATGCCATTTCCAGCCACAAACGCCAACAACACGTGGTTACAATGCTAGAATACTATTCAGGAAACAGCCGAAGCAACTCTAGGGTATCAGCCACCCCCGACAAGAAATCTATTGTATGATGACGAGTGCATGCAGAAGAAGAAGGCACCAAATGAAGCTAATAAGAAGACGTAGCAAAGAACAACCAGGGCAACATGGGATGAGTATAGAGCCAGAAGTAGGGAGGAGAAAAATTTACTGCGAAAAAAGAAAAGAGCGTCTTTATCAATGATCTCTTGCCTGCTACTTCTTATCCAATGTATGACGACAGTACTCCCTGCTTTTCGTATTCGTTCCCGAACTTTCGTCCCTGCTCTTCGGCTGTAGAATCGGAACAACAGCGTATGCTAAGCTCATTATATTCCGATATTAACAGGAAAACTAATTAGGGAATCACTAACAGAGTAAAATTTAATGCTTTCAAAACACAATGCTATTTGCCGCCGTTAAAGCGAAATTTAAACAACCAGCCATTATGCATGAATGGCACTTGCATCTTCGAAACTAAAAAACTCTCCATTATCGGTATGTGTGTCTATGACAACCTACGTTGGAACGATCACATATTCCATGTTCTTAAAAATGCTGCGAAATCTCTTGGTTTCCTCTATCATACGCTCATACCGATTTATTCATTTAACTACTAAGGACTGAAACGAATAAAATTTGGAAACTTCAAAGTAAAAAAAAAAATAGTTTCACAATTCATGTAAGTTTTTTTTATTTGCTTTAAAACTCTGTTTTTATTAAATTCATTCACAATTACAACAAATAAAAAAAATTGTTGGGTTCCCATTCTTTCCTCAACTTTTTTCGAATGTCCTTCATAAGGTTGGTGACAGTTACATCCGTGATCTTTTTGGACGCTCTTTTCCATTTAGCACTAAAATCTTTTACGTCCTTTGCACACTGCTCACTTTTCCTCAATTTAGCTTTGACCAAAGTCCAATACCTTTCAATGGGACGGCACTGTAAAACATTGGGTGGATTCATGTCTTTTGGGACAAAGTCGACATTTTTAGCAACAAGAAAGCTCAACGTCATATGAGCATAGTGAGCTGAAGCTAAATCTGGCCAAAATAATGTTGAACCCTCGTGTTTGTTTAAGAAAGAAATCAACCGTTTTTTTAGGCACTCGTTAATGTACACTTCTCCGTTAATTGTTCCCGTTGTAATAAACGATGAGCTTCTGTGTCCACATTGGTAAATGGCCTGCCAAACGAGATATTTTGACCCGAATTTTTCCATCCCAATCGATGTTGTTGATTGCGGAAGAATCTCAGCTTCAAACGAGTTATAAAACTGCACACCTGGAAGAGTAGTTAAGTCGGCTTTGATATAAGTTTCGTCATCCAAAACCAAGCACGTTTTCTTCTTGCCGATCAACTCGTATAGCTTTCGGGCTCGTGTTTTTATGACTTTTTTTGCTTTTCAATAACTTTTGGTATTTTTTGTGTTTTTTCGTGTTTTTAGACCGTTACGTTTTTTAGATCTTTGTACCATTGTTTGGTTTGTATTACATTTCCGAGCAACACCTCTGGATGACATAGTCCGGTTTTTTACGATGGTACCCACTATTTTCCTGTCCAAATTTGTATCATGTGCTCCACTTTTCTGTTTTCGCTTAACTGTCAACGTCTCTAAATATCGTTTAATAACAGAATCCACTGTACTGCGTGCTATGTTTAAATTTTTTGCGATGAAATGGTTTGGACGCGAAGTAATTTCGAGCCATTTGTCGATGATCATTTTACGGCGTTCCTCTTGACTCATATTATATAAATATTTTAAACCGCACCGAACTAAAATCAATAACAAACTGAAACTAAAGAATATACAGGCTAATTTGGGTACAAAATGAGATTGCAATTTTTATGCATTGGAAGTATAGCCCGTATTAAAATTTACAGATTTTATTCGTTTCAGTCCTTATACGAACATTTACAAAATTGCAGGAACACTAACTCCTACCATGTATCATATCTGATACATGAACGTGGTGGTCCAGTGCATAATCACACTTGATGTATAATATACGATACACTGGGCTGTGAGCGTGTGAACTTTTAACTAAAGTTGATTTTGCTTAACCCTTGTGTAGATAGCAGTTTTTATAAACACTTCAGATACACCATGGTCTGCGCAGACCACTAGTATTTATATGGGATATTGATGGCAATTATTCATTATTATGTGGCTGTGTGTATGCCTTAATGTATTGGGTCTACAAGTAAGTTTCCAGCGTTTGTCAGAGATGGCCCCACCAGTGGATCCCGGGCAAAAATGTCAGACCCAATGTGTTTTATTTGTAGGTTTTGTATCTGTCAACAACTTTGCAGCGTTATATTTGAGCAGTTCTATCGGTGTCGTACATTTTATCGACCAAAATCATGGCAAGTTTTCAGCCAAATAAACGTCATTTGCGGGAAGCGCTGCTTTTATTCTTTAATACGAGTATGAAGAAAAGTGCGGCTGAGACCTATCGTTTGCTTTCGGAAACTTATGGGGCGGAATATATTGGTGAATCGACGTGCCGCGAGTGGTTCAAACGGTTCAAAAGTGGTGATTTTGGAGTTGAAGACAAAGATCGCCCCAAAAAGCCGAAAAGTTTTGAAGACGAGGAATTGGACGCTTTACTGGATGAGGATCCGTGTCAGATTCAAGAAGAACTTGCTGCATCATTTGGCGTCACGCAACAAGCCGTTTCCCTGCGCCTAAAAGTACTGGGATTCATTCAAAAGGTTGGGAACTGGGTGCCGTACGAATTGAAGCCAAGAGACGTCGAACGGCGATTTTGCATGTCCGAAATGTTACTGCAGCGGTATAAAAATAAATCATTTTTGCATCGTATTGTCACTGGTGATGAGAAATGGTTTTATTATGATAATCCTAAACGCAGAATATCGTATACAAACCCGGCGAGTCCGCCCAATCGACGCCGAAACGAAATATTCATGAATAAGGTCATGCTCTGCATATGGTGGGATCAAAAGGGCGTCGTATACTACGAACTGCTTCAGAGTGGTGAAACTATCAAAGGACCATTATATCGAACCCAACTAATTCGTTTGAAGCGGGCATTAAAAGAAAAACGGCCAGAATATGAGACCAGGCATGAGTCCGTCATTTTTCATCACGACAACGCTCGGCCACATGTTGCGGTTTCGGTGAAAAACTATTTGGAAAATAGTGGATGGGAAATTCTGCCTCACCCGCCTTACAGTCCAGAATTGGCACCATCTGACTACCACTTGTTTCGTTCGATGCAGAACGCTCTTACGGGAATACGCTTCAGCTCAGTAGAGGAAATCAAAAATTGGCTGGATACGTTCTTGGGCTCAAAAGACGAGAAATTTTTTTGGTCCGGAATTCATAATTTGCCAGAAAGATGGGGGAAAGTTGTAGCTTCCGATGGACGATACTTTGAATAAAACATTGTAACTATGTTTTCATAATAAAACTTCAAATTTTGGAAAAAAACGCTGGAAACTTACTTGTAGACCCAATATAAAATTTTCAAACTATACTTTGTGGGTTTACTTGGAATGAATTGAGTGAATCTGGTTCTGCCACGATACGGAAATAACTGCTCGTCAACAGTTAGGCAACCATGTGGCCTGTACGGACTTTGAGGGTTTGCTTTCAGCATCAACCAAATATCACTTAAAGCAGCAGCTGTAGTCGTGTTTCACGAGTATTTCCATTGTCAAAGCGAATGAATCGTGAAATGTCCATAAATCTTCGAAGTGAAAGAGTCGCTCGAAAAATCGGTAGCGTTTTTGTTTTCCAAAACTCAGTAATATGTTGAAAGTTGTTGTTTGAAACTCCAGGCGCAATAAAAACACCAAGTTATGCATAAAATTCAGTTTCAGTAAACGCTGTCCAAGTTTTTCGTGCTTTTGTTGGATTTCTTGCGTTGTAGTTATTTACAACTTCTGTTGCTTTTTGGTTGGTCTCTTTCACAATAATAGTAGCTATTTTTTGCGCGATTATCTTTTTGAAGACCTGATTCGGCACAGACGAACGAACAATTGGACCACCAGTAGCACGAACGATGTTATGCGCACGAATACGTTGATCGGCTCAATTTTATTCCATCGCGTACCATCTTTTCCGATGAAATGATGAAGCTGAGTTTCTAGTTCTCGTAAACGAGAAAATTCAGCATCACCACCAGCCACACCTTCAGTACTTGGGCCTGCAGCAATTGCTCAACCTACAACTGATGGAGGTACAGTCAATTCTTCTTCGATATTTTCACAATATTCTAAAATAACAACTGGTTCATTACATCTCCTTTGTTGAATTTCCAACTGCAACCGCTCTCCATTGCCATCGTCTTCATCATCATCTTCATCGTATGCTTCTACAATCAATTCTTCTTCTGCGTCTGATGCTTCACGTCTGGTATGTAGTCTGCACCGGCGTCATCATCGTCTTCATCTTCGTATGGATCGACAATGTCTTGTTCTTCTGCTCTTTCCCGAGCTAAATTATTAGCAATAGCTTCTGCTAGTCGCTGATAGAATCCCGGAGACTGAGCTCTACCTTGTCTTCTGGTGTTAAACACCATGTCGATTTCATTATAGAAACGCCCTTCTCCATCCATATTTCACTCAATAAACTACCAAAAAAATAAAACAGAAACACACCAAAAATATGACAAGCTCGACGCAAACTGGTTTACTATTGGATATTACAAGTAGGACAAGAACACACCAACACTAAAAAATATTCCATTGATGCTAATCTGGAACCTCAGGGCTGTAGTGTGATTCCTGTTATTTTAAAATCAGCTCAAAGTCAAAAATGGTCTGGCCAGACCATGGTGTCCACATAAGGGTTAACATACAATCAAAAACACATATGGGAACAAATTGAAGATGAAATAATAGTGCGGACTCAGTTTCGCACCCAACTGTATCTACACCTTTTAGATAGGATTCAATACCGTACGAAAAACTTATAGTTGATGCTAATATTTCACAATCAATTAACACCTTTGAACACCGACGTAAAACCTACAGCCTTGTTATATCCTTATTTTTACCATCAGTGCTCCAATGAAATTGCCAGTAGCATTTCGCGCCATCAGTTTGCACTCAAGCCCATTTTGGAACGTACTCTGAAACATAGTGATTCTTTCCTAATCTGTACAACTTACATATTATTTCCTGGTCATTATTACCTTCAAACATTTAAAACAAATGTACTCGTACATCAGTACGTCTCTTACTTTCCTCCCTAATTTTCTTTCGCTCTCGCTCTGTGCAATGATTTAAAAGCGTATTAAAATCCCTGACAAACAAAGAAAGTCAACTTTTATTGTACTTTTGAAGAAGTTGCACTAATTTTTGACATTTCAAAACAAATGAAAATGGCAGAAAAGTTCATTGTAATTGTTCAAAATAATAATATTTTATGGGACCTTACTAATCTTAGTTATACAAATTTAAAAAAAAAGGAGCGTTGAAACAAATTTTGGAAACAGTTGGAATACCGCCTAGATACAGAATTAACACTTCTTAAATGCATTTTCTTATAAGAATAACCGTAGCTGATGTTTGCAAAAAGCAAAAATGGAAGAGTCTGAGTGATTGCTATTCTAGGGATCTTAATAAGAAACCAACCAGTCTACGAACGAACCAGAATTTACTTGGAAATATCGAAAACAAATGCAATTCATCAAAGAACACGTGAAACCCAGAATGTAAGCCTATCTTGAGACTAGAAAAATCGTATTTAGATATTTATTTCTCTTTATAGCACATCATCATGTGATATTTTTTGTTGAAGTTGGTGTCAGCGAATCAGTACCAGAGATTCACAGAAGTTCTCAGTCATAGAAGAGGCAAAAAACTACAATGGAGTCTACAATTATATCCACTATTGAAACTGTCCAAAAGTTTCTTAGTAAACCTCGGCAGACTTGATGAAGATGAACTTTGTTATCAGTCTGTAGTGAGAAAATTTAAATCATTCCTATAGATGTTAAAAATAATGCAAAGGTTGGAGAGCTGAAATACGAGGGCGGGTCAATAATTCCGTGCATTTTTGAATTTCTGACCTCTTTACTGAAACAGCAACACTGCTCCTGTCAACAGGCATTTGTCAGTTGACTCCTGTCAAAATTTAAACTTGCTGCGTCAGTTAGTTTGTGTTTGACAGCTATTTTTATCAGACTACTCACTAATTTAAAGAGAAAATGGAAAAAAGTGAATTTCGTGTGCTTATTAAGCATTATTTCTTGCGAAAAAAAACCATTACCGAGACCAAGGCTAAGCTTGATAAATACTATGGGGACTCTGCACCATCGATTTCAATGGTAAAAAAGTGGTTTACTGAATTTCGTTGTGGCCGTACAAGCACTGAAGATGCCGAACGTCCTGGACGCCCAGTTGAGGTCTCTACACCCGAAACAATCGAAAAAATTCACGATATGGTGTTGGCCGACCGAAGATTGAAAGTGCGAGAGATTGTGGAAGCCGTAGGGATCTCGCATGGCTCAGTGGTTTCAATTTTGAATGATCACTTGGGCATGAGAAAGCTTTCCGCAAGATGGGTGCCGCGTTTGCTCACAGTCGACCACAAACGCAATCGTGTAACAACTTCACAGGAAGGTTTGGCGTTGTTTAATCGCAATATGGAGGAGTTTTTGCGCCGTTTTGTAACCGTGGACGAAACATGGATCCATCACAACACACCAGAGAACAAACAACAGTCAAAACAGTGAGTTTCTAAGGGTGAATCGGCGCCAAAGAAGGCCAAGGTGGGTTTGTCAGCCAATAAAGTTATGGCGACTGTTTTTTGGGATGCACGCGGGATAATCCACATTGACTACCTTCAAAAGGGAAGAACAATCAATGGGGAATATTATGCCAACTTATTGGACCGATTCAATGACGATTTGAAAAAAAAACGACCTCATTTGGCCAAGAAAAAAGTTCTTTTCCACCAAGACAATGCAACGGTGCACACATGTGCAGTTGCCATGGCAAAAATCCATGAATTGGGCTATGAATTGCTCCCTCATCCACCCTATTCTCCAGATTTGGCTCCGAGCGACTACTTCTTGTTCCCAAACCTGAAGAAATGGCTTGGTGGAAAAAGATTTGACCCCAATGATGAAGTCATCTCGTCATTTTGAGGACCTCGACAAATCATTTTTTTTGGAAGGGATAAAAAAATTGGAGAAGCGTTGGACAAAGTGTATAGAGCTCAACTGAGACTACGTTGAAAAATAAAATGATTTTTTTATCAAAAAATCTGTTTTAATCCAAAAGTCACGGACTTATTGATCCACCCTCGTATCTAAATGCAATTGAAAGTCAGTTTCCCAATTATTTGCGTTAATAAAGATGTGAAACTGCTATGGGGCAATCAATGAGATTTCTGTGAGATTAAAATAGATCTGCGTTTACAAAATAGTTCGTCAACCTTTTTCGAATTTCGAAAGCCAGTTCTGCTTGACTGACAATAAATCAATGCTATCTTGCCGCCACTTTCCATCGAATCGTTGACCATTGTCGTCATCTGAGTCACAATATCGACTTGAAATTGTAGACTGTGTTAGTTATTTTGGTAAGATTATGGAGTATAGTACACGCAAGTTGCGGATGAAACTCAATGCATTTATTTAATATTCTACAATGTGCACCCAATATGGCAAAAGTATTTTCAATTATGCAGCGTGCTCGTGAATATCTGAAATTGAAAACTTTTGTAGACGTATCCAAAAGAATGCCGGGATAAGCCTCTTCAAATCATCCTGCAATAGAAATGTGCTGTCAGCGACGAAGTACTGTAAGATGGCACCACTACACAGGTTTTTCAGGGGGAGGCAATTTAACGTCGTTTAAGAAAATTCTTTTGTGAAGGGAAGAGTTTCGAAAAATTCCGCCATCCTTCTGGCTGCCATATGCTCCTACATCAACCTCCGTGAACGTGGAGTTGGCATCACACATCGTGAGTAGGACAATGCTGAAGTAACCCTTGTATGTATTTTATGTATTTTTAACCAGAAATCGGCAGACACGTGATGTGACCCATCAACGCAGTGAGGTACATCCCAACGATCTCCAAATTCGTCACTTATATTTTTCCTTCCTACGGTATTAAACTCTGGTATCTATACCGGTGATAGTACCTCCCAAAATACCTGATACACTTCCACTATAATTGTTCGCACCTTAGATATGCCCATCCGGAATGACCATGCTGAGTAATGTAGTGGGATCCTGGCGATAAGCAACTGTATGAAGTATCATTTATTTACATTAAAGTTACGCCCATTCTGCACTCAGAACTTATTGGCTTTCTGATAGAAGTCTTTTTTAATTTGTCTTTGACTTTACACAGTGGTAGGCCATACTGCAACTTGGTCAACCGCGTTCATTCGAAGAACTGCACCTCATCGTTGTTTTTAACAAATTTAAAAGTAATTTGGAAGAATACTCTGGTGCTTCTCTCTTAATAGAGAGAACTTACCCACCACCTTCGCCTTTTGTGCTTTAAGCGCTTCAACGACAGGTAGTACATCTGCAATTTTGAGAGGATTGACTGAAAGACCATTTCTATTTGCAATTCACCAATAGTCGCTCACGTCTAAGGCTGTCTGGGTTCTAGAACAGGCTGTCACTAGGTAAACCGTTGTGAGCGTTTGGCAGCGAATAGACCAATATGCACCGTAACTGTGGAGAAACTAGTCAGCAATGTAGGTAACCCCTATTTCCCTCCGAAGTCATATATTGTTCACACTCATCATCTGCAATCAGGGTCCTATTCGTCAGCATTGCCTTTATGCACAAAACTAGTGATTCGTCTATGATGTATTATTATCTGACTAAATTGCGCATGCTGTTGTCGCATTGTAGAAAGCACAGTAATTTAAAACGCCCAGCGCGAACTCCTTACCTAGAACGCACATCGGATTCTGAAGCGAAGTCTCGCAGGATTTGCCACGTTGGTAGGAACGTTATATATTCGACACGGGATGCATTTGTAATACAGTATTAAGGACATGAAGCCCGAACATTCCTCGCATGCTTATCTACATAAGGGAAGTCAGACTCATAAACCTGCTGCTCTTGGCCAGCTTTTGGCCGTCTTTTCCCGTTTTTGGTGTAAAGGGTATTCTTACTGTTCACCCGGGTTTTGGTATGAGTGACAGATTCTTTTCGAAGTTGCCAGCAACCGGTCTAAACTATGCTATAACTGGATACATGCCATCGATGCCAAGCAACGTGAAGCCATCAAAGGAAGCTGAACCTGATGGTTACATCCGCCACCACACTCGGTGAAACATGCCAGATATATATAAAGTGTTATGCGACTCAGCTCGCTTGCACCCTGAGCGGTATGTGATATTCGTGGGCAGGTTCTGATTAAGCTGCCGGAAATGTATTCTTAAGCAAAAGAGGGAGAGTTTCTGAATTCCACTCAATGTAGATGCCATCAGGTTTTCTCAGTGATTCCCGTCTGAATGATTTCCCCCTTTTGAGTACTCTTATTAGCCTACTGAATTCACCAAGTACTTCGATCTTTTCGCGGAAGACTTTCTCCAAAATATCCTCTAAATCATCGCTCATTTAGCAAAAATTTAGTAAGCAAGTATATCCTGCATTCAATATTCCACCCATGGAGTTTGAAATGATGACCTCAGAGGTTTCGAAAACCAAAAATAAGTGCTTCACATCTGGGTACGCCATAAGAAAAGTTGTTCAGCTGTACGTTCATTCCACCGCGTTGAAAACCAATGTTCTTCTTGCATGGCTTTCCATATTACAGTGACATCTTGGAGTACAGTGCTTCGCCCCTGTGCCAATACTAGTAAGAAATTTTTATTGGATCACTTTCGGTAGACGAAATTGCTTTAGTAAACAAAACTGTGTACTGAAGATATTTCGGTAATAGCTGAGGATGGTTTCGAAAGGGAGAAAATTGACAAAACTTTCTCCAATCATTGAAAAGAATTAAATCTTTTGACTCGGGGTAAGACAAAAATGTTGCCACTTACCCTATTCATCTCGACATCCAATAAAATTGTCTTCACAAAACATACTAACAACTCTCAATATTTACGATGCCCATACACATAAGAGCGGTATATGGTGGACAACAACTGTTGCAGTCATCAGATCGAAATAATTATTGGATTTTCCATCTGTCTTACGTTAACAGTTCCATTCACATGTGCCTCAGGCTCTTTAGGTTCAAAGCAACACAAGTACGGCAAAAAATATGAAATTAACTGGCGCTAGAGGTAAACCAGGCGAGTCTGGTAGAAAGATGCCATTGCAGCAAAACGTCGCAATACTTATTTGCTTTTTGTATGTTTGAGTGATTTCGAGTGACACCAGGTTTATGAATGCCATTGTAAAGCATAATCTGCAACCTAGGTCATCTGACTCAGATACGAAAGCTAGAATGCGGTGCCATTTACAAGGTACCAGTAATCAACTACGAAGCACGTCAATAAAAGTAGAACCAAATTCAACAACAAATTGAATTTATTTTTCATTTTAAAAATATGGTTTTCAATTCAAAAATGAAACTATAATATGTATCAAATCTGAAATGAAATAACCAGGGAAAAGTAACATAACAAGTTCAAGTTTGTCAATTGACTCTGGCAGTAAAATTCGTACAACGCATTCAACAACAATTCAGCGTTCCATTATAGCGATAAATATTTCATCGTACAACATAATTTCGAGTGTATTTGACGTCCATCCAACCATTTCAGTCATAAATCATAGCACAAACCTTGTCACACCTTTTCACTTAGTAGCTAACCGCCCGTTTACGACCTGGTAAATGACAATCCGCATACCCATAAATTTCCTATTCATCTTCGAGCATTCAACATATGCACCCTCGGATTCGTCAAAAATATATTTGCGCACTAAAAAAAATTTATTGCCACAACATTTCGATCGGCCTCTTTTGATTTGATGTCTTCTAGATCCCATATAAGGCCCGAAATTGACGTACGTATTTCTTTTTGCTCTGAAAACTCATCTTCATCAACTAGGATTCTTTTTGGCAAGACGTTCGCACGTACTATCAAAAATCCCTTCTAAGTCTCTTACCCCCATTACCCTTCTTAACCGTTCCCAACTTCTTAACCATCAACTGAACAACAGCAATTTTAATTTAATAACTCGATTTGGTATCCCCTAGGGTAAATAAAAAAAAAGCATGAGAAGAACTACCACGGACCTAATGCTGCATCGGCAGTACATGGGACACCCTCCGATCTTCCCCCACAATCCCTAAATGTAATAAATATCCAATACACCAGTCATAAATTTTGCACAAATTTTTTACCCTCCAAACAACTGTCAGATGCTTACATCGTTACCCGGCACAGAACAAAGAAGTAACCGGATAAAGGACGAACCGGAAGCAAGGATAGTGTGGGTTGAGGAAAAGCCAAAAAAAAAGTGAAAGAACCCTTGAGTTACAAAGAAGGCGGCAGGAAGAAGGGGAAATAAAAGACGACGGCACAAGTATTCAATGAAATATGTCAATAAAAAGAAATGCGCGTACCGATTCGTACGGAACGTTCGGTCTTATCATTCTGGCGTAACATTGAGGAATTCATATCTTTTCAAGGTCTAAACAAAAAGTGGTAGGAGAACACTTACCCGTCATCCATCGCCCATAGCCAACCGCCCAACTTTTTCAAACACTTGCATAAGGATGGGCTTACAGTTTTTTTTTGTCTTTGCACCTTTTTCAATCAACAATCATCTTTCGATTTTCTTCCGAGAATCTAAAAGGAGTACCGTCGAAGGTTTGTATGTATAACCCTGGACCAGAGTTACCACTGTAAATATTTATTTTTTTATTCACATCTGGCCAGATTATGTTCCAACCGATTTAATTTTTCAAAAATTAGATATTAAAGAGCTTTTATTGATACCAGTTCTTAGTTGATGGTCTTCTTGTTTCAATGGTTCGAAATGTGTCATCAACCCCTAGCTGTTATGAGGCATGAGATGACGCTAGCATACGCACTGCCTTGATGGCAGACTAGTGCTATGTATCTAGGACATTAGTGATTGATTTCGAGCCGCCATTTAATTTGACTGAGCTTGGACTTTTTTATTCAAATATCCTCGGATGTTTTGATATAAGGCTTACATGATTCTATTGCTCAGAGTGATATAAATATTCACTGCGTGACCATGACCGAAGTTACCAGGGATTAAATTGATTTAACAGAACAAAGATTCTGAGTCCTCATCTCGACGTAATTTTTTGTTAAGCTTAGCTTTTCTCGGGGCAATATGAGCAGTGGTGTTTATTGTGTATACAAAATGGGCCATAGATCGCTAATATTATCTTGTACCTTACTTGGTGCTACAGTCCTGTGTCCCCCATCCAGCTCCATTTACCTACATACGACGATATCGTTGAGCTTTCTTTGTACTTATGCCCGTTACCTTAGTCAATGTCATCCTCTACTGTGTTGTCTTTCGAGGTTTAACCGAAGATTTTAGCTGGCTTGCATTCGCTCGACAGCCCATAGAGTTCGTCTTTCTTACCGTCTGTGCAGATGGATTCGGTAATTTTTTTTCCGTACAACCGTGTCGGCTTCATCCAATCTTGACGAAATGCATGCTTTTGCGCATGTCAATACCTATCTCAAAAAGTTATAAACGGCTCTGCGGGAGTTGGCGTTTTTTAAAAGTAGTCATTGTTATGTGAGTACACCTTTAGATATGGCGGAACATCAACGACCGCCGAACATCTTCGTGTGTTGGAACAAGGGGAATTTGGGTCTCCTCACAATGTCAGCCTTTAAGATTCAGTTGGTGTAAAAACTTAAGGAAAATGAATTTAATTTATGCACTGTGAATTCCATCTTCTGGAGCAATGAGGCCCACTTCCACCTGAAAGGGCAAGCCAAACAGTCACTTCTGGCCTCCAGGAAAACGTAATCTCCGACATAAACACCAACGATCTTTGCATTGCTGAGAAGCTAATCTTTTGTCCGGCTTTTAGTCAAACGGAATCATCAAGCTTTTTTCTGAAAATTCCAGAGAACAAGCGGTAAATGTGGAAAGCGAAAATTATGGGCGCACTAAGTATCACAAAATAATTTTTACCTAATTTGCGCGAATCTCCATCTAAGTCACCACACACGTAGATTCAATACGATGCAGAGATTACGCATACCCCTAGAACCTACATGAATTTGTTGCATAAACTTTTCTCACGAAAATGGATCAAACGTCTCAGAAACGTTAGTGATCTCCAGACTTAGACTCCATGAAATTTTTGCTTTCATAAGTAAAGCCTACGCTAATATCCCGCAGTCTGTCAAGGAAAGTAAATATCCGTTGTGAAATTCGGGACACCGCAACATCCTTTCAGCATGTAGTACGAAAATGGTGGTCCGCTACCATGAGTGTATGCGACTAAATGGATGGCATTTAGACCGTATCATTTTCAAAAAATGGAATCCGCCTTTTTTCTCTATATGTTAAATTAAGTAATAAGTAGTTCTTGTCTTAATCATGTTAAAAAACACTAAAATCTGCCGCCGGGCACCCTGTATAAAGTCACCCAAGTTGTTCGAGGTAGGCCTTTGCTGCTCAATTACAGTCCTAAACCAAAGAGGCAGCGAATGGCACTGAATTGAATTTCATCGTTGGAGTCATTTTCGGAATAAATAGTGAAGCCTGGATCCGCAAACTATCTAATTATATCAAAGTTATATCAATCGGAAGTGACATCCTGTCTTAAACGTCTATGTTGAATTTTTTAGATAGCATGGACTTCATTTTTACCTCACTGACAGTTAGACCTATCTTCATCGAATTCAAAACCATTCACGAAGGCTGATATTACGCTAAATCCTAATATAACTAAGTAAATTAATTTATCTATTATCTTGCGGCCAGCTAAACAGTTCCAGATAGTGCTTTGTCTCCAGTTACACTTGAGTGCGTCGAATCTAAAATAGGACGAATCCACTTTCGCACTCATATAGTAGCAAGAGTACTTAAAGATATCAAAATATAGAAATCCACTGGCCCAGATGATATTTTTCTCCTTCTACTGAAGAGGTGTACTTCTACGCTGGCAAAACCTCTGTGGAAGCTTTTCAATCAATCCTACCCTTTAGGACGGTTTTCGAGCAGATGGAAACATTTGCCCAGCCTGTCCGTAAAAGAGGCGATAAACCATCAGCTCATGAAATATCTCGAAACACGAAAATTTTCCAATGACCGGCAGTACGGTTTTCGTAGCAATAGGTCCACTGGTTATTTGATGGCATGTCTCACCAACAAGTAACAACAAAGCATACATCAATCTGGCGAAGCAAGATAGTTGCACATGATATTTCTAAGGCATTCGATAGATTTGGCATCTTTTGTCAAAAATGCGTGCATTTGGGATCGACGACTCTCTTCTTAAATTGATTAGAAATTATTATCTTTCGTAACGTTCAATTCAAGTTGCCTTTCAAGTTTCAAATCTAATATTCACAAAATAAATGCTGGTGTGCCTCGGGGCTCCGTTTTGTCTCCGCTATTTCCATAGAAATCGCCAGAAGCATTTTACCCCTTTAAACCTTCAACCGTAACACTGATCTCGCTATGAATGCTCATCAGTACACCCTCAAGCTCACTTTCGGACGTACTCTGAAATATCATGATTCGTTCCTAAGCCGAACAACTCGCTTAGGGAATGCCCTGCCCAGCTCCCTATTTCCTAGTTATTGTAACATACATCAGTACCTATCTTTCCTTCCTCCCTAATTTTTTTACGCTGTATGCGCTTTTTAAAAAAAGAAAAAATAAATAAAACAAAACTTAGTAGATTTATATTAAAAAATTAGTGTGGCTTTACAAAAAATGGTCGTACTTCAATCAGGCCAAGAGTGATATTTTTCCTGTCATTGGATATATCCGACTGCGCTTCTGAAATACCAAACTTGAGTGATTTTACATTGGTTCAGGCGGTTGCTTTTATACTCATTTACAGGGCTTTTACCATTTTACTTTGTACAGCTCTTATTTTTAAATGTATTAGCAGTGTTGCCAATAAGGGTATTTTAAGTAGTTTAATTTGAGTTTTATTTCTTTATTTCAAAACATATTAAAAGTATGTTAATAAGTGAAGTAAGTAAGTTAGTAAGTGAGCATAAAACTAGAGTTAGAGCAAAATAGAAATAGAAATTAAAAATAGATGATTGTTACATTACTGATATAAAAATAGTAGTTACGTAATTTAATTCTTGTGTGTATATGAAATTGTTAAGAAATTGTTATCAATTTTTCTTATCCTAACACTAATTTAATTATATCTTAACTATGTAAGGCGGTCATGGCTTTAATGTTTAGAATTCCCACTTTGACTCCTAAAAGGCTTAACTCTAATTACCCTTTCGTGACACTACCTCATTGTAGTTCTAAAAAAATATCTTTTTTGCTACACAGCAAGGTCATTATTATCTACATATATACATTTTTCTTCTTAGTAAATCAAAGGGTGACGTAGGACTTCGAACACTGTACCGTGGAATAGGCATTTTCGCAATACCTGAATCTATCCCGCCTTTCTACGTACTGCGGCCAATGTCCGATTTGATCTAAGCGAACATTCCGAATCGGATCATATATTCTTTGTTGTTTTCCGAATCGGATCATATATTTTTTGTTGTTTTCTTTTTCTTATAAGCAACAGGAATGTCATTTAAAGCCAAGTTTTTTTTCTGTTCTTTCTGTTACCATGAGTCCCTTCGCAAAAGGAGATGTGGTAAGGTAATATTTCTGTTACTATTGACTTGCTTTAGGTGCATTCAATGTATATGTCAAGCATTTACAACAGATTTAGACACGAGTAAATGGTTCTTGTATATATTACATTTACTAGACTTGATGTCTATTCTATAGAGTTCAATAAGACGTCAGCTGAGTTAACACCACCCACATGTTTGTTTTGCAATGTGACAATAGGGAGTCCACTTACTTCTCCGTGCTCCTTTTTCCCGTTGTTCCAGCACTTACACGTATCTGTAGTTTCTACCAAAAATAATGTAGAAATCAACAACACTCCCTTCCGATCAAACCAACCTACCAAAGATAAGTATACTACGAACTTTCTCAACACGCCAATCAAAGCTAGCTAATCTAATATTTGATCTTCTTTTAAAGGATATTATTTGGTCGCCCACTGAATTCTGCTCTTCAGTATGAAACAATTCTAAATTTTGCCGAAGATGGTCGCGAAACAGCATTAAAAAGCTTGTCAAAACATGGGTCGGATTATCTTTCATCTGTAGGTTATCATTTATGTGGATCAACATTTTTAACTGGTCAAATTTGGTTCTTGATATTGAATTACTAGATGGAGTGAAAAGTGACCTCTTTAGGAATTAAAAAAAAAATTTTTTTAAATGTTTTTTTATATTATTCAATATAGTCCTCTTCTAGTTTGATACACTTATTCAAGTGATTTTCCAACTTCTTGATCCCGTCCGAAAAGTAATTTTCCGGAAGGTCTGCAAAATACTCCTCCGTGGCGTCGATGATTTCCACGGGTGAGCTGAATTTTTTATTGATGAACCATCTTTTGAGGTTTGGGAAGAGATAATAGTCCGAGGGATCCAAATCCAGTTACCAATCGAGGCCGACAGTCCGCCCTATTCCGCATCAGCAAGTCCAAACACTCTTTAGAAGTGCTCTCGCGTTCGTGGTTTTGGCCAGGAGTGAGCATGCGCAACACCCAGCGGCAGGATAACTTTTTCATATGCAGAATATTGCCCAAAATATGGCGTGTGCGCTCAGTACTAATCTTTGTGGTATCTGCTAGCTCACGCACCTTCACTTTCCGGTCAGCCAACACCATTTCATGTATTTTTTTGATATTGTCCTCTGTAACCGCATCGGAGGGCCTGCCGCTCCGGTCTTGATCGGTAGTGGAGTTGCGACCACCACGAAACTCTCGAAACCAATATTTGACGGTGTAATCTGAGGGAGCATTAGCCCCATAATATTCATCCAACTTTTCTTTTGTTTCCTTCGCCGTTTTGCCTCTCAAAAAATAATGTTTTATGAGAGAACGAAAATCGTTTTTGTCCATACTCAACATGATGCCAAACACGTCAACAACAATCAGCTGTCAAAACAAAACTAAAGACAGTATCGCACTGAAATTTGAGAGAACGAAAATCGTTTTTGTCCATACTCAGCATGATGCCAAACACGTCAACAACAATCAGCTGTCAAAACAAAACTAAAGACAGTATCGCACTAAAATTTAGCATGTCTACCTAGATATGAAGGGACTTCAAGGATCCATAATCTTTTTTGCAGTAGCAGCGCACTCTGGCGGTCAAGGAGGTTATTTTTCACTCCATCTAGTACTTGTACAGTGTCCTTCTTCACTCCAATCCATTCTGTGGAATTAGCTCAATAGCCATGTACAACAAATTGCCAAAGTATATGTCAATATCCTGAACTGTAGCTTTCAGTTCCACCCCACTTATCGGCAAAATATATTTATTGGTTAACTCGCAAATTTTTCTAATACGTATTTCCTTTCCTATGAGCTGGCAAAAATATTCTAAGGGAGTTGAACATTTTTCAGCTGGATCTGGAAGTCGGTATAACCAGTCACATTCAGGAGCTTCGAAATTGACTTTGCGCCATATTAAATTGTTTTTATCAATGTTAGTCCAGGCGGGTTCTGCAGTTTCATTGAGGCAATGATCTCCACAAGTATCGACATTCCCATAAGATACTCCAAGCTGATTTACTAGCTCAAGTTCGATGATATTTCCTAGTTGAAATTGGTTTTCGCCACTTATGTTCAAAGATTTAGTTTATTTTGAGGGTTTACTCTAAACTCAGTATACTTTATACAAATTAAATTCATGTTGTGCTTATACAACACCTGCCATGAAAGGGTTAAAAAGAAACGTAGGTCTGACGGCACCGTTACTTTGTCCTGGATCGACCTTTAATTATGAAATTAAGAGTACGCTTCAGATGGAATGAAGCCGCTAAGGAGCACACTTTCTATTGATACATGTAGTTGGGATAACAAGCTCCAGAGATAATATTGTTCCTCGAGGTCATTGCTCTAGAAATGTGCCTTCGAGTCGGCTTGGTAAACAAATTGTCTACTCTTACTCGGTTCGCCATGTTATAACAGAACTCCTTAGGATACAATTGTATGTACTCAGACTGCGGTTCAGGTGAAAGCAAGCCCTTTCAAAAAACCTGAAATGTTTCTAAGAAACTTTAGCTCACGTTGAACCAGATGGGATATCCAAATACAAGCATAGACCGGATAAGGACCACATGGCAGAATATACGCTCTGGCACGTTCCAAGTGTATACTAATGGCCTTCATCTTTGGACCTGATCTGTATGCCATCAAATCGTTTCCGTACTCTATGGCATGGTGAAGTGATCCCGCAAGGCCACTTGTGTAGATGTCGAGGACATTCTCTAAATCAATCAAATATGTGTCTTTTTTTTGTGGTTTTTTTTTATTGGATATTGGATGCATCACTTAGAACTGAATTTATTATATGGATCTTTTGGGGTGGTAAGAAAGTAATTCCAGGGTTTTTAAGTGTAAAATAAAACAATTTTCGGTAAGCAATAATATACAATATTTTCCATTTTATTCGGTGACTTTATCCCATCTTTCTGACAGCTTCATTACTCCGTACTCCGTTCGGCCCACTCATGCATAAAACTGAACGGAGGTGGATTTCAGGTACTCATCATTGGTGAAAGTTTTACCTGATAAAGTTTTATATGATGATATCATTTGATTATGACTTTGATCGTTTCATCATACACTTTTGTTGGTCTACTACAATAGAACGTTAATCATCTTTGGGTGAACGTGCGTGATACGTGCCTTCTCTTGAGCAATCAATACCATAAACTTCACATATGTTACATACCTCTCTTTTTGTGAGACTCAGTAATTTTCTTCCTTCACGAAAATAAAAACAAAATATGTCCAAATGTTCGTTTTTCCATTCAATTGACAATGTATTGGAAACGCTCATAATAACATAATAACATGTAATGTTACATATGGTATACTCGTATCTTCCACTCTGTAATCTGCATTGCTGCGACGTTGCTTATGGGGTTGGCTAAATTTGCGGACTTTAGAACCATTTTTTTTATCACCTCATCAGTGAGGCCAATGGTTTGCTGATTTTAACGCATTTAAGTTACTCGTATCTAAATATTTTTCTTTCGGCCTATTCTTTGAACCTCGGCTGGAACCTGAATATCTTTTGCTTTTTGGACCGGATTTTCCGACCTTAAAGCTGGTCGAGAGGCTGTTGAAATTTTCAGTGTGGTTAACGACATACCCCAAGTACTGAGAACTCAATGGTCACGTCACACAGGAACATGCGTATATACGAGTAGTTTATAGGATGTTGGTTCGTATCTGTTAGTTGTATCCTTGTGTCAATCAAGGATATCTTAATAGGAGCCACGTTGGCGAAACGATGGACTATCCATCGCTTTCAGACCAAGTCGATACATTTTCTTATCATGGGGCTCGATCCCATACTTTTTTTGTATTTTTATGTTTTATTTACTTTTGTTTTTTTATGCACCCTAACATAAATTTTGATTTTATGAATCTTCAAAGTTGAGCATAATTGGCCGTTGTGACATGATTCCGTACAGATCAAGTACAAAGAATATCGTCTTTTATATACTCTTGCAATGTGACTTTGATAAGATTTAACAATATTGAATGACTGGAAGTTGAGAATCAATTTTCAAACTTCGATAATCATTATTTTTAGGACACCATTTAAAAATAGTTGTCGAATGTTTACCATCGTGGAACAACACGGCAATCAGTTGTTTGTTGAAAAGTATTCAGATATTGATCTGGATCCGGTTAGATCAATATCTCTATTGTAATATAGTATATGAACAAATTTAAAAAGTTACAATTTTAAATATTTAATAAAAACTTTGTTTGCGCATCATAACGGTTGCCTTCAAAAGGTGGACTACAATTAATAATAATAATTATTTGTTCTAAATCTTAAATACTAAATACTTACCTCAACGCGATGGAGGGATAGCGAAAATCATGGTGTTCCTACGTCCTCGATTTATTTTGTTGTTTTTTTTTTTAAATATAGGATAACACTAGTATCTCTCGATGATCTGGAATTTTTTTCTTCCTCCAGGGGCTTCTCAGTTGTTGATATGTTAATATGGATAACATATGTAAGTGTATGGAGATAAGGTTTGCGCTTCAAGATGATGATGATGAGGGCTATGATAACAAACGTTTAATACTAGAGTTGGCTATAAATATTAGTTGGTTTTTCGTATTGCAAAGATATATTTTCTTGGTGTTATTGGTATGTAGTTTTTTCATTACTCAAAGTGTGAGAACTTCTTCATAGAATGCTCTGAACAAAGTTAGGTTTATAAATTACTTGTAATCATTTATTAATGAAAGCTATGGTTTCCTTGAATAATTTGACTATAAATATGCCCGTGAAATATGTTTCATCTTTATTGATTAGGATAGTTACGTTGTATTGGTTAAAAAGTAGGCTCAGGTCTAAGAAAATCAATTCTATTCAGCTACTGCTAGCAGTCAATAGATTAAATTATTCTCTCGAAAATCTTTCTCATAAGAAGCGTATTGCGTGATGGGAAGGTGGCTCACCGGCGGGCTTCTTTCCTTTTGGTAGGAGAACCAAATGCTATGGTTTTCATCTTTTGGGAGAGGATCCTTCAATTAAACACTTTTGCATTGTTGCTATGAAGTGGTTCGGTCTCCTTTTGACAGCCGCCTTTATTACTTTATTCGGGATGCCGTAAAGTTCAGGGGCGTTGCTGTCCCCTACATTGCCGCATGCCTTTAGCAACTGCTCCAGGATGATTAGTGGGATTTCCTCACGACTGATTTCTCTTATGAAGTTGAACATAGTGGCTGATGTTTCCGGGAAAAGGTGCTCTACTATTGATTCCAGAAATTCCGAGCGTATTATCGGGGGTCCTATAGCCTTTTAGTTTCACCATCATCATTTTATATACTGAATGGATTTCTTTTGGCTTCTTGACAGAGACATGTTTTAAATGTGGTTTTGCTTTCTTTAATAGTTCTAGTTAGGATGTGCTAGTCTAAGAGTGTCTGGTCGTTGTTGGAAGTCTGGTATCCTTCTTACACGCAGAATTTTGCGGCAATGCCTCTATTTCTTCGTTGGTGACACCTTCCTGCTATTTGCTCCGCTAGGCATTGATGCATTGCACTCTGCTATTATGATACCTGTGAGATAAGACGCTGCTCTTGGAAAGAGCCTACTCCTGCTTTTGAATAAGTGTTACTTTGTTCTTATAGGAGAGGTCTTGTAGTGAATTGAAGCAGTGCAAGACTGATTTGACTGTCTATTAGTATACGTATGGCGACACGCTTCGTTCTCTTATCGAGGATGAGATCGGCGCACATCTTTTATTATATTAATTGGATTCGAACCCGTAACTCTTCTGCCAATAAAATCTGTGCCGTTCCAATCATAAAAATAGCGCACTCTTTAGTCTGTTGAGTCTTAAACAATGATTTTGCATGTTGCACCTTTCTACAGCCTAAAATGTTTCTTGTTGAAAATTATAATATTATTTGTTTTTATACTTGTATTTATTTGTAATACATATGTGTCGTTGTTGTCAGCTTGCTGATAACCACCTCAAACATTTGCATACATATTTGGTATAAGATGGACTGAAACCATGGTACTGTAATGATAGAAACAAAATCATTTTTTGAGAATTGAGACTATATGTATAAGCTAGATTTAGAATATGGAATGTATGTATTTTCTATGTATATTTTCCGTATTCATTCCATTTATATTTCATTGGTTCAAAGGAAAAAGTCATTAATTAATAAAACAGACAAAAGGAGATAATTTGCTTTCAATTGTGGGTACATGTAGGTTGTTAATTTTGGTACACGATTGTGGTTAGCTTCGTTGTATTATAGTTTCGATATACAGGTGGCTTCGCCTGCTTCTATAATAAATATTATATATGCTATCATTATTGCTAACAGTTAAGTCATTAAAACTCAATCATTTTTCTCTTATTATGACAATATTATATAAAATATTTTCGTATGGGAATTTAATAATAATGTTTTTTTTCTATACTGGTTTGATTAATAACATGTTAATTACATTGGAGTATTAATAATGTAGGCAATTGATGATCCACCTGCAGCGTATTGAAAAGTTGTTATCTCTTCTTCAACAATTTCAATTTTATTGTATTATATGTTAATTTAGTTTTAACATATGATATTTTTTTTTTTAATTTTAGAATTTGATTTGTCGTGTTTGACAGTTTACTGATTTTATTTAAATTGAATTTGGTTAGAGAACCAAAGAGCAGTCAATGAATGAAGAGGATGTCAGATACGTCCTGGCGTTTTTCGAGGGTATTCAGGTTAAAAAGTAATATAAAGGGGTCATCCCAGGGTAGTCTACGAAGAGCAAATGGAAGGAAGCGACGTTTAACATTCTCGGCATATATGGACTCGCTGAAAGAGGGATTAGACTTGGCTGGCATATTCGAGAAGGAGCCGGACAAGGGTGATGTAAAGCGACGTTGCAACATAGGGGTTGCAAAATTTTTTAGAAAATCGTTTGAGAAAACCAAGTGATGAGTTGGCTTTAAAGATTATCTCATCAATTCTCGAACGGAAGTTTAACTCTCTATCGTATAAAATTCCAAGGTCGAGAAGTAATTGAACCTGGGTATAGGGTGGCCATATAGAAAATAAAGCCGCGGAGGACATTGATTGGACTTACGTGACAAAGTCATAGATTGACATTTGGAGATATTAAGCTCTAAGCAATTTTTTAGACACCAAGTGGAAAACCTATCGAGGTCTTATTGAAAGAGAATAGAATCTTGGGGTGAAGAAAAAGTTTTGGAGAACTAACTGGCTTCGGCGTAAATGGATCGGGGCAGTGTTTAATAAATCTCTCAATATCGTTTATAGTTAAAGTGAAAATGAGGGGCTGACCTAAAAACGCTATACTAACGGCTCTCCAGATAAGAAGATATCCATTTTAACAAAATGGGGTCGAAACCGAGGGAAGACAATTTGAAAAGGTTCGATTGATGAGATATTTTATCGAAGGTCTTAGCAAAATCTATAGCAATAACATCGATTTCATTGCCATTTTCTAGGGCTGAAAGCGCAGACGATGCGTTTGTAGTAGTTGATCTACCTTTCAGAAATCCATGCTGACTGGGTGATATAAGCTATTTGCACGGAAAGCGTAGAACTTTATATAAAAAATTTTCGACCATTTTATGTATTTGAGAAAGCTTAGCAATGGAACGGTAGTTGGACCCGGTGTGAAAGGAAAGGATAAGCTAGGTCATTGTCGATCAATCGGAGATCGGTTATCGTCTTCCTTTCGCTGGTCCTTCGTTCGTTTGGTTCAAAAGCTAATACATGAATACGTTTGAATGTCGGTAGTCTAGTGGTACAAGTCTAATTCAGCATCGCATAGTTGTTAGAATAGCTCATTATTTTCTTGATCTTAGCATAAAAAGTTTCACCTGGGTTATAAGTTTGCCTACTTTTATTGTGATATTTCAGATCTGTATCTGGTTTTCCTTTTAGTCTGTGGATGTCTGCTTATCTAGCTTGTTCGTAGGCTTCGGGTGCTAGCACTTCCCCAAAAAAATGTTTTTTATTGGCCCTTTATTTGTGATTGAATGAATGGAATAATTATATTTATACACGGAACGATCAAGGAGTTCTCCAAAGGACCGGTTTACATGGTCTGTCTTATTACATCGCATGACCTCTGAAAGGCTAGATTCGAATCTTTCCACTAGTCTGTTAAACGTACTGCCATAAGGAGGAGTTTTTTTTTAATTTCAATACCTAGTTGGTTTGACGGATGATTATCAAAAGCAATGACTTTGGGCTCTACGAAGGCGAATATGAGTTGCCAATATTTTCAGTGGCTAGAAATTTAAAATCTTTCGCTGCTTCTAATTAATAATACTAGTTAGTTCTTAAATGGTTTGATAAGTGTCACCACCGTAGGGATAAGCTCATCTGAGAAACTCTAAAACCTTTGTTCCGTGGGTGTCATAGAGTTAACCCGAGTTATTCGTGATAACGCACAGGCTTATACTGAAGTTCACAGCTATATTCTTCGGGAATCAGCTTTCTAGAACTGCATCTTCTCCTTGTTGTTCTTTGAACTAAGCACATATATCAGCGGCTAAAGATCGGTATAGGCTTCTGCAGTATGAAACCGGCACCAGTGGCTATGTTCGGGGCGTTAGTTTTCAGTTCAAAGGATTTATCGGAATTGGGACAGAAGAGGATAAGATCTTCGAAATAAATGTATCTTTTATTTTTTTTGATAGCTTCAGGAGTTTCTGAACTTAGGACGATCGATTTCTTTGAGATTCGGTTGTATGAAATCTTTCCCTCTACTTCTCTTAGTATAGATATTAATGGTCTTGCGAGTTTCGCATAGTCCCCATAAATCGCCCATAATACCTGATAAGGCCAAGGAAGGATCGGAGTTTCTTAAGGTTTATAGGAACTGGAAAGTTCTGAATTACTTCAACTTTAGTAGAGTATGTTCGTTTTCCTGTAATGATAAGATGAACGCAATAAATTCAATTTGCTATCTGAAAAAGTGGAATTTGTTCAAACGCACTTTCCTGTTGGCTCCATTGATGGTTTGGAAAATTTCAGAAATATGCTTCATAAGTTTATCTTCATCATTGATGAAGGTAACAATATCATCAATGTATAGGTAAATAGCAAGATCTTGCCATATACGCATGAAGTAAGTCACTTTAAATTTTTTTAGGGTAGATAAGCCTTTCGTCGGGCTCGGAAAAAGGATTTGCAATCTTCTGTAAAAGTTTTAAACAAATTCTTTTGCCAATTTGTCATGTGACCAATTCTTGTTTCAATAGAATTAACTAAAGTGGACTTCAGTTATTTGATTTTAATTTTAAGGTTATTTAGAACTTCCACGTATCTAGCTATCTGTTGGATAAATAACAGCTGACAATTCCTTCAACTTAATACTGTTATTACCAAAAAGATTTATGAAGGTCGTTGGCTAACTTTAACGTCGACAGCGATTGATTGCGTATGAAAGCAGGAATTATTTGAAAGTGAGTTTACTATTAATTCAGACTTAATGTAGTTCTTACGATATACAGTGCCTATCAGGGAATTTAGAATTTTGTCAGTCTTCGTTTTTCATTGTATGTAGGACAACGAAGTTTACAAAAAAAAATAGTATCAGCTTAATTGGGGATTTCGGAAGCTTCCTGTTATTACAAGTAATTTTCCATAGTTTGCTCACAGTTGGAGTCTTCTGCTCTCATGGCCCAGAAATAATTACTGAGGTCTTTTTTATCCATATTTATGTGGTAGTTTCTTCAGAATTAGATTGTTGCAAGTAGTACCAGGAAATCTTTTGGCGATAGCTGAAGGCTTGTCCAGGGAGTTGTTAGGTGCAGTTTTTATTGTCGAAGGATCACTGGTTCCAGTTTTTATTAGGGTTTCGTGATCTATTTGTGGTGTGGGGCGGTATTTGTGTAAAGGAACATTGGGAAGATATTGAGGGAGATAACAGTCTTGAGTTGGCTTCGTTGGTTGATTTCGGGGATGCTGAGTTCGAGAAGAATTATTCTTTACGTGTAGGGGTTTGTGGCTGGGTGAAAATTTTAGTTTTAGGCATAAATGTCTGGGGAAGATTTGCGGGATAACAAATAACCAATAATCTCGGTAGATCTCCCTTAAGTACACCGCCGAAAGTGTTCATGACCTTACCCCTATTAGTATGGGTGAAAAGGGAGATAACCTCTGGCGGGATCTCCATACAAGATATCTTTTTAAGTATTAGGGACAAATGAATTTATACAGCTTGATAAAATTCCAATCATCTTCCAGATCCAGGTCACTTTCCATTTGAGAGCAGCATTAACGGCGTTCCCTGTTATCTGTGGTGGATAACAGGGTGGCTCAGGATTCCACAATATTTGGAGATTCTGACAAGAGGATCGTAAATCAGAAAAATTCGGTCTTCCTCTAAGAGCACTCAACTGGTTTCCTGAATTTCACGGTGACTTTTTACTATATGGGGAGTTTTCCTGTGTCTAAAAAGCGTCCTGGTAACTAATTCCTTGATCATGAGCAGCGGAAAGGTTTACATTTGATTTATCATTTGTCGAAATTAATTATTAAAAACTCCCTTTATGGTTTATATGGAGTTTTGAACGGTTTTGGTGTAATATATTGTATTTTTTTTTTAATTGCTGGCATAGGCAGAATAAATATCTAGGAATGGTTCTCGATAAAAAGTTAAATTGAAACTCGCATATTAATTATAAAATTAACAAAACGACTAAAGCTATATGGGCTTGACTTCGTATGTTTGGTAGGACGTGGGTAAAAATCACTCATTGGATATGTACAATGTTGATACGAGCCATCACCGTCTACTCATCAGTAGTATGGTGGAACAAAACAAAAGAGAAATTTGCAATACAAAAGCTGCAGCGGCAACAAAGACTTACATGCCTCGGCATCGCCGGCGTTATGCTAACATGCTACATATAGAGCGACTAAAGAAGCCTTCATTGGTTTAACGCTACATCATCTCTTCATAAAAAAGATGGCATTTCGTAAAACGGTCAGACTACTAATAGAGATTAATTACTTAGATTACATAGATCAAATGAATTTTCTCTCTGAAATCTCCGAGCTTGATATGATCGGTGTAAGTTATTCATTAGTGTGTGGTCTCAATCAATTCATCAATGATCGCAATGATCGATACTTGGATTTTGGTCGCAACACGCAGCAAAACGAAGAGGAAGTATCTTACCTTTTATAATATTTGTAATCAATTATACATACAACGAAGTTCTTTCTTAGTGTGGTTCTTTATTTTTTTTTTTTGTTTTTCTACTCCTCCTTATTTGACTCGAAACAAATATTGAACTCGACTTATGATAAAATTTCTGAAGAAAAATGCCAAAATTAATATAAACGATCCAAATTAAATAAATGCTTTTGCCAGAATCTCCATATATCTAGATTTTACAAAATAAATGTAAACTAACAACTGATGCCGACGGCTTTGCCATTGGACTTTGTCGGACTTTAAACGACCATGAACGCAACTATTCTGTGACCGAAGAAGAATAATTGGCAATATGTAATTTGGGCTGTTAATTATTTTAGACCTTACATGTATGGAAAACCTTTCGACTTGATGACAGATCATCAACCACTATAATGGCTTCAAGCAAAACGTAAGGAAGAAAATATTAACCCCAGACTACACAAACTTACCCCCACAAATTCTTCAGATTTATTAATACAAAATAAAATCCGATAGCTATCAGTCTTGTCTCAATTTCCCCCATATGTCATCGTTTAATCCTACCACCATCGCCAATTATTTCACTAATTTCTATGGTAAATCCTTTCCCACAAAGTTTCAGTGGATCCCGAATACTTCGGTTACTTGAGTAACTACACTCAGACCACTCTAATATCTATTGCAATAACACAGCACCGGCTACTGGACAAAATTAACAAACATAAAGATGATTTTTTCCTGGTCCTGATGGTCTGCCTGAGATTTTTCAGAACAAAATGTGCCCATAATCTTATTGAACCCCTCGTAAGTATCTTCACACCACCCTGGGGTCTTACCTCACTTCTGGAAAAGTGCTTATATAATCTATATTAATAAAATTGTCTCAAACAGGATATTACCAACTACCGACCAATTCCCAAGACCTTTGAGAGCATCATTTATGTTGCAATGTTCTTTCATTGTAGATCCATACTTGCACCGATCCAACATGGATTTCTTAAAGGCGGATTAACCACTACCAACCTTATTGAGTTCGTTTCTAGTACATTTTGTACCCGAGAATGAGGGATGGAAGTGGATGCGATTAACACCGACTATAGCTAGGCCTCTGAAGTTAATTTTATAATTGAAGCATTAAGTTAATTCTTTTAAAGTCATTGCACTAGGTTTTCAACCTGAGCTGATTTATTGGTTCAAATCCTACTTCGAAGAACGCTAATACCTAATCAATTTTCGTTCTCGTATGTCTGAACCAAGTAAAGCCTTAAAATACATATATCAACCCAACCTGTACGTTCGGTCACTTCAATGCAGGACTTGGCCGTTATCTGTGATACTGAACTTAATTTCCGCACCCACACTGATTTCTCGAATATTCTAGCCAGGTATTGTCCCTTACTATGAAAACCATATTCTACCTATCGAAGTTATCCAAAGCAAATTCGTACGATTAGTGCTCTGCGGCTGATCACTACATCCTTCCGCCCTATGACGACTGACTTAAATTGCTGGGTTTACTATAACTAGAAAAACACGGCGAATCCGCCTATATTCTCTTTATACACCAACTCTTAACAGGTTCCGTCCCTTACTGCTGGATCCAATTTTTTTCAAACTAACCTCCACAATTTACGGCCTTTCCTCTTTTTCGTGCAAATACGTGGTTTTAAGGAACTACTGCCTCGAATGCTCTCTGAAGCTAATAGAATTTCCCAAGTGTTCGATTTTCATTGTATCCTCAATTATCACCCCTCCGAAACTGATCTTCCCTGTTTTAGTTCAAGTTGTAGTTATAAGAGCAGTTTGTACTAAATTCGTCCGGAGTTGCCCCGGGCCTGTTAAATTAAATTAAATTACAGTGATGATTACTTAATTTAGGCGAATATATTGAAATATAAGTATACTCGTAGATTATATAAAAGGAAGGGGAAAAAATGCTCATGGGACACTCACAGCAAAGGAGGGAGAGAAATTCGCTATTTTAGACGAGCAAAACGACCATTATTTAATACATGAAACAGTTGTTAATAGATTTAATACACAGGTATATCTTCTAAATAATAAAACCGAGGAAATTGAGGTTGACTAAAACTCGAAATATATATATATATACAATAAATTCACAAGATATTGACGAAGTAGGACTTTCCAATATTCTTAGAAGGTTCATAAAAAAATGACGAGCAGGAATATGTTCAGAGTTAAGAGAACATGAATATACATAATATTGTCCAACTTAAATGTATTGATTTATTCGATCAGAGTAAGAACATCAAGTTTTATAAAAAAAAATTTAAAATGAAGATGAGACGTACAAAGGTTTAGCTACTCGTAGATACCACAAAATTGAAACATTTCATTCAGGGATAAGAGAAAATTATTGATGTTCTAAAAATTTCAAATAACCGAAACCCCTACCGATTGCAATCAAATAGTGCACCTAGACATTAATACGAATAAAAAGCAATTCTGTCACATTCATAGACAAATTCTCTGGACGTAATCGTAATATTCACTTTAGAATATAGAAATAGTATTGTATTACAATGAAAGAAAAGTCAAGATTATATTCCTTTATCAAAGAAAAGCCAGATAAATGTGTTCTAGATAATGAATTCAAAAATATGGACGCTAAAAATTTTTTACGACGAGAAAAGTTCAAGTAAATTTCAATAAAGCAAATAGTTACACAGGTAACACTGGCATGAAAAGATTTTGCAATACAATTTGTGATGCATGTACTAACATCATAAAAATCAAAACTTACGACAGAAGCTAGAAAATCTTTCCCACGGGTGATAAACCCATAGACAATTAGAACTTTGGTTCTACCACAATAATAAAATGAGTTGGTAGAAATTTACAAATTTCAAATGGTCATAAGGCCGATACTCACCTACGCGGTTGTTGTCTGATGAACGGCCTTAGACAATGTAGTCAACTGCGGGAAAGAACAGCATGTCTATGCATAAGCGGAGCACTATACTCTATTCCCTCCGTGGCACTAAGTATTCTGTTTCACTTGACACCTCTCGATATCTTTTCCTTAAGGCGATTAAACAATTTAATTCGCCGCGCAGTTAACTACACACGGCAGACCTTTAAATGAAGATGCAAAACATCCTTTGTGTAATGATCTTTATTGGTTGGTGGTTGATGCTAAACCAATGTACATAGTTTCTTCTAGTCCCAAGCTACCATATGCATACTGGTCAAAAGCAGACTCAAAATCTGCAAAGTGAGAGAAGCGTTGTAACAGTAATATCCCACGCTTGTTATTTATCCAGAGCGATGGCTTCCGTTACTATGCTGTTGTGCAGAATTCATTCTTAGCGTTGTCTACAACTGTGGCCATCGTTTTGCTGCTGTTGCTAGGTGGTGGTGGAGATAATAGTGACGATTCGCATATGCACTCAGCGTTGATAGTAGCGTAGTTACTAGGCCTTCGTAACTCACACGAAAAAAATTATTTTTTTATTTTTATTCTACTATAAGTGAATCTCAACTACACAACTTACTAACTAACTGGGTGACAATCTGTCACTCCCTTATATCTATTCGTACCTTGCTAATTCAGCAAATTTGGAAATGCGCGTGGCGACTTGCTGTGTGATATTGGATATCATTACAACATTGTCGTTACACGTTTGTTCGTTCACCTTGAAGAGGTCTGAGAAAATCATACTCTTGTTCTTGTTGAAGTATGTAACCTCTCCCCCGTTAGATTTAAAATTCTTCTTTAAATTTTATTACATTTAGGAATTTTTATTGAGAGTTTAAGATTTCAGTTTTTTTCTAGTTAGGGTTACTATTAAAATGAATATGACGACTACAATTATGAACATACTCGTAGTTGAGTTAGCAATGTAATTAATATTCTTATGTAATAAAAGCGACTTAATATCTTCTAAGTTCACAAAATTTTTAATAGCAATATCCTCAAAATTTAATTCTTTCGTAAAATTATTTGTTACGTCTTCGGTAGAAAAGAATCTATCGGTAAATTCAAAATTATTGTTGCTAAATTTTTCATTTAATATTTCAATCGCGCAGTTATTTATGGTAATCAAGTAATTTCCAATTAGTCTTATTTTTCCATCGTCACATTGGTTTACTATCGATACATTTCGCATATTCTTACATATTACAGTACTATCATCTAATTTCTTAACTTCTATTACATGATTCTCTTTTAGCTTACAATTATTTTTTGTAATACAATTACTTAATGGTTTTAGTTCATCTATGTACTGGATCTTATTATCATATTCGCATTTTGTTCCGTTAAATTCTATTACAAATTGGTCATTCATTATTACTTATAAATCATTTTAATTGGGAATGATTGTTATTAATTTGTAGTCAACTAATTTATAGGAGTTCGGAATTTTTAAAACTAAAATCAGTCGTCTTTGTCGTACTTTAGTAATCCTACTCGTGAATTTTTTAGTTTCTACTGCTGTCAACATACTTGGATGTACTGATCCTTGTTTAACTAATGCTACACTGTCCGGAGTTTGGTCAAGATTTTCTTCCAATATCTTCAATTTTAGTATCTTATCGGTTTTGAGCTGTTGCATTATTAGTCGTTTTGCGTTATCTGTTTCTATTATGTTTTTTAGGTTGGCTATTGTTTCCTTAAAATGCGTGTTAATTTCAATTTGTCTATTTAAATTATTGATTGCGTTGTTATTATTTTCTTCAATAACTTTCATATGGTCTGTTATTTTTAGTCGATCATTGTCGTCCATATTACCGAATAGCCATTTTTGAGCTGTACCTATAATGTTTATTAGTCCTCTCTTTTGTCTTAAGTTTTTACTTGGTTCTGTTGCTGTTATTTTCGCATAAATTGTATCTAATTCTTTCCTTATCGTTGGGTCGTTGCCTACCTGTAAGGTTTGTATACTCGTATTATCTTTAATAAAGTTAACGGTTTGTCTTCGTTCGGAAGTGTTTATAATGTGTAATATTGTCCTCGTGTTCTGTACTATTTTAGTTTTTCCCATGTTAATTTTAATGTATCCATTGTCTGCTACTATTTTATTAATTGTTAGTGTTGCTATTGTTTGTCCCGTCGTTGCAAGTATGAGAAATACTAATATCATCACCTGCAAGTAAACGGGGTGTTTTAATATTTGTTGGGTGTTCTTCTTTCTGTTTTAGCCTATATCTGGGTTCAGTTTTGTAATAATTTCTTTTATAATTTTTAACGGGTACGATTTCCCTTTGCTCCTGATAATTTTCTCGATTCTTGTTTAACTTTTCTGTTCGCTTTTCTTTCTGTATCTTTATGTCTTTAATTAAGGTTGTAAGATCGGCATACATTGGGGGGTTCTTTTAATAGTGGAATGATATCTATTGTTATATTTTTGGATTGCCCTATGTACTTTCTGGGTAAGTGTTAAATCTAATTTCGTAGTATTTCCTGTAATGTGGAGTGGGATCTTTCTATGTCACTATTGCCTGTGTGTGTGTTAGATTTGGTAAGATGGAGTTCTACTTCTTGTTCTCTAAGGAATTCTTTTAACTGTTCTGCCTTAAACTCATTATCTGTTATAATTTTCAGTGGTTTACCGAATTTTGAAAAATGTTCCTCTAATGTTTTTATCTTCTTTACGCAGTTCCTATTTGATAAGGAGTAAGCATATGCTTTCTTTGTGAGTTTGTCTATCATGATCTCATTGGGCCTACTTGATGTTTCACTAATTTTGCACTTGGGCTTTATGGGCTTACGTTCATACTTAGTTTCTAGGCCTGTTTTGCAATTGTTTATAATTCTAGTTATTTCTTTGATTAATTGGGGATAATATATTTCATTCTATGAACTATGGTATGTTTCTACTATGCGCTTTCTCGGGTGTGATATAACGAAATTTGCTTATGTGCTTGTTCTATTGTTTTTAATTCCCTAGCTCTGAGTGTTGCTTTTATGAATTTGATCTGCTTATCATGTCCGAAGAGTTCTATTAGTAATTGTTGGATTTTATTAAATTCGTAGTATGGGAGCTCCGTGTAAATTCCAGTAAGTCCTGGTTTCATAAACCTTCTGAACACATCTATCCAATAATTCCTGTCTTTAGTCATGTTTATGAATATTCCACGTCTGTTATGTAGTACTTATTTCTATTCCCTTATCAGAGTCGTTGGTTAATGTTAGTTGTGTTTTATATTTGTTTACTATGGTTTTCTTTATTGGTATATGGTCGAGCTTATGTTCCTCTTGCGAATGTAGAGTTGCATTATCTGACAGGTTATTAACAGATTGATTGTCTACACTGTCATGTCCATTATTTTCTTCTGGTATTCCGCTGAGAAAATCTGCAATCTTATTTGATTTTCCTTTGAAGTATTCAGCGTCATACTGGTACTCTTGCAACTTCAACAACCACCGTTGGGTGCGTTGGCTAAATTCCTTACCAGTGTATTTTTTTATTGAGATACTTAATTGGTAAATGATCTGTTCTAATTTTAAATCTTCTACCCCACAAATAAGGTTTACATATAATATGCGACTGCGCAAAATTCTTTATCCGTAATGGAGTATTTTTTTTCATGATCGTTTAACGATCTTGATGCGTAGCACACTGGTTGACCTTCCTGCATTAGTAATGCGCTTATAGTGTAATTGCTTGCATCTGTAAAGAGGGTAAATGTTTTTCCGAAGTCGGGGAATTTTATTATTGGGTGGTTAATTATATTCAACTTGAGTGTTTCGAAAGCCTGCATGTATACGGGATCATTAATATTGACCTTCATATTTTTCTTCAAATATTTGATCATTGACAAACTTCCTATAGTAACATGTAGCGCCTAAAAATGATTTTATTTGTTATTCTTCAATACATTTAATTTTATTGGGATTAGGTCTCATCCCTGCTGTTAGTATGTGTCCTAAAAATTCCGTATTTCTTTTCATAAATGAACATTTATCAAACCGTATTCTTAAATTGTGCTCTGATAATTTATTGAAAATTTATGATAATGACTGCAAATGTTCTTTTAAGCTTGTTGAGAAAATTGAGATGTCGTCCAAGTAGACAATACAAATTTTGTTGATATAATCACGAAGTATCTCATTCGTAAGCCTTTGGAAGGTTGCGGGTGCGTTCTTCTGTCCAAAAGGCATTCTTAGATATTCACACAACCCATTGGGTGTTACAAACGCAGTTTTTGAGATATCCGCGGGATGTACCTTAATTTGATGATACCCCTTGGCGAGGTCTATTGATGAAAAGTATTACGCTCTGCCCAGCTTGTCGAGAATACTCTCTATGTTAGGGAGAGGGTATTTGTCATCGACAGTTATCTCATTTAATTTCCTATAATGTACGCAGAGACCCAATTTTTATTTCCCCGAATTGTCTAACTTCTTAACTAGTACAACTATTGAGGATGCATATCTACTATTGGATTTTCGTATTATGCCTTGCTTTTCCATTTCTTCCACCTGTAGCCTTACTTCCTCTTCATGTTTTGGAGGTAGTCTGTAAAGTTTAGCGTGTTTGACTGATCAACTGTTGTTTTAATTTCGTGTGGGATAGAATCTGTGTTTGTTAACTGATCACCTTCGTGATACACTAAATGACAAAAATGTTTTAATAGTTTTTCCATTCCTTGTTTTTCTTAATTATTTAAGAGATTTAAATCGATTTCTTTTCCACTGCGATACTGCCTTTAGTTTTGTTTTGACAGCTGATTGTTGTTGACGTGTTTGGCATCATGTTGAGTATGCACAAAAACGATTTTCGTTCTCTCGTAAAACATTATTTTTTGAGAGGCAAAACGGCGAAGGAAACAAAAGAAAAGTTGGATAAATATTATGAGGCTAATGCTCCGTCAGATTACGCCGTCAAATATTGGTTTCGAGAGTTTCGTGGTGGCCGCAACTCCACTACTGATCAAGTCCGCAGCGGCAGGCCCTCCGATGCGGTTACAGATTACAATGTCAAAAAAATACATGAAATGGTGTTGACTGACCGGAAAGTGCAGATGCGCGAGCTAGCAGATATCACAAAGATTAGTAATGAGCGCACACACCACATTTTGGGCAATATTCTGCACATGAAAAAGTTATCCTGCCGCTGGGTGCCGCGAATGACCAAAAACAGGAAGGCGAGAGCACTTCGAAAGAGTGTTTGGACTTGCTGATGCGACTTTTGGCGTCGATTGGTAATTGGATTTGAATCCCTGGGAATATTATCTCTTCCCAAACCTCAAAAGATGGCTCATCAATAAAAAATTCAGCACACGCGAGGAAATCATCGACGCCACGGAGGAGTATTTTGCAGACCTTCCGGAAAATTACTTTTCGAACGGAGTCAAGAAGTTGGAAAATCGCTGGAATAAGTGTATCAAACTAAAAGAGGACTATATTGAATAATATAAAAAAACATTTAAAAAAAAATTTTTTTAGTTCCCAAGGAGGTCACTTTTCACTCCATCTAGTAAACTTTGAATTTACTGCAATCTATTATACTATGTAGAATTAATGATACTCTTAGTTGAGCCGGTATCGATTAGGGCTTTATAGTTTTTTCGTCTATGGTTAAGTTTACAAAAATTTTTTCTCCGAGCCTTAGTTCAGAAAAACCTCGGCTTCTATGTTACATATCTCCTCTTCGCTATTAGTTACCTGTTCTAAATTTTCAACCTGACTAATCTGACCTATTTCCATCGGTTGTAAAGTTTTTTGGGCATTCCTAAACTGTCCTGAACTGTTAAAAATTGGTTGTGTATTTTGTCCTGTATTTGGCCTATGGTTATTTTGTCTATGTTGGCCTGAATTGTTCTGGGGTGTATTAGAGTTATTTTGCCCATTCTGACCTGGTCTTTCTCTATTATTTATGTTTCTCTTTTGGTTGCTTGAGTGGAACTATTCTGTTGGTTACTTTGAGACTATTATCATGTCTGTTGATAGTTTTATTGTTCGATGTCGGTTGTCGGTCGTGTGTTAAGAAATTCCTATCTAAGTTATTGTAATCGAATCCAACGTAAGTATATAAAATTTCTTTTATTTCATGTAACTCAAATTCATCTTTTATATCTCGGGATAAATTTCCTGCTACCATTTGTTTTATTTTATCGACTAATATAGTATAAAAAGCATTTTCTGTTTCTTTAGATTTTTTTCATATGTTGGAAAAGTATTTATATTTCTTATAATCTTCTCCATTTGATAGTTTAAGTCAGAAATTGAATTTACCCTTAAATGACTGATACTTTTCGAGATGTCCTTGCAGTTTACTGTTGGTTTGAAGTGCTGTTATAAGAGCTGCTTCGCCTCGTTTCAGCCTGCTGGTTAATTGTTGAGCAGTATTTCTTTTGCTGGTCCACTTATCTTGCAGTTGTAAACTGCATGCCACAGTTCCCGCGCTGTATTGTCATCCACTGCATCTAAATGTTTTTGAACCACATTTATGAACTGTGTTAACTGTTCTCGGTTGCCGTCGAATTCTTTGACGTACGCAATCTCCCTCATTACAGCTCGACTTTGTGCAGGATTGCGGCTAGACAGTGCCTCTAGCGCTGCAGTGAATCATTCCATTAGTACGGCATCCATTTCCTTTCTGATGATTCCTTTAAAGAACTGTGAGATTCTGTCTTTTCGCTGAATGGTGGTGGTTTTAATTGTTTTTGTTTATTTGAGTTAGTAACTGGTTTTTTGAGTTAGTAACTAGCTTTTTTTTTCGTTTAGCTATCCCTGTAATTGATTTTTAGTTTCACTGGTCGAATAGAACTAACTTAATGAGTCCAGTGTGGAGCACTTTTAAAAGGTTTTATTTAAACGGGTCCAAGGTAGAACTTTTGGTCTGATTTTAAGATACACTTCTTACACTTGGTACACAGTTAGATTTACACACTTTTAATTATATGAGCGTTTTTTCTATTTCGTTTGTTCTCATATGTATTCAAACAGTTTATCTGAATCCTACTGATTAAACAATTCAATTCACCGCGCGCAAAAAACAATTATTTTTTTATTTTTATTCTAAGTGAATCTCAACTACACAACTTACTAACTAACTGGGTGACAATCTGTCACTCCCTTATATCTATTCGTACCTTGCTAATTCAGCAAATTTGGAAATGCGCGTGGCGACTTGCTGTGTGATATTGGATATCATTACAACATATTATGTTAGTTTTTAAGTTTCTTTTATAAAATTTCATAATCCGTTGATCATAAAATCGTAGATTAAATAAATAAATATAAATTGTCGTTATACGTTTGTTCGTTCACCTTGAAGAGGTCTGGGAAAATAAAGTTATTGTTTATGAAGAGAAAAAAATACACTTGTTCTTGTTGGAGTGAGTAACCTACATACCAATTAATTTGGCCACGCTAATGGTCTTAATATGTAGTACTAGGAATCCTCACACTATACACGAACTTTGGTATGACAAAGACTTTCATGGGAGAAAGAAGCTTTCATTGAGGGCCATCTAATGGATCTTAAATAGCGGGGTTGGTGGCGGGATTTCCTCAGAAAAGCTAAGTTTAAACGTCTTCTTCCGTCTAACAAATCATTGTAGTGTCTTCCAGGCGTGATATCTGCAAAGGTTATCCGCATCATTTCATTAAATTGTAGAACCGCCCTTGAATACCGATCATCTCTTACATAGATGGCAGAGCAGTTCAACCTTCATTCATGTTAGGTGTCGGCCCACAGAGACATTCCAGGAAATTGTAAGCTTTATAAGTTCGCCAAAATTGTAACCTCTCTACCTATTCTACCCGAAAAGCGTAGCAAAGGTATACCTATCTCTACGTGCAAATCAATATTAAAGCTGGATGCTAATAAAAGAACAGACCTTAGATGAATTATTGGAGCAACATGCGTAGCGACCTAACAGATCTGGCCGAAGCTGGATCTGAGTCGCTCCAAGAGTTTGATTCCTTTGAATAGGAAACATATCATCGTCATCATAGGTGTCATTACGGGACAGTGTCTTATAGGCTAGCATGCAACAAGCTGTATGGACGAGGAAGAGGAAACAATCCTACACCTACTCTGTACGTGCCCAACTCTCTCCCACAACTTCAGCTAGGAGCTTTCTTCTATAACGACTTAAGCGATCTAAAGAATATAGTAGTCTCCTATGCCTCATTATAAGCTCAATTTGGTTCCAAGTGTAGCAGGAGCATAGATCCTTATGGCATCAAAATGGGCCACTAGGCCTAAGTGGGTTGGTCTTTCCAACCGCAATTTTAACCTAACCTAACCTAAGCTTACCTCAAGAAATTTTACTCAGCCGCTTCTTGGAACCTTTATTATCCAACTGAATAATGAGACGGTTCAATTGAAGAACAATACGTTTACAAGTTTCAGCGCCACAAGTCACCAAGCATTACCCCCCATAATGTTGAATGTCACCAGGGAGGAACATCGGCAGACGTACAATTCGTCCACAATCTCAGTCTACGGAACATGGCCCCACTTGGTAATTTGTCAAGAAGATAGAGATTTCATTCCCTCTCAGATGCTTTAATCCTCATTCTGTTAATCTCCTCTGCATAGCAACCTTCGGTGATGTCATTTAAAGAAGTTTACGATAAGTCCAGTAGTATGCTCTGCCCCTGCTTTTCATTAGACAGCGTCATTGAGGGGCGAAGCCTTGACAATTGGGAGGCGACCAAAGATACATTGACATGAAGGAATACTCCTATGATCCGCTTCACGATCACCATATACTGCTTAGTGAATGCATTGGAAGCTGTGCTGACGAAGCACACTCGCCGCGATATAGATACATTTACGCGCCGGATAGGTGAGATAGCTTTGTCAGCAGTTCGCTTGGACGTATGCGAGGCAACGACCATGAGACTGATGGTTTGTGTCGGCAGTCTTTCGACGGCGGCTTACCTCTTGTGTCAACACCCACCAACCCGGGTATGTTTTAGGAATTCAAAATGAATTTTTTTAATAAATTCGAACTACAATCGAAATGCACTTTAAAGAAACCTAACAAATTTAAAAAATAAAGCAGATTATTGTACATAAAAAAAAAAAATAAAAATAATACTATATTTGCGGCGAGGGATTACAATTTTGACCAATTGTTGACGCCTGCTCAACACCCAACATACTCGGGTATGCACAAAGCAAAGTGTGTGGCGAAAATGAAAATAAAGGAACATACACAGCTAACAAATGGAATGTTCATTACAAACGGTCCTTGAACATTTCTCGTTTCGTTTCGTTTGTCACACATGAAACAATTGCCTTTCTGTTTGATTCTTTCTGATGCATCACGCTTGGAACCCGAAGAATCTCCTTCAGATACAGAACTTGAAGGTAACGAATGACCTAACATAGACTCCAAACCATTTTTGCAGTGATAGCAGGTTGTGCTAATTGGTTGCAGAGTTCCTGCAGAAATTATCGACGTTTACTGGTAGTTTTTCTCAGATGTTGTTTGTTTTATAATGTAAGTGGCCAAGGCAGTTACATTCAACATAATATAATACATGGCCAACGGCCATCGCTTCGTACGTCGTTTGCAGCTATATTCACCCAGCATTTTATCCATATTATCGGCCCCACCTTTTGCGCTTCTCCAACCACATCTTTAGTATATAATAAGATGTTTACAGTAACACAACCGCATTTTGTTTTTTTTTTTTGGTACGTAGGAAAATAGAAATCCAAATTCTGAGGAATGAACTGCAAGTCTTATGTCTTTTTTCACTATAAGAAATTCTGGTATGAATTTCCGTTTCTTATTTATCGTCTTCAGAATAGATAATTTGTAGTCACTTATCAATGACTGTGCTAAGTCAAAACTTGTGAAAAAGTGATCGCATGTGATGTTTCGTCCACTCCCTTTGTATTCTAAGCAAAGTTGTCTTACCACGCGTTCACCTTGCTTATGTTCTCTCACACCATCTGGCCCTAACCTGGTATAAATAATCCTTTTCAATGGACATGATGTTTTAGCATCACATGCCCACCAAATTTTTATGCCATATTTGGAGGGCTTGGATGGAATGTACTGAGTACATTGAGTAAGCCCATGGAACGGAAATAATTGCTCGTCGATTGTTATGTTCTCGTCAGGTACATAACATTTGTGAAGGTTTGCGTTGAGCATAAACCAAAGGTCTTTGATGGGTGCTGCTTTATTTTCTCTGAGCCTTTCAGTACGCGTATTACGCATTGTCAAAGTGAATAAACCTTCCAATGGCTCAAAAGCGGCGAAGTCCCAATATAACGCTAAAAAGTCTAGGCATTAGTTTTTAGAAGATTTATTGTCCAGTTCGAAATATTTTATAACAACAAACCACATTTCCGGTTTTTTGGCATACATTTAATTACCCTGAGCAGGTAAAAACAAAAGAAAAAACGATACTGTTTTGTTATAACTAATGATAGGAATGTCGTCTGTTACTTTAAATAACCTATTTTCCAAAGATTGTTAAAATATTTCATCCCACAGCCATAACCTTTTATGGAAAGCCGTCACCAAACATTTTCAATACTGTCTATATATTCGTTGTTCATATAAAATGTATGAAAATCCACGGGCATACCCAGGTATGTTGGGTGTTGATCATAGGGTGTCAGATTCGGATGTTGACACAGGGGTTAAACAAGTATAAGTATAACGGGTAAAACGAGAATAAACGTTATACATGTTAAGTACGTGTTTTAACTACGGACATTTTCCTATTGAATCCTCGCAGAGGTATCTTTTTGTGTAGCTTCAGTTGCATAGCGGTACACTATTTTATTGGCATTTCGCTATACGTTGCAAAGGTCTTCTCGTGATTATTTTCAAACTATCTCTAAATGATCTCGTATATACTACAATATTTTTTGACGAGATTCCATCAATACTGAGCCTTTGAACTCCAGACAGTGACAGGGATCTTTCGTAATCTTTTCCAGAGAAGAGATGCAGATTATATCGGCTTTTAGTTTTGTTTCATCAAAGGCCTCGGTTTTGCAAAGTTAACATTTTTGTATCGCCACCTTATTTATACATGTCATTCTGCGAGTCTATCTTACATGTATGCAATTTTTAACTTTTTTTATCAGAAATGATTTACCCACTTACTGAGGGGCACTACAATCCAACCAACAAGCCTCTCTAGCAAGCACAATCTCTAGCAAGCATAATCTCTCGCCAGTCAAATGCTTCTTTATCTACTTTTGACCAGGCTCAAGCTACTACACTATAGATCAAGACCGGCATGATAGGGGTCTTGTATAAAGCCAGTCTGGTCTACGAAAGAGGGCTTTGTTATTTAATTGCCTCCTGAGCTCAAAGATATTGTGATTGCAACAGAATTTTTCTTCTGCTGCTTTTTGCTTTGATGACGTTGCTGCTTGTACTTGTAACTGTGGAGCCACGGTTGAAAAAGTTATTAACTACCTCTACGTTACGAGTATAACTACCGATGGTGATTTTGGTCAAGCCATCGATGGTGTGCGCCCTTTTCTAACAATATGCTAGACCCTGGCTCATTCTTTTTGTTTCTTCATTAACCTGGTTTTCATGCAAAGGAGCGGGTAGTATGATACCTTGACTTCGCCTGCTATTGGACTCTTTGAACGGTTTAATGTAAGTAATGATCTCTTTTCAAAAGGTTTTTAAATCTCACCAAACCTCAGCCCGGACGTGTCAATGCTATTATGAAATGAGCTCAGTCTCATTTTTTTAGCCTAAGAGATGTTTCGGCTAGTATCCTCCTTTTGAAAGGCTTTTGTTAGACTTCTGAAAGAAATTTTTTTCAGCAGTTAGATCAGTATGCGCTACGCATATGCGTAAGTTCAGATTATAGATAGCGAATCGGAGAGGTTTTTTACTCGTTCACTAAGAGAAAGGCTTTGAGACGGTAATAAATATATCGGTAATATACTTAAAGCCAGTAGTTCTTGACTGACACCATTGAGCACGGTAAGAAATAAATAGCGCGTTTGTTCCGGGAGCTTTTACACTTTGGATATTTTGGTTGCTTCTGATAAATCTTCAAGATGCGGTATCTAAAGAAACAACTATCTGTGACCTCAAACAAGTTTTTTCCTTTTTTTCCAAAAACCCCAAGCCTCCGAAGTGTTTTTTCTGTAGTGTTGGCTTCTACAGATCATGAGCCCAGGGAGACTTAGATTCCAGCTTTATTGTTCTCTGAAACTCGAATGAGAAAAGGTTCTATCAATCTTTCGACAATGCAGAGTCACTCAATGCGGCATTTACTAACTTCTGTATTTTAGTACCCGGGTTATCTTCGTTGTGTAGGTTGGCTGCAACGAAGCAGTATTGCCATTCAATTTTGACACTACGGCGCTTATGCATATGAAGAAAACTGAAGGTGTTGTCAGGTAACATTATCATAATACCACTAAACCCATCTCCAGGAAACTTGCATTGGATACGAAGAAATTTAGTCTGTTCGCAAAGTCGTTAGGCTTCTTCCTAAGCACCGAAGTGATCATGCCTTAGGTCTACTATGGGTAATCTTGACACCCTTTATTGGACACTACATAAAAGTTTGGGACCGAGGAAATAATTCTCCATGTTTAATTTGTTGACACCTTAATTCTAAATTTGACTTATCGTAATATGCCAAATGGCAACTCTGGTAGCAACGCAACGCTTCTTACAACAAACACCTCTTTTGCAAATAGCCAAGGACCGAATTTTTATTTGTTCCAAAAAAAGGCAATCGAATAAGAAATATTTTTGCGTATGAACCGAGACCATACCGAAACCCATATTTCTGCTCACGAATGAAGCCCGCAGGTTAACTACCTGGTAAATGGCAAGCAAAGAACAGCAAACAAGCAACTTGCGTCAAAAATAAAGGAACAAACGTTGTAAGCTAACGTAATGTTAACCTGCGTTTTTTAGGGTTTAATTTTGTCGTAAATTTAATTTTCTCGATTGCTCGTCAACGATGCATAAATTTAATTTCCCTCAATTTCGTTCGTGAGGAAATCCCACGAATGAAGCAATCTCAAAGGCCAGAGGGGAGGCTAGCAACCCAAAAAGAAAAAAAATCCCAAACACAGGTACTAATCATTAGTTGAGGTATTGCCCGATTCCTTTTTTTCAGCTGTTGTCCGCTCCCTTTTGTTTGCTCTGGTGCGTTTCATTTTGCGTTAATTAATCACGCCGAAAATATGGAAAATGGTAGAATAAAGAAAAGGCCTACAATTTTGTATTTCTTGTGATGAAAGGGAGAAGTTAATTTTAAGTTGGGGGCCCAGTTATAATGAGCTCAAGTTTGTATCATATTTTGCTTGGGGAATGATGGTAAACTCTCTGCGGGAATCCCTTAAAAGGGGGACTTTTAATAGAGTTTCCAATTAATAAGGATGTTTCCTAACTATTGTCGATGCGGAGAATATTGGCAGTTATTAAATCTATCTTAAACTGATGTTGTGTTAATTAACTGAATCTGGATGGCTTAAGTAAAGGATCCGTTTTAATCTTTATGGTTATCTTGACAATGTTACTTTAAATCAAGTTCACAGTTAAAAGGTGGAATGAATAAATTATGAATATTTTAATCAAGACTGCTTCTATACCTCATTTTATTTGATCTTGGTATAGAAACTATTTATATGTTTTATTATCAGATATAGTAAACTGAATGACTTAAAACAAGTAATACTAGGGTTTGATAGACCTTATAAAGGTCAAATGCAATAACTGATAATTTAGCTTGTGTCATTCAATCACACGAGAAAAGATGACTTACGGTTGCCACTCTATATTTTAGAGTTGAAAGTGATTAGTGCAGTTAAGTTTTGTACTGTTATATTTTCCGACGTACAAGGAGCAGATGTTGTAATACGCAAAAAAATAATTGTTTTCTTCATATAATTTTATTTACTTAACAGTTCCTTGCACTGTAATCTCTGCTGAAAAGTTCTTCACGTAGAAGCATTTCCATCTAGCAAGGCACTTACATTTTTTTACCTTATAATTATATCTAGTGATACATCTTTCTCCCATATACGAGTATGTATAATAATTTGTACTGCCCAAGTTACGATATGGTCTCCGTCTCTACATAGCAAGCTGTATTCGCCATACTGAACCGGCAACACCCGAGGTATCATCTTTTAAAAGTCTGTTCAATTGCTTGAATACGCCGACGATATTGAAATTATTAGTAGAACACAGCGAGCTGTCACTGGTGCGTTTTCGAGTATACGAACAAAAGCGGCAAAAATGGGTCTAGCGGGAAACGAGGGCAAAACAAAGTATATGTTGTCAACAAGAAGAGACGTCTAACATCGACGAATAGTCCAGAATGTCACAATCGACAGCTATAACTTTGAGGTAGTTAGGAACTTTGTCTACTGCATCCCTGCTATCACATCTGAAAACGACATCTCTTCAGAAATTAAACGAAGAATAGCGCTTGTCAATCGCTGTTTCTTTGGGCTGAGAAGGCAGCTATGTAGTAAAGCCCTCTCCTGAACAACCAAGGAAACTCTGTATAAGATCCTTCTAATCCCAGTCCTTCTATATGTTTCCAAAAGATGGACCCTTTCTAAAACGGATGTCACATCGACTTGGTCAAAAAACTGCATATTGGGCGTTTGAGATGGCTGGGACATGTAGAGCGAATGAACCCCAACGCAGAATTTTTGAGTGGAATGCGTAACTGGAGGCAGTTAGCCAAAGACCGCACTAACTGGAGAGGCTTATTTGTTGACGCCTATGTCTACCCGGGACTGGCAGCACTCAACGCTCTCAGCTTCGGAGACATAGAATACAAATCATTATCAAAGATCTCCAAACTTTTGTACTTAATTAGTATATATGTTATAATTACATTGTCGCTCTTTTCTATACGAAAGATACAATATCTTTACACTTTTTGAAAGTACAGACCATGTTAATTGCTTACGAAATATATTCTGCAGAAGGTAGTGAAGCAATAAAGAAGTAGAGTATTCTGCAATTGGATTTTTTTCTTTTCAATTTTTTTTTCTGCTGAATTAGAACCTACGTATTTACATAACTCCTGCGCCTGATGTTAGCTGAATTTTCGTAGAATGGTCTTTTTCGGATCAGTTCTTTAGTGAGGCGGTTGATGTTTTTGCATTTGAGTGATGCAATTATTTTTCTATTGACCACCTTCGTTAAACATCGTAAAACCAGATTCGACCGGAGTTTTTCATTATCCGTTTCTACAAGTGGATACTTCCACGAATACGCGTACTTCTTATTAGCTCACTTTGTCTAACCCACTGGTATTTGTAACAATTTCAATTCCGTCGGTGTCATTTTTCTTTTATATGGTATGTTCTCTAGCTTTTGAGTACAAGCCGCATTTTTCTGTAGCAAAATACTGCGGCATTTACGTGAATCTCCACGCTAGTTATATATGCGACATTGTTATCGTAGCTTCCTCGATAGTAAGCCTAATTAATTAAATTACTCCCTTCTGATTTTTTTTAAGTAACATAAATGTCTGGAGTTAGGTTTGCGGTTTGGAAGGAATAACAAAAACTAATTTAGTTCTGATGATATGTTGTAGCGCCTTTATCCAATTATAACGATTTTACTGAAGGGTTGACGTGTTGTTATTTACGATAGCGCTATGATTGGCGAATAGATGATACAATATTGCATGCAATGGAAGCGGAACGGACTTGAAGACTGTCCTGGTTCACCACGATTTTGACCTCGAATTTTCTGATTATATTCGCTGTGTATATAACGTTCATGATTATTTTACATGGGTTGCTAGTTAAGTATTTCGAGAAAAAAAGTAAAAACAGATATTTATTGTTTTTCAAAATACTCTCCATGAAGAAATACACACTTTTACATGCGTTTCAACAAATTTCCGAAGCACTTTTCCACTCCGAACAAGGTACCTTCAAAACATGCGCGGTAAACGCATCAACCGCGTGTTCAGGCATCATCAAAACGTTGAGTTCGCAATTTAACGTTGATGTGCGGCGGCTGACCCATGAATTCGATGTTTTAAGTGCTCAAAAAGGCACTTATTTGAACCGATATGTGAGAGCTCTCGCATTGTCGTGCTGGAGAATGATCTGCGTCCGGCAGTTGCTTTATTTATTTCTCCAAAATTCCTCTGGCAAACAAACAGTGGTGCAGCATCCGAATTGACCGTTTTACGCTGCTCGAATTGCACGGTGGCGTTATGTTCGTGCGCGAACAGTTTTTGTTGAATTTGGATCGTCTTGAAACGCCCATACAGTTGACTGCTATTTAATTTCGGGGTCATATGCATATGTCAATGATTTGTCGCCTGTCACGATCTTATGCATAGACATCTTTTGAAGTACTGCGATCAAATTTTTTCAACATTTCTTTGGATTGATAAATTATGCGGTATCCAACGCGAAGAAATCTTTACATACATATACACATACATAATCTGGTCCTCTTTCACCCTAACGTGTCGAGGTGGCATCATTGGTTCCCTCCTTTTTATTTTCAAGTGAAGTTCCTCCACTGGATCCTGTCATTTGGTATTTGTTTAGCCGAGTGCCATCTTTTTCCTGAATTTTTTCGACTGTAGTGTTCCATGTGGTTTTGGGTCTTCCTCGTTTGTTTTTTCCTTCTGGTCTTATTTCCCAAATTTGCCTCACGTTTTTTACTGAGTGTCCAAACCATCTTAGTTTCTTTTGCTCGAGCATTAGTTTAGCCCAATTGATATGTAGTTGCTTTCTAATATCTTCGTTTTTTTTCTTGTCTATTCTCCTGGCTCCTATAACTCTCCTGAGTTATTTCATCTCCATAGCTTGTATTGATTTTCCCTGTCTTGCTGTGAGTATTCAGTTTTCGATTCCGTATAGCAGCACTGGTAAGTACATCGACTAAAAAATTAATATCTTTTTCCTTGTGTGATCTTGTTGTGATCTAAGAACTTCTTTTTGATTCTGTGTACAGTGTATTTACCGCTTTTATCCTCGTCATCAAGTTGTCTTCCGAATTACCTCTGCTGTTTATAGTACTGCTCAGGTACTTGTATCTTTGCGCCTGCTCAATGACTTCTTCATCCACCATTACTCTTGTTACTCCAGTTTCATTTCCGATCACGACCACTTTTGTCTTATCAACATTGAGCCCTAGTTCTTGCGTTGCAAATGTATCTTTCCAAACCTTTACACTCGTTTGCATATTTTTTTCACTATTAGCAAACAGCACTATGTCATACTCGTACGCACATGCTTGGAGATAGATTGGTTGAAGCTCCCTATGCCCGACTCTGTAACTTTCCGTCCGTTCTTGGCAATCTTTGATGTCATAATCCATTATGCAGATAAATGGGAGAGGGTTCGACACTCTACTTGTTTCACTTCTTCAGCCGTCTTGAATTTGTCTGACAGCACATTGCTTGTCCTTTTGGCATTGGATGTTTCTTTGTATATGCTTCTGATGGCTTGTACAAGACCTTCCTCCACCCTTTTCCTTCTAAAACTAAAAAGCTTTTTTCATGTTAATAAAGCAGGTAAAGATTTTTTTATTTTCGGCAAGCTTTTTTCCAGCACTTATTGTACCGTAAAAATGTGGTCTTGGATATTATGATCTGGTTGGAAGCCGCTTTGTATATCTTATAACCGTTTTTCCAATCTTTCCCTTAGCCTTTATTCTAGGATGGTCTCGTACACTTAAGGAGCGTTATCCCGCTCTTTCTTTTAAGTCACCTTTTTTGTAGATAGATAGGATAACTACATATTTTCGATCCTCTGGAATAATTCCACACGTCCAGGCTAAATTAATTATTTCTAATATTTCCTTCTTTCCCTTTTCACCAAGGTATTCAATAAATTCCGGAGCGCACTCTTATCAATACCCGGAGCTTTTGTGAGTTCGATTTTCCTCAGCGCTGTTTCGTGTTCTTCTCTGGTGATAGAGTTTTCCTAGTAATATGCTAATTCATTGTTCGATTCTACTTCAATCTCATTTTCTGTTCCCTCTGAGCCATCCTTATCTTCCTTGTTCAATAGATCCTTGAAATATTCTTTCCATCTAATTACAATTTCGTCTTCTTCTGCCAATACCTTTTCATCTTTTGTTTTAATTGTTTGCAATTTCAATTCTTTATCATTTTTTATCGCTTTAAGCATCTTGTGAAACATTTTTGAGTTTTCTTTCCTTTTCGTTTCAATCTTTTTTCCAAAATTTTCCCACGTTGCTTATTTTGTTTCTAGAACTATTTTCTTCACCTCTATCCATTGTAATTCACACGTTTTATATTTTGCGTTACTACGGTCCTGTATGTAGTCTTTCCATAACTTTTTCTGAATATACATATATTTCCCTTTTGACAGCCAAATGTTCATGAAATACTAAATGTATATGAGTGGAACTAATGCATGAACATGCCTTAATTTCCCCATAAGTCACATGGCCATCTTACGATAACAGTTTCACAACAACCAATTTTAGATGACCTTCCTGGAGCGATCGGCGACCACAATTGAATTCGGAAAATTATCGAAACACGGTTGCCTGGGATAGTGCTTCCTCACTAAAACTCGAAACGGGTTGGTCGACACACTGTTGTTGTGTTAATTCACGTCGAAAATCGTAAAAAATAATTTCACGAAAATGTTTACGATTAGTTTAGTTTAGTTTATTTCATATTTAGACCTTATACTTAAGTTACAAAGTAATCTTATGAATTGTAAACAAGGTTATGACAATATTAAATAAAAGTAACAATAAATATAATAAAATAAATAGCATACGTACAAATCTTAAAGTCGGTATGTGTAGATACATTTATATACTACGAGTAGTATGCGAAAAAGAAGAAAAAAAGATACATATTTAACAATTCAAAAATTTGAAAAATAAGGAAGGAAATGAGAGATGAAAAGAAAAGAATAGAAACAAAAAGATGATAGACCAGACACGGCGTTGCAATGAAAAACAGAACCAGCGAGATAGAAAAAGTTACAATTCCTTTTTAAATTTTCGATATCACTTATTTCTCTTAAAAAAATTGGTAGTGAATTCCAAAGTCGAATAGCAGCGATGAAAAACTGTCTTTTCGAAGTTAAACAAGAAAAACGCGGAAGTAAGTATTAAACAAGCTGATCCAGTTAATGTCGGAAACTGGAATTTTTTATATAGGTACGATGGTTGGCGTGTTTTTAAAATATTAGATACAAATTTTATTGTACCAAACTTAATGAAATCTTCAAAAGTCATCCCATGAAGGTTTTTAGCAGATGTGAAACATGGTCATACTTACGCAAGGTGTATTCACATCGAATAATACTATTAAAAGCGACTTGGAGCTTTCTCTTGCTAACAGCGTTACAATTTCCAACGATTTCACATCCGTGTGAGAGTACAGGAATGGCTAAAGATTTTGCAGGTATTATCCTCTTTGTTAACGTTATAAATTGTTGAGCAGTTCATAGTATTCGGAGAATACCATAGGTGTTACCGACAGTAGAGTTTATGTGGTCGTTCCATGTCAAAGTTCTGTTGAACATGGTTCCTAAATTTTTAGCTGAGGACAAAATCTTCAAAGCTACGTTGCGTAAATAGATAGACGGGAAGTACGACAGGTCCAAAACTTTGTTGGAAATCACCAAGTATTTGCATTTATGTGAATTTAAAGTTAAACGGTTCTTAACCGACCAGCTCAGAATACGCTCAAGGTCCTGGTTAATATTTCGAGCACAATTTTCAATGAACCTAAGAGGATAACTCTGGTAGATTTGAACGTCGTCAACATAAATGTGTAACGAAGAGTGTAGTATTTTATTTGGAACCTCGTTAATGTACAGCGTGAAAAGAAGTGGCCCAAAAATTGACCATTGGGGAGGCCCTCGGATCAACGAAAGGAGATCTATTAAAACGTTATCAATAGATACAGCCTGTTTTCTATCACTGAGGGTTGATGAAATAAGATTCGTTGCAGACCGAGAAAAGTTGAATGAAGCTCTTAGTTTTTTGCGGAGTACTGTATGACTGACCGTGTCGAAGGCTTTGGAAAAGTCCAATAGGGTCAAGAAGGTGACATTGTCTGTACCTAGCCTAGATCTTATGTCCTCTACCACTCTATTTAGAGCGGTAGTAAAATTGTGCTTGGGACGAAGCCAGATTGAAATGGATCCAGCAGTTATATCGGCATAGATAAACACTTAGTTGTTTTTGCATAAGACGTTCAAAAACTTTTGTGAATTGATATAGGCCTGGACTTATGGATAAACCCATTTTTGGGGATTGGTAAAATTTTTGCCATTTCCAATGGTGAGGAAATATTCCTGTAACTATTACTGTATTTAAAATATGCGTGATATAAGGCAAAAAAAAAAGGAAAAATGGCTTTAACAAAAGTTGGATGGACTTCAGCAGCACCAACTGCATTCGGTTTAATGGACAGAAAACTTTTTAGAACATCCAAGTTATTAACCCCGATGAACTCAAAAGGCGTATCTGTGGAGTGCACCATACTGTAAGCGTGATAACATTGTTCAGATACGACCTTAGAGAGGGGAAGAAAAATAAAATTGCGGTTGAGATCACTACCGTTTACGGTATGTGGACAGGTTAACCGCTGCTTACCAATCCCTAACTCTCTTAAATTCTTCCAGAGCTTAAGTCCATCTGATTTCGCCTCTAAGCGGCTAGAAAAGAATCGAATTTTGGCCTGCCTAATTTTGAGAACGACCTTGTACCTAAGAGATTTGTAGAAATTATGGAATATCAAAATCCAAAAGCGTTTCCAATTCTGATAGACCCGATCACGTTGATCTATGAGTTGTTGTAATTCTGCAGAAAACCAGGATTGTGATACATTAATTACCTTTCTTGTTCTGAGTCGAACGTGGTAGTTAAAGAGGGTGTTTATATTAGTGTTGAGAAAATCTAAATAAAAATAAATAAAATAACAATTTAAATAAAAGAAGATGTGGCAACCATGCGCAGTTGTCTATTACTTTTGGGTTTCTTCTACTTCTACTTCTTAGACTTCCGCGTCAGCAAAAGCATTCAGCATCTCTTCGTTCATAGCTAAACTTGGCCCATCGGCACTTTGCTTTGCAAGCACTAAACCAGTGCGTGTGAAAACAGAGCAGTTTACGGCGTTTGAGGCAGAAAGTTTGTTGAAGAAGATAGCGATTATGTGGAGTAAGACTCTCATGCATATATGTACATATTAATGTTGTTGGCTGAAGAGATATCAACAGCTTGGAGATACAGCTGTTTCTTCTCTGGTTTGCAGTGAAGAGCTATGTGCTTAAAAAAGGTGTTTTTCCCTCATAGAAAGAGCCTAATTTAATTATAATAGGCGAGGCTTTGGTTTCGTGTTCGTTTTGTTTTTGTAAACGGAAAATCGCTTATAATGTCGGGACCCTACAGTCGATGGTATAACAGAGATGGTTGAAAATTGATTTTAGGTTATCGGTGGGTAGGTGGCGGACACCAAAAAGCATGGCATCAGCTGCTAACTTCTCCTCTCGTAAGCGCCGCATCGTTTTTGTAATTTGGTCATTTCTTCTTTTATTGTTTGTGATTCAACAGAGTGCGCTGCTTCAAATTTCTTAACCCGGTTTTGCAGATCAGAGAGCCATTTGGTTATCTTTTCAACGTGGGCTTCTAAGTTGTCTTCGTTTAGAGCCATACGCTGAAAAAGATCGCTTCGGAGATCGTTAATATCGGCGGAAATGCGATTCACAATATTCTCAGCCAAGTCACTTATCGCTTCTCCAATTCTAGGTCGGCAATGATATTTGATGTTGCTGTGGAGCTGGCGCCGGCATTGACTCTTTTCCAGTATGGTGTAGAGTTGGACGTAAGTGTCGAACGTGACTCTTTGGCTATGATTTTAGTGGAAGCCGATAGCGTTTATCCCGCCGTTATGACTTGCAAAATTTAAGAGAAAGGTGAGATACAAACTACTTAAGAAGCACTAGAGTTTAATTTTTAGTTTTGCTTAATTGTGTTTTATTAAGAAAAAGATCATTTCTTCTGTTTCCTTTACTAGCTACCGCACATTTCAAATTAGTTATACGGGCATTTTGAAGATTTTATGGTCAAAAAGAACGTCAGATTTTTTAATGCGGGGATTTTACGAGTGCGGTTGTTTTGTTTTTTTTTAATCTAATAAACGCGCGCTCAAGGGGTTTTTGTACCCTTAAAATGTTTGCACACAGCGCGGGCGAAGGAAATTTAGGGAGGAAAAAAGAACAGGTACCGATGTATATTGTTTTTAAATGTTTGTAAGTTATAACGACCAGGAAGCACAGAGATCGGCAGGGCATTCCATAAGCGAGTTGTACGGCTTAGGAAAGAATCACGATATTTTAGAATACGTCCGAAAATGGGCTTGAGGGTATACTGATGAGCATTCATAGCGAGACGGGTGTTACGGTGTAAAGTTTGAATGGGCGAAATGCTACAGTCGATTTCAATGGACCACTGGTGGTAGAAATATATATAAAACAAAGTCAGACAGCAGGCATTACGTCGATGTTCGAGGGTGTCAATTGATTGGCTGATATTAGTATCACCAATGAGTTTTATCGCACGGTTTTGAATCCTGTCTAGCAGGTGCAGAGGCCCATAACCAGATATGGGTATTGCACTCCAATTTTGGGCGGATGAGTGCTTTATATATTGTGCCCAGATCAGAGGGAGTAAATTATTTCTTATATTTCGCAGCATTTTTGACGACATCGAATATATGGTCATTCCAACGTAAGTTGTCACTGACACACATACCGAGAACGGAAAGTTTATCGGTTTTCACGATGTAAGTGCCATTCATGGATAATGGCTGGGTATTTCAATTTCGCTTTAATGACAGTAGACAGCTTTGAGTTTTGGAAGCATTAAATTCCACTCGGTTGATAGTTCCCCTGTTATGCTGTAAATATCGGAATTTAATGAGCTTGAGATAGGCTGCCATTCCCGTTCTACAGCCGAAAAGCAGGGGCGTGAGTCCGAGAACGAATATGAAAAACAGAGAGTACTGTCATCAGCAAAGGAATATATTGGATTAGAAGTGGCAGATAAGAGATCATTGATGAAAATTAAAAAGAGTGTCGGAGACAGAACGAAGCCCTAGGGCACACCAGCATATATTTTGTGAATATCAGACTTGAAACCATTCAAGACAACTTGAATTGAACGTTCCGAAATGTAATTTCTAATCCATTGAAAAAGAGAGTGATCGATCCCAAAAGCACGCATTTTCGACAAAAGAGCCTGATGTCAAACTCTGTCAAATGCCTTGGGAATATCAAGTGCAACTATCTTGTTTGATGTACGCTTTGGTTCCACTTTTCGGTGAGACATGCCGTCAAATCACCAGTGGACCTGTAGCTACGAAAACCATACTGCCGGTCATTAAGAAGTTTTCGTGTTTCGAGATATTTCATTAGCTGACGATTAATCACCCTGACCTTGGAAAGAAGGGACGTAAGTGCAATGGGTCTGTAGGAGAAGAGGGAAGAAGATTAGCCTTTTTTAGGGACGGGCTGGACGAATGCTGTTTTCCATCTACTCGGAAAGAGTCCTATAGAGTAGAAATTATGAAAAAGCTTACGCAATGTTTTTGCCAGCGAGGAAGAATACCTCTTCAGAAGAAGGCGAGATATACCATCTGAACCAGCGAATTTATGTATATTAAGATCTTTAAGTTCCCACACGAGTGCGAAAGTGGATTCGTCCCATTGAAGATTCGACGCACAGAAGTGTAGGCGGGGACAATCTGGGAGTGTTGAGCTAGTCGCAAAGTGTGCAGCAAGCAGATTGGCCTTGTCCAGAGAGCTGACAGCTAGAATGTCATTGTAAATGATGCGGAAAATTACATTTTTAGAAGTATTTTTCACGTCTCTTATCAACACGTGTACCATTAAAAACCTCAAATTTTACGATGCTGATGTCAAATTTGACTTTTCTACATGGGTTTCTACACACTAACTTATTATAAATACGTACATTTTGAAAAGTTGTGTGATATTGTACACAGCTCGAGCTCATTGTCACTGTTGTTATTAAAAAAATTCGTTGTTGGACAAAAATACTATAAGACATCTTTGCGAGAGTGAACAGTATCTTAAAAGTGGAATGTTGATGATATAAAAATGCCAAAGACCGAAATGTTGGTAAGTTAAAGTTTCTGCACTTAGCTGCACAAACTTCATGTGTATTAAGTTACCTATATAAAGTGGAATGCAACGGATACATTAAAACCAGAAGTTGAACTTATAATTGATTTAAAATGTACGTGACCTGCTGGGAATTCTGGCCAATGCAATTACTGCATTGCATTGCTTTTGTTTCGAAGCAGGTTAGTATTAACCCATTTACTTTCTGCAGAGTGTATTGTTTTCAACATCTATTCAAATAATGAAGTTTTTTTTTGTTAAATATTTGATGAAGAAGACCTAGAGGTGCACCGACTTAGAGCAACAATGTGGATCGATGAACGAAACTCAATATAAAACTTATGTATAAAGCAAAACGTCTTTGGGATCCTTGGCATGTGAAGTTTCAATCAAGCGCAACTGTAGAAGCTACAGGGGTCAAGAGAGATCCGTGGAGACGGATACTTATGGAATGTAAGTGCCGTTCAATTCAAGTTCATTCAAACGCAAATCAATTATGATATAAGTTGATGTAGGTTAAAGTTAATACGCATGAATGAGTACTTATTACTTTAGAGTATACTAGCTAATGTACATGCTTCGTAGCCCATACAAAAACATTTTCATTCTACATATTTGTTTTTGTAATAAATCAAGTAATGGATAGTTCTTCCTTGAAGAAAATCATCATGAGTATTTTTTTTATTTGGATAAGGATGCATAAATTATTGTAGGAATTCAGTTTGATTAAAAATTGTTGCACATAGAAGATAAACTTATTTGGCGTCTGCCACTAAAAGAATAAGAATACATATCAAACTCAAATGCGAATATATATAGTACTTGACCAATACATACTGATGTACATATATATTGTTTGTACACAACATCTGCGGTGTCAATATTTGGGGATAATATATCGTAATTAAATGCTCTTGTTCGTTTACTCGCGAGTAGACTACACAATGCTGTCGGTGTGAAAAATACTCGCCGCTTAAGGCAATTCTGATATACTTTAGGGTTTGACCTTAAGCCCTATTAATAGACATAGCAAAGAACAACCTAACAGGAAACTGCAGTCTTTTTAAAACAAATTTATAGTTCGAAGATATCATTGGTATTCTAGGAATGAATACATCCTAATTTGTGTGTGGTACTGTTACTTCAATAACATTGGGTAGCAAAACTTTAACCAGCACACTTGTTACATGGCACAGCTTTGGTGGGCATAAGTTTCTTAATAAAATTATTGGCACTCCAATTTTTAACGAAATCAAATGTCCTGGGAGGCCTGGTGAATTTATGGAGTTTAAGAATTCAGTTGATAAGTGTACCGGACCATTTGTATTAATTGAAGTGTCGACAGATTTATAAAGGTGAGGGACATCATTATCCTTTGTCAAAGTTAGCTCATTAGTATTGAATCATTTTTAGGTGCAAGAAAAACTGTTTCTCTAACCATGATAGGGTTTTGCTTTGGATATCTTGAATGGAGGGACATATCCCATCCAATAAGTCATCAATTTTACTTAATTGGTGCCCAAAAGAAAGACTAAATTTCCCAATTTGTTCTGCAAATGTTCCATTTCCAATGCGTAGAAGAGTTTATGCAAATGCTTTAGCATTGGCATCGTTCTCTAGGTGAACTCTCATGTATTTTGAAAGAGACATTTTTTCAATAAATTGCCATAATGTGGATTACTTTAGGCAATCATTAACTTCGTACCTCATCGACAAACGAACCTCGTGAATGCGTCCAAGAACCTTTGCGCTGTCAGATCGGATGACTTCGATATGGACCGCTTTCGTCCCCATACAAACGAAGATAGCCAAATAGGTCATAGTTGTTGTGGGTGACTGCTTCATCCCAACACGTATGATGAACGGTCCAGAATAGTACACACCAGGTGCCAAGAAGGGTCGAGCGCCCGTCACCCTTTGCCTCGGTAAAGGGTTCCGTTCTTCGGAAGGATAGCTGGAAAACGCTGGTCGTTCGTTATTGATGCCTTACCTAGCCGTCCACCTACTCGCAAAATACCATCCTCATCCAGAATAGGGTTCAATGATTACAACCGACTTGAGTTAGGTACATTAGATCCACTGCGAATAGCTTGGCATTCGCCGCTGAATACACTGTCCTGGTCCATTCACGGGAGCACCATCCAGTTCCTCGGGAATGACAATGGACCCCCGAAGATGTTTCCGACTTAGGGACCCGCGTAATATATACGCCGTAGTCTGTAGTAGTCGCTACAGTGAGCTGAAACGTTCAGTAAGTGCTATTGCATGGCCATCGATTCTACGCGTCATCAGCTTCTTCCTGACTATGGCTATCTTCGTCACAAGCGATGCTTTCTGTTCGCTCTGTGCACTGACAAGTTCATGCGGATTGAGTTGCTCCGTTCTCATTAAATGAAGTGCGCCCATTACTAACCCTCCAGAGTCTTGTTACCATAGCCGATGCCGTAAAAGCTCCTGTGCACCCAAACCACGGTTTGCGCATTCAGCTGGATTTTGCGCTGACTGGACATAATACCAGCTATGCGGAGGTGTCAGTTATTGTATTTGACGAACACGATTGGAGATATATGGTTTTAACGTTGTGCGGGTTTTGCGTAGCCAGTTCAGAACAACCGCCGAATCCGACCACAAGTAGTACTGCTTATCCTCCAGGGCTAATGCAACACTTACACAATTGCGCCAGAAGGTGCGCTAATCAGAGCTCCAGTCAGGGGATGGTAGCGCCTTTCAGGGGGCCTATTTTAGAACGGGCAGTCAGCAGCGACACGTTAACCCGTCCATCGATGACACTCGTTCTCAGGTACACTACTGCTGGGTAAGCGCACAAGCTGGGTTCGCAAAAGCCATGTTTGATAGTAGCTGCATTGTAGTGCATACCCAACCATCTGGGTACTGATAGTTCGTTAAGTGTATGTAGAGCGCAGCGAAACTGTATCCATATCCTCCTCGGCTCTTCAGGAAGGGGAAAATCCCGGTGCCAAGAGTCCGGTGGGGTCAAATAATTGAGCAACCTCGCTAAGAACTCGTCGTTTAGTTGATGTTCTATTGTGGTCATCTAGTTCAATTTCAAAGAACAGCTCATCAGCTGAAGGTCCCAGTGTTGACAAAGTCACCACTGATGGGTCAATCAAAAGCTCTGTGGAAGAAGAAATGTTACCAGTTAATTGATGGATTACCTGTGTGCAGTTCGAGTTCCACTTTCGCAACTGAAAGAAACCCCTCGATTGTATCGAGTCGATATTAGTAGCCAATAGTACTGCTTCTGACACGCGACGGCAATTTGTCAACAGGTCATCCACGTAGAATGAAGCTAAAATTGTGTCTCGTGCCTTACACCCCTTCTCCCGATTTGCCAAGCAGGTGTAGTTGTCAAAGGTACACTGGTGTAAGGTGTGCACAGCGTTGAAGGGGCTGGACATCATGCCATACGTTACGGTTCCTAAGCGAAAGACTGGGATCTCCTTTGCCTTGGGTTCTCACCAAAGGATCCGTTGGTAGTCTGCTGTGAGTGCAATCGGATACTGTCGAAACCTGAAGATCACATGTACCAACGTCGCCTGGATAGCCAGCCCGCCGATTGTGTGTCATTCAGCGAAACTCCATTGCTGCTGCGCTCTGAAGCATTAAGTACGACGCGAAACTTGTTCTGCACAGCATGGTGTGGAATGCAGTAGCAGTTCGTGTAATCGCCAGGTTAACCAACATGCTCCATATGACCAAGAGCGCTGTATTTGCGCATGAAACAGATGTGTTTTCTGCCTCAGTTCCTCATTGCAGGACAAGCGCCATTCTAGCCCATGGAAAAATATCGTAAGGCGTTTGCATAAGGATCTCCCAGCTCCGGAACTCCGTCATAGAAAGGATTATGTACCATGTGAAGACCGTCATCCTCTCGTGCATGTGTTGACAAAGATATCCGCTCGCAGTCGTCCTGATCCAAACCACCTTCGGGCACCTCTTCCAACTTCCAAAAATTTCATACCAAGTGTTCTAATTGAAGGTCATCCTCGTTCACCCGAGGGCAGAATTCATTAGAAGGATGAGCTTTGCTTGAGGTTGTGCACCCTGGGCCATATACAACAATCCCAAACAAGTGCGTTGAGCGCAGGGCTCGATTGGTTTCCCGGTGATGATTTCACTCTCGACTATCTGATCCCAGCTCCATCAGTCAGTTGAAGGCCGCACAGATGAGTCCACTGCCTTGTATCCGGAGCACCGCCGAGGTCACAGCCATTATGGAAGGAAGCACTAAAGCATCGATTTGCACTTGAAAGTCGGTGTGCGTTAAATGAATCGTTAGCCTCACTCTACCATTTGTGCGAGTTTGTACAAATGCGCAGATGCCTTCTACTGCTGCGTCGTATCTGGCCCTAGAAAGACTAAGCTGATTGGCTAGACGTTCGATCACAAAACTCACCTGTGATCCAGGGTCACAGAGGATTCGAGCTAAGCTCTGTTACAAATTACCAGATGTGTAAGCTCGCGCTGTTGCTAGCAACGCGGTGTGATTTGCTACTTATGACGATTGTGTTGGCTGAGATGATGAGAAAGTAGCAGGACCTGCAACTGGCCAGGAAGATTTTCGGCGGAACATGGTGTGATGTTTCCTACCACAACGCAGACAACCACCCGCAGGGCACTGTGTTGATGTGTGTCCAGTCCTTAAACAGTTGAAGCATAATCCAGAGTTCTTCAGATCAGCAAATCGTTGAGACGGAATTTTATCCAATAACCGTCGACAACGTGTAATCCGATGCGGACCTTGGCAGGAGGGACATTTTGATTTGGTATCGCCACATATGACTTCATCAACGGCTGAGCACGGGAAGAGCATGGAGTTGTTGACTCATCTCGATTGTCGGTGCGAATCCCATCTGTCGCAAGGCTCTGAGCGCGCTTCTCCATAAAATCTAACAAATCTGCCAAATTAGGGATCTCGGTTGACGAACAGTCCATACACCACTCCCTCCGCGTGTAAGAGGCAGCTTCGCCACAATAATCGGCACAACCAAGGCATCGCACAGATCCATCGGTAATTCCATTACACGGAGTGCGCGCAATGACTCGTTCACCGTGTCCACCATTCTTAACACTTCAACTGACGTCTCGTCCATGCAAAAGGCGAGGCACATAAATTTTCGCAAGAAGCTTACAATTGTCGAAGCGAGTCATAAGAGCTTACCAAACTTCGTGATAACCACCTGAACACATCGTACCCACTAGGGAGACTTTCCCCGGATCTCTTGCCTGTTCAAGCTGACCTAATTTGTATGCTTCTGTATCCATACAGTGCACCAGAACCTTGAAACCCCAGCCAATTGGGCAGTGCACCGTAAAAGATCAGATTGGTAACGGGATCCAACCGCATGTCCACTCTATTTGCAGATGCTAGGGATTTTTCCATAAAAGCATGTAAAAGTCGTCTTAGCAATTGTATTTTAGTAGTAATTGTAATTGGTGGATTTGACATGGTACCGTTTATATTAATCATTTTCAAATTGATATGATTGCAACTGATTTATATTAAATTAATATTAAAAACAATAAAAAGTAAAGTAAGGCCGATTCGGAGTTATTTCACTTCTACAAAGTGAAATAAAACCAATCCCTAATATTCGGCCTTACTTGTACTTCACTTTTACAAAGCGAAATAAAGCCGCATTTTGAAATTCGGCGTTATTGCGCTCGGCGTTATTGCGCTTGGCGTTATTTCACGGCACCAGTAAAACGTTATGCTTATTACGCATTCTCCGGAGAAAAGTGACCTCAAAGTCAAGAATTTTTATGGACAAGAAAAATGGAACATTCTTAGAAATTGGATATCTGAAGACTCAAACAAGTTATGAATTTTATTAAAACGCAGTTACAAAGGAAAGGCTGGTATTTCTTCTAAAAATAAAATTTTAAACGAAATTTTTACCATCCGTACTAACAGAGCAATTTCCGTTAACAAGGGTCTGGGTACACCAAAGTAAGCCTTTTTTAAATCCTCGATAAATGATGTCAACGTTGGAGATAGACTCATATTTTTTTTCCTTTGAATACACCCGAAAATCATTTACCAAATTATTATTGACGAATTAAGGGACACCCAGTATAATGATTAGGCGGCTTAGTTGTGAAGTTGGCTATAAAAAAATACAATTAAGTCCTCTGTTGGGAAAAAACCAAAGTACAACCACTCAATAAAAAGTCCTAGAGAAGGAGACCGATTAACATGTCATGAGCTCGTTACAATGGATTCCCTTAAGTCGGCAGATGGGAATAATATAATAACATTAAGAAAAAACAAACTCGTACTTTTTATGGGCGACTTCAATTAGGAATGATTTTACTAGGTGTTGAAGTAGCTAATTATATAATTTATTCATCGCTTGAAGAAAATTAGGTATAAATTAACATAAATCTGATGCAGACTGTGCTTATAAAATGGGTTCAAAAAAATGTGTGGCTTACTTTGAACAGCTACTACCTAGAATGGTTTAGGAACTGATGATGGAAGCGGATTTTGGGCATATGGGCAACAGGGGCTTGACAGGAACCGCATTCTGGGGCTCCAACTTTCGACAAATTATTCGCGCATTTGAGGCTTCATCCCATGAATGAGGCACTCAATATTAGCTTCTAAGACTAAAGTTGTTGATAGCTTGTCCATAACTTCAAATACCCCAACAAATAATAGTCAGCGGTGTCAAAACCCACATCCTTGCTGTCGTCGATATTTTCGGAGGCAGTGGTACTATCCTGATGAGGCCAAATGCCCTGCAGAGCACGTTCATCCAGGTTTGGAAACAAACAATCGTTGATCATGGCCTTCAACTGGGCGTGACATTTCCATTTTCTTAATTTTTGAAGAAGTACGCCTCAATGTTGTGGCTAACGGCACCAAACAGTGAATCGGTAGCTTAGAATTCACTCGCTCTAAATTCGACAATTTTGGTTATTATCAAAGCCACTGAGATAGAAGTGAGCCTCATCACTGATCAGAATTTGACGCTACAAAAGTGGATTGACTTCCAACTGTTCAATGACATAGGCGATCTAAACCATATAGACGTTAACTGTCCACGCTTCATCAGAAGCTCAAATTAGTTCCAAGGTTATTTCCAAGGTTATTTCCAAAGGGGATTGGTTTTTCCAACAAGCATTTTTACCTAACCTAATCTACTTGGAAGGTTCATGTTCGCTTTTTGACGTTTTCTTTGTTGGTGACATTTCTAGCCTGCTTTTTGATGAAAAAATCTGTGCCCCAGGGTTTTCTAGGCATGACTTGATGTACTTATCACTTATCATAGAACTATCTAGCAGCACCCCGGAACGATTTTACCGTGCCTATAATAATATAGATTATACTAATCTGCTCTCCGTCGTTAATCGAATATGTTGGGACAGCATCTAAGAACTGAAACGAATAAAATCTTTAAATTTTAAAACGGGCTATACTTCTAATGCGTAAAAATTGCAATCCCATTTTGTACCCAAATTAGCCTGCATATTCTCTAGTATCAGTTTGTTATTGATTTTAGTTCGGTGCGGCTTAAAATATTAACAAAATATGAGTCAAGAGGAACGCCGTAAAAAGATCATCGACAAATGGCTCGAAATACTTCGCGTCCAAACCATTTCATCGCAAAAAAAAATTAAACATTGCACGCAGTACAAAGCGGATTCTGTTATTAAACGATATTTGGAGACGTTGACAGTTAAGCGAAAACAGAGAAGTGGAGCTAAAAGTGGAGCACATGATACAAATTTGGACAGGAAAATAGTGGGTATCATCGTAAAAAACCAGACTATGTCATCCAGAGATGTTGCTCCGAAATATAATACCAACCAAACAATGGTACAAAGATCTAAAAAACGTAACGGTGTAAAAACATAAAAAAAACAAAAAGTACCAAAAGTTACTGAAAAGCAAAAAAAAAGTCATAAAGACACGAGCCCGAGAGCTATACGAGTTGATCGGCAACAAGAAAGCGTGCTTAGTTTACTTTTTTCTCCTTACACGTGTACGATCTGTACGCTGACGATGTACAGCTTATGATAAGCTGGCCAACTATTGAAACAAACTCTGCAATAGACCTCCTAAACGAAGATCTTGCCCGAATTTATGGTCAATTAAACAAGACCTTCGACTTAATGCTGACAAGCCTAAAGTAATTTTAATACACCGTAGAACTCCTAATCTCTCAGGCCCTCAGCTTGTTCATATCAACCAAGTGGCCATAGAGTGGGCTGTCTCCGCTAACAACCTTGGTGTGACTTTTAGTTCAAATCTCTCTTGTGATGCTCATATTAATTTCATCATCGGCAAAGTTTACAGTGGGCTTCGTACTCTATGGGTTACTCAACATCTTCTACCAACGAAAATTAAATTTATTTTAGTAAAAACTCTTCTTTTACCAATTTTAGTTTACGAATGCGAGATCTTTTGCAAGCCTGACCACAATAGTCTCAGAAAACTTAACATTGTCTTCAACAATATCGCGAGATACATTTTCAACATCCGGCAGCGCGATCATATCTCTCACTTTTCTAAGCAAATAAGTGATTGCTCCCGCGTACTAAAATACAAATCGCTGTCTTTTGCATAACCTTATAAAAACTCGAGAGCCAGATTACCTATTTAATAAGCTTCAGTTTTTGCATTCGCACAGATCGTTTTCGCTAGCTCAACCAAGATACCTTTGTCTTACTTCTGAGCAGCAATGTTCAAGTTGTCCGGCTCTGGAACTCTCTTCCCACTGACCTGAGAAGAATGACAAGCACGAGTAAAGTTAAGTCTTCCTTACTAGCTACAATCTAATATGAACAAAATTATATAAACATGTTTTTCAACTCTATATGTATTCTCTATGAACTGAATTAGTACTCATTTTAACTTATTAAAAAAATTAACTATGAGTCGGGTTTGTTTAGCAAAATATTTTGTTTGTCCTCAATTAAACGTTAGTCTGACAGGTGTCATACCATTTTGGAATCCAGACTAAATACGCAATCTTTTAAAGTTACTTGCCAAATTGACACAGCACATTTTTTTTTTCAGTACAGTCAGTTCAAGTTAGGTGATTAAGGATTAACAGATACATGGATGGACAAAAAAGCAATATTTTAGTTAAAACCGATATAGTTATGCTTCAATATTGAACGGTAGTTTACGGAACAGTAACTCAGGGTTACGTGATAACAAAAAAATTTAAGAAAAGTAAAGATTTGCGGTCACAGTACTTGAAAGATCGTCACAGGGTGTCAGATTTCTCAATTTTTTTTGAGTGCCAATAATTTTAAAAGTACATGTCTTTGATTTGTTTTATAATTTTGTTATAACCGACACCATTTGCCTATCCCCCGTTTCCGGCTTGACGTTGATTTTTGGGACGCCCCTTATAAGTTGAATAGATGAATAAATGAATAAATGAAATGAATAATCTAACCTACAATTTTTCATTAGAATACATATTTTACTTAATTTTAATTCCTGAAGACTTGATTTTTTTTTAAATTGTACGTTTTAGTTTCGATTTTAACTACATATGTTATTTTAACTAACTAATTTTTTAATAGTTTTCCTAATTGGAGTTTGAATTTTTATGGCAAAACTTAGATGCTCATTTTCGAAATTGGCTATTGCTGCTTTCATGTTATTGAGTTTTTTAATGTCAATTTGATATTTAATGATTTCATTATTGCTCAGAGTCCTTATGTGCATAACCCCAACTCTCTCCAATATCATATATATTGTCTTGTATCAAATTTCATTCTTCTTTTAGATGTTAATTCACATTTATTGTAGTAAAAGATCGTAATATTATTTGTTTACTAATTCATTTTGTCTAAAATTTTATTTCTGTCTGATTGTAAAACATCTTTTAATAAAGTAAACGAGTCATTAAAATTGTTATTTATTTTTACCTTCTGACGGATTGCCTCAATTAGTTCGTTGTTTGTATAGTCGTTACTTTTAAATTGGTTTTCCATGTCGTGTTTGTCGTCTGCGACAGTATTAATCAAACCTCTTTTAGGTCTATGGTGTAATAAAATTAATAAATTATTTCTCATTGAATTTAATTCTGTCCTTAAAAAATCCTTTCCGCTGGGAAATGTTCAATGTGTTTCTTTAAAGTATCTATTAAATTAATAATTTCGTTTGGGTTAACAATACGTAACATTTTGTCAAATTTATTGACTATTTCTACATCATCAATCCTTATCTCTGCATAACCGACTTCTAAAGTGATTTTTTCAATTGTTACGGCCATTTGGGTTTTGGGGATGCCTCTTACTTATTATTATTAGCATCCATATGGGAAGGGTTTTGATCTGCAAATTTAATGCTACGTTTTATGTTATGATATTTTCGAGTATGTTTTCAAGTTTGAGTTTTCTAAATGTAGGCTCTTCTTTGGGTTGAAGTGACAAATATATAATTTTTAATGTAGCTGTTGTTGCTGTTTCTATATCATTTTCGCGGTTTCTGTTTCTCTTTCGTGTTGTGTAAACTTTTCACTTTATCTATCCTTCGTTTAATTAGACTAAAGTCAAGCTTTTGTTCGTGTGCATTTTATGCTTTTTATTGTGGAATGATAAGTGGTGTTATAAAGTATGACCGTGTTAAGCACTTGTGCTTTGATGGGTTGATTATTCTATAGACGAAATGCTCTAATTCTTTCTGTGAGAATGTAACCTTTCAACATCCGCATTACTCGAATGATTCCTTGGTTTCGTAATATGACATTCAGTATTCTCTTTTTTGCAAAATTCTTCAATATTTATTGGTTGGATTTTATTATCAAAAGTTTGTTTCTTTATTTTGCATGGATTGCTATGAAGTGTTTTAATATTTCCACTATTGTCAAACTATTTCCATCTTTTAAAACTAAGCGTCGCTTCGAAAATGTAGCTATAACGACTATACATAAATGAATATTTGCTATATAGCAATTTCGTTCAATGTTGGTGGGGTTTCCCTTGGGAAGAATTAATTTCTAATCGGGTTTCTTTCATAGTTCAATGAGTAGTAAATTCCGCAATTATTACTTAATTGGTGTACTACTGTTTTGAGATTGGGATAATAATTTTGGAATGATTAATTTTTATCAAACAATGCTATTTGCGTTTTTATGGTCTCATCGTCTTCTGTATCCCTAGCGATGTAACTACATTTTTCAAATTTCGACAGGTTGTTATCAGGAAATAACTCGATTATTTTAGTTGCAGCTCAATATATTACCCATCACTAAGCTAGAAATAAATCCCTATGTTATCTTTCTTCAAAAATTACCTTAAAATTACGTTAACATTTCCATCATTTCCATCGTTCTTGTCGATATAAATTCGATTATCATTAAAAGCTTTTTTAAATTCCCGTATTTTACGGCTGAGATTGGATAGTTTGAATGCATTCACTTATCGGCTTTCTTCAAGATTTAACTTTTCTAGCTTTTCAGCCGACACAGCATTAAAGATACAATTGTTTGGGTTCAAGTTTGCAACACTCCCTGAAATCAATAAGTTAGTTTCTAAGTTTAAATCAATTTGATCTTCATTTATTTCATCATCGGTTTGGATGATAGTGTGTATTCTTTTATCTTCAATATTTATAACTTAAAATGTCAGCAATAATATTTTCTTAGCTGCAATACAATCGATCTTTATGTCGTATTTTCCTAATATTGTAAAAGCCATATCTGAAGTCTAGGGTTTATATCTTTTCTAGTATACCTGGAGTGAAGCCATTTGATTGGATATTGATCTGTTTGAAATTCGAATTCCCTTCCGAAAAAATATGGTCTAACATAGCTGTCACCCCACTCTATAGCCATCAATTATTTATCAATGGGGGAATTATTTAGCCCAACTAGTATTATTCCAGTTCTACTTCCCTGCCTATATTTCTCTGAAATGCAGACATTCCTTCCATTATCAAGTAGTTTGATCTCCCCGAATTTACAGTATACTTCCATCAAAGCATTATTGTTTTTGTTCATTTCCACGTACTAAACTACCTAATTTTTTAATTCCTACGAGGTATAGTGGAGAGCCGATTAACCAGGATGCTCGGGACCGAGCTCATCACGAAAAATCGAAAAACCCGGATAAATGAATTTCTTTCCATAAAATAAATTGAAGTCAACAATAACTTACTTATTATGCCAATAAGGGAAAAACGAAACAGAAATAAATAAAATTCATGGAGAAAAAACTAAATTAAAATAAATAAAATTCATTAGCAACAATATATAAAATATACACGTAAAAGTTATAAATACATCTGTACATGGGTATACGTATACTGATTGTTGACTATTTTTTTCCTTAATCAGGCTTTCTCTGATGCGATAAACTTATATTTTATCTTGTTGTGATACTGTAGGCGAGTCAAAGCCTTCTAAAAAGTCCAAAAGTAAATTGCTTGATTTAATAGCCTCATCTAAAGATATTTTTGAAACCACTATATCGTCTTCATAAAATTCATCAGAATTTGATACATCCGGCTCAGATTCATGAGGATGATTTATTATATCAACGATATCAGTTTCAGAGAGAGAAGCAAATGTTAGATCATTCACATCACAGTCCTGCCAATTTCTAATTTATTCTTCATTAATTTCCGCTACTTCGTCAGGGTCATCTTCAATAGAAATGTAGACATTATAAAATGACTCCTATAACTAGTGCATTAAAGCATTTGCAATGTACCTGTTACTTCAGCTTCAGGGCAAAGTAAATTATATCAAACATTTTTCAAAACGTGGGAAGTAACGAAATTCCAAGATGTCACGATAGTCCATAATGCAGACTTGATGTTGAATGACTTAGAAAGTTTTTGACGACCTTCAGGTCTCACTAGTTTTTGTACAATATGTTTGCGATAACAACTCTTTAAACTCCTTATGACACCCTGATCCATTGGCTGGATAAAAGATGTGCAGTTTGGTGGCAGATATCTCACAATGGTATTATGTCTCTTAAACTCGTCCACATCCGGATGAGCTGGGCAGTTATCCAATAGTAAAAGAACTTTACAGTATTTTCCAAGGTTGATATTTTCCAAATGCTCTTTGACTTTAGATATAAAGTTTAGTTTGGACCACTCCAGAAAAATTGTTTGCGTTACCCAAGCCCTCTTGTTGGCCTTATATATGACTGGGAGCTCTCTCACATTTTTGAGTGCTCTTCGACAAAGACTTTTACCAATTACCATTAACTTACATATGTGAGGCCCTGCAGCATTGGAGGAAACTTGCCAGTAAGTTGTTCCTTTGAATCTTTAAAGCCGATTCTTTTTCACCTGAACTTTTAAGACAATGAATTCCATGACGATTCTTGAAATTTCTCAGTCAGCCGGATGAATACAAACATTCAGAGTTTTTACCCAACTAAACGTGAAAATATTTTGTCTTTTCCACAATCATTTCGCCAGAAAGTGGAATTCCTCTGAATCTTTGATGACGTACCCATTCATACCTTCCACTATCCACTTTTGGGATCTCAGCTTTCGTACATGTTTGAGAATCCTATCTTTATTTTTAAGCAAGCCATATACAGTTGGTGCGCCATTCCATATTTTTGAGCCAAATTTTTCACAGAAATATTTTTTTTAATATGATCGTTAATTATGTCTACTTTTTCTCTAATAGACAACACTTTTCTTTGCCTTTTTAATAATCTTGATAAGGATGCCATCACACTAAAATGAACTTCACCACCTTTATAATTCAATTTAAATGATGCCTCCTGCAAAACTAGCGGGAACAAAATAATGAAACTAACAAGATTCAGCAACGTAAAAGCGATATTTTTTTTTTTAAAATATTAGTTACAGTTAATCAATGACGCAAAGAAATCAATCTATGTATATATGTATGTATGTGATTGCGAATAATTTGCACGAGAGATCATGCAATACGACTGTGTTTTGTTTTTGTTTTGATTTTAGTTTGCATCCCGGATAATAGAGTCTTATCCTGCTATTCGAATTTCAATGGGATAGAAATTTTTTTTTTAAATTCCTGAAAATTGACAAACCTAACTTTATCATATAATTCTCTTCCATTTTCTAGCTTAAAATTCCGGCAATCGTTGATGAGTTCTGCGTAAACTTTACGAAGTCGCAAGTATAACTTAGCTCCTATTGTGCTACTAGGTTAAATTGTCGCTAAGTTGTTGTAGACAAAACTTTACTTCGCCCTGAATTTCCTATTGTAATTTAGTACCATTTTCATGGCCTTTTGTTTGTGCTGTTTATTGCTGTACAAGTCCACTGCGTTGTTCACAGATCCGATGAATTGCATCAATGTGATGTCATCTCTACCCTTGAGTAGTTTTGAGTGGCCAATGACTTAGAACTTGATCTGTTGACAATTGATATGCAATACGAGTATGTTGCCGTTTGGGTTGATTTGTTCTCCTTTTTGTTGCAGGTTAACTTGGTTTTCATTTTGCTGTAGCGCAAAATGGTTGATTTGTTGTTTAATTCTTTAGAATTATACTCCTTCGCCTGAGCTAGTTACGAGTTCAGTTCTCCTCAGGGAACATAAATTAGAATTTTTGATTAAAGAAGAAAAGAACAGACAATTTCAGTTCAAAATTACATTTATATTCTTAAAGATATTATCGATTACTTTTTATTTTCTTTGCTGCAATCATTCTCGACTTCAAAAAATGAAGTTTGCTGTTAATGCATTTTTTGTTTAATAAATGAAGTTCTTCGTCAGCATTATTTGATTAAAAAATAAACGCTGTATCAATATGTTTCATTTATACTGTGTCAAGAACGATTTAGGTTTTCAATAGAATTTAATATTTCTAGCCTGAACTTTCCTGTCAGCAAAATGGGAGTCAATGCTGTTTCGCTGGATTTCTTCATTAAATAACACGTTAAAATGCAATGTATTGCAAATTTTGTTGTTCGCCGAGGCAAGCGTGCCTGCTCATTTTCAATATATTCTTGCGATTGAACTTCTTCGACGTTGTACTTCTCCTATGGCTTATTTCTTGTTTAGCATGAGATGGTTCGGGGTTCAATACCAGCCGTGACCAAAAGACGTTTTTTCAGACAACTAAAATCTTTCTTTCTCTTTCTGTCCCATTTTCCGAAAAACTTAACACATGCTTTGGCATCATAAATGTAGTCATACCCATTTGAGTGTTAAGTTCTTCTTTAAAAAAAAAAAAAAGCATAAACGATTTCCCATTTAATACAACTTTCGGTCATTTGACGGCACAAGGAATAATTGGTGTATTTTGCAAACGTACCCTCCCTGCGGTACTACATAGTAACTAACTTTACACCTGTTTCTGATTCTGAATCTGCGAACCATTATTTCACCCTTTATTTTATATAATCAAATATAAATGTTAAATCTATGGAGTCAGTGGAGGAATGTTTACTCTGGTCGCTCGTATATCAAGAATCCCTTTCAATTTAAAATATACTTTTCATAGCCGAAAATATAAAAGATAAGATGAAAAGAAAACAAAAATAAATAAAACAACAACGGTATGAAATATAAAATTGATTCTGGCTTTATTTTGTAGCTACGTTCATGCCATTATGTGTGAAATAGAACATCATTCAAATGGCCGCCTGGTCTTTTCTAGCAGTGTTTCAAGCGGTCGGCATTGATGACTCGGTGCGGCGTTATTTCGACATAAGCGTGTCGAATGTTGGCCTCGAGCTCGTAAATATGGTTGGCTTGTTAACGTTGACTAAGAAATTGACGTAGCCCTAGAGAAAATAATCGAGTGGTGTCAAATCGCGTGATCGTGGCCGCCAATTGATGAAAGCTCGCTGTGAGAGGACCCAGCCGCTAAATTTCTCCTTCATAACTTCGAGCGTTGCATCGGTTGCATGGCATGTACCGCCCGGATATATTGATGTTGTCGAGCTCCGATCACAGAAAGTCGCTTAATATCGTCCTTTCTCATTTCGAAAGAAATAAGGTCCGATGAAGCCGTCATGCCATAAACCGCACAAAACAGCCAATCCTTGTGGATGCATTGATGATTGGCTGAGTGCTTGTGGATTGTGTTTACTCCAATAACGGCAATTTTGCGAGCCAAAAACGGGCCTCGTCCGAGAAGATGCTTTTTTGGACAAAATCCGAATCTCCGGCCAACATTTCCAGCGCTCAATTAGAGAGCCTGCTTCAATTCTTGTGTCAACGCAATCTTATACGGATGTAAGCCCAAATCCAACTGCAATATAAGCTGGGTTAACTCTCTGGCGATGCCCAATTCAGCTGACCAGTGTCGAATCGATATTTCTGGGTCGTTTTCGATACTGACGCAAAGGCGGCTATGTTTTCTTCATTTCGCAATAATTTCTGTCTGGTTGGTGGTTTAAGATCCAAAGGAGTGAACTCTTTTGCGCTCAAACTTTTCCACGGTGCGACGAATTGCCATCACACTGAAGCCATGATGACTACCGACCTCGCAACGAAATTTACGTTGCGTATTTACAACTGAGCCGGAATTTTTATAATATTTTTTTAATAATTTCCTCACGTTCGGCAACCATAATGATGAAATGACAAACCTTTGGTAACTTTTGGTCTTTGGTAACTTTTACAGCTGGTGAAATATAACAATCGGAAAAACTAGCATTGCTATCTTTCCACCCGATAGTTCGGTTACCAAAGTTCAAGCGAGATGACGAACGTTGGAATGGAAACTATCAATAATTGCGCGAATTAGGGAAATATCACGGATAAAGCCCCGCGGAAAATTAAATTTTCCGATACCGGAAAGCTACACACCATAGCATTTAACTATGAGAAAAACTAAGAGAAAAAAAACAGTTAAGATGCCCGGATGAGACCAAAAATTAAATTAATATATTCTTCGCTTAGATACAGCGAAAGCTACAAGTGTAGACACATAGACTAGATGGCCTACAAATTTGAGCGAAGATCAAATCAAGATGAGACGAACTCCAAACTCACACTTTCATCTCACTCAGATGCCAGTAAAGGCTCCTGTGCAGAAAACAAAATAACTCTCACGACCCCATAGCTTGAGGATAACTTAGTACATCAGGGCATCCGTACATCCTATTGGAATGTCACAGTCCAATGTAAAATTGGCACGAATCAAAATGTTGACTCTTTCAAATTCGTCTTCATCACGTTAAAAGATGTCTGTTGTTAGAGGTGCGAAGAAGTGGTTCATCACAACACTGATCAAAATAAAACCTTAGCAGATGCAGTTCTGAATGCTACTCGGTTCTAAAATGTTTTTCTTAGTATTGTAATAGGGCTAAGGGAATAAATTCTGGTTGGAATTAAAACCACGAGAATGAAAAATTTCGGTCAAAGTTTAGTTCCTTAACAAAGGCTTATAGATGTCTGCTGTGCCCCAAAGCCAATTAAACAAAAGATTATAGGTGCGCGCTGTGTCCCAACCGCAATATCCTCCAAGATAAGAAAAAGCTGCATCCAGATAAATCTACAATATGTCAGATCCGCTTTTCCGGTTCTCAATAGTAGATTTTATGAGGATCAAATAGTATAAAAAAAGTACATAGATACAATTCCTACCATGTGAGTTACCCCATGATTCATTAATGCGGGCAGACCAAGAGAATGCATTGCTCACAAAAACCTTAACCAAATCATTCCGATTACAGAGTGTTGTAACAAAGATTTGGTAATGACAATAGTTGAGCTTACTACTGTGGGGCGTATAGAAGAAAGAATCATTTGCTCGCCACACCCACCAGACAATTCTACCGATCTGGGATTTCTGCCACTGAAGGGACATTTGGGCCATTATGATAGGAGATGATTGTGTTAATGCCATTAACATTATACGGATCTTCTCCAATATAAATTGAAAAATTGAGTGACTCTTCGAATTTACTAATTTTAGATATTTTAATATATTCAATCATGCGAATAATACCGCTTTTATAAAGAGCATCTTAGTACTCGTAAGATTTCTTCTTCTGCAATTCAATTTAAAAAGAAGTTCATTGGCGAAAGGTATCATCCCGTATAATGTTTATGATTAATCTATATGATATAATCTATGAGTATATTATTTAGACAAGATCCAGCACAGATTGTATACGATCAACCTCATGTGAACGTGCAAATTGTAATAGCGATGTTAAAGATGTCGGCATCATCGGTAAGTCCACCTAAACTCTGAACGAAAAAAAGTGGTAGAAAAAGCTGATCAGAACCTAAGCGGTGGTCTCACCACATCTTTTAAATTGACTGGTCCCGCCAGGTATCTTGAAGATACTTCGTTCTACGGTGGAATATGAAATGTGGAAAAACATGACTCAGACCAGTAGCTTCCTACTTCTCGTTAGAAAAACAACCTCAGTTTTGAGAGGTTTGACTGAAAGCCTATTTCTGGTTCATCGGTCTGGGGCTTCTTGCGCTTTAGAGCAGACAGTTATCGGACACAATTCGATAGACCGTACAGGAACATCATCTGCATTTGTATGAGTATAGATGTCAGAACCATTGAGATCGCTAAAGATTGGGGTTACAATAGGATCACAAGAAATAAGATCACCTATGGGCTAAGGAAGGAGAATTTCTCAGGACAACCTTCATTCTCGGGGTTTCATTCGAGCATAACTGAAGATGGCATGACTCTCTTTGCCAGTAGATCAAAAAAATGTCTCTCGATTTTTCTAAGGAGTCACCGATTTTCCGGTTGTAGAAAAACTGTATAATGCTTGTTGGCGTCGTAATGTGGCACTACGCTTTTGCTAATAACCTATGTTTGCTAGGCATGAGATAATTGCAAGTACCTAAGTGTGCTAGGCATAAAGATAAAGCAGAGTACTTTGTGAGAATCCAGCATCAGACCACAAGTATTCATTGATGATGTAGTGGGTGCTTTGGGCCGATAATAACCAAGAATTGAAAAGATTTAAAGAAGCCTCACTAGTACCAATCTCAACATAAGGGCTCAACGGGGATGTAGAAAACCACTTGCCAAATTTATGAAAAATACACAGTAGCACATGTACTCACCAAACTCTCTCCAACATTTTGAACTGTTGAATGGAGTTTTGTATAAATAAAAACACTTCGCATCCTCTCACCGTATTTCTCTTCAGAACAAAATCATTTGACCCTTTTAGGAAAAAGACTAGTTTTAGAAGATAAAACAAAATGGGCTCATCAATTTTCGTCAACCCTTTAAAGCCCCATGTGACACATTATTTTTAGCTCTATATGCTTCCTAATTAATACCTACAGAACTAGCTGCGCATGGGTTTAAAAGTTCCACAGAGATACTTTAATTATATAGATCAATGATCCTCCATTCGTTTGGACCCTCACATATTAATCAATACGCTTACAAACCAGGAATGCTGTTCAGAGTTTAGAATTGAAGTATCTTTCATAGATATAAGGATAACGGTGCTCAGCCGCTGGATAAGTTGACGATATTCCTATCCTAAGAAGAGGTTTATTTGGAATAGATAAACCAAGTCGCCTACAGAACTATGTTAGGTATGCGCACAATGTGAACTTGCCCAAAATTTTATCTGAAATACCCACAACAAAATCATAGACATCTTACAATGGACCAGCAAAAGCCGGTTCTGTCCTATTTGCAGCTACCCCTAAACTCATACATGTATGCCTCTTCCATTTGACGGTGTAAAAACTAGCGAAAACCTACTTAGACTGAATTTAGTAAGTGCTAGGCTGTGAGCGCAAATCGGGTGCAACAAAGCATCCACCACAAAATTAGAAGTTTTGCCTTTTATTAGAATTTGTTTCAACTTTCGTAGAAAAAGCCATCACATCAGCGACTAGTAGCTGGAGCCCGATGCGAGTAAGTTTAGCCAGGAAAAGTAAAGAGATAGTTTTCCGTGATGCGGAATCACTTTCACAGCAAGCGTCGGAGTATCTTTGGTCATTCAGCCCTGGTGTTGCACACTAACTGATCTAAAATAAAGGAATATATCGGAGTCTTTATATTCGGATAATTCTGTCTATGGTGGAGTTCTTCTTCAGAGAAAATCTGAACATCTCTGTTTCAAACAAGAACATTAACATTCTTCCTGACAGCTGAACAACCCTTCTGGCGATTAACGCCTTCGCGGTAATCTTCAAACTGAGACTGTGACTGCTATCTGCTAGTATCTGCTTGCTTATATACGAGTAATACAAGACAGAGTAACATGACGGCAACAAAAGATCCAGGGTATGATCTGCCTCAGTATTTACGACACCAAGGTCATCGAAATGGCGATTCGCCTTAACAGATTACAAGCAAAGTTACCTTATTACATGCTGAAAACTGAAGCAACAAGCAGGCCCACAACTTATTTTCGATAACCTTCCTCTAAAAGAACATAACAACTTATACAACTACCCATAACTCAAATACACTCACTAACCGGTAGAGATGAGAGTACACCTTAGAACTGAGAATAAGGAAAATATTGTAGTACAATGCCGAATGCGTAACGAAAAGAACACCACTAAGTTTCCTAGTTCAACCTTACCTTTAGGCAAAAGACGTAATTGCAATTTCGCCAAAAGATTTTGCCGAATTAAAAACAAATCCGGAAAGTGATAAAGATATTAATTTCCACGTCTTGATACAAATTTCATTACTTCCAGGAAGAGAACGATAATGTCCTTTTCAAGGGGTTCCCCCGACCTATCCTCCAGGTAAGAAGTGAAAAAGAAGACCAAGATTCCGATCTTAAGATCAATTTACTCTTCAGTGGTCTATATGTTCACTCTGATTTCCGATCAAACTCATGCCATCACTTCGGTCGGATGTCTTACAGTACCCATGACCTCAGCTTAATGCCAAGCTGCTCAGCACTACTGAAGTAGTCATTACCAGTTGACATACGTACCAATGGGTTTTTGAAAAGTACTTTTCCCAACCGAAAAAGAGAATTATATACAATTTGTACAAGGATATGATATTTGTGATGCATTTTTAGGGTGGCAACTACTGAATGTAAAGATACGAGTATCTGTTAACTCACATACATATATTTTTTCAACACTGAACAAATTTCCTTTTATTATATTTCTGTGGTGACCTTTAGCATCCACAATAAAACACAACTTACCACTGCAGAGAAGTCGATAAAATAAATGTAGCTAAGCATTATGTAGAAGTAACACTGTAGGAAAAATGAGATTATTCCCTCGAGCAAACTCTAGAAACATCATGTCCTTTAAGGGAAAATAAGAGCACATAGCAATTCAGTCAACAGGGAGAGAAAAATCAACTTATTTGCAGAAGTGCAGTGAGTGCCAGTGATTATGGTCATTACAGTGAGTGATTTTTTTCATAACTTCAAGGCAAAGTTTGGTTTTTTCTTTTTTCTTTTTTCCTTTAATGACATACGACAACTCATCCTTGCTAACAAGGGTACTGTTTCGAATGGAGTTGGAAAGTTAATGAAAATGACTATGAAATAAAAGTATTGCAACGAAAAGCAGAAGCAGTTTATAAAATACTGAACTCTGAACTGGTTACTCGTACAAAGGCAACATGACCCTGAGCATAGAGAGAGCAGCATGTTTTTTCACGATGTACTTTTAAACGGTAAAAATAAATTATGTTAAATTGAGGAATATCGAAGGACTCCATTAATTAAGAAAAGTTAATATCGGAGGAAGGAACCTTATTTGTCGATTACAGATGTACTGCTGGAATTTTTCCTCTTTCGACGACCATTTTCCGTTTCAGAGTAAAGCAGAGGGTTGAATTTTATTTTATCGATTTTTTAATTTTTTCTTAGCACAGAGAAATTGAACAGGTGCAGAAAGTTCTCCATAAATATACTTTACAAGCTATATACTTTGGTGGTGATATCAAAACTGAATATCGCATATAGCTCCTCCCTAAACACTCTATCATACTAGGCTTTAACGTCGACAAATAGATGGGGAATATCGATATGAAATTCCGGGATCATTGCCAAAATTTACAATAGTCGATGATGGACTTTCCTCGCTTAATCCCGCACTGGTATGGACCAACCACATTGTTCATGAATGGATTCAGGCGCTCATATAATACGGCCGGAAAAATCTTCCTTATTCGTCAAAAGTTTACGCAGTCAAAAGCGTTTCCTTTCTTCTGGATCGGATTAACATTCCTAAGATTTTATGCCTTGGGTATGCTTTCCTGAATGCTAAGATTTCATGCCTGCGCATGTTCTCAATCAGATTATATCCAGGTGCTCTAAAAAGCCTAATAGGCAGTCCGTCTGCCTCAATATTGCTACTCTAACTTAATCTAGGTCAAGGGCATGGAATTCCCGGTCATCTTCGTCCAGCGTGAATCTGGCTTGACAGCAATCATCGCCGGTAAACACTCTGCAGCAGTTGTTTTTCCATATTTTCAGTATTAATTGCGACTATAAGTTAACACGACACTCCACTCAACTCACAATTTTTCCCTCAGTTGTTTGACCCCCGAATCGATCGGCGCATGTTTCCTGATCCCAGCAAGTTCACGCAGCAAATGACCAGCATCACAACCCGGGGAGCAAGAAATCCCGACAATGCAAATTCCCCGTTATTACCGCAGGTATAAATAAGTTAACGACAAGTAGAATGAATTGAGTTGTAATATTTCATTAGACGAATAAAATTGATTTTTTTTGGTAAAACTCGCAAATCGTAGTTTAACTTACATGACGACTTTTCCGTGTTCATCCTTCCAGGCTTCCATTTTGCTTTGTATCTTTTCATTTCCACGGTTGCATGCTTCTTGTGCTTTTTCTTTTTTTCTTTCTGGAAGTTTGTGCTCATGCGTCTAGTTTCCATTTGTATCCCCGTTCAGAGATCTTCTGAACTCAGTTAGCATTGGCATAAAATCCTCACCACGTGGCGTTTTCCATTAACAACCCGCTGCATCTCCAGTAAATAGTTGGAGAATAGACGATATTTTTGTACGTCAGCGCCGAAAACCTGTAACCTGATGCAAACGTAGGCCGTACATTCACAGCAAGCATCGAAGGGCGTTGAGGGACAGCAGGAAAGACGCTGATCTCTTACAGACGGCGAAAGTATTTCGTTTGGTTTGTCGGAACATGGAACTTTCAACACGCGCGGCTTATCGTGGTCAACTTACAGAAATCATCAACGCAGCGGTTGAATATTTAAGTTCTGCCGCATCTCAAATCAATAACGATGACAACGATATCGACGCGATCGAGGAAGAGCTCAACATGTACATTCACAAGTTACGGGCAATCAACGACAGCTTAACAACCGTTAACAGGGATATAACAGAAAAAGAGCTTATCAAAAGGGAAAACGCAGAAGCCGAAATCCCCAAAATAGCAGAGTACGAAGATTCAGCCACCAGCATATTATCACGACTCCAATGTCGTTTAAAAAGGGTGATGGTAAAAACCCGATCGTTAAATAATAAGAACAAACGGAACCGTCTCGCCTTTAGGTAATTCACCAGGAGACTGGCACTAAGCGATCTATACCATATATGCTTGTAAGTAAGAAACATATTCGTTAAGAAGTTAATGTACAAGTATATGTTTATGAATTCGTTAAGTAAATGAACAAATGCATGCGTATTGAATGAACAAACGTATATGTAATTATGAATGTAATTATGTATAAGTCATCTAATTTTTAACATCCTCCGGCGGCAAAAAACTTGATGAAATCTCCAAAAGATATAAAAGCTGAATTGGCCTCTTAAAAACCCTACCATCGCCACATCGGATTACGCACGAATGTACATTGCCATCTCTTCGTATGAACTACTCTACTGGCCAGGATGGGTTGCCCGCCGTACTTCTATAAAAATGTGCAGTTTATTTAGCTCAACCTCTCACTGCTCTTTTCCAGCTTTCGTTATTTCAATGAACTTTTCCCATAAACTGGAAGAATACCTACATACTTCCCTCTCATAAAAAAGTCCGCAAGGACGAAATTTCTAACTATTGAGCCATTTCTAAGCTCTCATGTATTACTAAGCTGTTTTTTCATTGCAAATCAATCTTTTCCCCAAACCAGCACGGATTTTTGAAAGGTCGGTCTGTAACCACAAACTCGTCTTATGAGAACTTGTGCGCACTAGAATGTGGAATTGAAGTTGATATGACCGCCACTTATTTCAGCAAAGCTTTTGCTCAAATTAAAGGCTCTTGGCTTTCAGTCAAGCTTTATTATGTGGAGTAAATCCTGCTTAGAAGACCGACAATATAGGTAATGTTTTATTTAGGTTCTAGATTTTTAACCCCATGCAATCCTCTTGAGGATTACTTCAAGTTAGACAGTTTGGTCCTTGTTATTCATGCTAACAATCAATGACTTTACTCTGACTCGCTTTACGGGGTCTCAACTGGAATTAAATTCAACACCGTACATAGATCGGCTGAAACTCTTTACGGCGGAAAGTTGCCCACAATCTCTTTGTGCATCAGATACTAGTCGGTGAAATCGACAGCCCCTCTTTACTTCGTCTCATCTTTCTTAACACCAACCCATCCTCACCGTATAAATGATGGATACCTAGAACCAATATCTGGAATGCTACGGCAAATTAACAGTGTCCAAACCGTCTTCGGTTTCCACCTCACCAAAATTTCCCTAAAGAACTTCCTTTACTCAAATATATTCTTTACCGGCTCAAACGCTGGCCGAAACCATTTTTGGGCACAGGGTAAGTCGAATTCATATTTTTTCCGGAACAAAGTCAAAAGGCAGTCGGCGCTGTAGGTCACCAAAGCTCCAGTCCGTGTGATACCGATTACCACTTCACTTTAAATTGAAGATGGCTTTGAAGGTGCAGCGTATGACATGAATATCAAGAGGCAGGAGATTTAGCAGTGCGTCTAGAGTACCACATCAAAGAGTACTATAGAAACACACCATAGGGCGGTGACACAGCGTTTTTTTGGTATTAACGTATTTGCAGGCTGGTTTCGCAGCGTAGTAGTTCGCGATTTCTATAACATAAAACCTCACTAGTTTTTTACGCGTCGTTTATGATTGTACAAGCTCCATTAAATTTACTCTCATAGTGTTCCGTTTTTATGTTTTCTTTACGCTCAGTTGTCTGAATTTTACTGACTTACCCCATTTCCTAATTTCTTTTATCTATATCCCTACCTCTTAACCTCCTCTCGTCCTTAGGCTGAATCGTTTCTCTAATTTTATTGATCATATGCATAATAAGGGTTACACCTAACGCATCGTATTGACGACAACAAGCCAGTTTTGCTGACTTGAAGACCCAGACCATATGGTTTCTCGATGTAAATTCTCTACCACAATCTGACAAACTATTGTACTAATATGTGATTTTCCTTACCTTAAACCAATCCAACACCTTATATTCGTCCCTACAGATAATCGTTCGGAAACACCCGTAGTTCTAAATACTAGCAACAAAATTTTATTGAGCTGCCTTACCTGGTAGACTAACTGCCAAGAAGTCGGAAACTTATTTGATTTTATCGAAGTTTTCGACTTTGTTCCTCATACGAATATATTTCCCTGACAAGTATTGGAGTGATACGAATAGCTGAACAAATAGACAGGGTTGACAAATGGCTTAATCAAACATAAATGTTAGAATTTCAGGTTTTCCAAAGGAACTAAAAGTCCCTAAAAAAACTGTTGGTCCCCTAAGATCAATTGAGTTTGCTAAAACAGTGTCAGTATAATCTATACGTACCAATTCCATCTTCCGACTCCTTGGTAATTGCTCAAAAAAGTACGCATTTGAGTGGCTATTTTTTAGCCTGGCCATTTATATTCCAATGGACTCTAATTTTCCTAGAATGAAAGAAGAGTATTCCACTTGTTCTTATGATTTGATTTGATTGATCGAAAATTGTGCTTTTAAGATCAATCACGACTTTAACTGTATATTCCTAGAAGAAAATTTGACCTATCATATTTCCCGCAAATTGTGGATACATTAAGAACTTGGGAGTTATATTTAACAGGTTTTTAACATCGAACGACCACATAAATATCATTTTAGAGAGGACCTATAGCGTTTTGCGAACCCTATGGACGGCCTAACCATTTACACCAGATTTGGTAATTGTGATTCAGTATGTTCACTTAAATTACAAGTTGCATCTAATAGCGCTATTCGATATGTTCATGGGCTCAGAAGATATGATCACGTCTCCCACCTTTCATAAAGGTTTTAGGCATCCCATTTGAAAACTATCTTAGATTTCTAACTTTGGTTTTTCTTTTCAACATCCTCAATGGACGAAAAATGGTTTTTACTACAAAAACTGTTGATCGTACGTAAAAAAGTTTCTAAACATAATTTTTAGGAAATTTTGCAAGGATAGAAATTTCATAAAATTTCAGAAAATTTATTAAGAAAAAATTATAAGAAAAATGTATTTTAAGTAAAAAAATAGAACATCAAATTTTCATAATTTTGAGTTTAACTTTTTTGTTGCTGCAAAGATGTATGCACCACTAAATTATCTTTTCAAAATGTACAAAACTACTTTTGCACCTGTACTAGTTTAGAAATTATAGCTTTTAAAGTGGTTACACCTTCAAATTAGAAGTCACCCACTTTGATAGGCTGTAACAGGAAATGGAGTGAGAATAGACCCCCCCTGCCATAGAATTTCTTGTTCGGCGGAACTTTGGGAATATGCCCTAAAGGATTATACCGCTTAACTGGGACACCCTGTATATGAGAGGCAATTGTTCATTGTTGCTATCCGTCTTTGGAATGCACTACCAAACTTTTTGAGAGCACTAAGCGATAATATAGGTTTAAAAAAGAATTGGAGCATTTTTTTTCTGTTTTGTTTTTTCAAATCTACGAATATCGCATCGTATCCTAATTTTTTTAATTGCTTGAAGTTTTATTCTTTGTTTTAAAATAATTTTCCAGTTTTTTCTAACCTAGTAATCAAATCAATAAATTAATTACCTGTCAAACCAAAATAAGTTAAAACAACAAATGTAAATTAAAGTACATTTTATAATTAACTATTGCAAATTTACAAGATTCATCTTTAATGTTCCATACATTCTGAGGCAAACCCCATTGCATTCATTTGTAAATTTTAATCCCCCACTTTTTGATGTGCGCTCAGCACATCAGCAAAACTCTAGAAGACGGGATTCATTTATGTCAACGTCAACGTCAACCTGAAATTGGTCGGCAAAGGCCAATCTCACTAAGTCCAAGATATTTCCTTGAGTCTTAATTCGCGTAGTTCTCATCTGTTCGGAACAGAGCCAAAGGGAAGAAGATTTTAGCCCTCCTTTTGCTAAAAGCTTTTCTTCAAATGATTCCTGAAAACAGCAGAGGCCATAGTTCCAGTACCCGAAAAATGGCTATGTAAGAAAATCTGGTTTAAAAAGAATGAGGAACTCCACACATACACATCTTATTTCATCTGTTTCTCAAGGACTATTTAAAGGAAAATATATTTCCTTTTCATCAGAAGAATGTGTAAAAAAATATGATTTGTCGAACTCGGAAAAATAGGCCTCTGTTTCGGCGATGACTTCCTCGTTTGACGAGAATCGCGTTCCGTCAAGCAATTTTTTCATGTTTGGAAACAAAAAGAAATCACATGGGGCCAAGACTGGTGAATATGCAAGTCGTAGCGTAATTCGACCAGTTTTGCTGTTTGCGATTGCGGACGAGTGAGCAGGTGCGTTGTCATGGTGAACAAAGACCCAGATTTTTTTCTGCCAAGTGGGCCGTTTTTTTATTAATTCAACATTGAATCGGTCCAATAAATCAGCATAGTATTGCCCTGTGATTGTCCTTCCTTTCTCCGAATAGTCGGTGAAGATGATACCTTGCGAATCCCAAAAAACGCTGGCCCCGACTTTTCCGGCCGATGGAACCTTTTTCGCCTTCTTTGGAGCAGTTTCGCCGGGTGAAATCCACTGTTATGACTGTTTTTTTATTTCTGGCGTGTAGTGATCGATCCATGTTTCGTCGACAGTCAAGAAACACCGTAGAAACTCTTTCGGAATTCGCTTAAACATGTTCAAAGAGTGCGCCGAAGTTGTCATGCTATTTCATTTTTACTCCACTGTTAGCGAACGCATGCCCAATTTTTCGCGTAGGATATTTTGTATGCATTCAATTGAGATGTATACAATGTCAGCAATCTCTCAGACCTTCACCCGGCCATCTGCTAACACGATATTATTAACCATATCCTCCGTAGTCATCTCAATCGGACGGCCTGGTCGCTCTTCATCAAAAACGGATGTTTGGCCACGCTTGAATTAATTAAACCGATATATGATGGTAGTTATCGAAGGTGCATGGTTCTTATAAACGGCATGCAAATTCACTTTGATTTCCTCACACGTCTTCAGATCTAAAAAAAGAAATCGATTCACTGATCGATATTGCTCTGTCTCCATGATTGCAAATAAACACGAACTTGATGACTTTCAACAGCTGTCAAAACAAAACTACTCGATACATCTGTCTGAAATTACAGTCAACGTTGTAAAAATGGCGCTATATGATGGCATACACATTTTACATCAGTGCAGTGGTGCCATCAGTCGGTAAACACGGGTACTTATCATACGGCCTATGTTCTTAAAAGAAAATATATAATGAGTCTTTTTTTAAGTTTTTAAGGCTTTGGGATACTAATGCCCAGGTGTGACTTTCAATTCATATGGAAATATTTATTTCAGAATATTTAACCTTCCTATACAAAATTATTTTGGCCAAACACATAGAGATCCCAACTTGAAATTTTAAATGAAGGTGGAAGACGAGCTTCTTTATAATATACAAAAGAAACTGAAAAATTCAAAAAGTTTTAATTAAAAGGGACTTCTAAAATATCCGTCGTGCTTGAAAAAAAGATTTGTTGAAACCTTGAAAGTTAACGTTTTCCTGAATTCAACAAGGTATATTTTACTAAATTGAATTTTGATTTTTTTTTCCAATTTTTTAAGTTCCATTACACGCAATCTAAATCGTATTCTGCAAAACTTGTTTGCCTTATGATTCATACCACTCCAATGAGTAATTCTACCAATTTTGAGCTAAATCGGAGGTAGGCCGTTCAGAACGTTGGGCGATCTTTCGTGCAATAACGATTAAAAAATAATCGGATGATTGACAAAGGTACGGCAGACAATACCTAATAGTCGATGTTATGGAAACGGATACCTGTATATGAGGCGCAGGCTAGGGGATCTTCGGTATCGGACATACAATGCTGCCGATTAATTCGTCTAATTTCAGAGATGATTTGGTGCATGATCTTCAAAGTCATTTCCCGTCGTTAAACCGACTATGAAAATGGTTTTTCCATATCCACACCACTGACTGCGAATCTGCAATTTCCAGCCAGTAAAAAGAATATGCCAAGTCGACAAAGTGCAAGCCGAAGCCTGCAGGGACGAACAAGGGATCCCATTCTTTTCTGCTCCAACATCTATCCATTTCCTCAGACCCATGCTTCTCGTGTTCTTCTTTTCTTCTTTCCGATTACCGGCGTTCTTCCTTTTTTGTTTCTCTGGATGCGGCCAGCCAGCATTTAAATTCAATTATCTCAACATGATATTTGTCGCAGTTTTTTTTTGTCTTCTTGTCATCACAATTTTTAATATGCTATTAGATGTGTTTTATAACAGTCTAGGACCATTCCATATGCGAGGTTGAAAATCGTTTGCCTTCTTACGAGTAGCATGGCTATAGTTTGTAACCGAGGTCTTTGGTTGTCTCATAACCACATATTTTCTTTTTCTACTTTTTACGTCGTCTTTCTCATGTCTCGACTCTGAAGCACTGTAAGAGGATCACCAGGTCAAGAGACTGAACTAAGGCTACACCATTGATTCCATTCCACTCCAGAGATTTCAACCGCTGTTCCTTGTTACAATGCTGAGGAGGAGGTAAAGGAAGAACTTGATACGAACTTTGAACTTACGCTTTGGCCTGATCCGACAGTAGCCAGACTAGTTTAAAAAGAATTTGAAGCTCCTTGCGTTTACCATAACATTTAGCTCTGTCAATTTAGATCGAAATATGGGGACGGATAAGCTCAACATGGATATTCCACTGACTCAGAACTAGCTGACCAAATTATCAAGTCTCTACCTTATAGACCAAACTATCTCCAAGGATCTATAATAATCTAAGTGCAAAGAGGCGTATTGAAGCTTGTTGGCCGCGAATAATCAATAAACCAACACAGCCAGCCAAACCAAATGAAGATGATCAAAAACTCAATGGTGATGTCAAGGAATATTTAAAAACACCCAATAAGCTGAAAGAACATGCAGATCAGTTGTTTGATGGTGGAATTCAGAGCTGTAACGAAACACCCCATCCCTTGTTGGATTCAATTCTCTTGGTACCGATAGCGAATATCAAGCCTTCCTGCTGTGAGCTCTGACTAGAATCTTCATTACTTGCCTAGTACTATCTAATTGCAGACCCATAAGTCTGACTTCCTGTTGAGTAGAGAGTATTCGATGTTCATGGGTATAGGACTTATTTCCGTCTAAGGTGCAAACAAATTTTGAAGACATTAAAACTCCACGGTTCAGAATTTGGAAAGTAAGAATGATCGAACACTCGATTGGGGAAAGTTCGCGTTAGGCATTTTGATTGAAATATGCGATGCCTTCAACAACATGTGCAACTCTGAAATACAATATGGCATTTATTTTTATTAGTGCAATAAAATTGATCACAATTTTGTAGTCGAACGCTGGATCAGGCTGATTTGTAATGGCGGGAGTAAGCCGGAGCTACCCAAAGGTTAGTATTCTGTTTCGTTGACTTCGAAGCATGTTAATTGAGCGTGTTATGGACGCCATTAACAGCTTTTACCTCTAACCATAATTGTATATACTGGTGACATAGAAGCACTATCTTATTCAGAAGCAAGCAATTCCAGTTCAAAGTACAAAGGTAAGTACCTGCGTCGTACCTTGGATAGCGAGCTTGCTTTGTTGAAGGATGAAGTGTCTAAAATTCCCAAGATTTAGGGAGTTGTGTTGATACAATTAATTGAGTCTAAATTGCTAAAGGTTTATACTGTGAGATGTTATTCTTATATTTGTAGCCGAAAGCCACTGCTGCTAGTTGCTCTTTACTTTTATATTAGTAGCAATTTGTAATTGTGTATTGATATTTTTAATAAATAAATAAATAAATTCTTGTGAAGCTTTTGCAGGCCTCCGTGATTTTTTTAGATAGACATTTTCGACTCCTATTATATAAATCATCAGATTTCATATTTTAAAACTCAAAATAGCTGAGTGGCTTCGTGATTCTGGAATGGCAAAAGCCGAATGACGGTGTTAAGATCTTCACTGCGGAAAAAAACTCGATCCATCTCGTAAATGAACATATACTAATACCAGGGGTTGATAATCATACCACCAACACACTGGACTTGTTTTTAACTTGTCGCACTTATAAGTACGGATAATGTGCTCTCCCTTCTGGGTTCGTCTGACCACTGTTTGAAGAGGACTTAATCCCCTCTTTAAGAATTAACTTCCTCGATAAAGACGACGGATGCCGTTGCTGATAAGATCACAGACACTATTCTCTCTAGAATGAGATCCTTTATCCCCTATCGAATTAAGAGTGTCAAACCAAAAGAAAAGATATGGTACGACTCGAGCTGTAAAGAGGCTGTCAGGGTTAAAGAAATGTTTTTTCGGCTCTACAAGATCGAACCTATAAAGGAAAACTGAAAAAAGCTAAAGCAAGCCAGGAATGACTGCAACGTCTTTCCTAAGCATGCAAAAATTCAATACAACCAAACACTGAGGCAAGAAATACTACAACGTCCCAAAGCAAGTAAACTTCTTTGGTCGATCCTCCAAAATATTAGCATTTCTGCCTCATCCCCCATCCCAACACTCATTTACAATAACATTCCAGTTATCAGCCCTTTGAACAAGGCCAATCTGCTGGCTGCACACTTTGCTGGAAGCTCAATACTCCCAGATTGTGCTTTTATCAGTCTGCACTTAAGTGCGTTGAATCTTCAATGGGATGAATCCACTTTCGCACTCATATAGGAGCAAGGGTACTTAAAGATCTTAACGTTTAAAAACCCCCTGGCCAGATTGTATGTACATGTATATACACTTCTTCTAAAGTTCTTCCACGCTGACAAAACCACTGTGTAAGCTTTTCCATAAATCCTACTCTTTAGAACTCTCTATCCTTATTCTTTCTCCTCATCCCACTTAAGTCCCTTCTCTCCAAGGTCATGGAAACGCTGATAAACCTTCAGCTCATAAAATATTTCGAAACACGAAAACTACTCAATGACCGGCAGTACGGTTTTCTTAGCAACTGGTCCACTGATGATCTGATGGCATTTCTCACCGGAAAATGGAACCAAAGCGTACATCACTCTGGTGAAGCTACATAATTGCACTTAATATTTCTAAGGCATTTGACAGAGTTTGACAGCAGGATCTTTTGTAGAAAATGCGTGCATTTGAAATCGACGACTTTGTTCTTCAATAGATTGGAAATTACATTTCGGAACATTCAATTTAATTTGTCTTGGATGGTTACAAGTCTGATGTTCACAAAATAAATGCGGGTGTGCCGCAGGGCTCCGTTCTGTCTCCGAAACTCTTTTTAATCTACATCAATGATCTCTTGTTTGCTACTTCTAATCCAATATGTTCCTTTGTGACGACAGTTCTCTCCGCATTTCATATTCGTTCGCGGACTCACGTTCCTACTCTTCGATTGTAGAACGGAAAGGGGAGCGTATATTAAATTTCGATACTAATGGCATAACCAATTCTGGAACCATCAACAGAAAGAAATTTAATGCTTCCAAAACACAACGCTGTCTGCTGTTGTTAAAGCGGAATTTAAATTATCCATGAATGTTACTTGCATTGTCGAAAAATTCTCGATATGTCTGTCAATGACAACTTTTAAGTGTAATATCCTCCTGGCTATGAATCCTCTTCAGTATACCCTCAAGTCACTTTCGGACGATCTCTAAAATATCGTGTTTCTTTCCTAAGCCATAGAGCTCGCTTATGGAATGTCCTGCCTAGCATTTAAGACCAATGTACATTTATACATCGGTACCTCTCTTTTTTCTCTCTCTTCTTGCTCCCCTTGAGCGCACTCTAATTATAAAAATAATAAGCTATTTGAAGATAAAATAAAATATGTGTTTTAAATCTATCTCCTTAGTTATTTGGAATTCTTTTGGTATAGAGAAAGAGCTTACTTATCACTTTCTCCTCATCATGTTTTTAAATTTTGGATACGTAAAACGTGACCTAGTATGACATTAAAAAAATTGAGATATACACGAGTATAAGAAATAATCACAAACTTGAAAAACGAGTATCAACCAATATCACAGTAGACCAGTACAAAACTTCAAGAAATCAGACATTTTAACGAACTTACATTCTTGTTCTTGCTTCGGCAGAACATATACTAAAATTGGAACGATACAGAGAAGATTTCCATGGCCCCTGCGCAAGGATGACACGCAAAATCGTGAAGCGTTCCACATTTTTACTTGCTACCTCAAATCCGTTCTCGTTCACTACAATAACCAACCTTAGTCTTAAGTTTTAGTTTAAGTATAATTTTAAGTTATAGCTTGTATTAGGCCGAATAAATGGGGGCTTTCGCCCCCACCAAAATTAATTCTAGTCTTGTTCAAAAACTGTGTTCTAGAATGTACATTGTTCTATTGTATAGCAGCTGATTGCCTGCCTTTACTCATAGACTGACATGTACCACATGTTGTAAAAAAATTAACTTTTGGCTTCTTTCTTCTTAAATGAAATGAAATTCTGCTCTGTCAAATGTAGATGTTTTTTCGACTTGACATATCGACTTCAGACAGTGCTGTCTGCCTTAGGATTTTTGAGATTTTTGCTAACAGAAGTTCTTAGCTGCGACCACCAATTTTTAGTATTTCTGCAAACTTTTAGAAAACGCAATCCTCAACCTTTTCTTTTTCAAATAACCTATTCCTATAAAATTCTAGAATCACTTTTGGGGAAATGTGGGTTATGTTACACATGAATACTCGTATATGCAAACAGAAATTCATTCATCGCGAATTGACCATTCGTTTGAATTTATAAAACTCTAGAGCTTAGAAGGTGAATCAAAATTTGAATCATCCTTGGATAGCTGTTCAGTACGAAACCCTACAGGGATATGAGGAAATGGTGGCAACGCAAATTTCACACTCATGGCCCAGATAAACACCAGAAAGTTATACAAGTGCGGATATATAGAGCAACAAAACGGGAACAAATAGGGATACGGTGTTAGTACCCAGGTCCTATGATCCTACGCTACATCGCTTTGAAAGCAAATATACTCGTTTTACGCTGTCCCAACATCCCTCCCCATCACTGGTAATACTCTAACACATGTACTCGTTTTCTATAGCACTCAACAGGGTTCAACACAGTTCTCCTGCCAATCGTTGGCATCCTTTTTAGGTATCTAGAGAGTCAAGAACGATTCTGGCTCACACCTGATTACAATTGTTTACATCCCTGTAGGCTAACAAGTAACGAACGAGTCATGGCGCGTAGCGTACATCTCACGTAACGTTAACCCGCGAATTTAGGGTTTAATGTTGTTATAAATTTTATTTTGCTGGATTCCTTTCAACAATGCATAAATTTAATTTCCTCTCAATTGTGCGCGTGAAGATATCCGCGGTGGATGAAGTAATTATGGTCAGAGGAATTGGAAAAGATTTCAAACGAATTCCAGGTATGTACGAGTACCCGTACCTTCTAATCAGTCTAGCGGTAATTGCGAATTATTTATTTTGGCTTTTATTTTATTATTTTGTTGCTTTGCTTTGTCCCTTTTGTTTTTTGTTATTAGCTTTTTATTTGGTTTTGGCCATTCCCTTTAATTAATTGCGTAAAAGTATAACAAAACCACAACTATCTGCGAAAACGTATGGCGACATTATGAGAATACAATCCCTTCCGGTCGAACGACAGATCTGAATTGAAGGTGATATTTGTACGCCCCCGTACCGGACTAACACACTGCCATGGCTCAATTAGTCGAATACATTAGCAAGAAATTCACGTAAGTGTAATCCTATAGCCAGATGCGTATTCTGAGGATATGCCTAGATATAGGAGGAATGCGAATCCCTTCATTGTACTATATTTTGAATGGACCGACGAAAATCGGAAATTAAATATTTATAAATAGATGAGGCGAATCTACTATACATAGCAAGGTGCAGTTATGACAATAGAGCAAAATCTCTTTGCTGTCTGTATATAACGAACAAACGAGCTATTAAAAAAAAGGACAAAGGGGAAGAGAAGGACATTCCAAAAATATATTGCTTGCAATTCATACTTGAGGCTTTTGGTTGTTTAAAGATAACTGAAAATGACAATAACAAAGCGAGAAAGTGGTTATTGTAACCAACTTATTGTTGCCAGACAGGGCATCTTAATTGGTTTCACTCCATTAAGGTGATACTCGTAGGTCGGGTGGATTTCTTCCTGGCATTCAGGTCAATGCATGGAAATTCGGAAGCATTGGCTTCAAAAAAATTTATTGTTGCCTAATTTTCTTGTTTTATTTTTATCATAGTAAAAAGGGTCCTGCTCTATTTTCAATGTGGTTCTAGACTAGAGTACTTTTTACTATTGTATAGACTTACTTACTAAGAATAGCTTGCTCGTTTTACTTCTGTGTCAGGAAAGCACAGTCAGACAAATAACTAGTCCATCACACACCTTGAAGAAGTTGTTTTTTATTTAAAGCTATAGAACTTTTTTTAAAACAATTCTGGAAAAGCGTTGAATATTGGTTTTGAAGGCCTGAACGGTCTTTGGTTTATCAGCGTTAATCAACGATTTTACATAACTCTTTATGTACATTTTTTCGGGAACGTGTTTATGGATTTATAGTTTTAATATTATCCGAGAACCGTTTTAATTATGGAAAGTAATAATACTCGTAGAACGAGAAGAAGCATTTGGTTGATTGATTGCCGCCGATTGTCAAAAACAAAAACGACGACAGTGGTGTTATCGCGCACATTTCATTCTTCTCAACTTAGATTAAATTAGATTAGATTGTTGTGGGAGGTGGTAGAATGAATTCCAAATCACTGCGGCCACAGATGGGCCTATTGTGATGTCTTCCATGTAGAGCTCATCTAGGATGCCGCAATTTGTAAGAGACGCGGCTAAGTCTTTAGGTGAGCTGGCAGCTATGTCCGCCGCTTCGAGGCAAAATTTAGCTAGGTAACGTTGACGTGTATTGATTAAACCTGCTTCAACGTCCTCGTTGCACAATCTGCCTGTATTGCTTTGTGCTATCCCCATGGTCATCAGATGTTTTTTCACAGGTTCTGTGAGAAAACCTGTGATCACTCGAATCTGACTTCTACTGAGTTCTAGTAGTTGTTTTGTTTTTTTTTTTTTTGTGGAAACAGCTTGGCATAAAGTTTGTAGCTTGTCTATTTCCTTCGGTTTCCCTCCAGAAATGAAGCTTCTTTTCTTCTAGCCAGGTTTTAATACTTCCTTTTATTGTCTTAAATGATTGATATCCCTTGGCATCATGAATTGAGATGCGGATGCTTTCCTGGCTAGTTCGTCTGCTTTTTCATTGCCTTTATGTCAGCACCCAAATCAGATGGACTTTATTTGTTGTGGTCAGTAGTTGTAGGAGTTGAAGGCACAACAGGTTGTTTATATTTTCCAGATATAGTAGTACCTAATTCAAGGTCAAATAGGATATGGCGATGGTCGACATTGAGGCTCTGATTGAGACACGCCAGTTAATTATAATTCTTTTTGGAAAGGCAATACATAGAGTGAGGTCTAGGACACCTGTCCTATGCTCTCTGGTATGTTTTTTGAATTTATAAATTCTAGTAGAGTCTCATCCAGTTTGAACTTCTCCAGAGCGTGTTGTGGGCGTTTGCGTCGCAACCTACAATACAATGAGTTTGCAGGTTCTTCTGACCAGAGTAGTCAACCAGTCCCTTCAGTGGCAAAAAGTCCAAGTCTCTGGAACTACCTGCCAGGTAGGCTTAGCATATGACAGCTTCTGTCTTACTTGAATTGGTCTGCAGTTCAGTTTTTCTAGCTACCAGATACATGATGGTGTATTCTGGAATTTGAAAGAGTTTTGCGTTGTTATTATTGTAGTTAAGATACATGCTCTGAGTTTTCCAGGATTAGTGGAATCACATAATAACTCACTTGGGAGTCCCTTTACCTTATATGTCTCTAAGGACATATGGTTCTTGGATAAAGGCGACGTCTGGGTGATCCTTGTTAGATCGATAGCCAGGGACTGGCAAGGCGGCTTAGCGTGTTGTAGATTAGCTCGGATGCACCTTAGTCTCATGTTAGTCGTTATTGGGTGGTACTGGCAGAGTTGCCAGTAGTTGGAGATAGTTTAGGTCTTGGGATGGCATCTAATGGTCTGGGTATAGAGCTTATGTCCTCTGATGTTACGGCATTAGAGCTTTTGTCTACATCCATTGAGCTTGCCACTTTTTTTTGTAGGATGGCAATCTATTTGGGCTTTTTGTGCTCCAGATTGATTTATTAATCTTGCATCAAACAGTTTTGGTTGTGCGTTAGTCCGAAATTGAGGGGCTGTACTCATCGGCATGGCAGTGTGTTTTTCTGCTTGAGGTATTCCTTTGATGCGATACAGATACAGATCTGCAAGAATTTAAGAAATAGCTTGCAATTGTGTTTCGTCAAGTATTCTTTGGACTTTTCTTCAATAAAGAGTCACTGTATTACCTCCGTTTCCTTCCTTCGAGACCCTGAGAGCACACCAACCTGTTGGGAAGACTTTCTTGGCCATTTTATCATCGTTTGGGAGGAAGATTATACGGTGTACAGTTTGGGGTTTTCACTTCACTGAATTGTACGGAGTTTGGCGTCGGCTATGCAACACGGCTACCAAAGCGGAAGATCCTGCGAGCGTGCGCTTTAGAATCTGGCAGAATTGAAGGCGCACTCGACAAGAAGGAATACTCCCTGGGCATTTTTATCGACATTGAGGGTGCTTTCGTCAAAGCAACTTTTGACGACAATTGTAACTCAGCCAGAGAACACGGCGTAGAAGAATCACTAGTTTTGTGGATTAAAGCAATGCTGGTGAATAAGACACTGATTGCGAATGCTGGCCAATATGTTGTGGCGGGTGTAAACAGGGGTTGCTCGCAAGGTGGCGTTCTGTCTCCACTGTTATGGTGCATGTTGGTTTCCTCACAGGTCAACGCGCTTTATAGTTTGAACGTCTAGGCACAAGCGTAAGCGGATGGTGTTGCTGTACTCTCTGTGAGATCGTGTCTAACGACTGTCTGCTCTAAAGCGCAGGCAGCCCTAGACGTGATCGATAATGGGCTTTCAGTCAATCCTCTTAAAACTGGACTTCTCTGGACTAAACATGTTACGTTGAAGGCCTCTGAGGCGCTGTCGGCCTTCTGACAGTGCAGATGGGCTGTTCGCAAGACATGGTGTCTATCACCGAGAAGGGTCATCTGGATCTATAAGTCTATGATAAGGCCAATTATATCCTATGCGTCGCTTTTCTGGTGGAATATTGATTCAATTATTGCAATTCTCCGCTCTAGACGCATTGATGAATCTCCCTCCCATTGAAATTCATATTATGTGCTGCACTCCAAAAGCCATCTCAGGTTTAAAAAGAAGTAGTATTTGGTACAACACGCACTGGAACTTATGAATTTTATCTTCTGGACATGCCATCCGATTCAATGACACCAGAACTCCTGTTGCGGAAAAAATACAAAATCGACTTTCCTTGTGCCCAGGACTGGTTTCGGCCAGAATCTGAGCCAGGAAAGGAATGCACTCGGGTCTTCTCGGACGGCTCCAAAACAAATATAGTATGTGGTGCTGGTATCTTTCTTGAGGACGACAACGTTAGATTTCACTTCACATTGGGAAAGCTGATAGCAGCGAACTACTATATTGCGGATAACCGGTGGAGAGGAGAAGCATTTGCATCTGTCAAGCTGCGCTTAGAGCCTCGCTTAATCATTAATTTTACGACTTCTACTGAGTTCAGTGGCGCTTGTCTGGGTCAATAGGATCACGGGAAATGCAATCGCCGATGAACTTGTCAGGCAATGTCCAGAGAAAAGTTTTGCAGGATCCGAACCTACGTTGGTTCTGCATGCGTCCTCGTTTAAGGCTTCCATTGGGTCTCATATGAGCACAACTGCAGAGGCCATAACTCCCCTGGATGCAGGCAGACCGGACGAATGCTTCCCGACGTCTCTAGGAAGTCAGCGGCCTTTCTGCTGTCCCTCAGCAGGAAGGACTGCAGGTGATTACTGGGGACGTGACTTCTGCCAAGCACTTAAATCTGCTGGCCATAAGTGATACAATATCCTGCGATGCTTGCTGTGAAAGTTATGACAACACCGCGGAGCTCTATCTGACCAGTTTGTGTTAAGGATATTCAACACCATATGAATAAAATAGATCTTGTCTTACGTATCCGTGTGGTACTAAAGCGTACCCAGGGTGGAAATCCCAGCAGAAAGTTATATTTCACTGCCAGTAAACCGATACCGACTTAAAGCTTTTCGACGCGTTATATTTAGTCATAAGGATTTTGCTATCCAGTATGATACCAAGATAATTAGCTCGGTAAGTCAACTAAACAATCTTCCTCCTTCTCATAAAAAGAACAACCCCTGGTTTAAGAGAAAACCCGATTTCTGGTGCGCCAATCGTAGATGGCTGCTTGGACTTTAAGGTCAAAGTACAATCATTAAGTATGTTCCGACAGATAGTACAGCTTCAAAGTCTATATATTTCTGTGGATAAACTTATGAACTATTAAAAGTTTCAGGCAGATAGTCGATCAACATATACCTTAGCAGTGGAGATATGACGCAATTCCGGTTTATGTCCGCCATGACATATTGGCTACAGTCAACATCACCGACCAAGGTTCCGTTCGCGACCATTGCTTTAATCCGTAGGACTAATGAACTCTCCACGCAAATATCGTCTTCCCGGATTTGACATATTGTCAAAAGTTGCATTGTCAAAAGTCCTATTAAAGTCGATGAAAACGCCTAACGCGTTCTCCTTCTTCTGCCTACCAGATTTTACATCGCTGTCTAACAAGAACTTTTTTTGTTAACTACAACCTCATTGTTCTAAGAAACTTCTTACTTTGATTTATTATGGTTTTGTTAACTCAAAACTACAGAATCGTCTAACAAGTTGCAATACCATTGTGTTAAGACAAACAATCGTTTTCCGCAGCCAAACATTCTTGTCTTTGAAAATAGCACCTTACATCCCTACTAGACAGAATCCGACTCTAAGCAAAATATATGGTTATGTGATGAGTGGTTGGCCGGAATCAATTACTAGTAGGGATGTAAGGTGCTATTTTCAAAGACAAGAATGTTTGGCTGCGGAAAACGGTTGTTTGTTCTATGGAGAAAGAGTTATAGTTCCTTCAAATCTTAAAACTCAAATTCTAAGGTACTTACGAGTACATGGGCATATTGATATGGCTAGAATGAAGGAATTGGGAAGAGCGTATGTTTGGTGGATAGGTATGGATAGTGATGTGGAGAATTATGTTAAAGAGTGTAAAGTGTGTGCAATGACTGAAAATAAAAAGAAGTCAGCCGATCTCAATCCGTGGCCTAGAGCTCAGAAACCTTTAGATAGAATTCAGTTAGATTTTTGTCAGTTAGAAAGTTATAATTTTTTGGTGTTAATAGATGCCTACTCAAGATTTATGGATGTCAAGTTATTTAATCGCACTACGGCTCAATCACTTGTATTAACTTTGCGAACAATATTCTCTTATTTTGGACTGCCAATAGAAATAGTTACTGACAATGGGCAACCGTTTACCTCGCATGAATTTGTAGACTTTTGTAATAAAAACTCAATTAAAGTCTTAAAATGGCCACCATATTATCCGCAATCTAACGGATTAGCCGAACGAGCAGTGCAAACTCTAAAACGTTCTTTAAACAATTTTTTAATAGATCCGGAAACGAAAAGTTTGCCAATGCAATGGAAGATTGACAATTTTCTTTTTCAATATAGAAATACCCCGACTACAACGGTGCATAGATCTCCAGCACAATTAATTCTCAAATATACACCTAATACATTGCTTAATAACTTAAACAGAAAATCGGTTAGTAATGAATAAAAATTGAAGAGGAATGAGAAATCAAGTGAAGAACATAATTCAGAAGTAAAAACTCAAATTAGGAAAGCCAAGGAGGTTACTGTAAATGAAATTTGTAAGTTTAAGCAGAATGAGATTGTACGATATAGAAACGTTTATAAAGATTATTGTAATTATGTACTAGCACAGATAGTCAAGCAGTTAAGTAGAAGTATATATGAAATAGATGTAAATGGTGTTAGGAGAACGGCATATGTAGGTGATTTGAAGAAAGCTTATCATATAAAAAAGGTGAGATTTTCACCGTCAAATATTAGAATTCCTATAGAGTACCCAATAAGAAATACAGAAGAATTGTTGAACAAAAATAAAAGAAACATAGAACAATTAGGAGGTAATTCGGATACCGATAATGATAATCAAACTGAAGAAAAAACGAAAAGGGATAAATATGTTACACTCAGACGTTCTAAAAGAATAAAATTAATATCACAAAACATGAGAACGGTTTATAGATAAAATAATATGACAAATAACATTGTATCTTTACATAAATTAATATAAGTGAATTTTTTTGTGCACGTTTGATAATACCAAAAGCAATTATGAACTTTTATTCAAAAAGGGAAGAAGTGTTATATATATAGAATTATACGAAGTATGAGAGAATTATTGTATAAGTATTAGTAAGCATAGGATGTAAGTTTGCTATTAAGTGTCTTAACTAGTCTAAATAGCAAAGAAGAATATTGTCAAAAATGCTTATGAAAATAAAAGTTTGTTTCCATTTTGCAGTCTCCACATCTTGCTCATAAGGCATTTGTATGCTTATAAAGTACAATACTAAAAGTGTTTTTTGTGTGCAGCAGATATTGTACATTATTTTACTTAGAAACTCGAATGTAAGAGCAAACTCCCAAAAACCGGCGTCAAATAAAGCTAATTTTACTAATTTTTACACTGTGTCAGTACCTACATTATTTAATGGTCTACCATATAAATTTAGAGAAATTAGAAAACGGAACTAATTTTAAATTATAGTAAAAATATTTGACAAGTCAAAAATTTGTTTTTGAACGCTGTTTACAATATGTTACATAGTATGTTACTTTCTTTATTTTCCTTTGTAGTTTTGTCTTATACTTTTTTTTGTTGTTAAGTCTTATATACTTTTTTTTTTATTAAGATTTTTGAATTTAATTTTGTATTTGTTGCATCTTTTAATTTAAAATTTTTTTAAAACTTCTTTTCATATAATTCTTATCAAAAACCCCTACAATAATCGTATATTGTTTATTTACGTGTCGTTTTACTCTAGTCAGGCTATAGAATGACACCTATAATTTTATTCCCAAAAACCTTATTTTAAATATATTTTTAGGCACTGACATCGTTGATGGAAATAATGAATAAATGAAATAAAAAAGAAAATTAACTTCGGGTTTGCATGTTACATATTAGAAAGGGGATCCATTTGGTATGCGAATGCGAATTCCCGTGTGAGCCAAGTGCGATAGCTGGCAGAAACACAATTGAACACCCGTTGGGTATGCATGTAATTTGAACAGCAAAGGTACAGAGACTACATTGTGTCGACCATATTGAGCGAAAGCAATCTTCCCAACCCTTTCATTCAAGACGTTAAAGAAGAAAGCTTGGTACGTCATAGTGAAAAATACCAAGAAGGTCAGAACAGCCCCTCAAGGTGTTGGAGGAGTAAGTATATTCTTTTAAAATCCTGCAGTGAATCTTCTATATTTCTCGATTCTTTCATTTGCGAAGCTAAATTTCCTTCTTTTTCTTTGGCCTCTAAACTGCTCGTGAATATAATTTTGCTATGTTTTCGTTTTATTCGCATAGGTGTGTTTGCCGCCACTTTTCATCAAACCAGGGGTTTCATCTTGGTTGTTGTATCAACTCCCGTCGATTTTAAATCGGATTCTTTATGGCGCCATGCTAGACGTTATAATTGAAACTTAAATGCAATGGGCACAGTGCGAACTTACTGCTAACAGAACAGTGTTTAATGATCTGGAAGACCTCATTGAAATCTTATGCTACAACCCAACGGTTTTCTAACCCACCAACTGCCTCACCACAAATTTATTTACAATACTTCAATTTTGGCTGAATTGCCAGAGATCGAAGCCGAATCATCGCCACATTCGGTGCCGATAACCCACTCTGCAGACGCTCGCATCAACCCTTCAATCTAAAATCTAATTTTTTTTCTTTTTTTCCGTGGGTAGGTGAGAAATCTTCATAGACACTATAAGCTTTGGTCCTTATAGTTGTGTGAGATTCTAACTCGCTAGAAAAACACCTACATTATACAGACTACTACTGAGTTCACACTCAACAAGCAGTTCTTCTTTCGCGTTTTAAATATTTTGCTTTAATATGATATTTTGCAGCGATTTTCCATTGAAAATTCCTACGTACTTTAAAAATTAAGCGCTGCTGTTCACCGCGCCAGATCGAAAGGCTTAGTCCCTTTCAGACGGCGCAATAAATTTGTCTCGTCAAGTATCTGTTGAACAGAAATATTCGTATATCCTTGCAGTCGATTATTGTGTTTTCGCACAAACATTTTAATTTCGTTCTGAACGTTTTCGGAGCCTTGGTCTCTGTGGATATCATTGTTTCTAATGTACTATGGTGCATTAACAAACCCTCGGAAAACTTTGTTTTGGAATGTCTGTAAGACGTTGACGTTACTAATTTTGGTACAACCCCAAAGCTGTATACCCTATGTCCAGACCGGTTTTAGCACTTGTTTTCTAAACTGAGCTTGGAATACTTTCCAAGAAGCCAGTACATGTCTTTATACTTAATCTCAAGCTCTTTACGTTTTTTCTTAAAGTGTGCTCGCCATTTAAGTTTAGCGTCGAGTGTGTTATACCAATATATTTAGCCTCGTTAGCGAAAGGAATTTGTAGGTAGATTGTCAGGTTTTTTGAGAGTCAAGTTCACGTGGACAGACTTGTTTTCCTGGAGCGCTATTCGCCAAGTCTTTGTCCAATCGTTAATCCTTCTTCGACGGTTTTAGGGGTTGCCAAAATGGCAGTGTCATCAGCAAATATGGCTAGTACAGTATCGTCCGGTTGCGGTATGTCGCGGATAAAAAGCAAATAAGTATAGCAGAGGGTCAAGTACACTTCCTTGAGGCACCCCAGCCTTTATTGTCTTAAAAGTGGAATATTCGTTTCCGTGTCTCACGCGGAAGAGTCGGTCTTCCAGGTATGAACCTAAAATACAAGACTATTGCTGGGATAGGGCTTGTTTAAGTTTATATTTCAGTCCCTCGTGCCATACCTTATCAAAAGCTTGCGAAACGTCAAGGAATGCGATTGAACATATAACTTACACTCGATTACTCGTTTAATTACATCGGTTATTCGATGCACTTGGTCAACAGTAGACTGTCGTGTTCTACAGCCAAATTGATCAGCTGGCAAGAGGAGATTTGTGTCAATAATCGGTTTAAGACGATTAAGTCAGATTTTCGAGAAGACCTTCGATATAATCTGGAGGAGCGATATTTGTCTGTATGACTTGACTTCAATCAGCGGGTTACTGGGTCTCGGAACCGTATTAACTTCGGCAACTTTCCACTGATGTACATACTCTAATCTTATGGTGGCATTTATAAGATAGAGCACCTTTAGCAAACCTTTTTTCGATAACGTTTTAAGTATCTCTCCCGTAATTAAGTCGGGTTTTATTGGGCTTAACTAGTCTAAGTTCACTAAGTGTAGCCTTTTCTATAGAAAGGTTCGTCGTCACGTCTAGCGTATTGGCATTCTATGGAAGCACTTCCCCGTCGAATGGTTTGAACGTTTCTGCAAGATGGTCGGCGAAAACGTTAGCTTTTCCTTTATCTTCTTTCGCCCAATCAGCTACATGTATTTGGGGCTTTCAAAGACATTTAACGGCTCTCCATATGGAATAATTGGTATCTTTTGTCGCTGTGAGGCTTTCTAGGTAGTTGTTAATACCTTGGTTATTGAAGTCCATAATCGATTTGTTCGACAAGTTGCAGAGCCCATTAAAGGACGTTTTACCTTGTTGAGCCCGAGTTCCATGCCACTTTATAACTTATGACGATACTGGCAATTTTGTTCGATTCGCGTGGAGTGTTATTGCAGGCCGCTTGCTGTATGACCTCAACAAACCGTTCAACTTCTTTTTCAAGTTGATACAGTGTTCTGAGCGGTACTTTTAACTCAGTATTTTCGACAACCTCTATTCGGAAATCTTCACAGTGAGTTTTTTTTTTGAATAATCTGAGTGGTCTTTGTTTCTTAACCAAGGATTCGCACAATGAAAGGATAATTGGAATATGAGCGCACCGTGGCCATTTGAAATATGTCAAGTTCAATTTGTGCTTCCAGAGTGTTCAATGCAGTCTTTTATAAATAATGATGGCCGCCGTCTTGAGTTTACCTATGGACGATGAGCGTGGTAGTCGTGGTAACCTTTTAATTCCACACCCACACGCTGCTACAACATCAACCCTTTTCGTCGCCGTCCCAAGGAAACTTGTTGCAAATTTTAGCACTCCACGGAAAAGTTGAGTGTAGCAGAGCATGCTAGACTCCGTACAACACCCAGATGTTCACCAGTGTTCTTGTCAAGGGTGCCGCAAATTACGCAGATGTTTCTTGGATCTCAGAATTTTTCAAAAAGAGGTTTTGTATCAGCGTCAGGCAATGCACTAGATTCGTAACATCCCACCAGAAAACCAAACGCAATTCCAAGCTTAACTTACCGGCTATATGCAAATGGTTATTTGCGAATCCATCCAACACAAACCTTAACGTTGGAAAGATGGTTATTTCCAAATGGACGGATGAACCCATTCGAAAAAAAATAAAAATACGTTCTAGAAACCAAACTTATGCAATTACAAATTACTCAGATTCATTTCTCATTCCCATCGAAAACATAACTCCAATTGGAGCCTTAATACCGGAATACTTTCAAATGTTTCTCCTCCTATCTACATATATTCCTAAATACCTCCTCTATATATTCCAACTAATCCACCATTAGATTTCTCACTCCCAAGGCCTCACATTAACGGGTCTCTTTTAATTTAAACGCTACCTCTAATATGGTTAGGACTAAACCACCCACACTCGCTCACATTAACCACACCTTTCCCAATTTCGATCTCACAACTGGATCCAAATACCCAAACTTTATTAGTGCCGCTTCTTACTCACCTTCCTCATCGGTTATGCTCTGCTCTGCACCTATTTTCTTTAAATTCACCCAAAAGACTAAAGACACCACGAAATGCCATTATGCGCTCTCTAGGCTAAGAGATAATAATGGAAACTCATATGTTTCATATTTAATTGTAAATTTGTTTAATTCGAAAAAGTGATTACGAGAATATTCCTTTCTTTTCATTGCGTCAATTCTTTACTAGCCCACAGGGTGAATGACTCCAACTTTTTAAAATGCTATAATATTTTTATTTTTTGATAAATTTTATTGTGCCAAAGCAAAAAATGTTGAAAAATACATCAATTTTCAAACTGTATCAGTAGTTTTCAATATGTCCACCTTTGGCGCGAATAATGGCCTTGAGACGGCCGAAGAAAGCATCGCACGCTGCACGCAAGTGGCTCTGCGGTATTTTGGCCCATTCCCGGCGAAGTGCTTGTTTAAGGTGGTCCAGACTTTGGTATTTTTTAGTGCTAACCTTCGCCTGCAAAATACCCCAGACAGAGAAATCCAACGGATTTGCATCCGGAGAATTTGCAATCCATTGTGTTGAAGAAATGAAGTGTGGAACATTGTTTTTTAACCAATCTTGGTTGACGCGCGCTTTGTGAGACGGTGCCGAATCTTGTTGAAATGTCCAAAGTCTCCGACTGAAATGATTGTTTGCCCAAGGCTTCAATACTGCCTCTAAGACAGTTTTACGGTATATGATCGCATTAATTTTGACGACACGGTCCATAAGTACGAGCGGAGAGCGACCATCGGTGGTTATGGCGGCCCAAACCATCACCATCGGTGCTGCCTGCTTTCTGGTGGCCGTCCGAAGGTGTAAATTTTCGCAGGACCTCCTTGGTAAGTAAACTCGGTCATTTTGTTTGTTGACATATTGCTCGATAACAAATGGTGACTCATCGGAAAAAACCAAATTCGGCAACTCCCAACTTTCATGCAAACGTAGCAACTCCTTCGCTCTTTCGACTCTAAATCTTTTCTGTTGCGGTGTAATCTTGTGTTCTTTTTGGAACTTCAATGGCTTGAGCCCAAACTCATTTTTCAGTATGTGTTGCATCCGTTCCAACGATATGTTGAGCTCACGAGGCATTTTTCTTCCACTTCGACGCAGATTTCGCTCAATTCGAGCCCTCACTTTCCGAACCATTTCGGCCGATGTTGCTGTTTTTTTATGACCACTTCCATGTCGTTTTGCAACGCTGCCAGTATCACGGTAACGAGCTATGCTTCGAGACACAAATGATTTATTCACGTTGAGGTGCTGGAGGGCTCTAACGATACCTACTTGTAGTTTTCAAGCCAAATATCACGTTTGAATTCCATCGCGGATAAAAATTGTTCAACACAACTGATACGCAAATTGTTTAAAAAGCTTGTAAATAATAAAATTATCTGTCATGTGTCAGAACTTGATCTCACTGTCATGAATAGTTTGGAAATTATAGCAGTCTGAAGTTGGTTGCAGTTCGATTCATTCAGGGTGAATAGCTTGACAGTTGAGCCCCATACAAAGCAAAAATCGTGTGTTTACATTTACACATATTAGAAGTACAATTAGACTGAATTTCATATGAAATTTTAAATTTTCTACACACGACTTAAATCCCATATTATTAAAATTTATTTCTTCTTATCTGTAAAACTTTTATCATAGCGTTCGCTTTAGGTCACCTCTCTCAACTCTTGTCATCCTCATTATAAATGATAATGAGAGAATTAATAAATACTGCCCGCTATCCATTTACGCCGACGATACCAAGTTCTCCAAAAGCAGTTCTGCACCGGAAGACTGTATCCTCTTCAAGAAGACTTCGATAAGTTTTCCATTTGCTACATAAAAAAATTGGTTAGAGCTTTATGTCACCAAATGTCAATTTATGACTTTTTCATGTAAGTGCAATCAATCACCTCCTCGACTTTACCTTCTGCACTGCCAACCTATACCCCAGGTTCAATCCCTTCGCGACAATAGAATATTGATGTGATAATCCTCAATGCCAACTCATCTTTTTGTTTTATAAAACGATGATCCAAAGAATTTTCCAACCCCTAGTTGACCAGATCCCTTTACATTACCTTTATCCGGACTTTTCTTGAATTTGTCAGCCAAGGGTGGACTCCCTTTCAGCGAGTTCATATATCCCGAAACGAAAATATTCAACGCCGTTTCCACTGATTTGATATACGAGCATCACCCTAGAATGACCCTTTTATTTTACAACTCTATCGTGACTGCCTCAAACGTATTAACATGAATTCCTTCAAAAAACGCAAGGACGTAGTTGGCATTTTCTTCATTCATCGACTGCTCTCTGGTTCGGTGGACTGCGCCTTCTTTTGCAATTCGATTTCCTTCAACACTATTCCTCGTAATTTACGAAATACCCGATTCTTTTTTGTATGATACCAATCCATCGCACTTCTTATTTTTTCAACGAAACAATCTCCCGTATGCTCCGAAAGGACAACTTAAACCCCTAGGTTTTTGACTTCAACCTGAGCACTCCTCGTCTCAAACTCAATCTCCTCCACCATTCCCTTGCTTCCCGGTTTTTAAGTCTTTTTATTAGATTTTAAGTCTTGCGTATTTTTGGGTAAGATTAGGCGTAATACATGGAGGCCTCAGCCCACCAAAATTAAAAATTAAATTAAACGAAATTAAATTGTTTGTACCACAGGTACTTCCGCTTTTGCATTAATTTGAATGGGACTTTATGAGAGTTTAAAGGAGAGTCCTTTGGAAAATATCGATTCGATGTAATCCAGGTGTTAGAATACCTGTGTGTGTATGTGTGTACCACAATAACTTTTCGTATTGCCCGTGGTCAATCAATCCCTTTCCAGATATGTTAATACCATATGTCATGTAGGCTATGATTTCGAGCGTACTAGCACTAAACCTTTTCTTTCCCAGTGTTGATTTAAAAATGTCGAGGACGATTTTAACACTATATATATATAGTAGTTGGGCATTTCTAGTTCGCTTTCTTTATGAGCATGTTTCGTACATTTGTTTGGTGATATCTTTAACTTCTGTATGGGTATTGAGGTATATATGTAGATATGGTCTGTATGGGCGTCAAACTTTTTATTTCTTCTCGTAGGCAGTCACCCCAGTAGGAGTTATCTCGGAAATTTTACAGGGCTTCATTTTTCTTTTTTCCGGGCCATCCCATTTCATTTTCTAAACCCAGTCTAAGGTTTATTGATTTCTTGGAGACAACAGCAGCTGGCTGTCTTAAAACCTTAGAGCTGCGATCAAGTCTTGATCAACTTTTCCTATTCTGGAAAGTTATTAATTCTCCATTATGAATTTAACATAATTACTCACAATTTTACAAGCCAAATGCCAACAGGGATTATACCTATTCCACAATTTTGTAAGGTAGAAAACTTAGCCCTGCCAAAATTAAAGCGTATGCAGGATACCTGTGAACCTACCATTTAGTGTGAAGTTTGCTTGTCAATAACCTCACCTAGAAATTTAATATAGCAAAACGTGTACTCATATAGGAGTAGTAACTCATTGCGTGTTTATGGCTGTGACAAAACTTTATTTTTTTTGAAATAGTTGTTGAAATATATAGCTCATATGGCACAACCATTTTCAAAAATCTAAGTTCTCGTCCAAAGATGGCTTCACTACACAAATGTAGTGTCAGCAGTTCCACTTATCTGTGGACCACCGATCAGTAAAAAGTATAAATTTAGGAGAATTAAAAGAATACCACACCGGGTGGGGTAGGTAGGTAGAAGAGGCGGTTCAACCTGAACCCAAGTAGCACTAAAATATGTCTTTTTTGTTACCACGACTCGTGTGACCTAGTTTGATGATGTGTGTTGTTGAGTTGTTGAAGATGTGAGTCAGTCAGTACCTAGGTCCAGCCAGTGGAGTTAAGAAAACGGATTAGAGCTCGTATCCCTTTATCCGAGATGTCGTTAAATTCGTCGATGATTGGTTGACTTAGGACACACACGTTGTACGTTGTATGGGCTACCTAGTTTGACTGCATGGTGTCCAATTGGCCATTGCCCAGTGATTATCGCCGTGATTCAGCCAATATCTGGGCAGATTCTGTTCTACTTTTCTTTTTCTACTCTTATCTTAGGTCGGCCATACCATGGTAGTTATGGTGCATTAGCCTTCTGCTGTAAGTCTGAGTGGATTTGTCCTTTACTCGCTTATAGTGAGATGTGGAACCTTGCCGCGAGTGGGCTCTGTCTGGCGTGTTCATTGGCATGCTCGTTTCCTTTAATGTCACTGTGCCCTGGAATCCAGACCAGTGTGGCCCTGAACCGTTCGCCCAGATGGGTTCCCACACTCCTGCACCAGTTTGGAAGATATGGTAGCCGCATCATCTGCTTTGATAGCGGCTTGGCTAGTTATGAGGATAGCAATGTTTTGTTTGTGCATTGTGTTACGCCCGAGTTGCGTGCAAGCTTATCGGATTGCAACTAGTTCCGCCTGGAAAACGGTGGCAAAGTCCAGCAAGCGGTATGATACTGATATTTTCAATAATTTCGAGTAGAAACCGGTACCCACACTACAATTTATCTTTGATCAGTCGGTGTAGATGACCGTTTCGAAATTTTTCTTGAATTTTAATTTGGGTGTGATGTAGTTGATTGGTAACGTGACCATGTCATTTGGTAAATAATCCAAGACAGTGTAGTAGAGCCAACAGATTTGCTAAGTCTGACTGCGCTGAATAGTGCGGTATTTTTTGTTTGTAGGTCCAGAGGCAGAAGATGCAGAGACACACTAAGTACATCCATTGGGACAGAACGTACCTGGATTTTTAACGTAAACCTCCTGCCGTAAGGCTTAATGTTTACGAGGTGCCCATACACACATAGGGGGCAAAGATACGCCTTGCCATCGCATACCTACATTAATAGTATATTACCAAAGCAGAACTTGTGTTGGAGGCACAAGTTCCACCCTTGGTAAGAGTCGAGGCCGACCTAAAACCTCTTGCTGCTCTTAGGGTCGCAGCACCCAGTACTTTATTTGCAACTCTACAATGGGCAAAACCAAGGAATACCCGTACCCGCGATTTGGGTTTAAACCACAGCCACCATGACGCCTACCTCTAACAAGTCAGGCCCGGACCGAAATCCGGGGGGCTCCTGACTCCCATGGTACCGTGATTTAAGTCCTGGTATGGACTACCGGTGGTCAAGCCGCCAACAAGACCTATGACCGGCAACTTGTAACTGGTCAAATCGTAGCATCCAATTCATGCTATAAATCTGAGGATGTTTTCGATAAGACCAGTTATAGAATAATCTACCCCCGCTTTTTATTAGACAACGTCATTGATGGGCGAAGCCTTGATAATTGGGCGGGGGCCCACATCCATTGGGACATCCATACTGGCTGCTTTTTGGAGCCTTTTTACTTTCGTGAGGGTGTAGCCTTTGGTCAACACAGGCCACCTTACCAATGACCTGCAGATGAGAATTGGACGCATTACGGCTGCGTATATGAACGAGGTCGTCTTTGGTTGAAGTTCCCACTTCTTTTCGAAGGTATTGCTGTAGGCATATAAGGTGACACATGCCTTCCTGACACCGTGTCCGATGTTTTGCTCCCAGTTAAGTTTTGAGTCAAGCATGATATCCAGATACCTAGCGCTGGAGGGTGGTGTGAGTGCTTGACCATTAAGACAGAGAAGGGTAAAATAAGGACTTTTATTACGTATGACGACTATTGTCTGACGACATAATTTTCACTATAATTTGTATCATGTAACCGTAAAAAAAAAAATACAGTCGTTTTTGTGATATCGGTTTGCCGATAGAACGATTGCTTCATGGGACGTGAAAACTGTCAAATACAATCGTCGTGGGAGCAACTAACTGGGTGTCATTCAGTGAGACATCAGTACTGGTATGGACTGAGTCGTTAAATACACCTCGGTGCGGAATATAATAACTGTCAGAATGGTCGCCAAATTGACTAATCAATTCCATATGTCGAAGGGCAGCGTCTTCCTACATAAAGGTTATGTACTCGTAATTCATCGTTCGCAACCAATCAACGCTCAAGACAGTGAAACTATCGTAATGCACCATTACACGAATCTCCCACCTTCTGCGCGTTACTGCAAAATGGTATACGAACGATGTATCGGTCATCTCTGGTTTGTAAGTAAGTTGTTGAGAAGAACACATTAGTCCTTGTTACGTTCATCTGCAGAGACCTCCTCAAGTTACCAAAATTTGCTGATGAGCTATTCCAAGTTGAGCTCCTCCTTGAGTCACTTGAGTATGAATAGGTATTTTTGAAGCCGGTTCATTTGATATACCACTGATAACGTCACCTTTTACAACCAAATTCCACAGATCAGATCCAATGAGAGTATCTATAACACCAGGTAGTCCTAAATTCGGATCAGACAATGCCGTCAGGAGCAGCTCCAGAGTGATATCGACGTGGATCTCTGGAGTTTTCGATGTGATTGATGGAATAATATATGGCAATGATGTCCACAGCAAAATCGCAGGATTACAGAGGACAGGAACTAGACGCTGTTGTAGGAGACTATCAATTGTATAAGCACACGCTGTTGTAAGTAAAATCGTGTGATTGCTTTGGGTTACATAAGTTGCCACAAGTTCGGATGTTCACAAGGGTGATTACGCTACTGCTTGTGTATGTGTTGAATCATTTGACTGCGAAGTTGATGTTGATGGAACCACTTGACGAGTACTGCTTAGAAAATTTATCAATGCATCGAAGCGTTGATCTGGTCTCAGTGTTATAAAGGTTTGGCACCCTGTATGTGGTCCTTGACAGTGACAGCGTATAGAACTTTCTGCTGCAGCCAAATAAGATTTGAGAGTGCGTTGATTTCGATGTTGCTGTGTTGTTAACGAAGCGACGGTGGAGTTTATTGAGAACCACGAAAATTATCTGCAGATATGTGATCTCTGTGCTGTTTTTATGTTGAGAAAGCAGGGTACATGTATTTCGGCCAACAATTTCTAATTGTCAAAACGCCTTTTTAAGGCTGCATACACTTCCTCACATCCACCGGAGTAAAACCCAGCTATTAAGGGCATAGCACTTGCACTGACTACTTGTCGAGGTTTGCTGAACAAATGTTCGAATGCGAGTCAATTAGACTACGCTGCGTCAAAATATGGGACCGATACTGGATCCAATTTTATATCCAAATGTGGTGTCATATGTGAAGTCCAACTCGATGATTTTTGAAACTCTGACGATGTAGCGTACCGTCACAGACTTGAGCTCCTTTTCCAACTGAGAAACATCTCCCGTGGCAAGGTTCGCTTCACGCACACGCTCATTTATTTTATTTTGTACCTTCACCACTAATAATTTTATATTTAACTCTGCCTTTGGCAAAAGGAGTTAATTAATAAATGTGTATAATGTATACCAGAAAATGGCGACTGTGAAAACGTCGAGTTTCAGAGCACAAACTTCCAGCTCATTGTCCAAATGTATTCTTGCCGTATACGGGAAATTCTAGAGCATAAGGGCTTTTCCCCACAGGAGGAACCAAAAATATGTATTGAATTAAATGTCCAAAACTTTGTTTTAAACAAATTAGACTTTATTTTTTCAATACCAGCTCTAATAAAACGAACTTACTTGTATACTTGTCGAAGTTGAATAAAGAATGAATGAATAAAACAGTGAAATTAGTCAAGTTACTAGGGTAATGGAATGATATGGGATTTAATTATTTTAATTATTATGCATTGATTGGAAAAATGTAGTAAGCGTGAATAAATTACATGAAAGAATTATGAGAAAAAGTAAGAATTCAGAGTCAACAAAAATACATTTCTATTGAAATAATTTTAGCTTGGACAGCGTTTTCATGCCTCAAAGAGGCATTTTTATTCATTTTGCCGGGAAATAGAAATTGGAATGAAGTTTTCGGTTCAAGTGTACTTCTCCTATATTAAGACTTTGTATCACTCTAGAGATTCTAGGTGGTGGAGAAAACCAGTGGTTGACAGCTTGATTATCTCTGAAACCATAAATGCTTTAGAATCTTAAATTTTCCCATTATGGATTAAATGGTGAGTAAGTGAAAATGAGAAAGCAGATACAAAGCAATAGTTTTACATGAAGTTCAAAATTCCCGGAGGCATGTTTGAATTATGCGCATTGCATAAATTTTACTAACCTATTTCTTTCTAGGTGATTGTACTAATCTGCAGCCAAAATCGGATTTATACATTTAAATGAACAATATTCGAGGTGACAGTGGTTATCCGTTATAGCCCTGGTTGATTACACCATACCACCTTGATCGAAAAGTTAGCGGAATTTATTCAGAAAATTAGAAATACATACAAGTTTATTCATCTAAATCTATGTACATATATTGTTCCCTTGAAAGTAATCCCCATCGACTGCAACACACTTATGCCAGCGCTTGATCCAATTCTCGAATTTTTTATATTCGGTTTTCGGTATGTCCATCAGTGCTTCCTGCGATTTTTCCATTACGTCCTCTCGGCTGCTGAAATGCGTTCCTCGTAGTGGTTTTTTAACTCGATGGACTGAAAACGAAGTGGTTTTTTTGGTCTCGGCTCATTTGGTGGACTCCATTCACTTGTCAGATGTCTGGATTGCGTGTCATACTCATAAACCCACGTCTGGTCTCCAGTAATGATCCTTTTGATGAATGTGGGATCGAATTCAGCCTCGCAAATCGTCTATTTTGCGACGTCAACACGGTCTCCTTTTTACATGAAATTGAGGTTTTTTGGCACCAACTTTGCTGCTACCCGACGGAAACCCAAATCATTAACCAAAATGTCTTGGACGGATCCATAGGCAATGTTCGAGTCCTCCGCTATCTCTCTGATGGTTAATTTGCCGTGATTGACCAACATTTCTTTTACTTCATCAATGTTTTCGTCGGTTTTCGATGTCGATGCTCTGCCACTGCGTTCATCATCTTCGATTGACTCACGACCACTTTTGAACCGCTCGTGCTACTGGTAAACGACCGTTTTAATTAGAGAATCGTTGCCGACACACTTACCAACATTTCCAACGTTCGCGCACCATTAAATCCGTTTTTTACGCAAAATTTAATACAAGTTCGTTGTTGAAAATTTAAATCCATTTCTAAAATTGTAAAAAAATCGCCAACACACACAAAAAATAGATGTAACTTTTGCAAATGTCAAACTATGACGCTAAGATATATAGAGAATGTCAACAAATCGGAACAATTGGAGCGACACACGGTGGTGTCTCCCGGGAACTTTTTGATCAAGAGTTGTATACGACGCGGACGAAGGAAATTTAAGGAGGATGAAAGAGCTGGTACCGATGTACATTTTTTTTAAATGTTTGTAAGTTATAACGACCAGGAAATACAGAGACTGCCAAGGCATTTCAGAAGCGAGTTGTACGGCTTAGGAACGAATCACGATATTTTATGGTACGTCCGAAAATGGGCTTGATGGTAAACTGATGAGCATTCATAGCGAGAGGGGTGTTACGCTTTAAAGGGCGGAATGCTACTGGTTCTTTCAATGCAGCACTGTTGATGGAAATAGGGATAAAACAGAGGGAGACATGAGACATTGCGTCGGTGTGCGAGCGTGTCAATTGATTGACTGATATTAGTATCACCTATGAGTTTTATCGCACGGTTTTGAATCCTATCTAGCTGGTGCTGAGATGTTTTGGGAGCCCATAACCAGATGTGGGTATTGTACTCCAATTATGTGCGGATAAATGCCTTATATATTGAGGCCAGATCAGAGGAAGTATATTTCCTACATCGCTTGAGGAAACCTAGATATTTCGCAGCATTTTTGACGGCATCGAATAAGTAAGTACGATGTAAGTACCATTTATGGATAATGGCTGGGTGTTTAAATTTCCCTTTAATGACAGCAGACAGCATTGAGTTTTGAAAGCATTAAATTCCACTCTGTTGATTGTTTATGCTGTTAAAATCGGAATTTAAAGAACTTAAGAACACAGAGTAGGATTGATGAAAAGCTTGCGCAGTGGTCTTGCCAGCGAGGAAGAACACTTCTTCAGAAGAAGGGGAGATATACTATCTGAACCACCGGATTTATATGTATTAAGATCTTTAAGTACTCTTGCTACTACACGAGTGTGAAAGTGGATCCGTCCCATTGAAGATTCGACTCACTCAAGTGTAGGTGGGGACAAAGCACAATCTGGAAGTGTTGGACTGGTCGCAAATTGTGCAGCAAGCAGATTGGCCTTGTCTAAAGATGATGAGGCAGAATTTCTAATGTTTTTGAAGAACGACAAATAAGGTATAAAGCATCTCATTCCAAAGAGAATAGTTTCTGTGATCATATCAGCAGCGGCATCCACGTCATCGAGGAAACTTAACGACCACTTAAAATTTCTAAAGAAGTTGTTAAGTCCGCTCTAATTGGCTTTCTCGTATTGCCATATGGTTCTTTTAGGAATCTTTTCTCTAACTGTGTGGTGCGCGTACGAGGAATTAGCTGATATGACACAATGGTCATAAACAAGTTAAAAACAATGGTCTCATATACAAGCTGGGTCAAATTGTTTTCCACAGCGAAGATCTTAACACACAGGCCTTCAAGTGTTGTCTGTCCAGAATCATGATGAACTAACGTAGATGGCAAACTCTACTAATACTTTTGCAAACCCTTAACTTTCGCACTAACATTTGTACCATTTCTATAACCTGTCAGAATTTGCTAGAATGAGAGCAATTTACAAGTAAAGTTGCTAGAATGAGAGCGATTTGCATGCGTTTGTGTAATGTCGATGACGTTTTTTTGAGTAAAATGGGCGTGTTTTGTGTAATATGGTAGGGAAATTGCCATTGGTGACAATTCACATGTATTCACAGACAGGGTCACATGGAAAGAGGCGATCAGTAGAAAACCGGTTTTGAGTTTCTAATATCTGTGAAGTTTGACATCTAGGTTAGTTTAGCTATGTCCAGAATGTCGAAGCCAACCAGAATTGTGTATATTGAAGTCGCCCGTAATGGGGATTTCAGTATGAGGATACAGAGATACAATTTTGTGTATGAAGTCAGACAGCGCTTCAAACTCGTTAAAGGCCGAATTGCTGTCCAGTTTGGGGCTTCTGTAAATAAAGCAATAGTGGATAATTTGCTTACGGAGATGGAATTTTAGCCACATGAAATTGAATTCCGGTGTGGAACAGGGACTACATTGTGGTGGAGTTTGGTAAGCTACAACACTACGTACTTAAATGGCGTCTTACAAGAATTTTGTTCATAATAATTAAACAAAGTAGAGGAAAAATAACACCGCCCTGTGGCGGTCCTTTATGGGCGAATTGGGTTAAGTGGCAGTTACCTAATTTTGCATTTGCCTGAAAAATCTTGTTCTTAGAATAGAGAATAAATTCCTATACATTCAACTCGATAAGAGATTTGTGTATATATTCAGTGACTATGCTATTAAAGGCTCCCTCTATGTCTAGGAAAAAGGCTAGGCTATGTTCTTTGTAGTGTATGGATCTTTCCTTGAGGCAAGCGTGCTGTGATTTGGATAGCGATGATTCTTCTAGAATGTTTCGCATGTTGAAACCTAAGTCATGCTCTTGGGATTTAAGTACAAACGAGGGTAAGCAAATTGGCCTGCAATTCTTCGACGACTGTTTCCCGCGTTTATCTACCTTCGGTATAAACACCACTCGAGCGCGTCTCCAAGAGTTGGATACAGTATTAAAGAGCTTCTGGAAGTTAGGTCTTGCATTCTCGGTAGCATGACAAATAGCTATTAATAGCCCAGGAAATCTTTTCCTTGCCTAGACCTCCCGGCTTTCGTATTAATATCGCTGCATCCAGAAAAATGTGTGGTCACCAGGAGTTCTGACATTCTTATAAAGAAAGGGTTGGAGAATTCCGTGGACAGACTTTTATTATGCCTAGGGGAGTCCTTAAGGGTTTCTATTGAATTGCAATAGTCCACTCAGACCTGCTTCATGGATATCTTTATGGCTTTCTTATACAGGCTTAAACAGTCCTTTTACGGCTGTCAGAAGTTGCGTTTTTAGCAAATATGGCTCTGATCATCAGCCTAAAATTAGAGAGATCTTTATTCCGGCATGCGGGAAGTATTTTTTTACTATGTTTAACTGGGCACAAGAGTTTGTATACAGCGTCCATTGTCTTCTCTAAAGTATTTACATCTGCCTCCAGTTCTATTGCTACGGTGTTTTTGAGTTTTATCCTAGGGACTTGGCCAGGTTTGATCCAATTATCTCCCTTAGTGTTTCTAAATGGTTTAGTGACTTCGGCCATAAAACTCCAATCGTATCCATTTAAGATTGGAAACTCCGGATATACAGGTCAATATATGCACATGCCGTACTAATACACTAGGTTACAGCTATTAGTCTTTCAGAAAATATAGCAAAAATACGGTATTATCAATATCCTGAGCTTAAATTCGTGAGATTATTAAAATGAAGAATTTTGTTACGATATTAATCTCTCACTTAAATACTTATCAAACTAATTGTGTAAATTCGAATTTAAAATCTACATTGAGTCCATTCTAAACTATATGTGTAAAATTTTAAATTCCTGTTTACTAAATTTTTCTAAACCTTTATATAAATTAGGCAACTAAATCCTAATTAACCCTATGATATAATTAATTGCTCTCCTTAATCGAATTCGACTTATCAAATATAAATCCGTGGAAGTTGTTGTTATCATTTATCGAGACCAGTTGCCATCGTATGTAGCGCTACTGTATTACTCATGAGATGTTTAGTTTTTTCTATTGTGCAAACTTGCAGTTGGTAAAAGAAATTTTGATTCTCGACCTTTTTTTTGTAGCAACCACTAACCTCACCAGACGTTTCTTAGAACTTTGAGTAAATTAGCATTTCTTTGTACTCGACTGATCTGATTGAAATATACCGTCCAATAATGTTTTGTGAGTTGTTGTTTTTTTTTCTTTAAGCACTTATTCATTGCAATCAAGATCACAGTGCAAGAGAGAAGCTGGAGATAAGAATGAAAAAATAGAACTCGTCAATGTACCAATCATACTTCTCCTTACCTTCACTGACTTTGTTTTAGATAAGTGTCCTCATTCAACACAATATACGAGTACATGGCCACATGCAACCTGATGAAATTCATCTTACTGTTTACCCAAGAGCTGTAATCCAAAACAACTTATCGTTCATTCGTCCCTTATTCCCTTAATCTATTACATTTTAAGTCATTTTCTTCAGTTTGGTATATACGGTGCTGATAGTCTCTGGTATCAATACTAGAACACTGACCTCATTCGCAAAATGATGAATATACCATTCTCACATGGCAATACCTTTCCGACTTTCATAGTATTTTTCCCAAAAAATGATTATCCACTTCAACTAACCTGAAGGACTTACACCTGATTGTTTCACCTTTGGTGCCGGAAACAAAGCTTTTACCAAAAATATCACCTAAATGATAAATTACCCGTCATCTTCAGGTAATGGGATTGTCCATCTAAATACATACATTCTAATATATGTGTGTATGTAAGTATAAATGTATCTCTGAGTGAGCAAACAAATTACAAAAATCAACTTCCAACGAACTGTAACTCCCACTTACTACCCCACTCTGTGACATATCCTCTAAATAGCAGAAGAAATGCCATCACTCAAATGACATTTATCTATTTGAACCACTGACGATATGTCATCTGTGTGAAACCACATAACACAACCAACACTGCCGAACCACAAACGGATAAACTTACCCCTCGTCTCATGCTGTCACAACAAAACCACAGTATTGAGTTACGAGTGGAATTGGAAGTTTGTCTGGCTGGGAATGAAAGAAACCTCAGTTATATAAGGACATGGATGTCCATATCCACATTCCCCAGTCGGGCAACCTCATCAAGCATAGTGGCGCACACAAAACGCAATTATCCGCTCGTTCGCCCTATCCTAATGGAAGTCCATTACTATAGCAGCAAAATTCAGGAATTAAGGACACAAATAGGCAATAAATTTCCCTTCGATTAAGCCTCATATAGCACTAGCACTAGGTTCAGCAGTTCGAACTCATAGTACTATTTGTATTGCTTACCACAGCCACAACAATTCAACTATATTGCCCACACCGCACTTGGGATAAGTGATGAGCACGACTTTATTAGGATTTGATTTTTCCTTAAGTTGATGGAAGGATAAAATAAATATTCTCCACGAATCCCTGAGTACATAAGTCCATGGTGATATAATTGCTTATGCCTCATTCCAAGAGATCGTAAATTTCCGCACACTCCAGCACATCCCTCTGATGTAAGAAGTGCGACTCTTGAGGTACTCGTATTTGTTTCCGAAAACTTGATAACCTAAAAAAAAAAAAAACTAAAAAACTAAGTAAAATGAGTCCAGGACCAACTTTGAAGGGAAAAGTCCATTATTAGGGGGAACAAGAGGCAACAAGAGCCTTTACATGACAAGTTCTTCTGGTTTTCTGGCTGGATAGGGATGTGTACCCTTCTGAACATGCGGACGTTGTCATTCCATCATTAAAATGGCAGCGGACACTTGTTTTGCACTAGTTGAGAACACCCAGGATTTCTTCAAACAAAGGCCAAAAAACACAAAAAAAAACTTTCCCCATAAACCAAATGAAAACTCCCATTTCTAGTCTTGTTTGCAAATTGCATTCATTTCTAGGCCACAAGAAATCCGGGGCTGGGAAAGTATCCCCATATCACGGTATTCAGAGATACCGAGGTACTCAGTATTTTCAGACAAATTTTAACTATGGGAATGCTTTAATGTGCGTGGGGAGAAAGATGGACATGGGTCAGATTGTTGTTAAGGGAAATAATAAGTGCTGAGCTAGACATTGTTGTGGGAATTTTATGATGTTCGTGATGCTTTATGTAATACAAAGTGGGATCACCAAATATAGCTTAACCTGGAAATAAAGTTTAAATTAGTCACGTAAATTTTCCAAGGCTTCATATCTCCAAGGGAAGCCATAAACCAATTACGGAAGTTGACAAAACTAGTCTCGGACGATTGCACTACACAATCTATGTGTAATGGCTTTTTGAAACGGAACGCGTGCAAGTCTGCTTCACAAGATAAAGAAAACCTTAATTTTGTCGACATATTACTGATCCGATATCTGACTTCTTCCTGGGTAGATACTTTCAACAGTTTCCAATTGCTCATACCAACCCGTGATCCGTGATCCGTGATCGCATTATTACTTTTTTTGTTGTAAATAGTGCCTAACACAATAGCATCTGCACTTTTGGCTGCAGAAATCCGAATCATGCGTGGAATAGTCCTTATGGAATATTACAATATCCATACATGAAACTTGACTCTGAAAACAATGCATCAATGTGATTGCTTAAGTTTTACATAACTTCATCACGAGCCATCATAGAGACCGAGAACTTGTCTCGTTGTGCAGGAATTTGTTTAAGCACTTAAGATTGGACAATCCTGCAACAAAGGTCAGATTGGTGCGTTCGGAAGCAATATTGAAACTTTCACTCCCTCGGGGGGGGGTCTACCTCTCTCAAAAAATTGTATAGCCATTCTCCGAATGTATAATGTCAGCAATTTGAAAATTTTATATACACAAAATAGTCAACAGCCAAAAAGTTAAACAATGTCCTTTTCTTATTAATTTTAGTAGATTTATTCTCATTGTAGATAAAACTATTTGGATTCAGTTACAAATATTAGAGGAGCCTGCTTATAGCTATTCTGACCTATATTCGTCATTAGCTCTTTGTTCGCGTCAAGTTACATATCATAGATTGCAAGTTGCACAATCTGATTCCATGCTGTTGCTTTTATTGATCGCTTCTATGTATCACGAGTATAATTGTGCATCCACATGCCATTAGTGATTCAATGAATGTCTATGATTCCGGTACTTGTCACATGCTTATCAGCCTCACGTTTCCTCGATTATCTCGGCCGGTACGGGACAAATCTAGTACCAGGTAGATGTCGGACAGTTTTGAGGGATAAGGCTACTACTTGCATACCATTGTAGTATTGTCTATGTTTGATTTAATTTAATTCTTTATTTGTTACATTCACTATGATAACTGAAGTTCATAAGCAATCACGGAATATGTGTTGGCGTGTAGGGGTGTCCCCAAGTATAGATATACATATGTACATCATCTTTCTTCTCCTTAAAATATATAGAATTCATAACTAAGTAAGCTTTTATAGTTCAATCACCGATAAAAAATTAAATCAAATTAAATTTCTATTAAGTACTGAATACTATTGCGACCGATAATAACTAAGTTTTTTACTTATGCGACCATAATTATTGACATAATGCTGAGGGTCCTGCCGGTATGATACATCTTGTTCGACACTGGGTAATTCACGTTGGCAGTGTTGGGCTGCACTATAATTAGGAGGCGATGGAGTAGTATCTTCAAATGTACTATTCAAATTTTCGGATGCAATTTTTGTGTACGGCTTCCGTTTCAGGTACCCAATACAATGGCGGATGATGTAACTTAACTAAATAGAGAGTATTTCAGCGAATCACGCTTTTATTTTAATTTTGTGTCAAATAAGACCAAGGCAGAACATGCTTTGACACAATTCGAGCTGGTTCCCAGTTCCCAGTTCCCATTGTGCTTATAAACTATATTTTCGCCGTCTTGTATCTCTAAGTCTTGCGAGGACGAACAGGACAGTTGTTCTTGGTTATGTATCTTTGACGCTGCTGCAATATTGCGTACAAATCTTTAGGAAGTTTAGGAATTAAATCCCTTTTTTTGTATTGGCAACCATGTTCGTAACTTACGGTTCATGAACATTTCTGCGGGTGAGTATCCAATTCTAGGAATCGGTGTTGTTCGGTATTCTACTAACGCCGTTTTCGAAAAACCACCACCCTTTCCAATTGTTCATAACATTGATTTCGCTACGTGAACTGCCTTCTCTGCCTGACCATTTTACCTCGGATAGCGTCGACTACTAAAAACAAAATCAAAGCTCAATTTTTCTGAAAATTTCTATAGTTTATATGAATTAAAAGGCTGACTGTCAGCCACTATTTTCTGCGGGATACCATGCGCTGGAAAAATCTGTTCTTAAAGTACTTTTTTCCATTTCTGCCGACTTAACTCTTACTTGGCAGAGTTCTATCCACTTTGAGAAATAGCCAATGGACACCAAATATGAGTTTCCACAGTACTCAAATCAATCCACATCTATTTTTTGAAATGGATTTTCAGGTAGAGGATGAATTATTAATGAATGTTTTTTTATTTTCCAGCATACAAAAAAGTTCTCGGAATAATCACCGTGTGGTGCTCCATTGTTCCGATTTGAGTTCTGTTTTCTTTTTTTAAGTTGATAAATCTGTTGTTGACATTTCCTCGAAATCTTAGCATCATAGCTTGACATTTGCAAAAGTTACGCAGCCAAGAGTACGTCTATTTCTGTGTATGTTGGCGATTTTTTACAATTTTAGAAATGGATTTAAATTTGCAACAACGAACTTGTATTAAATTTTGCGTAAAAAACGGATTTAATGGTGCGCGAACGTTGGAAATGTTGGAAAAGTGTTTCGGCAACGATTCTCTAAAGAAAACGGTTGTTTACCAGTGGCACGAGCGGTTTACAAGTGATCGTGAGACAATCGAAGATAATGAACGCAGTGGCAGACCATCGACATCGAAAACCGACGAAAACATTGATGAAGTAAAAGAAATGTTCGTCAATAACTGCAAATTAACCATCAGAGAGATAGAGGAGGACTGGAACATTGCGTATGGATCCGTCCAAGACATTTTGGTTAATCATTTGGGTTTCCGTCGTGTAGCAGCAGAGTTGGTGCCAAAAGACCTCAATTTCATGCAAAAAAGAGACAGTGTTGAAGTCGCAAAGGAGATGATTTGCGAGACTGAATCTGATCCCACATTCATCAAAAGGATCATTACTGGAGACGAGACTTGGGTTTATGAGTATGACACGCAATCCAGACATCAGACAAGTGAATGGCGTTCACTAAATGAGCCGAGACCAAAAAAACCACTTCGTTTTCAGTCAAAAAAGAAGGCAATACTCACGGTTCTTATGGATCACAACGGTGTAGTGCATCATGAATTTTCGCCAGAAGGCGAGACAGTAAACAAAGAGTACTCGTATTATTTAGGCATTATGAGGCGTTTGCGTGAAGCAATTCGCCGAAAGAGACCTGAGTAAGGGGGAAGAAATCTCGTAGATTTTGTAGCATGATAATGCACCGTCGCACAGTGCCATCATTATTCGTAATTTTTTGACGAAAAATGCAACAAATACCATCCAACAGCCACCGAATTCACCTGACTTGGCTCCCTGTGACTTCTCTCTGTTCAATCGAGTTAAAAAACTACTACGGTCAATGCGTTTCAGCAGCCGAGAGGAAGTAATGTTTTCAATCGCAGGAAGCACTGATGGACATACCGAAAACCGAATATAAAAAATGTTTCGAGGATTGGATCAAGCGCTGGCATAAGTGTGTTGCAGTCGATGGGGATTACTTTGAAGGGAACAATATAGATTTAGATCAATAAACTTGTATTTTTAATTTTCTGAATAAATTCCGGGAACTTTTTGTGTGCCTGGTGGTATACGTTTCACACTCACAACTTCTTTGGATCATCGGCTCAATATCCCTTGCCATTTACGGCAAGGTTTTTTATAGCCTACTTACAGACTTGGTGATCGCCATGTACGATTTATGAAGAAGCTTTTACATATCAGCAACTAAATTTCTAGGCACAAGCCGATTATCAAAACACACGAGATCATTGCTAATAAATATTTTGTCATTGAATTTTCAGTAAAATTTAATACTATTAGGCAATAGTTGCTTAGTTTCTGGCCATCCTTCATTATACAATTTTGTGAGGTATTATAAATAGTTTCTAGTTCAAAGAGTGCTATTTTAGGGTCACTCATATCAATACAATGGACCAAATCTTTTAACATATTCTCCATTTTAACCTCTGAGCTACTCACCAAAGATGTAGATAGCAAATCGGCTATGTATAAAAATTTGCCCGGAACATATTTGATCAAGAATTCCTATTTCAAAAGTTTAATTTTCATTGTCCGAAGACGAGAGGAGTGAACTGACCGACATCCTTTGTTAAAACTGTCACTAATAGCTTATGAACCAAATGCATTGTGATGTGATGACCGTATAAATAATTCTTAAATTTCTCACATGCGTAAACTGCCGCCAAAAACTCCTTTTCTATTTGTGCATACCAGGTCTCGGTGTATGTAAGGCTTTTGGAAGCATATGCCACCAGTTTATCGCCTTGTAACAAACAACAACCGAGTCCATTTTGGGATGTATCACATTGAAGGATACATTTTTATTGGGGTTCAATGTGTGAAGAATTAAATGTTTAGTCAGGATATTTTTTATTTTCTTCAACGTTTCAATGTGCCAATTTGTCCATTGAAATTCATTATTTTCTTTAAGTAACTCACTTTGATTCTTTAATATTCAAAATTATTTCAACCCGAGTTGGGTTTGGACTTATAGTATCACCAGCAAAAATACGTCCCAACTATTTTTTATTAACGCAGAATTCATTTTTTGCTTTATTATATTTAACATTTATCTTGCGTGCACTATCAAGAAGCCTTTTAAGGTTTTCATTAGGTTCTTTTTTATTTTTTTCCCTATTAGTAGATCGTCTATGCACACGAAGACTCCAGGTAAACCAATGTTTAACCTTTGCAATTTATCAGCTGCGGGTTTTACACAGAAAGGAAGCACATTGTAAATATAAGTACTAAAAACAGTAAGGTATTTTGTTGAAGAAGTCAATTCTTACTTATCTACCTCGACAAATAAGCCTCTCCAATTAGCTCCGCGATCTTTGGCTAACTGCCTCCAGTTGCGCACTCCAATTTGGTTGAGGTCCCCTTCCACTTGAGTGCGCCATTTAAGGCAAAGCCTTCCTCTGCTACGTTGTTCCTCCGGATTAGAGTCGAAAATTCTACGGGCTGGAGCGTTTACGTTGATTCGCTCTACATATCCCACCCATCTCAAACGCCCAATGCGCTATTTTTTGACCAGGTCGATGTCGCTGTTGTAGAGCTCATCGTTGAATCGTCTTCTCCAGAACCCGGGGACCAAATACCTTACGATCGGTCATTCATAGACCTCCGCGGAGTTAAGACGTGTTTCGGTTTGCGATTGTGCAGTAATATCAGTAGGAAAGACTTTTGGGGAGTTTGAAAAATCCTAGGTCGTGGGTTCGACTCCAAGTAGAGTAGAAACTTTTTTCTGTTTTTTTTTAATTTAAAAATAATAAACAATGAGTAATCAACATCATGCGATGTATTCTGGAGAGGGGCCCGCGAGACCAGCTAAAAAGTCAGGCTATGTTTCAAGTGGTTTAAGTAGTCGAGCCAAAGATGAAGAGGAGGAGGAAGATGTAGCCTACTCCGAACCCACTGAAGCGCACTTCCCTGTCAGCATCAACAGAAAAGCTACCTAACGGAGCGAGCGAAGAGGTGCCAACTATAACAACAAGGGCAGCAGCACGGCAGCAAACGAGGCAAAAGGCACTCAAAGATCATTTCCCATATGTGCTTGATGGTAGAGAAGGGAAATATATTGAAGATGACAATATGTTCGCATCTCTGGCGGCAGATGATGAGAAGAGGAGGTGCAAAGAATTCACACTAATATTAAACAACTACAGCAAAGAGTGCTAACTATTAAAGCTAACCAAATAGCAAGAAGGGAGGAGGAGCAGCTAGGAGCATTTCTCGACCCTCAGCAGCCACAACAACAGAACCCAAAAAAACAACTTAAACCTACACAGGCTCAAAAAATAAATCAGCAGGCAGCATACCAACAACGGACACAACAGCAACAAAAGCAACAACAACAGCAGCAGCAACAACAAGGAACTTCAAAAATAAGGGTTCCACCTATAAACACTTATACGAGTATGATGGAACTCAAGGAGACGATAGAACTATACCATTATGCCATAGACAAGGGAGCGCCATCATAAAGTAAGAAATTTATTGAAGGATTCGACGACGGAGTTCTTCTCCTTTACCCCGAAGCGGGAGAAGCTGCAAGCGATGCTGCTGAAAGAGAAGGAGTGCAACGAGCTCAAATTCAAGCCTTTTGTTACGGCTAGAGCTAAAAGGGAGAAGTGGAAACTACCGTTCTTCCTGGTTCAGCTAAGTCCCAGTAGCAAACTGAATGGTCTAACGAGCATCAAAGTCCTAGACTACCAGGTTGTACACAGGAAAAAATTACAATGTGTTCGCTGCCAAAGGTTCGGTCACGCGGCGTCGAACTGCGAAAAGCAGCCTCGATGAGTGAAGTGTGGAAAGAACCACAAGTCAGAGGAATGCGCTCTAGGTAAGGACGGAGCGTCGGAAAAAAGCCAAATCTCTTGTGCTTCATGTAGGAACACGGGACACACCGCACATTATCGTGGTTGTCCATATTCCAATACATCAAAAGAGTAGATCTGGCCCTGCAGCAGAAGGTGGAAGTTTAACGCCCACTCTTGCATATACAAACACCCTCCGTTACTCCCCAGGTTACCTACGCCCAAATTGCGGCAGGTAGGGAAATACGGTACAGCAAGCGAAAGTTGCTTCTCAGGCCCCAACGCCTAGAGCATCGGAACCAGCACCTGACATGATAACTATCTTGCTCTCTATTCAGGGGCAGATGGCTCAGCTCCAACGTCATTTAACTGAACAGATTGCGCAGGTGAATCAAATATACACACTGCTGCCTGGCCTAACGCACGTCTTGTCGTAATGGGTTCGTGTATAGCGGAGCAAACCCTGAAGGTCCTTGCAGTGAATGTGAATTCACTGATTAGGTTCGAACGACGAGCCGCACTATTTACGTTGCTTAAAGACCAAGCCCCTGATGTGCTTTTGGTTAGCGAAACTAAGCTTACCAAAAGACACAGAATGGGGAACAGAAGATATAAAATATTACGAACTGACCCAACTCCATTCAAGAAGGAGGTGTTGCAATCGTGTAATACATAGGTTTCAGATGTTGAAGGCATGCCTCGTGTACATCCCTCTAGGTAGTGGAAAACAGTTATACATGGTGTCTATTTATGTGCCTAAGACTACTCAATCTACCTTATTCATCTCAGAGCTCGAGACACTTTTTCGATTCCTAAGACTGGAATTGGGGGAGAACTATTTTTTTATCGGAGGAGATTTTAACACCAAACATAGAGATTGGGCAAATAATACACCAAATACTAGAGGGAACCTACTATTCAATTGGTGGGGTCAACACAGTTTAATGTACCGACTCGGCCTTAAAGTGACGGATAGTCCGCCGTTTCCTAAACATGGGTTCGACACTTGAATAAAACTAACAGGCACTAACCAACATATCATAAACTGTCTACGCACTTTCGTGTATGACAGTGATCATTGCGGTCTCAGCACCGAAATAACTGTTCCCAACGAAACTCCGGAATTGGATGAGTTTGTTCAAAGGCATTCCTGCAATTGTAGTAGGGTGCGCTGGATGCACTTCTCCGTTTTCGTTTCGTTTTCAATTCATTTTTGTTTAATTAATTAATTTACTCTTACATGCTAGACAAAAAAATGCTTAAAAATTAGCTTAAACAACTTAAAAAAAAATAATCTTATACTAACTTACTGGCCCCATGCGTGCACTCTATGTTAAACATAATACTTAGAAATTATGTCTTTCGACGTTTAAGACAGTTCTGACTCTTATTGTTATAGTTACGACAATACAACTTAAACTAAGAAAACATTTTTAAACAAAAACCTAGTGGGACCCACTTCTCCAGAGCACTGACGATAGCACTCTCCTCGAATTCGCTCTTGTGTTCTCATATAATCGCACTCACCATCCTTTTAACCACCACCATCACCGAGAACTCAATTTAAGCTGTCAAAATCCCTGCTTTAAATCCAGCCCCATAAAGAGAGTATATTCCCTCACCGCCTCAGAAAAATCATCCAGTGTTGGAATAATGCAGTGATCATCTTTAAGATATGTATCTTTAAGAGCATTTGGAACAAGGCATAATCTCAACGACCAATTTGATTTTTCAACTACTACTATTGTAGTTGGTGTGACCTTGATGTCACTATTTTCGATCAAAAACTGGGCACTAGTATTTATTTCATTAATTCGGCGCATTGAAATCCGTATAAGTTTTAAGACCAAAGAATGGCCCAGATCTACCATCTACCACAATGTAATTGAGATCATTTATCAACTTTTTATACTTGGTGCACAGAGGGATAGAATCTACAGTTTTAATAAGAGAACCCGCATAAGCTTCCAATTTAACAGAAAATGGTTTAGTTTTAAGTTTGCAACCAATTTCCTTTACCATCTCAAGTGTGGTTATATGTGCGTCTGCACCACTGTTGAGCTTAAACTCAATTTTTTTCAGCAGCAATGGTTTCCCACCAACTAATGTCATTACAACATACACAACTGACTCACCACTGCCACTGTTACGTCCATAGGTAGGCACATTAACACTATTAATTCGCTTAGATATATGTATATGTATAGACCGCTCCAAAGCGATTAAATTTTCCGCAAGCTAAACATTGCTTCCTAACTGCGGGACATTTCCCTTATTGATAATTTCGACGTGCAACAAGTGCACGCTTGCTTTTACATTGTCCCTATTCCACATCTCCTTGCTGGTCTCTTTTCTCTGTAACATAACATATAATCTAGAATGATAATTTGATGAAGAATTAGTAAGATGATTAAAATTTCGTAAGTTTTTGGAATGATTCTCCCCTTTTCCTTTCTTATATTGTATCGCGCATATGGAGACTCGTTCAGCTTGCATTTGGTGTGCTTGATTACTCGCTTGTTCAACCACTCGACAAAGTTCCTTGGCTTTAGCTAAATTAAGACTGTCGGTGTTTAATAATTAGAGTTGTAAATTTTGCTCAGAAATTCCCGTCATAATTCTATCTCGTATCATTGACTCCTTTTGTTCTTGAAACGCACAGTTCTACGCTTACTTGACAACATCCGATAAAACTGTTCAATCGGTTCTTTTTATCTTTGGTTGCTGATACCTACGAGTATAACAATTTTTGTATTGCTCATAGACAACATTATTTCTTGGAACGTAGTATGAAAAGCTGCGATCAGTATATCAATTTTATTTTTTTACAATTCTTCCAATGGTAGGGTTTGATAGATTCAATAACTTGTTCTCCAGCATATGATAAAAAAATACAAACAGCTATTTTTTTATCTTCGGTATTCGTTTTTATTGCAACTGAATATACAATCTCAGATCAGACCAGAGATCATAATATTGTATGCGTCGTTGTGTAGATGTATCCCCAAGTGCAGATATATAGTATATGCTTCAACATCGACCAAAGAATAAAAGGTCGATTAGTATACGAGTATTTACCGCACCAGAACTTTTCCTAGGATTAGGCCTGCATTGGTGTCTATTCGATCTGCTTGTTCTAGCTACTGATGCGCAAGTTTCTGACGCTACACAACGCGAATAGGACCGAATATTTTTCGAAGGCTTTTTCTCTCGTAACGACTGAGGATGGCTTAATTTGTCTCCGATGGATACCATGCTTCAGCGTCATAAAGTAGGTCTGGGATGGTCAAGGTCTTATAAAAAGTCTCCTTAGTTTTCGAGATAGGGCCTTTCTACTCAGTTTCTTTGTTAGCCCAAGGAAACAGCGATTTTCAAAGGTGATTCTTCGTTTCATTTTTGCTAAGGTGTTGATAGTAGAATTTATAGCAGAGCCAAGGTAGGCAACGGAATTTACAACATCGAAATTATAACTGTCGATTGTGACGCTCTATCCAATTCATTGATATTGTGTGTCCCTTCTTATTTTACAGCATATACTTTCATATACATATATACCGTTTCAAGATTAACGAACGAACCGTTGACAGCCCGCTGAGTTCTCTCAAATGTTATCGGCGTACGCTAGTAGTTGCACTGACATTTGAAAGATTGTGTCTTCAGTGTTCATTTCTGAGCTCCATACAATTTGTCGTTACCGACACAGACCGCGGAGTTTGGCAATAATGCCAAAACCAGAAATGGATCAATACAGGGTATCCCCTAATTCGTTGACGATAATTTGGAAAATGATTCCTGGGCATATTCTAAGAAAAAAAACGTTCTACAGTAATGGTCTATCTCCTATGTTGACATCATTTATCGAGGATTTAAGAAAAGACTTACTTTGGTGTACCCTGACCCATGTTAGCGGAAATTGCTCTGTTAGTACTAATGGTTAAAACTTTATTTTTGGAAGAAATACCAGCCTTTATAAAGTTGATATCTTGTTTGAGTCTTTAGATATCCTATTTCTAAGCCTGTTCCGTTTTCATTGCTTATGTTAATTTTGGACTTTGAGGACACTTTTCTCCAGAAAATGCCTAATTAACATAATGTTTCACTATTTTTTTCTTATGAAAGTAACAATTGTAAAACAAAAAATTATCATCAAATTTGCAAACAAACCAAACAGATTTTATGATACTTGGAAAAACCTGCAACAGGTAAAAAAAGGAATTTATGATTTTTTACCCAACAGTTGACAATACATACTTGTAAGAGTGGTTTTCCACTAATTACTCATTTTCCAATATTTTTTTAAAATTGCATTGCTATTAAAGAGTTTGAAAGCGTGCTCTTTTATTTGACTACCTGTTAAAACCCTCATTTCCTTACCATGTTCCTTCAAAGTTCTCAGAAGAGTTAGGTTTAGGGTACGAAGGCCTATTTGGAAACTTTACCTAACAGAAATTATATTAATGATTGGAAAAAAAAAATAATTCATAAGTTTAATTTTTTACTTCAAGGTTACAGTTGCTTAGAGACGCTGTTTGAAATGTCAGCATTTACAAACCAATAATACGCGGACAGTACTATATTCACGTTTATGGGCTATGCAATGGAAGTTCAACTAGTGAGCGACAAAAATACCATGAACTTTACCCTAATCGACGACTTCCTAATAAAAGGGTATTTATAAATACGTATCGAAGGCTTCGAGATACGCGATCAGTTTCGAATAACACGACCGAAGGCGGGAGCTCCACAAGTAAGAAGGAATTCGGCTGATGAAAGGATACTGGAAGCTGTTACAACTGATCCATCAATCGGCATCAGACGCTAAGCTTTGCAGTTCAATGTTTCTAGACATAAAATTTCTAATGTACTATAGACCCTGATGGCCAGGAATCACTTCCCAAATTATCGTCAACGAATTAGGAGACACCCTGTATAGCTCGTCTCTGTAAATACTAACCCATTGGGACTTCAGTTTTTTCCACGATCTGCCGGATTTATTCAATTGTGGACTTTCCTGGTCTGAGACTCAGTGGGGACCAATCAGGTTGATGACGAAGGGTTTCAGACTATTGTACAATATAGCAGATAAGTTCTTGTACCCTATCTATCCGATTTATACCTCTATAGTCGACGCAGTTGAGGGAGTCTCCTTTTTAGTGGACCGGGCAAACGATGTTAAATTCCACTGAATACACATATTGTACACTCTTCTGACCAGATCTGAGAAATGAATTCCTCTCCCCAAAGTCATTTCCAGCAGTTTTGAATACCTCAGCCGGTAAGCCCCCATGTCTAGCTCATTTGTTGGATTTTAGCCTAGATATACTCGTAGCTATCCTTACCTTGTTTTGGTCAGGTTTATAAAAGTTTTGACTTCTTCGCCATTATAACGTCTGCAGAAAAAAACTTTTCATATTCTGATCGCCGACTGTGACTTGTTTCTTCTTCATCTTTACATGCTTCTGTGTGGGTTTTCCTGCCCAGACACATTTTTTTTACCTGGTGGTAAAACTTTCGTACGTTGCTCATGAAGTAGAGCCTCCCAATATTTTCGGTCGCACACTTATCGTGCTCTTTTTTCTTCTTCTAAGGAAGCGGATGTTCTTCGCATCTCTTCTGCTGGAAGAGCTCAGGAACAGCACTCGTCCTGCGTTGCAGCTCCACTTTGTAGACTTCTTGTTTATCTACACGGGCTTGCGGGCATTCTTCATGAAACCAGATATTTTTTGGTGGTGGCCAAGTGAAATGCAGCACATCAGTTGTGGTGTCTCTGACTGCACGTTGGCAGTGCTGCCACTGATCTTCGGTAATTATGCTGGCGGCATAGGAATTGTTGGGAGATTTCGCGATTGCAACTTCTTTGCTGTGGCGCTTGCTAAATCCGCATTTGGACGTTGGCTGGAAAAGGGTGGTGATCTGAGTCAATGTTGGCCGAGCGGAACAGTGGGACGTGCAGAATACTGGAGGTATACCTTACATCTATCACAAAATGATCAATTTCATTTAGCGTTTGATGATCCGTAGACCGCCATGTTCTCTTATGTATACTAAATTTATGAAGACGTGTGATTGCTATAGTGGTATTTCGTCACGCCGGAAATCAATAAGCCTAAGTCCGTTGTCAGAAATGGTGTCGTGTAGGTTATGCTTACCAACTGTCTACCAAAGGTGTCCTCCTTTCCTATCCTGACGTTGCTATTCGGTCCTTGGTCATATGTCTTGTCGAGGAAATCATAGAAACAAGTTCAAGTTCGTAAAAATATTCGTTTTCTAACTTTTCCATTCTTTTTATCTCTCAATCACTATATAGGTTTAACATTGACGAACTATATTCATTATCATAACATTATACATACTACATGTACTCGTATACTTATTGACTTAAGGTTGTGACTCTATTTGGAATTCCTGTAAAAAATTATGAGAGATAAATATGTTGTAGACAAACAAACGAACAGATCATCTGTCATCATGTCACTTACCATGCGTTTAAGATACTTGTCAGATACATATCCACATATATGTACATATAAATCTATGGCATATACCTCATAGTTGCGAGGACAATGGCCAAATAATCAACCCACAAAATATTTTGATGATGAAGTATACATTTTCTATTTTAAATAATGGAAAAATCAATGTAGTTATACACAGCAATCTATGGATAAAAATCAATTTTCAATTTTCTTAAAAAATCAGCAAAAGATTTTGTAACGGCAGCAGGATTTGATGAAGTCTATTCTGGATAGTTGCCTTAATATTAGTCTGGCTCCGCTATCCCCTACGACAAAATCATCTACGAGGGCAATATGGAGATTTTGGCAAATGGGCTAAGTACATTCGTCTATGACCCAGAGAACGGATTAACATTTTCTGAAGGGCATGGCCGCCATGAAGACGTCTTCAACGTAGTAGGAAAGGAATTGGATGATACTTCTACGATAAGGTTGCTGCTGAGGAAATTGGATGAAACCACGCATGCCAACATCATTTTACCAAAAAAATTGCGAGTAGTGAAATTCGACGAAATGTTAAAGAACTGTGCTGAACTCGTAGTTAAAACTGCCTCAAACTGGTAAAAAGAATTGCTAACGAATTCCAAACGTATACAAGCATAGTTCGAGTGAAATGGACGTGATGACACGGCTGTTAGCGAAGTTGGATGAAAAATCTGACTCTGACGGACTTTGCTAATAAGTACGAGCGCATAATTATGCTTAAGAAGGGTGTTACTCTTGTGGCAGGTCGCTTAGTGGATAATGAGGTCAAGGCTGTAAAATCAATCTAGCAACTCGAGGACCTACAAAACACCAAGAGTACGTATTACGCTGACAAATGCTGGTTCAAAGCGAACAAGCGCATTGATTATGGTAGCCAACGCCCTAAAGAAGGATTCAGCAATAACATAAAAGCGCATCGCACAGGGAAAAGAAATTTAAAGAAAAAAAATCTTTATAACGCTAACCTAAATTATGACTCTCAAAATATTTTATCAGTTTCCAAAGTGAATTATGCCCATCCGAATACCAGACGTTGACTGTTAGGAAAAAAATTCCTAAAAGAACCGTATCGCATTACGAGAAAACCAATGGGAGAGGACTTAAAACCTTCTTTAGGGATTTTAACTGGTCGTTATATTTCCTCGATAATCACGTGGATGCCGCTATTGATATAACCACAGACACTATTCTCTTTATCCCTCATCGGATGAAATGTATCAAACCAAAACAAAAGGCATGGCACGACTCGAGCTGTAAAGAGGCTGTCAGCGTGAGAAAAATATTTTTTTCGGTCCTACGAGGCCAACCCGGCAGAGGAAAACCGAAAAATGTTCAAACGAGCCAGGAATGACTGCAAGATCTTTCTTAAGCGTGTGAAATTTCTTCTTCATCATCCATCCCAACGCTAACTATAAAGACATTCCAAATCCGCTGGTCCAGATGTTATACCTCCCCTTCTTCTCAAGAGGGGTTCTTCCACGCTGGCAAAACGACTGCGTAAGTTTTTTCATCCACCCTACTCTCTAGGACTCTTTTCGGGAAAATGGAAAACTACACTTATACGGTCCGTCCCTGAAACGGCGAAACTTCTCTCTGTTCCTACAGACCCATTACACTTACGTCCCTTCTTTCTCATGGAAACGCTGATAAACCTTCAGCTCATGAAATATCTCAAAACACGAAAACTTCTCAATTACCGGAAGTACGATTTTCATAGCAACAAGTCCGGGTTTGATTTGATGGCATTTCAAAGGTATTTAACACAGTTTAGCATCAAGATCTTTTGTGAAAAATTCTTGCCTTTGGGATCGACGAATTTCTTCTCCAATGAATTAGAAATTGCCTTTCGAAATGCTCAATACAAGTTGTTTTGGATGGTTTCAAGTGTAATATTCACAAGATAAATGCGGGCTCCGTTCTGTTTCCGACACTTTTTTTAATTTTGATTAATGATATCTTGCCTGCTACTTCTAATCCAATATATTACTTTGCTTTTCACACTCGTTCACGGAGTCACTTTCCTGCTCTTCGGCTGTAAAACGGGAACGTTAGCGTATACTAGACTCATTAACTTCCGATATAAATAACATCACCAACAGCGTGCTTCCAACACACAATCCTGTCAACTGTCGTTAAAGCGAGATTTAAATAGCCAGCCATTATCCATGAGTGACACTTGCATCGTTGAAACCGAAGAACCGGAGAAGGTATATTCGTAACGCTTAATGGAGGTACAATAAATACTTCTAGATGATTGATATAATTGATGCTTATTTTCAGGTAACAGTGAGTGAAGAATCAAAGTCACCGCAAAAACCAACACGCACCACGGATTGTTCCAGTATTTACGATTACCACTTGGGGTTAAGACAGGGCCAGAAACATTTCAGTAGATTACCAGCAAGATGTTAGCAGGCTTATTTGAAGTAGTGGTCTACGTTGACTATCTCATTATAGCAGCAAAGTCTATTAAGGACGATGTACGTATTCTTCAGATAGTTTTGAAATACAGTTAAGAAGGGGGACTCCGGCTAAATTATGAGAAATACTGTTCTTCAAAACCAGTTTACGTTTCCTTGAATTCATAATAATAAACAATCTTCGTCGAAGACCAGATTCAAATAGAGTTACAGCTATTGAAATCACGCTGGAACCAAAGGACGTTACGCGGGTACGATACTTTTTGGGTATGCTTAACTTCTGACCCTAGTTTCAAGTACGCACAATTTATCTGGTCGGAAAAATGAATCGCAGTATTTCAGAAGGCCAGTCAGCACTTTAGTCAGATTTGCTTTTGGTACATTTCGATTTTACATAGATTTCCAGTTGGCTCGAAGAAGTCAGCAGCGCATGTTTCTAGAGCATTATCAAAGACTAATCAAAACTACAGTCGGTCTAAAAGGGAGGAATGAATAGCACTGTTCTGTGTGAAGAAGTGTCGCAGATGGATATACGGTAGACGGTTTACTTTGCCAACAATCTATCAACCACTGTTAGATAAAAGTGGGTAAAAGAGCAGTATACCAATCTTTACAGCACATTGTTCACAAAGTTGGGTCTCATGCTGCTCGTTCAATAAGTGACGATATCTTCCTCATACAACTAGAATGCCTATAAAGTTGCACGTAACAATGCCAATAAAATAATTCGTGACTCTAAGCGAAACTTCTATTCGGCGAGCTGAATACGTCCTTGCGTCTTAAAATACTGTGGAGAAATCTGCGTCCAACTGGGGTCAGCAAAAATATTATGTAATAGTGAGTGTACTTTGGATTCAAATTAGCTCAAATACTACTTTTTGCAAGACAATATAACGATTAATAGGTTTGATATTTAAACTATACCTGATATTGGTTTTCAGCCACGGGTTGATTTCAATCAAACGCTGTTTGTGAATCTATTCATTGTTAAAAGAATTATTAACTTTGTTTATTATTATAGCATTATTGTTTGAATGTTTATTATTATAGAATTATTATAGCATTATTGTTTGAATAATCGGACAATACTTGAACAAATGTAAAATAAAAGTTTACAAAATATTTAGCAACATCAATAAAAATCTAGCAACATTAAAACAGATATACAAACTGTTATTCAAAAACTGAAATTAAAACTGAGAATAAAACTTAATTTTATAACGTATTACAACACAGAAAATTACAGTCATTTTATATCTTACAATAAGTTCTAAGTTCAATTAATCAGTAAAAGATACCACAGTCGTCAATACAACCCAACGCATCCATTAACAAACGCTATTAGCGAAATCAGTGCAGTTTTTTAAATTAATTATACGTATCTCAAAAACTAAATCATTTGACGCACATTATAAACTTTTGTACTATCACTTTGGTTTTTTTTCAGGCCTAAAAAGATGTATGTGTGACTCCTTTTGCAAAAAAAGTGAATCTTGCTTCCGCTAATGACTTTCGACCTATCAACATTTTGCCATGCCTATTAAAGGTCATAGTGCTCTTAATGCAAATCATTAATCATCATTCCAAGAACGATTTATTTTATCCTCACCAATCAGGTTGCAGAGCGCGACATAGCTGCTCGACGGCAATGGTCATTGTTATTGATTATATTCGAAAAGACACTGATAAGGGACATGTAACTTTGATTTGTTTGCTTGATTTTTTAAAAGCATTTGACAAAGTATACCACATATCCTGTGCTGAAACTGAATCATTATTTTGGTTTTAATGATAGAGCTATTATACATCTGAAGGATTTTCTAATGGACAGGTCACAAAGAGTTGTCCTTTGAAATAGATTCTCGGAATTTAAGTCACTCAAACAGGAAGTATCTCAGGGATCAATTTTGGGGCTTATTTTGCTTTGTATCTTTGTAAATAATTTATAACCATGTCATCGTCGTGTCGATGGATGTTATAGCAAACCATGGCTAAACGCTGATTTTACACCTTTTAATACTCAGAGAAAGCTCATTCAAAACCTTATCGTGCACATTATAACATATGCTGAGGCTGTCTAGCCCAACCCAGACTCACTTTCTCAAAATAAGCCACAGGTGGCTTTCAATGATGCAGTTCCTTATGTGTATGGATTACGAAAGTATGACAGTATTTCGGAACCCTGTAAAGCATTTCTTGGATGTACTTTGAGCCAGTACATATATTCAAGAAAATGCATTTATTTACAGAATATAATTATAAATAAATCTCCTCCACTATATGAAAAACTAGAGTTCTCTCGCTCTCGTCGTACTTTCAACACCCTCCCAAAAATAACTTAATACGTCCCAATTGTTTTTCATCCACGCAATAAGACGATAGAACTGTTTACCTATGAATATTAAGGACTTAAAACAAAAACCGCATTTCCAAATCTGTAAATTTCAAATATTACAATGAGGAGTAATAACACAACTGTCACAATCCATCCTTTTTTTTTCGCTTTTACTCTCCCTCTGATTTATTCTTTTTTTATCTAGTTTTAAGAAACTTTAAAAAAAAAACTTGAATTTAGTGGAATTGTTTTTATTTGTCATTGTTTTTTGCTTCAAATTAAATTAAGTTAAATGACCACTTACTTTATAATAAATAATGAATTAAATCGAAAAATGTTCAGTAGTCTTATTATCTAGCAATAAGTCTGTATTTTTTAAACTTTATTTCTGTTCGATACCATTCACTTTGATTTAACCATTTACTTAGATTTAACAACATCCTGCAACTTCAGAACACATGTGTCTATGTAAATTGTCGCCGGTGATGTACACAGCTGTAACGTCAGCGAATAGAGCAACCTTTAAATTTTTTAATTCGCGTGCTATGTCGTTTATATAAATATTAAACAACAGACTCATTTATAAATCTGACTAAGACGGGACCAACCACATCAATTGCATTAACCAGCATTTTGAATTCCACAAAATTAAAGTCCTTTTTTGGTTTGTCGGTTTTAATCTTAGAACCGTGACTTATGTTACTATAGCTATATAACTTAATCTCGTAACTTAGGCACTCAATGCCCAGTTATGTATTTTGTATGGAAATTTTACCTTTTTGAGAAGTTTTTTTTTTATGAAAAACGCAATATTTCGCTTATTTATGCAAAAAATTTGATGAAACATGTATTTGTTGTTTGAAACAAAAGTATTTTTGAAAAAAAAGTCACATAAAATCTTAGTTTTGAACCGGTCAAATTTTCCGCTGTCTTTTGGATGAGTTTTGATTTGATGTTGACGTTGTTGTAGTATTATCCGCATTTTCATCAATATCAGAGTCCTTATCAGCATCGGCATTATATTTTGCGAAATAGCATTTTTCACACGTCCTTATAATAGTGTTTGGTGCAAGTCGGAGTAAGGCAATGGTCACAAACTGCTGTTGTTTGGTTGTCGGCTTTAGCTGCTTTGCAGATTTCACACCACCGTTTCAATTTGATTTGGGGAAAAAAAAAAATTTTAAATATATTTGAAAGTGAACTTATTTTGAAATGAAATTAATTATGAAAAACTACCTGTCCTGCCGGACGTGATATTAGTACTTCAGGAACCCGTTTGAAATCAATCAAGTCCATTGCAGTTTTTGTTGTAGAATTAATTTTTGTTTTGCATCGTTTGTGCAATTGTTCTATATTAGCTCCATAGAGAGCTCTTTCAAAAATATTTTTCGCTTTTCAGACTTATTGGTGTTCCATATAGGGTGACTATGCTTAAAAAAGCCTGAACGTTACAAGTCCAGCAACGTCTAACATACTATAAAATAATGCCATGAGCCAGCGGTTTGTTTTTCTTTTGCCGGTGAGACCACCTTTATGCTCATTGTAGTCATGTATGACTTGTGGTTTCTTTGTTACAGGATTAACTTCTTCGCTGGCATGGGCAGTTGAAAGCAGTAGCAGGTTTTTCTTCGAATATGTTGTAAAGATTACCAATTACATTGACTCTAAAAAGCAATACACTGATTCCAACATCCCCTTTTTTTTGGTTTCTTCAGAAGATTTGAAAAGTTTTGTCAATTGCGGCTTATTGCCTCTTATTGTGCCCACCATGGCAGTATTGACGTTGACGTTGCGCATTTCCAATGCCAGTTCTATCTGCCGTTTTTTAGTTTGGCTCGGAATTGACCACCATACAGTTTGGTCGTTCCTTCCTTGACCGGAATATTTCTCTGCATGATTGCCCCCAATGACCGAAGTTGAAAAATCAAATATGTTTTCTTTGAGATCCATATCTACTGCAGCTTCCTCGTGGTCATATTCCTCGAAACGTGGATTTGGGATGGATTGATCATTATCTTCTCCGAAGTCAGACTGGCCACTAAGTATCGGTTCGTAGTCGCCACTAAATGTAGGTTTTTTTCCAAGAGCATTGAAATAATTTGAAATTCGTTCCTCTTCTTCTTCAGCTAATTCACGGCGTAGGTTGGCCATTCTGTCACTCGTTTCAAAAAAAATTTAATTATTACAACAAAAAATGACTTGCTCTCTTGCAATTTTTACGCGAAACTGATTAGAAATGCACAGCAATCAATTTTTAAAAAATACTCATCATAAAATCTCGTTGCTTTCTTATTTAAGAGTTATACACCTGGAATTTTGTCAACTTGTAAACAAATTAAACATCAAAAAATAATATGTTCACTGAGTGCCCAACTCAGAGTTCTAAGATTTTTTATATCAATTCTTCTAAATTTAAAAATAGCACTTAAGTTAGACGAATTTGGGTAGCATAGTAAAAAGAGAATTGACTCGTTAACATTGGAGATACGCTTTATGAAAAATTTATTAAATTCATCACAATTTAAATTTTTGTCCTTTATACTCGTACATATATTATTAAAGTACATGAAAATTTTTTTATTATATCCTTCTCTTCATTTAAAACATGCGCTTTAATGACTCACCAAATTGATTTCTGGCCTCTCGCCTTTCGCCTCTCGCTTTTCCAATTTTTTTTTCTAGTGTACCCATTTTTAACCTTTTCTAATTCCTTCTTATACCTGTTTCTTACTATTCGAGAATTTGGATTTATGGTATTTATGCGCTTTAAGTTGCTGAGGCGTTCATTAAACCATGTGTTCATGCAGAGAGTCGATAAATTAAATAGAAAATCTACAGTAAAATATTATTCCAAAGGAATATTATTGCGAATTACCTAACATTATGTGTTCATAAAAGAAACTTTTGTGTAAACGAAATTTCGCTTTTAAATTTCCTTTTGAAATTTTCGTTCAAGTACGAGTACAACAAAAAACAGAAAAACTTTGTAACTCCAACTAGGAAGTTGGTTATTTGGTTTCTTTTTTGCTTTCGACCACAGTAGAACAAACAACTCAATTTGATTCATTGTATTGTAGTTTAAATTAAATTTAGTTGAAGTCCCAGAAACCATTCTGGACAGTTTTTTGGATACTCCCCATCATAAAAGTTCCTTAAAAAAAAATTAAAATTGAAAGTAGAATCGTTGCGCTCATCTGGTTTGACGATATACAACCACGACCGAACAATTAGAGGCCAAATCAATTGGTGGTAGGGCAATACTTAAAAATTCCTCTAAATTGTATGTATGTATGACTTAAGATTAAAATCTTAATTAAACGTATTTGGAGAACTTCGTAAATCTGAATTAATCTACGTCTCAATTCGTCACATAACATTAGTAAAGTCAGCTATTATAGACAGATTTTGTTTCTGCTTTCCTGGGTCTGCCTTTCAATGTCTTCTGTAGTTCACTTCAAATTCAAATTGTTGTTGCAAATTACCAAAAATAATTGCATATTGACAAAGTGCAACTCTGTTAAAACTACACCTACAGAAACCGTTGCTGAATTCGCCGATCGCTGTCTTTATACGTTTCTGATGTAAACTGTAAAGCTTTATATTGCAATTGTTTTTGATGCTGTGGGTTGTATTTCACATTTTCGTTTAATTTTTTTACCGGATCTCCTGCAAATATCACCCAATGGAAACTGCGAAGTTTGTATCTATCACTGAAGAATCCAGGCTTTTGGCTTCATGTGCATTCGACCCCAATAATGGAACATTTTCTCTCTTTTGTATATGCGAAATATGCTTTTGTAAGACCATTCTAGGCATCAAATAAAATGCGATGGGAGCCGATAATATCGGTCTTAAATTTATAAGGATTCTTCTGCCAAACATTATTCTTCAAATCACGCATATTTTTAATACGACAATGACAACATATGTATACGCGATGCTTCCAAAAGGTATTTGTCGACCGATTTATCAATTGCAGAATTATTTCGGCTCTATTCAGAAAAGTATGTTCCAGTTTCACTTTCTAAGTTCTCGAAAATTTTCAACACTTTGAACTTGAAAGGTAAAAAAAAAAAATTAGATGCTTGCCATAAGTGTGAAATTTTAAAAATGAAAATTGACGTTGCTACTGAGGAAGAACGAAAGAACCTTAAAAAGAAGCAAACTGATCACAATCTTGAAGCAGATTCTGCATATAAATCGAAACCAATTGACATATTTAAAGCAGAAAACTCCTCATCCATAAAAGTTCTAACGTTTGACTTACAACAATGTCTGCCGACGCCATTTTTGGGATCGTCAGTCTCTTTTTATAAACGCCCATTGTGGACCTATAATTTAACAGTTCATGACTGTAATACCGGTCAGCCAATATGCTATATGTGGCACGAAGCATTAGCAAATCGTGGAGGAAATGAGTTCGCGTCATGTGTATTTAACCATCTTCAAAACCTTCCAGCTGAAACTCGACATGTGATTATTGCCCGGGACAGAATAAAAATTTTTTTATTGCTTCAAAATTCGAGACTTTTTTACAACTGCAAAATAGTGTCTAAACGATTGATCATAAATTTCTTCTTCCGGGGCATACTCACATGGAATGTGACGTGGACCATGCCCTAATTGAAAAAAAGAAAAAGTTGGCAACCCTCAAAATACATCATCCCTGTGATTGGCATCAATTCGTGAGAACAGTGGGCGTAGAAAACAAATTTGAAGTTAAGGAAATAAATCTAGATGTAATTTTTAATTCCTCAGCTCTTTCCAAAGAAAAATATATATGGCGAAGGGTGGACAATGACGGATCGAAATTTTGTTGGCAAAAGGTAAAGTGAATGAGGTTCACAAAAGACATTGGAACAGTATATTTCAAAAAATCACTTAATGAAAATAGCTAATCTGCAGAAACTTTATTCTTCAATGAAAAGAAAAAGCTAGATTTATTGGATATATTGCCATTATTAGACAATATTTATCATCCCTTTTGTAAAAGTTTAAATGGTATTAAAGTGGCTGATTTTCATCCCGGTTTCACCGAAGGTGGTGAAGAAGATTAACAGCCCAATGGTTAAAAAAAATACTGTTTTAAATGAAATCTGATATTTATTTTGAAAAACCTAATGAATTTTGTACGGTTCCTTTAATTACATTTTTATAATTAAATAAGTTAATAAGTTAATAAGTTTCCTCATGTTTTGTTTTTTTGTAATCTGCAATTCATCATAAAATCTTAAGTCTACTTATGGACATCATAATAATTTCTGAGGGTATGACAGAAGAACTTATGTTCTTCGTCAGACATTAATGATCCCCAAATTGATTTTAGCAAAAAAACTTAATTGCTAAAATCACGTTTAGAATACATTGTTCTTTATATATTTTTACAAATTAAAAGAAAATATAACGTGTATTCTGTACTATATACCATATTTGAGAATTAAAAAAAATTAAAAAGTTCATAAACAACAAATTTTGACAAAAACGTCAATATCTCAAAAACACTTTGTCTAACATACTCTACTACTACTCTGTCTTATTATCACAGATATATATACCATATGTAGTTCATAGTTTAATAAATGAAAACAAAGGAGTGGTTCTCACAATTTTGTTCTGAAATATGCCTCCTTATTAGGGTTTCCCCCAATTAATTTATTTCACTACAAGTTAAATGATTTAATTAAAGTGTCCTTTTGTATAGTATTTTAATAACAATTATTTACTTAAATTTAAATCACTTTTTAGTTGATGTTAAAATAAGATAAGATAAGGGTCCTAGTTGTGTTTGTTATCCCTGTTGGTTCGGTTGTAACTTGTTTGAATAAGTATTCTATTTCAATTATATTTACCACTTCGTTTCTATACACATTTCTTTTGTCTAACCAGTCAATATTCATATCTTATGTCATAATAAATTGTTTGTTTAGTTCTTCCATTAATTCGACGAATTTATCACAAAAAGACCGTATTGAGGAGCTTGGGGACCGGTAAATTGCCGCAATATAAAATGATTGATAGTTAATATATCTATGTACATAAATATATGTGATTTGTATAACCAGCCACCGTATTTGTTTACCGATAGTCATTTTCTTTACTATTTTCACTCAAAAGTTGTTTCTTACAAATGCAAATTCATTCTGAATATCTCGATATACTGTCACAACGAACTACTTGATAATAATTAATGAAACTATTCGATTTCGCTGTCTTTGATGTTAGATAAGTTTCTACGAACACCATGTAATCGAAATTTTTTCATTGAAACTACAATAAACTTGATAACACCATTTAAGTTGTCTATGTTAGTTGCTAATACGGCGTATGCTTTTCCACCGATTGTAATAGTCTTTTATAGCGCGTTTTGTACCAAATTATAAAGCAAAATTATCGAAGCGAGATTTATAAGAAAAAAAGGCCACTCTTTTGTGGTGATTGGAAAGAGTGTATTTCAAAGTAAACCGATGTACTCATTATAGGCGACGCATATCCATATTCCAATGTACTTCCGTGCAGCAGAGGTATTCAATATCCATTTACTTATGGGGCAAGTGACCAGTTGGGGAGGTTTGTAAGTTATTGAAGAAATTGCTTATTTTTTAAGCATTTATTGTTCACAAGAATCTTGGTTATAAGCTATAGACAATAATGGTCGGTGTGTACTAAAATACGAAATATATTGATAGGTTTAGAGGTTATGAACATGATGAGAGAATATTCCGCCTATACAAGCTCCGTTACGAGAAGTGAAGATAGTTGTATCGTTGTTGAGACATAACCCGGACGACCAAAAATCGAGATTTAGATCACCAACCGATAATCATCGTAGAGATTGGTAAACAAACCTCTCAATTTACTCGTAGAACTCAACCGAGCAAATGTCTCTGATGCCTCATGTGTTGTTGCTATTCGTTTAACTTTCATCTCAGATTGGTCGAATTTCGAGAGCTCGTGTTTGACCGATTATAAAGCGTCGTAACTAGGCATGCTTTCGCGGTTGGCAACTCCAGAAGAACTGTGTTGAGCTTGAATCTTGGACGGACAGATAGTTAATTATCAAAGCAAAGCGAGAGGATGGACTATACTTAATACAAAAAAAACTATTGAAAACACCGCATACAACAACACACAGGTCGACACATACCCCTTATTTCCACTCTAATGATGTTACTGGCAGACACTTGCTGAACTTGCACCAGTACCTTGCATGTTCACTTTATTTTTCTCAAGTTGAATTTGGTATGGTTTTTGAAGTCAGCCCACACCTTTTTCTAACCGCTAACAACACGCCTAAGCGCACCTTTCGCATTAAACGCTTCCACTAGCCTAGGCCAAAGATCGTTTGGTTTATTGATACATTCCGGAAGCCTGGTACATTTGCCGGAAAGACCATCGTTCTCAATCCAAGTCTCAGACAAAGAGGGTAGTCTAGCAGTAGGAAGGATGAAATCAGATTTTATATCGATCGAATGTGCGTTTATAGGCTGAAAGTTAAATGTGCCCAATAAAAGAATTATTGGTGATCACCGCGTCGAACCGTCTAGAAACGTTCGGGAACTGTCCAATATTGTTTCAAACCGATAATGTTCCAGCCGGTGGAATTCTGTTTTTAACTCTTCTCTTCTCTCTCCTTCCCACGAAAGTGGTGGAACGTGTGATTTTTGCCGCGGATTATAATGTATAACGATTCCATTGAAATTGCAAGTGAAAGAGTCACTTATACGAACTGCCGCTCGTGGCTTTTATGATATTCGTATACGACCGTGTTATAGGTACCGCCATACGATTTGTGTATAATTAATTCGCAAGCTTCAACCAGCGAAATCAGCGTAATGATTTTGCCCGGTCTGTACGGTACAAGTACGCATCGCTATTGAAATTGAATGCTGATCAAGTTCAGGATACAATATAATATGCGCTTGGGCTTCTGCTCGTAGCAAGAGTCCGGTTTTTGGATCTCCGAGCGAGAGTCACACTCGTTTTATTTCTCCCGTTTCAGTCTTGCGCTTAACATATCGTAGTGTGCCAATTGCGCTGTTCCCTAGGTATTGTGATCAGGGGTTACATATTTTATCATACTCTCTCCTTTCACTGAGTCCACGTTGAACTATTTCACGACAATTGTATGAAAGTAGAGACGAGTAGAATCTGGGATTAGCGTATTTACTTTTTCAAGATCGATAAACCGGAACACAATCATCGCTTGTTCTTCAGTTAATAGTGGTGCTTCATCTCCTACTTTTGTGAGTACCGATAGTAGTCTAAAGTGGAAGGCATGGATGACTGACTTTTATTATGACAACGGAAAGTTTAACAACTGTAGATCAACTGGCATACCGTATAACACATAGTGTAACATATTCTTTTTTATAAAATATTATTTTAAATCAATAAATAAAATAAATACATAATTCATATAATTTGTTTTAAGTGAAATCTCAATAACTAGTACTCCTTAATACTCATAATTAATTAATTGCTTGGTAATTCATTTGGTTTTATTTGGACTTCATTTTTCATAATTATCTCTAGAACTCAAAGCAGGATCTATATCGCAGGATAGATGTTGTTCATTAATATCGAGATATGCTTTTTGTTATGGTTTTGATGGTATTTTTATAACAAGTTGTCTATTGCGGCGATATATCTACCTGTTCATTATCACCTTGAATTAAATGTGACCGTGACTCAGAATATTCTTCAAGGACAGTACCCGGGTACCAAACTGATGTTGGAAATTTTTGATAATAAATTTGTTCACCAGTTGCAAGTTCTTTCAGCGGTTTTGTTGAGCGATCGAAATTTCTTCTCATTTTTTCTGTATTATTTTTGAAAATATAATTGACAATTTCTGCATCTACCAAACCAAAGCTTTAAATTTTAGAATTTTGTTGGAATTTTGTTCTTAATTTTTGGTTCATCAAAAGTTCTGTTCGTGAGTATTAGGTAAAATTCGGAGTTACAAAATATGGATCGGAATTACTATCCAAACTTTTTCTTAATATCCGTTTTACCGTTTGTATCGACCTTTCAGCAGGTCCGTTTGACCTAGGTGTGTATAGACTATGTAGTTAGAATATGTTCAATATTCCGAGCATCGCAAAATTGATTAAATTCGGACTACGAAAAAGGTGGACTGTTATCGCCTACCTACATTTTTGGAATATCATGTCGCGGGAATATAGACTTTAACTCTGTAATAAGTTTTTCAATAGAATATCCAGTGTTTAAAGCAGCAATTTCAACGAACTTTGAACCGTAGTCAACTACAATACTAACATGTACATTTTCTTTTCAAATTCAAAAAGGTCTATTCCTAATTTTCCCCAAGGTAAAGGAAAAATTACATGCGGCATCTGTGGTTGTTTTGCATTTGACGTCTTATATTTTCAAATATATTTCACAATTGTTTACTAAGTTCTCAGTATCCATATTAATATTCGGCCAGTAAACCAATGACTTTACAAGTTGTATGCACTTCTTAATACCAATACATCCCCCATGTACAAGACTTAAAGTTTCAGAACACATTGTTTTTGGTATGACAATCATATTATTCATAAAGACAATATCGTTGACAATATGTAATTCGTACTTAGTTTTTAGATAGGGCCTAATTAAAGGATCAATATTTTTGCTATTTTCTGTCCATCTTTAACTGTAATATTGCTTTAACTTAAGCAAAACTTTGTTTAAGAGGTTCTTAACCTATGTGACCAAGTTTTGCATTACTGACTGCAAAACTTGAAGTTATGAGGTTATGGTGTTAATCAATTTCATTGTCAAACTTTGTCAATGATTCTGTAGATAAAGTTGTCCTAAATAATGTATCGACAATTAACATTTCTTTTCCTGGCTTGTAAGTAACCTTTAAATTGTAAGCCTGTAACTTTAACATAAGCCTTTGAAGTCGCATCGGAACTTTGTAAAAAGACTTTTCAAACAATGGTATTAATGGTTTGTGGTTTGTTTCAACCCAAAATTTCTTTTCCGAATAGAAACTTTTGACAACAGCTACATCCAAAAAGGATCGAAAATAATTCCTTCTCGATTTGCGCATAATTTCTTTGGTTCACTGCTAAAGTGGCTAATGCATAGGCTATGGGTTTATTTTCGTACTGAATAACAGCCTCAACCGCTGCCCTAGAAGTATCAACGAAAAGATTAATAGCCTTACTATTTTCAAAATAAGCTAAAATTGGAGATTTCGAAATCAGTGACTTTAGGTTTAAAAACTCTTTTTCGTGTCTCTCATTCGAATGCCACTCCATTTCTTTCTTTAACAGTTGTCTGAGATTTTAATTTTCTACTGCCAGCTCCATGATGATTGATCCCAGATACTTCACGATCGTCAAGAAACGCTGGAGTTCTTTGACACCATTCGAACGTGACATTTTTATAATGGTCTCAATTTTAGTTTCATCCGGACGAACTCCCGACTCAATAAAAATATGACCGATGTATTTAATCTCACTAACGCATGTGCTCGATTTAGTTTTATTAAATTTTAGACCAATTTTTAATGCTGTTTTTAAAACTATTTTTAAATATTTATCATGTTCAGCTTTAGAACTAGCATATATCAAAAAACAAATATAAAAATCTAGTTTGGAATATGAGAAAAATTTCTTACCATCTCAGAATGAAACATTTCTGGTGCCGCGTTGATACCAAAAGTAAGTCGTAAGAACCGATATCTTCAAAATGCGTATTGTCTGTACATAGTTTTGATGATAGTTTATCCAAAGGTATCATCCAAAAACCACTATTAGCATCTAAATTGCTGAAATATTTTGCTTTTGATAGTCGAAATTTAACTTCATCAACAACTGGAAAAGGAAAATTTGGTCGCTTTATTGCCTTATTCAAATATTTGGGGTGAAGGCAATGCCTTAAACTTACATTCGATTTCCTCAACAATACAATCGAATTCACACACGGTGTTGGTACAGTCTCTCATACAATAACTTGTAAATTCTCCATGCGATTAAGCTTTGCCCTGAGTTCGGTTTGTAGGTGAAAGGGAATTGTTCGCGGTGGTTCCACTATAGGTTGAACATTCTCTTTGAGAACCAATCGAGACTTGTTATTAAGGCACCCTAATCCATTTAAAACCTCTATATTGTTCCATAAGATCATTTAAATTACTTATTCCTTTAGTTCTTCGTATGAAATTAACATTTTTGATGAAAATTAAATTCATTTTCTCCGACGAGTCTTACAATTCATATTAATAATGTAGAATTCTAACCAAAAACTCTTATCTTCAATCTCAAAATTTAATACACATTTTCCCATAACCTGCAGTTTTTCTCCAGAAAAAGTTAATAAGTACTTGTATGTGTCAGTGTTTTTAAGAGGCCACTCTTGGGGCCATAGAAATAGGTTTTTTGTGATTTTTTTCAGGAAAAATATAAAATAAATCGGGTATACAAAGGTAGAAGTTTTTTGTACATATGATTAACTGTAAAACGTCATTTTTACAGAATATTTTATTTAAAAATGGCAGCTCCGCAGCGTTTCGCATATGAACTCTCGTTACTGGAAGAGTCTACGGCCGTACCAAGAGCTCCTGTAAATTTTGAATTATGATGGGTCACTACATCTTTTTTTATTGTACATAACAACAGCTTGAGAGGCACGTAGGATTATTTTGATATATTTATTTTCGGCCGAATAGCGCACTTCCAAAGTCAAACTTGTAAATTTCACAGAAAAATCGCCAGAAAATTGTTAATAAAAAACGAACTATGCCTTATAAAATCCTACGTACTTATTTAGACAATATATTTTTAAAAATCTACATAGTTAAAATTTTAAGTGAATTGGTTGAAAATTGTTCAAGTTATGAGTGCGGCCAAAATTTTAATTTAAGCTCTGCACTTTGAAAACCAATTAGGTACTTCGAGATATTTCCCGGCCATAATCTTTTGGCATATCATTTTTGAGGCGCTAAGGGACCATTGTAAGCAATACAAAAAATTGATTTTTTGAAAATCCTAGAGTGGCCCAACCCCTTAATTATTTTGTCTACTTCTAACATATTAAATTTCTATAGAGACATAATATTTCCTTCTGCATCTGTGTCCACTTGTGCATCTACTTCATGCTTGTTGATTAGTATTTTCACATTCCACGTCTTGGTATGTTTTGATCTGCTTATATTGCCAATGAAAAGATCTTCTTGTGATGAGTGGGACACGGTATCAATGTTGCCAACTCTTTTATTCCTGCCTATTTTGCACATTTTCGAATAATGATTTTTTCCCTTACATTGATGGCATATTACTCCCCATGCAGGACACTTGTTAAAATTCCGCTGACCACATCTATTGCATGGATGCGGAGTATTTGTTTGTCTCCTTTTCCCAAATCCAGTGGGCTGTTGCCTCTATCTTTCCCGAATACCGCCGATGAACTCCATATGTTTGTCGCCATCTCCATAACCCACATGAACGCTAAACTCCTTCTGATCTCTCTCTTCCCATTTCCATAAATATTGCTATTTGAAAAACTTCATTTAGCCTTTTTGCAGATTCATTTAGTAATTTTTCTTTAATAAAATTATGACCCTGATTTAACCCACATATAAACAAGACTCGAACTAATTCATCTTTCAGAGTGCTGAAGTTGCAAGTTTTACTTAGATTCTTGAGTGCTGTTAAAAATTCGGCCGGCTTTGGCGTCGAGAAAAAAAATTATATCGCTCCATTATAATATTACTTTTCGGTATGAAATATTCATCGAAATTTTTTCTTCGTATTTTATGGTCTCCCCACACACATCAAAGCAATCAAAAATTTCAAAGCAGTCCACTCCTAAAGGATCAAGTAAACATGAATTTTTTCTTATATCCGTCGCTTCCAAAAAATCACTGGCAACTAAAAAAACCTTAAACTGTTTTTTCTATACCTTCCATGTGGCTGCTGAGTTTGACGCTTTCAAATTGAGGGGACGTAAATATCCACTATCTACTGTCACTTGCTTATAATTATTATTTATAATTTGTAATTCCTGTTCTTCGAAGCCATAAGTAAAAGTATTTACTTTTTTTTTTTTTATTATAACAATGGAAAGCTTAACAACTGTAAAACAACTGACATACAGTATAACATATAGTATAACACCGACGAGAAAGCAACGTCTGCTGGATGCATCACATGTATTTGTGGGTAGTAGTCAACCGACTGCCACATTATATCGCAACAGAAATATTGTCTCGAACGCTTGTATATCGGTGTTTGGCACACTAGAGGAAGTTGATGAAGATGGTGAGGACCATATCCATACTGGCGAAAGGCCGTTCGTGGTGGTGGAGAATTCATTATAAACGTGAGTTGATCTGACTTAAAAGAGCGCTACCAATCATACTCCATTCGAAAGGCAGAATGTACTGTAGTGCCGTCGATCGTGGATGCAGCCATGACAATAGAAGCAGTTGCTACTCGTACATAAGCATTAAACTCGTTGTTGTGAGAATCTGTTGTACGTCACCATCAGCATTTTCATCGTTAAAGTTTGAGCACCTCGTGCAGGCTCGGAAAGATCTGAAGTGGTTTTCGCTCGCCATCCTAGAAGATACGGAGAATTACCTCAAGCACGAGTTCATGCTGTTGGAGGTTGGTTCGGCGTATCTGCACGCAGTACTTTGCTGACGACTTAACAATCTCGCGTACGCAATATACGAACTTAAAAGGAATTAGATGCCATTAAGATGCAATCTAAAACCGAGTCTGATTCGCGACTTGACCCCCGGAAAACTCGAGTTTTCACACGGACGAAGAAGAGCTAGTCCGAGAAACAGACTAGATATGTCACTTAAAAAAGACCAGGTAAGAAACGCAAGGCTAATTCCTCATCTGAAATTGTACAAAAAGAGACAGCAGCCAGCTCTAATACTGTTAAGGTCAATAAAAAAAGGCAACTCAAACAAAGACCGCGTCTGCGGTCGTACGGCATATGTACGAAAATAAACTGGAAAGGCCGATACGCGTGGTAGCTAGAGGCTTCCATGCCTCTCATCCCAAAGAAAACATTTTATTTGACCTTAAAAATGAAGGCTTAAAAATAATCGAGTCCGTTAATATACTTGCGCAAGCGAGAGGACGACCTCACGACGCGGTCTCCCCCCTTTTAAACTAACTTTCGACAAAACCTAAAGCCTAGTGTTTAGTGTTGGAAAGCTAAAATGTAAGCTGAAAATAATTGTGAATTTTCACTGTTTTTAACTGAATAAAAAAACGACCAGTTTGGGTTAATGTTATAAACGTTATAAAATTCAGTTTATTTTACTGTCGATCAAAAAAACTCTATGTTGCATGTTTCTTGATTTATTTTACAATGTTGCTAAACATTTCGTGCTAAATGACAGTTGTAGTTTTGTTTGATTTAAATAATTAACAATTCTAATTTCAATATAACAAATTGACTACTATTTTAACATTTAAGTTTATTTATATTTCATCTCCAACATTCTCCCCCACTGTGAACAAGCTCTCAATCAAGTGCTGTTGCTTTACTGCTTGTTTACTACCACATTTCAAATCATTTTACTTCTCGTGAACGTACTTCACCTTTATCGTTGTTGAAACGGCTGGACTCTGTTGACATTAGTCGGGTTTAACTCATGCAAAGAAAGAAAGTATTAATTGGTATGAGTATACAAGATGCAAAACATGAACAGAACGAGTTGACCAGACAAACAATAGTACAAGTTGATTCGTATTGCCCTATCGTTGTCCCTGTTGCACTTGTTTCAGAATTCCGTGCGTATTTTTTTCTTTTCCCCTACTCTTACTGCCGTAATTCAGGTAGATTTCATTATTGACTCGATTGATCGGATGAGGGATGTGTCGCGAGTTATTTATTATTTTTAATTACAAGATTATTTATTATTTCCCCTTTATTTATTTCCTGCGTGGGCAGGTAATCAGCAACATGTTATTTCAGGTAAGTGACCAAAATGTTTAGTTTTGAATTTATTATTTTGACCAACAAGCATTGGTTTCTTTGATTTGAGTTTCCTAGTGTGTGCTGTGTGTGTGCTGTGTGTGTGAGCCTGGATTATATGTTTGAAGATGAATGGAAGTTACTTCGAGTAGAATGTATGATGTTCGATCGCTAATTTGTTTATTAAGTGGACTGTATGTTTTGTAGATTAATGACTACTTGTTTAAGTGAAATATTCGACTATTGGGTTATGCATTATAATTTACATGTATTGAAATGGTTTTATTATTTCCAGGGTAGGGTGTGTTCACTTCCTTTAGATTCGAAGCAAAACGATTGCCTCCCCAAGCTCCTGCGACACCGGTGTGGTCTGAGTACGGTCGGGGAGGGGCCATTTGGCAACTCAATCGTGATGCCATGTAGTGTTAGGATCTGGGAAGTTTGGTTAATGTGTTGTGTTGGGATTTACGTATAATACTTGTACGTACAGATTAGATGTTGTATCGTTTAAAGTTTAATTTGACTTCGTGTTATTTATTCTCGTGCTTAGTGCTTATTTATATTGTTATAATTTATAAATGATAAGAATATTTTATCTAATGGTCAGTTATATCTATCGAGTACTGTGGGTGTGTTGCATTTTTTTTTTTTTTTTTTTTTTTATATGACGGTGTTGTCGATTCTTGATGCATTCGTGGGCAGAGGGCATAGTTTTGTAATTGGGCGTTTCATTTCAGCTGAACTTGTTTTAACAGTGGCTACTCGTGCAATGCCATCAGCACCGAGATGAAGAGCCTTTATCCTTGCCAAGCTCCATTTCAAGGGTGGAAGTCGTTCGTCCTTAATCAACACTAAGTCACCTATTTTTATTTCCTCGTTGGTGATTCTGGTCCACTTTGGGCGTTGCTGCAGGCGCGATAAGTATTCAGTACTCCATCGTTTCCAAAATGACTGCATTAGCGTTTGAACGCGCTTCCATCTTTCCAGATGCGATATTTTTTCTAACTCATAGTGCGGTTGTGGTGGCGCGACGAGAGGTGATCCTATTAAAAAATGGCCTGGTGTTAGGGGCTGAAGATCATTGACATCGTCTGATTGAGGGCACAATGGTCTGGAGTTCAGGCACGCTTCAATTTGCGTGAGAAGGGTGATGAGCTCCTCAGATGTCATCAGTTGGTTACCAGCTATGCGTTTTAGATGGAATTTTACGGATTTCACCCCAGCTTCCCAAAGACCTCCAAAGTGTGGGGAAGCCGGTGGAATAAATTTCCAATTTGTGCCATCGCTTGCTAGATTATTTGCGACCTCTCGCCAGTTCAACTGCGCCTCCTTGAATAATTTTCTCAGTTCTCCATCCGCTCCTATAAAATTTCTACCACAATCGCTGTATACTTCTCGGCATAGTCCTCTCCTTGCCACAAAACGCCGAAATGCTGCTATGAAGGCCTGAGTTGTCATATCAGTCACTAACTCTATGTGGACAGCCTTCGTGGCCATGCACACAAAAATTGCAAAATACCCCTTGTACTGCTTTGCATTGCGACCTCTCCATGTTTTCACGTCAATAGGCCCAGCGTAATCAACTCCTGCATGTGTAAACGGTCTGGATATTCTTGTTCTTGCTGGTGGGAGATTGCCCATCAGCTGCACCATTGGTTTTGCCCTGAATCTGTAGCATATACAGCATTTATGTATATGATGCTTAACAGCATTTTTAAGATTGAAGATCCAGAACCGTTGTCGTATGTATGCCGTGACCTTCTGATTCCCTCCATGGAGTGTCTTCTCATGTGCGTCCTTGACTATCAGTTTCGATAAAGGATGATCTTGTTTTAACAGGATGGGATGTTTTTGACCAAAACTGAGGTCGCCATTTGCAAGCCTTCCTCCTACTCGCAAAACTCCTTCGACATCTTTGAAAGGATTAAGTGCTTCCAGTCCTCGAAACTTGTTTAATTTCTCAGTCGATTCCTCCGAAAACATGCTGTGTTGTGCTGCCTTAATGATACGAATGAACGCTGACTCAAGATCTTGTGTTGTTAACGTTACCCTCCACGTATCATCATTGGATCTATTACCTTTGAGCAATAACGCAAATCGTAGGCAATAAGCCACTATGCGGACTATTTTTTGCAAGTTTGAATGTTTGCGAAGTAGGGCATCAATCACTCCTTCTTCTACAACGTGATGATTAGTTGACACTGCTATAGCCTCTTGTTGGGTCTCCAATACGCTAGGTTGTTCAGGAAACGGGGCACCCCAATTTTGTCTCAGAAACTCCGGGCCATGCCACCAAAGCGTGTTGTTAACCAAATTTGAAGCTTGAACTCCTCTTGATGCTAGGTCTGCAGGATTTAGTTCCGAGGGGATATGTTTCCACATAGAACAGCTAGTCAGTCTCTGTATCTGTGAGACCCTGTTCGCAATGAATGTTTTCCACTTCGAAGGAGGGGCCCTTATCCAACAAAGTGTTATTACCGAGTCGGTCCATGCCCACACAGTTGCAGCTTCTAATTTTAACGCCCGGATTACTTCCGCCAACAACGTCGCCATCAAAACCGCTCCACATAGTTCTAGCCTTGGCAGTGTTATCGACTTCAGTGGAGCAACTTTGGCCTTTGAAAAAAGCAAGTGCACACGTGTTTTGTTATCTTCTCCTAACGCCCGCAAATATATTGCCGCTGCATACGCCTTTTCAGAGGCATCGCTGAAACCATGAATTTCTAATTTTGTGGTACTCCTGGTTATGTTGACCCAGCGAGGCATAACAATTTTCTCGATGTGTGGCAATTGTTCGCGAAAAAGAGACCATTCCCTCTTAATGTCTAGTGGGAGAGGTGCATCCCACTCTAATCCTTTCCACCAAAGCTTTTGCATCATTATCTTCGCCTTAATTATGAACGGCGAAATCCAACCCATCGGGTCATACAGCCTAGCTATGGAGGAAAGAATTGCTCTCTTAGTCGGTTCATCGTCAGTCATTGGGGCCACATGAAAACAAAATGCATCTGGGACAGGAAGCCACCTCACTCCCAGAGTCTTGACATTGATTTCATCAATCGGGACTGAAAATTGAACGCCTTGCTCGTCTACTGGAACGTGTTGAAGTACCTTTGCTGAGTTACTGACATGTTTTCGAAGCTTAAAGCCTGCTGTTCCTAATAGTGTCTTTATCGCTGTTAGTTTGTGTCGTGCCTCTTCTATGCTGTCTGCTCCGCTAATGACATCATCCACATAAGTCTCATCTCTTATGATTGGTAGTGCCAAAGGAAACCTAGATGCCTCATCTTCAGCCAGTTTGCGTAGTACATGAATTGCAAGATACGGGGCCGAAGCTGTTCCAAATGTCACCGTTCCCAGGCGATACATTTGTAGTGGCTCTCTTGGATCTGCTCTCCATACTATCATTTGATAGTTAGCATCTGTGTAGTTGACTTGAATCTGGCGGTACATTTTCTCTACGTCACCTGTGAATGCATACCGGTACAACCGCCATCTCAGGATGATGTCCATCACGTTTTGCTGTTGTTTGGGTCCTATTAGTAAGTGGTCATTTAACGACGATCCTCCAAACGATTTGAAAGTTGCGTCAAACACAACTCGCAACCTCGTTGTTGTACTCTCTTCTTTAATGACCGCATGATGTGGGATAAAATAGTGGAACGGGGTTTTAAGTACCTCACAACTTTCTTCCATCAAGGTCATATGGCCCAGCTCTAGGTATTCTGAAATACACTTTACATAATCTTTGTGTTGTGTTGGATTAGACTGCAGCTTCTTTTCTAGCTGCAGAAAACGTTTGATGGCACCTTGTCTAGTTGGGCCCATGGTGGGACGTTTACCACCTTTGAACGGCAGGCAAACTTCAAAACGACCGTCTTGTAGGCGCCTTGTAGTTTCGACAAAGTGGGCTTCACATTCTGAATCAGTTTCCGTTTCATACCTTCGAAAAGGTTCTTCCTCGATTTCCCAGAATTTTTGTAGTGTTGTGTCGAGATCCAGTTGGCAAGAAAAACTACGGAGCTCAGGTGTGCTGGATAACTTTCCTAGCAAAATCCATCCTAATTGTGTACCTTCACCTTCAACTTTCCTGATGACCTCTCCGAGGACGATATCACTATACACGTCACTTCCAAGCAGGATATCAATTTTTGCGGGTGAGTGAAATGTCGGATCAGCCAGTTGTATACCTCTCAAATGTGTTCATTTATTATAGGTAATTTGTTGGGCCGGAAGAAGCCCAGTCAGGGATTTGAAAATTAATGCTCGCATCGTACCTGCAAAGCTCGATGTAAGGGACTTAAAGTCTACGTCCACGAACCTGTGCGTTGTTCCGCTGCTGACCATCCCCAGCCCATTTACTTTGATGGATGTTCTTCTAGCTTTGAGGTTTAACCGTTGAACCGCCGCTTCAGTGATGAAAGAGGCTTCAGAACCCGGATCGATCAAAGCCCTCATGACCATAAAGGCCCCTGCTGAAGTTCTCATATTGACTAACGCCGTAGCTAATAACACCTGAGCGTCTGCATTGATGTGAAAGTTGCTCACATTAGGATTCCTCGTCGCCTGGAGGCTTTGACTGGGTTGAAACTCCTGTGCGTAAGCATTTATTGATGTTCCTTTGGATGTCAGGTTACTAAAGGTAGAGGCTGCTGATGGTTGAGAGGCTTGAGAAGATGATGGAACCTGTTGAATTGATTCCCTGTAGCTATTTGTATTTTCATGTAGCAGTGTATGGTGTCGCTGATTACAAAAGTGACAGCATTTCGCACTGGGGCACCTCTGTTTATAATGGCTATATGCTAAGCAGTTTTCGCAAACCTTAGCAGTTCGTACTGCCTGTTTTCTCTGGGGTACATCCATACGCAAAAACTTCCTGCACTCCTTCATTGCATGTTGACTCTTCATACAGACCCTACAAACAACCTGCTTCTTCCTTTCTTGTTGTATGTGAAAAATACGATTACTCCCTGACTTGTTTTGTGCAACATTACTACCATCAACCTGTTGTTCTACGGCCTCAAGAGAACGAAATCTACATTCCAAGAACTCTACAAATTCTTTTAATGTAGGAAGCTCCTTCTTAGAACCTAACCTTTCCTCCCATAACTGTTGAGTGGTGTTGGTTAACTTTTGTAGGATAACGTAAATTAAAATTACGTCCCAGCTCTCCACCGGCAATTCTAAATTCTTCAACGCGTGGATAATTTCTTGAGAGGTGTCGAGAATACGTTTAATATTGATGGACGTATCATTGGTAATACTTGTTTGCCCAAATAACAGCTTTAATTGCGTATTAACAAGAACCCTTTTGTGATCATAACGACCCGTAAGTATTTCCCACGCTGGCTGATAATTGTTCTTATCGATGGCTAGATGCTGCAGCAGTCTTTCAGCTTCACCACTAACAGACGATTTTAAATAGTGAAGCCTTTGCACATCAGACAGAGAGGAATTATTGTGAATCAAGGCAAGGAACATATCATGGAACGCTCTCCAAGTTTCATAATTACCAGAAAAGGTGGGGATATTTATCACAGGTAATCGCAGCTCATTTTGTTCTTTCATTCTAATATTATCTACCTCCTTTATTTCAGCAGAACTACCTAGACCTAACTGTGCTGCAGGCGGAATCCTATCCAAAGCATCTAACAGATCGATTTTGTATTCCGAGTATATATCTTCTATTTTATTGAAAGCTTCTGATAATTGCTCAATTTTTTCACCAGTTTCAACGGCAGTGCTGCTGCCCAGTATGATTTCATGGTACTTTTTTGCCTGAACCAACTGTTCTTCCAAAATTTTTATCCGCGTTTGCAAATAATTTACTTTTTTCAATCGTGCGCTATCGGCTTTTTTAAAATTGTCGTAATCTTTTGTCATACGTTCAAGAACATTTATTTGAAGTTTATCGCACAACATCTTTTTATCCTTATTTTAGCAGACAACTGAATGTACGGAATGTTTAATATTTATATAGGTACGTATATGATATATTTATATTATTAATTTTACATACAATAAGGATCAACTGTTTCAGGGTTTAACAGAATATGTGGAACGGACTTACTTGAGAGTTGGATTAACTGTCCTTCAAGTTCCTTGTTCCGTGTTGGTTGGTTTTCCTGTTGGTAGCCGCTTAAGAGACTCTTCTGATGAATGCTGATAACTATAGCTGGAGAAATGTTTGGTTTGCTGGAATCTTCTGCCTGTGATGAAGTTGTTGGATTCTTCTATCTTTTTTCTCTTTTCGAACTTTTTATCTCTAACTTATATTTTCCACACACACCAAATAAGTTTGTTTAATGTTTACACTAAATGTCTATTTTTTGAAAAGTGCAAATGTCACTTCAATTGTGTTGATAATAAGTAATGTTTTTTTTTTTTTTGTGATTTATACAAAAGGCTCGATTGGACCAAAAATGTTTAGTGTTGGAAAGCTAAAATGTAAGCTGAAAATAATTGTGAATTTTCACTGTTTTTAACTGAATAGAAAAACGACCAGTTTGGGTTAATGTTATAAACGTTATAAAATTCAGTTTATTTTACTGTCGATCAAAAAAACTCTATGTTGCATGTTTCTTGATTTATTTTACAATGTTGCTAAACATTTCGTGCTAAATGACAGTTGTAGTTTTGTTTGATTTAAATAATTAACAATTCTAATTTCAATATAACAAATTGACTACTATTTTAACATTTAAGTTTATTTATATTTCATCTCCAACACCTAGAAAGGATTTATTCTATAAATTAAATTTTGGGACTTGTTGTCAGAATTGAACCATCGCGAAAAAACTCGAGGCTGATTCCCCAAAGTACACGTTTTCAGGGATTCAGCCATACTCAGGCCTCGCTGTGTGAAATACGCCGGAAAACACATGATGAGAGAGTGCAGTGCCGCGAAAGAGTCCCCAGCGATATGCACCAACTGTCGATGCTGCGAATTCGCTAAGGAGTTACAAAAACGACGGTGTCAATGCAAACCGATGCCTTCTAAAAACGCAGGGCCAGCGAATACGAGAAATCATAACAGCGGTCCAAAGTCTTTAAAGAAGGCAAAGACAGCAAACGCCGTGGTGGGCGATAAAATAACAACAATAACAGCAACGTCAAAATTAACAAGTGAAAAGCGGAAAAACTTAAGCGCAAATAGCGGCGAGAGCAAGTACGACCAACTGTGAATCCCCTGATCCTGCCTCAAATATTTTCTCAGTAATTCTCGAGAGACTAGAAGAACTGACTAAAACAAATAAGATGATAGTCGAACGGCTTCTCAACCTCGAAGCAGATCTGTGTAACTAATCATGACAAAGAAGTTCAATATTCTTGCGTGGAATGCCAACCGCGTACGGCTTGGTGAATTAAATATTTTTATTCAGGAAAAAGCAGTTGATATATATTTAATTTCTGAAACTCAACTGACGACACAACCCCGTGTGGAACTAAACTACAACTGCGACTACAACGCTCATAATCTGGGAACACAAATTGAACTTGACATATTTCAAATGACCACGGTGCGCTCTAAAAATAAAAATTACTCTTTTAGTATATCCTCAATCTATTGCCAATCGCTCTGCAAAATAGGAAAACACGAATTTAATAGCCTCTTTAACTCTCTTGGGCCAATCTTTAGGTGGTGATCTTAATGCGAAGCACACCTTTTGGGGCTCAAGATTTATCTCACGAAAAGGCAAAACTCTCTACAGGGCTGGTATGGAATGTGATTGCCAATTTTACTCAACAAGCAGACCGACGAACTGGCCCTCGGATGTCGCCAAAACACCGATCTGATAGACTTCTTTATCGGAAAAGGAATAAACGCTAGTTATGTCAAAGTTGAAGAAAGCTTTGATCTTTTCTCCGATCATTCTCCAATTACACTTTCATTGTGCGAATGCTTGGTTAAGAAACAAAGACTACCCAGATTAGCCAACAAAAAAACTCACTGGGAAGATTTCCGAACAGAGGTTGTCGAAAATAAGGAAAAAACTAAGAGCGCCGAAAAACTGGAATGAAACTTGGGCTCAACAAGATAAAACATCTTTTAGTAGGCTGCAGAGCTGCAGAACTTGTTGAAAAAATCGATCAAGGACTTCAATAACCAAGATATTAATACCTACCTAGAAAGCTTCACAGCGACAAAAGATACCAATCACTCCATACGGAGAGCAGTTAAAAGTCTTCGAAAGTCCCAAATACACGTGGCGGCAATAACAAGAAACCAGGATGACTGGGCAAAAGAAGAAAAAGAAAAAGCTAACGTTTTCGCGAACCATCTTGTAGACCACTTTCGACAGGAAAGTGCTTCCAGAGAGTGTCAATACGCTAGACGTGACGACAAGCCTTCCAATAGAAAAGGCTACATTTAGGGTACTTAAACAAGTTGTGGACACGCTTAAGCGTGTCTTAATTACGGCAGATACAGAGACAGAGCGCTACCGAAAAAAGGTTTACTAAAGCTGCTTTATCTTATAAATGCCACCATAAGATTACAGTATGTACCGCATCAATGGAAAGTTACCGAAGTTATTATGATTCCGAAACCGCTGACTGAAGTCAATTCATGCAGACCAATATTATATCGAAGGTCTTCCAGCGAATCTTACTTAATCGTCTTAAACCGATTATTGACACGGCGATTGCCTCTAGTCCGATCATTACTTTGGCTTTAGAACCCAACACTCTACTGCTGACCAAGTGCATCGAATAACCGATGTAATTAAAAGAGCAATCGAGTGTAAGTTAGTCTGTTCAAGCGCATTCCTTGACGTTTCGCAAGCATTTGATAAGGTATGAAACGAGGGCCTGAAATATAAACTTCGACAAGTCCTACCCGAGCAATTGTTTCATATTTTAAGTTCGTACCTAGATAACCGACTCTTCCGTGTCAGACACGGAAACGAATATTCCAATTTTAAGACAATAAAGGCGGGAGTTCCGCAAGAAAGCGTACTTCACCCTCTGCTATATTTGCTTTTTACCCGTGACACACTGCAAACGGACGATACTGTGCTAGCCAGATTTGCTGATGACACTGCCATTTTGGAAACAGCTAAAACCGTTGATAAAGCAACTGCTAAGTTGCAACGTGTCCTTACACGGATTAACAATTGGACTAAGACTTGGCGAATCGCGCTTAATGAAAACAAGTCTGTCCATGTGAACTTCACTCTCCAGAAAACTGACAATCTACCTGTGTTTATCAACGCAGTACAAATTCCTTTGGCGAATGAGGCCGAATATATTGGTGTGACACTCGACGCTAAACTTAAATGATTTTTCTTCAATAGATCCTTGACGAAAAAAATTTATTGCGCCGTCTGAAAGGAACTAAACCTCTCGATCAAGCTCGGTGATCAGCAGCGCTTAATTTTTAAAGTACGTAGGAATTCTCAATGGAAAATCGCCTGCAAAATATTTTATTAAAGCAAAATATGTAAAACGCGAAAGAAGAACTGCTTGTTGAGTGTGAACTCAGTCGTAGTCTGTATAAGGTAGATGTTTTTTAGTGAGTAAGCATCTCACACTACTATGAGCACCGCAGCTTATAGTGTCTATGAAGATTTCTCACCTACCCACGGAAAAAAAAATAAAAAATCTGAGAAACGCTGGACAGCCGTCATTTTTAAATAAATTATTCTATAAAAATATGTTTTATAGTCAATTATATGTACAATCAACTTCTACCTTTGTAAACGTGATTAATTTTAAATTTTTCCTGGAAAAAAAATTACAAAAAAAGCCTGTTTTTAAGGCCTCTAGGGTGGCCTAACCCTTTAATAAAGATTATGGTTGGACAAGGAAAGGAATTGTCTTAGCTAAAACAATATTTAAAAATAAGAAACTGAAAAAAGTCCGGATGAAGGTGAGTAGAACGCCAGAATAGCCGGACTATTTCCATCAATATGATCATCTTATCAGATTCGTAAATGCACATTTTGGAGAAGGACATTGCTGAAAACAATGAAGAATTTTTTAAGGGAAATTTTCGAATATTTCGAAAGAATTTTGAAACCCTATGTGTTCACGTTGAACACCTTAAATGAAAAGGCATCAATTATAGAAAATGCATGCCACTGCGCAAGAAAATAGCAATTGTCTTTTATGCTCTGCGATCTTCAGCAGAGTATCGAAGCACTGCAATTTGAAGACGATGGTTGTCACATTGAGATTAGGCCAAAACGAGAAGGATGGTAGTCGACAGTATTGCTAGCTGTAGTGGATTATCACTACAATAGGTAAAATTGGTAATATGACCGACCAATTCCAAACTTTTATACTTTTATCCAGATACAGATACCCGGTCGGGGCAACGACCCGCAAATCTTAGAGAACTCTTTTCTTGGGATACATCATGAAGATCCAATTCTTTATAACATGGTCAAAATCTTGTGCACTATTAATGTTCCAGTTGTTCCTATTGGAGATCCAGCATTTCGGCTATCCAACATTTTTGTGAAGCCGTATCCATATATGTAGTACTGCTTTAACTCTAAGAAAAACAAACTTTAGTTTTATTCTTTTAAAACGTAGACGAGTCGTTGAAAATTCGTTTGGACAGTAGAAGGCCAGCTAGAGAACCACTATTATCGATGAAAATCTCATCATTAATACCCAATTCACAATGTCGTGTTCGCGCGTGATTGTTTTGACATATCGAGTAGAAACAAGGCAAATAAACATAATTTACAATCTTATGCAAAGCTTTGTATCGTTAATACGCAAGCGCGACTGCAAAGCGAAGGTAGATCTAAATATTTGTCTCAAAATCCGCGTTGCTGAATATTGAAATGTATATTTAATTATGTGTAAAGTGTTTATTTAATCTTATTTTCATTTCCAGTTGAGGAATGTAAACACCAGTGGAAAGTTGTCAGAGATAGATAAGTAAGGGGGAAAACAAAAATGGAACGGTAGTGACCTGGGGAAAAACTACCGGCTATGGGAGTACTACGAATCCTTGGAGTTCTTAAACGATGCTTTAATATCCAGGAAGTATAAAATAATTTTATATAACATTAAAATATTTAAAATATATTTTTCTTAGGGAAAGTGGAAACTTCTCCTCAACTTTAAGGTTATCATCGAATGTGGATGCCACCGACGGACAAAGGCAAAGTGGAAACTACCCTCCAATTTTAAGTTTGTTGGATTAAAATGCCATCGAGGAGTAAGTCGGAGCAACAACCCAAGATTTACAAAGTTCCATCAATAAGCGAAAACGACCCCGACTTGCCAAAGGTATTTGGCGAATTGTTCAGTGCACCAGAGCCTGATCTGAAATAAAATAAAAATGTTGCTGAAGAGAAACAAAATAAAGCTGTAAGCCAAAACCCTAAATGATATCAAGGCAGAAGTGCTGCCTTTTTTGGAAAATCAATGAAAAACTTTTACAAAAATGTTCAAGTTTTAAATTTTATGTTTTAATAAATATCCTTTTAATGAATCCCTCATTTTAAATGCTTCTTTGGAAAGCAAATTGATTTGATCCAAAGTAGAGGTTCACTTTCATTTCGCCATTGGCCTCGGTGAAGAATGTTATCATTGAAATTGGGCACCAACATATTCTGATGAAAAATATGCTGAATCACAACATTTTCAGATAAAGCATTCAAAGTGTTTTACAATATACGCCATCTCGCCACTAGAATGCCAAAAAATATTTTCAGCAACACGACCGGCGCGTGAAAGGCATTTGTTCAAATTCAATTCAACGTCAGGGAGAAGTCTTCCTGGATACTGCCGCATTAAATATATTTTAAGAGGGAACACTGCATCACCACCCAAATGACGATTACATATGCAACCCGTATTTGGAAGTACTACCTACAGGGGAAGAAGAGTTGAGGTTTGGCTCCCATATTAACCAATATCAACAGCTGTGAAAATATATTTCGCGTCACACGCAGCAAGAAGAACGATTGAATTATGACTTTTATAATTTGAAACTTCGGAGCCAGCTCTTGGTGGACATCGAATATTAATATGTTTGCCGAAAAAAAATTAGGTAAATCCCAAATATTGGAGAAGTCATCCGCGATTGGCTTCCAATTTGCTTTTGAGGGCGGTGACAAGTAAAAGGGTGTCAATTAGTGGATACTCTCATTCAAAAAATCCACGCAAGCACCTGTCTACTTGTCTACTCCTTGCGAAAAGTATATAAAAACAAAACGTTTCTACATAACTATTAAATTAAAGCCGAACTCTCGAAAGAATTGAAAACAGTATGCAACTTGGTGCAATTGTTCTCCTTCAAAAATTTTTTTCTAGCTCGGGTTCGATGAGACTACGTAGAAGCTCGGATGTTTGCAGATTCAACCTGGTAATCTTACAAAATTGTTCCCGATCCCTCTGCTCCGTACTCTCATACCGTAAAGGAAAGCAGTCATTTGTATCCCTAGATGAAGTTCTCGAACCCATTATGGCCTTTCACGTCTTCCTTCACTGACCCATGAGGCCTCGTAGCCAACGTACTCCATCGGAGCGAATAACATGAAATCGTAATAACTATTCAATTGCTTTTTATTCATTTTTTGTTTTGAAAACAAGCGGTTTTTTTTTTTTTAAACTATTGAATCACATCCACGATTCGTTTATTTATTCGATGCGAAGCTACATGGCGCGTTATTGTGTAATTTATTTACTTCGAATGGATACCCTCCAATATAGGGCATTTTACGATTGTCATATTATGGTTGTCTTGCACAAAATAGTAGTTTTGAACTATGTACAATATACATAGGATGTGATCGCGCCATAAGGGAATTTCCTCCATAAGGGTATTTCCACCGAGAAGAGGAGGAGAGAGGAATAGGTCGGCGAGCAGCACGCAATAAAGTATCCTTTTTCTTTTGTTCTTTGTATTTATTGTAAACTTGTATTTTTTGTGCGTTATTTCATTGGATTATTAAAACTGAATTACTTACTTTCTTACTTGGATTGTTTTTCCTATAAATTGGTGTCAGAAGTGGGATAACGAGAAGTTTTAAGACGAAAAACACGAAAGAAAAACAGCGAAAAAATCCCAGGCGACGAGTTCCAAAAACATAAGCGACGACGTAATAAAATAATAAAACGGAAATAAAAATAGCGGGTCCGAAAATTTATCTGTTGGTGTTGATGATTTCCCAATGCAACAGATCACAGAAATGCTTAGAAAATACAATTTAGCACTAAGTGGCAGTAAATCTGAATTGCGTGAAAGGCTAAGAAATTTGTTGTCATGAAAAACAACCGATGAAGTGGGCAATGACGACGACGACGATGAAGAGGAAAATGAAATTGATTCCATGACGGTAGCCGAACTCAAGGTGAAACTGCAAGATTTAAATTTAAAGAAGACAGGTAAGAAAGCAGAATTTCAGTCCAGATTACGTACAGCTCTAACTCAAAACAACGTGGAAAGAGGAGCATCGATTGCTAATGAGATAAACAACGATGACGACGATAAAAATGTGCCAGTTTCAACTCACTCTGTTCGACAAAAACAATATACATCGCCACTCATATTTAAGGACGTAGAAGAAGCTCTGGAAATATTCTCCGGTGAATGGTCACAGAATGTACACCGCTGGATTACAAACTTTGAAGAGGCAGCAGAATTTTGCGCTGGGTCTGATGCACAAAAAGTAATTTATGCCAAAAGACTTCTCCGTGGATCGCCGAAACTTTTCATTACATATGACAACGAGGATGTAAGTTCGTAGAATAGCATTAAAAGAAACCTTACTGCAGAATTTTCAGAAAACATGAACAGCAAAGAAGTCGACAAACTATTGTCTAGCGTACGTAAAAGAAACGAAGAGACGTACCAGAAAATCATATATCGTGTATTAGAAGTTAGTAGCCATGCCAACCTGGAGCTAGAATCAAAAATCCAATACATTGTAGATGGCATTCAAGACGATGACGCAAGTAAAGCAATTTTGTTTGGGGAGGAAACAAAAAAAGAAGTGCGAAAGAAATTCAAATTGTATGAAGCATTCAAGTCAGAATAAATAAAAATCCGTAGACAAACATCGTCCAGTAAAGCAAACAAGCAATCAGCAGATAACAAACCGATCGTCAACTGTTAAGAGCTCATGGTAAAGACTGTCCAAACAAAGATAAGGGACAAAATGCTTTGTGTGTAACAACTTCGGGCATCGAGCTAAAGAATGTCAGGTAGCAAAGAAAAACTGTTCACCGATATCGTCAGGAAGCCATAAAATGTTTAAAATAGTGAAAATACGAGTACATGGTAAGGTATACAACGCATTAATCGATTCGAAGCTGACACCATTCCAACAAATTGGTTCCGAGCAAATGCAGACTCTTGGAAGTTTCAAAATAAAAGTCAACGTTGATGGCATTGCGATTGAGTTGGAAATTTATGTCGCTCCTGAAGGTATTATCCCTTATCAACTCGTTTTCGCTAGTGATCTGACTTATGCTGTTGAAATGCGTTGGAAGCAAGGCAAAGTAGAGTGCGTAGAAATACAACCTTCAGAAAAAGATTCTGTACAATTAAATGATGAAACTGATCATGTGCATAAAATATTCAACATCAATGTGTGTTCAGATAATCCATAAAACGCATCTTTCGATCACGTTCGAGACCCCATTCATCAAATGCAACTCACCAATATAATATCCAGTTAGAGTCCACATAAAACAGAAGACACTGGCGTCAAGATGCGTATCATATTAAAAGACGATGAACCTGTTTTTCAACGTTTCCGAAGACTTTCATTGGAACAACACTTGCAGGTCAACGAAATTGTTTTAGAATGGACCAGAGAAGGAGTTATCCGTGCAAGTACGTCTGAATATGCAAGTCCGATTGGTTTGGTGAAAAAGAAGAACGGAAAGGATTTGTGTGGACTATCGCCTGCTCCACAAAAAATATCCATTACCCCTGATTGAGGACCAAATCGACCGTTTATATTCCGCAAAAATATTCAGCACATTAGATCTACGAAATGGATTTCAGCATGTACCGGTGGAAGAAGACAGCATCAGATACATAGCTTTCATTACACCCGACGGCCAATACGAATTTTTGAAGATTCCGTTTGGATTGAGCAATTCACGTGTAGTTTCTCAGCGTCATATCAGAGGAGTATTCAATTCCCTAATTGCAGATGGTGCATTGCTACTGTATTTAGATGACATCATTATACTTGCAAATAATGAAGAGAATAACTTGGAGAAACTTCAGCGAGTTTTTGAAAAGGCAAGTAAAAATAGAATCGGTTTTAACTGGCAAAAGTGTTTTTTTCTCCACAGCTGCGTGGAGTACTTGGGCTACGTAATAGAAGAAGGAATGATAAGACCCTCCGAGAAGAAAACGCAGGCTGTAGAAAACTTTCCAACGCCCACAAGTGTTCAATCCGTTCACAGTTTTTATGGATTACCCAGTTATTTCCGTAAATTTGTTCTAGGATTTGCGACAATTGCTCGACCCCTAAGCAATTTACTGAAAAATGACGTCAAGTTCGAGTTTGGTCCAGAACAAGTGCAGTCATTCCAGCAGTTTAAGTTAATTCTGATGAACGCTCCAGTATTAAGAATATATCGCAGTGGAGCAGCAACCCAGCTTCACACTGACGCTTCTAAACAAGGATTAGGAGCTATTTTGCAACAAGAAGATTCTGAAGATAAATCGTTGCATTCAGTCTACTACGTAAGTTGGACGACAACGCCAACTGAGAAAAAGTACACTTCATATGAGCTTGAGATCCTTGCTGTTGTGAAAGCCCTTAAAAAATTTCGCATTTATTTAAGTGGCATTCCTTTCAAGATCGTTACAGACTCCCAAGCATTCGCTCTTACTATGGCTAAAGCAGATATAAATCTACGAGTTGCACGTTGGGCACTAATGCTTGAAGAATTTCAATACTCGACCAGGAACATCAATGCGTCGCGTGGATGTTCTCAGTCGAAATCCCATATCTGTGTGCGTGATTGATAAGGCCCTGGGTTTCATCTCAGTTCGTTTATAAAGAGCGGAAGTAAAAGACATTATAAAAAACGTATTGAAGGGAAAGATAAAAGATTTCGTTCTAATGGGTAAGATACTTTATCGAATTTATGAAGCAAACATGTTACTTGTAGTGCCAAAATTGATGCAATTCGAAGTAATAAGGCAAGCACAAGAGCAAGGGCATTTTGCTTGTAAAAAGACAGAGCATCTTATTCTTCAAGAGTTTTGGTTCCCTCAGATGCACATTAAGATTGACAGATTCATCAATACGTGTATCAGATGTTTATTAGCGGAAATGAAGAAGGCGAAAGCCGAAAGATCTTTGCATCCAATCGAAAAGGGTGATCGGCCTCTTGAAACGTATCATGTAGATCATTTAGGGCCGATGATGTCGACAAAAAAATGTTACAACCACATCTTCGCCGTCGTCGATTCGTTTTCGAAATTTACTTGGCTGTATCCGACTAAATCAACTACAAGTGAAGAGTTTATTGTACGCTTAAGAAGTCAACCAGCTATTTTTGGTAAGCTTTCGAACATTATATGATCGTTACCGGAGTTCCTCGTGGAAATGGGCAAATCGAACGAGTGAACCGCACAACTATTCCAGTTTTAACTAAGTTGTCTGCGGACAAGATCGATCACTGGTATAAATTTGTTCCGCTCCTACAACAGTTTATCAACGCTTCTAATTCACGAAGTATTGACACTTTACCGTTCGAACTAGTGATTTAACCAAAGAGAAGATTTTCACTTAAAGGAAATTATTGATAAGAAAATCTCGCAACTATATACTCAATTACGAACGGAATTAAGATCGAAAGCAGCCAAACAAATCCAGAAACTTTAGTAAGAAAATCAAAAAGCGTTCAACAAAAACCGAAGAGAGTCAACTCAGTAGGAAGTTGGAATTGTAGTCGCTATTCTTCGCACGCAATTCGGACCTGATTTGAAACTGAGTGGTAAGTTTTTAGGTCCAAATGAGGTAGTCACTAAGCTGAGAAATGATCGTTATCTGGTGAAGAAGATGGGTGAATATCAAGGACCCAATAATACGAGTACCTCTGCCGATAACATGGAGCTGTATTCGCAATTCCAATACGTCGAACCGGATGAAGATGGGATTGATAATCCTTTGGTAGAAGGCATCGAGGACGAACTTATGTCAAATCCGACTTTACTACTCTTCCAGGTGCGCAGTTTTACAACTCGTTTGTAGCTGAGATTCTTCCGCAATCAACAACATCGATTGGGATGGAAAAATTCGGGTCAAAATATCTCGTTTGGCAGACCATTTGCCAATGTGGACCCAAAAGCTCATCGTTTATTACAACGGGAATAATTAACGGAGAAGGGTGACCATTGTGATGGTAAGCCCGCATTATGCGTGGATTGTTTCCATCACAATTAATTCTGTACTATTATTTTTTTATTTTTTCCAACAAACTTGGAATTATTTTATTTTATGTCATTTACTGTGAATTTTATAAATTTGTTTCAAACAAAGTCAAATATAAAAAAAAGAAATTAAAATTTAATACCACAAATAAAGGAAAAAAAAATTTTTCTTCTTTTTTTTTAATCATATGAAAGGATTAAACCTTACCCAGGTGCCACTGAAGGGAAAATTTAATTTTATCAACAGACCGAAAAACTATCGTTTAAACAAATAAACAAATCATATGTGCCATCGGTGGTACACGCGGCCTCTTGATAAAAGAAATGTGTACCACCGGTGGCTGACGTGGCAGCCAACGTGAGTAATAAATTGCTAAACTTTGGAAAATAGTAAGAGCTCAATAAAACAATTGTTTGCCACAATACGATTCATGCTGATTTCGTTTTGCACTCATTTACTGCTACCTCACCGGCGATATCTCACTAAATTTTGCCATAGACGTCAATTACTTAGCAACTAATTGAATAAAAATAAAAAGCAAAAAATGAATATATTTCTATGGTGCTGGGAAATAAGGTCAAGTGATATAAGGACAAACGAATTCATTAATCCAAAGTGAAATAAGGCCAAAACGCGCCTGCCTATGTTGCTGAAATATTGGAATCAAAACGATGAGAACCAAGCTCGATTTCGTGCTCGGGGAAATGTCCAAACGGTGCACAGTGGCGGTAGACCCCAAAAAACGACCAGTCGCGAGGATAAAAGAATTATAAGGCTTATTAAAAAGGACCCCTTTATACCCTCAAAATGTGTACAAAAAAACTGGGCCTTGAGATCTCAAGTAGGACATCCTATAAAAAAGCCATTTATTTCTCTAGAAAATCGACGCGCGAGAATTGAGTTTGCAAAGGCACACTGTTTAGGATCGGAGCATCGTTAATCAAAATTAATTAATTATTGTGGAAATTTGCCAAACATTGTCTAATTTGCCTTATATGTATTGTAAGCTTCTCATCTCTCGATTTATGCAACGCTATAAAATTTCATTTTGTATTATATGTTAATTAATCTAACGGGTGCATTCACTCTCTTTATCGAATACTCATTACTCAGTACTCATGTTATGTATTTAAAATTTAATGCTGGATTTGACCGTCAACGAGTAAGGTTGTTCTTTACACAAAACAATTGAAATAAAATCAATAAATTTATAACGTTATTGAATTGTGCGGTTTGACTAGTTTTTTTTTTTTTAATTGTTCGTATCACGACTCGTTTTGGATTGGAACCGAATTCAAAGAAATACGCAAACACACACCTTAACTGGACCGTAGCAAAATGGAAAACTGTAAATTTTTCTGACGAATCCAAATTCAAATTAAAGGAATTTGATGGTTTTCATTCGGTACGGAGGCCGAAAGGCGAAGGCCTAAGTCCACGATTCACCAAGGGTACAGTGAAACACGGTGGTGGCAGTATTATTGTATGGGGATGTTTTTCCGGTCATGGAGTCGGGCCAATTCATAGGATTAGTGGTATAATGGATCGTTTAGTGTACCGGGATATCCTTCAAAATGTCGTGCTTCCTTATGCTGAGGAGAATATGCGGTTGCGATGGATTTTACAACATGATAACGATCTTAAACATACCGCTAAACTTGTGAAGGACTGGATTCACGAAAGCGAAATAACTGTAATGAAGTGGCCAGCGCAATCTCCTGATCTCAATCCCATAGAGAATCTATGGGGAATTGTAGATCAAAGGATTGATGGCACGAAATGCAATAATTTGGACTCACTGCAACGACAAGCACAAATTGAATGGAATAACATCCCAATGAATACTATTGACAAATTAATTGCCTTAATGCCTCGTCGATGTGCTGCGGTAGTCAAAAATAATGGATATGGCACTAAGTATTAGTTTCAAAAACTTTTTTTGCGTTATTTGTTTATAAATTCGAAAATGTGCTTTAGTTTTGTCCACTTATTTTTCAATGGATTTTTAATTATTTTATTTTATTAAGAATTAGATTACATTTAACGTAAAATGAATAATTGTAAATCAAAAAGAGTAATATTTTGTGAAAACGAAAATATAAAGTTTTTAAACTCTCATAAGCGTTTTTAATATTCTTTACTTTTTTCCTATATGACCATTTTTCGTGCTATAGTTTTGGCCAACACTGAATGTATGTAACTGATGAAAAAAAATTAATTTAAATAACTAAAAAACCCAACTCCGTAAAATTGTCTTTCCAAAATATCCAAAGCAATTTTTGTGTTCACACTAGTTTAGAAATTATAGCGTTTAAAGTCGTTACACCTCCAAATTAGAGGTCACCCACTTTGAAGGGCTGTAACTTGAAATGGAGTGAGACATACAATTTCTTATTCAGCGGAACTTCGGGAATATGGCCTTAAAGGATTATACTGCTAAACAGAGACACCCTGTATAAACACATTACCCTTTCTTTTGCATAACGTAGTCGGGTAAAAAGACGGTGGGTATCCATTAGGAGTTTTTAAGTTTTTCTCAAGATCTGCTGAGGTGTGAAAATGTGCTCGATTATGGACTTTTTTTTGGATGCTGGCGGAAGGTTTCAGATATTCACACAATATGGGAAATAAGATTTTGTATACAATGTTGAGTAGACTTATACCTCTAAATTTGGTGCAGATGCGGGGGCCACCTTTTCTGTAGATCGGGAAAACGATGATGAAATGCTATTTATCAGGTATACACTCTCCTGGTCAGATCTGTGAAATACTCGTAGGTTGGTGTATACTCTCCATAAAGTCATTTTCAGCATCTTTAATTACTTCGGCCGGTAAGCCGTAACGGCCAGCTGCTTTATTGGATTTAAGCTTAGATATTGCTATCATCGCCTTAGTTGAATTTTGTACTCAATCTGATGACGGGATATTGGATCTCGTCGCTATTAAACAGCCTGCTGAACGAGTTTTTCAAAATACCCAGAACCGACTGTGACTCTACAGGCTTTCATTCTACATCTCCACAAGTTTTTGTATAGGCTTTTGTTGCCTTAAAACGCTTTTACGTGTTGGTAAAACATTGTTATTGGAGTACAAACTCCCAATATTTTGGATCTCATGCTTCCCATGCTCTTTTTTCTTCTTTGAAAAAAGTCAATGTTCCTCCCGTCTCATTAGTTCCAGCTCACGAGTGTTTCTCGTGGTTCGTTGCAGGGCTACTTTGTGCGCTTTTTTTTTGCTGCATGTATTTGCTGGCATTCTTCATCAAACCTGGGATTTCTTTTTTTTTAAAAGTGTTTTTGAAAATGGGATAGAGAGAGAAAGAAAGATGTTTGGGCTCAGTGGTTATTTCACTCCATGGTTGCATCCAACATTTAATGGGGAGACTAAATTCTTAGTGCAAGTTGGCTTGATGTTGATTTCTAGTCAACTACTCGTCTTATTTGGTTTTTGTTAACTGAAAAAATGGATATGTCTTTCGGGCGAGGCTGAGATTTGAACACCGAACCTTCCGATTTGGAAGCCAGTCCACTGCCAATTGAGTCACGGCCACCCATACTTGGTGGTGGTAATGCCGGTGGCATAAGAGTTGTTGGGAAACTTCTGGATACGCGTTCGACAAAAATTCAGGTCTTTTCACGCACTTGCAGCTTTTCTACGTTATATCTTATCGAAGTAGCTTTTCTTTGTTGGGCGCTTGAGAGATCGGCATTCGTAACTTGGCTGCAACAACGTGGTGATACTAGCCAATGTAGGCAATGGAGCCATATCTTTATCCGATCGCAATGTGATCAATTTTATTTAACGATTCATAATTCAGAGGCCGCCAGGTTCGTTTATGCATTTTGATATGAGTAAAATCGTGTGATTTTTAGAGTGGTATTTTGTCCCGCCGCAAAATCAGTAAGCCTATGGCTATGCTTACCAACTATCCTACAAAATATGCTCTCCTTTCCTAACATGGCGTTAAAATTGCCTAGTAGAATTTTCATTTCATACTTAGGACATTGCTCATATGTCTTTTTAAGGAACTCACAGAAACATTCTTTATCTTCCGTAGGGACATATGTGCACATTAGGTTTATATTAGGGAATTTAGTCTTTATGCGGATTGCCAAAAAACCTTTTCGCATATGTCGGAAGCTCAAGACTTCTTGCCTGACAAATCCGTATCCGAATAAGAGCTGTTTATGTTCCCTATAGCAATCACCATAATATAGATCAGAGTTTTTCATCCTCCTTATACGCGGCCCATCCCATCCTACTTCGGGAATGGCGTTAATATCTGCGTGATAGCAGTCAAAAGCCTCTGATCCAGTATTTATACTACGGTAGATTCTAGAGGAAACCCAAGAAGCCCGGATCGGTACACACCACTTCTTTATCGGCTGTAAGGCAGCACATAAGAGCATTTATAAGGACGGTCTACACAGAGCCGTGTTCAGATTTGTCATCCCTAATTTACTAATCAGATTGTGCCGAATGGCGATGGAAAGTGTTTGCAGCTTTATATAACTCAGAAGCAATCTCACCGAGATTTAGACAAGGTCATACACTGTCATGTAATTTCTCCAATCTTAGAATAAAATTATGCGATGCTTGCAAGTAATAGTTGGAGAACTAAACCATTAATTTTGATAATGAGATCTCGTCAGAAATTAAAAGAAGTGCATATTAGCGCTACCAATTTCTGTCTTTCTGGTGACAGAATGCAAATTTTCTTGGTTGCTTTGAATGCAAGATTTACCAATCGCTCATCGGTTCCGTTGAGTGGGTCTAGAGTGGTAGTCATACTCATAATAGCGAACCCAAGAACCAATACCACGAAATTGATCTGGCCAAGAAAGTATGTATCATTTACCGGAAAACGATTGAGCATGTAAAGTGAATAAATATTATGTAGCTCCATGATATACGCAACTGTAGGCAGTCGGCCAAGGATGACGCTAGCTGAAAAAATTTATTAATAGAGACACAAGTTCACCCCGGAATTAATCTAAGTAAGATAGTATTCGGTTTGTACCTTGTTCTTGCATAAGGCGATCGAGGACTGACTTTTCTAGGACGTCCTATGATGTATGAGTCCTATATTGCTTTCTGATTATGTCCACAGTTAACACTTCGAAGATTCATCTTCCAGCTTGTCGGGATGTTGTTCTAATGCACTAGTGGCGTCTTTTTTATTAATTGGAGCTTCTTTATGAATTTTCCGGTGCGTGCAGTTAAAGCGTTCGTCGATGCGATTGCGGTTCTTGTGTTTATTGCCTGAATGAACTTCATTTATCTTTATTTGGTATTGCGCTTCAAGTGTCTCCGTTGCTTACACTGTTACGATCCGTCCATCTGCAAGTGCCCGCTAAAAGCTGTATTTCAAAAGTTTTCAAGTGCAGTCTTGAATTATATTGTCGATTATATCTTTCCCAAAGTAAGATATGCAATTCTTAATTGTTTGACGAGACCCCGTTCTGATGTATTCCGATGAAGCATAACGCAGAACCGGTTAAAATTAAATAACAGTGAAGTTTTTAGAATATGATCTTGCTACGTTCAGTTGGTGTAAAAATACCATCGTATACGACTACTTTCGTAGCCATTTTATCTCCTTTAATGCCGAGATGTCGAAATTAAAACTCTCGATCAATTTGAAAGGACCTCGTATGGACTTTCTTTCCTAATCTCAGAAAGAATGATAGAATATTTACGGAATCTCTTCACTGTTCCTAATCTAAGTCTGGTCGACAAAGTACCAGGCTTTGTAATTGGCTCGATGTACACACATTGAAGGAAATCCATGATATCGTACACTATTCTGAATTGCTCATTGCTCTGGGAGATGAAGGCGTCCCAGGGTTACCACTTATTCGTTTTTAAATATTAAGTAGAGAAACATGCGGAAATATACAAATTATAAATGAAACAGGACTCTGCTGATTACGAGTACTTCCATATTTTCCTTATCTTATTTACCTATCACCCTAAAATAGAAAAGTTTTTATGTATCCACTCTCATATTCTAACCAACGGAAAAGATAAGGTAAGTAATTGCGGGATCTTAAATAAACCGTTGCCATAGCTGGAAATCATTTTTAAATTACCAATCTGTCAATTAAAGTCAATCAAGGGGACCGATCCCGGTCTATCATTTGGAAATACCCCACGTACTTTTGACCTGAGGTATCTTTTATCTGATAGAAGATGAGCGATTTTCAAACTTTCCTGAACAACTTATAATGACTTTAGAACAATCCACCACTCCACTCCAATGCCCCACCTGCCACTGCTAAAGTCAATAAAAACGAAACAAAGAAGAGCACTCGTAGACTCAATAAAAGTTCAAAAATAAACTTTTACCTCAGGATATCATTGAGAGTGTCCTGCCTGTCTGCGTGTGGCAGTAGATGTATCCATTCATCCTAAAGGAGAGGTTAAGTTAGGTGATGTGAAAGTGTGTGCTGAAAATGAAGACTTCTCGCCACCAGTGCTAGATCAGAGTACTGTGGTCAGAACAACCGAAAGACGTGACAGTCCCTTTGAGGAAATATTCGTATATTCTGTCCTTGGGAGGGGTTTTCGAGTAGTGTCGTAGTAGGATGCATGGACAGGTACTAGCAGTAGAACTGAATTGGATAAGCTAAGGGTCAATGAAATGGGACTATATGATACGGTTCTGTTTTATAATGAAAGCATGGTATTGGCAAGCATAACATCTATCGGTAAAATGAAATTGGTTCTAATGTGGGTTTGTCGGTTGGCGTTTATAGGTATCAGAAAGTGTTAGGTCTGTAAGACGCCTTTGTGAAAATCTGATAGGTTAACAAAAATTCGTTATTGATACGGACAGCATTAAAAATAGAAGATACCTATGCAGGTGTTTATGCTCTGTATTGCAAAAGATAAATCTACTGCAATTTATTACAGGATGTGAATTAAATCCATGTGGCTTCAGAAAACTCTGCAGGATATCTTTGGGGTGTCAACTTCAATAGTCTGATTCGTACCATTAGTGAACAAGAGATAAGGTTGGTAGTAGCTAATCGTGTAAGCAAGCAGTCCTTCATAATGGAAGGTTAGTCATCCATTGATTGGGGACATATTTAAATTTAGAAATGAAAATTTTGAATTTTTAACATGACTTGAGTTAAAAGCACCAACTGAATCGATTTCTTGATTAAATGAGGGCATCACCCTATGTGGATTAGGGCTTGATATGACTAACCTTAACTCAAGCTATGGTTACTTTAGTGGTAATGTATTGGGAGCTGATCACATAGGGGTTAAAAGTGATAAGTTGGCTTTAAGGATTATCTCATCAGTATGCCAGCGAATATCGTACAATTTTATGAAACCTCGAAGGTATTGCCCCTGAGGTATGGGTTAGCCGTGGACAAGATAAAATCAAGAAAGAGATTTAGATTTAAGATTTTTTTTTTAGCTTTAAAATTTAAATGTAATCTTTATAACACGCTATAAGGAGATTATGTTGATAATGACTTTTTGAGCCAGAAGCTAAAATTCATACATTTTAATTCAAATACAAAATTTCAGATCCTCATTGGGAGAAATATTAGCGACATTTTACATTTCAATGCCAAGATTGTGTCAAATTCTACTTCAATTCTGCAGCGGGTGGAGTGACCTTAAGCAAATATCGTCGTTAACATCTTTTATATGTTATGTATAACTAATATTACATTTAACAATCACAATAGAAAGAAATGAATAAAAGATTGATTGCACTTAAGTGCCAAAGTCATAGATTGACATTTGGAGATATTAAGCTCTAATAAATTTTGTGGGCACCACGAGCAAAATCTATATAGGTCTTTTCGAAGGAGAATAGAGTCTTGTCCTGAAGAAATAGTTTTTGGGGAACTTGATGTCGTCAGCATAAATGGATGGAGGACAGTGTTTAACGACTCTCTCAGGATCAATTATAGATAATATGAAGGGAAGCGGACCTAGAAGCTGTCTTGAAGTGGCCAAAAAAGAAATTGAGAGAGCTGGCCTAAGACGGATGGTATAATGCTTTTCCAGATAAGAGGGAATCTGTATAAATTAAAAAAAAATTTTGAAGTAAATGTATGTGGATATCTCGATGATATATTTTCGAAAGAGAAAGCGGGAGGGCAACCGTCCGATTTTGTTTTGTAATTATAACGAACTGATAAAAGGACTTAGGGTCATTGTTCCAAGGTAGTTGAACAAGTTAGAACAGGATCTAGCGTGAAGAAAAACCGCTCATAACTTGCTTCCTTTGTTTTGTAATGCGGAGTCTTCTATTACACTAAGGAGGAGAAGTAGATAATGCTTTATGTTAGCAAAGGGAATGATAAGGAAAACATAACTAAATATTGAAGTTGGCAAACTCAAAAGAAGACTTCCTGAGAAGGATATTAAATTTGCGAAGGTTTGCTTTATGAATATTGTAAGTAGAAATAATTGGGAAAGGGGGAAACTGGAGTGGAGAGTTATGGAAAAATAAGGGAAGTAGTGGATAGTTGATAGAGTAAACGGAAAAAACGGTAAGGCCAAGTTTTCAACCGATCGAGATAGTCACGCCGCTTACTTGGCCTAGCTTTGAGCCTGTTAACCGATCTATGAACAGGTATTTCTTAATTCAACGTGCATTTGATGCGGTAAAAAAGGATTCACCTTGCGATGGGATAAACATCTGTTGATGGAGAAGGTTAGGATAATATTGATGGAATCAGTTAGGACAATTAACTCGCCTACCCCTTATACAGCATATGTGGGATTTTATCGGTTCAGCAAAATAAAAGTAACAATACATTACTACCCAGCTCCCTGGGGAGTCTTTTTATATTGAAACAAAGTCAAATTTAGATGAAGAAGCAATAGCAATGAGAGATGAGTTAACGCTATTGTGAGTGGTCAGCAGTTAACTTTAGAGTGGATAGAATCATCAGTCCTAGGCAAAAAAAAATTTTCATCACAGAAAACATTATAATAAGGAGTAATAGTTCGTGACTGTTTATTTCGGGGATCAGATTGGTTTCTGAAAGAGTAGTACGTTGTAAGGGAGGGCATGATATTTAGAAAAATAGCGCTGGTCTTTGAGGGCAAGTAACTAATGTCCTGGTAGTAAAATGTAAGAGGGACTTGCTACGTAAAGGAGGAAGGAAAGGTGGTTGAGGTATAGACAAAAAATTGACGGCTGAAATGTAATTGTCGTTTGCAGTAAATTCTGAAAATTAATTAAATACTGATTTAATATCGAATACCAACATTCAGACCTGTGTTCAAGTTGGAAAAATGTTGTTTTAGGTTTCCTTGAGTGTGCTATATGTGTTAAGACAAAATTAAAATTACGTTGCATTTGTATGATAGCCACGTATTCAAAATATGAAAGCTATAACTCTACGGCTCATTGGAAATGTTTTTACATAATAAAAAGTTCCGCATTGGAAAATACAATATTATCGAAATAGGTACTAAGCAGAAAGAGCACATGTGTAGATTATTGTGGAATATAGGACCTTTTGATCATAGTAATTTTGCAATCACGTCTCGCCCTATGCCTAAAAAAAATATGGTGTCCCCGGCCATGCAACTCGGCTACTTCTCAGATGAGAATTATCATTGAGGACTTCTCTAAAATTAAATCGAATATCGAATATTAGTGATGTTAGCTTTTAACCCTAGATGGTTGTTCTTCTTCGTCAAAACTTGTTTTTTCATATTTGCGCATTTTGTCTTGTGCTGATTTTCGGTACAACTCCAGTCGTCCTTAAGCTGTCATGTGTTCTGATCAGTAGCTGGGTTGGTCTTTGTGAAGTGGGAGTTCTCGCAAATTTCATCGTCGATTCGACGAGGAACAACTTTTTCGTAACTTTATCAATTTTTTTATAGTTTCTTAGAATTAAAATATTTCTTTTCCTTGTCATTTCCTTATTAAGGATAAGCATTAAGGAGTTTCTACGGAATGATGAAATCGCAAATTTTCTTGCATTAAGTGATTAAATTCAATTTAGTGAAGCTGAGGAAAGTGTCCAAACGATGAGGATACAGCTGAAGAAAATATTTTCGAAAGTGAAGTTTCTTCAAAGAAAAAGAAAGACCCGTATTATATCATTTTCAAAATCTATACTACGTGGCAAAAATCGTCACAAGTGGTCAACAAAAAAGGCAAAATCTCATCGTTATGGACAAGATATTGTCCACCAAAACCGTGCACCAACTCGAGCTTGTAGAAACATTATTAAAGCGTTGGATGTTTTTAAACTATTTCTAACAGATGAATCAAACCGACTATGACGAAATTTTGGCTTTGATAGGAGTATTCACTTTAACAGCTGCCATGAGAGACAATCACTTATCTTCCGAAAATATAGATTTAAGTTGTTGATGTCATGTATTCGCTCTGATGATAAGGCGCTACCGCCGAACACAACCGACAAACTCGCACCCATCCGCAAAATATGGGATTTATTCATAAAAAAATGCAGTGAAAACTACACTCCTGGACCATATTTGACTATTGACGAGCAATTATTGGCGTTTAGAGGTAGATGCAGTTTTAAAATGTATATTCCGAATAAACCTGCGAAGTATGGCATAAAAATAGTTATGTTGTGTGACAGTGGCACAAATTATATGATTAATGCTTCACCATATCTAGGAAAAGGTTCGCAAAACTTAAACTTACCCTTAGGAGAGTATTACGTGAAAGAGTTGACCAAACCAGTACATGGGACAAACCGTAATATCACCATGGATAACTGGTTTACTTCAGTACCTTTGGCTAAGTCTCTCCTAAGGGAACCATACCAGTTATCCTTAGTGGGAACAGTGCGATCAAATAAAAAAGAAGTTCCAGCAGACCTTAAAACTACAATAGTTCGTCAATGCGGTACATCTATATTTTTTTATGATAACGAACTCACGCTTCTTTCATACACGCCGAAACCTTCTAAATTGGTTTATTTACTATCTTCATGTAATGAAGAAGGATCAATTAATGGCACAAGTAACAAGCCCCAAATGATCGAATTTTATAATGCAACGAAGGGTCGATACGCTTTACTAAATGTGCAGTACTATGAATTGTTCTCGTAAAACAAATCGCTGGTCAGTGTGCCAGTTTTAGGGCATTTTGAATATAGCATTTATTAATGCTTACATTATATATGTTCACAATAATTTTGCTTTAAAACAAAAACCACTTAATCGTGTTAATTTTATGAAAAAATTTACCTAGCACTTGTACAAAACATAATCTGAAAATCACAACATTGAAAACGTCTACACGTCGAAACATCGAAACTGTTCTAACAGGAACTACTGAGAATATTGCTAGTAATAATCAATGCTCTAGTGAGCCAAAAAGGAAAATTTGTGCATTCTGTCCTTCATCAAAGCGTAGAATGACAAAATCATCTTGCTCAAAATGCAAAAACCACATTTGCGGTGAGCACAAAGATGAGCTTTGCGCCTCTTGCACACACTATTAAATAATGTTGATGTAATATATTGTACTTTTTTTATTATTTTAAGTTATTTTTTTAAGATTATGCCAAAATATTAAACTGAAGTCTGATTTATGTTACCTTATTTTATAGTTATAAAAAAGAATATTTTGAAGTTTAAAAAAAAAGTGAAATTTTTGTATATGGTTTTTACTAGTTATGTTGAAATTAAAAGTAATAAATAATTAGTAAATTTTATAACGAATTAAATAAAAAAATGCAAAAGTTGAAATTTTCGTGTCCAGAAAACAATTGCCAACAATCGTAGTCGATACGACGAAGAGCAACCTTGGCGTAAGTAAAATAAGAACAACCATCTAGGGTTAACAAAGAGTATGGTGTGTTTTCTGCAACAAGCTAGTTTCGAGTCAATGTTGACAGCTCAGGTCTGGAGCAAATCTAGTCCAGAACACAGAAAGTAATCAAATTTTTCAAAGTGCCTTCAAATTCGCTGCACATTTTTTGATAAGGGGAAAACCAAGTGTCGGTATGTATAATAGTACATAGTTATAACGATTCTTGCTGCGCCGAAATCGGTCAGTCTCGCTCCGTTATCGGAAGATTGGTCACGTAGACCGACTTTGCCAATAGTTTTTCTAAAAACACTTTAACGTTGAAAGATTTCGCAAAGATGCTAATGATGATAAGGAAACTTTGGGACAAAAAGGAGTAGGTTCTTATCGACCGCAAGATATTAGTAAAACTCAAATTGATTCCTTTCTATGTGTAAGCTGTTATACCTAAAAATGTCACATTTTAGCAGCCTGTACTGGTTCACAATGCAAAGACTGACGCTGTTTGATTGTAAAGGCCGTTGTTAAAAATTAGGATCCGCATTAAAAGCATTCTTGTTTACTTTCATTGTGAGTTCAGACAGCGGGACACAATCATTCTCGGGAATTGTTTCGATACTAACGGTGGAATTGCAAATTCAGAGTGAAAGCTAGTTTCTTCAGCGGTTTTCTACTTTGTCGGATTTAGTCATAGACGATGCCTTCTCTTACAGAATCTTTGTCAGAATAAGCAAACCGCGAGATATCAACTTAGTACTACCCGGGAGTTCGCTATTAAGTAACGCGTTGAAGAATTGTTTCATCTACTGATAATTTTGTTATTACCTCTTCGACGTTGCACTTCTTCTATAGGTTATACCTGCTGCTTATGGCTCTATTATACGTGCTCTAGCTAATGATTTTTTCGCCCCTATTTTGCTCCGTCAGGAATCTAACTTAAGACGCACATTAAAGGTTCCGCTATATGCGACGGAATAAATTCACATTTGAAACGCTTACCTTTAATTTTTACCGCCATTTTCGTACCACAATTTATTTATTTATGTATAACCAACCACCGAGAAAGGTATTTGAACTACTCATTCATTTTTCATCGATGTTGTTTGACATAACACACATATCTTGCTCACTTACTTTTTCTCCTTCGTTTTTGGAATTTTGGAGTCAATCGCATAAATTTGCCTCTTTCCTCATTCAAGTTGGGCCAGTTTATTTTCATGACTGATGCCGGGTACGGTCGGGTTTTCTTTAATTTTTTTTTACAGAAAATTCTGTTTGCAAAAAAGGGTCTTCAGAATGGTTAAACTGTGTGATTTGCATACATGAGCTTGGTAAATGAATATTCCCCGTTCGAAACCCATTTCCTCCATGACGGTCTTCGCATTTGTATATCGATACCTCAACTTGTCTATTCAAATCCTAACCGTTAAGAAGCATTTCCTCCTTTTAAATTCTATTTGAAATATTTTCTCTAAAATATTTACTTTTTCTACGGTTCACTGCCTATCGGCTCGTTGTGTAGGCTGTATTAGTGTACCAAGTTTTCCAATGGACTTAGCAGTGTTTTTCAAAAACTTTGGATATTTTTAAGGTATTGATGTGATACTAAAATATAATAGCAACTTCTTACTTACTTTAATTTGTTCCTTAGTAAAGCATTTAGTGCGCTTATTGTTTTCATGCTCAGGTAACCGGTCATATTTTTAAATGAAGCCATTTCGTTTTACAAACTTATTTGCATAGTTTTTTTCCATCTTGTGACAGGAAATTTATTTTCTAAAAATATAATGTTTTTAGTATTGCTCGTCTTCTAGCTCTGCGGCGGATATCTCTTCTAGCCCCAAGATCACTCCTGCACAAAAAATGTCCGCAGAGTTTGTATTCATATGTCTACTTTGCCCTATTTTTCGTATCTCTGTTCATTTCTTAAACTGCATCTGCGTGAGTAGTTAAATGAATACCAAGTTTGCTCTAGTAATCTATAGCCGTGGGAGCAGATCAGATCATTCGGACAGTCTTATTAAATTGTTGGGTCATATTCTTCAAGTCACAAAAAATGCCCTCATCATGTCCAGTATTTGCTCCCAATCCATTATCTTTTGGATTCCTCCATGCGAGATATTCTCACGTGCATCACCCATTAAAAGTTGAGTGAACTGATGACTTCGGCAGAGGATTATCGGGTCTTACTCGTGGTAACCCAGATTCGAATATAGAAACCTGCCTGAGACACTCAAGATGTCATCTTTATCGACTTGACCCCTGCAATTTCAGTCGTGAACCTCTCTCGTTGTGCTATCCAGAAATGTAACTGTACAAAATTGTGATGGTAAAAGCGTATCATAGTTCCTATAGTCTATTATTAAAACAAATCTTTTGCAAAGGAAAACGTGTCGTAAATGTCCTTTCAATCTGAAATGGTTTTCAATCAGTGAACATTCGTCCTTAAGTTTCTCTCTTTCGGTTTCTACGACTGTGGAGCTGATGAGCACAATGAAAAATTCCAGAGAGTCTGTCTGTCTGTGACGGAGAATGTTTTCTTTCTGAGCTGATGGAACAACTCCACGAGATGTCAGATCAAATTGGTTTGACTGGTTTGGAGCGTGCTTCCAGATATCACACTTTGTCAAACCTCTATATTTCTTCTCTGAATATATCTATTTCTGAATTCTATTCTATTTCTGAATCTCTTATTATAGAATTTCTCTAGCTGGTCTTCTAGACCTAGATATTAGAGGAGGCTTTGGAATTTCTTGGAAGATTCACTGGAATCTTGCCCAACAATAGTCAAAACAGTTGCGCCTTTTGGGCGATTGGCGATGCAGGATCCTTTCTTACGTGCAGACAATACTACCTTAAAGTAAATTCATTAGCACTGATTAACCAAGGTGGGATCTACTCTTACCAGATCTTTCATATGCTTCCATCGTTGGAGTGTCAGTTGGTCTGTCTAGAGAAGCCCAGTCAGTGATTTATGTATAAAAGCGCCAGCGCTAGTCTCAAAGGTCAAGTGTTTGTGCCCGAAACGTAATGTAAATATGGTATAATTGTGACAGTTTTACCTCAGATTCTATTACAAATGTGACTTCTGAGTAAGGGTCTATCAGGGCGATGAAGGTGTGATACATTTCCGATGCAGCTTTGGCTCTTACGATAGGTTTGGCTAAGAGTAGTGATGGTGTAATTGGAAGTATGCAAAGTGTTGACTCCTGTGCAACTGGGCGCTGATTTCTTAATGCGATAAGATGGGTGGAAAGACTCTCTGTTAGTATTTAGATTTGGTATGAATGCGTTGGTAGACGCAGTTGTGTGCTGATAATGTAGTAGGCGAGAATGTGTTGCATTGTGTAGGTTGTGAGCTGTGGAATAGCATAGAAAAAATGAGCACGGCGACTATACTCATTGCACTTTTCACGTACTTATATTCCCTCGACGGAGGGAATGTGGACTTTAGATCTTTTATCTAAACTAGTCCTCATATTTTCAGTTAATGTGAAAAGAACTGACCCTTGTTTTTAAAATCTGATGGTATCTTCCTTTCTTCCCGTATTGTCCGACTATAATTTCCAGTGCCCTTAATCTAGCTTTCTGTAACTCAGAGAACTTGTAAGTAAGTACAATAAAAACTTCGTTATACGTAACTTCTTCTTCTATAACTAAAGAGTCATTACAGGGAATTTTTGCAGCATAAAGTAATTGAGGATTGAATTCCATTGCTCATTCTTGATGAATACACTCTTGGTATAAACCTATCAGCCTCGTCTCTGACACTCGATTTTACCAAACGGAAATTTGGATTCTCTGAAACGGACGCGTTGGTTAGGCTAAGAGACACATACATGTCATGGAAAAATCTTCAATTTTCATAATTTCCCTAAAATATAGGTAACTGAAATAGTGGTAGCGTTAATTCCCAAGATTGATTTTTATTTATCACATCCACAGAACTCGCCATTAATCTTGAAGGCGTATCTCTTTCTGGTTCGAACGATGCTGCCAATTTCTCCACAAGCAAGCACAGGAAAAATTTCACATAGTCCCACCATCGTTTTCGCCTATGGACCAACAACAACAAGAGGTATCATTGGAATCCATATACAATGAAATTGTTGCAATGCGTGGTGAAAATGCATACACTTTCTCAGTGATTTCCTCATTGCAGACTGTGCATGATCTTCAGAGAGAAGTTGATTTCTTGCAGAAAAGCAGAAGAGAAAAGTGCGTGGAAATACTGGGTGTTCCAAATGTTAACAATACCAATGCACTTAACTGCGCTCTGCAAGTGTTTTCAAAGGGTGCCTCTACTGATGTGTCCAAAATTGAAATTGACAATTGTTTTGTTAAAAATGTTAATACGTCAAAAAACTCTAATGTAAATAATGTTAAATCTGTTTTGGTTGTTAAATTCGTGTCTAAAATCAAAAAAAGACTTAATAATGAAAAACAAAATTCTTCACAAAAGTAACTTATCCACTAAAATATTTAATTGTGATAATCATAGTAAAATTTATATAAACGAGTGCTTAAATGGGAAAACGAAATATTTGCTAAATGCTGCACAAAATATTAAAAAAGAAAAGATGTACAAGTATGCTTGGGTGAAAAACGGGAGAGTGTACATGAGAAAGGGGGATAATGATAACTTAATTGTTATAAATTCTAGTGAAGATCTTCTAGTCCTTAAGTAATATGAAAGAATCTCATAATAATGATATGAATGTCCCCTCTATCAACTGTATTGACGTTGATGATCTCGATCTCTTTTTTAACCAATCATACTTATCCAATTTACTCATTGTACATCAAAACATTAGAAGCATGCGAAAAATTTTTGATAACTTCCTTGCACATTTAAATTCTTTTAAAAATCAGCCTGATTTGATTTTCTTGTCAGAAATTTGGATATATGAAGAGGAAAAATCATTTTTTGACATAGAAGGGTACCAACCAATATTTTGCTGCAATAACAAATATGCATCTGGCGGTGTTGCTGCTTTTATTAAAGATTCATTTCGCTTTGAAGATAACGGTTTCAACTTAAATAACTGTGACGTTTTAAAAATTAGAATTGTTAATTTAAAGTTGACTTTTTTCTGTTTATATAGATTTAATGAGCCAACCTTGTCTAATAACATGTTTTATGAGGACTTGGAAAATTTATTGTCAGGCGAAACAAATGATACTATCCTTTTGGGTGATGTCAATTTAGACATCTTACATAATTCGAATTTTGTAGATAAATATTTGTTTCTTTTATCTTCTTTTGGATTTGAATCATGCATAAATAGACCTACTCGCTTCTCATCTAGAACTTGTATTGACCATATTATGGTACGTTTTTCTAACTCTCGAACAACTCAAATCTATAACTCTGTTGTCAATTTCCTTCTACAGCTTTCTCTAAGTTTAATAAAATATTTAATAACTATGTCTTAAAATGTACACAAAAAAAAGGTAAAAGTAATGATAAATCGAAAAAACTTAAACCGTGGATATCATATGAGTTACTTAAGAAAATCAAAGAAAAAAATAAATTGTTCAAAAAAAAGAAGAAACATCCCAATAACAATAATGTAAATTCTGCTTACAAACAATTATGCAAAGATATTTTAAAACAAGTTTCTTCGTGCAAAAATAAATAAAAACTATATGAACAAATTTCGTGAGGTTAAAGGTGAATCAAGGAAAGAATGGGAACTAATAAGAGACATATTAAATAAATCTGTTCAGAAAGACCGAATTTATAGTTTGAAAGAAGATAATACTTTTATATCCGACAACAAGATCTTATCTCAAAAATTCAATAGTTTCTTTTCTTCTGTAGGTGCAAAGGTAGTCTCTGATAGTTCCGTTTTATGCTGTGATTGTAACTGTTTAGTTGATGAAGTGTCATGTTCTCAAAGTTTCTTCTTTAATCCCATATCGTCATTTGAACTATATAAAATTATCTTGTCTCTTAAAAACTCTAACTCACTAATAACTTTATAAAAAAAATAGCTTTTAATATCTGTGATATTTTATGTTTCATTTTCAATAAAAGCGTTGCATGTGGTGTTTTTCCTGATTGTTTAAAAGTCGCTGAAGTTATTCCTTTGTTCAAGAAAGGAGATAGTAACTTAATTAATAATTACAGGCCTATTTCCTTACTTTCAATATTCTCGAAAGTTTTTGAAAAAGCATTAAAGATAAGAATGGTCAAGTTTTTAGAAAAAAATAAATTCTTTAGTGATTGCCAATTTGGGTTTCGATCAGGTCGTTCCACCGAGAGTGCATTATTAAATTTTTGTTCTTATATCTACAACAGCTTCAATAATAAATACCATACTGCTGCACTCTTTGTGGACATAACAAAAGCATTCGATACGGTGGATCATACTATACTCTTAGATGAGTTGTTCAAATGTGGTTTAAATTTCATAACTGGGGTAAATTTCATAACTGGCTTCATTCATATCTATCGAATAGATCTCAAAGAGTGAAAATTGATGAGGTGTTAAGTTCTCATAGAACTGTATCTTTAGGTGTTCCACAGGGTTCCGTGCTGGGTCCATTATTGTTTTTAATCTTTATTAGTTCTCTCTTTGGGCAAAACTATCAAGTAAACTTATAGCTTTTGCTGATGATATGGCATGTGCTTTTACTAGTGCTTCTGTTTTGAATCTTTTCTCAGATATCAATCATGACCTTGAAGTTCTTAGTCATTGGTTCAAAATCCACAAAATATTCATAAGTGACAAAACCAAGATTATGTTTTTTAGTCCTAATGGCAAAAAAGTAGACTATGGATCTTTCTCTTTTCACTGTGGGAACTGCCCTAGATTTAAATATAGTGCGGCTATTTGCAGCTCAAATAACAATACTCAGACTTTTTTCGATCAACTTTCGTGTTCGAACAAATGTTTTTGTATTGATCAGGTAAGAGAATTTAAGTACCTTGGTGTTACTCTGGACTGGATGATGAATTGGTCTGCCCACTCGAATGCACTAAAAAACTATCTTCTGTCAACTACTAGGCAATTCTATTTTTTAAAATCCTGTTGCTCACAGGATCTTCTAAAGAGCATTTATTATGGCTTAATACATTCAAAGCTCGAATATGGCTTAGTTGTTTGGGGTGGCACTCATTACAACAAAATCTTCCCTCTTCTTGTGTCTCAAAAACATGTTATTATACTTATCTGCTGCAAAAATCGACTATGTGACAGCTTTTCGTTATTTAAAAATCTCAATATTCTACCCTTGAAACATTTATTTTGTTTTAAAGTTTTAAAAATATTTTATAAGAGATTGGGTTATTCATTAAATAGGATCAATTCTAATTACCGACTTAGGGTAAATGAACAAAATCTTGTGCTAGTTCCATACCACAATCTGCAAATATTTTTTCAATTTTTTTCTTCAATTGCTCCAAGACTTTTTAATAAATTACCCTATAGCATACGATGTACTCGAAATGAATCCATTTTCCTCAAGAAAGTCGAATCTTGGCTGTTAGAATTCAATTATAAAGATATTCTTGACCTGCTTCGTGTTTTGTTTTAGTAACATTCTTAATTTACATTTGTGTCATAAAGTTTTTAATGACCCCACTCATTCTGTTTATTGACTTTTTTTTTTTTTTTGATAATTTTTTTGTTTTTTCTACCTGTTTTCGCCTCTAGTTCCTTATGAACTATAGATTACAGATTCTTTTCTTTTTATTGATATTGATTGATTGTTATATGTACTTATAAATAAATGTAAATAAATAAATAAAAATAAATAAATAAATTTATCGGTGTTCTGCATGAATGGGTTCCAGTAATCCGCACACAAGTCTTTTATTTTGTCTAACAGTTTCTCTAATTTCTCCCGATTTTCAGCATTCTTTAATGAAACTGCCTGCTTGTTATTCTGGGAGCTATCCTCTATGTTGGTATTTAAGATGGTTATCCGGGTGCTGAAATAATTCTTTGTCAATTGTGCTTCAGGCCATTTCCCGGAACTTGTGAAATTCTTTTGCCTTTGGGCGGAGATATTTTTCTGCAGGTTCTCCATTGTGCTCATTTTGCCGCAAAATAAAACAAAAATGTGTTTTTTTTAAAGCATTAGCTTGGACTTATCTGCAATACTTAGTTTCTGTTTTCCATTTCAAGAACCTTACCGTTTAGATTGCTAAATAATCTTCATAAACACTTCTCAATAAACAACCTATCCAGCGTTGTTTGTACGATAAGTGTTGCTGCGGTACCAATGGTTATAAATGCAGTACACTAAAAAAGCATTACACGAGGCTATGGTTCAGGGCCTTTCACCAAAACGAAAAAATTATATACATAGAAGACAAGGTCGACGTCATTATAAAGTATCCAATATCCTAAGTGTGACACAGGATAGGAAAAAAGGACATCTTTGCTAGGACCGTTGGTAAGCATAGCATAATCTGTCTGTGGCGTGACTAATCGTGTGGGACCCAAAACGGCGACGAACTTTACAGAACGTCACAGTCGATAACTATAATTTCGAGGTAGTAACGAACTTTGTCTAAGTTGGCTCTGCTATCCCGAATAATTAAGGAAACTCAATTCAAGACGTTGAATATCCACGCCCCACTTTATGGTGCTAAAGCATAGACCCTATTGAAAGCGGATGAAAAGATCCTTGACCATTTCGAGAGAAAAATGATTCGTACAATATTCGGGTCCATTTGGGTTGACGCATCTTGAAGGAAAGATTCAACGACGAACTATATGAGCTGTGCAAAGGATCGGACATACGTATTTGTATATGTACGAGTATGTATGTATATTAAAGTGTCAAAAGTTATTAAAGATCAAAAGTAATTTTTTTTTCTAAATTTAAAATTTATCCTAATTTTTTTTGGAAAAAATATCTTATTAACCCCCACCTTTTGCAACTTTGAAACGTGTACCCAGTATTTACAAACAAAATAAAATTTCAGGTCAATTCATCTCGTGTCAGTAGTTTTCAAGATACACCTTAACTTGTTCAAACTCGAAAATTCTGTATTCATTTACAACTTCCCTACAAATTTAACTGCTTTGGAGCTCTATTATTGTATAGAATAAATCTATATATTTTTTTTTTAAGGTTCAGATTAAGACCACGAAAAGGGGGAAAAAAGGACCACTTCGGGTAGGTAACACTCATTTTTACTGGTCAAAAAAATGGAGGTAATGCTTCTAAAAACAAATTATGAAATATTATTCAGTGAAAGAATTAAAAATTATTTGAATTATTATTGAATTTGAGTTTGTAGTTTTTATCCGAGATATTTAAAATATCCTCAATGCTTGATAGCAAGTATAAGCAGACATGGTTTATGGTTTTGGTTTCTGCAACGGTAACGGTAATGGTCAGCGAGCAAAATTTCAATATCTGAGACGATACCCTACTGTTTCAAATATTAAGACATTCGTAACAACATTTTCCAGGTTAAGGAGATATGAAAAATGCGAAAATCGTCGAGAGACTCACATCCTATTTTAGCAAAAGTCGTCTCCAGCTACGAAGACGTTTTACACTAGTTAGAAACAATACAAATACCAATCTAAGCAGCATTTACATCTAGAGAATTCTGCCTTCGGAAGATATGCATTCATATCATCATACACCAGTACGAGGACTACAACCCGGAGACTCAGAGAAGCAGGTGGAATTCTATTATACAATGAAATTTTGGAAAGACACTTTGTGGAAGACAACTTAATTAGCTGAATTCTATAGACGGATGAGTCCCAATCCAGCAAGAAAGGAATCACTAATTTACACAATTTACATACCTGTGCAGAGAGCAGCTCCCACTCCATGAAAAAGCTCTTTAGCATAAGTTCAACATTATTGTGTGGGCCGGCATATTAGATAACAAGCTGATCGAAGCTTGTCGGCTTCCTCCAAGGCTTAATTCGAATCTCTACTTAGAATTTTTGCGAAACATATTATCAGAACTATTAGTCGCATTTCGCCACTGCAATAAAAAACAGAAATGTTGTACCACCAGGATGGCGCCGCCGCCATCATGGATTTGCAATTAGTGAGTGATTAGATTACGTGTATGAAAATTCGTGGATAGGGCGCTATGGAGCCATTCTGTAGCTTCCAAGATCTCGGGACTTGACTCGGTGGACTTTTATTTATAGGGTAGGATAAAGGCAGGAAGAATATTTATGCGCTAAGGGCATAATGATAAATATATAATTATTGAGTCGAAGTCTGATCTCCCAATTTTAAATTAAATTTTTATGTTTGATCCCCTCTCTACAGCGCCTAAATACTGATTCCTTCGATTTTGTTTTTAACCAGAACTACCTCAGCAACTTTTGTATTGTTCACCAAAATATAAGGAGTATTCGTAAAAATCTGGATAACTTTCTTGTCCATTTAGATTCGTTTCATAATAAGCTATGTTTTGTCCTCTTAACAGAAACATGGATTTATGATGAGGAAGTATTCCTTTTTAATATTGATGGCTATGAATTTTTTCCATGTTGCAATAATGAATATGCTTCTGGAGGTGTTAAGGTTTTTATAAAAAATGAGTTTAATGTCGATGTTGTTTCTTTTAATTTACAGAGTTGTGATGCTATTAAATTATCTATCAGTGATAAGAAACTAACTATATTCTGTGTTTATAGACTTAATGAGTCTTTGGTTAAAATGTTTCTGGAGGAATTAGAAGGTCTATTAATAAGGGCGCCAGGACATGACATTATCTTATTAGGCGATATTAATATTGACATCATGCAGGATTCTGCATAGGTCGACAGTTATTTATTCCCATTAGCATCTTTCGGTTTTGAATCATATACTAACAAACCTACTCGCATTAATGAATCCTCAAGTACCTGTATAGACCATATTATGGGGCGTTTTTGAAGACCTGAAAATCTCTTGTTTTATAGCTCTGTTTTCGATTTTCAAATTTCTGATCACTGTATGACATGTCTGGTTATTAAATACAATTGTGTTGTTAGTCCAAATATACTTCGTTTGTTCTCTTCTTACTCTATCCCTGATTACCGTGCGCTAAATGAATTTCTTCGCTATGAAAGCTGGTTTAATGTTTATAGTAAAAATAATCCTTCGAAAGCTTACAGTTACATACTTTGTTGATACACTCAGTAATTACATTATGCTTAGTCCGAAAAAATAAAAAGTAGTGTGAATAAAACAAAAAGACTAAAACCCTGGATAAAGACGGAACTGCTTAAAAAGGTTAAAGAAAAGAACAAATTGTACAATATGAAAACCAAATTTCAAAACAATTCTAATACTATGGAAGCTAATAAAAAAATTTGTAAAGATATTGCCAAAAATGTTAAAAATTGTTAACTTAACTTATACTTAGACAAGTTTCGGGAAGTCAAAGGTGACTCGAAAAAAGAATGGAAATTGGTTAGAGAAATTCAAAATAAATCGACTGTCACTGGTTTCGTTGAAAATATAAAAGATTCTGATACTATCATCAGTGACCCTAAGAAAATTGCTGAATCGCTTGAATTGAATCGCTTTTTTATTTTTATTGGTAACAAAGTAGTATTAGATAGCTGTGCTAATGTTTCTAAATGTGAATGTACTTTTGATGATGTATCTTCTTGTGTCAGTTTTTATTTTGAACCAATAACATCTTTTGAAATATACAAAATTATTTCTTCTCTTAATAGCTCACGCTCTAAGACAAGTGACGACCTTTCGAATAGCTTTGTTAAGAAAATAGCCTTGAATATTTGTGACATTCTATGTTATATCTTCAATAAAAGTGTCCCCATGAGTGTATTTCCAGATGACTTAAAACAGGCCGAAGTGATACCTTTATTCAAAAAAGGTTATAAGACATCAGTTAATAGTTATATGTAGACCTATCTCACTTCTTCCTGTCTTTTCTAAAGTTTTTGAGAAAGTTGTAAAAAACAGAATGATAAATTTTTTAGAAAAAAAGAATTTTTTTAGTAAATCTCAATTCGGCTTTCGCACGGGTTTTTCTACTGAAGGAGTATTGTTAAACTTCTGCACTGATGTTCTTAATAGTTTTAACGACAGAAAATTAACTGCAGCTCTTTTCATCGATATAAAAAAAAGCTTTGGACACGGTAGATCACGTGTTTGGATAAATTGTACAAATGTGGTTTCAGAGGTATGATATATAAATGGTTTTCTTCTTCTATTTCCAATAGAAGAAAAAAAGTGAAAATTAGTGAGAAAATTAGTTCCAACAGAAACATTACCATTGGAATCACTCAAGGTTCGGTACTTGGTCCGATACTTGTCTTGATTTTCATTAACTCGCTACTTTCGCAAAATTATCGAAGTAAGGTTAATGCGTTTGCTGATGATATGGCATGCACTTTTCAAATTAATTCAGCTCCTCCTTTCTTACTCCTTTCATTGCGCTAATTGTAATAAATTCAAACAAATTTATGATGTAACGGAATCTGTTCTGATAAATGTTTCCCCATAGAGAGAGTCGATTCGTTTAAGTAACTTGGTGTTATACTTGATGGGAGGATGAATTAGTCTGCACATACTAATGCACTTAAGAAGTACCTTATAGCTGCCAGAAGGCAGTTTTTCTTTTTGAAACCCTATTCTTAAATGTACATATCTACTATAGATTAGTTCATTCTAAACTTGAATACGGTATAGTTTCCTGGGGCGGTACTCATGACAACAAATTGAATCCACTTTTAACTTCTCAGAAACATGTTGTTCGTCTTATATGCAATAAAAATCGTCGTGTTAATAGTTTACCACTTTTTAGATATCTTAAAATTCTCCCTCTTAAACATTTATACTTTTTTGAGGTATTAAAGATTTTTTTTTACAAGATCGGTATATGAATTAACTCGCGGCTCCGCAAAACTATAATCTTAGAATCAACAATCTTAATTATGCGTTAGTACCACAACACAATCTACAAATATTTTTTAATTTCTATACGGCAATTGCTCCTAGCCCCTTCAATAAGTTACCTATTTGCATTAGAACTTTAAGATCTAAATCTGTTTTTCTAAAGAAGGTAAAACTTTGTCTTTTAGATAAAAGTTATGAAGATATAGCAAACCTAACATCTGTTACCACCTAAATCATTTAATTATTTTATTAAATGATTATTTTATGTTTTAGAGGTAGAATTCTCAGAGTTCTAAACATAGGCAGTGAATGAACAAATCAATTTGATCTATAAATACTCCTTAATGCAGACTTTTCTAATACAAGTAGCTGCTGAAGCTTTGTTTGATACGCATCACCCCAGCAACTGATTCCATAATGCAGTTTCGATTGGAATAGAGCGAAATAAACTGTTTTTATAGTCTTATCATTAATACAGTTCCTGAGACGATATAAACGAACTGTATAACGCAGGCATTACTTTAAAGCTAGGATATGATTAGTACAGCTCGTATTTTAATCAATAATAACACCTAGATTCAATAGATTCAACTTTGAAGCAATGAGTGTCGCAGGGATTTTCAGCATTGAAAAGTGCACTTGTTGACGTCAACCTGCACTTACAGTTGGATACTTTGAGTCTGTCACAGTCTTTTGAATGGAAGATAAAGTTACAATCTTGAAATTCTGAAGTGCATAAGCTCGTGCATAGCAAACCACATTTTTAAAAGATATACATATTTTTTTTTTTTTAAGAACTTAACACTCAAGAGGGTATTACTACTCTTAAAATGCCGGAGCACGTGTTAAGTTTTTCGGAAAATTGGATAGAGAGAGAGAGAGAAAGATTTTTGGGCTTAGTGGTTATTTCGCTCCATGGGTGGCATCCAACATTTAATGGGGAGACTAAATTACTAGTGTAAATTGGACTTGATGTTATATTTACGCGACCATTCATCTCACAAGATTTTAGTTGCCTGAAAAAAAGTCTTTCGGTCACGGCTGGTATTGAACCCCGAACCGTCCGATTGGGAAGCCAACACACTACCACTTGAGCAACGGCCATCGTATGTAATGTCAGCAGAGAGATTAAGGAGGCTAGGTGTGCTATACGCGATGCCAAAATCATCCGTAAAAGCTGTGAGATTTCCTTTAAAAGCTTGACTAAATAAGGAATTTATGTAAATGAGGAATAATATTGGGCCCAAAATTTAACCTTGAAGCACCAAGATTAATGCTTGATGGGCTGCTGTATGTATTATCTATCTTGACCTGTTGGGATCTATCCTTTAGATAAGACTCAAACCAGTCATAAACAAACCCTCGAAAACTAATGCAGTGGAGTTTATGAAGCGGGATACGATGGTTGACCATGTCAAAAGCTTTGGTTATATCCACGAAGAGCCCAGCACAACATTTTTTGTCATCCAAAGCTTTATAAAATAAAGTAACAAAATTCTAATAGAGCATCTTCTGTTGAAAAACCTTCCCTAAATCCGTATTGTGCTTTACTAAAAAAGATTATTTTTTTAGATACGCCAGCATTCTGTTTTTCATAGCTTGTTCAAAGACTTTTGAAATTGAAAGTAGTAGCGAAATGGGCCTATAATTATTTTTGCTATTTTTATTACCTTTTTTGAATAGAAGTAGCACATTGGCACGCTTAAGTTTTTCAGGAGAAACTCCACTGAAAACACTTTGGTTGAAAATATAAGCTGGCAATATTAAGTGCTATGTTTTTGAGTGCCCGACTTGGCCACTTAGAGTTATTTAAGGAGCTGATAGCTTTGTAAGCTTCTAAGCCATTCTTCAAAGAAAAAGCTTGTTCTATGAACACTGTTGTTGACTAGGTTAGATTTAGAATAATGACTACAGTACGAGGAGTCAATATTAGTAAAAGGCACAATACCAATTGTAGAGAAATGTCTACTGAATATATCACAAACTGTGTTTGTATCATCAGTGGTGATGCCATCATTGCACAGTAGAATGGACCTAGTCATGTTTGAATTGTTGTTATTTATAATACCATTTAAAGTTTGCCATTTTCTTCGAGAGTTACCAAGTGCACTTTGAGCTTTGCTTTGAAAAAATTAAAACGGGCCATCCTTATACTACGATTTATCTGTTTGCTCAGCTCTTTAGAACGACTTTTTAGAGGCATATTAAGTGAATGTTTTGGCTATTTTACCTTTAATTTATTCTTAAGTTTTATTTTCTATAATAATGGACCATTAGAAACATTATCCTGCAGACAAACTTCCTCCCAGGTTTCAGAGCGTAGTTCAATATTTAATTGGTTTTTGTAATTTTAGAAGAAGGGAACGCTTTTGAATTTTTTCTAATCAAACGATTTTTATATAAGATGCCTGTCATGCAATGATCAGTATTTTTAATTATCATATAAGACAATTACACTACAGATAGAATAAGACTGACAGACTGACTAACATATACAATCCTCCCTCTAATGGGAAAAAACAAAAAACTGTTATTAATTATATTATATTGAGTATATAGTTTATTTCGTGCGGTTTTTTTTTCAAAATTTGAACGTTTATTTAAGATAAACATGTAAAATAGTATTATTCAAAGTATTGCCCATCTGAATCTATGACTTTTTTCCATCTTTCTGGAAATTTGTGGATCCCATCCCAAAAGACTGCGCCGGCTTGCCAACCAAGAATGAATCAAGCCAATTTTTGATATTCTGCTCTGATGTGAACCGTATTTCAGTGAGGGCGTTCTCCATCGACCGGAACAAATGGTAGTCAGAAGGGGCAAGGTCTGGGCTATAAGGCGGGTGGGGTAAGACTTCCCATCCACCGTTTTCCAAATAGTTCTTAACCGGAATAGCAACGTGGGGCCGAGCGTTGTCATGATGGAAAATTATTGCCTCGTGTCTGGTCGCATATTCCGGGCGTTTTTCGGCCACTGCTCTCTTCAAACAGATTAATTGTGTTCGCTAGCGTTGTCCATTGGTGGTTTCACCCTTTTTTAGCAGCCCATATGCTAAGTTTTTCTTAGCCTTAAGTATAGAAAATAATTATTCCTAAGTAAAATGTAAATATAGTCGAAAGACATAGATATAAGAATTTAGAGTAGCTTAGAGTGCCTGTGTGGGGCCAATAAGTTAATATAAGATTATTAAGTAATTTTAAGCTAGCATTTAAGCATTTTTTGTTAGTATGTAAGGGTTAATGATCAAGATAATAAAATGCATATAAAACTAAACTAACCTTTTTTGGCAGCTCATAATACAGCACACCCGTCTGGTCCCACCAAATACAGAGCATTACCTTCGCGCCATGGATATTCGGCTTTGCCGTTGATTTGGTTGGTTGGCCGGGTTGCACATATGATTTTTTGCGCTTGCCGTTGTCGTAATGGATCCATTTTTCATCACCAGTAACAATCCGATGCAAAAATGACTTCCTTTTGTGACGTTACAGCAGCATTTCGGACATGCAAAACCGCCTTTCGACGTCTCTCGGCTTGAGTTCATGTGGAACCCAATTTCCTTGCTTTTGAATATATCCAGCTGCTTTTAAACGTTTTGAAATGGCTGCTTGAGTGACACCCAAAGATTCTGCGAGCTCCTCTTGTGTTTGGCAATAATCTTCATAGAGTAATGCTTCCAGTTCTTCATCTTCAAACTTTTTTGGCTGCCCAGGACGGTCATCGTCTTCCAAGCCAAAATCACCACTTTTAAATCCTGCAAACCACTTTTGGCACGTTCGCTCAGCTAGCGCATGTTCACCATAAACTTCCACCAAAATACGATGACTTTCGGCAGCAGTTTTCTTCATATTAAAGTAATGAAGAAGAACTCCCCGCAAAAACACTTTTTCAGGCATAAAGTTCAACATATTTGAGTGAAAAAAAATTATTGTTGTTTACGATTCAAATAAATGACAATATACTGAAATGACGTACAATGACAGTAGCTTTCTAACGCATGCTCTAATGGAATAATACAAGTTACGCCATCTCTTAGCAAACCGCACGAATTAAGTTATAGACCCAATATATACATACATATGTACTCGTATACTCATACATATTTATATATGTACCAGTCTGATCCCAAGTTCTGTTCTTACGTTCGTTTAAGTTGATCTTTGGTTGAGTTTCGGGAACATACCTTTTATTATTTGTACATAACCAGAGTCTTAATGGATTACTGTGTCCCTTCCATAGTAAATTTTTATTGGAAACTTCCACTAAGTAATACGTTTTTCCTAGAATGCGATGTACTTTCCCTTTAACCCAACTAACTTTTCCTGGAATACTACAACCTTTGCCATCACGAAAGCATGAACCGACAACCTTCGTTCCTTTTTTCCGACATAGTTGTAATAGTTTTTTGATTACTATGCATTACCTCTACTCAGGTCATTAAATCGCTTGAGTTTAATTGATTTTCCCTTCTCAAAGAGTTAATTAAATCCAACTTTGTACTTATATTCCTATTGAACATTAACTGAGCAGGAAAAAAACCCTTCGTACTATGAATTGAATTCCTGTAATATATTAAGAACGCATTTAATGTGCGTATGGAATTTTTCGTACTCAACGCTTTCTTAAGAGGTGTTTTTACGATTTTGACATAATTTTCCGCTTGCGTATTTGTTGTTGGAGACATTACATGTCCAACACCATTTATGCTTAGAAATTGTGTAAATTCTGCAGAAGTAAAAGATCTACCGTTGTGGGATACACTATTTTAGGCAACCCGAGGCGAGCGAAAATTTCAGTTACCTGACCTTTGGTTTTTAAGCTGGTTATCTTTTGGCTTACACCGATTTCTGCAATAAATTTGCTATGTGCATCAACCATAACTAATATTAAATGCCCATATATGGGACCCATATAGACTAAACGTACCCTTTACCAAGGTGATCACTCTACATACGATTCTCGATCGTATCACCAAAATTATGATCTAACCATTTCCCTTATTTCTGCAATGCCCAAATGCGATTTGTGTATTACTTTTAAAACTTGCTGCCTTAAGCAAATGCGAATAATTATTCTATAGCCTCAGAAAATCGTATCCGACTTCATAGAAAGTTTATTCTTTCTAGTAAAATACGAAAGTTTGAATCGGAAACTTTTGTTGGTTAAACGTTTTGTACAAATTTGCGTACCTTACTGAGAATTCTATCTTTCGATGTTTCCTCTTGAATTCTTTTAAAATCTACCTCTACACTATTCTCATTTATATAATTAATAAAAATACCTTTTGCCCGCTAGCCTAGCATTTCGTAAGCGTAATCAGACAAAAACAATACATATGCTTGCAGCAGTTTTGCAGACATTGCCGAGATGCAATCTTTTTCGCTGAAAATAGCTACCAGCGTCACTAAAGTAAACTTCTTTCCAAAAAGATATTGATGATACTTTTTTTACACCGAAAACTATGGCCAACACTTCTTTCTTAATCTGAGGATACTTTATCTCTGCCGATGACAGTATTTTCGAAGCAAAGGAAATGTGCCTCTTACTATTCTTTCCACAAATATGAACCAGTGCTGTATCTAGGCCTACTGGACTTGTATCAACGATTAGCCTTAATTGTAAGCTAGGGTCGAAATGTGCTAAACAGATATCAGAAGATAATATCAGAGAAAGCTTTCTATTGTTCTGACTCCCATCGAAAACAGGCAATCATTGCCATATTGGGTTTAGAAACATTGACTGCGTAGTGCTTGAAAGAGACATGTATAGTATTAACTAGAAACGAATTTACTATATGTCTTCACCTAACCAGCAAGTCGAATACCTACAAACCAAAGTGGTTTGACTGATCAAATTCTCACAACGTGTGATTTTCCTTCACTCTGTCCCTAAGAATTCCTCGAATACAGAATTTCGACCTTTTGCAATACTTTCTTTTCTCTCGAAAGTTTTCGAAAGTAGTCTGATTTCGCTGTTCAACCGCACTACTCATAGTTGTCGACGACATAAGGCAGACGCTTGATCTCGGTCGTGTTACTTTTCTATTACTTCTTGACTTCTCTAAGGCGTTTGACGCAGTTAATCATTTTCATGTAGTAAACTCTCCAAGTTGTACAATTTTTCCTATTCGGCCATCTGCTTGTTATTCTCTTACCTGAGTGGTCGTCAACAAGCAGTTTTTAGTGATGATCCCTTATCAGATTTTCTTGACAATCCATGTGACGAATCTCAGGGGCCCATCCTGGGTCAACTTCTGTTTTCGTTCTATCCAGAAGGCCCTTTGATACCTCCCTGCTTCCGTCGATTTATGTTGACAGTGGACGCATTAAATACGTGGACAAAAACCTTGGTCTAATATTTAACTTGACACTTACTTGGAATAATCATAACAATAAATGTATCGGCAAGGTTATCAACACGAACTCTTTTAATCAAGACCCTCATCACTCCCATACTAAATTGCGAATGCGAAGTCTACGGAAAATATGATGCTGTAAGAAAGCTGAATGTGGCATACAACAATGCTGCTCGCTCCATTTTTAGACGGTGCCGATACGACCACATTTCTTACTTCTCCATACGTATCTCAACCTGTCTCTCTCATTTGATAACCTGCTGAAGTTACGTTCAATTACAATGCTGCACAATATCATTAACACACGTCAACCCCTGAACCTAGCTAATAGAATAATGTTTTGTACATCTACAAGGACTAGAGAAATTTTAATACCGCGTTTTACATATCGTTTATCTGAACGCCAATTCTTTGTAAATACCACTCGGCTTCGGAACGCCCTTCCGCGTCACATCAGCGAAAGCAAAGACAGTAGAAGATTTAAAAAGGAATTAAAAACACATTTATCTAACTTCAATTAAATGTTAAATGTCATTTTGAATTATCCTTAATTGCCTATCTAAAAATGAATTGCTTTCTTGTGCATGTAATTAAATTAATTTTGGCTTCCACAATTTTTGAAAGATATTGTATCTTAATGTGTAAGCTTTCGGAATAAATTAATAAACTAAAATAAACTAAACTAAACTGAGTACAAATCTCCAATAATAATTTACTACCCCCAGAAAGGATTGCAATTCCGCAATGTTACTAGGTGGAGATAACAATATTATAGCTTTAACCTTTGTCTTGTCCTTATGCAGACCCTCGCTATTGATAATGTGGCCCAAATAATTGATAGAGAATTTTAAAAACTCACATTTGCTTTTAGACACCTTCAAATCAGCTTCCTTTAGTTTTAATAAAAAAACATATCTATTCGATCCAGATGCTGTTGTTTGTTTCTTGCTGAAATAATAAATAGTTGTAGATTTATAATCTTTCCACATTCCTTTGGAGCTGATGCAACACCATAAACCAAACTGTTATACCCATAAAGAGATTGTTGTCTAATTACTAGATTCATCTTCTTCTTCTAATATAAATTCCTGATAAGCATTTGAGAAATCCATTTTTGAAAATACGGTTGACTCGTGTACTTCAGCAAAGATCTCCTCAATCCTTGGAATAGGATATTGGTCTACTAACAACTCTGGTCTCAAAGTGAGCTTGTAATTCCCATAAATTCTAACTGAGACGTCCTTTTTAAATATTAGCACAATTGGAGTACCCCATTCGCTGTACATTACTGGTTCTAACACTTGTAACTAAACTAGTTTTTCTAGCTTAATCGCTTGAAGCAAATGGCAGCTTTCGTGTTCCGAAAAATTTTGGTTTTCCTACCTCTTTCAACATTAAGAACACTTTATGCTTATTAAAAACTTTCAATCCTCCAACAAAAGCATCTGAATATTTTGATAAAACATGCCATAGATCCTTATACGTATAATCTAAAAAATTCATTTCCTTGACAGCTACCTTAAAAGCATGCATTCAATTCCTACCCAATAATGGTGGACTCCCGTTTTCTATTACATAAACTCCAAGCGATTGTGTTATGTTATTAAACGAAATACCAACCAAATGGAAACCCATTGGATTTAAAAAAAAATCCCATTGTAATTTTTAAGCGTCATATTTGGTTTATGATGCGTTAAATTTCGAAAATTCTTTTCATATAGCGGTAATCGATGCACTGTTTCCATCTTTAAGGGAATCCCATTCACAGTTACATTAGCTGTTATCGACTTCGGTTCGGAGTTCGTTCTAAAGAAAAAACCTGGCAATTCATTTGTTCAATGTGGGGCAAAAGTAATGTCATAATGTGTTATGACATTTTGTTACAAATAAAAAAAATTGGGCTCAGTTTCCACGAAAAATCTACTTAAAGGCCTAAAATTGACGATATTAGGTTGAAAAAATAATGTTGGTGAAATACTCACTTACTGAGTTGATGCACATATGTGCACATTCTACGGCATTTTGAATTGTTGCTCACAAAACATCCGACTCTAAACTGGTGATTTCTTCTTCAATGTTGGCTTTCAAGACTTGTAAGATTTGTGGTTTGTTGTGGTAAACACGAGATTTCAAAAAGCGCCGTCAGATCTAGAGATCTGTCCGGCCAGTTCAAACAGCCAAACGGGAGATCACACGGCCTGGTAATTAGTGATTCAAAATCTGCATCGTTGCCCGATCTATGTGAGCGGTTGCTCCGTCCCGCTGGTTCCGACAATACTGAGACCCAATCCAGCAACTTGCGGTTAAAAAACTCGTTTAACACCTGTCTGTAGTACTCAGCAATTATGGTTACGGTAGTGTCGTCGGCGTGCTCAAAAAAATAATGCAATCACTTTTTCCGCACTTGCCGCAATAAACATGCAATGGCTCTTTGTGTATTTCATTTGGATTCTCCGTGTCCCAGAATAGCAAATTTTGTTTAATCACATGATCACTTACGTGGAAATGAGCTTCGTCGCTCATTATGATTTGGGATACGAAATCATCCTCTTCTTGCACCAGACTTAACAGGGCATGGGAGTAAGTTGACTTCACTTGAAGCTTAGTAGGCAGCAATTGGTGAACGGTTTGCCCTTTATAGGAGAACATATTCAGATCTTTTGTAAAAATTCGTACAACGAGTAATACGGGGCCATTTCATATGCTTCATCAACATTGTTACTCACATTACGCAATTAACTCAAATGATCAAATAATTTTTAAACCTGCATTGCTCCGGGGTATGATCTTACAGATAAACCGTTGTGAGTTGCATTCCTTTGATTTTGTTGTTGTTGAATCCTGTTGCATTCTCGTGGCTGCTCTCCCTTTTGTAATCAAAACACCTTTTCACTACTTTCTCCGTAGCATATTGCTTTTTTACGCATTCCTCTGTCTGTGGATTTTTTGGGAGATTTTTTTAAAGAAAGAAAGTCTATTGGACTTTCCAAGAATATTTTGCCTTTTTCTAGAGCCTTTTCCAGACCCATTACAAATCTTAATCTTTATGAATTCACTTTTTGTCCAGCATTTTGAAAGCATGTTAAAAGCATTTGCTGATGACACTGCATTATCTTGTTCTGAGAAAAATCATTTTAATTTGGTTATTGCTGTAAATAATGACTTAGATATTCTATTCGAATGTTTCTCTGCACATAAACTAATTATAAGTGATAAGACGAATTATTTGATTTTCAATATTTTGGGTAACAGCCATGATGATATGACTGTAAGATACGAGTATCACTCGCCTTGTACACATAGTATAGTTTACTTAATTGGTGTACACATAATTTTTCTAAGCCTGTTATAATGCATATAAATACAAAGCGTTCTGTTGGGTCTTTACTATCGAACGTGTTGAGAGTTTAAAGTATTTAGGTGTGATTTTGGATACCAAGTTAGGTTGGACAAAAATACACTTCAAATTTGCAATAACACTTAAATAACATCTTCAAACAGTTTTACCATCTTCGCCTTTATCGCAGCCAATGTGTTTTAAAGATGCAGTATGGACATACGTGCTGAGATGGTACTCATGCTAACAAAATTGAACCTATTTTATGTTTACTAAGCAGAAGCATATGATTCGTAATTTGATTAGAGTTAACTCCAGAACCCGGAGTTTTGTGCTTTATTGAATCCACAAAATTCTTCTCTTCACGCATTTATATGTCTATAAAGTTTTGAAAATATTTTTTCAATCTTCCAGGTATTCTACCTCAAGATTGTGTGATTCCCAAATTAAACGAGTCAATAATCTGAATCACACTTCTACACTGCGCCTCGTTTATTTAACATCTTGCCTGCAAATCTGAGATGCGGGATACATACCCGTAGATCTGTAGCGCCCAAGAACGCCACTAAGAAAACGAAACTTCAGACTACATAAAACTCACGAACGCACTCAATTTAAACCAAGACGAGCACCTCGAACACTTAAAGTCGCTATCAACGACTTTAGCTATCAACGTAGAAAAGTGCAGGTTTGCAGAGAAACAGGTGAACTTCTTGAGTCATCTGGTAACAAAGGATGGTTTGAAAACATGCCAAAAGTGTGCGAGCTGCGACGTTTTCTAGGTATGCTTAATTTTTATAGATGTTTTATATCTAAAGCAGCGACATCTCAATCCAACCTCAATAAGTTTCTCAAAGGAAAGAAAAAGAAAAATGACAAATCCAAGATTGAGTAGTGTACCGAAACAAGTTAAGTATTCGAAAGGTGTAAAAGCGAGTTGTTTACGGCAACGATGTTGGTTTACACTTCGGTTACAGTACAGCGATCACTCAGGGTCGACGCGTCAGGTCTCACCATCGGCGGTGTAGTACAGTAGAAAGTAAACGGGGATTGGCAACCCCTCTGCTTATTTTCAGCCAAGCTCAGCGAGGCGCAGCGTAAATATAGCGCGTATGATAGAGAGCTTTTAGCCATACATTTATTGTTCAACACTTCCGCCACCTGTTAGAAGGTCAAACCTATACAATTTTCACTGAGCACAAGCCCCTAACATTTGCCTTCCGACAGAAACCGGCGAAAGCAACTCCACGCCAGATTCGGTATCTAGACCCTATTGGTCAATACTCAACCAGCATTCAATGCCTTCCAGCGAAGATGCCCTGTCACGCCTTGAGGGAATCTCGCTTCCATCCGGAATACATTTCACTAATATTGCGAGATCCCAAGAATCAGACAGAGAGCTCGAAACCTTACGGAGGTCTAGGACTGTACTTAAGTTCGAAAAAGTTCCCATCGGGCTTGTTTGGCCCTCTATGGGCCTGTTATAAATGGGCTCCATCTTGTTTACCCTGCCAGCGATCTAAGGTTTCCCGGCATGTCAGTAGTCCCACGGGTGACTTTCCTCCAGTTATAATCGATTGCACATTGACATAATAAAGTTAATGTCTAGTCACCCGTCGAGGAAGTACAGCTATCTCCCTCTAACTTAGTGTCGCCTCCGTCTGTTGATAACAATATTATGTCACCAACTCCTATCACACTTGACATTCTATATAATGAAATTGCTGCACTAAAAGAAGTTAACTCTAATGCTTTAAGACGAATTGACTGCCTGCAAGACGAAAATAAAACATTGTGTAAACATATAAACAAACTTACTGTGAACTTCCTGCAACAACAAACATTGCGAAAATATGTTGACATTATTGGGGTTAGTAATGTTGACAACAGTAATGCTTTGGACGCAGCTGTCAATTTATTGAAAAAGGGAATCGATGAAAACTTGAAGACCGATGACATAAAATATTGTTATGTCAAGAATATCGCACGTAAGCCCAACTCTAACCCTTTATCTACACCGGCAAAAACTGTGAGGATTTTACGCGTCAAATTTAAAAACTATGAAGTTAAGCAAATGGTTTTACAAAAGAAAAAGAAAAATAAGTTAAGCACAAGTATATTAGGGTTTAAATCTGATAATAGTCCAATTTATATTAATGAGAGTTTAACTAATTATAATAGAGCAGTATATAATAGAGCTAAAACATTTAAAAACGAAAATAATTTTTCATTCTTGTGGGTAAATAGGGGAGTGATTTATTTGAAAAAACAAGAAGGTGATAAATCTTTTAAATTAAGTTCTTTTGAAGATATTGAAAACTTGGCCAATTTAATTTAGTTTCTTTTTTTAACTAATAACGCCTTTTATTTATTCAAAATCTGGATAGTTATTTCAAAGAATGTAATGAATTTTGTAGTTTTGATAAAGAGATTTTGAGAAGTTTTTATCATTCAGTAATTCCAAAGAAAACATTTTTTATCATTGATCAAAATATTAAAAGTATGCGTACAAATTTTGATTTGTTTCTGACTCATTTAGAATCGTTTGTGAATAAGCCTGATTTAATTTTCCTATCGGAAATATGGATTTTTGATACTGAAGCTAATCTTTTTAGTATACCTGGTTATAAATTTCATCCTACATGTAATAATTCTTATGCTGCAGGTGGTGTGCCTGTCTTTATAAGTGATAAGTTGGAGTATGAGTGTTGCTGCAATAACCTGAAAAGTGCTGATATGGTTAAAGTTTCTTGCAAAATTGAGTCTAGAAAGTTTATTTTTATGTGCTTCTACAGGCTACATGAAAAAAGTAAAAATGTTTTTGTTGAAGAATTGACTACTGTGTTGTCTGACGAAAAGTCAAAGAATCTATGTATTTATCCTTGGTGATATAAATTTAGATATTTTATCTGATTCTGCTATTGTTTTAAATTATTTATCTGTCTTAGCGGCAAATGGTTTGGAATCGTGTTTTAGAGAACCTACTAGATTAACTTCTTCAACACAAACCTGTATTGATCATATTTTTGGTAGACTTGATCTAAGCTCTAAACTCACTATCACCAGCTCCATTTCAGATTTTAAGATCACCGATCATTGTATGGTTGGTTTAGTTTTTCTATGCGCTAATATGAAATAAATTGATATGTCTGAACGGTTTGAGAAAGTTAAAGACTTGAACTACGAGCGTCTTAACCATCTTCTACTACACGAAAGTTGGACCAATGTGTACCTTGAAAGTAATCCCTCTAATGCTCTTAACATCTTTGCTAATATCTTAAAAGCTCATGTTAGTGAATGTCTTACTGAAACCCAAAGACAATATAAAGTTAAAAAAATTAAGCCATGGATGTCTACAACTTGCAGAGGAAGTTATTGTGAACAAAGACAATTATTACACCAATAAACTACATCTAGCTAGAGGCAATTTAAGGAATGAATGGACAATTATTAACGACCTTATAAATAAAAAAACCACCCGCTTTAAATGAACTCAAATGTGTATCTTATCAGGGACATAATATAATTAATCCTAGCGAAATATCTAATGTTTTTAACAAATATTTTACAAGTGTGGCTTACAAGCCTCTTTCTAGTGCTGGTTTCTCTAAATCGTCGAATCATTGTGTAGAAGATTGCTTTAGCAATGAATGGAGTCAAGCCAATAGCTTTTTTTATGACCCGATTTCTTCTTTAGAATTATTTAGGATTATCAACTCTCTAAAAAATTCTAATTCGTCCACGAGAGATAGTTGATCTAACAATTTTATTAAGAAGGTCTCATTAAATATTGTTGATGTCTTAACGGATAGTTTTAATAAAAGTATCTACTGTGGTATTTTTCCTGATGCTTTAAAAACTGCAGAAGTAATACCTGTTTTAAAGAAAGGTGATAGTAAAAATCTAAACAAATATAGGCCAATCTCTCTTCTTCCTGTGTTTTCTAAGATCTTTGAGAAAGCAGTGAAAAATAGAATAATGACTTTCCTAGATTCATCTTCTTTTTTTAGAAATAATCAGTTTGGGTTTAGAGCTGGGAAGTCAACAGAGGATGCCCTCTTAGAGTTCTGCTGCTTTAACTACGAAAGCCTGAACAATAAAAAATATACGGCTGCTATTTTTATTGACATTACTAAGGCGTTTGATACTGTCGACCATATGATATTAACACAAAAGTTAGAAAAAGCGGGAATAAGAGGTTTTATGCTTAAATGGTTTCTTTCCTATTTAAACAACTGCAAACAAGTTGTAAAGATTAATGATAGTTTTAGTCTATCGTTAGATATCAAAATTGGTGTTCCACAAGGCTCAGTACTTGGTCCAATCCTTTTCTTGATCTATATCAATTCAAGTTTTAGCCTCGATATCAAAGGTAAACAAATAGGATTTGCTGATGATATAGCTTGTTCTTATTCTAATAGTTCTGCATTAGATTTGATTGCTAACATTAGCTATGACTTAGAGCAGCTGAGACATTGGTTTTGTTTACATAAATTGGTAATCAGTGATAAAACTAAAATAATGTTCTTCAAGTTGTCTTCTAACATTGTCGATTACCCATCTATGATTTTTCATAGTGCAAGTTGTAAGCATTTATTATGTAGCCCTGTTACATGCAAAGTGACATCATCTTCTACCTTATTTAATCGGGATTTAACTTGTTCACCTCAGTGTTTTTATATAGAAAGAACTACAGTTTTTAAATATCTGGGTCTGGAAATTGATAGCAAACTGAATTGGAGTAATCATACTGCCAGTCTAAGATCTTACTTGTTAAAAACTACGAAGTTAATGTACCATTTGAAGCAATTTTGTTCTAAAAAACTGATGGAAACAATATACTATGGACTAGTACAATCAAAGTTGCAGTACGGCTAAACCTGTTGGGGAGGAACTCATAAAAATAAAGTCCATACGTTACTCATTGTGTAAAAACATATAGTTAGAATAATCTGGAGAAAGAGTCGCCGAGAAAGTAGTTATTTGCTTTTTGTAAACTCTAAAATGCTACCACTCAAGCATCTTTACTTTTACAAAGTGTTAAGGATTTTTTTCGTTAGGAGTGGTTACTCCATTGACAGAAATCCAACCCATCAGTCACTGCGTAGTAGCAATAATAATCTTGCTTTCATTCCATCTTTCAACACACATCACTTTTTGAACTTTTACTCCTCTGTTGCTCCAAGATTATATAATATATTGCCGCTTGAAATTAGGCAAAGCAGAAATCTTGTCGTTCGAAATAGGAAAGTTAAGGAATGGCTATTTCACTTCGACCTACATGAAATAAACCATTTAATTAGTCGCATGGTCTGATTTTGTTGAATGATTAAATGAAATTTTTTAATAATCGATGAATCTTAACATTTGTTTTGTCCTCTCTTCACACCAATTTATTATGTTTTGTATTTTTTAATTATAGTCTTATAATTGATGCATTCGACACTAGTTTTAGTTAACTATAGAATGTATCTTTTCATTTTTGAATTGATAAATTATTTACTTTTTAATCTCTCTTTATTTTTATTCCATTAAGTAACTGCTTGTTTCTTTTATTAATTCTGAAGTTTTTTTTTTAATTAAGATCTTGCATTCTATATTTGTATCTAATTTTGTCAGTTGTAAAGTGAATAAATATATAAATGAAAATGAAAAAAATGAAAAAAACGTAGGACCATTAATTCCGTCGGAAAACTACCGATATTTGACGATCATGGATCGATATACATACATACTGGCCCGGGGCAATATCCATTCGCGAAATTTCAGGGGAAACCGTGGCAAACGCATTGCTCCACGAGTGGTTCGCTCTTTATGGCATACCATAAGTAATCGTCACAGACCAAGGTTCGCAGTTCGAATCCCGTTTACTCAAGGAACTCTGCAGGAAACTGGGTATCAAGCACAATCGTACGACAGCATACAATCCCAAAGCAAACGGTTCCATCGAAAGGTGGCATCGCACATTAAAGTCCGCACTTAAATGTAAGGCGGACGTTTAGTTGACTCAGGAACTGCCACTTATTTGTTAGGGTAGGGAGGAGTTCGACGCGAGTCCAGCACAATTGGTTTTCGGAAAAAATATTCTGATACTCTCAGACTTTCTACACGCGATTAACTTCACAACCGCTCAATCCGATTTCGTAAAACAGGTTCATCGACATTTCGAGCGAATTCGATCGGCCCTACCATCGCGACATAGCACCCAAAAACCCTTCGTCTTCAAAGAACTCAAACATTGTTCCCACGTTTTCGTCAGGGTTGACGCGATTCGGAAACCATTACTGCAACCATACGACGGGCCACAGCGCGGCGCTAAAACTTTTGAAACAATTATGAACGGATAACATGCAGTAGTAGAAATAGATCGTCCCAAACCCTGCTTCAAGGAGAGCAGAGAAGAACCAGGGGTAGCAGCTACCGCGGGTCCAAGTACACACAAACAAGTAACCTTCGCCGCCAACCACAACATTCCGGATAATCCGACCACAAGAATAGGTCGAAACTTTATTCGACCTGGCAGATTTCGTTGAGAGATGGCACTCAACTGAGGGGGGAGTACTGTAGCGACCACGAACGCCACTAAGAAAATGAAGCTTCAGACTATAACTCACGAACGCACTCCATTAAAACTTAACGAAGAAACAACAGAACACACCTTCCATCATCTAGTTGAACGAAAAAAGAAAAAAACGGCGGTTAGTTCTTTGACGTTGAGCACAACTCAAACTTATTATATTTGTCATCTCTATATGCGGGCTTCTCCCCCAATCTAATAAAAGACAATTGTTTGTTAAATTCTGTAAGAATCGTGGTTTTACTGTCCCCAAAGATCTACTTTCTTAAGAAACTTAAAAACTTTCCTTTTTGCTAGACCATCAAGAAATATTTACTCATAACATTTTTTCAGTTTAATTATTTTTTCTTTGCTATTGTACGACTATTTTAATTTCTAAATTTAAATTGACGCCCATCAATATTGATAACAATATGCCGCTTGTCCTTGACAACTGAACGCATCTAACTACTAAACTAACTAAAGCAAACTATAGTTAATTTTTTTTTATGTAAATTAAAATAACTGTTAATTTGAACCTATTACATTGAATTAAAGTTTAAGAAAGTAATAAAATAAAAAAAAATGTTCTAAAATATTTAATAATTTTTGATTTAATATTTCAGCTATTTCAATATGTTAGGTCATATCTTGAAAACTACTGACTTGAGATGCAATGACCTGAAACTTTATTTAATTTCTACGTACAAGCTACACATTTTAAAGTTGAACAATATGGGAGTTGATAAGATACTCGTATTTTTCAAAAACAGAATCACTTTTGATCTTCAATAACTTTTGACTCATTCATTTTGGGGTTACAGGGTTACATTTACTTTGAAAAAATCAGAGTACTTATAGTTATAAGTTCAACGATACTCCATTTGTTACCATGCATGCATAAATTTGAAAGATGATATTTTCAAAACAGCGCAGCGTAAGGCTTTGCATAAAACCTTAGTAAGTCGGAAGGAATGAATTTTTTTCCCAAAATATGTCAAGGAATCTCCACTTAAAGTCATCAACACATTATCCGAAACAGGTACATTCCATATATCTAATATTATATTTAGCAATCAAAATGGGAAGAGATGAATAAAAGATTGATTGCACTTACGTGCCAAAGTCATAGATTGACATTTGGAGATATTAAGCCCTAAGCAATTTCGTAGGCACCACGAGGAAAACCTATCAAGGTCATTTTGAAGAAGAATGGACTTGCCCTGAAGAAATAGTTTTGGGGAACTTGGTGTCATCGGTGTAAATGGATGGTCGTCAGTGTGACTATCTCGAGATCAATTATAGTTAAGATGAAATGAAGGAGACCTAGAAGCTGCCTTGGAGTTGACAAAAGACAACTTGACAGAGCTGACCTAAGACGGATGATATAATGGTTTTCCTAATAATAGGGAATTTGTATAAATTAAAAATATGTTGTGAGGTAACTATATTTGGATATATTTTCGAAAGCGAAGGCGGGATTTTGTCTTGTAATTATAACGAACTGTCAGTTCGTTATTACTTAGGGTCATTGTTCCAAGGTATTTGGAAAAGTCAGAACAGGATCTAGCGTGATGAAAAACCGCTCATAAATTGCTTCTTTTGTTTCGTAATGAGCGAAGACTTCTATTACACTAAGGAGGGGAAGTGGATAATGCTTCATGGCGGAACGATAAGGAAAATATAACTAAATATGAAGTTCAATGTTAAAATGGAGAGAGCGTCAGTTACGATAGATTGGCGAACTCAAAAGAGGACTTCCTGTGAAAGATATTTAATTTACGAAGGTTTGCTTTTGAATATTATGAATGTTGTAAGTAGAAAGAATTGGGAAAGGGGAGGACTGAAGTGGATAGTTACTGAAAAATAAGGGAAAAAGTGGAGGGAGTGTTAGAGTAAAGGAACAGAATGTTTAGGTCTAATTTTCAACCGATTGATTTAGATACCCCGCTTGAGTATGCTAACCGATCTATGAATAGGCATTCCTTGATCCAATTGGCGTTTGATGCGGTAAAAAAAAGATTTATCGTGAGATGGAATAAACTTCTGCGGAAGCAGACTAAAGTCATAGAAGGTAAGGATAATATTGATGAAAACAGTTAGGTCAATTAATTCGTCTACCTCTTAAATAGCAAGTACATATGTGGGATTTGATAGGTTCGGCAGGGAAAAAATAACAACATATTACTTAAAGGTATCCTGGAGTCTTTTTTCATTAAATCAAAGTCAAATCTAGATAAAGAAGAAATATCAATGAGAGATGAATTAAGGCTATTGTGAGTGACCAGAAGTCAACTTTAGAGTAAAGTAGGGTAGGATCATCAATCCTAAGCAAAGAAAGATCATCATCTGGGAGAACGTTACCAAAAGGAAGGAATAGTTCCTGACTCCTTATCGCGGGGATCAGATTGGTTTCTGTGGGAGTAGGACGTTGAAAGGCAGGGCATTAGATTTAGAAAACAGCGCTGGTTTTTGAGTGTAACCCTCTAATGTTCTGGTAGTAAAAAAAGAGAGAGACTTGTTGCTGGCAAGAGTAATAGAATGTGGTTGAGGTATGAGTATAGTCAAAGAGTGGACAGCTGAAATGTCGTTATAAATTATGGTTGTGGCCGAAAATAAGTGGGAATTTCTAATGCTTTAACTGTCGACCAAAAACTTGTATTACATTTAGGTGATTATAGTATTATCGTATTTTTTATCGTAGTGCAATTTAGCACATTTTAGAAAGTCGTTGGAGTCATTATAGCTCCTTTAAACTTTTTTCGCTAATTCATATGTTCATTTTCAGTCAATTACGCAATTTGATTAAATACTGATTTAAAAGCGAATACCAAATTCATTCTGCCGTGTGGGGCAAAAGTAATGTGATAATGTGAACGTGCCTTAATTTTTACAAATGGCGTTAAGTGCTATTGTGCTTTGACATTGATGTTGTAGACAGAATTAGTTGACAACAAGCAATGGAGTTATACACTCCTGAAGAACGGAATTATTGTTACTGCGTATTTGACCAATTTCCGGTATGTTGTTTTAACGCAACGTGAATTTTACCGACCTGCATCATGTGCGAGAACAGTTAAGCATTTGGCTGAGCATCTCGTGCAAACTGGGGCCACCAGTGATATCACAAGAAGTGGACGGTCCCGTATTCTCGTTTGACCTAGCATATCACTGCTGTGGCTGAGGACCTCCGAGAGAGTCCACAAATATCGGCGAGACGACGATCACACAATTTGGCATCAGCAGACGTTCATGGCGTCGAGTTTTTATGAAAAATCTGAATGTGTTCCCCTATAAAGTGGAAGCCGTTAACCAATTGCTGCCTGCTGAGCTTCAAGAGTGGTTAACTTACTCCCATGCCCTGTTAAACCTGGTCTAAGGGCTCTACAGACAGATGTTAAATGAGTGTGAGGGGACTGCGTTCTTGAAGCTTTTGGCATTTGATGTGCAGGGCTAGTAATTTCCAAAAATTTAAAAGAATAAGCGAAAAATAAACGTAATGAACTGCGGTAATTGTATACATGTTATAAAATGTTCTTTATTCTTAGTGATCACGCAAATTTTATTTTATTATTATTATTATCAAGGGAACGATACAAATTAATTTGTATTGTCCGGGATTTAACGCCGGGGTGCTATGCCCATGTGGCGCATTTTGTCAACAGCACGCGGAGTATTGAGTTCCCATGTCACCCACCTACGTACTTACCGCGCCCAACACTCCTTGATTTCGGTGTTTGAGCAAATAAGGTAGTGATTTAAGGTTAATAACTCGATGAAAGTAAAAGCAATTTCGGACATTTAGACACTGCTTCAGAGTGCATTTTAGTGGGCTTTGAGAATGAAAGCTACTTGGAGTTTTTGCTGAGAAAGAGAGTCAAGGTTACAGTAGGCCACTTCGGCATAAGTAATTATTGGTACAATAAGAGTCAAAGCAAGTTTTCGTCGCGTTTCAATAGGAGTAAAGCTAGCTGTAAGCCAGAGCTTACCTAAGCATCCAGCAGGGTTAAGAAACAGTCCGTTTACTAGAGACCAGTTATACATAGATTCTTCATTTAATTTTAAGGCGAGCTCCTCACTCATAGGATGGGCCTGGTAGAGCTGAACATCGTCAGCGTAAAAGTGGATTGCAGCATATTTGCAAACTGCTGGTAAGTCGTTTATGAGAGTACAGAATAGGATAGGTCCGAAAATTGATCTTTGAGGTGCACCTTGCTTTCTTATTTTAAGCTCTCCAGATTTCCCTCCAGCCATAACCCTTTGTAACCTAGTGGATAGATAATTCCTAATAAGTTTAACAGATGGATGGCTGAAACCGAAAAAGTTTTAGAGCTTCCAGCGCAGAATATCAGGGTTTAATTTATCGAAGGACTTCGAAAAGTCAAATGGGCAAAGTAATGTCACAAATCCTTTATCAAAATCAGGCCTTATATCGTCTAAGATGGTTGGTTCTGAAACCATATTGGAAAGGGCTAATGAGGCTATTCGCAGATAAGCGGGCTATTATTTGTTGAGAGATAAGTTTTTCAAATCTAGATAGGCACGGCAAGATGCTGATACGCTTAAAGTCATTAGGGGAGATTGCATTTAACTTTTTTGGCAACCGGAATGACTTTGCTGATTTTCCCAGATTGGGGAAATATGAATGCGTAATGAAGTGGTTAAATATATATGTCAGATGGCTAGATATATATGGGAATATAAAATTAGTAAAGCTAATATCGTCTACACCAATCGAATTTGATTTTTCGTCTAGAACGTAATTAATAACTTCTCTTTTGGTAACAATAATAAAATCACCCTGTCTATACGGAGGTGTTCAGAAATAGTATTCAGATCAAAGTCAGTCATATCGGAGCAACTTCCCAGAAAAAGTCATTTAGAGCATCAAAATCTAGGTCACACTGTACACTGTTAGTATTAGCACAAATCCGGCATAAGTTAGTCCATAGCTGTTTGGGTGGAAGTGAAGTACTTAACTTGGAAGCGTAGTAGTCTCATTTTGCAGTACGGATAACATAGGTTGCATTTTCATCAAGGGGGAAGGAATGGTGCTTCCATTTTCTATATAGTTTGTTTCTAGTTTTAATTTGGGCAATAACTTTACACGTCAACCAAGGACTGCTGTTATTATGAATACTAACAGCCATAATACGTACACATCCATCAAATAGCTTAAATAAGATATATATTGGAAATAGTCGGGTTTTTCGTTTGGATCCGCACTTAACCTGCAACTATACCAATGAGCTGAACTAACTACAGAATGTAATTTTGATAAGCCAACAGCGTTAAAATATCTGTATACGAAAGATAATGGGACAGAACGGCGAGAAAAGCCAATGTTGTAAGTACAGTAGAGAAGATCATAGTCGGAAATATCATTGGAAGCAATTACTGTAAGGTAAAGCAGGCTTGAGATAGTGTTGCATTGAAGTCGGCAGTTATAATGACGTCCTGATATATCATCTGAAATTCAGAGGGACCACTGAAAAGGAGCTGAGTTTCTATTTGGGCTATAAGAGCAGTATACTTACTAAACATTTATCGGAGCCATCTGAATCATTTACTATTAGGTAATCATTAGGTACTGCTTGTTCTGGCGCATCAAGAACTTTGTACTTCAGTGAAGAATTAACAAATGTACTCCCCCTAAAATCGTATCAGTATTTCTATCATCTACATATGTATATATAAAAAATCTCGTGTCACACTGTCAGTTGGGAATGAACTCCGAAACTGCTTAACCGACCTTAATAATAATTTGCACACTCTGTCTAATTGGTCAAACTTAACAGATAGGATAGTTTTTATCTCGATTTATGACCAGTAAAGAGTTGGTTGGCCACGGAGGCACCCATGATGCAGGAGTAGATGGCAGTGGCACGCTTGCGGTTGCTCGGCTCTAGCTCATCGAAAGGGGTTGGTTCTTGCCAGTACCCCGTGCATCGCAACTCAACTTACCTTTTTGTTTCGTGCCGAAATATCAAAAAAAATCAAAAAAGGAACAAGGATATTTAAGAAGAAAGCTACTTTATTATACGGACGGACTTAAAAGAGAGGAGGAGAGAAAGACGATTGAAAAGAGAGGAAAAGAAGGAGCAAGATCACTTCTGTATGCCGTCACCACTGTGCAAGATCGGTACTTTCGCGTTTAAAACTAACTAATCCTGTACTAACCTAATCCCTAAATACCGAACTTAAATAACTACTTATAACTAAACCTAAAGATAACTTAACTCTCTGTACCCTACACCTAATAATACGTCCCAGGATGACATAGCGATGACAGCTCGTTACGACTTGAAATAAGCCGGGTGCTGTTGGCTGAGGATGATTATATCCTGTACTAATTATAAGTTAATCTTCATGTACAGAGTTTTATCTGATTTATCTGATGGCCAACCCACCCTTATCGCACTTGGATGCGACCAATTGCTAACATTCTGGCCAAAACTGTGAATGGTAGCCCCTAAACGAAATCCTCCCAGTCGCCACCTGCAAGAAAAGCTTTAAGAAAAGTCTGTTACATCATTTCCGTTATGTCGTCATCGCTTGTGTGTCACGTCCGGTCACAGTCGGCCCCATCGAAGGACGGTCGGTCCGTCCATCCACACAACACTTACGTTAATCGTAATTTTTTTTTTATTTATTTATTTTACTTATTTATAATTTATTTATTTATATTTTTATTTACATATAGATTTATTTATTTATTTATCTCTTATTCTAGTCATTTACATCAATTTATTTATTATACTTTATTTATTTATTTATTTATTTATTTTAGATTAGGAATTTAGCTGTGATAATATAGTATAAGTTAGATAGGTAAGAGAGGTATTCTGTGATAAGCATTGATTGTGATCTTCGTAGTTTTTTGTTTAAGAAGAAAAGGAGTATCTCAGGGAGTGGGCCCTTGCACCACGTATTAGAGTAATAGGCACGCTCGTCGGAATAATTCTTGTAAAAGGCCTCCTTGGTTTATTTTACGAATTCAATATGTTCACGACCAGTCACACTCTACTTTTGAGTGTGTAGCGTCAGCCTTTTTGCAAAAAAAAAAATAAATATGTTTAATTGTGGGGTTCTACTTGAGCTCCCTCACTGTACCAAATCAAGTAAATTTACCCCTTTTCAGAAACAGACCTTTTCCCCTCCCAATATATTGATTTGATCCGCTAACTTCTCTTTCCCAACTCACGATAAAACCTGACTCTATCAATCCCTCTATTTTCGAATTCCCTCATTTCACTTTCTACGTAGGCTCCCTCTTTCACTGTGCTCTTCTCCATATGGTGAATTTGTCTCTGTTGTCCCAGAAAGTGTTGAATACTTCGAATTCTGGTGGAAGAGGTGGAAGCCCTTGCTAAAGTTACAGATCGTGTGGGAGTAATTTAGATATGAATGTTTATATGTGTACCGTGGTGAAGAACCTAATTTAGGCAGGAACCTATTTTCGCGAAATTGATTTTACGAGCAGAAAACGAAAGAGATGGAAAAGAGATAGGGAACGAAAGAGGTAGGAAGCGAAATAGGAAACAAGAAATGATATTTTTAAGAGAATGAGAGCAATTAGACAGGTCAATGGTCTGTACGGGTTTCAATCAGCTGATCAAATCATTTTTTTTTGAGTTGAAGTTGAGAGAGTTGATGTCTGAAAATAGAGTGAAAAGGTCTCATTGGATGCGGGTCCCTTTTCGTGTTTTTTTCCTCTTGAGATTTAGTCGGCGCGAAAAGTGTTTAAAAAAAAAAGTAGGATGGTTTTTATACAGTCGGCGCGAAAAGTATAAAACACCACTCGAGTTTCGGAGTTTTTCGTTTTGAAAAAAGAACCAGTTCGCCAACAGTCGGTGGAAATTCTCCCAGGACAAACCCCAAAAAAAAAAACACGCAGGCAAGGTTATTTGCATTGCCCCCATCCTCACCCCATTTCACGTACGCGGTGCAATTTTTTTTCCGGTGCAATAAGGACAACCCACAAATAAACTGGTGGGCGAAAAGTTCTTGCTGGTTTTGTGCAAAACACAAAAAAAACACAACAAAAAAAAACAAAAGAAATCGTTGTGCGAAATACGATTTCCCCCTACATCCATATAAATCTACATCGGCTGCAAGAGGTGCTCCGCAGGACAACTCCAACAAGAACAAGAATACAGGAAACAAAAAGTGAATTAATTACAGAACAAAAAAGTGCGGAAAAAAAATTAATTAATTCCAGTTGAAGATATACATATGGTATGTAAATTTGCCTTTTTACTTTCATTGTGTATAGTAAGAATATGGTGTTATAGTAAAGTTTTTTTCTTCTTCTTTCTCGGATTTTATTTTATTTTATTTTGGTTATTTTATATTAATTTGATCAAGCGATTCAAGTGCTGGCGCCAGAACTACGAGGGATCCGCTAAATCCGGTAAGTCCTATATACTAGATGGAGTGAAAAGTGACCTCCTTGATCACCAGAATGCGCTGCTACTGCAAAAAAGGTTATGGTGCCTTAAATTCCATTCATATTTAGACAGACATGCCAAATTTCAGTGCGATACTGTCTTTAGTTTTGTTTTGACAGCGGATTGTTGTTGACGTGTTTGGCATCTTGTTGAGTATGCATAAAAACGATTATTTTTTGAGAGCCAAAACGGCGAAGGAAACAAAAGAAAAGTTGGATAAAAATTATGGGGCTAACGCTCCGTCAGATTACACCGTCAAATATTGGCTTCGAGAGTTTCGTGGTGGCTGCAACTCCACTACCGATCAAGTCCGCAGCGGCAGGCCCTCCGATGCGGTTACAGAGGACAATGTCAAAAAACTACATGAAATGGTGTTGGCTGACCGGAAAGTGAAGGTGCGCGAGCTAGCAGATACCACAAAGATTAGTACTGAGCGCACACGCCATATTTTGGGCAATATTCTGCATATGAAAAAGTTATGTTGCCGCTGGGTGTCGCGCATTACCACAAAAAACACGAACGCGAGAGCAATTCGAAAGAGTGTTTAGACTTGCTGATGCGGAATCGGACGGACTTTTGGCGTCGATTGGTAACTGGATTTGGATCCTTCGGACTATGTCTCTTCTCAAACCTCAAAAGATGGCTCATCAATAAAAAATTCAGCTCATGCGAGGAAATCATGGACGCCACAGAGGAGTATTTTGCAAACCTTCCGGAAAGTTACTTTTCGGACGGGATCATGAAGTTGGAAAATCGCTGGAATGAGTGTATCAAACTAAAGGAGGACTGTATTGAATAACATAAAAAAAACATTTAAAAAAAATTTTTTTTTAATTACCAAGGAGGTCACTTTTCACTTTATCTAGTATATAAGTTTCTGCGGCTAGGATAAGAGTAGCCTTAATAATAATTCTCAAATAAATTAACCTTGCTCTTTCTGTTCCTCTCTTTTCAATCGTCTTTCTCTCCTCCTCTCTTTTAAGCCCGTCCGTATAATAAAGTAGCTTTCTTCTTAAATATCCTTGTTTCTTTTTTTATTTTTTTGATGTTTCGGCACGAAACAAAAAGGTAAGTTGAGTTGCGATGCACAGGGTAGTGGCACGATCCAACCTCTTCCGATGAGCTAGAGCCGGGCAACCGCGAGCGTGCCAGTGCCATCTACTCCTGCATCATGGATGCCTCCGTGACCAACTGACTCCTTACAGACCTTAATCATTTGTTATTGCAAATTAAATTAATTATGTGGTAAGTTCCACTACTGTTAAACATGGCGGTGTAAAGTAGTTATATGGCATAAAAATGCATTATCTTCTGTTATCTAGGTTCAACTACTTTTGAAAAAAAAAAGCGCTTAAGAGCACAAACTAATATTGAATTTATTTGTCTAGGATATATGGATTGACTGTCTTTACTTTATGATTTGGAAATTTAAGACGGATTAATGAAATTGCTATGCTTCTTTCGTTCGACAAATTTTATTTGTATTTGAGTTCTTGGCTAGGAAAAACAAATTTATTGAATTTACTGGTCATGAGCGATGGCTAGTACGTCTTTTGCTGATACATAGCAGTTAAAATGCGTAATAGCGTTAAATCTATTACTCTACGGAGCCATAGGGTTTTAGCCAGGCCGCATTTTAAGCTTCCCTATTTACGAAAGGAAACCGCCTGTGATTCATCTGATGTTCAGCTTAAGGCTGGACAGCGAATATACCCATTTCAATCCTGAAAAAGGTTGCAGATTGGTGAGATCTGCAAACACTTTTGCTAGCATACTTTCGGCATTGTGATACTGATGATTTTGCCAGAAGTGTTTCCAAGTATGCTACTTCGTATACGTATACAAAAAAGAGACAACACTTCAACACATTTTGTTATCTAGGTTGGGTGAGCATCCAAAAGAAGGCGCTGTATTAAAATTTCAAAAGTTTCCTTGATGCTTCAATTTATACACGTCACACGTGAGTTACGACGTCCGTCTAGCCAAACACAGCACAGCACTTGCAAGCAAGAACAACAATCGATTACAGTTCATTCAAAACTCAAGTTACGACGTTGTATTGCCAAACTTGTTAGCAACAACAAAATTCGATTACAGTCCATCCAAAACGCAGATCTGCCATAAAACAATAGAAAGAATCCCAGCATCGGAGAAAACCCCAGATAACTTCCGTCAATAAATACGAGTACCTTAATAAAACTTCAAGCAGTAATATGCATGTTGTATTTACTTGCTTTATACTTTTGTAATTGCACACGCAAATAACCAGAACTTTTCTCTCTACTCAAAAACTCTGAACATTTCGCAGTTTATAGTTTAAGTTCTTTCAGATTACATGTGCAAACATAGGTTTCTTGAAACCAATCATAAGTTGTAACATCCATTCAATTGTGAACGACGACCACGGTAACTAATTTCAAAAAATAATAACGTAGTGTTAAAATCTTTGGTTTTTTTTACCGAGACCTTGCTTTTTCAATTTTTCATTAATTACTCTGCGCATTCTAAAATTGCCATCGGTGCAATGGACAAGTATCCCAATATTGTCAGGAGTTAAAATTCCGCAATAAAGCACCCGGCATGTGTTGCGCACCAGGAAAAGTTGTACTGTTACCTCTTCCCACTACGCCAGAACCTTTAAAATCACTTCTTACTGGCGAATCAGACCATTCGGAATAATTTTTCGCAAGACACGAAAATTCAATTCTTGCTTCCAAATGACGTCATTTGGGGCAACCAAAATTTGCGATTTCACATCCGATAAACGTAATTTTTAAACTACATTTAAAATACAAGGCCATGTGTACCATAGGATTGGGTTGTTTTTTGGAATATCGTAATCAACTTACTCAATTGTTTAAAAGATTGTCGCCGCAATTAAGAAATGACAAATATCAAATCGTCATCAAAGCTGAAAGTGTACCATCATTAGAACACGCTGCCAGGTTCAACGCTCCCAAGTTGCTTTTATTATGGTAAGTGATCCAGTTGACAACAGAGCCATCAAAATCACACGTCGAGGCATCACTGTGAGTACGATTTCGGACCTACACCATTCCCATATCCACTGATATTCCGACAAGGACAGGATGGATATCACATCAATATCAAAGAGCGTGATCCAGTTACTGGTAAATTTGATAATTAACTATTTAATTTTTTAATTTATTAATTAATTTCGTTACATTTTTTACAATTTCATTTCGAATTTTTCCAGGTAATGAAACAAACAAGAAAGTTAGTTCAATGAACTACTACGCGCACAATCAGGACAACTGTATTCTCCGATATGATCAGCAATACCATCAATGCGATATGGATATGTACGCTAGGATCGAAAGCAAACGTTTGCGATTTATTCGATACAGCTAGGATAAATTACGATCGGAGGAGTACATCCACTTACGGGATTCTATTGTCGAAAACATCGATGGAAATTTAAACTCCATTGACATCGGTAATGCATTTATTTTACCCTTCAGCTAACAATACATTGTATTCAACAAACAATGCATTGCCATGATATCACTGCACGTGTGCTTAAACAAAAATGAAAACCATTGACTGATTTAATTGTAAAACATTCGGCAACACATGATGTTGGCTGTATTCGATTGAGTGGCAAAAGCGTGGCTTGCCTCACGCTCACAATTTAATTTGGCTTCAAGTGAAAATCCATACAGAAGAAATCATTCAGATAATTTCAGCCGAAATTCCGTATCCATCAATTGACCAAGAGTTGTTTAATATTGCTACCAGTCACATTATACAAAAAGGAATTGAGGAAGGCAAATCGACCATCCTGGTGGTCTTTCTGTTACAAAATCACAGAAACCTCTAAGGCATCGAGGCTAAGAAAAATCCTCTCTACAAATCGTATAATGCCTAGCTGTTTGAAAAAGACCGATGGCTCTTGGAAGACCTCAAGTGATGAATCACTCAACCTGCTACTGGACACCCACTTTCCAGATAGTTCTCAATTCGCGACCAGTAGCAACCCAAACATTCCTACTGCAATCGGGACCAAAATTCATGGTCTGATAATAAGAGACAAACTGCTCTGGGCGCTGCATAGCTTCAAACCATACAAGTCTGCTGGTCCGGACGGTATAATAACTGCCGAGCTACAGAGGTAATCAGATATTTTTCTGTCTGCGCTAGAAAATATTATGAGGAGCTGTGTAGAACTTATCCACATTCCACTGTCATGGAGAGAAGTCAATGTACGAGGGCGGGTCAAAAAGTCCGTGACTTTTGGATTAAAACAGATTTTTTGATAAAAAAGTAATTTTATTTTTCAACGTAGTCTTCTTTGAGCTCTATTCACTTTGTATAACGCTTCTCCAATTTTTTTATCCCTTCCAAAAAAAATGATTTGTCGAGGTCCTCAAAATGACGAGATGACTTCATCATTGGAGTCAAATCTTTTTCCACCAAGCCATTTCTTCAGGTTTGGGAACAAGAAGTAGTCGCTCGGAGCCAAATCTGGAGAATAGGGTGGATGAGGGAGCAATTCATAGCCCAATTCATGGATTTTTGCCATGGCAACTGCACATGTGTGCACCCTTGCATTGTCTTGGTGGAAAAGAACTTTTTTCTTGGCCAAATGAGGTCGTTTTTTTTTCAAATCGTCATTGAATCGGTCCAATAAGTTGGCATAATATTCCCCATTGATTGTTCTTCCCTTTTGAAGGTAGTCAATGTGGATTATCCCGCATGCATCCCAAAAAATAGTCGCCATAACTTTATTGGCTGACAAACCCACCTTGGCCTTCTTTGGCGCCGATTCACCCTTAGAAACCCACTGTTTTGACTGTTGTTTGTTGTGATGGATCCATATTTCGTCCACGGTTACAAAACGGCGCAAAAACTCCTCCATATTGCGATTAAACAACGCCAAACCTTCCTGTGAAGTTGTTACACGATTGCGTTTGTGGTCGACTGTGAGCAAACGCGGCACCCATCTTGCGGAAAGCTTTCTCATGCCCAAGTGATCATTCAAAATTGAAACCACTGAGCCATGCGAGATCCCTACGGCTTCCACAATCTCTCGCACTTTCAATCTTCGGTCGGCCAACACCATATCGTGAATTTTTTCGATTGTTTCGGGTGTAGAGACCTCAACTGGGCGTCCAGGACGTTCGGCATCTTCAGTGCTTGTACGGCCACAACGAAATTCAGTAAACCACTTTTTTACCATTGAAATCGATGGTGCAGTATTTATCAAGCTTAGCCTTGGTCTCGGTAATGGTTTTTTTTCGCAAGAAATAATGCTTAATAAGCACACGAAATTCACTTTTTTCCATTTTCTCCTCAAATTAGTGAGTAGTCTGATAAAAATAGCTGTCAAACACAAACTAACTGACGCAGCAAGTTTAAATTTTGACAGGAGTCAACTGACAGATGCCTGTTGACAGGAGCAGTGTTGCTGTTTCAGTAAAGAGGTCAGAAATTCAAAAATGCACAGAATTATTGACCCGCCCTCGTAGTTTTCATTCCGAAATGTTCCCGGAAAATGTTCCCATGTTGTCCCAAAGGACCTCACACCTATAAATCTATCTGCTGAAAACTTTAGAACGGCTAATTGATATCCATATACGAGCTAAAATTGATCCTAGACTTCTTTCAATGGCTCAACATGCCACTGTAAAGGAAAGTTGGTGCAAACGGCTCTGCATTCACTGACTAGCCACATCGAACGATCCCTACAATATAAAGAGTACACAATGGCTGCTTTGCTGGACATAGAGGGTGCCTTTAACAACGTAAATACAACCGCAATCGACGACTCACTTGAGAGCTGATCAGTCTTATGCTAAAAAGCAGGATAATCAACTCCAAACTGGGTGAGACTTCTGCTAAAAGATGTGTCAGCAGGACTACGCCGCAAGGCGGTGTCCTCTCTCCCTTATATGGAACTGCTGATATACCTGGAAGCGGGTGGTAGCAGGGTGATTGCCTATGCGGATGACGTTGCTATAGCCGGCTCAGGTAAGAATCTTAATACCGTTAAAAAACTCCTTAATCTAAATCTCAATAGATTAGCTCGTTGGGCAGATTGCTGCGAATTGGGAATAAACCCCCATAAAACTGATCTTGTCCGCTTTTCCAGACAAGAAAATTCCAACTAGGGTCTATTCTTCAATAAACGGTACCAGTTTAGTGTTTTCCGATACAGCAAAATATCTGGGTCTCATTTTTGACAGGAAACTAAATTGAAAACCTAACATTCAAGAAAGAGTCAATAAAGCTACAATAGCTTTGTTCTCTTGCAAAAAAGCCTTTGGGAATAAATGGGGCTTTCAACCTCGGATAACCCACTAGCTATGCATCTCAGTCATAACACCGATACTCACTTATGGTTCAGTTTTTTTTTATGCATTTTTATTTATATTACTTAATTTACTCTTAAATGCTATACAAAAAAACGCTTAAAAATTAGCTTAATTAACTTAAAATTATGTTATTCTGACTTACTGGCCCCATGCGGGTACTCTAAGTTAAACCTAGCACTTAAACTATGTCTTTCGACGTATCTTACAGTCTATATTTATTTTTACATTCATTGAAACTACAACTAAGAAAATAAGTTTTATGCAAAAACTTAGTAAATGGCCTTTTTTTTTTAATAGTACGAGGGCGGGTCAATAATTCCGTGCATTTTTGAATTTCTGACCTCTTTACTGAAACAGCAACACTGCTCCTGTCAACAGGCATCTGTCAGTTGACTCCTGTCAAAATTTAAACTTTCTGCGTCAGTTAGTTTGTGTTTGACAGCTATTTTTATCAGACTACTCACTAATTTGAGGAGAAAATGGAAAAAAGTGAATTTCGTGTGCTTATTAAGCATTATTTCTTGCGAAAAAAAACCATTACCGAGACCAAGGCTAAGCTTGATAAATACTATGGGGACCCTGCTACATCGATTTCAATGGTAAAAAAGTGGTTTACTGAATTTCGTTGTGGCCGTACAAGCACTGAAGATGCCGAACCTCGTGGACGCCCAGTTGAGGTCTCTACACCCGAAACAATCGAAAAAATTCACGATATGGTGTTGGTCGACCGAAGATTGAAAGTGCGAGAGATTGTGGAAGCCGTAGGGATCTCGCATGGCTCAGTGGTTTCAATTTTGAATGATCACTTAGGCATGAAAAAGCTTTCCGCAAGATGGGTGCCGCATTTGCTCACAGTCGACCACAAACGCAATCGTGTAACAACTTCACAGGAAGGTTTGGCGTTGTTTAATCGCAATATGGAGGAGTTTTTGCGCCGTTTTGTAACCGTGGACGAAACATGGATCCATCACAACACACCAGAGAACAAACAACAGTCAAAACAGTGGGTTTCTAAGGGTGAATCGGCGCCAAAGAAGGCCAAGGTGGGTTTGTCAGCCAATAAAGTTATGGCGACTGTTTTTTGAGATGCACGCGAGAAAAAAGGGAAGAACAATCAATGGGGAATATTATGCCAACTTATTGGACCGATTCAATGACGATTTGAAAAAAAAACGACCTCATTTGGCCAAGAAAAAAGTTCTTTTCCACCAAGACAATGCAGGGGTGCACACATGTGCAGTTGCCATGGCAAAAATCCATGAATTGGGCTATGAATTGCTCCCTCATCCACCCTATTCTCCAGATTTGGCTCCGAGCAACTACTTCTTCTTCCCAAACCTGAAGAAATGGCTTGGTGGAAAAAGATTTGACTCCAATGATGAAGTCATCTCGTCATTTTGAGGACCTCGACAAATCATTTTTTTTGGAAGGGATAAAAAAATTGGAGAAGCGTTGGACAAAGTGTATAGAGCTCAAGGGTGACTACGTTGAAAAATAAAATTATTTTTTTATCAAAAAATCTGTGTTTTAATCCAAAAGTCACGGACTTATTGACCCGCCCTCGTATAAAAACTTAAAACTAAAATCTTACAGACTACCTAAAAATAAATCTTAATCTACTTAACCTACTTACATCTAATACATTATATATACATACATGATATATATATACCTAATATATACATATATATACATGTTGTTTTTTTTTATAATTTTTTATTTTTATTAATTTTTTTGTTTTTGTTTGTTTTGTTTTTGTTTATATATTTTTTTTTTCTTAAGTCTAACTTACTCCTACTTAAAACTTAAAACTATGTAAGCCGGCCATGGCTAAAAAAAAAAAAAAATTAGGCGACCCACTTTGCTTCACATGAAGCTACCAAGTATTGGAGGAATTCGACGACGAAGCATCCTCTCCTTAAAAAAGCCACCAAAATTGTTGGTGCTGCTGAGCAACATCCCTCATGTCGCGACTCCCTACCGCTCTACTGAACCGGAGACGCTCCGCACTGCCGTGTGCGACGTCTCTGTCGTAGTGGAGTCGCCTGTCCCCAGCTGTCCGAACGACGTGGAAGATTAGCGGCACCGCCAATCTATCCTGGATCAGACCTTTACTATCTAGGTAGAGGAACGCTTCTGGAGGAATAAAGCCGTCAAAGCGAACTCTCTCGTGATACATATAATTAGGGTAGTAAGCCCCAGAGATCAGGTTGTTCGATGAGGTCATTGCAATTGCAATGTGCCTTCGAGTCAACTTAATGACGAAATTGTCCACTCTTATTAGGTTCGCCCTATTGTACAAGACCTCATTACGATAGAATTTTATGTACTCAGATTCTGGTGTTCTGTATAAGCGAAGACAAGTCCTCAGACAAGGCCTCTCAAACATCCGAATCTTTTCCAATAAACTTACTCTAACGTTAAACCACACAGGACATCCAAATACAAGAATGGGCCTGATAAGGGCCATGATACTCACTTACTGGGTGGTAGTTTGGTGGACGGTTTTAGAAAGTGCAGTTAACTGCATTAAACTATGCAGAGTCCAGAGAACAGCATGTCTATACATAAGCGGAGCATTGCGGTCTACCCCTTCTGCGGCATTAGACTTTCTGCTTCATTTAACGCCGCTCGATATTTTCAGCAGGCAAATAGCTACGACTGCAGCTATTCGCCTTAAAGCGACTAAACAGAGGACCAATAATCCATTTGGCCTCGCCAGTATTCTTAACACATTAGGAATCGACACAGAGAACATCGATTACACCACACCTGAACTTTGGTTTGACAAAAACTTCCATGTAAGCTTGCCCTCTAGGAAGATGCTTTCATGTAGGACAAGTCAATCCATTGCTACACAGATGGATCTAAAACCGATAGCGGAGTTGGTGGCGGTGTTTTCTCAGATAAGCTAAATCTAAGCGTCTCTTTCCGTCTTCCAAATCACTGTAGCGTGTTCCAGGCGGAAATTTTGGCGATTAAAGAAGCTCTGTCCTGGCTGAAGAAAAAATTGATATCTGCAAAGGATATCCGCATTTTTTCGGATAGTCAGAGTGCTATCAAATCCCTAGACTCGGTCTTATTAAAATCTAAAACTGCCCTTGAATGCCGATCATCTCTTATGGAGATGGAGAGCAATTCAACCTTCACCTTTTTTGGGTGCCGGGCCACGGAGACATTCCAGGGAACTGTAGAGCCGATGAACTCGCCAAAAGTGGAACCACTCTACCTCTACAGAAAAAGGGTAACGTAGGTACGAGTATACCATTTGCTACGTGCAAACTAACATTAAAGCTGGATGCCAATAAAAGAACAGACCTTAGGTGGACTCTAAGTGATCCTTCTAAATAAGAAACATCTCAGCGCCATCATAGGTGTCATCACTGGACACTGCCTCATAGGCAAGCATGCAAGAAGGCTTGGCGCCTTCCTCCACCTACCCTGTACATATCCAGCTCTCTCCCATAGAATAAAACTTCACTTAGGAGCTTTCTTCTACAACAACCTAAACGATCTCAAAAATATAGACGTAAACAGTCTCCTACGTTTCATCATAAGCTCAAACTGGTTCCATCGGTAAGAGGATCATAGATCCACGTGGCATCACAATGAGCCAATAGGTTGGTTTTTCCAACAGCCACTCTTACCTACCTACCTACCTACCTACCAGTCACATGATCCACGGACCGTGCGGTACTTTAAACATAACTACGCCATACATGGAAAATGGAAAATTCAAGAAGCAATGTATTAATGATACTATCACGGACATCGATGGTTATCCATTGTATCGCCGCAGAAGCGCTGAGAATGGCGGCCAAACATTCACAATGCGAATACCAAATTCTACAAATCTAATTGAAACAGATAATCAGTGGGTGCTACCATACTCACCATCGTTTTCAAAAACGAATTAGGCTCATATTAATGCCGAGCTTTGCAGTTCCGTAAAATCCATAAAGTACATTTGCAAATACGTTAATAAAGGCAGTGATTTACCCGTATTTGTAGTACATGACATCAATAATAATGACGAAATAGCACGATACCTAAGGGGTAGATACATAAGCAGCATCGAAGCGATCTGGCATATTCTAAGCTTTTCTGTACACGAAAGAGATCCTTCTGACAAACATCTAGCAGTACATCTTGAAAACGGTCAACGTGTACATTTCACAACAGAAAATGTTCTCCAAAGAGCACTTGAGCCACCAAAATCTACACTGACTGAATTTTTCACATTGTGCAAAAAACCTGATGTGTTCGGCCAATTTGCGAAAACATTATTGTATACCGATGTTACCCGCTATTTTACATGGAACAAATCAGGTAAAACGTGGCAGCCACGCAAACAAGGAGGACCACATCCTTCAATCGCAGGCATAGTCAAAGCTAAGACATTGGGACGACTTTACGCAGTACATCCAAAACAACGTGAATGTTTTTTTTCCGTTTGTTATTGGTGAATGTCCCCGGACCAACGTCTTTCGAATTTTTGCGATTAGTTAATACATATCAAGATGCATGTAGCGAGTTGCAATTACTGGAAGACGACAATAATTGAGGCCTGACACTTGCTGATGCAGCGTTGATATCCTCGCCGTCCACTTTGTGGGAATAATACAAGAATCATATGACTGAAGACATATTGCACCGAGTTAGACAAACCGACCTATGTCCAAATATAGATTACACGCCGGAGATGTATAATGAAGCTTTAGCGCTGATCGAAGATTTATGCATTTTAATTTCAAATTTACCACTTATTCCTTATGGTATGCCATCACCTGATCGCCGGCCACCGACTTAGTTAACAGTGATTTGCAACGAGTAAAACAGTATAACTGCCTTGACTTAGCTACCGTTATTACGAATAATGAGCCATTATTGATAGCTGAAATAAAAAAAAATTATAATCGGCTGTGCTGAACAAGGCGCTTTTTTTTCTAGGACGCACCAGGTGGAATCGGTAATACATTTTTAATATTGTTGATCCTTCCAAAGGTACGGTCGCAACAAAAAATTGCATTGGTAATTGTATCAGGCATTGCTGCCACTTTGTTAGATGGTGAGCGAACTGCCCATTCAGCATTTAGCTGCCATTACACATTCATAACAAACCAAACGCAATATGTAACATTAGAAAAAAAAGCGGAATGGCTGCAGTGTTCCAAAGGAGTTCCATCGTAATCTGGGATGAGTGCTCTATGGCTCATAGACATTCACTTGAAGCATTACATAGAACTATTTAATATGCTGTCCTACTACTCTCTGGTGGTTTCCGACAGACATTGCCAGTCATTCCTCGCTCTACTTTTGCCGATGAGATTAACGCATGCTTAAAACTATTTTTTATATGACGGAATGTCGAAACACTTCTGTAGACCATAAACATACGAGTACAATTGCAAAATGATTTATCGGTACAAATATTTTCTGAACAATTACTGCAATGCATCAAATTGCCAGACGATTTCTGCACTGTAGTTCAGACAAAAAATGAACTAATTGAGAGTGTTTTCCCGGATATACTCAATAATTACTTGGATCATAATCGTGCTATTTTGGCAGTAAAAAATGTCGATGTTGACGAAATTAACTTCCAGATACAATATTTGCTGCCAGTTGATCTGATGTCTTTTAAATTAATCGACACCATTGTTGATGAAAACGAGGCCCTAAATTATTCTACTGAATTTTTAAATTCTCTGGATATACCAGAAATGCCACCGCACAACCTTCTGTCGAAGATTGGTTCACCGATTATTCTTCTGCGTAATTTGAATCCACCTAGATTATGCAACGGTGCACGTTTGGTCAGCAAAAGGATCACCGGAAATGTCATTGAAACAACCATTTTGGCTGGAAAGTTTAAAGGAGAAATTGTCCTGTTGCCACGTATTCCAATGATACCGTCAGAATCTCCAATACCATTCGAAGGGGTTCAAACCCCTATTTGTTTTGCTTCCGCGATGACTATAAGCAAGTCTTAAGGCCGAACAATGTCCAATTACGGATTGGACTTGGAAGATCCATGTTTCTCCCATGGGCAACTATATATTGCATGCTCACGTGTGGAAAACCACCGAATTTATTTGTGTTAGCAAAAATCAAGTTAACCAAAAATATTGTGCACCGATTAGCGCTTAATCAAATTCAATTTATAAATTGTTATAATTCAACCTACATATACGTATTACCATTATATCTACATCATTTACAAAGAAAATTTAATTTTTATATGTTACCAATTAAGAACTTTGTAAATTATTCATTTATAACAAACTGCACTTGAATATGAGATGAATAAAATGTGAAATTAAAAAAGAAAGAAAGAACAATTTCCTTAGTTTACATTTTCCATGGCTACCAGGTTGCTTATTAGTTTAATTTATATTTTTTGCAGGCACAGAAATAATTTGAATTTGAAATAGTGTGTCTCCATCGAAATAATATACCATACCTCTATGCTCATAATAGCTTATGCACAGTCAAATCTTGTAAGAGCAAGGCGTTGCCGGGTAGGCTAGATTCTTTATAAGTTATAATTGGGTGGAGAGTAAAACAAATCGGAAATATCAGGTCGGATCCAGGTCTTACAAACATATATTACATCAACATTAGAGTTCAAATACTGACATTGAAGGTAGTCTCATTTATACATATATATTAAGGCTTCTTGCGTAGAGGTAACAAACCTTAAATCCCTCCTGATGTCTGGACAAAACATTTATCATTACACGTGTGTAGTTTTCGTTCCCTCTAGTTTAGTAATTTAATGAGACAATACTGCCCATTTACAAATGAAAAAAGCTATGCCACAAACAACTTCAAAACGCTTACAGTTTTATCACCACGTTTCTTTATTTATGTATAACCAACAACCGAGAAAGGTATTTGCACTACTCTTTCATTTTTCATCGAAGTTGTTTGACATAACACTTATCTTGCTCACTTACATTTTCTCCTTCGTTTTTGGAATTTTGGTGCCATTCGCATAAATTTGCCTCTTTGCCCATTTAAGTTGGACCAGTTTATTTCCCTAACCAATGGTTCGGTCGGATTTTCTTGGTTTTTTCTTTCTAAAAATTCTGTTAGCAAAAAAGGTCTTCGGAGTGGTTAAACTATGTGATTTGCATACATGAACTTAGTCAATATCTTCTCCTTCTTAATTCCTCGTTCGAAACCCGTTTCCTCCATGACTGTCTTCGTATTCGTATATCGACACTTCAACTTGTCCATTTAAATTCTAACCGAAAAGAAGCATTTCCTCCCCATAAATTCTATTTGAAATACTCGTATCTTCTCCAAAATATTTATTTTTCCTACGGTACACTTCCTATCGACTCGTACATTGTGCACGTTGTACCAAGTTTCACTTTGGCTTAGCAGTTCTATGTCCTCTAATCGGTCTCTAGTTTTTCCAAAAACTCAGGATAGTTTTAAGGTATTGATATGATATTATAATAGCAACTTCGTTTTTACTTTAATTGGTTCCGTGATAAAGCGTTACGTAAGCGCACGTTTGCAAGTTCAAATAACTGGCCGTGTTTTTAAATGTCGCCATTTCGTTTTACGAACTTATTTGCATATTTACGCCGCATACCTTTTAGTTATTCTTCGTCTTCGTCTTCTAGCTCTGACACGTACGAGTATATCTCTTTTCGTGCCGGGATCACTTCTGCAGAGGAATGCCCCGCATAGCTTATATTAATATACTTTGGATTCCGTAATGCTGATTTTGCGTACATCCTTCCATTGATAAAACTGCATTTGTATGAGTATTTAAATACATATCAAGCTTGTCAGACATGGGAACAGATCAGGTACAGACTTCGGACAATATTATTAGATATTATCCAGCCTATGACAACGTCATAGACCCTCGTCCTTATCAATCCCGGCATGTGAGAAGCATCGTGCACTGCAAGAGCTGGAAGCTGGTAAACTGTCCATCATTTGTTGTGCTGGGAAGGAAGCAAATATTGCAATTGTAAACAAACTTCTAGATGCAAAACTTGACACCCAATGTCCAACATTTGTTTCGTAAGTATGCCATTATCTTCTGAGTACCTACCTCCCTGCGAGATCTTCTCATGTACATCGCCCAGTAAAAGTTAGGTGAACTGATGATTTATGCTGACAGATAATCCTTAGCTGGTCGTAAGCCAGATTCGAATGTTGGAACCTACCTCCGACACTCAAGATATCATCTTTATCGACTAAGGGGTTTAAATGTATCAACTAGCCGCTTGATCCAGCCTTGATTTATGCAATTTCAGTCGGCAACCCCTCACATTGTGCTATTCATATTGCCTGAAGTGTAGCTGTACTGTTCTGATGGTGAAAGTATATCATAGTTCCTACAGTCTACTATTAAAAGTAAGGAAAATTATCCTTAAATGCTTTAACAATCTAGAATGGTTTTCAATCAGTGAAATTATTATATTTTCATCATTATGTGTGCAATACGCACGAGTTGATCATTTCTCCACTTCAATTTCTACTCTTGTGGGGCGGATGAAGGTAATGAAAAACCCCAGGCAGTAAGCTGTGTGTCTGTGACAGAGTATGTTTTCTGTCAGGGCTGATGGAACAACACCACGAGGTATCAGATCAGCTATTTTATATTTAGCTGTGTTGGGACGTGCTTCCAAATATCACGCTTCATCAACCTTTATATTTCTGCTACCCGATTGCTGACAAATGTCAAATCAACCCAGGCATAATTTCGAATGTATGTGTTTAAAAGTAAGGGCGTGGATTTTTAATCCATGAGAGTGGCCAGGATTACTGCACGGCATAATTCAAATCGTGGCAGACTTACAGTTACGGTCCCTTGTCAAGGATTCAGACCTTGCACGGTTTTAACGATACCTAGATTGATACTTTATTCAAATATTATCCGATTGTTGTAGTTAATATACCACAAGATACTAAAACAGAATCGGTAGTAACCCAAAAATCGATTTTTTTTACTGAAACCGCTCTACTGAACATTTTGCCCATGTAAGTTAAGGTCCATTTTCGTATGAACGATCATATATGTATACATAAATCTCACCTTTAGGGTTCAGCACTCTTAAATATGCTCGCTGAGACACTAAACCCATGTGTTTCCAAGTCCTGCTGTGTGTCGTCTCTGCAAACCCATACTGGAAATCGTATCATTTCAGGTAAATGATGCTCAATCTTCCGAGCCGTAATTGCTACATCATCATTTTGGCCCTTATGATATCCCAATTGGTCATACTTATTGGGGAGTCCTTTAGATTTTTGAATATACCTACGTGGTGCAATCAGTTCACAGGCCTCATTTTGCCTAGATATGTCTATTTTTAAATGGTCTCCTTTTCTACAAAATTTCCCTAGCTGGTCTTCTAGACCTAGACAAAAGAGGAAGCATTGGACCTTTCTTTTTTGGAGGAATCACTGGAACCTTGCCTAACAATATTCAACCGGGTTATGGCTTTTGGGCGACAGGCGACACAGGGTCCTCTCGTGGGTGTAGACATTATTACCGAGAAAGGTCAAGTGTAGTGACCCAGACGTAATGCAAACATAATTCTGACATGCACCACTGTTAACCAACACCATCACTGACATCTCAATCAACGTATGAGGAAGTTGTACTTAAGATTCTATTACAAATGTGACTTCTGAGTAAGGGTCTATCCGGGCTCTAAAGGTGTGATACATTCCAGACGCGGCTTTGGCCCATACGATGACTTTGGCTGAAAGTAGTGATGGTGCAATTGAAAGTATGCAAAGTGTTGACTCCTGTGCAACTAGGCGTTGATTCCTTAAAGCGATCAGATCTGTGAAAAGACCCTGTATTAGTATTTAGAGTTGGTATAAGTGCATTGGTATAGTCGATGCAGTTGTTTGCTGATTATGTGGTTGGCAAGAATGTGTGGTGTTGCGTAGCAAGGCACTTGTCACGTACTCCTATTCTTTCGACAGTTTCGTGAACTTTAAATATTTTATCGAAATTACTCCTTTTGTTTTCAGTTAATGTGAAAGAACTAACCATTGTTTCTAAAATCCGATGTTAACTTCTTTTCTTCCCCTATTACTCAACTATGTACAATTTCCAATGAACTTAATCTAGCTTTAAGTAACTCCGAGAACTCCTTGCAAGTAAATAAAGAGTTTTTTGTCCCTAAGTTCTCTTCCCATAACTGCAAAGTCAGTAAAGAAAGTTTTTGCAACACACAATAACTGGGGATTTAGTTCCATTGCTCAACCGGAAGCCCAAAATTGTGGAGATTCTGTGAACATGTTTAAATCTTCTTGAACGGTGTAACCGTTGATGAATAGATGCTTGGTTAAATAAAAGTTTAACTGTGCCTTTACGAGCATACGCTTATGATCTTTGTCTTTGGGTAAAGCCTAAATGTGCAACAGCCTATCAACCTCGTCACTGATATTTGGTTTTAACCAATGTAGATTTTGAATCACAGAAGGAGAAGCATTGCAATGGTTAAGGGACTCATAAATGTCATGGAATGATCTCTAATTTTCATAATTTCCCTAAAATACTAAAATACTCAGAGCCATCACTTAAGTTGTTACTTACTCGTAAGCTGGTTATCCGGGTGCTGGAATAATTGTTTGTCCGTTGTGCTTCAGGCCCATTCCAATATTTTGTTGGTTGTTACCATTGGGCGGAGATTAGTTATGTAATCTGTGTTCCTAACAAAATCTATGTAATACTATAAGACCTTTGTTTTCTTAATTCTTCTTTGGATCTCTCCATAAAAGAAAAGTTTCCCTTTGACGAAACTACTTGTTTCCATCATAAAACACCCTGTCCTCTTGCCTTCCTGACTGTCCTCCTTTCACTAAAATGTTGATCACGTCAGTAATTTACTTTTCTTGAAGTTAGTCTTAGACTGTTAAATGGTTACAATTTTTTATCTATCTATTTGAGGGCTATTAATCCTAAATACTGCGTTATTCTTTTCTTCCTTTAATCCTCTAATCCAACCAATAAGAAACTCCAATTAAAAGTTACTTGGTTAAGGATTCATCTTCTCCCTATGCAGTAATTTGTCCTGTAGGTTATTGAATTCAAATGTAAAAGATGTGCTAGGCAGGTCCTATTTAATACTGGCAATTAAAATTTGCCGAGCGATTAAATTTGTATCTGGTCTCGCATTGTCATAGTGAAACACCACACCCTTATGATTGATCAACTCGGGTCGTTCCTGTGCAATGGCATCACTTAATTTCTGTAGCAGGTCAGAGTAGACATCAGAAACGCCTCGTAGAAAACTGCTCCCTTCTAAACCCACCAGATTCACAGCATCACCTTCTTTTGGTGGACGTCCGCCTTTGCTGACCTTCCCGATGTTTCATCTCACCTACTTCAAATCTTTGTTCACCTGACATTGTTATAGACAATCAATTTATCGGCCCTTGTGATCTTATGTTTCAAAAGTGGATAGTAATATGCTCTTCCAATGTTCGAGCGTGCACAAAACTCAGCCGAAACGCCCCCACTTTTTTCTTGTTTTTAGGTTAAGTATCAACAACAAAACGCGAGAAAACTTTTGACATATGGTATACATATGTCACGCTCAGATACAAATAAGCGCGGACAAAACCATGTATTGCAAATAAACGCCATGACTTTTTGAACAACCCAATCAACAGTTTCAGAAGATTTTACCCAATTTACCGAATGCAATTACTCGATTCGCAACTGTGATTGAATAACTCATCCTAAGCTAAAGCGGATTATTTTAGCTACCAGTAATATTCTGCTGTAATATTGCACACAGATACTTTATGAAATCTCTTCTAATTGGAATTGGCAATATGTGATGGTTTTTCAAGGCAATCCACGTTAATTTGCGAACGTACACGATTCTGAGTTTTGCATTTAATTTTCCCTTTTAATTCCTTTCCCGAACTTTCATCTTTATCAGTCTTTTATAGATTTTCCAAGCAAAAAAAGTTGATCCTTTCATTACGTGACCATTGAATAAAGTTGGGCATTTTTTTTACTCAAAGTTCATTTGATTTTGAATATACTCATATACTAAACGTACAAGCAGTGAGGGCGTATCCACTACAACTCTGGAGCGAACAAAAAAATCGACACAAAGGAAACAACTGATTCCATTCGTATCCTTAGAGATGCTTCTTTTTCATAAGGATTTTGAATTTTTTTTAAATTTATTTTTAAATTGCGCCATTGTATGTTAATGGAACGAACTTGTTGTGTATGACTTTGAGGGTTTTTCTGTATTTCTAATTCGTATTTCCAGGTTCATTCCAACTTATCCCATATCCACATAAGCACTTGAAATCAATTCAGTAAAACTTTTATAGAAAAATTGCATTTCAAGGACACAAGTTAGTATTTTAAATCAATTCATTGTAATAAAAGAAATAATTAAAACTTTTAATTATTCAACTTACTAGGGACAGAAAGAAGTTATCAATGGCAGTTTTAAAATAAAGAGCGACAATCTTAAGGTGGAGAACTAGCTAGGGACCTTTTTGGATCACAGGTGGATACTCTTTAAATTAAGCTTGGCTTGGGAATCGACATAAAAACTGCACAACGTCCAAGAAAAGGCAACAAGTACTGTCACAATCTGAATCGCCAATGGACTTAATAAGAAGCGTTTTTTTTTGGGTTGGAAAAAATAATTTTATTTATTTATATTTTTATTTTCTTTCTAACTTAAAACTACTGCACAATTTTTTTCAGAATATAGCGGAAAATAATAGTGATCACTCTGTAACTTAAAAGTTAGAATGGAGTGACGCTGCGATCTAATTAACAAATAGATATAAGTTTGATATTGGGGAGACATTTTTACAAAATTAATGTTCTGCGACTTCATTCAAAAAATTCATTTAAAAATGCAAGGAAAAAAACAGAAAGAGCAATTACTATTTGGAAATTATTTTAACAGTTGGAAAAAGATTACAATAAGTAAATTAATAAACTGACATTAAACTTAAACATTTACTTGTGCTATTGATAAGGATAGTAGATCACTTTTAAGTAACGATTCCAGAACTTCATAATTCATAGTGAATGACTGGTTATTCACCTTAACCTTTTTTAAGAATGAATTAAAATGTAAAGCTGTCCGAACAGAAAACGGTAACTTATTGAACATTAAACGGGCTATAACGGAGTAGAAGTGAGAAAAAACGGTTTTGTACGCGAATGGAATATTGACAATTTACACGAAGATTTTAAAAATGTGTAGTTCTACTAGGAATATTACTGCTTTGCTTAAAAAATTCTTTTAGAACTTTGAAAACGCAAAGGTGTCTCATTGGTAGAATATGCAGGTCTATAAATAAGGGCCAGCTCTGAGTAAGTCGATTTTTGTTACAGATAATCTTAATTAAGTTTTTCTGAGCTATTAAAAATGGACTGAAGGAGTTATTAAAAGTATCACCTCAACTTGAGATACCGTACTGCAACTTAGAGTGAGCCAGTCCTTAATAGATTGACGGTAATACTTTTTTTAAACAATATTTTTTGATGAGATACATTTTGAGCGTTATAAGGAACATATGCGATTTCAGAGCTTGAACATGATCTTTCTAATTCAACTTGTGGTCAATTAATACTACAACGTATTTATAGTGATGCACTGGTTCAATGTTAAAACAATTATTAGAAAAAGGTGAACCACTAATATAATTACTTTTTCCACAACTATGAAAAGGTAAACAGAATTTATTACAATCATAATCGTGAAAGCATAAATTAAAATCATTTAAAACATGATATTTTGAAAGACATAAGTTTTGTCTTCTCGCTCATAATTAATCAGTTTATGTTCTGCAAACCAAAGTCTCAATATTTCTAGATCTTCCAAGATCCTTGCAATATTTTCGTATCGTGTACGAGTATCAATTTGGTATGATTTAATGCGAAGGGAGAGTTAATTTATATTGGAAAGAGTACAGGACCAAGAACTGAACCCTGTGGTACAGCATTTTTTAAGATACGAGAGTCACTAAAACTCCAGTTTACATTTACTTTTTGGTCCCTACCTTTTAGATAAGAAGTAATGCTTTTGTGGATTATTCCTCTAAAACCAGCATTGTATGTATAATTTTTTTAGAAGCAGCTCATTGTCAACCATGCCAAACGCATTTAAGTTTTTTAAAAAGTGGTATAACTTCAGCGCCTTTTAGGTGCTGAGGGAAACTTCTATTTTGAACACTAAAAACATCTTCCACCACATACTTGATATACCATCACTAGTACAAGATTTTTTGTTTTTTAACGACAATATTTTTTATTTTTTTTTTTTAAAGAACTTAGCACTCAAGTGGGTATGAATACACTTATAATGCCTCAGCACGTGTTAAGTTTTTTGGAAAATGGGATAGAGAGAGAGAGAAATATGTTTGGGCTCAGTGGTTATTTCGCTCCATAGGTGGCATCAAACATTTAATGGGGAGACTAAATTCTTAGTGGAAGTTGGTTTGATGTTGATTTCGAGTCAGTTACTCGTCTTACTTTATTTTCGTTAACCGAAAAAATGTATGTATGTCATTCGGGCGAGGCTGGGATTTAAACACCGAACCTTCCGATTTGGAAGCACGTCCACTACCACTTGAGCCGCGGCCATCCATCTAATATTGCCTTACAGATTTCACTTGAAGAAAATGACTAGAAAACAAAACTGTTTGGTTGTGTGTTTTCTGTAAGTCTTATAGAACAATTGCAGTCTCATGTAATCTTTACAGATTGTTTCAGTTTTTCTGAAATTTCGGTAAAGTACTCATTGAGCTTATTGGAAATGATTACTGAGTCCGTGAAACTTTTACCATTTATCACCAAGCTATTAATGTCTATTTGTTGTCTACTTTTCCCCAAAATGCTATCAACTACCTTCCATTCATCTGTTACATTTCCTCTGGCACGTTTAAACGGATCTGAATCAAACTTGTTACGTGTTTTTGTGCACGTATTTGCGTAGAGAATCATAGTATTTTTTTCATATTACTCGTATGTGGATGAGTTCTGCAGTTTCTTGCAAGTTTGTTCTTTCGTTTTATCTGCTGCAAGAGATTGTATATCATCCACGGCTTTAAAAATTTATTTCTGCTCGAAATGAGAGGGGAATAAGTAGTACAATTTCTGATACGACTTTTAAAATTTCAATAAAGAGATCGAAAGCAATTGATGGGTTAGGTCCATCATAGACTGGTTCACAAAATTCATATTGTAAACAGTTCTTTAAAAGAGCACAGTCTGTGCAATATTTCTTTTTTACAGATGAGTAACAACAATTTCGTGCATTGGTACTGGAATCAACATGAAGTGCAATCATACAATGATCTGTTAAATTCCAATCATACACAACACCATTAAACATATTCTTATTGTTTTTTTAAATGCGCATAAATATATGATCAATGCAAGATATAGTCAAGTCGGTTGCATGGGTAGGTTCATTTATAAAACTCTTTAGAGCATTCTTAGTATCTCTATCAGATTCATTTAAAATGTCAATATTTATATCACCAATTATTTTTAAGTTCTTCTCTTTACTCAGAACATTACTTAATTCACCAATGCCCGAGGGCATTTTCATTCGCATTTGTCAGTGTCAACATTTCCGCTCCACAAAGCAGGACAGCCACGATCAGTGTCTTTTATTGAATTGCTTCTAACCCCAAAGAAGAAGCGATTAGGAAGAGTGATTCTGCGCATGATTCCCGTGCTGGAGTCGTTTTCGGAGCTAAAAGCGGAGCTGAAGTAGATAAATTCCCTTACTATTTCAAACTTGTAGCTGCTTATCATGACATTTTGTCCTAGGCGTCGAAATTCTGTATCCTTCACTGACCGCCAAGCCCATCTTTACCGCTTCTTCAAGCCAAATTTGAGAAAATTTCATGGAGTGCCAACACAAAAAATTTCATTTCATATCATTTTTAATAGCCATGTCACCACACTACGACACAGTGCCATGGCTATCATTTTTGATAACCACACTTTCAGTTTTTTTTTTTATATTTTTCAGATATAGTAATATCGGCTTGAATCTATAATTTGCTTGCTTGGGTGGATATTTTATTTTATTACTCTAAATTTTTCTTTGCCTGGTGCAGTAAAAGTGTAGTTATTACCAGATCGATTCTCAGTCCTATTCATATAATACTTTTATAACTTTTAGGTTTTTATTGTAATATTAAATAATAATTAGAAGAAGGAGGCTTACGGTTGAAGAAATTGACGAAGTTGCGACTGGTTTGGCAAATGACTGCGATTCAGATGACTCTTGCGCCGATTCAGCACGGTCTCCAGAAGAATCTGATTATGACGATGGTAACGATGATGATTCTGAAGAGGATAACATATCGGATTTCATACAAACTATGGCTGTTGATGAAGAACGAGATGACCTAAACTCACTTTTGAATGATAATGAGGAAGAAAATATTCTTACAGGAATTTCTCCTATCTGGTCGGAGTACATCGGAAGACACAAACATTTTGAAATTGTGGGCAGGCAGGGTTTGAGGGTAAACATTTCGGCTGAGAGCACACCTCTTGAGGTTTATTCCAAAATAGTTGACGGAGTGGTGTTGGAGATAATATCAAAAGAAACCAATCGATATGCCCAACAAAATGTAAGTGCTCGTCCAAGATTAAGGTACAGCCGATTGAATAATTATATGTCCATATACTAAGTTTTTACTTAAAATTGATTTTCTTAGTTTTAGTTTCGTTATATATAAAAATAAATATAGACTGTAAGATCCGTCGAAAGACATAGTTTAAGTGTTAGGTTTAACTTAGAGTGCCCGCATGGGGCCAGTAAGTTAGTATAAGATTATTTCTAAGTTATTTAAGCTAATTTTTAAGCGTTTTTTTGTCTAGCATGTAAAAGTAAATTAAGAAATATAAATAAAAATGCATAAGAACTGAAAACTGAACTGACTGCCGATTGAATAAATGGATTAAAACACAGCCGGAAGATATAAAAAAATTTCTTGGGTTAATTATGTACATGGGACTTGTTCCCCTTGGTCGCTTTGAAAATTGTTGGGAGACGGGTGGGATCTATGATTTTAAAATTTAACATGCAACTATGCCCCGGAACAGGTTTCAATATTTGCTCTCATATTTGTACTTTAGCAACAACGAAACAACAGATAACTCCGATCGATTGAGGAAAATCAATCGCCAGATGGAAAAGATGTCCTCCTCACTAAATTGGGCAGAGGGGAAATTATATCTCGGGAAGACGAAAATGGTGAGAAGGCCTTCGACACCGTATGGTTAGAGGGGCTTTTCTATAAGCTGACCAGGATGGGCACGCCGAAACCCCTGCTATATATGATTTACGACATTCTTATGGGAAAGAAGTTCGTTGTTAAATGTAACAACGTCATTTCTAGCAAGATCTTTGACATTAAGAACGGCTTACAACAGGGGGCTGTGATTTCTCCGATACTGTTTAACATTTACACAAGTGATCTAGTAGGTTCCCTCAATCATTCCATAGCGTACGCAGACGATTTAGTGGCGTACAGATCAGGTCCAAAATCGAAGTCATTAACACCCTTTTGCAACGTGACTACGATTATATTAAGGCGTATTGCGACGATTGGAAGTTGAAAATCAATTTTCAAAAGTCGGAAACAATCTTGTTTAGAACTCCATTGAGATGGGCTTCTAGGGATACCAGATATAACTGGCGAAATTTGGCCATTATTGGACAGCACGGACTGCCATTAGCGGTGAGAAGCGTAGTGAGATACCTTGGTATCTGGCTCGGTAAGTATTTGTATTTTGACAAACATATAGATGCTTGTCTTGCTGGGGCCAAGAAGGCATTAGCCCTGATAAGAAGGCTATTTCACAGCAGTCAACTTGTCTCCAGGGTGAAGCTCATATGCTATGTGGCCCTAATCAGGCCAGTCATCGCGTATGGTTGCCCTGTGTGGTTCGATGTAGCGCCGTATCAGATGGAAAGGATTCGGGTGCTTGAAAGGCAGTGTCTTAGGACCTGTCTCGGCTTGTACAAAACACCAAAACCTGAGTACAAAAAATATTATTCCAACAAAGTCCTTTACGATGGGGCTAATCTGAATAGGATTAACAATTTCCTAATTAAGGTGATCCGAAGACACGTTGCACGAGCAATGACCAACGATAATAGCCTGATCTTTGGGGCTTATTACCCCAATGAAATGTACCACGAGAGCACGCTTCTATCGGGCTTTATCCCGCTAGAGGCATTTCTCCATATTAATGCTAAAGTGTTAATGCAAATCAGCGATGGTATCCCGGTAATATAGCACCGCCACCGCGGTGCGAGGGACAAGCGACTCATCTACGACGGGTATGTCGACAATGCTCAGGAGCTCCTCCGTTTTAGTCCCGCGATAGCGGACAGGGATCGGATCGATGCCGAGAAACAGTACACCGAATTCTGGTGGCTTCTAGAAGGGGAGGGGGTGGGCTCGCTTTCCTAGGTCGGTACGTTACTAAGGTAACACACTCCTCTTAGTTGTAAGTTAGAACAAGGATAGTTAGGGGGATTTCGTGGAGAGACCGCGTTCGTCAACATAAGGCGGCGCCGCTGAGAAGTAACCGATGCTTTATGGCATTGGTTGAATCTCGGGGATGCTTGTGCACGATGTTGACGACTATCAGGCGCCCGAAATCGCAATTGGTATGGTGACCACTCACCACCCCGATTATAGTTAAGGTAGGTTAAGTAGCTTAGGTAGGTTAAGTAGAATAGGGACATAGTTTTAAGTTTTATAAAAAAAATTTGAAGATACTGTTTCTAAGTTTTTCGAAAACCTTTTCTTAGAAATTTCATATATTGTAATACTGATAGATAAGATTAATTGTAAGATAGTTTTAAGGCCGAAAGGTAAACTATGAATAAGATTGTAAAATTTAGAGCGCTCGGTAAGAGCCAGTAAGCTAGAATAAGTAGCTATCATTGTCAAATTAGATTTAAGCATTTTTGTCTAGAATGTAAGTAATAATGGAAGAATCAATAAAAATGAATTTAAAAGTTAAAAAAAAAAAGTAAAAAGTAAAGACGAAAATGGTATTGTAATTCTAAAATAGAAAGATACTCGTGACGTGAGAATGCTGTCTACGAAACATGCCCCTGAAATGCAACCCGTAAAACGTCGAAATACATCTACAAATGTAGCAGAAAATCAACGGTCGACAAGTTCGAATCCACCAACTGTTTCAAGGCCAAAGAATAGACGTGAAACTTCCCTCAAACCCATTGCGATACTTGCTTATAATAAGGGAAAATCAGGGATTGACTTGTCTGATCAGATGGGTTCGTCTGTCGCTAGTGAAAGGTATCAGGTTGTATCGAAAACTAGGCATTGAACTTTTATCAGGAATAGCAGTTGTCAACGCATGGGTATTATTCCAAGTTAAATGAACGAAACTCTACACAGTTTAAAAATATACAATACAAACATCGCCTGAAGCTCTCATTAATGGCTTCGCGACTATTTAGTTGAGATATAGCGATTGGAGTTCTGTTTGTTTTACGAGTATACGGGTGCAGTCGTAGAAACTGCATTTATGGTATTATGAGCATGTATTAACAGGTTTGTTATGGAAATTTTCTGTGGAACTTTAGGTTATGTGGAAATTCTAATAGGGTTCGTATTGCGGTGATACAAATGTGTCTGGATAATAAATCGCCTGTCTAACTTATCTAGTTTAGCTCCTTGTAAAATATCTATTAGTCGAGATAGTTTTGCCAAGATCTTTGAAGGGCATGTCAATCCTATATTTACTATTTCATCTAAACTATGTAAGGTTTTTTAAAAATCTGTGAAGTTTGTTAGTTTTAATGTGTGTTTCCTAATTTTTTGGTTTATTGTCATACGTTTTTCCAGAAGAAGTAGAAGTTGTTTTGTTTTCCCGAAGAAGAATTCAAGGTGATATCTATTTTACCCACTTCTAGTGAATCTATTATTCCAAACAGGAGCTTTTTTGGAATTTAATCTACCATTGATTAAGTCCACATTTCTTACGGTTCTACTTCTCTCGGTAATACTCGATTTTAGTAATATATGTATTTATTGTACAGAATGCGGTTTTTATTGTGAATTTTATTCAAAAGATTTTGGTATATTTGGAAGGTTATTTTACAATAAGTACCATGTTCTTTAAAAGTTGCAAGAATACGGTGTTTATCTTCTGTTTGAAAGTTTATTATCATTATTATTATGTATGTAATTTAAATTATGCATTTTAATTTTAAAACTAAAGAGCCAAGCTGCAGAGACTACTGGTTTTGCCTCTATTATAATGGCATATAATGAAATATACATTCCTATAATATTGTATAAAGGTTGTAATAATATTTGTGAACGATTAGAATTTATTTCTATGCTTGTATGATTTTGGTATTTAAATATATGTCTGGCCTCGTAGTTATATAGGGTGACCGCATAACACTGATAGTTCTCCAATTTTTATGTACCAGCAGCTGTTAAAGTTAAAAATGACGTCCAGCTGTCAAAATATTCAGTAAGGTTTGATATTTCATCATGTATCGTTTTACGCTTGCCGAAATTATTAAAAAAATATTATCGAAACTCCGGCTCAGTTGTAAATACACAACGTGAATTCCGTCGTGAGGTCGGTTGTCATCACGGCTTTAGTGTACAGGCAATACGTCGAACTGTGGAAAAGTTTCAGTACGAGTACACTCTTTGGATCTAAAGCCACCAATCAAATAGAGACTGCTGAGAAACGAAGAAAACATAGTCGCTGTAGCGGCCAATATCGAAGATGACAAAGAAGTGTCGATTCGGTGCCGATCAGCTGAATTGGGCATCGCCACAGGGTTAACTGGGCTTATTTTACTGTTGGTTTTAAGCCTACATTCGTATAAGATTGTACCGACGCAAGAATTGAAGCCGAACAACTATAGACAATGCCATGAGTTAGCTAGTTGGGCGCAGGAAATATTGGCCGAAAATCCGAATCTTGGCCAAAACATCATGTTCTCGGTCGAGATCCATTTATAGCTCAGCGGCTATGTCAAAACTGCTATTATTGGAGCGAACATAATCCATAAGTGTTTGGCCGAGCATCAATTCATACACAAAGATTGACTGTTTGATGCGGTTAATGGCATGGCGGCACTATCGGACCTTATTTCTTGCGAAATGAGGGACGGGACACCGTTTCCGTCAATGTTTTCAGGTATAGAGCAGTGTTAACCGACTTTCAGTAGTCAGAGCTCGACAGCATCGGTACATCCGAGCTGTGGTACCAACATGACGGCGCTACCATGTGGTACCAAGCGACCCAACGCTCGAAGTTGTGAAGGAGAAATTTGGCTTGTGGGTTATCCAGGCCAGAACTCGTAGCGCTATTGCCGGAATAACGCCGCGCGTATTGGACCGAGTCATGAAAAATTGGACAGCCCGCTTGAAGGACTGCCAGCGAAGTCGAGGCAACGATTTGATTGAGTACCGGGTCGACCACCAACGAGCGCACACGTCAACTAGTGCACTCGTAAATTCTTGTGTGCTGTACACCGAAAAAAAAAACCGCGCAGCGTAAAATAAAAAAGCACAAAAACCAAACCACCGCGCTCATGTGCAAAAAAAATATAGTGCAATGCAGTTAAAAAGAAAAAAAAAATATATAGCACACAGTGCGGGTATTCCACCTCACCCGTTCCTGGTCCTAATACTGTCGAATGCACTCGGTCACTGCCGTTACTGTATTTATCATACGGTACGGGCAGTGACTAAATGTATGTAACAACTGATGGATAGCGGGTTGTGAGTGAAAATTTTGTTGGTGCACTGTTTCATACTGTTGTATGGGCGTAATACCTACAGCAATTTGATTCCGTAAACCAACGTCAGAATTTTCACTTCGCAGCTTTGCTTAGTATCGTCGGGGTTTGTGTTTACTGTGTTTGTTTGTAATTATGACTAGGGAATTCAGGGTGGACGTAGCCAATATACACGGGCTAAAAAGTAATCACTTTTCTGCGTACATCCACGTCTGTAAGTACAGACCAGCTGTTTTGGCACTTAGTGAAACACAGGTAGATCCCGGCTCACACCTCTCAATCACTCTGATCTGAAGCTACCGGGCTACGAACTAGTGCCACTATTCTTTACTAATCGCTGTCTCGCCATTTATGTGCGTAGTGATGTAGCTTACCAAATTCCACCACAACGCCGTCCTTGTTCCAATCCGGAATTCAATTTCATGTGGTTAAAATCCCATCTCCGTAAGCAAATTATCCACTACTGCTTACTTACAGAAGCCCCAAACTGGACAGCGAACTTTCACGAGTTTATTGCTCTGGCTGACTCCATACAAAGGATTGTAACCCTGTATCCTCATACTGAAATCCTGATTACGGGCGATTTCAATATACACACCTCTGGTTGGCTTCGACATTCTGGACAGACAACACCCGAAAGACGGTGTGTTGAGATCTTCGCTGCAGAAAATAATTTAACCCAGCTTTTAAATAAGCTCACACGAATACCAGACGTTGATAGTCATACCGTCAACACCCTGGACTTGTTTTTAGCTTTTCACCTTGATAAGTACTGCGTTGATGTGCTCTCCCCTCCAGGCTCGTCGGACCATTGTGTCATATCAGCTAAATTCTCGTATACCCACCACACAGTTAGAGAAAAGATTCCTAAAAGAACCGTATGGCAATACGAGAAAGCCAATTGGAGCGGACTTTACAACTTCTTTAAGAATTTTAAATGGTCGTTATGTTTCCTCGATAACGACGTGGATGCCGCTGGTGACATGATCACAGAAGGTATTCTCTTTGGAATGAGATGCTTCATAACTCATCGGATGAAGAGTATCAAACCAAAAGAAAAGGCATGGTACGACTCGAGCTGTAAAGAGGTTGTCAGGGTTAGAGAATTATTTTTTCGGTCCTACAAGACCAATCCGACAGAGGAAAACCGAAAAAAGTTTAAACGAGCCAGAAATGACTGCAACGTCTTTCTCAAGCGTGTGAAATTCCAATACGATCAAAAACTGAGCCAAAAAATACTGCACTATCCCAATGGTAGTAACAATTTTTGGTCGTTCGTCGAACACATTAGAAATTCTGCGTCATACTCCATCCCAACGTTCATTTACAATGACATTCCAGCTGTCAGGTCTTTGGACAAGGCCAATCTGCTTGCTGCACGCTTTGCGGCTAGCTCAACACTCCCAGATTGTGCTTTGTCCCCACCTACACTTGAGCGGGACGAATCCACTTTCGCACTCGTGTAGTAGCAAAAGTACTTAAAGATCTTAATACACATAAGTCCGCTGGTTTAGATTGTATATCTCACCTTGTCCTGAAGAGGTGATCTTTCTCGCTGGCAAAACCACTGCGTAAGCTTTTTCATCAACCCTACTCTTTAGGACTCTTTCCGAGCAGAGGAAAACAGCATTTGGCCGGCCCAAAAACAGGTAAATCTTCTTCTCTCTCCTCCTACAGACCCATTGCACTTACGTCCCTTCTTTCCAAGGTCATGGAAACTCTGATAAACCGCCAACTCATGAAATATCTCGATTTGATGGCATGTCTCACCGAAAAGTGGAACCAAAGCGAACGTCAATCTGGCGAAAGCAAGATAGTTGCACTTGATATTTCAAAGGCATTTGACAGAGTTTGGCATCAGGCTCTCTTGTCGAAAATGCGTGCTCTTGGGATCGATGACTCTCTTCTTCAATGGATTAGAAATTACCTTTCGGAACGTTCAATTCAAGTTGTCTTGGACGGTTTCAAGTCAGGAGCCCCAGGGCTCCGTTCTGTCTCGACACTCTTTTTAATTTTCATTAATGATCTCTTGTCTGCTACTTCTAATTCAATTCATTCCTTTGCTGATGACAGCACTCTCTGCTTCTCATATTCGTTCCCGGACTCACGCCCCTGCTCTTCGGCTGTAGAACGGGAACGGCATAACCAACTGGGGAACTATCAACCGAGTGGAATTTAATGCTTCCAAAACTCAATGCTGTCTGCTGTCACTAAAGCGAAATTCAAATACCCAGCCATTATCCAGCATCGTCGAAACCGATAAACTTTCCATTCTCGGTATGTGTGTCAGTGACAACTTGCGTTACAATGACCACATATTCGATGTCGTCAAAAATGCTGCGAAATGTCTAGGTTTCCTGAAGCGATGTAAAAAATATTTTACCCCCTCTGATCAGGAAACATTATACTCGTATAAGGCATTCATCTGCAAAAAACTGGAGTACAATACTCACATCTGGTTATTTCCTCCTAAAAGATCTCTGCACCTGTTAGATAGGATTCAAAACCGTGCGATAAAACTCATAGGTGATACAAATATCAGTCAATCAATTGACACCCTCGAACACCGACGTAATGTCTCATGTCTCACTTTGTTTTATTGCTATTTCCACTAACCGTGCTGCATTAAAATCGCCAGTAGCATTCCGCCCATTCAAACTTTCAACCATAACACCCGACTCGCTATAAATGCTCGTCAATATAACGTCAAGCCCATTTTCGGGCGTACCCTAAAATACCGTGATTCTTTCCTAAGCCGTACAACTAGCTTATGGAATACCCTGCCCATCTCTGTGCTTACTGGTCGTTATATGTTAACTTACAAAGATTTAAAAACATTGTACATCGGTACCTGTCCTTTCTTCATCCTTAAATTTCCTTCGCCCGCGCTGTGTGCAAGCATTTTGAGGGCACAAGAACCCCTTGAGAACGCGCTTATTATAAAGAAAAAAAAAGTGATATTCCACACATATTGGCATAAACTTAGCTTCAAAATAGGGCCAGAATTTCAATTTGTTTTTATATCGTTCATATTTGGTTAACCTTTTTCCGAATAAATAGGGTATATCTAATGTCACTTTGTAAGTAAAATATATTGGCCGATGTTTTCTAAATCTAGCCTCGTTTTGATATTAAATTTATAAACTGGTGCGGTTTCAGTCGCTCTAGCAGCAAGGTCAGAGTTTTCGTTTCCCCGAATACTAGCATGTCCTGGTGTCCACATTCATTGTTTGGCGATTTGATAAGTTGTTCTCTTATATCAGCTATAAGTTCAAAGTTGTTATTGGAGTTGTGAATAGCCTTGAGAACACTATTACTCTAGGAGCGTACAACGTGTTTCCCGCGAATATTGATGATGGAAAATCAGGTTGGGTACCAAAGTTCAGGATGGAAGCATATTCAAGCATGATTGCGTGTATGGTGTTATAGACGGTTTTTGATCCATCATAGTATGTTGCACTGCTCTTGTTTCCATCAAACAGATGTTCCGCTTTGTAGGTTACCAAAAAAATCGTGCTCCAGCGTATTATTCTTGAATAGGGATCATTCAAATTAAATATTCACATAAGCGTCTTAGGGTCGATGATGACTTCGAAATGATGAAAAAACCACTTATGGTCGAAAGTGTGTAACTATCCAAACACTGCGAGAGCTTCCTTTTCCTTTTCAAATAATTTTTTTCTGCGAAATTTAATATCCTGCTTGCAAAAGCTGCTATTATAGATTTTGGCAACCCTTCAAAAACCCTGTGCACATTTATAAAAACAAAAAGGATCGCCAGCGCTGAAGAGAATATTCAATCAAACCTATAATAGAAAGATTATGCCTTACAACTTCTTCAACTCCTCGTATATAAAACGATTGAAAGGAATTTGTGTACAATATAATCCACTGATAAATTTAATAAACACCGAAGAGAAGTGAACTGCTATTGAATGGGAATCAATCAAATCACACACAATGAATCTCCCGCTCCATATAGAGCTTCTGCTCATAATAACAATGTCACCCTCCTAACCACGATGCCTATATGATGATGGCAACGTTTTATAGTTGGTAAAGTTATGGAATGAAGTCTTAAGCAGCATATAACATAAAGTAGACTGAGTACAAATTGTAGGAAAACGAAAAGGAGACTTTTTGCCACAAATGCCGAAAAAAGCGTCTTTTATGTTTCCTTGGACAAGTACTCAATGGCTTTCATTTTCCCTCAATGTCAACAAGGGGTGTGCCAACAAGGTAACAAGATTGGAAAATTAAAATTTGTCACAATTTTCCCTGATGTACTTTAGCTGTTAAATTATTATAACAGCTGGATGGTAGGAACTCTATCATATTCAAAATGAATCGCTATTCGACACATTATAAAATTATGAAAGATTAATTTCCACGATATGTGGAATGCGTTCAATGTTTGGTAGTCGAAATGCCAAACTGCAAAAGGAAAAATGGCAACATCCCAAAAGACAAACACTGTCGATTACTGGTTTCAGAGTATCGACAAGTATTCGCTTAGGTTATTCGGCAAAAAATATCTCGGCTCTTCGCTATAACATCTATTCGGTATCGTGGCAAGAATTGAATATTTCAAGAAGCACTTTATAGGGTATTCCCAGTTTTGCATCTACATGCCATTACAATCCGACTAAATACAGATCACACGTCAATTGAACAACAACACCTATTGGTTGAGTTTTCTATTAAAATCACAGTCAGCAATCTAGTCCATTTCTATAATGATGGCCTGCGATGGCACTTGTGATTCCTGGGGAACGTATCACTAGACTGGAGGTATCGTTTCACAATTTTTCTCCGATGACGCTACCTGGAACGCACAAGCAATCAATGTAGAGCAGTATCGGAGAATGATAAATTAATTTTTTTAACCTCATATAGGCGATATGTATCTTGAGGACCTGTGGTTTTAAAAAGGTGGCACCATTTGCAATACGTCACATGAAAAAATTACATTATTGTACTATGTATTATTGGTATTTCCATATTATTAAATTAGGTCTCGTTGAGCGTGTGATTAAATACCTTTGACCTTCTTTCCTATGGTTGTTTTGATGTTAAAAAATAATTCCAACAAGCCAACGACCACTCAACCTTTGAATGAGAGGATAGACGCTGCATTACAGAAGTTCAGAAAAGGCAAGGAGGACATTTACCAGATGAGTTGTTCCAAACTTGTGTAATTACCATTTGCCTTAAATTTAAATTTAAACTTTGGTATTTAAAAAAAAACCATTTACTTCTAATTCTCGGCCCTTGTTTGAACAACGAGTTATTATACAGACCGTCATGGGGTGAGCACCTTATTTTAAACGGATTTTAAAATAAAATATTGTAACAATGAATTGCCGAGTTTGCAAAGAAAAAATTTACTGCGGTGATTGCACCCATACCGCTCATAAATACTATAAAAAAAATTTTCACGGCCCGTTTTTAATATGACCGCCGGCGATCTCGAATATCTGAACTGCAGCTACACCAACAACAAAGCAACAAGAACAATCCTCTAACCATAAAAAGTAAGACCCAATCCACTGTAACACTTAAATAGTGGATCTTCTAGTGAATTTTACATAAACAACTTAGGAGTCTCTCAATCGCTATCCTTGAACGGTTTAATAACTCTTCATCTGTAATATGATGAAACTACGAATTTCTGCGTTTGGTGCATTAGCTAAAAGAGAGCAGCAAGTTATTGCATTCAAAAATTGCTAGTCTGGAGAGCAAGCTGAACTGGACAGGACAGAAGCAGTTGAGAATGTAAGCCCAGACTAGGATTCGGTAAGCCTTCTAAATTTAATTGCTGATGTAAATTCGGATTTGGACCCCTTAGAACATGGTTTGTTCAAAATGATTTTGATCCCGGAATAGTACTAGGTGGCGCAAAAGTCATCATACTATCGGAAGATGCTATAATTTTTACAAATGTCGGCAAATGTCAATTCTACTTTAACATTTGTGAAGTAAATAGATACAGAATACACGTTAACAAGACCTGAATCACTATACTTCTAAAGAACGCGGAATAATTGTTACGATTTTTTTGCGGAATAATTTGACGGTTGTGCTGGCCCAGTGTGAATTTCGGCACAGATTTCCCGGTCATCCAAAACCAACTGGGCAAACACTACGACATTTAGCCGACCGCCTAGAAGAATATGACACAATACAATATGCCGCTAGGCCTGGCCGGCCCTGGAGCAGCCGCTTTGCTGAGAATATCGCAGACGACGTGCTTGCAATTGGCCAGTCAATCGACAGTCTTTACAAAAAATGTTGGTGAAAGACTGTAAGATCTTCTCTTACAAAGTGCAGACAGCTCATCAGCTGTTAGCTGTTGACCGTCAAGCGCGTGTAACCTACGCTCAAGCATCCTGAATCTCTACCACGAGGGAATCAACTTTTCATCGAAAGTCATCATGAGCGACGAGGCCCAATTCCATCTCTGTGGATATTTGAATAAGCAAAAAGCAAAGCCAAACGACCACTGTGGACGGCGAGCGCTACAGAGCTATGTTCAACGACTTTCTTCTTCCTCAATTGAATGAATTGGGACTGGAGAACATGTTGTTCCAACAGGATGGAGCAACGGCACATACTGCACAAGCCACAAACGAAATTCTGAGGGCTGCATTTCCGGGTCGCGCAACTCTTAAGAATTTTTTTTATCTTAATTTTATCCTCCTTAAAATTCGAACAGAGCCGTTCGAAAAATGTTGGTCAAACATTTTATTACCCTTTTCGGGTGCAGTTCTTGGAATTTATGAGAGCTACGTGGTTTTTTTGCACTAGGTAGCAAAATGTCCTTCAAATTGCGCATAAAAGTCGCTGTTATTATGAATAAGAGATGTATTTAGCTTGTGATAACAGTCCGAAACGAACGGAAATAATTTAGTGAAAAAAAATTGGGAAAAATCAGTTCGGAGTGCAAAGCTAATATTTTGTGTCTGGCAGGTCTCAATTTGACAACACTTCAAATTTCTACAAGTTTAAATGTTGCTCAACAAACTGTGGCATGGAATTTAAAAAAATATATGAGACTGGGACTACCAGCAGAAAGAGGGGCTCAGGGAGGCCAAAAAAGACGACCTCAGTGGAAGATCGGTTCAAGACTTCGGTGGATCTCAAAAACGATCTGCGTCGAGCTACAGGAAAAATAATTTCGTCAAGCTCAGTGAGAAAAAGGCTCGTGAAAGCTGGACTTAGAGCACTCAAGCCAGTACTGAAGCCGGATTTTCCAAAAAGAGGAAGAGAAAAAGCGATTACTCTGGGCTGTAGAGCATTTTAATTGGACTCAAGACATGTGGAACAATGTTATCTTTTCCGACGAATCAAAGTTTAAGCTGCATGTTGGAGATGGGAGCATTCTTGCGCGAAGAGAACGAAAGGAAAGTCTGAGCTCTGAATGCAACTAACGGATGCCCCCAAAACTGAAGATTTGATGATCTGGGGATGCTTCTCTGGGGATGAAAAAGTTAGAATGGTCTTCCTAGAATCGAAAGTCAATGCAGAAGTTTACCTATTAGTATTAGAGCTCTCTGCGCTGGAGCATTTTGGTTTTCAACAGGACAAAGCTCCTTGCTATACAGCCAAAATTGTAAGTATGAACTTGTTTTTTTCTTTTAATATGAAAGACTAATATCAAGTTTTTAAATAAGCTAGATCTTTTATGACTAAAAATAATATTTGCATTTTCTTTTATTTCCTAGATTAAAAAGTACTTCGAAGAAAATAATGTCGATGTATTAAATTCGCCTCTCTACAGTCCAGATCTCAATCCAATTGAGAAAATCTGGTCAATAATGAAACCAGAAGGTTGCGAAGCAGCGTCCAAAGTCAATTGAAAACCTAAATTTGCTTATCCGGACCTGGTGCCTCCATATGGAAAAACCTTTCTGAGTCAATGTTTCGCCGATGTGCAGCAGTAATAAAAGCAAGATTAGGTCCAATAAAGTAATAATTAATCCCTAAAAATAAGGCAGGTACCAAAAAAAAAAACATTTTTCGGTGTAACAACTTTTTGCTCCCGTGGCCGCTTGTGAAAAATTGTAACACTCTAAATGTATCATGAAACGATTGAAACCGCATAAGAAAACAAATCCGCAAAAATATGTAGTTATTGCAACAAATTTGACAAAATTCGAAAAAAAAGTTTCACCAAAATTTTTCGAAGGACACTGTACGATATTATGGAACCGTCAATAAAGCATTACCTACCTAATGAGTAGTCTGCACAAAATTCAACCACTTCTAGTGTTGCAAAAATATATTATAAGAAAAATATGCGTGAAAATTCGCCCATATCCGGGTTATAAATTATTTAACGATCTGAAAGTTCTTCATGTCCGTCATCTACATATAATATATGGCTTCAAAGTTTTAAAGTCGTTTTTCTATAGATCAGGTAATTTAAAGAATAGAGTTCTCGAAAATTATAAAATCCGTGGTAATCACTATCCTGTCCACATCTTTGACTAAAAACAAACGATTCGTCTCACAAAAAGATTTATTAACCGATAAAACCGTGGTTTCTAGTCCTAAATGTCAGAACCCTGAAATCCTGCATTCGTAACTCTTGATATTTTGGTGTTTTCTTCTCTTTATTAGCATATTGCCATCTCAAATCACAATCAAATTGTGTTATATTTTTCTTAAGGCTCAATGACTTAATTTTCTTAAAAAAAAATTTTATTTTGTATAAACTTATAATAGCACACATTTTATGTAAATATAAATTTTTCTACATGTTATTTTTGACCTAGTGAACATAAAATAAATAAAAACTAAAAAAAAAAACTTTGAAATCCTTGCGGTGCCTGCCGTTAACAACATCAATGTAAGAGAATATTTGCACAAAATTGTTTATAAAGGGATGAATGTCTCTCTGTCTAATGATGATACTTAAGCACGTTATTTTAAACGAAAAAAATTAAGTATGCATACAATTAAGTTCATTTGTTCATTTATCTTCACCTGATGCTAAGCAAAACATAATGCAATGCAACAGAAATGCAAAGGTGTAGCTCTAATAGTATTTAAATATTTTAATGACAGCTGTACAAAATATAATAGGGCTCTATTTGCGGCAGCAAAAAAAAAATATATTTATCGTTTCGCAATTCCATATTATTTTTAAAAAAGGTTGGTAATGATCAGGTTACTGTCGTAAGATCCTTTGCTGATATATCTGCAATATACTTTAGCATCAGTAATATGAATGGAAATATTGATCTTACTTATAATATCGTTGCAAGTAAAGAATCGACTTTAAATTCAAATTAATTAAAGAATAATTAAATTCAATTCTTTCGACATTCATTATGTATTATATTATACTCAATATTAGAAGCCTGCTACAGAATTTCGACCTATTACATACTTGTAAATCCAGAAGCAATTGTGAATTTGCTTGATGTAGTATTTGTTTTTGAAATCTGGATATACTTTGCGAAATATGTACATAATTACAAAATTCCTTTTTACAATTTTTATACAAATTCCAATAAATCGTTTGTTAAGGTGGAGTTGGAATTTTCGTGCGTAACTATTTAGATTGTGACATAAAATTTTACAAACTTACTGGCACAGGTATTATAAAAATTTCTTCCTATCTGAGTAATCACGAAATTCATTTAATTACTTTCCATATGCTCCAGTCTCAGCTAATCAATTCTTTTATTGGAGAAATTTCTTAATTTTTAAGTATTGAGCGGGCGAGCGAGCGAGCGAGCGTCATAGTTGATTTCAAAATAGATATCTTAAACCTAAGCTCTGTGACTGATTTTTATCTTGCCATTATGGCGGATCACGGAATAACTTCTTGTATAAATTGGACAACTAGACCATCTTCCGGTGCATGCCTTGTTCATGTATCCTTTCGTTTCGACAAAATTCTTTCGAATGCTTTAACTAGTATTAATACATGTAGAGCATAATATAACAGATTAATGCATGACTGGTATTTGCATTGATATCAAAAGGGAAACATATAAGGGCTTTATGTCTTCTCCCTAACTTTCTAAAATCAATTTTAACAAGCTGAACAAATTGTCAAAACACCAAGCTATTCATACGCAGAAACACGTTCCGATATAAGGTTAAGACCTTGGATTAGTTCAGCATTACTTAAGAAAATAAAACTAAAACACAATATTCAACGAAAGTAAGGCGCACAAAAACGCCAGAAAACTTAGTAACGAGGCCGGCCTGTGGAATAGTTCCAAGATCCGCAAAATTTAACTCACCCCATAAGCTGCGCAATATCAATGCAGATTCGTGGAAAAAATGTGTACCACTAGATATAATCCTCGGCGTTTCATCTACACACAGTCTTTCAATCTAAACTTATAAAACCGATTAATCTTCTTAGCAAGCAAGTTAACAAAGAGATTCGCTTATCACAGGACTTTTACTCGTATTATGAAAAAAAAACCAGGGGATGTAAAGAAGAAATGGCAGATCGTAAATGATATTCCCAATCCAAATTTTTATCAGTCTAATGGCCCTGTCATAATAAAGAATTGCAATATTTATATTTCAGATCCTACAGTAGCAGGGAATGAGCATTTTATATCGGTTGGGCCATCACCATTATCAGATATCCATAACTCACCTGCGACATGCAACTGTTTACCCGAAAACGTGTTATTAGATGATTCAAATTAAGGAAATAACTTCTTTTTCGAACCCATAAGAGTTTTGAAGTTTTATGGATAGCTAACTCACTGAAAAACTCAAACTCTTCTGGAATAAATGGGCTATATAACTTTGTTCTAAAGAAAATTGCGCTGAATATTGTTGATATTTTGGCTCATCTTTTTATTTAAGCATTACATCTGGTATTTTCACGGATGAATTAAAATGTGCCATTGTGATTCCTTTATTCAAAAAGGGTAGCAGAAAACATTTTGAAAATTACAGACCCATCTCCTTGTTGCCTTCAATATCCAAAATTTTTGAGAAAGCCCTTATGTCCCAATTTTGTATTACGTCAATAGAAACAATTTTTTCTGTTCTAACCAATATGGCTTCGTTCTGGGCTTTTTACTGAATTGCTCTTTTAGATCTTTGCTTTGCAATATATGAAGGACTTGCTGAAAAACGGTTTTGTACTGGCCTTTTTGTTGACATAAAGGAAGCTTTCGATATGGTTAACCACAGTATTCTTTTAGCTAAATTGTATAAAGGATTTTGTTTAATTATTTTCGATTGGCTTAAATCTGATCTAAGCGATAGATTACAGAAAGTTATGTTAACATTGGTAACAAATATGGTAGTTCTAAAGTAACTAATATGCAGGCTTCCCGTAAGGTTTAGTACTCTGTCGACTTTTGTTTCTTGTGCATATGTACATATATATAAACGCTTTATTCTCCCTTTATGCGTAATGTCACAGCATTTGCCGATGACCGATCGGTTAACCCACTGAATTTAATGGCCGACATAAGTCATGGCATTCACATATTACGACTAATCCTTGCGAAACACCAGTTAATTATTAGCAGTAAGACGAAAATAATGTTTTCTAGCCTAAGCTTCAGCTTTCTCATGGAGCTAATTGCTATAGATACAGTTTGTCTATTTGTAAGTGCAATAATAAAAATCTGGGATCTGCTTCGACAGCACTATTAGCTGTAGTAGTAGACATGCTTTAATATTGAAATCGTGGGTGAATATTATTATTTAGGCGTCAGTATTGATCACAATTTGAGGTGGTCTAACCATTCGTTAAATATTAAACAATATTTCCTCTAGTCGATTGGTTATTTTTACCGACTTCAGAAACATTGTACTTTAAAAATAGTTTACTATGGTAGATTTCACTTAAAACTTCAGTATGGAATTATTTGTGAGAATTGTACCTATCAAAATAAAATTCAACTGATAGCTGTCATGCATAAATGTGCCATCAGAAAAATAAGAAACACTTATCGTTTACTTAGCTTATTCTATGGATCTCTTTGGAGATTTAATGATTTTGCCTCTGAGACACCTTCACTATTTTAAAGTTATAATAGCTTTCTTTATAAACTGTGATTCCTTAAAGTGCCCAAATTCAGACTGCATAACCTACGTAGAAGCTTAAGCTATTTCGTTAGTATCCCCATATTTCGTACCAGTTTTACGAGAAATTTGAGAGGTATTGTCTCCCGTAGTTCTAGATACACAAACAAGGAATCTACACATCTTTTAAGTAAAATAAATATTGTATATGGCTTCTTGAATTTAATCATAATGATGTTGATTTTTTTTTGTACATTTAACTATGTACAAATTATCTCGTTCATAATGTTCTATTATGAACAATGTTTTTTTCCTCGTCGTTGAATAACAGAATAAAATTCTTTATGTCCTTGAAGTGACATTTAAATCTTATTATTGCTTCTATCTCTTCTCTTATGTATGAGGTCGGCCGTTATCATGGAAAAGTTTGAGCGTTAATCCATTCTTTTGGATCTTAAGCCACCAACCAGAAAGAGATTGGTGCAAAATGAAGAAAACATAGCCGCCGTAGCGGCCAGTATCGAAGAGGACCTAGAAATGTCGATTCGGCGCCAATCCGGCTTGTTTTGTGGTTGGATTTGGGCGTATATCTATATAAGATTATGTTTACGCAAGAATTGAAGCCAGGCGACCATAAACAACGCCGTGAGTTCGCTGAAAATGTTGGCCCGAAATCCGGATTTTGGCTAAAAAATCATCTTCTCGGACGAGGCCCAATTCACAAGTGTTCGACGAAGGATCAATGGATCCATAAAGATTGATTATTTGGTGTGCTTTATGGTAAGGCAGCATCATCGAACCTTATTAGTTTTAAAATAAGGAAGGAGACACGGTTACCGTTAATGGGCTCAGGTATAGAGCGATGTTAATCGACTTTCTGGGCTCGATCGTGGTGTGATACCAACAAGACGGCGCTATATGCCATACAACCGGCGCAACGTTCGAAGCTGTGAAGGAGAAATTTGGCGCGATTGTGTCATCTAACGGGCGAGAGTTCATCAATTGGCCGCCGTGCGATTTGATACCACTCGATTGTTTCTTCTGGGCTACGTCAAGTCATTAGTCTACGCTAACAAGCCAACCACTTTGGACGAGCTCAAAGCCAGCATTCGACAGGCTATTGCCGGAATAACGCCGCACATATTGGACCGAGTCTTAAAAAATTGAACCGAACGCTTGAAGCACTGCCAGGCAAGCAGAGGCGGCCATTTGAGTGATGTGATATCCCACATATAATAGCATTAAAGTCAAGCTTCAAAGTAAAGTCAGAATCAATTTTATATCTCAGACTGTAGTTGTTATACTCGTATATATGTACATATATACACATATATGTATATTAAGAGGATATGAAAATAGAAAATATAAAAAAAAATCATCTCAGAGGCCACTAGTGTAATAGAATTGAAATGAAAGTTCAAAATAGAGCAGCGATTCGTAAAAGCATGTAAAGGCAAAATGTATAATAATTAATTAAAAAAAATTCATATACATTGATACTTCATCCAAACATGATTCATTGGACGCACGCATAGTATCTCCTATTAATTTACAGGTTACCGGTCTATTGTCCTTGGTTTATCACAGAGAAACCCATTAATAAATTGAAAAGAATTCAAATAATTTCGATATTCACCAGTAGTATCGCTGCCATTATTTAAATCGCCATCAATGATTATTCCTAGTTTATCCAAGAATTAATGTCAGTACAGGGAAGATAGAACATTTGCCTCTTAGTCTGATTGCAATAACATGCATAAATGTGTCCCTCTTTAAAGCTCTCATAGGGCTGCCATGGTGTATATGATGAATCACCACAAAGAGAAAGAACATTTCGCTTAGGGTTGCCATCTCCCCATTTAAAATAAACAAATAAAAGTATTGCTGAACGACATAAATTTCATTTATCTCTTTCCTCACCACCAAGCAGTGACGCGTTTTTTTAAGGATATCCCCAGTAGGCCTAATCTCTTTTTAGTTTGTTTAAAAAAAAACAGAGAAAAGGACTAAAAAATATATGTATTTTCATTTATTCATGATAAATATATATAGTAAGCAAAAATATAATTTATTATAAATATAGTAAAGTATAACGTAAAAATATAAAATTTCTTTAATTTAAAGTAAAAATAACTTCATTAATTTTTAATATTAAAATCTATTAGCCTGATGAAAAGTTAGTGCTGCTACTACGAGTATCGTCATTTATATTTATTACTAATCTTTCGACTGCTTCTTCGGCGAAAACGTCCATATCCCACATCTTTGGCTCAACAGCCTGTTTAACGTGTTGCACACATCGGTGCCATTTCTCACTGTCAACTCTTACAAGTGCTGTTGTTAGTAATAATTTAATTTCTGTCATTTTAAATAACTTGTTGTGGCTTGCTACAAATCCTTTTACTTGAGCCCAAACCAATTCTATTGTATTTAGATCGCAGTAATAAGGCGGCGAGAGAAGAACTTTATGCTTGAGCCAGTTCATCCACTACATAGGTTTCATACTTGGCTTTGAAACCTTTAACGATTTCAAGCAACTCTGTTTTAACCATATCATCCTCAAAACTTATAGCATTAGATCTCAGCTACTTTTTTATGTCATCTTTTCTAGTAGAAGTGGTTGGTGCTTTATTTTTCTTTCTCGAATGGTAGGAAGCATTGTCCAAAACTATTACGGAGTTGGGTTCCAGCTGCGTTAAAATATCTTTGAACCATTTCTCGTACACTTCGGCATTCATGTCTTCGTGGTAGTCTTCAGTTTTTCCTGAAATAAAGCAAAGAGGCCCTTCATCTACGAAACTTGTAGAACTTCCAATATGGGTTATAATTAGTCGCTTTCCTTTTCCAGATGGTGATCGCAGTCCAGTTGACAACCCTTCATTAAAAGCTTGGCGTGGTGTTGCAACCCACACTTTTTCCCGAATATGTCCCTCGTTGAGCCAGGTCTCATCAGTAAAATATATTTTTCTTTTCTCTTCTCGAGATTTATTTATTTCGCGTAGATACCTTCGTCTCCATGAAATAATATCACTTCTTTCCAACAACACGTTTTTACGCTGACGTTTGACGAATTTAAATTTAAGATCTTCTTTTAAGATGATACAATATGTGAAGTTGATCTGCTCTTTTTTGTAATATTTGCATTTTGTTGGGCTTCATGCAATATCTTTTCGAGCGTTGGTAAATCATTATCGATGAAAAACTGATGGACTATGCTCCTAACGGCACATTTGTCAAAATCATCGACCCTGCTTTTGCGACCAGAATTATTTTTTCTTCTTTGAAGGCGAATTGTGGCCTTTAATTTCATCTTCCTTTAAAAGCCTATATACAGTTCGTTCCGTAACAGAAAAGACATCAGTTGCTTTTCTCACGGATTCCGTTTTATTTTTAAGAAGGCCATACAATTTGTTAGTTGCATTAACAATTTGTTGTTTCTTTTCTGCACTTAATTCCTTTGAAGACTTTGTAGCCATTTTTCTATTTAGCCAAAACACAGTTGCTTAAAACTAATTAATCACTATTAATTTAACACAATATCACTAAAACACACATAGTCCAACAATAATATGATCACTTATTGCACTGCTTTGTTGCAATGCATTAAAATAGCGCGCGAATAAAATTTCCTTTTAAAATACAAAGTAGAAAAAAATAGTTTGACTATATTTTAACGATTTCTCAAAAAGAGGAGAAAAAAACGCAAATGATAACATCACCACACATATTATTACACACAAATTCAATTTTGTGTTCTCAAAAGCTTCAAACCCCATAAGCTCTGTAACAATAACACTGAAAAATCAGTAACGATGTGCTAACATTTCAGAATGGTAACACTACTTTGATGAGCTTATTTTCAATGCACACAGACTGCTGGCTGTGGTGATTTTATGATCATTCTGCCCACGGCTATCGAGCAAGCAAGTCATATGGTGGTTGTGGTTAAATCTGAAAATAATTATTGGGTATATAGCTTAATTCGTCCGGTTTTTTTTTCAAAATTTGAACGTTTATTTAAGAAAAACATGTACAATAGTATTGTTCAAAGTATTGCCCATCTGAAGCTATGACTTTTTCCCATCTTTCTGGCAATCCCAAAAGAACTGCGCCGGCTTGGCAGCCAAGAATGAATCAAGCCAATTTTTGATATTCTGCTCTGATGTAAACCGTATTTCAGTGAGGGCGTTCTGCATCGACCGGAACAAATGGTAGTCAGAAGGGGCAAGGTCTGGGCTATAAGGCAGGTGGGGTAACACTTCCCATCCACTGTTTTCCAAATAGTTCTTAACCGGTTAAGGAATAGCAACGTGGGGCCGAGCGTTGTCATGATGGAAAATTATTGCCTCGTGTCTGGTCGCATATTCCGGGCGTTGTTCGGCCACTGCTCTCTTCAAATAGATTAATTGTGTTCGGTTGCGTTGTCCATTGATGGTTTCACCTGATTTTAGCAGCTCATAATACAGCACACCCATCTAATCCCACCAAATACAGAGCATTACCTTCGCGCCATAGATATTCGGCTTTGCCGTTGATTTGGCTGGTTGGCCGGGTTTCATATATGATTTTTTGCGCTTGGAGTTGTCGTAATGGATCCATTTTTCATCACCAGTAACAACCCGATGCAGAAATGACTTCCTTTTGTGGCGTTACAGCAGCATTTCGGACATGCAAAACCGCCTTTCGACGTCTCTCCGCTTAAGTTCATGTGGAACCCAATTTTCTTGCTTTCCAGCTGCTTTTAAACGTTTTGAAATGGCTGCTTGAGTGACACCCAAAGATTCTGCGAGCTCTTCTTGTGTTTGCAACAATCTTCATAGAGTAATGCTTCCAGTTCTTCATCTTCAAACTTTTTTGGCTGCCCAGGACGTTCATCGTCTTCCAAGCCAAAATCACCACTTTTAAATCGTGCAAAGCACTTTTGGCACTTTCGCTCAACTAGCGCATAAACTTCCACCAAAATACGATGACTTTCGGCAGCAGTTTTCTTCATATTAAAGTAATGAAGAAGAACTCCCCGCAAAAACACTTTTTCAGGCACAATATTCGACATATTTGAGTGAAAAAAAATTATTGTTGTTTACGCTTCAAATAAATGACAATATACTGAAATGACATACAATGACAGTAGCTTTCCAACGCATGTTCCAATGGAATAATAATAATGAAATAATACAAGTTACGCCATCTCTTAGCAAACCGCACGAATTAAGTTATAGACCCAATACAACAACAATTGTACACAAAGTTCAGTGGCTTCGTTTGTGTTTCAGTGGTAATATGCCATTGAGTCCACCTACAGGCACAATTGTTAGAAAAAAAGCTTTCCCATAAGCCTGACTTGGTTTGTTGGATAAGGTATAGTTAATTTACCGAGCTCAAGAAACTTTTTCAGAGCAGGATATGAGTTGAATACATGAATTTAGTATCGAATATACGTTATCGTGGATATAGAGAGCAACCGCTGTTTGATAAATTTGTTGAATGATTAAACGGATCGTCTTAGATCCCTGGAAGACATTTAAAAAATGGCCGAGTTCACAACGTACAATGTAATTCGTATTGTCACTTTGTACATAGAGAGAGGAATACCACGGAAGCGTATAGAGAACTAGGTTATTTCTTGGTCTTCAGGACCGATCAACTGGGCTCCTTATTCGCCGTGTCTGAGATAAACTCCTTACCACATGTACTCTACATGGCGTAAAGCTAACAACGCATCAAACTAATATGCGCGTAGAAGAAACTGTGAAAGTGTGATGGAAGATCCGAAATTGTCAATGCGGCGTCGACCTCAAGAGTTTGGCTTCGGTCTGTCATCTTAGAGTTTTTGGATGCGATGCCTTTGTTCACATTCCAAAAGAGCATCGAACCAAGAAAATTCAATCAAATGCAAGATAGTCGGCTAAAATTATAGTAGTAAGGCCTATAGGGTATATGATCCAGTACGAGGACGATTTTTTGTGAGAAGATACGTCACGTTCAATGACTATCGAGATAAATTTTATGATAAGGTAAAAACGAAAATGTATGAGAAAATAAAAATGGGAAACAGCATTGAAATCGAAAAATTTTTGAAAATTCGTGATTGCCATTTGTGAGAAGTCCATATCAAATAAGAGCACGTCGAAAACTATATAAGATACGTTTGATGAAATTACTAATGAGAATGAAAGTTAGGTGTAGCTTAGCTGGAAACGACGTGCTTGGGATATGCAACGAATGCCACAGATGCGAAAGGATGGTTGATAGCAATACACGAAGAAATCGAATCACTTGAAAAGAATAAATCTTGGAAACTCTTACCGAGATCTAAGGATCAAAATATGTTGGCAATCTATGGGTATTTAAGAAACCGTTTTCGATTAAGGTGAAGTCGACATTTACAAAGCTAGACTTGTCGCCAAAGCAATTCGGAAAAGTATTGCTGTTAGCGTTTTTAATTTGCTGTCAAAACAGCTTCGCTTCTTGGAGACCTCGAAGAAAATATATTCATAGAACCGGCATATGGTTTTGAAAGGGATGATTGAATATGTTTTCTGGAAAAGAGTATATATGGCTCAATATAAGCCTCTAGGCAATGGAAAAAGAAAATTCTTGAATCTTTGTTGCAACGTGGTTTTAAGCAATCCTCAGCTGACCCGTGTATACTCACTAACTTTTCCAAATTTTATTTCTAGCTTTAGATGTTACATTTATCAAGAATATATTGGATAGCCTTTGTCAACAATACCAGATTACACATAAGGAAGCGGACTGTTTTGTCCCCAGATAGAGCAAGATAAAAATAAAATCAAGTTAAAGATCTGTCAAAGTGTTTACATTAGAAGAATCTAAAAAAACGTAACCACACGTACTGATCAGCAGTATCTACACCTGCAGAGCCAAGACTAAAATTTACTACTCTTAAAGACGAATCACTTAAGTAACATACATAGATATTTGCACAAGATTACACATAGCTTTTATTGGCGGAGTTCTCAGAAGATACATAGAAAGCCCAGCTGCTGCGTGCTGGCAAGGTGTAAAAAGGGTGTTCACATTTGTAAAACGAACTATTAATCAAGGGAGTAAGATGTGATGCTGACTGGAGTGCAGATGTCGACACAAGAGGAAGCACGACATGATGGATAGAAATTTTGCAATGCTGCAACTTCGACCATAGAAACAGTATGCAGCTGCGTAATGGATTGTTTGGCTTAGATGTTTAATGCCAAACTTACATCAAAAGGAAATTCACCCATCTCAAGTAATGTATGACAACCAAAGGGCAATTACCTTAGTCAAAAATCCGAAATCAAAGAAAAGAACAGAATACGTGGGCATACAAATAGCTTTCAGTATGTACACAGCCGATCCTCTAACGAAAGTACTTCCAAGAGTTCCAAAAGAAAAAATTTAGGAGCCTCATCGATCAGCACGGTTTTTTTTAAATTTAATTACATATATCATTCAATAATGAATGCCTCACACAATGAAAATAATTATTTTTCCAAGAAAAGAGCTCGAGAAGGAGTTTTAAATATCACGCTCTCTTTATAATGTACAGTTAAACCTTTAGAACCTTTAAATCAGTTATGTAGCGTTAGCTACGATATGTCATTACTTACAATAATTTACTTTATTCTTCCCTTTACTTTTGCCGCGCTGAAGTGTTAAGTATTCCTTTTTACTGATTGTTCTCAGTAGATTATGTTTTTTCTAATCTTGAATATCCTAAAAAATCATTTATTCCTTTTTATTATAAAGTACAATGGCCCTTCCTCCTATAATGCTCATGATACCATTATCCCATTAAGGGCTTGATTCAATGATAACATAATATCATGAAATGGATAATTGAATTGACCAGCAAGATATAAGGACTTTGGTGTATGCTGATGAACCGCAAACTAAGCCTGAAAGAGGACTTGAAAGCCAATATTCAGAGACGGAGCCCTAAACGGAAGGAATGGCGGAATGAATGTGGTACGGTAGAATTCCCTTCTTCAAAAATAACTCACTAAACTATATACCATAGGTTAAGTTATGTTTAAACAGGGGGATAGATCCCTGTGGAACCAGTTGAATTTGCCTTCAAATGGAAAAAACCTAAACAATATAGTGGTCTGGCTTCCAAATCGGAAGGTTCGGTGTTCGAATCCCAGCCTCGCCCGAAAGACATATCATCCATTTTTTCAGTTAACGAAAATGAAGCAAGAGTAGCAGTCGACTAGAAATTTAGTCTCCCCATTAAATTTTGGACGCAACGCATGGAGCGAAATAACCACTGAGCCCAAACATCTTTCTTTCTCTCTCTATCCGATTTTCTAAAAAACTTAACACATGCTGAGGTATTATACTCGTAAGTGTATTCATACCCACTTGAGTGTTAAGTTTTTTTTTTTTAAAAAAAAAAACGTCGTCGGATCTGCTTCTCTTGATTTTGATTTTTGATTTGCGGACGGGGTCAACCCCGGACAGATTTATTAATGCTTATTGCAAGCTTATTCTTAGAACTAACAATTTTCACTTAAAACTAAAGATAAAAACTAAAGGGTGGGAGCGGTTAAAAAAAGTTAGGATGTGATGCATAGGTGGAAATAAGAGTGTTTTTAAGAGAGAGTTTGGTGAGATGGTAGTCGAAGAGAGGCAGAATATCGTTAACTTTACGAAGCATTCAAGACATTGGCTCCAAGTGTCCGTAATTCGTTCGGTGAAGATTGAGCCGGAAAAGTGGCACAGACCTAAGATTGCGTGGGTTGGTATTAAAAGAAATAAGTCGAAGTAAAGTAGGACAATCGATATTACCAACTAAAATTTGATGAATAAAGAGAATGTCGGCAACCTTTCTACGTATAGAAAGGGGTTGTAAATTATAAGTTTCAGCCGGTCTGTATAAGGTGGTAAGTTTTGGCTATCATCCCAGGGAAGACCACGTCAAGCGAATCGTAAAAACCTGCGGAGGATGTGTGTTCTGTAGTAGGGTGACCAAACTTGGCTTGCATATTCAAGAAGAGGCCTAACAAAGGTTATGTAAAGAGATTCGGTAGGATTGATAAACTCCTTAGACCAGCGCTTGATGAATCCAAGGGCAGAGTTGGCTTTCTTTATTATATTATCAGTGTGAGAACGGAAATTGAGTTCCTTATGGGCCGCTTACGGGTATACGTTATAGCTTGACACTTATTGACGTTAAGCTGAAGAAAATTTTTCTGACACCAAGTACAAAATCTGTCAAGATCTTCCTGCAGTGGTAGGCTGTCTGAGGAAGAAGATATATATCTAAAGATTTTCATATCGTCCGCCTAAACAGATATGTATGAATTTTTAATGATGCAATCAACATCATTAATGGCCAGAATAAATAGTAAGGCGCCAAGGCTGCTGCCTTGAGGGACACCAGAGGAGGCTTTAACTCGGTCAAAAATCATGGGCCTAAATAAAACATAGTACTGTCTTTCATTTCAACATGATTGAACCCATGCTATAAAGTTTATTTGGAAACCAAGAGCTTTTAATTTCAGAAGGATTATATCATGTGAAATCCTATCAAAGGCTTTGCTGAAATCGGTGGCAATCACATCAACTTCATTTCCAGATTCTAGTGCACATAAAGTGCTTGATACAAATTCCGTTAAGTTGGTGGTCGTAGATCTACCTTTGAGAAATCCATACTGGTTTTGTGAAAAAATAGATTTATAAGGGTAAAGCCTTATGTCATAAATAATGCTCTCAAAGAGCTTAGGTATGCAGGACAGCTTAGCAATTGGTCGATAGTTGGAAATATCATCTTTTTGGCTTTTTAATGTAGGGGAATAATAAAAGACCTTTTCCAGGTCGAGGGAAATAATCCCTGGGTCATAGAAAGCTTAAAGACAGCTGTAAGAGGTTGGGCTAGATGCATTTTACATTTTTTTTTAAAATATAGGGGGAAGATCATCAGGGCCGGCAGAATAATCATCTTTGAGGTTTATTATTTTATCTTTAACTTGCTCTAAAGTTATAGACACGGATTCCAAAGTAGGAAAAGTAAGAGTGGTCTGGCTCTTGGCAATGGGTGGCAAACGCTTGGCTAAAAAAAAATTGCGAAGAGATTTGCTATAATTTGGGGATCGCCAGAGGACTTATCTAGAAAATTCAGAGATGATGGATAATTATCCGATTTACTTTTAGTTTTGATGAACTGAAAGAATCGCTTGGGGTAGAAAATGAGTGTGCGGTCCATTTGGTTTAAATAGTTGTCATATAGAGTTTGACAAAGTACAGAGAAATTTATTATACCAGAGTGGTGATGATGAGGGATTCTTTTTGGGTAAAAGGGAGAGACATTTGAAAATTTCGGTATAAAAGGATGCGAGAGCATCGTTAACCGTGAGGTTGGGATTATCGTAAAGAAAGTCAAAATTGGCCATACTGAGGAGGTTATTCAGTTTGGCGTAATTAGCCCTATGAAAATTAAAACTGTAAGAATACTCATAAGAAACGCGATTAAGACCCTTGTCATACGCCAACGAAAGAGAAAGGGGAGGGTGGTAACTATCCAACTTAGAAAGAAGATGTCTGCTTTCTAAAACGATGGAGTTATCTGTATCAGTGACGAAGACTAGGTCGAGTTGTCTGCCAATGTTATTGGTGACACCACTTAATTGATACAGACCAGAGTCAGTAAGGCAGTCGATGAAAAGATTTTCTTTATTATAAAAGCTTTTATTCTAGAAGGCATCGAGTTTACTAGAAGTTCAGTAATATCCCTTGAAATTTCAGTATTCCATACATGTTCCAGAACTTCATTTAGCTTTTTTGTACTCTCTGGTTTATGTTCAGTCACCTTACGTTCCATTATAGGCCACACGTGTTCGATTGGGTTTAAATCGGGCGAATTAGCTGGCCAGTCTAGTCTAGTAATTCCGAGGTCATCAAACGTTGTCTTGAGCTGAAAATTGTTAAAAGACTCTAGTTACTTTCCTGTTTATTATTTATAAAGTAGACATCTAGAAGTTGATTTATAACACTTTACTTACGGATTTGGCGCGGTGGCAAGGTGCAGAATCATCTTGAAAAATGCACTTGTCAGTATACGAATGATGCTGTTCAATTGCTGGTATCAAAAACTCCCTTACTACTTCTCCATACATACTGTGTACTGTGCAAAGGGTCCAAAACATAAAAAGAAAAACATCCCCAAACCATCTGGCTTTGAGGAAACTTCACTGTTTTGACTATGCACTCGTCCTTGAACCTTTCATCTGCTGACCGTCGTACGTATGGCAAATTGTCGACACACAACAAATTAAATTTACTTTCATCGGACCATATCACACATCGCCAATCATCCTGCGTCCAATCTTCGTACTTTTTTGCCCACGTCAAGCGAGCTTTTCTCATTTTTGTGGTTAGGAGAGGTTTTTTCTCTGGTCGTCTTCCATATAAACCTATCTCCCGTGGCCGTCGGCGTATGGTTTCGGCGCTTAGATCAACTTGATGAAATTCACTCAGCTCTGCTCTTTTACGGGCAGCACTTTTAAAGCGATCTTTCATGCTAATTCCTTGTAATACTTTGTCCGTCTTCTGAGTTGTTTTACGTTTTCGTCCCGAGCCATTTTTTCCTTTCCATTCATATTTTAATGGGATGCTTGCTTTGAGGGTGTTGGTGGAGATCTTACGGCAGTTGATGACATCAGTTTTAAATTTGGATTTGAAGAGGCTAGTTAGCCTGGCTCGATCGAGATGTGTACCTCTTATTAAAAAGGCAACCGATTCGGCTTTGTTTGAATTGTTCAACTTTTTGATTCTCTTGTTCCACTCCGTAAGTGTCCATAAGGTGCCAAATCGTGAGATTGTGGGTTCAGGAGCTGGTGTATTTGGATCAACTTCCGGAGCGGGTTGTGGTAAAGGAGATGATGACCCAGGAGTTATTGGTGGTTCCATTATTGCAGATTCAAGTATCTCAGTCAGAATCGAGGAGTTGTATGATGCAGTCGGTAGTGCCTGGGATTGCACCGGTATATCGTCGATTTTACTGGAAGCAATCCGGATGTGATCAGCAATTTCGTTTAAGAGCGCGCGTGATTCGATTATCTCGTTGCTTAAATCACTCATTTGGCACATGATGTTTATGAGCAACTGATCATTATTTGGCGGAGAGGGAACGCTGCTTCGGGACGTACTTTGGAGATGAAAATCGAGGGAAGACCGTAGAGAACTTAAAGAGTCTGTTATTGTGGGGATGTACGATTTAATTATGGATTTAACACTATGGGATATACAATTTTTTAAATCTTCACTAATTTCCTGTTTACCGTTTCGTTTAATTAAATCACTATTTTGAGCCAACTGCATAGATAAGTTTCTAAATTGACTCTTATTATAGCTTGCAAATTGTTCGAGGGAAATTGATAAGTCTTCAACTGTTTTTAAAATGTTATCATATTTGGTGAATTGATTTTGAATCGATTTTAATGCATGGTTGTTTTCCGCCCCAAAATTGTTGACCGAATCACTGAGACACTTAATAGCAAGCAAGATGTGGGACGGAGTGATGTCCTTGCACGCATCACAAAAGAACAAAAATTTGTTTTTAAAGTCCCTTAAATACGCGATGGATCTCTTACTCAAGCCAAAGCATAGGGCGTGGAACGACTTGCAACAAAGACCACTGCAGATCACCATAACAGTATTTGGATCATTTGTTAAGGAGCAATTTGCACTCCCACATAATTCAGACATGATGACGATGAAGTTAGGGTAGGTCAGTTGAAAATTTACGCAAAAGGCGGTGAATGAGAATTGGGTTAACTTTAATATTATTAGGCACTTTTACTCAATAAACAACAAAGGCGATGACCGAGAAATAAGATAGCACGTCTGAACTTAATGAATGACAACAATCAAGGCTGCTGAAATT